>OY757244.1:34420051-36920051 GCA_963583935.1 Diaperis boleti | reverse complement strand
AGTGGAGAAATTCGGCAATTCAGAATTTCCAAAGATGATAACTATCTGCTACAGCGACACGAAGACGCCACATCTCTCAGCCGTTGTTGCTCAGGATGATTTTATTTTGTTGGTCTGGATGCTCCCCGCGGTCACAGGTAGTCGAAAAGAAATCGAACAACAACACTGCAGCGATTTATTCAAGTCGAAAAAGAAGCCGATTGTGGACCACATCGCGGGGGGACATGTAACTCGATCCCTCGTTCGCATCGACGATGCGTCAGTCTAAATTGACACCAATTACCAGCAAAACTCCCTGCTTTGAGCTCCCCCTGCTTTCGCAAACAGCATCACGAAAATGAGCTAATACACTCAGTGGCGGGCGTCTCCCCAACCCGACGTCGATCAAATCGACGACCATCTTAGGCCTTTCCGAAACGTACAGAAATTTGTCGTACTCAGACGTACCCGCATAACCTTCATTACAATTATTCTTACATAGAAACAAAAAGTTAATGCGAGATGTAGAGCAAGAATAAACTAAAATATAAAAAAATGGTTTACTTACGACATCCGGCGTACTCGCGCCGTCCGTATGCGACGTCGAATCCGCGTTACTCCTGGTGCCGCCGTCTCCGTTCGTGGAACCCGTAAGTTCGGGTGGTTTCCCTCCGTCCCTCTCGTCTATCACCAAGTCGATGGGCATTTTGCCTTTCAGACAGCTGATATACCGATGGCAGAAATTATCACATAACTCGTGGACCTGCAATACAAAGAACAATCACCTTCGGACGGTTGCAGTGACTTAAGCGGATTTACATATCGAAAAAAGCCGGTCAAGAATAACGACCGCGCACATCATATGAAAGCGAGATGAAGCCGATTTGCATGCCGGAACAAGCGGCCTTCAACCGCGCTCTTTGGCCAAAAACTGTTCCAAAAGATGTGAGATAAGTCTCTATTAACAATAATGTATAGAAAAAATGTTATTTTAGACATTGTCTCATTGCATCGGAAACCATTATGAAGCATAGCAAATGGAGATAAACAAGTGCTAGATAAAAATAACATCCATAAAATTTTAGTGGTTACAGCCACAATGTCAATAAAACGACATGATAATAGAATGACACTCGTTTGGACCGACTATTAAAATACATTAGAGGTAAATTATTTTATTTCTTTATTTAAATATTTCAAGGCAAACGCATCTTAAATTGTGATGATTATTATCAAAGAGATACCAATAGTGCTTGCTACTTTAGGGGTTGTTTTAGTAAATATTAAAAGTAACGGTTGTTCCATTAATATTGTACTTCTTACAAGGAAGATATACCAGATTCTGAACAAGAACAGAGAATGTACACAAAACGTGTCGTATTTGGCCGTGGTAGCTACACGAGCTTTTAAAGACTTGTGAAATAAAGTATAGCTTAGAATAGTATTTTTTCTTGTTGGCATGGCTTTCACTTGGTCGCCGTGCAGCATGAACACATGCAAAATACAAAAGATTTAGCATATTCATATGGAACGAAAAGCCCCGGGCCATATTTCCGTGCATACGAATCTTGGCTCGTGATAATGATTTAATGGATACACATTCTACTTTTTCTAGTATCGCCCAATGAGCTATGGCTTTGCCCGTGGTCAGGTAAGGTGTTCAGAGGCACATTCCGTTATCGGTCGAGTTCCTAAAAACGTGTCCCTCTCGTGACCGTAAATTAGAATCCTCTGTACATAGATTAGATATGAGCGTACCTATGCAGAGGGACCCATCGGAGACCTACCTCGCTTCTCCACTCGTTTGCATTTGTTCGTGTTCCAAGATGGCCGGCAAAGACGTCGACTGTCTGGGGTAACCGGTTATGTGCATTTACCTTGCAACAAGAAGATTATAATATCGCAACCAACGCTGCGAGAGAGATGGACCGCTCGATAGTGTCCCCTTTTAGCAATTTAAATGCGGCTGCGAATGCAAAGCGATGCGCGATGGCCATCCGGTTGATCGGACCGCATTCTGCCGCCCGGCGCAATTTCCATATTTTTACATGTCGGTCTCCGTTTTAATACGGAGAACCTGAGACAACGGGCCCCCAGGAGACGGACGACTCCGATGCGTAACCCGACCGGTGCATTGTGACGATGTCGCAGCCTGTGTTATCGATCTAGCGACGGCCTCAAACCGTCTAATTAGCGACGACGTCGTTAGGATCGTTAGTACCGCCGAGCCGTAGGAGATGGCATCCATATTTTTCAAATCACGACAAGAATCAACCAATAGAAACCCTTTGCGCATTCTTCATACCCTCGGTTTTGTTGATGCCTGCAATATTTGTGCAGCGAAGTTTTTGCTTCGACGTTGCAAATTGATTTTTATGAGAAATGTGCATCGACAGGAACAATAAAAAGAGAAATAAAGTGCTTTTCATGTGCACACGTAATGCTCGTACTAAGCACTAACCCATCCGAAAACTCATTCTGGATACTGCTCGGAAGAATATTAAATGCTCATGAAATTAAAGAGTTTTGCTACAAGATATATGACCAACCATTGTAAAATATACCAAGACCTAACTATCAGTAAATAATATTGATATACATACTAGGAATAGACTTCTTCAACAAGAACTTGGCGCATTTTGACTGTGATAAGATGCAGGGAAACAAAAAACGACAGGGGTTTGGAATATTAAATTTGAGATTAAAAGAATATTAAATCTGCTAAGATAGAAGAACTTAAATAGAAGGGGTTCCAAAATTATCGCTAAGGTGCGGACCAAACAGACAGATCCCTAGTTGATGAAAAAATATCCAGATTTTAATTTAATAAATCTATAAGTATTGAAAGCATTTTATGTTTGTGAAGCCCATAACACCGGCATTGTTGACTATGATTCCGGAAGTGGTAAAATTTCTCGAGTTGTTCCTGTATTCACATCGAATGCCAAATCAAGGGTTAAGTATAGAGCCATGACACGTGTGTTAAATTTCGCCCAAAATGTAACCAACTTTAGTCAATAGAAATATAGAAATCACAATTTAGTTCGAGTGCTTTGGATAATCGCTTGTTGGTTAATACTATCTATACTGATTTAGGAAAGGGTTTTGACGTAGAACACCATAGTATCGTTTTAAAAAAATCTGAAATATTTTTATCTATGTGCTCAATACTGATGGACATGGTGCAATGACTTATTAACGATACAAACGTAATCTCTATTTTGTGTTACTGGTGGTGTTGGACAAGGGTCGAATTTAGGTCCCTTACTCTTTATTATATTTTATAATGATATTGAAAGATCTGGAAACTTCAACCCATTTATTTATACATACGGCCTGAAACTTGCAAACGTTATGCTGTGTTGTGTCAATGATTGCTTAGGCCTACCATATCCTGTTGTGACGACAAATTAGGTATTCAAACAAATTACTGTAAAAAAATTTCCTGTGCCCGTATACAAAACGCCACTAATTGTCGTTATATTAAACGTAAATGGTCACCTGCTTGAGAACTGTTAACAAATCATAGCTTATAGACATATTCTCTGATAGAATTTGAACCTCAAAAAACATATATGTAATAGAAACCAACATCAACGCGCTTTTACATGATACTTTTGCCTAACTTTCTTGCTGATGGTTAGCCTTTGGGGTTGGCAATCCTGTATGGTGTGTAAAATTATGTAGTGAATAGTTAGGGTACAATTCGTGTCTATATGAAGTTAAATTTTTGCTCGTCAAAAATCTATGAAAAATGAGTCCTAGAAGCAACAGATCGAATTTCTCCCCACTGGTAATTAAAAAGACTACAAATTTGGACCAAGTAGTAAATTGTAGCAACATTTTTTATCGACGGAATCTGTCACCAGTTCAGGGTTGAACCGAAAAACTGTACCTATATGATACCTGTGTCAATCTTAACTTAATATTATACGGTATTATGGTCATGTAATTTTGGAACCACATCATTTAATTGCCTCCAACCACTTTTGGAGGAGCTATTTCATCATTTGACGCATATTTAAAAAATTGTATAAATTATCAATCAAACTGCCGTCATTTCCCAATGACCAATTCATGGTAAATCGGAATTGTTATGCAAAGGATAAACATGTCAAAATCATGTAAAACATAATTCAAACGCAATTGACAACATTGTTACGAAGTATTATGCTCATATGAGTTTAGTGATGCTAATTTTATGGTAAAGATAATAATGACTTGAATACAATTACTATAAAGTACTTTCATTACATACACTATAGAGCTAAAACGACCGACTCCATAAATATTCTTTGAAAATAAAATAAATCTAGAAGCTAGAAAAACGTCTGTATGTATGAAAGCATGAATAGCAGTTATCACGATTTGGTTTATTGTTCTGACGTTTTTCACAATAAAACCAACTAATAGGAATAATTAAGTTTCAGGGTTATTTATGCTTGATCTCTGGTGTATTTAAAACATAATTGGTTGGAGGCAGACTGCAAAAAAATGAATTGCGGGAGTGACTTTGAACAATAAAACGGTGAACGTTGTGAAGACAAAATTTTACCAGAATTAAAAGTATCTCCTTTCAACATGATGTTTTGCCAACAAAGTTTCTATAAATTAAATGGTGGTATTTTCTGGAGCCACGGCAAAATATTGTTGTTTTGCGTCTGACTATTTAATACTAAAGGCACATATTGTTAGATCACAAGACTTGAGTGATTTTTAATTCTCTTTGAATATCGCTATTGGCATAATCTGGTACAATCGTTAATTCTACAAAACTGGGATCAGTTTCTAGTATTCGAACTGTGAACAAGTTTTCTGCCTCTCTTAATCCTATCCGAAGACTTGACTTCCTCGCTTGAGCTGAAGAACTTGTTCTGTGGTTACGAATTAATTTCACAATCTCGGATTCGAATTTTGTGTTGCCAAGGGCCGAATGACTATTATTAGACAGTATCAAACAATACCTTTTCCTGAACATTAAAAGATCGCTTGTATCTGCTCTTCCGATCTTTATAATTGCTATAATACAGGATGTAGTAGAAAAGGTTTTAATTAAAATGTATATAGCCGGACTGTAATAATTAAAGTAAAATTCATTGAGCAGACACTTTTTCTATATTATACACGCAATTTATCTTTAATCTTCTGTATTTATCTGGTAAACATGCAAACATGCATAAGTCTTCTTCTAAAAGGGTTCATAAATAGTCTTACACGACCTTTCATCAAAAAATGCCACATCGTTCTACCTGTTGTAGATTTTTATCTTTCATGTACCACGGCCACATATCTGCTTAAAATCATATCTACTGAACAATGTTCGGATAATTTACAAAAGTTTTTGTTATTCTAAATATGCAAATAACTTCATCACGCCTAAAAAACATAAATAAAACAGTAATTTATTTTCATTTCTTGACACCTCTAACTCTCGACATAGCTAATTGATTGATACCAAACCGATTGACGCTATATTGCTAAATTGAGTTAGACACGATTCCGCCAGCAATGGCTGTAGTTATCATTGTTTAAATATATTTGCATGACTAAATTATCAGTCAGAATCTATCGTTGAGCCAAATTCATTCTTTTTGTTTGATCTCTTGTGCAATATAAATAAAAGCGAGTTAGTTGTAGAGATGTATATAGACATACCTTTTCCAATTCTAAAAGGTGAAACCGCAGTACTTGTATGGCCTGGACCATCTGAAACAAAAGGGACAACATGAGTAAAATGTCTGGACTATTACAGCTACTTGTAACAATGAATGTCGGAGTTTCATTGTATAAATCAGTGCCTTCCGGTACGAATTAGCTTTTTTTATCTTGTGGGCGTAAGGGAGTAATCACAATGCAATGGTTGGACGGTTCACGAAACAGAAAATTAGTCGTAATGGCCGGAATCGTGGATCTGGTGATCTCGACGGCGAAGGAGTGTGCGACGCGGTTCTCCGTGACAATTTCACAGATGTTAAGGTTTCAAGTACTCCGATTTCGCGGACCACCCGTACGATAGCGTGGCGGGCCATAGGTCAAATAAACGTTCACCGTAACCCCGTAGATCACGGCTGTTTCGACCTGTTAAAAATTAGATTTGTTGCGTGTGGTACTCGACTCCACGGAACGTTATCGCACACTCCACTGGATGCACAACAATACGCTCTTAAACGGAACATTAACACCAAACACTCGTTAAAAACATCACGTGGTTAGACTCTTCATAAACAAACTTTGCGTTCCCATAGCAGTGAAACTACAATCAAGGTGCGAAATGCATGCGGTCTCATCGCCCATGTGGGATTTTCTCTTTAATCGAGCCTTGTTGCAGATGTAATTGAAATTCACATGGGCGAGATTTACTTCCAGGTCAAAAGACAGTCATTGGCGTAGCATCTCCTAAAGCTACTGGTTTGCACGTGATAAATCTACGTTACACCCCTACAACTTCCATTACTACGCCACTGATAAAAGACGAAAGCTTCTATGGGGTGAACGATTCCCTCAATTTGAATTAGTGCTCTCTCCATCTTAATAATCCCCCGCGCTAATGACGTTACCTTAACCTCAATTTTGTCACCATATTTTCAACTACCCGGATTCAAGTTGTGTGGAAAAGATTAATTTTGGAAAGATAGGGAGAGCAATTCTAAAAACTTATCCGATCATATGACTGCTCTACTAAATATAGGTATCATTTTTGAAATGTAGATAACGATAATGAAACAATTTGCGGGTTATGATTAGTAATAAAATTAGAACATTTTTCGGAACAAAACTGTAAAACAAGATCCTTAGCTCTCAACCTTTCCATGATACAAGGAACAATAATTATTACAAAATTCTTTTGTCGATAACGCAGGAGCATTAGAAGGAAGAATTTCAGATTGACGTCATTTTGTGATAAGCCTATTTCCATCTGTGCCACTATGGATCTAAATGCTTCCATTTAACTGGAAATTGCAAGAAGTGGCACTTATAATTAATCCAATTGAGCTCGTACATTTTGCACCTCTGATATTAATTTAGTGATCTGCTGTCGGCGGTGCTATTTCCTTAATAATAAATACATGCTAAAGAGCTAACTAATTCGTCAATAACGTTGATTTACAGTCAATAAATTCAAAGTTCCCGCGCACCGCCAACATTACTACCAACATAACTCACCGTTAACTACAGACGGTAATCGCTCATATTCGGCTGTAAACAAGGGGCGGCTGGTAATCTTATGACGTTGTAATTCAACCCCGCATTACATCGACTAATATCGTTACTAACTGAATTTAATTACAACCCAGCGGTGCAACCCTTCTCGCATTAAAAATAATTTAAAGTGCGCGCAGTTGTTCTCGCGGGAAGCGTCATAAATCACACTACCTCGGTATTCCTCCAACACCTACGGACAATTAAAATTACTAAACATCAACATCCAGATTACTGGCCGGTAAAAAAACAGCATGTCCCCGGTCGAGCCGTCAGCCGAAGAAAAGACGTTAAATAAACGAATTCGTCAAAGTCTCAACAAAGAAATGTTTATATTTCGTGGATGGTCTGCTTTTTCGCCCTTTTTTTTGTTCTTTTGGACTTGGCTCACTATTCTAGAGAGGTAAAAAAGCGGCTGGTTCAGATCGTCACGTGTCCTTGTACCATAAACAGTCAGCTCGGATGGAAATGTTGCTCGATATCTGATGTAAATATAAATAACATCGACTCGAATATCGGGGGTGAGCATGCAACCATACCAACACACAAAACACACACTGAAACCCACTTTAAAACCTCTCGAAATTCTCTTGTGCTATAAGTTGTAAATTAATTTTACAGTTGGCTCGAATTACCGAAACCATAAATCGGGGTACATTGCATGCCTACTTTTTATCAGCAAATAATGGAACCCGATTAGATATGCATGTTACAACTCAACTGAGCACACGAAAGCAATTGGATACTTACTAATGAATCTACCTCGGGATCTGCTATGTAATAGGGCTTTTCTTGTCGGATCTGCAAAAGAAAATCCAATTAGTTTCGAACAGTAAAAAACCGAAACCAGCACGTTATTGCTGCAGACTTTTTGTCTCTTTTTGGCACTTTCTGACGCGAGGGTTCAGCAGAACGCCATAACTCGAAAATCATAATTGTCGTAGTAGATTCACATCTAGTTTGGATCTACATAAAATTAGGAAATAAATCTCCTCACAACCTCAGTTCGATTCTGGACAAGTTTTGCACATCTTGGACATATAATATAATAATAATATAATCTCTGTAATTTTGCATATTTCTTAACAATAGCACCACTGCGATGCTTTATTTCAGGGGTGTTTCATCAGATTGGTGCAAATAGGTATAATCTAGATGACAACTGAAATTATATGGGTCCTTTTAGTTATTAAGTTGTCGTCATGGCCGCCTGCACAACCTAGCTGTAACACCTTTTCCAACTCAACACGCGGCTTCGACTCCGCAAAGAAAATAGCTATAATTATTATAAAAACTGGATAAAAAGCGGTTAGGGCACGTGGATGAGGGGCGGTGCGACCTCCGTCTAATTACATCTTACCATCGGGTCCAGCTTTATCGATGCTTTTCGATCAAGCTCCCTCACTTTACACGTTTTATGAGTTACTGGCGAGAGTACTCAGATGGATTGAATTTTGAAAACCGTTGATTAATAATGTGTTTTTTTTTCGCAACTTGGAAGCAAAAGCGTCTCTAAATAGATATGTAAAGTAGTCGATAAATAATGAACTTTTATGAGCATCAGCAGCGTTCCAGCCGTGTATAACGTAGACGTAACGGATGCCTTTGCGTTTTTATGCAATTTTCAATTAGCGGAGTTGTAGCGAATGCCGATTTAAATGGATTGCAATGAATATAAATTTCATTGGCAAACGTTTCCTTGATGATATGCAGCAGAGTACCGTAAAACGAGCAAACACAAACAGGTCGTCAATAAGTCTTTTATATTCCGATTACGAGCTTTACAAGCTTCAAGAAACCTCAAAACGATAAAACGCTAAGGATTGAAGCAATATCGACGCCCATGCTCCGAAACGGTACCATGAGAACGAATTGCATCACAGACGACAAAGAGTGAATGGTGCTGATAACCCCTGCACTGATAAAACCGACGAGATAAGTTTAGCAAAATGCCCGTTAGATGTTTTGCTATCATTAATAGCCCCTTATTAACACTCGCTGACAAATAGATGTTATAAATAACGTTATCTGATACAAAAAATCTTCTTTTTCCAAAGCGATGAATGCAAATGGGGTTAGCTGGAGGAACACAGTCGAGGATTCAAGCAGCGCATCGACATGTGGTTTTTCAGGGGTCCGATAAGTACCAGCTCTACTAGCTGAACAGGATTAGATTACACATGCGGTGCAGATGCCTTCGAAAGGGCGAAACGAAGATGTTAATCGTCCGACGGCTAGCTGGCTACAGCCACAGTTAACATTCGCGTGCGTAATTAGGGCCTTGTGAAAGATGAACCCACCCCGAGTCGGTCGGCTGCCATTCCTTCGCAACTCACGAAAAGTCAGCAACCTCACACTAGTACATCATCAAGAACAAGTCATTTTTCTTTTTTGTCCATTAGTTAAGCCACGGCGCCCCAACCGCACATTACCTGCTCAATTACTGTACATCATTCAGATAAGGAATGTCTTTTACTTGCACTAACAGAATTACACGCACTCTTACAAAGAGGAAAAAAGTCCCAATCAAATCAAGATCTTTTATTGTAGCTTTTGAGTTGCCGCAGACTGTTCGGCAAATTCTGTTAGCGATATCGACTGATTAACTAATGAGTCCGATGTCATTCTTGTATCATGAGAATCTTTGGTAGAACAAACAACTGAGATCATAAAATAAATTCGTAAAAAATTTTGAAATAAATTTTACAGATATGGAATTAAAGTTCCGTTTTAGATTTTGAAAAATTAAAATAAGGGTATTTAAAACAAAGCTGGAAGTAAATAAAAATAGATGACTTTCCCTATTCTTAAGAAGATTTATAGCCTACCAAGAGATTTATGACATATTGTAAACCTTATACCTTCAATTCTGTAGTGGTTACACAACAATGACATCGTAATTAAAATGTGAAAACTGCAATAATTGACAATATGTACTATTTAAACAATTTTTTTTTTCAAAGAAATCTTTAGACGGGTCAATTTTAGGTTATAAAAATACATATTCTTATATCGAATAAAGTCATTTGTTTTCGAGTGATGACGCCATCGATATTTTTTTTTTTTTATAGAAACCCCCAATTTTTTTTCTTGATTCTGTTAACCCCTTTAATTGTCTACACGACAGTGTAAAAAAATTATCTTACATAAGGAAAGTTTTGAGAAAAAAAAGAAAAAAAATTTATAACGAAAGCTTGTCGATGCCAATAAGCAAGTATATGAAGAAATTCCGTTTGGACATTATGAATTACTTCTTCACTAATTCTACTTATTTCGTATCCAATCCTAATTTTTTAATCCTCTAGATTCTGTGGTCTAACATAAATCTTAGACTTATAAATAACGACAAAAAATAATCAAGGGATGTGAGATCTGGAGACCTTGCAGGCCACTCTATGAGTCCTCGTCTCCCAATCCACCTCCTAGGAAACCAATTGTTCAAGTAATGGCGAACGGGAAGTGCAAAGTGTGGGGGTGCACTGCCTTGCTGGTAACACAAATCATCATTTACTAAGGTCTGATCATTGTCATTTGGAAAACTTTCTACAAGGACGTATCTTCGTTAATTTTTGGACAACCCGTTCTTCTAATCGCTTTAACATGCCCAGTTCTTCTAAATTTTGTTTTTAATTTTACTGACTGCAGATTGGCTGATGAGACTATCTGGATACTTTGCATTGAACAAATTGCAAACTTCTTGTTGGGTTCTAGTTTTATCCCCGCACCCAATCAAAATTAAAATTTCCATTCGTTGTGTTTTTGTTAAATGAACCATTTTCGAAAACGTTTTGTAAAACAATTTACACGTACAAATGAAACTGACAGTACTATTTGACTGACTATCTTATTGTTTAGTTATTTATTATCAGAATATTAAATCTTATGGAGCTGGAATGTTAACTGCTTTAAGAAATCGTGTAGGGGACGTTGCTTTATTAATGGCTATTGCTTGAATATTAAATTATGGAAGATGAAATTTTTTTTTTTTTTTTTAGAGGAATTGAAGGGAGATTTTTATATGGAGTTTGTTTCTTATTTAGTTTTATTAGCTGCAATAACTAAGAGAGCACAGATTCCTTTTTCTTCTTGACTTCCTGCAGCAATGGCTGCTCCTACACCAGTTTCTTCTTTAGTTCATTCTTCTACTTTAGTTACTGCTTGATTTTTTGACCTGTTATTAAAAAAAAACGTTTTTTTTATTTTAATTATGTAAAATAGCAAAATTTTATACTGTCGTTTAGACAATTAAAAGGCTATCTGAATCAAGAAAAAAAATACGATCACGTCATCACTCGAAAAGAAATGACAGCTTAGAATTTTATTTGTGATTAAGCGGTAGATTGGTATATATAGTTTAATAATACAAAAGACAAATCTACATCGAAAATTGTATTTCCGGATTAGCTAGAAATGACAAGCTATCTTTATACAAGCCTTTATACAGGGTGATTGGCCAAGTTATGCAAATATTTAAATCTGTGATCGTTCCACGTGAAAAAGTGCAACAACCTTTTTCTATTTACTGTTTTGAGCACTGAAGAGGCGGGATGGAGAGCGGTATGAGAACCCTCACGCTGTTGTCGAAAGGAACGTCCAAGAAAAATTCTGTTAATGTTGCTAATTGTCAACAATTTTTTGATTGGCCCCCATATTTTACCACGACGGTTAACAGATGCACGATATTTAGAATTTTTAAAGAATTATTTATTAGAGGACGTTCCTCACAACAAATGTGGTTTTTACAAGACGGAGCTCCTCCCCATAGTGCACGTAGTGCGTGGTGACGTCGCGCCCGGGTCTGCATTCACCATGGAACGTTTCAAGCAATTTTTATGAATTCAATCATCATTCCAGTGACCATCAAAAGTTTCCGACCGTGCATATTTTTTTGAGTTGATGGAAAATTTTAACTTTGTAAATCATGTACATTGAGTGTCATTTCAATAAGAAAATTTAGGTCATTTTCACTAGAATTTTGTGTGTAACTCACAAGTAGTGTCATTTTCCGCTTTCATTAGCATGTAGCTATACGTTTGAGATTTATATTTAAATACAAAAATATATAAGGGTGCAAGTATCAAATAGGCTCATACAGTGTAAGCTCTTACCAGTAGGTGGAAATGATGAAAGCTTCAAATGAGAGCCAACAATTATGGAAGTAATTGATAGGGACGTCCAAGAAATCTGATTTTAAAGATAAAATGCCAATGAATGCTGAAATCAGATACCAAGTTTGAAAACGAGATCCACCATATTTGCATTTAATTCTGTAGATCTATAGCACTTCTGAAATCATAGAACAAATGATATGTTCAATTGCAAACTGTTGGAAAGTTATTTGCACTTCGCGGGCCTACTTTTCCACGTAGTCCGTTGAAAATCAGTCCGCAATTACGAAAACAGAGATTAAATTAGAATAACGACGCCGTTCGGGTCCACAGCCCGCACTGAAACAATTAATTTAATTAAACGACACAAACAGCATCGTTAAAGAGACAGTTTCTCGTTGGCCTTACAGCATCGTTTTCATCTGTTTAAAAAGAGAATGGAGGGTCATATGCATTGCGACATATGGTACGGTACAGTTCGTGATTTTTGCATTAGAAACTCAGTGGTGCGTAGCGGCGACCCATTGTGCAAAGGCTGCTAGCTGCTCACTTCGCAGCGGTGCCCTCAGGCCATCAGAAGACCCTCACGCTCTTCCCAACCTCGTCCCGGGGGTTCAACACAACAATTATAAACGGACGAATGCCAGACAAACAAGCAACGAAAATTCCATAGGAACACGGAGGCAGGAAAAATAAAAAAATATTTCGTCATATCAACTTTGACCAAAGTGTGGAGTAGGCATAGTAATGAAGTTATAAGATTAAAAATATAAATCCCACATCAATCATAATGTGTCAACAGATTGCTACTTGAAGTTAAAAGGATATTGAAAATCAGAGTCACCTAAATCTGAGGATTACTGGCGTATAGAAAGATTTAAAAGTGGCAGCTTGCGATAAAACAAATGCAGCGGAATTGATTATATGGATCAGTTAGTTATAAATGTGAATTGTCTACAGAATAACACCGATCTTCTTTAGCATCTGAATCTCGCCTTACTTTACTAGTGAGAAGTTACCCATGCCACTTAATAATAAAGTAATTACATGCGCACAACAATTTAACCACACAATATAGTACTGTTTAGTACAGCTGCCAATATGAAGCTCAGCCGTAAATCCTGTAAAAACCCATTTAAAAACCTATTAATACAAACAGTATAATTGTATAGTCTGGTCAACGTTTAAATGAACGATCCTAATCAAATCTTAACACTGTCGAGTCGTCTTCGATATCCCATAAAATTGACTTCGTCTCTGAACACCGAAAGTTACAATGTCTCAACATGCTTTTGTGACCCAGGTGAGTGGGCAAAAACCGTGTCCTTGCATTTTTAGACACAAAAGTGTCTTTTGGTCAGGTTTCCTTGAAAGAGACGAACCTAGAATGTCTAAAAGGGTGGTTGTTGGGGCAAATTTCGAGTTAGTCGATGGGTTCCCTGTGGCGTAAACTAAGGAATACTCCGAAGTCGACTGCCCGTCGGCCAGAATCACCTGCCGTTTACATTGCGGCAATAATTTATAGTGGGCTTGTAAAATAATTTATGCCCCGTCTGTAAATAACTACACGAGATATATTTATGGTTCGGAGAGTCGTCCTCCTCGACAAGAGTCGAACTTGCTATTTTTACAGCCGGCAACTCACGACAATTGTTTTTATTTAAAAGCGCACTAATGGCCTTAAGACCGCAGCGCCGATTTTGATGGAATTCTTGTACCTATTTTTGAAGAGCTGTTTACTTTTGTCCACACTGTTGTTTTATAGCGAGTACCGTTAACAATTCAGCTGCTAAAGGCAACGGCTTTAACAATAAATGTCAATGTAGATCTATATTTGGATTTTATAGTGCGAATTATGGTGGAAAATAGTCTATGGTCCATACGAAACGGTGGAGAAATATAAATGCGTTCTCCTCATTAAGTCACTCGATAAAACTAATTGGTGTAGAAGCTATTTATACACAAACAAGCGCTCATCTCAATAGCTGACTTAAATTTTAATCGAACGAAATAAACGCCAAATTTAATGGACCATAACTAAACTGAATTGAGTCCACATCAAGATATTTGTGAAAAAAGTAGTGTCACAGACAATCGGTATGGTAATAAGGAACATACAACACGGGAATTCCTTACCTAACGGCGACGACAAAGATCGGTAACTAAGAACTGCAATTATCTTACTACAGTAAACTGTATATTTAAGGCTGACGGCATTAAATGATATACCAATTAAATTTATGGCTTGTGCAGCTTCTTATTTCCATTCGGACTGGAGGCAATTTGCCGTTGTGGAACTGTGCAAAAAGCGCAGGAATCGTTTTAAAAACACAATTGTTGATTGGTGATATCCTATAATTAAACATTCCCGTTGAGTCAACGCAGTGGCGAGTTAAGGAACTGCAAGGAATGTCTCGATCCGTCATAACTTAGATTTGTAGGTAATTGCAGATATAGACGCGAGCTTGACGTCAGTGGCGATATGTGGGTCAAACCATCCCATAACAAACAAAAGCAGAAAAAAACCGGCGTTGTTGGAATTTTCCTCCGTGTTGTTAATTATTTTTTAATCGTTGGTCGAAGAAAGGGCAACGTCGGAGCTCCGGCAACAAGGCCCTATTCTACACACAGCACAGGATGTGGATGCAGGTACACAGGTGAGCCGGAATGAATAGAATGCAGGCAAACTCCTTTTGTTGAAAGCCCGAAGACTAAACTGGATCGTCTTTGTGGTTGTGCTTCTTCGCATGTTTGCGTTGCCTCGACTGAGAAAGAAACTCGCCATTGTGTCTGACGAGATTTCGTGTGATTCGTCCCGGTACAGTTGTGGCTCTCGGGAGAGATTAATCAACTTTGTGTGACCAACGCGAAATTTGTCGTTATTTTGAATACGCGAAGTGGTGATAATACGTGGAATTTTCAGGTAGAGCTAACTGCTTGCTTTTTATTATGTCGAGATATGACTTCTTACAATTTTATGACCAATTCATCGAGTTTGGCATTTTCGACAAAAGAATTTTATTGGCTTCACCCCGGGAAATATGGTTGGTCATAAAATAAGGCGTTTTGAAAAGTGGCAGTCCTAAAGTTTCATTAAACGAGTATTTTTAAAATTCTGATTTGTGACAGGAACTCAGTTTACATTACTGATTACTTTGATGAATTCTTAGTTTAACAGTAACATAATCTCTCTTTAATAGCACACGTTGAATTTTATAACTGTAATTATAAAACAGCCTTGAGAATCGATAAATTCGGCTTTTGATTCAAAATTACTTCCTTCTGACGCTCTAGTTCCTTCAAATTCTTATTCTATTTAGTAGTTTGATGCCCGAGCTGATTGTGGGCAGCTCAGCCGCGGAAATAGACCCTGATGACGTCATATAAGGTGCCACCACGACTATTCTACATTTTTTATTTTCGTGCTAGCTCTGTAAGTTCTAATTTACGGTTTAGTCTTTCTGTATTATAAAACCCGTTGTAGCCAAGCCCAAAAAAAAAACGAAAAGAAGTGGTGAAAGGATTAGAGCACAAAGCCAAAATGACACTAAGTGGTCAAAATAAACGGATTAAGAAACCAAAGATCACATAGTGGCAGTGTTGAATATCCTATGAATTATTTCCGATTATTTAGATATAAAAAGACGCAACTGAAATAAATAAATAAAAGTCCCTGCAGGTTTTCCCTAGGAATTGAACCCATCGTCTGCAAACCTATCGCAAACAAAAATATAAATAGCACATCTCCTTTCTTCAAAGTTCTAATTTCAACCGTAAAACAGGAAAAAGTTTAAAACGTTATTTATGGCAAAATTTCGTTGAAAGTTGTTTTTTCGGGGTTAGACCGGGTGTGAAGTGTGGGTGTTTTCGATGGCAAATTAAAACCACATGTGTGTGAGGTTTCTGTTTCCCGGCACTCTGCATATTTGCTAGCATTAATTTATATCCAGTTAACGTGCCAACATTTTCAGGGCGATCATTCTACTGGCGTTACACGAAGATTAAGAAACGTCGTTACTGGAGGCTCCGAACCCGACGGAATTATAAATCGGAGGGAAACTTTGTGATCTTGTTGTTATTCAGAGCCAAGATCGCCGTAATCGCATAAAATAGAATAAAAAAATCACAATTCTGAGCTCATTCTCCGGCATTTATGCAGAGTAAGTGCGTCGTACGGTGGCCATAACAGCTCCAATTTATCCCATTTCAAATAAAAAAGGATTATGTTGTAAAGAATAATCTGCCATTGTCGTTAAATTCTCAACATAATATAAAGCGTAATTTTCTCATGATGCTGTCTTGGTTTTATCGCTGACCATTCGCTGATACACCAATTATAAGGTAATCCGTGGGTAAACCGTGAAATTGGACGGGACAAATCTTCGGTGTATTCAAATAACGATAAAAATCTGATTTGATGTTTGTTGTCTGGAATTTGTTCAGGGAGCAATTCCGAAATCCATAAGATTTCCCTTTCGCGTGCCATTATGGAAATGTAATGGTGGAAGGGTGAGCACTATCGGAAAACGGGGGATTTTCAAAATACATCCGTTACCAACATGTAGCGGATACACGCCTTATTGGCCACTAGACTGGCTTTCCACCAAAACAAAACGTTCCGCACTCCCAAATGGCTGTCTCGTCCGAACCAAGGACCATTTATTTATCACTCAAGTTAAAACAATCTTAGCAATTAGCACTAAACGCAAATGAGAGAAATGTCTGATTCAGTGAAAAATACTTCAGCATAAGTTGTGTAATCAATTACTAGCAGTAATAACAATTAAGTTACAAAAATAGTAGTGCGCCAATTAAAAGTCGTTGAAATGGAATATTTAATACCAAGTAACGTGCATGAGGAAGGTCCGTAATTGACAAACTAGTTTCAAAGTGTTTTTCAATTATGCTTTCCACAGTACTGTTTCTCTAGGAAGAAGTAGTGTAGATTCATAATAAATTGTCGACTATTTTCATCTCACGTTTATCTGCACTTTACTACATGTATGCAGTTTGTATGTAACAGTGGTTCAATGCTTGAACTAGAACAGTAGAACCGTTAGAATCTAAAACATTTTCTTCTTGAAGAATAAATTGATAAAAACGTAAATTTTCTGAATATGTATGTAATTACAATAGATTCAGAACGTGTGTTTTGTAATAGTTACAAAGAATATGTACTAAGAAATTTGGGCGGTTATGTTTAAAGATAGTTTCCAGTACCTAGCTAAAAGCATGCAAACCAAAAAACCAGTTATAAAAGGAATGTTAAAAGTTCCACGACTAACAGAAAAACAACAAATGACTTGCAGAAATCACGGTCGCCCTTAATTAATAGATAGCAGAACCTAATGACGCGTGAAAACAGTACGAATAGTGACTTGAAACGGGACTATGAGGAAAAAAAGAACATCGTTTTTCCACCAGCATCAATTTAAATATTGCCAACATCATTGCCCGTCGATTACAGTTGGATGATTGCGGCGTCGTCTTCCACGTCTTGGACAGCATCATTGTGACGCCTGTTCGATGGCTATCGTGGAACGCATCCCGTCTTAACCATGTATGGGAGCAAAACCATTGTTCGATCAAACGAGAGAAGAGAAAAGTAAAATGCTGCAGTAACCGCTGCCGCAGCGCGAGGTCGAATAGCTCACACGTCTAAACTGGCATGCCGATCACTTCTTGTTGTCGTTAATCGTCACCTTTTAATTAGTCGGGCCAGTAAATTAGTATCTGAGACAGACAACAAAGATGGACATAGTCAAGAACGTGTCCGACACGAATGCGTCCACAGTAATATGATTGTCACAAGGGATTGGAGAAGACGAATTAATATTTATGGTCAGCAAGACAAAAACTTCGCTTATGGAAATGATGATGAAAGAAACCAGTAAATTGTTCGTGGTCGTGATTGTAATGGCATAAATTATCGAAGCGATGGCGGAGTTCAGTCTTACTAACCCTTGGTCTCCGCCAACTCACAAAAAACGCTAAAAATTACAGATGCTGTATGTTTGCCATTCATCAAACTGACTGTTACGCCATCTTTCTCTTTTCCTTTCAGTATGATCAGGTTAGATCGATTCATGTTTTGAAGATCTATTGTATGACAGCAGTCTACATTAAACTAGAATAATCATATTAAGTTATAGCTTTATTAATTGGCTGTAATGAAGATTAATGATTATCTGTGTATATTTAAAGTCGTCGAATTTCTTCTTTTTAACCAAAAGTTAAAAAAGGATCATATTTACTAAGAAGCGATATACATAATATAAAGCACCTTTTTCACTGACCCATTACTAAGAACCAATTTAATGTACCTCATTAATGCACGATTTTACATTAATGCATGATTTTTCATTAACGCACGATTTTGCAAGAATTAATTCATAGAAAAAACTTTTGCATTGACGAGATTCGAACCCTCATCCCGCCGATTTTGAATCGGCGCCTCTGACCACGCACTCATTTGCGTGTATCAGTTTTGTATGCAATTGCGCTGCTTATCTTCATCGCTACACATGATTGCCGATTTTTTTCCACAAACTCATGCATGCATTATTTGCACTTTCCAACACTGCAGGTAGTAATTTAGGATTTTCTAGCTCCATTTATACACAAATTAACAGCACGTGTTGTTTATATTGCGACTTCATTTGTTTTCAGAGACAACTATGTTTATTGGCATAAGTGACAATTATTTCATAAGCTGAAATTTCAGAAGCGGATTTTTCTCCCCAGGTCAACGAAAAAAAATTGTAATCAACTCGTATGTTAATGGGGGATTAATAATAATTTAAACAGCCTCGTTTATTAATCGCCTATTTAAGGAACGTCTATTTAATAGTGATATGTTTACCTACGAACTAATTTTACTAGCTGACACGACAGACGCTATATTGTCCAAATAAATTTGTTTTTGGACAGATGGCAAAATAACACAAAACAGACAGAGGGCGTAGTTACCATCGGGGTCCCTCATCGGGCAGGGGGGCGTAGCTACCATCGGGACCCCCTTGGGACTGGGGGGCGTAGCTATCATCTGAACCGCCGGCTCTGTAATACCTACTACCTTCATTCATCCGCATTCATTACAACGTCGTTGGTTTTTTACAAAATTTTTAATTTTGTTTTTATTTTGAACTTTTTCGTTTAGTGTGTAAATTGGCTATAATCTATCTCTGGGCCACATTTCATCGAGATCCGTTCAGCTGTTCTGGCGTGATTGAGTAACAAACATCCATCCATCCAAACTTTCGCATTTATAATAGTAGTAAGATTATTAACCTGGCTCGGTGGAACCATGAGAGAACTAGTTCTGTAAGATCCAATAGGGTCACAACTAAATATATTAACCACGCTCGACGTCAAAGACTGCTGATCAGGTAAACGAACTGTAGTCATACATTCTTATTATCATTTAAATTTAATTACATAATTTCACTGTAAAGAATACTGTCGAAAACCGTTACTCGTGCGGGTAAAGAAATTCAAGATACTATATTTTAATGTAACTACAAGCACTATATTTAGATCGTTATTACTGATTTTTATGAAAAACTCATTCTAACTCTATGTGCGATAGTCCGCACTTCCTTTTAAGTATAATTTCTATTACAATTATCAGGGCAACAGGTGTTCATTTTCTCCATCATCCTTCAGCAATTAGCGACTGTTAAATTATAGTGCTGACCCATATATTATAATGAAAATTCAATTATAAGCACTGCCATCCCCTCAAAGATTGAAATGTTCGAAATATTTTGGCATTCACTTTGTATTCTTTACAAATAAAAATAAAACATCTCGTCTTTGTTATTGTTGGGAGCAATCCATGTTTTTTAGGAAATGGAAAATTTATTTAACATTAAATTAATTAAATAGGTAGTGTATAATGCACAGAATACATTTTTTAAAACGTCAATCCTTTACGTAGAATACACGAATGATGCATTGAAAAGCGGGTGTTAAAATAATTGAAACACATAAACTCACGTGACTTTAGTAACTTTTCAATTCTGATGCTAGCTTTTTAGTTCCGTTGTTTTTATAGTACAAGCTTGTAATATTTAAGGTTAATTTTTTTTCTAAGGTTTAATTAATAAGGTTAAAATTCCAGTTTGTCATTAATTTGACAGTAAATTCAAAGAATTTAATTTGGTATTGCCATTAAACAATAACATGTGTATTCCAATTGTAAAAGAACACATCGATTAACATAGAAAACATCTAAACTTGAAAATGAAATATAAATAGATAATGGAAAAGTCTTAATTTAGGTATACCATTTTGTATAACTTATTCTTGATTCTTTTATCATTACTCAACAACAATGCCCCTAATATTCGATCTTCATTGTGCACCGCACCGCAGAGTACCAAAATTTTGCCTTATATTTTTTCGACATAAATTGTTATCAAAATTGTTAAAAACACCTATCTCATTTGGAATTACGTTTGAAATGAATAGATTTTAAAGGCCAAAACGGACTGAACTTGTATTTTAAGTTTACAATTTAGAAGCAAAAATTTAGAAAAAATTAAGTAATTTATTACCATAATCCGTGACAAAAAATGAGGCTTCCACTGATATGAAAAAATTGATGGTTCTATTTATTCTGACATAGAAAAATCCACATTTTTAGTTTTACGTATAACCGGGACCTTTGATAAAATAAAATTGTAGTCAATTTGTCAAAAATCTTCGTGTTTTTACGGTCGAAGCGAGGATCGAGGGTTTTGCGGTTTCTACAAAATTGGTACTTAGCAGGTACCAATGGGAGGATACAAATTTAGCTAGAGCAAAAGTCCGATTTAAGCTCCATCTACAGGTGCCCGTTAAAATTACTCAGCGCGAAGACGTGATCCTTAAATCTTGGCAATTTTTTTTCACACACTACATATTTTACATACAAACTTTTCCTTTTATAATTCAAAGCCCTTTCTTCCATGTTTTATACAAATTCACGTTTTCCGAACTTATGACAAATTCCAAAATTAAAAAAAAAACAATTAGAAAAATAATAATTGCAAGTTATATTCAGTGACCCACGGGTTTGACATGGCAAAATCAAATTTTTCTTACTTCCGCATAATAAAAATAAATTTAATATCGTTCTCCGGATCACTCCCAGAAAATTAACCTTGTTCCAATTCAGGGGATCAAACCAGACAGACAATTGAACACCTAGGGATATATTAATGTCCATGTCAGTTGTCCCTAACTTTGGTAAAAGAGTTTATCTTCCAAGAGTTCGAATTGCAGTTACTATTACTGTTACCGGTCTGAAATGGTAATTGCGTACATTTAAAAGCATTACCTTATCAGTAAAGATGTAGTGCCTTGAAGTTAAAAAGCAACATCTTGGCGAGAACGCATTTCAGGCAAATTTCTATTTTACAAACGCCGTTAAACATGGAAAAGATTGTATCCCATTTAAGGCACAACGTCCTAAATAGTTTGCAATATGAATTAACATCTGGTTGCTTAACAACTCCGGCAATGTTAATTTTTTTTGAGAACTAGGCAAAATAGTGAGTACCTACATGCAAATCTTGTTCGCTCTTCAAAGTGGACAGACTGATAAACCTTATTTGCATTCACATTAAAAACCAGCTTTAACTAATGAGGAGACAAAACGATGCGTGTAAGAATAAACCATTACAACGTAACGAACTCTGATACTTCAAAGAGAACGTGTTTGTGTGTTCCCGTCTTGGTCGGGTGACCACAATAATGCGGAAATAAGGGTGGCAGAATCCGTCCTTTTCTGTAAGTACTTATTATGTTGAAGAATGGTGATAAAATTAATGTGTCAATTGAAGACTTTTCTTTGGCGCCACCTCCCACACACGCGACGAACTGAACGTAGATTAATTTGTACTTTTTAATTGTGTCCGGTGCAGGTAATTCTATTTTATATTGTACTCTCGCCATTGAAAAGCGACCAACAGTATCAAATTGCCACCCAACTTGTGTGCTTTGTGCATCGCAAAACTTTGATGACAATTAAGTATTGTCCACATTATTAAATAGGCCAGGGAACACAGCTGATTAGGACCATGAGGTGTTTGCCTTATTAAAAACCGGAAACAGCGAGCCAACGAACTAAATTTCACATGTCGATGGTAGAAGCTATAGAAAAAAATATTTGTTGACAAATTGTGCACGGAAATTCCGTTTTTGCACCTTTTTTAATCGCTATTGAAATAGATTCTATTGTAATCATTGTTGCGACAAAAAATAAGTACTCTAATTAAACACCGAGATTTATGTGGGAAATAACCTGCACTTATAAGTACTACCAGATCGTAGATGTGCTTATCTTCGTTTACACCTGCGTTAACAAGATCTTAAGCATCTTCACGCCAATCCTGTTAACTTACTGCTGAATCGAATTGCGTTCTTCATTGTGGTCGCTAAGCATATCAAGACCACAAATTCATGTTATTAGAGAAAATGGGTTCACCCAGTTTATAGCATAGTAATTTTGAACATTAAAGCCATTATTACACTTGCCGGAAACCCTACATATAAAAAAGTTATTTCAACAACTTTAAGTGTCGCTGCCTGCGTGTATATTGTTGCTTGAAAACTATCATATTAGTAAGTTGTTTATGTAAAATCTTTCCATAATAAAAATACGTCTGACTAGTACAATAATTCCGATTATCAATACTGTGCAATAGGTGAAATTACCGAATCGGAATAATTACGGAGGAATTGAGTGAGCAAGATTTTGTAACGTGAGTATAAATTGGCAATTCTTAACCTTAAGCACGTGTAGATAAATCAGAGTCTTTTTTTGTTTTGAAAGAGTTTGAATAGTAGATAAGGCAAAAGATAAAGTGAACGGGATTAAGATATTGCGAAAATCAGATAAGTGCGGATTAGCAGTTGATTAAAAATTCTATAAATGATTTGGTACCGTTACCTTGTAAAGATTATGTTATCGTCATGCTATGACATCATCTGAAAAATGACTACACGGAGAAGGAGCATTTTCCAACTTTTGCATAATTTGTGGTCAAGTAGGTGTCTATACCATAAGTAGTAAGTAGATATTGTGTTATATTTTTTGTCGGCTTACCGGTTTCCCACAACTAGAGTTCGCCAAAGAATGCGGTACAGCAATATGCAAGTAATCACCCAGGGATTCCTGAGTTCTTAGCCCCGAATTTTAGTAGCAAGACGAGTGGCCAAATCGTAAATCATAGGTAAAAAGGGACCCTTCTGTCATCTCGAAATTTACTGCTATCATTGGTTATTTGTAGCTGTCGTGACTATTTACATATTTCGATCAAATATATCTTTATGCCACGGTTTATTACTTTGTTACACTCTTCAACAGCGCGGTTGTAGTGTCTGAGAAATCGTTAATATTAGTCACGTATAAAAACAGATTAGCTTTAGACCGTTTTAACCATTACCCGAATGATACATATATAATTAATGAGCTTATAATCTTTCAATTATTAGGCCGTAAAATTCTGAACGATCCAAACTCCAATCAGAAACGTCAACAGCACTAAACCCAGTGAAAAATTTAACCGGTTGACGATCGGACATCCCTGAGGACCGTGGATTTTCAGGTGACTGTGATTGTTATGCAGATGTCCAAAATTGTCAGTTACTTTAATCGTTTAGGCCTTAGGTGAAGCGTAAACGCCAGGTATCCATTATTGTACATAGAGAACACGTCCTGCGTCGTGCAAGGGTGGGCATTGTATTGCTTGGAAGGCCCCCCTGTACTCCATTGTGTTGGAGATGCGTACCCGATAACTGGCGTGCTGTTATTGTTGGTAATTTTTTGGTGTGCTCGAGTGCCGTTCAATATCCTGACGTCACAGCCTCCCGCGGAGAGACCGTCGAAATGAGCAACTCCAAGCCCGTTAATCTCCACCTAGGTGGTGCCCATTGTGGTAATTGCCCGATGACTTTGCTCCTTCTAATCCTTGCCTGTCATCTGGAAGTTAATCGGCCGTCCAGGTACACGCACAAATTCTTTTCTACGATTCTCTGCCCTCGAGGGCCACCACATTGTTGGCCATTTTAATGGCACTTTTAATTAGTGGCCGACGCTTTCTCACGTAATAACCACGTGTAGGGTTGTTGCAGTGATTTATGGCAGTTCTGATCCTCGCCTTTGGGGTGCCCCTTTCGTTCCACAAAATGTTGCAAACATAAAAACAGCCTCTAAAAACGGGTTTCAACTCTGATTTAAAATACTGTATCTAACATAACACCTAATTTTCTGTTTATTTCCACTTTACTAATAAAAACCAAAACAAACTTTCCTACACTTTTGTCGTGGTATTGTAATTAATAGAATGAATAATGAGAATATGTTGTTCGCAAAAGTGGTTCTGTATTTCCATAATCAGTGTTGGTGCTCCAAACCTATTTTTATGATTAACTTAAGTTTTGACAATTGATAAAAAATTAAAACTTGATTTAAGATGAATTTTTGTAATAAAGGTAATATAATTTATTGGCACATACATTAAATTTTTCAATTGTTTACTGGCTGCTAATTTGTTGAGTTCTATTACTTCGAGAGGCAATGCTATCACAATGGTATTGTTTATAGAAAATGAAATATTGTAAATTAATTTTAAGTAGTTTCAAAAATTGTTAATTCAAGACTGTCAATTTAACGATATATTGAGGAATAGAATTTTATATGTACATACAAGTGTTGGGAAAAAGTAGTATACATAGACCCAGACACATCGAGTCCTAACTAAAAAATTCTCAAACTGTCTTTGAAGCACACCTACTAGTAGACATTTATCCACATAAAATTCTCATGACATCACGTAACGTCCGAGACGTGTACGCACTGTTTCAACTTCTCAACTATCGTTGCCAAAAGGTATGAAGACAGAAGTGTCAACAATGATTGATGACTTTAAATTTTGCATATGTTGGAAACATGAGAAAATAGCAAAGAAGAGTCTACATTTAAATAGTATTCATATTTTTGTCCCAATATTTTTCCATAAATATCCCAAATTATTTCTAGTAGGTATTAAAGTTTTTGTTTGATGTAGTCTCACGTGTGATTTTTATTAATAGTCCAGTTTTGCAAATTCCGTTGTTTGGCTTGACGCATCACACTTGGCAGACTCCTTCATGTGATTAACTCCAATATTTATACCCCCGTGTGGATGTCGGATGCGTCGTTTATAAATAGTGTGTCTCGGATTATGTCCCCGTCCGAGTTGTGCGTTTTGAAATGTCTTTTAGTGCTCTCGTCAACGCCAACATCTCAATAATAATCACCATTACAACTTTATAGAAACCATTAGCGGTTTTACGAATGCTGCGTTGAAGGATTAAATTACTTTCAAATAAACGCGTTCTATCCAGAAAAGATATACTCATTGTACATGGACCGGATGGAAAGGGAGGATTAGCAAGATATCTGACTCTTTTAATTGACAGCCTCCCAATCCGAAATTCTCTCGAATGTTGTTTCTGGAATTGGTCGTGTAAAAAGCGGATAAGCTAAGCCACGTAGGTATCAAATTCCAGCATTTTTTCGTGCATCAAACCGATATTAATTTCTTTCCATTAATACCACATTGAGGTCGTTTTTGTCGAGGCTCGAAACGAAATGTTTCCATCCATGCCTACAACGACGCCGAGAGCTAGAGGAATTCGAGTCTCCAGTTTCGAGAGGCATGTGGCTCGAGGTTTCAAGGTTGCTTGAGAAAGACTCTTTTCACTATTCAGTCAGGGGATGGATGTGCCGTTTTGAAGGTTCACTGCACTCTCTCCACCCTCCCGTAAGTTGGGCTTTTCTGAGAAACGCATCTGTCCCAACTTAAAAATACCAGAACCAAAATGTATTCACTGATTTTTAAAAGTATGTGAGATTAACATTTTATGGCCTTTTAAGCTTGCTGAAAGTCATAAATTACTCATGCTTGTGGTATACATTTTGCACTTGAAGACGACGAGCAAAAAGAGTTACCAAAATCACTGCAATAACGTTAAATCGAATACATTAAACGGATCTATGGCGTAACGTACTCTGATGAATTAAGTCCATTAAATGGACTAATTAAATGTGAATTCGTTATGAGCTGGCTTTTATTAGACCAATTTGTTATTAATTAAGTAAAAAGGCCGTTTAATTAACGGACGCCAATGATTGCGTTCAAGACAAATTGTTCTGTATTATATCTGCACTGTTTATATGATGGCTGTATTTATCACCGGTCCTGAATGCATTAACTCGGACAAGAATTGTAAAAGTCAAATCCGAAACCTACGACTCTCGCAGAAATCGTAATTTTCTTGAGTGAAGAAACCAAGCAATTTTGGCCCACGCATGTCTAGCTATTACTCATCTAAACATTATTGCAAATCAGCGAAAAGTTTGTCAAAAAAAAAAACGAAAATTGTTTCAGTTCAAATTAAGATTAAGAAGCGCGATAAAATTGAAATTATTTAGAAGATAGATTTAGTTCCTGGTAATTACAATTTCTCATTTTGATTTCAGAACACCCAAATATCGAAAGCCGAACATTTTTTTAAGTTTAATGCATGATATAATTTAATTAATGAATTGTAAACGCTAGAGCAGGAAAAAATTGTGTCTCTTATCATGAAAATCTTATACAATTAGAATTTTTTCGAAAGTATCATCATAAAAGCCCAACGTGGAAAGTAAATTAGAAGCCTTATGCATTAACGAAACATTTGAAGTGTTTTCGTTGGCTTATCATCTTCAGAGGATCTAAACAACTCCAGCTATTATCTAATGAAGCTACCTGCCATTTTATCATCACTTGTACTTATCACCGGTCTCCGTACGTATATTATAACGCATTAACGTATTATGTTTCGAAGGGATGCTTTTGTTGGTGTCGTTGTAACTTTTGGCAACGACGACTAGAACCCTTTTGTGGTCCTATAAACAAATCGACGAATGATAAATAATAATGGTGCAGCATCGTAGCGCATTATCTCGTGAATCACTTAGGCAGACCCTTCGAAGTGCTTGGAAGAAGGTCGGGGAGGCCCCATAACCATTACAGGGTCGTTTTACGCCGCTTTCACGAGCCAACCGTACATTTCACGTAACGAAACGCCGTTTGATGTTACTTTTACGTTTGCGCTAATTTTTTTCCCAGTTTAATCGACCCCTATCCGGCAATGATGGGATTTTGACTTTGTAATTAGGGCCACCCCAACTTCGGCTCTGGTTTTGTTTGTACGCACCCGTCGGATAAATCGGAGGGTATGAATTTGAATGCGTACGCTTTAACGAATTATAATGGAGGAATAAATAAATACAGTTAGGCAAATTTACACTTTCAGCTGCTAACCAGGGGGAAAGAAGGGTTTGCTTCCTGTGGTATCATCCCACTTGCATACGACACATTTGCGTACCGTGCCAGGAAGTTACCAGTGTTAATCTGTGGTGGGTTCGTTCTAACGCTAAAACAGTCATATGGGAATTGCTAAAATAAATTGGTTTACATGTAAAAAATAATAAATTACTTTGTAAATATTGTTTGTAAATAAATTGTTTTAACACAAGAGATTTTAATTTAAGACGTTCTTAAAAACCAAAGTTGACAATATTGATTAAATTTTGTTCTCCAAAAATGTTCTGCAATGGTCCACTTGCGGTTTTAAAAAGAAACTGAAACAGTTACCTATTTTTTTTTTCACTTACATTTAAAGTTCCTCAAACAAAAACTGAGCGTTATCCTTATTGCAACCCCCCCTTCCAGCAATTACAAAACAACAGATAAACACACGAACAATTCGATGGTTGTTGTGGTAAAGACAAAAAGTTTTAAGCCATTAAGTGTGTTTACATTATATGAGAGCACATTTGTGAGTGTTTTAAAGACTAAACAAACCGAATTAAACGCTGAGGCCTTCAAGGCATTATTTATCTACGCGAAATGCTTCCGTGTTCAAAGGAATATCCTTGGCACGATCTCAACACAGTCGAACTGGCGAAATTTATACTACACGAGATCACACCCGTCTTCACAAAATTGCGCGCGCTCCGAAAGTATATTTCAAGATTTGTAAATGTTACCAAACAAAATTGCCACGTCAAAATGCACTTTGTACAAAATCACTTTGCGTATTACATTAAAGAGAGATCTCCACAATTTATTTTGTATATGTGAGGCGAACAGATGCGTTTCAAAAATTAAAAGGAGTGCTAATTTTCATATGTAATCAACCAACTTGTGTGATAAATGACAATCGTTGGCCATCAGTCATCAAGATATTGGACACATTTTATCCGTTAGGGCTACCGGATGCAGTTAATTCTATACACTCTTTTAATAAGATGAATGGATGTTTTGTTGACGATCTATGTACTGACTGTGAAAATGAAAAAAGATGTGGCTTTTTTCGTGAAACCATCTCAAGGAAAACAGAATAAAATATGATAAAATAAAAGATAAAAATATATGCCTGAAAAATAGAGAACCGCTAAATAAATAAATATCTTAGTGAGAAAGTCAAAATGGCTAAAACTGCCACACTTAGATAATATAATAAAAAAAGGAATCCTTGAGAAATGCTAGCAGTATAAACATTGAAAATAAAAATGGTAAAAAAATTAAACGTGGCCAAGTTCTGTGCATTGGGTGATTATTTCAATAGTGTTTCTCCTTATGTTTATTTCATAACACGTTGGTTTTTGACGGCAAAATATAAAAAACACTGCATAACTAATCACCTATTTTGGTCACATTTGCAGTCGTAATTCTAAACTCATGAATAAGTACAATCATAGTTTTAACCCCGATGTGTTTACAGGTTACTAAACCATAAACAATCGAGATTTTGAAAGTTATATCTTTATCCTTGGCGTCAACCCATATGTTTGACACAAACAATAAAATGCAACTTAAAATTCAAATTAGCAACAACAACGCCAATTTAGATCGTTGTATTTTCTAACAACCATAACTTAGGTGTGAAAAAGGACTCGTGATAAGTTCTTTATGTGGGCTTGGTTGTTAATTAATTCACAAGTTGCTCTATAATTTTAATTCAATTCAAATCGCCATCGTCTAACAGGAATATAACATTTAAATAACGTATCGATCATAATGTGCTATAAATAATCTAGAACTGTAACATGGCAAGGAATATCTCGATGATTAAAAAACATTTTTAATAATAGGTATCACATGTCATGAATATGGGAGTTAATTGTCAGCTGTAATAAATAATTTATTAGACGCATTTAATTAAGACGTTTTCATATGCCCCAAATATACAAATACACCTAATGCAATTTTTAGATGTTTTTCTAAAAGGGATTGTTTGTTGAAAACCTAATAATGCCTTTGTTTATCCGTATCAGAGAATCTCTGTAGACAAATAAATTAATATTTGGTATATGTAGTGGTCCCGGCCAGCACATAAACGATTCAATGCGTGTAGCCTTATCGCTATTTCGAGTATAATATAAATTCTGGAGATGTTTTACATGTGTTTTCGTGTTTATCGACTGCGATAAGGTAATCAAACTGATAAGCCAAAGTTTGGATATCAAATGCAAATAATGAAAACGCCCGCAGATGGGACACTTACCTGTTTGGAGAAAACGGCGATGTCTTCGTTAAATGACTCGGAGGAGCACACGTCTCCTCCCGCTACTCCAGGTTCTCGGGGGGTACACGTCGCTAACTCGCACTTTTCAAAAATGAGAGCCAGCAGGGGAAACAGCGGGTGTCTGCAAGAGAAAATTACTATACAAATATCCATTCTGTAGTTGTTGAGTACAGCGGCGTGCGATCAACACCTGAACTAAACAGGAGCCGAAGATGGACCACCCATGCTCTTTTTTAAGACTATGGTATTTACTGAATTTTAACAAGCACAGTGGGAACTAGTTGCAGGAGCACTTTGTTGTGACAAAAACTCACGGGCTCTTCGTAATTCCATCGCACGTCGAGTTTAACATAATGTTTTTTTAATTTGGACATATTCAAGTATCGTACAAGACGGTACCTATACTGTCTGAACAATTTTACAAAGCGCATTTAGAGAAGCACCACTTAATGTTTATAGAATTACTGTGCAGTAGGCCCAAAGTTTGTCAAAATGTCTCCATTAATGTTGATTGAAAGAGACAAACAAATCACTGACAAAGTAAAAATGAATTTGATGTCCGGGAAGCTCAACGAAACTAGTTCTGAAGAGTTAGTGAGCAGTTTTTGATACACCCTGTATACATATTATTTTATATCTACCACTTTCCATTCCCAAAACTGTTAGTGTTGCTTTTGACGAATTTTTGAAAATTGTGGACCAAATTTATTGTCACTTGTGCTAACTTTTTTGGTGTTTCAAATATAACCAGCAATCAACTAGTTCTTATACCATTTATACCTATAAATTATTGTAGCACATTTAATGGTTAACGCTTTTAATTATTTCTATCAGCTCTGTCTGCTTTTGGAGTTTAGGTATCGGCTCTGTCAAAAGGTTATCTCTCCATTCCAAAAGTAGGAGTGACATCAATCGATTCTTTCTTTCTTTAAAATGACGTATAACCTTTACAGAATGATGAAATGGCAGTTTCCAGTCCATCATCCTAAGATTGAAGCCTAGAACTTGAGATATAATGGGCTGAGTTTTGGACTCCTTGTATGGCAAGCCGTATGATATTAACATTTTCTGCAACACAACATAATTTGTTTGTGATGTTTATTCTTCAATCCCTGATAAATTTAATGCAGTCGTAAAAAGAGTTTTCTAAACTTATCAATGACTAGAGAAATGAAAGCGGCCATTTGGTAATAAATATAAATAAGCTATTAAGATAATTCTTTGTTATTAATTGCAATCTAAACACGTAATGTACTGACCTATTGTTTTTATTTTTAAAATAATAAACCTTTAATTTGACATCGTAAATTCAATTTAATTTAATTTATTTTTGGCAATTTGTTAACGATTTGATTTATTATCCGCATTATCAAACAATTTTCATTCACTGTTATTACCCAGCCTATAATAATTGTTTTGATGACCAGTTTAAACAGAAAATGTTTAAATCATTGCTCAGATAATTATGTTAACAATGTTAACAGTACTTATTAAGGAATTGTTATTGTAGTTTTTGGAGTTTAATGATGGGATTGTTTTGTGTTTGGCTAAACTGGTGTTTAGTGTTTTATTTTTCGCAGCAGGAGAGACCGAGAATTGTAAATAACCAGATTTAATAAGTTTTTCGTCTTGAGTTACCTTACAAAGTGTGACTGAGAAAATATACGTAACCTTAAAACAACTTCAAGTATGTAGCACTTTTGTTAAAATCCGTCATTTTTAAGTCATAAATTTTCTTAATGTGCGATAACACACAAAGTGGGTATGTACTTTGAAACAAGAATGTATTCAAATTAAAAATCATGATTTTTGTCCTCAATGTAACAAGTATTACAACGTACTTTGGATTTATCCTGGTTTAGAATAAAAAAAAAACAGTATCTCTCACTTCAAATTTTCCATGATAATGTCTGTCTGACCTTCTTTTGAGATGTTGGAATCACAGAACAAGTGTCAGTACTGCTAGCAGCCTTAATTTAAATATTGGGGATTGTGAAAACTTCATCATATGAAAAATTTTTGAAAACCTTAAATTAGCGAGTTTACTTTTTAAAAATAAAATCCCGTGGGTTGAACATATAAATCAAAGCAAATAAAGAAAATATGATATTTGACTTAAAATTAGAAGCAGGAAGTTATTCCAAACTGGTTTCTAAACCCCTGACCACAAAATGATTGTTCCCCAGTGGTAATTAACATGTTAGTACGCAAGATTGGTCCTGCCCCACGCCAAAAAGCATCAACGTTTCGACGATTATTCAAAGCGAACGACACCCATCAGAATGATCGATGAGATTTTCTACGGACACCGTTAATTTCACCATTAATACCGGAATAACACCGTAGGTTGCCGTAAACAAAAACGGCCGGGCAATATGGTAAACACAAAATCTAGAAGAGCCAATGCAAAGCAAACATCTCCGAGTTTGTTTGTACGTAAGGTTTACCAATATGTCAAAATAAACAGATCATTCTTGTCACATCAAATTTAAATTTAAAAATAGATTGAATATTGTGTTATAGTCTGGTCGGGCCATTTCTGCGTGACCACTCGCATCCCGAATTTATTTTTAGAAACTGTTGGAAACTAGCATTTTTATTTCATATAAAATAATATACAAAGAATAACTGCTAATAAATTCCATGTGTTCAAGCCTTATTTTCGTAATTTTTGCGACAATATTTTTTAAATGAATTTAGTGGCATCGTATTTTAAGCTCTTGTTGATGAGACTTTTCGTTAAAATGACAAATTACCGCACGTACCAAACCGTTATTTGTCAATCTATAAACACTTGCTTTGGGTATCTGTAGATTTTAAAACGACTGTCAACATGTTTGTCGTTTTCTGTAAAACATAAACCTCACGTTTCGAAAAAGTAGATCAACAAATAACATCTGCGGAAACTCACTCCTGATTTGCACCCCGGTTGTCGAAGTGCTCCACGGACTAGAACACGTAGTGAATGCTTATAAATCCTTCAGCGTCGCAGCTGTCCTTTTGATATAAAATGTGTGAAAATAGTTTTTATTGTTTCCGACACTTTTATCCCAAACATGACATCTTGCATCCATCAGTTAAATTTCCACTTGTAAATCACTTGTATTGTTTCATTTAATTATGACCGGAACAATAATACAGAGAATGTAAATGACTTATCGATCAGCATCGTTAATGATGTTTTTATTATAATATCGTATGCAAATATTTACATAATCCATCAATCACGAATCACATAGTTTATTGGGATAAAAGTTTGCACAAGCTATACGGTATGCATGCTGGGATCCTGCGCTGTGTGGCAAAAATTGTAAATTTATTAATTTGGACACTTTATGTATTATACATAATGTTCATCCTGGTGCAACAAAATTAATAACAGGTATATGCCAAGAAACTTTTAAATTTCAAATTTACACTTAATACCAGTAGTAGCTCATTTGGACAAAAGATGTCTGCAATTACGCAAGACAATTTCTACTATTGCAACACCGCTGTGCCGGCGAAAAAAAAAATGCCAATCAAATGACATTACATTTGATTCCGTGTGGCTTGGCTGCTTTTTTGGCAGCTGTATGTTTATTGATGATCCCTTTTCTGACAAAGGTCCCCACCGAGCCCGTTGCAAACTGGTGCAGAACTTCGGTTTTGCAGCATCTGCGACCATCCCGGTCACAGAGATCATCATACAAAAGTGGTCACGAAAACAACAACAACCGAGAGCAAGTGTGGCCACAGTTATCTCCATCCTTTGACCCGTAAATTATCCGAGGATGGCACGCCATAAATAAATCGCTACATTTATGAATGCGTCTTATGCACAGCGTTGTTTGATAGACACCATTCAAGTGCTGTCGTGGGTTATCCCAGACAGGTCTCGATTATATCCTTTATATCAGTGTTTGTAATACTTTTACTGTAATAAAAGGCTTTCGCTTTGATTTATATGCATTCATGGCTTTTAGAGAGAAATTATTCAACTTCATTCATGGAGAAAATCCTACAAAAGATAAATACGTATACGTACTCACAACTTGTTTTTTAAATTCGTCATTTGGCATCAATTGTAAATTTGGTCTAGGGCGAAGCCAAATATTCGTGTTTAGTCTTCAACAAAGATTTAAGTGCTCATTAGAGATGTTCGTGGTTGGAATGAAATTAATCTCTTACTTATCGTAAGGTAGTCCGGACAGTTCTTGTGCTCAAGGACAACTTCTGAGAATAACGGTTAGTTTCCACACGATGCCAAAATAATTCCATTTATGTTCAACAGGCAAAAGCAGAGCATCTAATATTGATTTGGTGCTGCACATTGTGATTTCACACCTATATGGTTCTGTGTAACAAATGCATTTTAGACGTTGAAATTTTAACCCGAAATTATTGCACTAAGCCAAAAAATTCCCAATAACTACAACTAATTGTATTGCTTAACATACATGATTCATTTCGTGCATTTATTACGAATTAGCAAAGATGATTCCCGAATAAAACTTTAAAACTCACTTCATTCTCTTCTAACAACTTCTTAAAAGTGTGAACATAAAATTTTTATGTGCTCTTAGAACCGGTGTGATGAGCAGTTTTGATGGAATTCACAATGTAGCAGTTTCACTCGTTTTTCCAAGACTGACCCGAAATAATAACACTGTGATCAACAACTGTAATTACAAACGTAAACTAAGCGTAAAATTTGTCGAGCAATATAAGCAGGTGAAGCATTTATAAAAGTTCGATACCTACAATTAAAGAGGAACAAATTGAAGTGGTGTGAATTGGACTGGAAGTCCAGCAATAAAAATTTGATACGTTTTCTGATTCCGGTCAATTTTTAAAAATTCAATGAATCCCAGGACAGTAGTAGACTTTCTAAAGTGAGTCAAAAACTATTAATCGGACTTGTGGTGGATCCCTCCTTTTTAAAAATACATTAGGTGGATATAACCTGCAATTTGAGGAGAAATTGATTTAATAATATAGGAGTGTCCTTTAGGTAGTAGTGCGATTTTGCCTTCCTGTTATTATGGTTTTAAACCACATCTTTTATAAATGGTTTAATTTCTGGTCTAATCTCACCAGCTCGACGATGCTTCTTGGAAATACGACATTTTTGCTTCAACAAACGTAATCCTCGGAATTCGAGGCGAGCTGTCGTTGTACCACATTTTATGTCTGTATTTAATAAAATTTACCGGTTCTGTGCATTACATAATAATTGCTCTTCGACTGGATAAAGATAATTGAAGATAACTTATCGAAACATGCAGTCCGTTTTAATAAAGTTTCCACATTTTCTAGTTATTATTGTATTTCTGATGTAATTTTTACTTCATTTAATTCCAATCGATGGGACAGATTTGCGTTTCTGACATTCTAACATCTCGGTCGTTATCTCGGATTGCGTAATTGCGAATCAAAGACCATTAAAATTGTAATGGTTTTATACAGCCGTTCCGTTACATGTTACAATCCATGAATAGCGATTCCAAGACCAAAAAGGAAAGTTTTACAGTTGGACATGTCAATTCGCATGCTTGTTTAATAAGTGAAAAAACCGCCAACAGCATCGTAAAGATCAGAATGCGTCAATATGCCTATAATGGATGTAACTCAGATTCGTCTTAAAAGATTTCATTATAATTTTCCCTAACAAGATGACATTTTCTTGAAGTACATAATATTGATATTATATAAAACAGGAAAAATTAAGTAATCACACCGATTAACTCTTTTATTTACTATTTTATGTTTGTTGTGCCTGTGAAAGAAATAAAAAACTTTATGATCTTGCCTTGCGGCGAAAGGAATTTTCTTGTACTCAATCTGTGGCATGAATCTGCTTTGCGCAAGTAAGTAGTCATGCGTTGTTTAAAGGAGTATAGTTTTCTTTATTTAGCCAAATTAGTAAAGATTTTTTTTCACTTTGATTTGTGACATGTCATAAATCCTTAAATTTACTACGGTTTTGTTTCAGACGTTTATTGACATTTATTATTAAAAAATATATGCAATTTTGTGACAATCACAATGATATGGGGGATATCTCTTTGAATTGTGAAATTTCAGACCATTGCAATACAGAAAATTGTAACTGTATTATCTTCGACATTTTATGATGTTTTACTGTGACATATCTCGTCTTTATATAACACTCATAAAAATTTAATATAATGGATATAGTCTCTTTTATTTATTTAATACATGCAGTAGCTAATCAGTAAATCTGGTGTGATTAGTAAAGATGTGTTTGCTGTACTTATTCTGTCTATAACCGTTTAATGTAATTAACTGATGTTCATACTTTCATTTAGTTAGGTGTACAAATATTTTGAAAATCGTGCAATTTCAAGCATTCACTGATAAAGAAAAATGAAAACAGCACATCGATGACAATTTATAAACAAAAATTTCCATAGATACAATTCCAAACTTGTGACACTGATAGCGCGAATATCGCACTTAACATTTCAAACCCGCTTAAAATCTGAATTAAGAGAGATTCATTTTAATCCGCCCCAAATCCATCAAAATTGAAAATCACGTTAATAACAATGGCGTGGTTTCTTTTTTCCAAACACCCACAAGATTTATTTTGCAACAATTATTATAATGTCGATATGGACATATCAGTCATTATTTTGATTGATTGTTATTGGGCTCTGTCATTAAACACACATACAACATATTGCTTACTAGTAATCTCTTTTAAAATTGAATGATTTGATTGAATTCGGACGAGATAATGCGCCCATAAGCTTGTAATCAGTTCGGTAATAACGGAACAATTTAGTAGATATTTTATATTTTTAGAAAGATTTCGGGGGCCGTATTTCGTTGTTGTCGGTGCTAATTTCGCCAAATTTTCGATTTCAAATACAATTTTGTTTATGCGGGAATACAATAAACATCTGCAAAGTGCACACCGATAACTGACCTAATATATCGGGTAAATATTTAATCTCTTGTAAGATTATTTACTTTCGTGTAATTTACGTTTAAATAACCAGTTTTATTATCAAAATATGCGTAGAGCTTATATAAAAAATTCCATTGTCACGGAGAATTATGGTGGTTAGATAAAATCGAATCCAGTAGCTGAACTATTGATAGGTGACATCACTATTGATAAGAATTTTTTGTGTCAATAAGAGAAACACATGGCAGGTTATCATCGAGAGCGACGTTCGTTCGATTGCTGTTCTGTTTCGAGCAATAATAACCCCGGCGAAGAGGTTTTGTTTGGGTAATTCGGTCGGGGCCTAATCTTGTGGCAGCTGACGAGCCGTTTATTTTTATGGCTCGTTTAGGTGGTATTTAAGTGGGTAAAGGCAGTATACAGTGTGTACAGAGATAAACATGTACGCGCCAAGTAATTACCGACACCTTTAAATAAACAGTGTCGTCCAAGCGTTGGGCAAATATTGGGTTTGTTCGTTGGTTGCGGAAGCCCTGCCGTTTTAATATACGACCCAAGCAAGACCGAGCGTGATCCGACGGTAAACGTGGATGGGACCACAGACTTTTACTCATGTTTATCACGTATGCCTATAATAATGCTTTCATTATCTACAGTTCAATAAATCGACCCATACGTTTACGTTTGGTTCTTTCCGCAATACTCTTGTCGAAAATGTTTACATCTCTTCGGTCGTTAAATATAAGATAATGATGTAACTTTATAGTTATTGTTACAACCAATTTATTTCTTCATTTTCGAAAACTTTCATCGTTGAGAAGTTTTCCTTCATGTATCTTTGTATAACTCGGAGTGAAATCAATGGTATAGAGTTTCATAATACTTATTTTCAGTACCGACAACTCAAAACCACATACAAAAGTAAAGTCACAATAGAAATAAAACATATTACATTTGAAATTTTCAAAGAAAAATCTACATAGAACAATCGCTATATTATAGTCTGGCTGTACACACACCACTCGAATCTGAAAATATGTATTTACTTTCATGGTTATTTGCAATAATGATAAATAAATCATAAATTATCTGAATTCAATTATTTCTATTTCCTCAGTCCTTTCAATGAACAATAGTTGTATGAAAATTCCAAACTAACAATAGCTTTCGTTAAAAGTTTCAAATTTCAGATGTTTGAAAGCTTTAATGCTGAACTGGGTTCATTATTATTAACGACCCAAACTGATAGACGACACTACATCAGGTCCGAAATAGTATATTACGACCAAAGGGCAGAAAGTTGTATTTCCTGGCGTGCGAGATATAAAGGCCGAGGCTTTATATCCCATCCAAGTACGGTGTTCCCGGCCGCATTTCGCTGCGGGAAACAGCGGCTTTTGCGGACTGCGCACGCACCGTCGGCTGTGGGATGAAGAAATAATGGTTTTGAAGTTTACTGGGTGATTAAGATCTCTACTAGGTAGCTTTTTGACAATAAGTATGAAATAGTCCTGGAAACAAATAAAATTTAGTTTTAAAGCTTTTAAAAAAATGTATGCTATCAAAACAATTTCCTTCCAACTGATTAGGAATTTTATGCAGTTGGGCTTTGATCTCCCTGTATACCAACGAATTTCTTTTTTACCGTTATAGATATCTGTACGATCAAGTAAAAAATTAGGCAGCCACAATCTGTATAATATGTACCTGAATTTTGGTGGATTCAGTTGTACTGATACCTTTTGGTCGTAGTGTCTATTTGATTCTCTTTCCGTGTAAATCTGGCAAATTTTTAAAATAAAAATGTCACAAGATTCTTTTGGGATATTTCCATTAGAAAACCATATTATTAAATTAAGGAAACACGTATTCCTGTAATTCGCTTTGGTTTAATACTTACTGTCGGGGTAGTTTCACACGAGAAATTTTTTATCTGTATCTCCGACTAAAACTATTCTTAACAGCATAAAGCAGGACGCCCACTGAATCCGCTCCGTCCGGTCCGATCGGTAGGCTACGATCCGTTCGGTCGGGTACGGCAAGATCAGCCGCCCATTGCATCAGTCAGTTCCGTGGTATCGTATCGGCGAGAGACGACTTCAAGATTGTTTAGTTTGAGTTTTTTGTCAGAGTCTGATTCTGATGAAGATGTTATGGTAGCCCTAGCTTGGATGTAGATGGAGAAACGTAGATTTTGGGTGCACGATATCACCCTCAAAAGAGAAACTTGTGGAGAATTTTATCATTTATTTCCCGATTTACTTGGTGATGATGAAAATTTTTAAAAATATTTTCGAATGTCCAGTGTAAAACCTTATGAACTTGTCAAACTACTAGATCTTAAAAAAAAACGTGATGAAAACGTGGTAAAAACCCAAAACCCAACTGTGAACTGCATTTGGTCACATCTGGCTGTATCCGTACGATCGGCAATTTTTGCCTCTTGGAGAATCCACGTCCGCAGCCGAGCCGAGCGGACCGAACGGAACGGACGGACCAGATGCAGTGGGCGCGATTCCATAAGGTTACGTGTGTATCAAAATTTGACGACCGGACGGACCGGACGGAGCGGATTCAGTGGGCGTCCTGCTTAAACGTATGTAATACGTATTGATTAAGAATATTTAATACTTAATATGGTTTTCTAATGAAATCAACTTCGGCTAGCATTTTAAAACGCTGTACATTTACCGCCTCTTGTGACGTCATTTCGGGGGAGCATTCTGATTGATGGTTCGTGCGTTTCTCATTGGTCCGCGCGTCTAGTAACTCAGAAAGCCGCGCGTTTCAAATAAGAAAAATGTGTCGATTCTTTTTTACATATAGTGAACGCGTGACGTCGAATAATATTTTTTCTAGTTGTTGAAAATTATGGGACCCATTGATTAAGCTTTAATTATTAATGTCGCCACAAATCACATCATTGTTCATCAAACAAAATCTGACGTAATTAGTAATTTTGAAATTAATTTGAACAAAATTTTTACATATACCTAATCTAACCTCCTGGAATGCTTGATGACGTAAGTGTTATACCACTTCAATACTTTTTTTTAACTCTCGAGGCCGCACTGCGCTAAATAAGAATGTGAAATCTTATGAGTGTTAAGGGTGGGACTAGACGATTTAGCAGCGGACAAAATTCAGTACTAAGATAATGGTCGCTAATCTCGGTTATCAGTTTAGGTGCAAGTACTTATTTACCCCATAATACTTAATAGTGAATGAATGAAATGGGCATTTAGACACAGAAACAAGTTTGTTGATATAACCTATAAAAGAGACTTTTTCTTGTTTTTTGTTTTTTTTATGCCTTACCATTAACATAAATACAGTATCACCTCTTTAATCCGAACATGCCTTAATCCGAACCTCCAGTAAACCGAACTGGGAAGTGATTTGCACCGCATAAATGGGGGGCTCCTACGTTTTCATGTTGGAGATGTTCTGTTGACTCTTCAGTTGTCTAAGAGCAGAGATGAAATCGAAAAGGAAACACGTTACTTTATCAATAAAAGAAAAAGCTGTCTATTATAGGAGAAAAATTATTATAGTGATGATCAACTTTTGGGCCATTTAAAAATCTACAATGCTGACGAAAGTGGACTCTTCTGGACGTTACTTCCTCAAAGAACCCTTGCCCACCAAGAGGAAAATAAGCGAGGAGCGATCACATTCATGTGCTGCTCTAACGCTTCTGGAACGCAAAAAATGAGATTGTTAGTGTTGGGCAAATCTCAAAAGCCAACGAGCCTTTGGAAGTGAACCGCTGCCGGTGAGATACCAAGGACAGAAGAAAGCCTGGGTTACCAGATAAATTTTTAAGGACCGGTTTCGGCAGTTCGAAAAAGAATACTGAATTTAGAGGCCAAGACACTTTTAATTTTAGACAACACTGCAGGACTTATGTTCCGATGATAAAAAAAGTTGTTATATGTTTTTACCGCCAAATGGTTTTTACGCCTTTAGTGATAGAAGCTGTCAATTTGCATTATAGGAAAGGTCTCTTACAACGGATTGATGCCTCTGAAGGTGCAGATATTTCTGAAGAACTGAAATAGTTAGTTAATCTTAAAGGCGTTGTAATTGCATTAGTAAAAGCATGGGAAAGTGTGAGGCCAGAACTGATTTAAAAATCTTGCAGTGAACACAAGTTGACGATGGTTGGACGGAAGATCATCCATTCTTAGAGCGGAAGCATAAAATGCAGCTAGAGAGTATAGAACAACAAATAAGAACAGTTACTACATTGATAAATCACCTTTCTGGGGATGTAACGAAACAAGAAGTTATTGTACAAGAAGAATCATGGATATCTTGGAGCATGTGAGCATGCTCCGTCGAAGAAGTAGAAGTACCATCACGACGGGTAAAGCAGACCGAGGTAATCAGAAGTTTTGAAACGTGTTTGAAGTGGGCTGAGTAAATTCCTGAATCGGGACATTCTTATTCTAGGCGAAAAAAAGAACTCAAAAAAGAACAAAATCAATCAGTTTTTTGCAATTTCTTAGGTTTACATAGTAATTTTGTTAAATTTTCATCGTGGGTATGTTGAAATTCGTAGATAATTAGGAAAATCCGGATCAACCAGCTCGGATTAAGGAGATCATACTGTAGTAATAAAGCAAAAAATTCTCTTTATTCTACACATCTGAATGTTGCTTTTTGTTTTTCGATATTTCTCTGTCTGCTTTTATTATTCACTCTTTCTTTTTTTGTTTCATTCTGAGCTTTGAAATCACATTTTATTAATTAGTATCTCTCGGCCACACAGCCACTTAACTGGCACGTTTGAAGAATCCATCATACACGAAATTTAAACAATTTTTGTTGAGATTAATTGTGACATATGCAATTAAAAAAACTATCCCGCTCTGAGTTTTCTCGACGTAGCAATTAATTTAATAATAATTGATCAGGAAATATCATCGATTAATAATGATGCTGAAGTATTCTGGCTGGATACAAGTTTTGAAATGCCCTCAGGTGAACACAAGATGTAGGAACTAACTACTGCTATAATGATGTAAACTCAAATAACCTTTTCGATGAAAAAACAATGAATTTTATGGTCGTCAATGCCTTTTATTATGCATGGTATCATAATGAAATTCGGTACTATTATGTAAAGTGCCTTGAGGAATCGTAATATGCTAATAGAAATTTTCTACGCCTACCTACTCCATCACAAAAATGGTGGAGTATTAGCGTTATTACGCATTTTGTTACCATAAAAAGTAAAACAAATATGTGCGCTGATCAGACCAAGAGTGTAGATTTTTTTTATTCATATAGGTATTGATATTAAGACCATCACGAGTTTGTACGCAAAAACTGGATAAATGATTGAATCAGCGTCCGATTTGATTGACAATACGTAAATTGATCTGAATCTACCATTAGCAGCGTGCTAAACACTACTGGATAAAATTTGTCACATTACCAGTTGTTTGAATGTGTAATTACTACGGTTATCAATCACACAATACCGCCTAAATAGTGGAAAATTCACCGTCACGCCGAAAGTTTCAAAATTTGTTTATTATTCAATTGATGTAATTGACGACGACTGACTTTCTTTACCAAAGAAATAATCTTTCTTTACCAAAGAAATAATCTTTCTTTAAAATATGTAGACTATAATAAGCTTGATATTGAGTGATAATCTGCGGTAAATCATACAAAGAAAATAAATATGAACAAAATACCCTTGTCGTTATGTAATAAATTTAAAAAGAGTATATTTCAAAATTAAATATATTTCAACGTTTTTAGCTTGATGAATGCCTACGAAGACAACATATTTTTTGCTGGTCTCCGTGATAACATAATCTTAATGGTTAGTAGATAATAATAATAGTTCTCTTTTAACGTAAACTGGTGTTTTACAAAACGCTGGAACCTGTTTTAAAAATTCTCTATGTATTCAAATTTTAAGTGATGGCACTAGCACTGGTATCACATTTATTTTTCTTCTATAACAGACTCTCTGACTTTGTTGCTTAGCAATAACAGTTTGGTAATAGGTACATCAGAAATTTTAACTTATTTTAACACAAAGGGGACTTCAATCAACTGGCTCTAATGCTTTCATTTCCTTGTAAAACACTTTCTGTAATAGTAATAAATATTCACGATTTATATTTTGGCGCAGTCTTGCTTGTTATTCTATTAAAATTATTTATAAGACCATTAGCGAGGTTGTATCTTCCAAATGTGAACGTGCAACAAATGTTACATTGGGATCTGTAGATCATATTTGAAAACAACGAAATGATCCTACTGCTACTTTTGCCTTTGCGGTTGTGGCATCTGCCGTCAATTCGGCAACACTAATGAACACCACCAAACCTCATCACGTTAGCGGTTTTAAGCAATTTCCGTCTTTCAAGAGTCATTTAGAGGACTCCAAGAATCACAAAGAAAATCGACTTACCCGTAGATGGCGTCCTTATCTCTTTTGCCGACGTCCGGCACCCCGCCGCCCATGACGTGGTTAGCGGCGGGGTTGACATGGTTAGCATGGTACGGATGCATGGCATGGTTCAAGTGGGGTGAATGGTGAAGTCCTTGCAACCCCGGTCTGTGAGCCACGTGGGGTTCGTATAACCCTGCCCCAGCGCCGCCGTCCATGTAACCAGGGTGGATGCCGTCGTCATACTGAAATAAAACATATCCTTTAAATATGGATCATCATTTCTAGAACAAGTTATGAGTATGATTTATTCTATGTCTGTACCATACAAGATCTTTTTAACAGGGATGGTCACAGGATGACCTGATACCCGATTTAACTTGTTGTTGTGAGAAGTGAAGAACTAGTCATGCCCCTTTTCTCTGATGGCCTGAATTTAGGATATAAAATTACTGAACCTTGCTTTTTATTTACGTATATACCAAGTGGATCAAACTGAACGTGGACAAGGTCATGTGACGTAATTTCAACTGTCCTAATGATCTTAATGCTAAATTTTCAAATTGGATGGTATAAACCTGCTTTTAGTGTGATTAGAACATGAACAACTCGAGTCAATTACCGCTCCTAATACAGCAACAATTTTGATCGGACATAAATATTTATAACTTATAATGTTGTCCTCTCATAAACATTTTTACAATTTAGAAATGGCCCGAACGGAATGAATTAAAATTTTAAATTTATTAAACGTAGAATGTTAATTTCTAAACTAATGGAGTAAATTTAATGACTCAGATTATTTCGGTTTTTTGTGCGTTCACATTGATGTTAATTACATTCACTGAATTAGAGGCCTGTTCGCTGGAACATGAAGATATTTTGTGGCGGCATCTAACTGGTCCTAACCTCAAAGTGCTTTTGATCTTACACGTCATTTAGTATCAAATTACATCCAAAAATCACAAATTTCAAATAACACACAGCACATACACAGCTCACGCCGGTGGAATGATAATCAAGCAATTTTTAAATAATACCCATCTATTGTATTTAAATTGAATTTAAATTAATAAATTTGCAACAAATTGATGTTTTTACCAGGCCACTAGCATATCCATCTAATTTATTTTACAAGCGGTAAATATGGGGGTTAAAATTGAATTACTGATAGACTTCCGGTACCACCATGATACCATGGATCGAACGTATCAATTTCATTTATGCGGCACTTGAAACATGAATAACACAACTAATGCTCTAATTATTACTTTACCACCAAATTTAATTATACAACGATAAAGCTGATTGAAAATACCTACGAGACCAATTTTAAACAGGTTAGAATATTATCTTTATAACGCAATAAATTTGCGCTACTACTCAATGTAGACTATTAAATCTGTTAATAAAATGTTTATGTGAATCGGATCAGATAATCATAAAAGTCCTGTAGAGTGTGAATTTTGCTTGTCAGGACACAAAAACAGAAAAAATACTAAACCTCTATCTGTCCATTATGCATTCATGAATAGTTAGAATTTTTAATAGAACCAGATTAAAAATATCAGTTTGCCGTCGCCGCTGATTTACATAAATATGTAATTTGTGGTGACTCCAATTTTAGGGAATCCGTTTTTCCTTGAACACTATTTACCAAGAAAAATAATCGCACAGTTCTCCAAATATCTAATCTACGACGATAAGATTAAGTTAAGTTTTCAGTTAGGTTAACCCGCACAATAAACTTGGATTAAAGGATTTCAATCACTAATCTCACTGTATAGCTGTAACGCCGGAAGGTTTCTACTGATTTTTATTTAGCCAGTATATTTAAACAGTTAGCGGGAAATTCGAAACGCGGCATCCGCTACTAGCGCTAGCACCTTACTGGCGATAATAGCATTATTACAATGATAATATATTCCGTTTGCAAACACGTATAATGTAAGTGATAAAATAGTTTCTAATACTAGGAAACAGGTCACAAATTTTTCGAAATGAAATTGAAAAAAATTGTAGAAAATTATTATTAATGAAAGAAACTGGTTCTAAAAGGAAGCTGTAATTGGCAAGACGATTTTCACATTCGAACTAATATTAATTTTTAATCAAGTCGCTTTACGACTGAATATTTTTTAAAAACAAGTTAATCTGGAATATTAGTTTGAGATAAAACAGATTGAAATATATCCCAAAATTCCGTCTGGTTTTTCTTTTTTGTTTTATATTGATATGACTGTCACAAGGAATACCGTATAAGCACATAATATGTATTCTGTGAATTTAACGTTAGAACTCAAACAAAAAATTAAATATCCTTTGTGAAGAAAATAGCTAGAGACATGTGTAAGTAACTACAGTCGTCGCTTAAAATAGTGTTTGTGCCATTACTTGGTCAACAAAAATGACTATTATTCTTTGTTGAAATACTTGGATTGCACCCAATCGTGATGGTCACTCCGAAAGCTACTTCTGCATGGCTCAAACAATGTAATTTTGACATAGTTATTTGTTTCAATTTGTATTTGTTTACATGTAAGGTGGTATGGACATGGATGAATAAATTTTTGATCATGATTTGAGCTTTTAATTTCAATTCATTTAACGAGAATTTATTAAAAAATATATATGAAGCTATACAGTTTTCAAGATTACGACGCCATATTATAATTTATGGCATCCACCAGCATGCGTCTCACCACACTCGTACGCATATGAAAGTATTATCTACATAATGGGAAAAAGATAGATTCGTTCAGAATTGAATAATTTTTGATTTCAATATCTCTAGCAATGGTAATAAAGATATCAGCCAAGTGGTCATAAATCATGAATATTGTCTGGAACCTTTATTGCGCCTGCTGTATGTATGTGCTGGCATATTTTTAACCGTCCATTTCATCGCTGTTTGAAACTATTAGCAACGGTGTAATAAAAAAATGTTGTTGGGACACCTGATAGGTGTTCTGGCAAACAAATGAAATTTTAGCTATGGACCTGAAAAACTGAAATTCGGTTGTGATTTGCAGCTTATAAAAATAATGTCAAAAGCAGCAAATTTCATACATGTATCGTTGTTATTTTGAAAAATATAACTCTCAAGGGTGATAGCCGAAATGAAGACATTATTATTTAAATAAGACAGTTTTGACTTTGTAAAGTACGTATACTTGTTGTAAGATAAGGGCCATATAAAATTTTTGCCTTAGGTGGGCTAACAAAATTATCTGTTCAACTCGTGTGTTAACAAAAAGGTTTAACAGCACCATAATCAAAGCGAAGGCCTGGAGACTTTAACCAAAACCACTAGCTAAACGACCAAAACCACAACTATTTTTAGAGTAAAATAAGAAGGGCATATTTACATTTTTCTGAAGCACATCCATGTCGAATCGTTTCGCACTATTCTTTTAAATCGGTCAAATAAGAATTTTACACCTAGAAAAGAATAGAGTCGCAATGAGTACAAAGCCGTTAGGAATGAAAGCAGTAGACACGAAGAAGGCGACGACTCGGAGACACATCACAGCACTAAAGAACACTTTTGATCTTTTTACAACTGCCATAAACTCACATAATTACTACTACTCTCAAAGTTCGTAATAACACACTTTTATCGAATATAATTCGATGGGTGGCGCACGACACTCCCGCACCAAAACGACGCCACTGGAACCAGAACGGGCTACCGTCGGAAGGCGTTTTCAGCGGTATTTTGCCGAAGGGGAAACGATAATATTTTTATTAAATTCCCATAAAAAGGGGATGGAAAGCAGCGAGTTCGCGATTGATCGAATCGCCGGATGCTGATAATTTGAGTTTTTTCGGGCCGGATTTTAGTGCCTCTAAAGTAGGAACTTGTTGGAATGGTTGTCGTCGTAAAGTTTCATGGAGTAGTAAAGAGGACCGTGTGTTATATGAACGCGTTTTTTGCCTCGTGTTGCGACGATTCTCGGCAGTAAAACTAAAAGTTTATCGTTTGAAATTTGGATCCTGATTTGGGGCACCTCAACTCTTCGCGATTTCATAAATACAAAATAGCCTAATTGTAAATAAATTCTGGAGCGTACACGCCGATTAACTATAGATACAAGCGAATTTAATTACAGGATTAAAGATGGGTGTCGTCCGTTGCATTCTTCGGTGCATTCCACAATGATAATCCAAAAGTGAGTTTTTGTGAGTGGCATTTACGGTGTGTAATCAGGTAAGGTATCGGCCGTGGCCCGGCCAAAGTGCCTATTCATCGGTTTTAAGAGAAATTAAAAGTATTCGTTGAAAGGCCAGTGTTAGACCGTAATTACAAGAAACGCATCACTCCCGAACTTTAATTGCGACCATTGACTAATCAAACCTCCATTATGACCGCCGCACCATTAGGTCTGCTCTTCGGATTAATTCAAAATCGTTCATTCCGATAAAAAACAAGTTAGATTTTTTACCAACAGACGAGGCATAAATTCCATTTAATTTGAATTTCAATCCATGATGTGAATCAAAAATGATTGTTTCTTAAATAATTATCCACATATTTTATACTTTATTACTGCTATTAAAACAAAATAAATTATTTTTTATGTCCCAATAACATTTTTCTTTTTATTTAGCTATGAAAAGTTTTACTGTCTGTGAAAAACACGAGACTTTACTGTTAAGAAGGTTATTAAATTGACTTCCCGATCTAAATTCGTATTTTTTTATAAAGTCTTTTAAATTGGACCACACAGCCCGAACGGCTATTTTGACTACACAAAACACGAAATTAAATAACAGAGGAATAATTTTCGGAGCGTGCGAACTTCCGACCGAAGGGAGAACGAAATCCCCGACTTATTTTTTCTATTTTCCTGCTTTTCTGGCGTTACGGGAGCCCTAAACGACCCGCAATCATTCTCCGTAAAGCGTAGCTAACTTTTATCTGATTCCGGAACATCTTTATTTTGAATTTACCCGAAGATAGACGGTTTTTACTCCAATAATGATACAAGTTTTGAAATTATATTAAACAATTTTGTTGCCAAATGTTAATATGTTTAAACAGTCTTTTAATTGATGGTTATCTTGTGTACTTCTTTTGTCGTGCCTTAAGTCATATAATGGTAATATAAAAAAATATGGTATAATGATAATTTTAACACCTGTTCAGTTTTAATCTTCCTTGGGAGTTTGTTTAAAATTTTCCAGAAAATAAAACGATCAGTACATGGTAGAATTTTTTGTCAAAGATGTTTGCTATAGTTCGGTTGAAGTACAAATTTATCACCCGCGGCCAATGAAACCACAAGGTAAATTCAAAATTTTAGTTCTTGATTGAATGAGTTAATAATTTATAAAATCCCAACGCAGTGAGGTAAGACAAGAAATTATATAATTTCAAAAATTCTACACAACTCCCACTAATGAACAGTTGTCAATCCAATGCTAATTTTTTTTCTTGAGGTCAGCAAAATTTAAAATGTTTTTGAACCGCCCCCGTAACTTCAAAATCATTTCAATTTCATTACCAATTTCTCAAATAAAATATAATGAAAATGAGGAATTTTGTCAAACTATTTTATCAAGTGCGTTAATGTATAATTTATTTTATAATTTGTCCCACTTTTAATCAAAAACTATGATCTCATTTACCATTTATGTGAGAAAAGTATCCAAAAGTACCGTTCCACGAAATGGAATTTTGTTCATCTTTATAGACTTTTTTATGACAGATATAAAAGGGCAATAATATAATTTTACACCAGGAATCAGTTTCTACAATTTTGAATGGAAAGTAAATTTTATTATTGTTTTACATTTTTTGTCATCTGCATTTGGGTTTAAACAAAAAGCCATAAACGGTGATTACACCGGTGTCGAAATCTATTGTGACTGTAGTTTGTATACACAAGCTCTATGTTGAAAGAAATGCCAAGCCAATTCTATACGCGACGGCCATTGGAGAAAAAGTTGTAACAACGCGGTTCGTCTGTAGCCAGCCTAATAAAATTTTGTGCCATTTCGCGGTTGTCTTTTCGAAACAACAGGGCTTCTTAGTAGTAGGCTATAACCGGTGGATTCCCAGAAGAGCAAAATGTTTGTAACATATCAGAGTAAGAGTTTGTTATTGTTAGAGGTCTTTCGCGGTATAGAGCCTTTGGTGTCACGCCGCGCGTCGGCATTTAGTCACGTGGTGGCGGCCGTCGGGAGCACTGCGTTAGGTTCCAGTGGCGTCGCGCGCGTGTGGTGCGAGGGTTCCGCGTGGTCGCCTTCTCCGTGGGGAGCACCGTACCCGTGGCTGAGCCATGAACTGCACCGGGTGGTCGCACCTTAGCACCGTTCAGTGTCGAGTCACTTGAAGCGCGCACTATTTACACACTCACTGCGGTTCACTGCACTGTACACTGGGCCGGTGCTACGAGCGGGTGGGTGCTGGGGGCCCCCTCGGGCATGGGGTCGGTGGATGGGGTCTCAGAACTCTCGGTGGTGATGGTGCGCCGAGCTGCCGTGTCCGAAGCGCGTGCGGAGATCCTGCGCGGTCCGCAGTCGTCTGCCAACTGTCAATCACGCCGAACGAAGGGGGCAGAGTGGGGCTCAGATGAATGATCTGTCAGGGCAGGGACACGCCTCTCGCCCAATGGCGGATGGTACAAGGCGCGCGCGCGCCTTCTCACGGACGACTTCCACACTAGCGGCCCCGATCCCAGCCAACATTGCCAAGACCTGCGTCCCTCGAACCCCCCAAAAACTCGATATCTAGACATTGCACCCGGATTACAAACATAACCTAAAAATTCGAAATTCATTCCTGATACCCATAGAAATCCAATTGTACATCGAAAACGAACGTCGCGTCGCGGAAATTAACGTTTAGCATTTAATAATAATTTAATTAGAAAAGTAAAAACACCGACAATAATCAGGCATTACCTACATATTAGGTTAAATATAATCATTTTACAATTTATACATGATATATTATTGAAAATTTGACAGATCCCGTGTTTTATAATTTTCGTTAACGCTTAACTCTTGTTCATAAAGCAGGTGTAGTAACTGCCTTATGTTAAGAAGTAACTTACTTAACATTTTGTTTCATCATGGCTGCCCTTTATCAGATATCTTTTTAATTAATTACGTAATCATATTCAACAGAGTATCGTATTGAAAAATCATTTGGATAGTAAATTATAGAAGTGTTAAGCTAAATGTTTCTTAAAGACGTGCATGACGACCCTTATAACATCCATTTAAGGGAATCATGTTCTACATTTGTACTCTAGAATTAAATTTTAAATGGTCAACAAGAAAAGGTAAAACTGCAGTAAACAGTTTTTTAGCATTAGTAAAGCCCAGATTGCACGAAAGCAGCATCGATATGGATTGTCAAAAATGAATGATTATGCCACTATTTTATAATAGTAGATATACATTTCCTGTCAAAAAAATGCGGGGCATTCTAGAATGAATTTTCGTAATAATAAAGTTTTAATAAGTATCTACCTATAGGTGAAATTATATTAATGTAGGTACCTAAGACAGCACAATAAGTATTTTGTTGATTGATATTTAAAACAGAACTCCCAGATCGTCTATCCTTTTGTCATTGTCATTTTGAATGTCTAAAACTGTGATACCCGGACTTTTTTTTTTGTAATAAACCTATATTATGTAGGTACCTAGTAATTAACAAAAATGTTTTACTCGTAGATTAAAATTACGTAGCACTCATATAACATATAACTAAAGTCTTACTGTACACAAGATTAACTTGTATAGAAACCAAATTTTAATACAGTAAAGTTACTTACTGCAATCAAAGGTAGAAATATTATTTGTAGAAATTGTAGAAACCATTTTGTTATTCTTTCTTCTGTCGGCTCTACCTATTTATGTAATTCCTTGTTTAATATAACGCTATATCTAAGCAAATGATACTATAAGCGGCTAGGTATATGATAGGTTTAAGAAAACTGAAATATTCGTCTTCAAGGGAAACAAAGTTTGTATTATATAATTGTAAATATACATATTTCCATTTCAAGTTCTCAGAATTATGAAATTTCTTTTTTGATTTTAGGTTAGTTAAGATGTTTGAATTTCATAAAGATATTTAAGTATATATAGCTTTTTAACTGAAAAGAAGATAATAGAAAAACAATAATTGATTATAAAAATATAATAAACTAGCTGGTACCCGGCGCGCGTTGCTACGACCAGAAAATAAAGTAAAACAAGGAAAAAGTATTTTGACATTTTATGTCTAAAACTCACTGCTCAAAACTAAAAATGCCACTTTCGAAAAAACTCGATTTTTGTTTTATTTTAATCCGATCGCTACCAAACTTTACAGGATCACATCACGCTGAGCTAATCTGAAGGTTGCTGGAAAATTTCATAAAAATTGGTCTAGCCGTTTTGGAGTCCATAGGGAACATACATACATACTTACCATGCATGAGATCATTTAAATTATAAATTAGAGTAGGCGGTTTTTAATGCAATGGCCCAGCCTGCAAATTGGCTGACAGTAAAATTTGAGGTTATGGTAAACATTGTGACGTTTATGTTTCTCATGTAAAATTGTTTTAATTTAAAGAAAATGAAACATTAACAAATTGTTTAGGTTTATTGAGATTTGCAGCAAATTATCAAAGTGTTGTCCCTCAGCTTCAATCCAGCTCTTAACTCTCAGTTTCATATTTTCAAATCCATTTTCCAACATCTGAAAGGTTATAGCGTTGCATGCATTAAAAATTGCCTCTTGCAGTTCTTCAAGATTATGCGGGTTATTTTTAAATACGGTGTTTTTGAGAAAATGAAATAATCTAGCATTGTCAGCTCCGGACTTCGAAGGGAAAATTAAATGACACGATCATCATAAAACTAACACTCGCTCCGCTACACCACACTAACATCACGAAATCTTGCCACACATTTATAAATTTGTTGCACTTATTTTTGATATAATAGTCTGCAGGAAAATTAGGGTAGGCATTTCGAAAAAGCTTTAACACAGCGTTCTATGGAATATGTATTTCCCTTCACCATTCAGTCACTTTGACATTCAAATTTTAAATCAAATTGTCAAAAGTTAGTAGTGTCAACCTAATTTAAATTTCACAGCCTACTCAAATTTATAATTTAAATGATCTCATGGTACATACACACATCGATTTTTATATATAAATAATAATATATACATACATAGTTGGTATATTATTTTCCACAAAATTGATGATCAAGGTTGTCTAGGTAAATACAGTGTTTAAAACACGAGTGTCATTTGTTATCACATGTGCGTGTACTTATCAGATTTGTGAGGTTAGATTACATGAACATGAATGAGAAATACATTTTTTGAGCACTAAAATTTAATTTTACATTACAGACGAAAAAATTATGGCTAGAACTTTAAAAGAAGAAAGATCAGTGGGTAGGTACTACATTTTCATTTTGGTTTAATGAAGTTGGTTTAAACAACTTCCAAGTTTTGCTTGGTAACTCCTCACATTTCTAATTTTTATTTAAAAACCACCAAAAAAAATTTCTTACTTTACAATAAGTATAATATAAAATATGAACCGAATATAAAAAAGTGACGAGGGCATCATACGTTTTGGTAGTTACTTTCATGGAGTTAAGCTTTGTTTGCCCTTTAATTATTTAATCTGCCTTCAACGCTAAGAATTTTGTGTTTTTTTTTTATCGACTTAGGTGGACCTACTTAGATATAGTGGAAATCTTGAGCAGTGTGACTTAAGTAGTCAAATTTTATTACTCGGGAAGCTTTTAATCTTATGGTTATTTTTTATAACCTTTTAACTTTTAAATTTCATATTTATGACAACCGATCAAGAGTAGGTAGACTGGACATGCGACAGTTGCCTACTTTTGAAGAGATGTCACCCATCAGTATTTCAGCAAGAATAGTTCCACCGACAATAAAGATAGATATATTAATGGCGGACGGTATTGAAGAGAGCCACTATACTATATTTACTTATTTTCAACTTTTAACATGTTGTTAGTCCAAAATTTAAAAAAATATATATAAATATTTTATGTAGTGCTGCTGAGATTTTCATTGGAATGTGTGCTAATTTCCTTTATGCTCCCTCTTTTGGAATCAACTGTATGTATATAGTTCCAGCGTACACATTTCTCGCACCCTACTGTAGTCGTAATTTTCATCATGCTTGAGTTGAACTCTTCAACATTTGGCCTTATTTTTATGTTAAGTTCTAATTTATCCACATAAAGACACTAGGTATACAGATATCTCGTAATACGCATATTAACAGCAGTATTTTTCCAGTTAACTTGCTCCAACTCTACAACTTGTCAACATCGGAATTGAGTTAAAATATGTCCGTATACCAAGGGTACGTCTGTTTGGGTCTGCCTTTTTTACAATTATATGGTTCATTTTGGAAACACAGCCTGAAATTAAACCAATTATAGTGAGAGCAAATAATCTTCAATAGGCTAACAAACAGGCTTCCATTATCGTGGGCTGATTGTTTGCTGAATTGTTATGTTATCTTTTATTACTAGAGGCGGAGCTCTTGATAACTGCACCCGCCGTAATGTTCACAGAGCAATTAATCCGGACGTTAATGAATATTTATAAAAAATGTTAAATATTATAAAGTCATAAAATTCAAGCAATTAATAGATACAAATCTCGGGCATTAAAACGCTGAGGTTTTATTAACACCGGGGGAAGAGGACCTGGGCGTTGCGATAACTTTTCGAATAACATATTTGCAATTGGCTGTTTTCTTGTCGTAAAACTTGTACGAATAGGAAATAACATTACATAATGTGTAAGTAAAAACTTATTTATCTTCCACGCAATTCTGAAGTTATTGTTATCTATTATATAATGAATAATAAAAATTATTATAAATGTGTAGAAAGATTAATCTGAAAACAATAAAGCTGCAAAAAATTTGCATAAAAAGTGAAACCTCTGAGGAGAAAAAAGGCGATAAAAAATAATAAAATAGATTTATAGACAATTGTTTCACACTCTTAATAAAATATGTCTTGTTTTACAATCAAATATGTGTTGGTCTTGTTATTTGGTAGTATACACGTTGAAGCGATGAGGATTTAATGCTGACGGTTGATGACATTGGAAATCCGAAATCTGCATAAGAATCAAAATTTTAACAAATCTAACAGATAACATCTTTACCGTCTCGTCTCAAGGGTGTATTTTAGTGAATGCAGAAAACATACCTTCTACCTATAATGTGTACAACATAAATATTAATAGCAAATTATTGAATCTATACCATATGCGTGTTATACGCGGCCGATATTGAGAACGTCAACGTTTGGGTTATACCAGTTTGTCTTTTTAACATATGATTAGTTGTTGTTAAAAAATGGTTTTTGATACAATATGTCCAGGAAAATTAAAAGTGATCACTGTCTTTACCTATATAGGTATTATTACTAGGTTTTATTATATATCTTATAGTCTGTCACAATGACTCGTATAGTAAAACTTCTGTTTCAGTTATTAATATTGTATTTAAAGACATTATGACTTTTTCCGCTCGATTTAAAAAAGGGCAAATTTTGTGGACGTCCAGATTTTGCACAAGTGGCAATTCCCAGCGTGAGATTTCTTCAGCAACTTCAAAACCCAACCACTATCATTCCAAAAACCGAACAACGAGCGTTCGCTTTGCCCATTACAAAGCCTCTTTCCGTTCGGGCTTTAACTCACAAAAACAGAATTCCGAGAAGCCTGGTGAACCCAACCCCTATGCCGCTTTCTTTCTCTACCTCCCGACAAAATTGTCAGACTGTGGACGCAAAAGATTTGTTAATTAAAAATTTAATTTGTTAAAAGTAATTGTAAGCGCCGAATTGTAAATGTGTATGTATGAGCGTCGGTGGCGGCGGTGGCGGCGTGGAAGACGTCAGACGTCACTTTGAACACGTCAGATTTGTCTGACAGCGGCGGTGAAGGCTCGCCGTGCTCTCTACTCGGTATCACTTGTTTACGTCAAGACTGAGTGTTTGAAAGATTTATTCAGAGCGCTCAATCATTTTTCATGAGCGACGACGAAGAGCGTCGCGAACGTCCTGCAGGAGACGCCCTATGATTGACAGTGACGATGACTGACTTTTGCTCTATTGGAAGTCTTGCGATCGGCCTTTTTGCACTTACGGAAATTAGACGGGTTGCTTCGAGATTCAAGTAACGCGATTGTGGATTTTTAAGATTGTTTAAAATTTGAAAGGTCCAAAACTTATTTATATAAATTTGTTTATTTACTTACTCTCTCGTAAAGAAAGTTATATTTATTTACTACCCAACATGACAATATTTATGTAACATGTAGTGAGAAAATGAAAGCAAAACTTTAAAGAAGTAACGATAAAAAATAAGTTGTTGGATTCTTAGTATCCGATATTCTTCTTATCAGATGTTGGACGAACTTCAAATATTTTTAATTCAATAATTCGGCTTTCTCCTGACAGTATCATTTTATGCTAATTCAACAATAGAGCAATTCAGGAATTGATAAGCAAATTTAAAGTTATTTCAATTTTGTATTAGAACCAATAACAATACACTTTAATCCCACAAGCCCTGTAAGGTAAATTTAACAACGGAAAAATGAAATTGGACAATTTATATTCAAAAATAAATGTTTGACAAATTTAACCTGCTGATTGAATAATATTTAAATGCAAAAGGTGACAATGAACAAATTATTTAATGTAAAAGATGACAAAATTTAAGGTGATAAATTGAACAAAATTATTAGATGTAAAAGATGACAAAATTTAACGTGTTGATTGTACAGTAGATAGTGTGAACAAAAGATAGAAAAGAAGTTGACAAAAAATTTAAAATTTAGAGACTTATATTTATTTTATGCCGTTTGCGCTGTCTGGAGCTGATTGTGAGTGTTTTTCAAACCATGAAACCACCTTGGTCCCCTTTACTCCGCATTCAATATGTGCTCTGCCTGACGGAATCGGGCTAGTTGAGTCAAGATAACAACGGAGAAAAAGAAATTCGAACTTCAAGAATAGCGAGAAAAACGAAGAAAAGTAGTCCTTAACAGGTGGTGCCTAAATTGATTGGGGAACTCTGGACAGTATAAAAAGTCGTGACCTTAACCTCTTCCGAGTTCTAAGCACGCCACAAGGTACAAATCCGGCCAAATTACCACAAATTGCGATATCTCTTACTAGCAGAAATTCCTGGCGTTACCCGGGTTAGACCACCAATTATTGCTGTACATCTTGGACAATACCATACCAACATTTAGATTTGGGTAATTATTACATCTTAATGTCGTCATTGTCTGGCCATTTGGATCGCCAGATTCGGGAAGAAGTGAACCAGGTAAACGATATAGATTTGGTCTTGGACTTTCAATATTGGCATGTAGTTACACTCAGATACAATTTTTGATGTCATTTGAAAAGCATTGTTGTAGTTTCTAACTGACCTAATATCTGTGGCACTGAGAAGATCACTGAGTGGTTCTGGTGGATCCCTTAAAGGTTCCAGCTTTACTTTGCCATTATTGCAGCACATGCCCGGGCTGATTGTTTATCCCATAGGGGTCGTAATTAAAAACAGAGTATTTCTTAGGCTTCCAGGAAAGTTGTGATTTTTCCGCTCCTTTGTACTACGTCTTCCCTCTCTGCTGTGTTTCTTGTCCTCATTTGACAGTTGTAACCGGTTTCTTGCAGCTTCAGTTTAATGCTTTTTAATGATTTTATTGGTTTACCACGTTTGCTTCTAGAAGAATTTGAGTTATTAAAATAGTTATCTTGTTTTGGAAATGTGGATTACTATCAAAAATTTGTTTAAGATGACGTCGCATACTCCCCAAAAATAAAGTAAAACACATCTCATCTGACTCGACTGGTGCAACGAATAGATAAACCACGATGGATCAACAATGTACCGAACCGGGTGACATTACGCTCATGTTACACACTTCTCTTGAGGAATATTATTTGACTTGTTGTCAAAATTTCATATCGATCCGTTGACCAGTGTTGGAGCCTATCCGGAACATAGAAACAGAGAAAAATTCAAACAATAAAACACATTCTTTTTAGAAAACAGCATATTGAAATCCCATTTGGCGCATGCATAAATAAGTTTTTCGGTGTTCCCTCTCTGTAGTAACCAAAACTCGGTGACTGTCCTTGGGCTCTTCCTTTTACATTTTCCATTGTGGATGGTCGTTTCAATGAACGCTATGTTGTTCAGGTGTTTCAGCAGATCTCGAAGTTGAAGCTTCGACTCAATCGTTTTCGAGTCGTGGGCTCTGTTGTTCACGTGTTTCAGCAGCTCTTGAAATTCAAGCTCTGATTCGAACGTTGTATGCTATGTTGTTCAGATGCCTCAGCAGCTTTTGATCAGAAATCTCTTTTCCTTCAGACGACCAACATGAAGGTCGGGTGTCTCAGCAGCCCTATTGGCTTTAATTTTTTCGATTTTTTGGTTGATTTTCCAACAGATGTTTTTATTTTTTTTTTTGAATTTTAAAGTATTTTCTGAAATAGTAAACAAGCGTAAGACAATCAAAATACCTGGCACGAGTGGCTGCGCCCCAAAAATGAAGTAAAACTATTTTTCTTAGTGAAGGGCAAATTAGCGTTATAAATTCGGTAGACACTATTCTTCCCCTGTGAAATGTTTTTGACGAAAACTGATGAGTGACATTTCATGGCTAAAATTGTCACTGTGACATTTTTATCAGTACTGAATTTTTTTATGAGTACTCAATTTCGCCCGGATGGAACATTAAATATTTTTTACGAAAAAGGGGTGACAGATGGGGGTCGTCAACCTCCCTATGTTACTCCCCGTTGTGAATAGTATTTGTGGTCAAAATTTCGTAACGTTCCTTTGACCGGTGTAGGAGTGCATAACATACGAACAAACAAACAAACTTTGATTTTTGATTTTTATATATTAGATTATCATATAATATGTATGTATATTGTTTTGTGAGAATTTTGCGGGGCTTTTCTTTACGACGTTTTGCTTTACGGGCGTCATGTACCATTTTCAATCATGGTAAACAAGTTAGTATAAAAGATGCAGTTGCGCGTAAAAAAATTGTTGGAAAAGTTAAGAATTATGTGTACGATATGTATGTAATCATAACGGTAGTTAGCACGGTTTTCGTATTTGTTTGAACTTAACACACATTCGATTTTTTAATACGCCATGATGTAGCCGGTTATGGTATCATTATTTGCTTATCGCGCTTTAATCATTCACCGCCATTACTTTTGCACATTTTATCATTGCAGTTCATTTTTCAATCATTAAATCACATTTTATTTTCAAATTGGCATATATTACCTAAATTGGTCAGTAGAGTTTTAAGTATTTTCATCGTAAATTTCAAATCAAATTTAGACGTAATCATTAGCATTTATGTTGTAACTTCCGGTATTACTATTGTTGTTTACGTTATTTAGTAACTGAACTGTCAGCATAAATTTTAGTTTTTAATTTTTCTGGTTCTGCAGCTGCACTCGTACAGAAAAAGTAATATACAAGGTGCAGAAAATTTTTGTTTAAAGAATTTTAACTGGCATCTCGTTTGCAAACATTACATTTACGATTTGAATTTAATAAGAATTAACAGAAAAAATCTCTACAATCAAAACACTGAAATAGACTATTGAGAACCGCTGATATTGATTTTAAAAGCGATGTAATCTACAAGCAAACAAGTTTTTTTTATGTACATACGATAAGCTCACCTTATTCACCAAAATAAAAAAGTTCTTCCAGTGATTAACATTGGCCTAATTTATAGAAATTGTTCAAAATACCATCCCGAACACGACGTAACCTTGTACTCTGTCGAAAACACCAAAATCACGAATTGTTTGGGTAGAATTTTCATTCACGACCCATTCCGCGCTGTTCCGATCCGCGGTAGTGTGCGGACTTTCATTTAAATGTATGCGTTTAAAAAGTTCCGTTCCGTTCCATTCCGTTCCGTTCCGCGATAGTGTGCTGCCTGCTTTATTTGGATAGCAGCGTAATGGGGAGGAATTCCATCTTGCAAATACTACATCTCACAGCGCGTTTGTAGAGAAGCGTCTCCTAATAAAAGTAATAAAAATTTGCGTTAGAGCGAAATGCGACCGGGAAGAACTTTTCCTTTCGGCTAAGGGATGAAGAAATAGAATTTTCGAAGAAGTATACGTTAAACATATAGTAAGTAGTAAGTAGTAAGTACATATCTTATATAGTGCGGAAATAATTACTGATTTTGTTATTCCCCTTAAAGGTATACTGGTTTTTAAAATGTCAATTGCACTTAAAAAAAGGCGAATGCGGAATGAAAATCTGCAGCGAGCAACTTTTTTAAAATCATCAATAAAATTGATGCTGCTCGTAATATAACAAAGAATTCAAACCTGGTGGAAACAAGTACATATTTTATATTGTTTCAAATTGAGAAAATGGGAAATTTTATTTAATTAATTTTTCCGTCTTGATAACGCGTTTTTTATCTTATCTTCATTGCCTTTTTGATGTGTAAAATCTATAGCCGCGATAGGTAGTAAAACCGATCGAATATCGTCACGAAAAACGGCATCACGACACCTCTCACCTCGCGCTCTCTTCTCCCATGTGTGTGCGAGAAGCTCTTGTCTAAATGATTTCCGAAACTTCTACTTTTCCAATTTCAAAAATTCTTTCACCAATACATATATGTATTTAGAATGGACGTTGAGGGTGGACATAGGCTGTATATTATCCCGATAAAATAAAAGGGCTTTTCGTGGAGACCACTTTTGCAAAGTAAGTCTGTTGTGAGAATTCTTTTTTTTACGTACGCTGCTTTAACGATAGAACGAGAAAAGTTGAAGAGCTTAGAAAGACCTATAAAAAACGCGACGACATATTATATCTATATGTTAAGGTTAATTCACAAGTATCAAAATGTTGATATTTTGGTATTTGACGCACTACTTAGAACAAAGCATTCTGATTAAATTGGGGTCTACGCCCTTGGGGCCTACGCCCACTGTCTCAAGGCCCTCTTTTGAACCCCCCTTTTCAATGGGACCCCCGGACACTTCTGTCTCAAGGGGGCCCCTTTGGGGGCCTCCTTGTTTTAGTTACCGTAACATTTGTATCAGATAATAATGAAATAAACTCGATTCCTACCATCGTCTTGGCAAGTTTCACTTTCAGTTGTGTGCTTATAAACACTCCGCAAACGTTTTCAGATAAAAAAATTGTCGTGTGCCTCGCATTTATAAGCACACGACTGAAAGTGAAACTTGCCAAGACGATGATAGGAATCGAGTTGATTTCACTATTTTCTGATCCAAATGTTACGGTAAATAAAACAAGGAGGCTCCCGAGGGGGCCCCATTGAGGTAGGGAGGGGCCCTCTTGAGACAACGGGTTTGAGGGGGCCCCCTTGAGACAGTCGTTTCATTGACACGCGTCCCCACTCACTACCTCGCTAAAGAATTTGCTTTCAATAAATTAGAAAACAATAATTTAGTAAGAATTTGAAAGAATTCATTGACAAGGTAAAGGTCACTTTAAGTAACACCTGTTGTCTACTTTATGAGCCTAATCAGGTAAAGTAACATTTTTACCTTGTCAATGAAGACACATAATCTTTGTATAAACTCCAAAATTTCTTGCAGCTCAATACAATTTTTCCAAGGCCTAAAATTGAAATTAATTTTCGCTTTTTGACGATTTTATAAAATGCATTGATGCAACTACTTGTTATAAATAAAACCTGCAAAACTGTAATTTACCTGTTTCGATATTCGTCCCTGATGATGACATGGTCTGAAGCAGGTTCTGTCTGGGTGTGTGTGTGTTTGTGTAACTCCAACCCAATCGAAATCGATGGGATTTATAAACTATTCAGCCGCAAATATCAACACTCGCTGCGGTTTAATGTCAATTCGACATTACACGCATCCTCGTTAAACATTTAAACTAAAAACTAGACCCGAATTGACTGCACAATCGAACTCCAAACGAGATTTCTATTATTAACGGCCGACAATGCTTTAACGATTTCCTGACATGTGCATTTAGCCTTAAGGGGGCGCATTAACAATTCAGAAACCCCAGTCGATGAGGGAAGGAAAATTTTCCAAGGAATGGTGATACTTGCGTACGCTTCATTTGCGTACAAGCCATCCAAGAACATATTCTGAATGGTGATCTAGAGGACCTCGCTGTTTAAGCAGCGATCAATATGGTAGCAGTTTTGTAAAATTAAGAAATTTTTTTATTTCCGCAATAAAAAAGGTTCCAATCGATTTGGAAATTTAAAATTTAATTTTGTTACTCCTTTTAGTTTCCTTTTTTCATATCTACTATGTACTTGTATCTTATAGTTTATCTGTTCAAGGAACCAAGATTTCCGTGTGTATCTGTCTACAACATGACGCTACTTAACAAAAATAAAAAAAAAAAATAGGAGACCCTACCAAAATTTCCAGCCTAAAATCTGTTTGCCTTATTCTTGACGAATTTATCGTTTTACTGCTCACGAGATTACCCAATTTATTACACACCTACTGTAGATAAAAAACGCTCTGACCCCCTTGAAGGGCGCTGATTGTCAGAACCGGGTGACTCTTCGTTTTTTTCCGCTTCAGGAATTTGTTATTATCTGAAAAACAAATCATTAATATGTAAATTAAACGTGCGTTTAAGATAACCCTCATAGAAATATTTCAAACGTTTGTACTTAAGTTTCACTTTCCCGTAAATCTCTACATAGTTCACATTATTTACCCAGGCCAGGTAAGATTTTTTAACACGAAGGGAGGAACCTATACCCACTGACAACTTAAAGTTAAATTTGATATTGTGATACGGCCCCTAACCATATTTATCAACTTCAAGCTCATAAATTTAGCTAATCTTCAAAGTCAAGTAATTTACTGTAATGATCATAATTACTAAAAAACGTATAATTATGGTAATCCCTCTCTTTTTTGCTAGGATTGGGATAGCGCTTGTGTTAATACGGGGCTCGGAACATTTCAAATATGTCTAGCATTATTTATGATTTTGTGAGTGATTGCAACTTGTCAAAACAACAACTGATTTATTGCGTAAATTCGTTTTATAGTTATTAGTTTGATACTTTGTAATTTTTTACTGATATTTTGATTGCTTCTGTAAAATCACAATTTCGACTACCTAAACAAATATTAAAAGATGGGGAAGACGAGAACGATCAAACTTCTTCTCACCACTGTAAGTAAATAAAGTATCGTACTCATAGTCTTAAACAAATACAAACATTTCTTACTAGAAAATAGTGTTTCTAAGGTATTTATCTCGAATATGCACACAATGGTCTGAAGAAATGGTGTCCAAGCTTCAAGATGGAAGTGCACGTCAACTTCTAGATTGACACTCTGACAAATGGCAGTGCGCTGTTTTACACAACACGTTCGGTTGGAGCGCATTGGATAGGTGCTATGGGTCAATCTATATCAATGCTGAACGAACCACCAGCCGAGCTAATTGTTGTGTTGTAACACAAAACTGGATGGAGGAATTGACTTCAATTGTATTCGCCAATGAGTCCAAATTGTGTTTATAACGATCATAGGGCGTACGAGGGTGAGAATACGTAGAGGTGAAAGGCAAAATTCTGGCGTTATTCATAGACGTCATACCGAAATGGGAAGGCATTTCATAATAATATGAACTTTGTTACCATATCTTTGGCGATTTTTCTGGAAGAACACCATATTAACATTTTACCTTGGCCGTCACGAACGCCTTCGAACATGAATGGGATATATGTACTACAATACGCTAACGTTGCCTAGTGCCGCCACTAACCTTTCCGGAAGAACTTTGACACGAGCTACTTGCTTAGAATGAGCTTCCTCAACCTGACAAGGATCATCTAATTTCAAGCATGCCTCGAAGAGTTCCAGAGTGTAGGTATTATAGATGAGGATATCATACGCATTATTTATATAAAAAAAAAACTCTCCAAATGCAACTTTAACAAGCTAAAGTTCTATACAATTTTTTTTAGCTACAGTGGCTTTACATGTACTAGTGATCGCCCGTCTCTCGAAATTCGAGTGATACTTACGTAAATAATGTTGATGAATAAAGACTGGTTACCATATTACATATTACAAATTTTAATTTGCTTTGTCTGAATAATTAAAAAAAAAAATACCACGGAATAATTTCTTTATATACAATGTTTTGCGTAAACACTTCATTGTGCGGTATAAGATGCTCCTGACTCAATTGTTCGCTAATGTGGAAACGGAACCCATCGAATGTACGAAACAGAAGACATTACTACCAGTATTGTGTTGAAAAAACCTCTTGAAGTATATGATCAATAACGGCACGTTGTTCATTATTAGCCGCCGTTTCATACATTTGATTAAACAATAAATCTTCCGCTTCTCGATTGATTTGTTGAGAAAGTCGCAGGTCAGTTAAACGAAAATATTGTGAAATTGGTAAACCAATTTTTCGGCAAGAAAAATTATGAGATAAAAGAATTGTATTTTGCACAGCTTCATTCGTCCTTTATTTCACACTTTTCACACCCCGTACCCAAACATCCATCTAGAGGTATAAATGTCTTAAAAAGCGTGTCTTAAGTTCCCTACACAACTTGCTCACAAAACCTCAGGGGAGGGGCTAAGATATCTATATATAGCTACAGTTGTCCAACTTCTCACTTAAAACGATTCACGCTCATTTAAATCGATGACTGTAATGGATCGCTTTTCCCCTAAAATGATTTGCAAATAATTAACGAACCTGTGAAAATTTTGAAAATGGAAAGTAGTGTTCACATAGAACTTGTCATGTCTTTCATTTAAAAAACCAATTATCAAACTCGGTGCAGTACAGACTGTTTTATTTGGTTCAAATTGATTCATGTTCAACGATTAAATATATAGATCAGATTCATACTCATACACCCAGTAGGTTTTGAACGTCAAAATTCTATATGTATGTGAATCTTGTTATCCACAGGCAACATGATGTATGTATTATATAAATATGTATGTATATGTAATCGCTTTTGTGCTATCCCAGAATATTCATACAGACAATGGAATATACATATCTCTGTAATTTGGTAGTAGGTATACACAACCTCAGAAAAACAACAACTTTATAGAATTTCCTTTTAATTTTTTTTCTTCGGCTTTTTAATTCGATTTAATCGAGCGTTTTGAGTCCTATCCTGCACCTGTTGTATACTAACGACCTTCCTCTCTTAGAAATAACACTAGTGCCACCTACACAGATGATACAGCTATTTTAGAAGTGGGTAAAACTAGTGAATAAGTTAAACTGACGTCCTACTTATCAGTGTACTTATCCAAATTCTACAAATAAAAGAATATGTCTAGGATATTCGGCGGAATTTTAATACCGTATTCCAATATTCCAAAATGACCGATGCCTATAATCTTTGGTACCAAGTTGCATTCAAAAAAAGACTGGGTGGCTGGACCATTCTGTTGAAAATTGACGAAAACCTAAATGTTTGATAATAATAAATTGAATTGTCCGGATCAACATCACGCCATTATCATATATCACATATATTACAAATTCCTCTCATACAAACCGACATGAACCTTTTTAGAAAGCAGTTAGGTCTGCTTTGATTTTAGATTTTCTGGTATCAAATCCTTGGAATGTAATTGAAAGGTCATACCTACTTAAAATTATATTTTTGGATATTTTATTAATTTGATATTTTGCTATTTTATTAATTGAACCCTTTGCCATTTCGCTGATTTTGATTGATACTTTAACTTTACCTTGGTAACTTTAATTAACTAAGTTCGTCAAATTTCGTTAATTTTTTATTTTTCTCTTTTGATAGTCTCATATTATGATACATATTATGTATTTATTTTTTTCATTTATATTTAATCATTGGATTGTTTGATATTTCATTATTGAAAAAATCATTTTTATGATATTCTTTTCTTTCTTATTTTGCTAAGATAATTTGGTATTCTCTTGATTTTAAGTTTTGTTATTTTTTGAAATGATATTTTGATTCTTATCCATTTAATTAAATGGCCCACTAACGTCTTGTTTCACTAATTTGATAGTTGATAATTATATTTTGATAATTCGTTAATTTCATGTTTTCCTATTTCGTTATTGATATTACGTTAATTTCACATTTTGATATTTCGTTAATCGAATATTTCGCATCCCTATAATTAAATTTGACATTTGGTAAATTTAGTACATATCATGTTATTTTGTTAATTTTGAGATTTAGGTAACTATTTCGTTAATTTCAGGTTTTGTTATTTGAATTTATATTTCGAGTCTGGATTTTGCAATTTCGTTATTCTGAAATTTGCGCATTATATTTTGTTATTTCGTTGAGAATGATAATTTCACCTTTCATTAACTTGAAAATTTTCTATTTCATAAATCTAATATGTTGAGAGGGACTTCGTTTATTAGACGTTTTTATATTTCGTTGGTTTAACATTTTCCTTAATTTGACATAATTTTTCCTAAATTTTATATTTCGTTAATGTGATAGGTATGTATTTTAGAATTACACTAATCTCATATTTTCGTTTTTTTTGCCAATTTAATATTGCCTTAGTTTAGTTTCTCATTTTCTTGGTCTCTTTTTCACTAATCTAATATTTTGATAAATCGTTAATCTAACATTCTAATACATAGCATTTTGTTAATTTAATTTTTCGTTGTGATTTATTGATATTTTATATTTTGTGACTTCGTTGTGACTTCGTATTACAATAAACTGAATTGTTAATAATTTATTTTTATTTAAATTTTCATTATTTTGATAGGGTTACATTTCGTTAAATTGATACTCCTAATTCGTTGAACTGACTTTTCTATAACTTCATATTTTGTTGATCTAATGCATAATTATTGCCTTTACATATACTTGATATTTCGTAAATTTGTCATTTCGTTAATACATAATTTATTGTTGTTTATCCATTTAGTCAATTTAATATTTGATTTTGCTTTAATTTGATATTAATTTATCAATTCGATATATGTATTACAGAACTATCTTAAATTACACGTTTTGCTTATGCCTTTGCCTCATGTGATTTTTCGTAAATCTGATTTTTCGCAAATCTGATTTTTCGCAATCATTAAATCGACATTTCGTAAATTTAGTATCAACGTTATTTCTTTAATTTGACTTTCAGGTATTTAGTTAATTTCATGTTTTGTTATTTGATTTTATATTTCGGTTATTGCCATTTTTATCTTCTTACTATTTCGTTGATATCCCTAATTTCACCTTTCAATATGATATTTTGCAATTTAGATAAGTTTGGAATAGGGTTCAAGTATTACGTAACGCAGTTGGGGGGAGGGAGGTCTTGTAAAACGTTACAATGCGTTACAAGGTCGGGAGAGGGTTTCAAACAACGCGTTACGTAACATTGTTTTTTTTTTAAATAAAAACTACACTGAGAATTTTATATCGCTCATTTTTAATGTTTAATAGGTAATATAATTTAATTATTATTCACTCTTATGCTATTGACTAAAATCTCACTAATCCGGTACTTTGCGCAACATAATTGTGACTTTTAGGTAAAAATGGTCATTTGGTTGTTGTGTAGCGTTTAGGAAGGGGGTGGGGGGGTACAGAAAAATGTTACGGCGCGTTACATGGGGGAGGGAGGTTAAAAAATCTTCAAAAATTGCGTTATGTAATACTTGAACGCCCCCTAATATGATATTTTGATGTTTTATGTTTCGCTAATTTGATATTTGATTAATTTGGTCTCATATTAACTATTTTGATATTTTATTAATTTCGTGTTTTGTTATTTTGTTAATTTCACATTTTACTGCACATTTCATTAATTTGTAAATCTAATTTTGATATTTCGTTTGTCTCATTTTTCGCACATCATTAAACTTGACCTTTGGTAAATTTAGTATCATGTTTTTCAATTTCGTTAATCTGAAATTTCCGAATTATATTTTGTTATTTCGTTAAGATAGATAATTTCAGTTTTTGCTATTTCGTTATTTTGAAATTTTATTTTGATATGTATTTCGTTTACATTTCCTTAATTTTTATTTTTACTTAATTCCGCGTTGCTATGCAGAATTTGTAGTTTTCGATAGAAAAGATTAGCGTGAAAAAATCATATTTATATCATACGTTTAGCATTTTCACTAAACTAGTCTCCCTAAAAGCTCTTGAAAAAATGCATTCTAACCTTATGCGTTTCAAAGCATCTATTTTGAACACGAAATTTATTTCAATCCGACATCAGCGTCGGGTTACTCCACAAAAAAAGGGTACGACCAGATGTATGTGGAAACGAAGCGACGTGAAGTAAAATAATCGTTTCGAAACTCGTCTTCTTCTAATCGTCGGAGAGAAATGCTGCAAAATAATGTCAATTTGCAATCGTTATCAGTGAAATATTCTTGGCACGATTAAAAATGAAGAGATGCAACTGTTTGAGGAGAGACATTGATATATTGTTGGACAAAAGATGTTTATTTTCATATCCGTAACCAGATCCCACGTAATTATTTAAATTGATGCCTATCTTGCTAACAACCATGCGAAATTTCACATCAATGCATATTTTCCTCGGGCTATTAAATTTACTACTACTGCTACAAAAATGTGAAGAACATCGATTTCTAGTCGCGCATTGATCTCCAAATAATGAGTTTGTGTGCTGTAAAACCTGCTTGTTATCCCTAATGTCTTTGAGGAAAATTATTATGATTACAAGGCTGAGAGGAATTAATAATTTAAATATTTTATAGCACAATGAAATCGTTTGATAATCAGGTCGAAAAAACTCTACCGTAATTGGTTCGAGCCTGATCGTTCCGCGAATTTTTCTTCCCCTTTTCCCATATATCAAGCGAAATGGAGCAAACTTCATTAGAATTAATGAATAAATTCTAGTTAACACCCTACCCATAAAAACGTCACTTAACCAAGAAACAACAAATTAGCGATCAGAAAAGAAGAAGAAAACTTATGAGTTATTGACATTAACTTTGAGTTTTGTTGTTGAGTTCGGTAGGTAGTTAAAAACCCGTTCAGTAAACAGATAAAACTCAATGCTTCTTTATTCTAAATAGGAAGTCAGATTAAAAAGTCGTATCCTAATTGTTGTAAACAGGACCATTTACCCCATTCTCGGACACCTCGTTAAGGCCAGCCAACACATTCTTCCATAAGAATATTTAAAACATGGCCTTGTGTCAATGATTCGACCTTTCAAGTATTTTTTATTTTGTGACCTTTTTATCGTTATCACGCTCCTTTTGTCGCTTTTTATTGTTTTTTGATTCTGATTGCCGACTAGTTGATTCGAATGTTTACGGAAGTAGGTAGGAATCACAACGCAAATGTATTTAAAATGCATGTATGAGTAGGTTTCGGATGAAGCAAGGAGAACCAGGTAAAAATTTACGAAATTGGATTCGCGCTGTTGCCTCTATCCTCAAATAAACAAATCAGTGTTATTTCTTCTGATGCTTCTCATATTCTCTATTCATGTGGATTTATGGAATTGATTGCTTTCTCTCTCACCCAGGTATTTCCACAATATTTTCATGACCTATTTTATAGTTAAAATATTGCTAATTGTAATTTCTGTTTTACTTAAGTATAAATCGTAGATAAGCGAAAATGCAAGAAAGTGAAACATAAAACATGTTATAGAATAGAATATAACTTTTTTCGCTGGGCATTTACAAATTTTGTCTGAACACAATATGTGTCAGTGGTGACAATTATTTTGGCAACATGACGTCTTATTATCCCACAAAGTTTTATTTTCCTGTGATACAATCATATCTTACATAGGAAGTCTCGTCGTTCATTTCGTGTTTTGTCATCTTTTCTCTTTGTTGAAATTTCGTTGACAAAGGCCTCGTAAATCGCACAAAGCGGTGCATCGTAATATTTGATTTATTAGCAATAGACCTTGATATCAACGTCCATTTATTTAACAGATTTACGACCACTTAACCTTGCTTCATGGATCGACGTGACCTGTACGCAAAAAAATTTCGGAATTTCGCTGAAAGGGCCCGCTCTGTATCTGCATTTATTGATTCTTCGGTTCCTCGCTACTATAATAATAAAAATGGGGCATAATGAAGTAATGGTTTCGCAGCCGGAATGGGGGCCGCGATCGATCCGCTGGTAGGTACAGTGTGTTTAATAACAAAATGACAATCACTAGATTACCACCCTTTGCGGTCCCGATAATTATAAAAACCACCACTCAGCGAGCGACGGATAGAATTTGCATTTTGTGCTGGAAAGGATCTGTGAAATTAGTTGCAAAATAATTGTGTTTGCTGTCTGCATTCTGGGCACGCCGTGCATAAAAAACGCAGTTTGCAAGGAATCACGTTTAATATTAATTCAACAATAATAAATTTCTGCCTCATCCATAAGCATGCCTATAATTGCATTTATTGCCATGTGATTTTCAAGATCTATCATGAATACCGGTAGCTATATCTAAAGCTAACGATTGGTTGTTTGAATAATAAAGGGATATATGTATATGTATATTATAAATTTATTCAGCAATTAGCTGAATTAAATAAAATTAAATTTCGAAATGGAACTTTAGAAGTTAAAATTGTAAAATTGCTTCACAGATAATACATTTTTTCTAGAAACTAATAAATAAATACACAACGTTCTCGGCGATAGTGTGGAGCCGCAGTAAAACTATCACTACTTTACAATAGGCCCAAATAACAATTCCTTGGCCAGATACGAAGTGACATTACAAAAACATTTGTTACAATGGTGGTCACCATTTCATTCAACAGATACGTGTCTGATCATCATTTGGGAAATATAGCCAGTAACAGCATGCTTTGATTTTTTATTTTTCACCTGATTTAGCGACATGTGTTGACAATTAGTACGTATAAACCTTAAAACCATGAAGTTTAAATATGGTTTGTTTAGATGTGTGACATGAATATTGATTTTTATATAGTTCTGGGACTGGATATTTTGGATCATTAGGTACCTTTTTCAACCATCCGAGCTTCTTTTCCATCCTCATCATACCCATTTATCCTATCCTTGAATCTACGCCGAAGGCAAAGAGAACAAAGAGAATGAAAATAGGCCGGAATGAAAATATCACGTAAATATATAGCTAACCGGAATCACCATGCAGTGCTAACACAAAAAAGGGTGAACGCAAGAGTTCGAAATTGGATTAGGACTAAGACCATCATAAGTCGGATTTTCGGCAACACTGTTTAATATAACAATAGAAGGAGCCTGAGATAAAAAAAACTTTTTTTGAGATTTTTCTTTGAAATTGCAATATGTATGTTAAAAAGAAAAATTGTTGCACCATGTTCAAAAAGATTTTTTAGCGAATGATATAACATACAAATTGATGGGTAATTGAAAAGAACATTCTTGAAAGTCAGGAAAACAAGTGGTGAGTCATAATTCATATCTACGTTTAATAAGTTCTGCAATGTTAGTTGGAAAAATTTCCCTAAAATGCCGCCAAATTAGGCCTTTGAAAATTGTGTAGTCACGGGATGCGATTTAAATAGAGCGGGCGTGCTTTTGCACAATGTGGCAACACCGATCCCGTCGGCCAATAGTGACGCAGTAACCGTCGTGGCTTTCGAACACAGCCCTGATGAGTAATCGGAACGCAGTTGAGTGTTCATCACCTTCATCAATGCGACGCTGCCAAATCGTCTGTGTCGGTGACATCACCGACACAGACGATGAAGAGGAGGCGGGGCTTACGGGTGAACTTTGAAATTTTTTTAAACAAAAATTTAAAATCATTTTGCAAATGCATTCTGTATATGCGATGGGAGTATTACATATTATTTGACATTGCCTAATATTTATGGACCATTCATTACTTTATGCACCAATAGAAATACGTTATTTTTCTTAGTTAAGATGTATTTCATCGGTTATTGCTGGTTAACATGGCAACTTCGAATATACTAACCTTTGTATAATCGGATTATGCAAACCTTTGTATATTCGCCTTAAATTGTGACCACATTCTCTGCTATGAATGAAAAACTTGACATTGATGGTATAGTCTATTTGTATACAACTCGGCAATCAAAAATCCACCAAATTCGACGTGTTGCCTGGAGAAACACGTCTCGTATAATCGAGAATTTTTTATTGTATTTTTGTAAAACATATGAATATAACAATGGATTTTTCTTCAATCGTCAGAAAAACGTGACATTGGCCATTTCTCTGCTATGGAAGACAAAGTCGTCTAGCGGAGCCTAAAAGTCGTCTGGCGGCACATAAAGTAACCTTGAAATTACTTTATGCGCTACTCGTGGTTTATCAAATCAAAGAAATTGTCATTTTCAGTGTTTAAAGAAAAAAAGTTTTATTTGGAGAAAAGTGGCTCCTGTGTATTTGCCAAACCTACAAGCTTGTCATTAAAAGCCTCACTTTATTTGCTCCTAATAAAACAATCTACTATTGTTTGTCTCAGAGTGTCCACGATTTCAAAATTACGGTGGATGATTTATATAAATATTTCGATATCTTGCTTTCATCAGGATATTAAAAAATGCCATGCAGTAGGATGTATATTGGGAAACCAGGTCGAATACATACAATCCATTAGTCGCAAACAGTATGTCTAGAAACGATTCGAGGCAAATCAACCGATTTCTTCATTTCAGTGACAACACGCACATTGATGTCGAAGAAAAAAAATATATAAAATAAGACCCATTATTGAACATTTAAATGAAAAGTCGTCACATTTTATTCAACCTTTAGAAATCTGATTTTCTCTTGATGAGGCAATGGAACAATATTGTGGACAGCATCTAATGAAGGAATTTATGAGATTTTCATATTATCTACCTAGCCATGAAGAAAACAAGGGACGATCGCAAATTTTTGCCATCATGTCTACATGTCTTGTTGTTCTTATGAAGCTTTTGCTAACAAAAAATGAGTGAAATTCAGTTGGAACTTAGAAACGTGATCAAGTTCTTGACGAAAGAAGTGGACTCAAAGATATTCATTCGAGAATGACTAACGTGTATGGAGAAGATGCGCCGTCCTATTTTATGGTTAAATTTTGGTCTAAGCAATTTCGATGGGGTATCAATTCTTTTGAATCAATTCTCTTGAAGCACGAACTAAGGAAAACATCAAGAAAGTTGAAGGATTGGTCTTATAGGCGATCGAAGAATAAGGATTTCAATAATTGCCGCAGAAATGGGGATATCAGAAGCCACAGTGTTAAAAATTCTACACGAAGATTTAGGAATGAATAAAGTGTCAACGCGTTGGATTCCCAAATTGAAAATTGCCGAGTCCATGAAGCTCGTCAAGTTCGAGAAGTAATCAACGAGTGCAACCACACCGCCTTACAGACCGGACATGGCACCGTGTGACTATTATCTCTTTCCTAAATTAAAAAACTCTGTTGCGCGAACGTCGTTTATCTTCGGATGAATGCCTGAAAGAAGCGGTGGAGGTGATTTTTGAAGACCTTCCGAAAGAATTTTTTTTGGAAGGTATAGCCTTATTGGAAAAACTTAATAACTTGGAATAAGTGTGCACCATTTGGCCACTTTTGCAAAAAAGTGTACTATACCCCATTGTGTAAAACATCCATCTGGATGAAGGACAATATTACATTTAAGGCCACAAAATTTTGTGCACTTGCCACATTTCCCACACCTACGTTATATTGTCTGGTAAACTCCAGAAGGCCCATGTTTCCATGTACGTAACGATACAATTTCCACACGTTGATAACCGCACCGTTTAGACAAAATCTGAATATGGGCCAATACAATCTCTTAGATCTGTTCCGAATTCTGTATAAACCAAGCACCTTGTCAAAAAGATCGACGTCCCCCCATCCAATTGTTATACGAATTTAGCTAGTCTTTCTTTTCTAGACTAGCGTTTGAAAGTGCCCTTGGTCAAACAAGTTGAAGGATCGTCTAGATTACTGACCGTTGTCACTTGACTATTATCATGCCAATGGGTTACTGAGGAATTCGAATCTTGAAGAACATGATACGATCCGCGTTTTTCCTTTTTTAAATATAGAAGAGGGGCCTTTTCTATTGGTTCTTGCCTTATGGTTTTCATATAATTGATGTTATTTACGCTCAGCGTATTTAGCAGTGGAATCGAGTTGAAGTATGTAGTCCAAAAATACAGTCATTTCAGGGTTACTTTATGTGCCGCCAGACGACTTTTATGCTCCGCTAGACGACTTTGTCTTCCATGGCAGAGAAATGGCCAATGTCACATTTTTCTGACGATTGAAGAAAAATACATTGTTATCTATATACAGTATGTCCCCGGATTGAGTTTACAAGAGGATTTTTTTTTATTTTTGACTTTATGCCAAAACCTCAAAGGAATAAGATTTTTTGCTTGTCCTGAAACCAGCAAATCTGTAATTAAAACTTCATTATTCTGACTCAGTGGAAAGAAAAGTTCATTTTTCTCTTAATTTTGGACATCACATTGGCGATTTTTTTTTTTTGATAACGATGTCACGTAGACAAATGAGTTTACGCAAGTTAAATAACAAAAATGTTTGTGAAAAAATTAATTTTAATAAATGGCAACTCAAAGAAACACCTTTAACATAAAAAAACTAATTTTTAACAAGAACACTCATAATTCAATTAACCCCCCACCCATTTCTGCGCACAATTCTACTCTAAAACGAAGCTAGCTCTTTGAAACTTTGAATTTCTTCGATGGACAATGATGCCACCGCGTCCCTTATTCGATTTTTTAATTCTTCAGCATTATTAGGTAGGTTGTCACTATACACAATTTGTTTTCAACGTCCCCATGCACAAATAAAAATCCAAAATTGTTAAATCGGGACTTCTAGCAGGCCACAATACTGGACCATTTCATCCAATCCACTTTTCTCCAAATTTAACGTTTAAACAGTAAGTAACAATGCGAGAATAATATGCAGGGCAACCGTCCTGCTGAAAAAAACATTGTACGCCGGTAATTAATTTCTAAAGCATCAAGTTCATCGTTAAGAAAACTTTCTAACATATCTAAATATCTGTGCTGATTAACGTTGTTATAAAAAGTATGGACCTATTATCCCGTGATAACCAACAGCACGCCATACATTTACTTTGGCAAAATACTGGCGACCTTTTAAAATTCTGAAATGCGGATTAATATCGCTCCAATATCTTACATGCTGGGAGACAACTGGCCCATTGGTAGAAAATGTTGCCTTATGTTGTCTCTCGATATTTGATCTCCCGTCCACAAACAAAAATATAATCGTTTTGCAGCATCTCCCGGTTCCAATGTATGATTAAATATCGGTTTGTATGGGTGAAATTTCTTCTCTTTCAAAATCCTTTGAATGTGGGACTTACAAATGCCCAGTTGGTGTGAGGTTTTTGGTTGATCCTGCACAGATTCCAACACCAAAAGGGTAGCAGCGTCGTCTTCATAGTACAGTTTCTTCTGTCTCTTTAAATTTTTAACAGATCCAGTTGTTAAAATTTTTTTTAGCAGTTTTTGGGCCCCCATACGTGAAACTTGAATATTGGGAAATTTCACATTGAACTTTTCAATAACAGAACGATAACTTTGCTCACTCATACCATAACATTGAATCAAATAAATTCTCTGCTCCAAAGTCAACATTTTATAAACGTTTACGACAGTAAGCTGTCACAAACTTGTCAAAACAAAGCGAGCTTGGCTACGTGATAAGAAAACTTTAAGATTATCATTACCAAGTCCAAAATCATGAGAAAATTACAGATTTGCTGGTCTCAGGACAAGCAAAAAATCTTTTTCCTTTGAGGTTTTGGCCTAAAGTCAAAAATAAAAAATATTTTCCTCTTGTAAACTCAATCCAGGGACATACTGTATATAAAAATGAGTCCCTATTTTCCTTGGTCACGGCATCACTTGAGAACGGCTGGACCAATTTAGCAAATTTTTTTTTAAATATTTTTTTAAGCTCGAGGAAGGTTCTTATGAAGTAAAACAAGGGCAGGGGGGCTCAGGGGCCCCCCTTGGGTTTATAACTTAAGAAAGGCTGGACCAATTTTTATTATTTTTAATTTGTTGAATTTGTCTCCACCCCCAAATAGCAAAATAACTATTAACACATAACAAGGGGGCCCAGGGGCCCCTTTCGGTTTATAACTCAAGAACAGCTGGACCGATTTTTATTATTTTCGATTTGTTGGATTTGTCTCCGCCCCGCCCCGAAAAGCAGAATAATTATTAAAACATGGACATGGGGGTCCAGGGGGCACCTTTGGGTTTATAACTCAAGAACGGCTTCACCGATTTTTATGATCTTTGATTTGTTGAATTTGTCTCCGCCCTGAGTAGCAGAATAACTATTAACACATATACAGGCTGTCCCAACTAAAATTTATACCCCCCAACAATTCCTATTTCGAAAGACTCGAACAGGTCAATTTTGATATTAAGGGGGACCAAATTCTACCAAACTTTCGAGTCTTAGATCCCACCCCTTGAGCCAGGGGAGCCACCCCCTTAAAAAATTTAAATGGCATGGGGGGTCGTGTAATACATCATTTTAAAGCTTATTCAATTCTCTATCCAAACCTGCATTTATCGATTCCTTTCTACAAAAGAATTCATGAATTCAATATTTTCCAAATCTTCATAAAATACTCAACTAAAATTTGTACCCCCCAACCATTTCAATGTCGAAACACTTAGAAGAAAATACTCGAACAGGTCAATTTTGTTATCAAGAGGGGCCAAATTGTCCCAAACTTTCAAGTCCTAGATCTCACCCCTTTAGCCAGGGAAGGCACCACCTTAAAAAATTTAAATGGCATGGGGGTCGCGTAATACATCATTTTAAAGCTTATTCAATTATCTATCCAAACCTACTTTTATCTATTCGTTTTTGCAAAAAAGAGCATAAAAATTTGTTATTTTCCAAATCTACATAAAATACTCTTGATTTGGAAAATAGGAAATTCATGTTTTTTTTTTTTTTTTTTGTAGAAACAAATCGATAAAAGTAGATCTGATCTGAATTGAATAAGCTTTAAAATGATGTATTACGCGACCCCCCATGCCATTTAAATTTTTTAAGGGGGTGGCTCCCCTGGCTAAAGGGGTGAGATCTAAGAGTTGAAAGTTTGGTACAATTGGGTCCCCCTTGATAACAAAATTGACCTGTTCGAGCGTTTTTTTCTGAGTTTTTCGAAATTGGAATTGTTGGGGGGTACAAATTTTAGTTGGGACACCCGATATAGACGTTAGTTTTATAACTCAAGAACGGCTGGTCCAATTTATATAATCTTTTGATTTGTTGGATTTGTCTCCGCCCCGCCCCGAATAGCAGAACAACTATGAAAACCTGGACAGGGGGGCTTACTTGGGTTTAGCAGAATAGCAGAATAATTATCAAAACATGGACCGGGGCTAATGGGACCCCCTTGGGTTTACAACTTAAGAACGACTGGACGGATTTTTATTATCTTTGATTTGTTGGATTTGTCTGCGCTTCGCCCCGAATAGCAAAATAACTATGAGAACATGGACAGAGGGCTCCCTTTGATTTATAACTCAAGAACGGCTGGACCGATTTTTATGATCTTTAATTTGTTGGATTTGTCTCCGCCCCGAATAGCAGAATAATTATTAAAACTTCGGAAACACTACAGGGCAACAATAACAAATAACGCCGGCCACCAAACTTTGTCGTACCAAGCTTTAGAAATGAAAATCGATTTTTAATGCGTAAACTCCAAAGTTTAACTTCTGTTGCCCGTAGACTCCACACACAAATTTTTTGATGATATCTTGAGATCGGATTGACTGACTTTTTTCGTGGGCGAATAACTATTAAAACATCGGAAAAATTAACGAAAAAAATTTTCTCATACATTTTCTATGGGATCCGTATATAACGCCATATTTGATACATGACAGAAACATGCCGTTGTATGCTGGTTCCGATAATGCCAGTAGATGTTTCTATCAAAGTAGATCAAAGTAGATACTTTGATAAAACAACTGAATTTAATTGAGCTAAAAAGTTAACACAACATTATTTATTGATTCTGAGGCGGTACAAAGTTCGCCGGGTCAGCTAGTATTCATATATTTTACAACAAGACAATAAAAAATTATCGATTATACGAAACGTGTTTCTCAAGGCAACACGTCAAGTTTCGAGGATTTTTGGTTGTCGAGTTGTATACAAATAGACTACAGCATCAATGTCAAGTTCATTCATGGCAGAGAATGTGGTCACAATTTAAGACGAATATACAAAGGTTTGCATAATCCGATTATACAAAGGTTAGTATAATCGAAACATGAATTTTACTAGAGAACATTTCCAAGCTATGATTTTTTACGATTTTAAATCGCCATTAACTCCTAAACAATGTGAAAATCAGCTTAGAAATGCATTTGGTGAAGAAGCCCCATCTAAAGAAACAATTTATAAATAGTACAGCAAATTCAAGAGAGATCGGTTCTTTCTTAGTGATGAATTTTGTGAAGGACGCCCAAGAACTGCTGTTACTGATGAGAATATTGCCGCTGTTGGAGCAATGCTTGAGGAAGATCGACGGACATCTTACGAATTTATTAGAGCGACATTTGGTATTGGTATGAGTCAAATTCAAAACATTTTATGTCAACAGATAGACGTGAGAAGACTTTGTTGTCGATGGATTACACATAAACAACGTCGCGATCAAAAACAATTGGAATATCGTCACTGGGGATGAATCTTAGATTTATTATAATGATCCTGAAAAGAAAAGTCAATCGGCTCAATGGGTCTTTCGAACAGAACCTACAAAAGTCCGACGAATTCGCAGTGCTGGAAAGAAGATGATTGCAATTTTTTTTTCTAAAACGGGCCATATTGCTAGTATAGATAAACGTACCGTGACTGCAGGACTGTGTACTGTTGCTTCAGGACTGTGTACTGTTGGTATAAAAGTGCGCTTACCGCAAATTTTTGAAGAAGTTCATAAAAATGCCCAAAAGGAAAAATAATTTTATATCATGACAACGTATAGTCCCTCCACCATACAGCCCAGAACTAGCACCTTCTGATTTTTTTTGTTTCCAAGAAAAGATAAAATGGGTGGAATCACTTTTTCGTCATCAGATGAAGCAGTGAAACATTATAAAAACCTGGTTTCTGAAGTGTTTCAGGAAGAGTAGGATCATTGCTTTAAGGACTGGTTTCATCGAATCGAATGCATCGATGTTAAAGGAAAATATTTTCAAAAACTAAAATTAAAGGGTTAAGAGAAAAAGCGATCCCATTAGTGGCATACGCAGACCAAATAGTTTTAATATCAAAGAGTACTTTTACAAATAACCCAAAAAACATCGGAAATACAGCAGAGAGAAGTACAGATAAATTAAATAAGGCAAAATACATAGGTATGTATTAACATACCGCAGCGGAGAGAAAAAAGAATAGGAGAACTTAACTAGGAAGAGAGAGAAAATTTCAGGGAACCATGATAATAAATGAAGAGGAAAATAGAATATTGTAACGTGCGATTCATCCACAAAAGATAGGCGTATGGGTAGGTTTAAGCAGACGACGATTAATAGGGCCAATTTTTGCAATGGTACTCTTACTGGATAAAAATATCGAGAGAAAATTCTTAATAGTTTCATCAATCAATTACACGATAACGAGCTGCAAATGTTTTTTTGTCAGCAGGATGGCGCAACCCCTCATGCGGCGCGCGAAACTAGATTTACTTCAAGAATTTTTTTATGGTTGTTTAATTAGTCTAAATATACCAATTATACGGCCTTCCAGATATTGTGATTTGACTCTAGATTTTTTCTTGTGGTTGCATCTTAAAAGTTCAATTAAATTCCGGTAAACAATTTGGAAGAGTTTGCCCAAGGAATTACTGAAAAATGTGAAGAGGTTAAGTTAACAATTAAACAGAACTTTTACAGTGAGTGACACACAATAATCAGAGAATTAGATGATTTGGGTACGTCAAGTGCAGGCAAGGAAGCACCCCAATTAGAAATATTAGGGAATCATAACCAAGAAGACGAAGAGGTAGAAGATGGAAAAACCAAGTGATAGAAGGGACTAGTACAATGGAAGAAGATTAACACTAAAACTGAATGGGTGAAAATTGTGAAACCAACCGAATCAGGCAATAATCGAAGTAATATCGATTGACTCACCATCATAAATGAGTTTCCAGAACTCCTTTAGGAGTGGCTGCAATTTTGACAGGAATGTAGAGCCTTGTATATTATATTAATTTTGGATGTTCAGATTTAGAATTGTATTGACAAATGTCGATACATTAAATTTATGTTAAATTGTTCTATTTTTGGAAAGGTGTAAAACTCGAGCTTATAAATTTCTTTAGAGGGTGTTCCCTATATTGACTTGTTACCATTTTCGTTCTTCGGTTCATGCTGAGAGAAAATTGAAATTTTACCTCGATGTGAATTATTAAGCAGTCGTCTGTTACATGCGGTTGTGCCCTTGATTGCTGGTGGAATTAAAAATGACAGGTTGATTGTTAAATATTTATGAAATTACAGAAAATTACACCCTATTATGGCGTTATTGTCGATTGTTGTTGCCGTTGTTGTTATGATAAACAATGTAAAGTGGCGGGATTGTGTATTATATACTCTGTGTTTGTTAATGTGTGCACACAATTCACCAGTCTAAACGCAAAACGTATGTACTAATTGACCGTGTCGTCTAAACAGGCTGTTTGTCAAATACTTATCAACCGACGTGGTTTTTATTGTGTTTTAATGTCGTTCGTGTGGCTAATAATTGTAAACATAGTATACACTGCAAACCACGGTTATTTCTCAAAATAATGCCTCCGGAAAATTACGGTGATTATTTAGAAAAATATGGCAGTCGTTGATCAAAAGAGCAAACACCGAAACGAACAGGAAGAAAACATGATGAGAGACACGAATCGGGGTCAGAAATCTCCTGAAAAGCCGCTATCAAAAACATTTCCTCTGGCTTACGGATTTTGTAATAATGAAATGACACCTTGCAAAATATTGATACACTACACTGCAGTATTTTTTTCTAAGAATTTAGGAGTAAAACGTTTTTGATGAATTTATAATTCCCAACTGTTTGCAGTAGGTATATTACCTAATTTATCTTTAAGCCCTTAAATTATATATGTTTTTTATTTTTCACGTTTAGCAATGTGCATAATTGGAACTTGTACGTTACACTAATTCAAATGTCCATCCAAATCAACAATACTTTTTTCAGGGAATAAACCCAGCTTCATTTAAATTTATGGTACTTTGGGAGTAGTTTATGGAGTCACATAATATACAGCATAGTTTTTGGTCCTTGTGAAATTGTAACTCAACACTAACTTTTGAACAGGTCCATGTCCCTTTATTTGTCTAGAGTCTTGACATTATTCTGTACGGAGTGACTCTTAAATATTCATCCAAACCTGCCACAGTATTGGTAAATTACTAGTACCTCTCAATGTAGTAGGTATTACTGCGCCCCCGGGATTACCTTCTGGCATTGCTGCGGCGAGCAATAAGGATCATTCCCTGGTCGAGATTCTTGTTATCCGCCCATAAACCCAAAACTCTACAAACCCCCAATCGCTCACAATATACTCCGGGTCGTCCATCTCAAGCCCACAGAACCAGCGGGCAGCGGAAGACTCTTTGCAAGGTAGTTACTGAAGAACTTTAGTACGGTGCGTCAGATTGAGTGTAACCCCTATGACCCCTGTCAACCCACAATCTAATGTCCGATATCAGCCTCCTTGTCCCTGGTGGTTACGAAGGTGTCTTTTGTACCCGCTTCCCACCAGGGTCATCCCGGCTTCAGTAAAGCTCCTTTCTAGAGTTCCGTACCCAAAGGGTGCCAACGGGACCCTATTACTAAGGCTACGCTGTCCGTCGGTCCGTCTGTCGCAGGGCTGTATCTTTTGAACCGTAATAGTAGACACTTGAAATTTTCACAGAGTGTGTACTACTATGGCCGCTATAACAACAAATAATAAAAATACATAAAATAAAGTTAAAAATAAAGGGGGTTCCCATACAAGAAATCTGTTGTTTTTTTTTCGGCGTTTTTTTATATTGCTCTCTTTTTATACTCTTATTATTAGTAGTTAGTATGCCAACCACCATGCTTTTTTAGTATTTGCAAATCAGCTTCAGAATCTGCTATCAATTATGCAGACAATCTAAACGAAAACAATGGTCCGTAAACCGTAAACGTCCTTGTCGTTAATTGTTAATAAAAGATGCAATTGTTTGACACACCTCCCAGTTCTATAGATAAGACGAAATCTATTGCAAGTTGCATAAATGCGATGTCCTTTTTCACAACTTCTAGCATAATATCTTCCTATTTCTCTACCATCTTTAGGCGTAATGAAAGTACATAAGTTTTTGTGAGAGACATAATAAGACGGATGCATCTTTCTTTAACATTTTCTAGTTTCAAATTTCTAAGTTTCTCGGGTCTTCAAGCACTTGCAACTCAGTGCCATATTGACCATAAATTTTTGTCGTCAGTTTCGAGCAGAAATTTGCATTGAGCCCTTGCTATTCTTACCATAAAAATGAGTGAAGGCTTTACCGATTCTTGATAGTCTCTTGTAAGCTTATCTCAACCCCGTTGTCAATTGGATACAGTTTACAGGCTACATATAGCCTACTTTTTCCATGTCGATAACGCAGATGTATTGTTTGCCACGAATGGAAGACATACAAAATAACACTGACGCAGTATAATAAAGAAATCAGAAAAGCTAAAAGGGACTCGTGGAGGCAGTGGTGCCAGGAGTTAGAAGAAACTCCGGCATCCACAAAGTTCTGACTAAGGAGGGTGCTGCGAACAGGATGAGTTTCCTCAAGAACCGGAAACGGCAGAGGAAAGTGGAAGAGAACTTACCAAAGTCCATTTTCCGGGCTCATCCATTTTGTCGACTACGGAAAGACTTACCCAGTCTGACGAGAAATCGAAAAGGCCGAAGAAAACAGACTGGAAACTTCCCACTGAAGTTGTAAAACAAAAAAAATAATAAGCAATTGAAATCTCCAGGAGCGGACTGGATCTATCTAGTACTTCTAGAAAGGGGTAAGGACATTTTAATCCCACTCATGTGCAGGGCTAGTATAGCCTGGTGTTGTGTGCTAAAAGAGTGGCAAACCGTGAAAGTTGTATATCTACCGAAGGCTGGCAGATTAGTAGAACATACACCATAGTCATTCAGACCCATTAGCCTATCCTCTTTTCAACTGAAGACGTTGGAAAGAGTCGTAGATAAGAGACAACGGTCAGAAGACCATTGAGCGAACGTCAGTACGCGTACCAGCCGGGAAAGTCCACGGATTTGGCCTTGGACGACCTTAACAGGTCCGTAACATTTCCTTGTCTTCCATTCACTTGGATGTATTATCCTCGTCTTCCATTCACATGGATATAGATCCAAGTGAATCGAAGACAAGGAAATTGTTCTAGCCACATTCCTAGATATAGAGAGATAGTGAATTAAAGAAAGAGGTGGACAAAGACTCTGCAAGCTTGCAAGCCTGAGCGCCACAGGAGCCATGAAGATTGCACCAGAAGTCCTTATAGACTTGCCACAACTACATATCCACATTCAGGAAGAAGCTAAGGCCGTCATGTACAGACTAAATCAAGGAAAAAAAAACATTAGTCGGAGGCACGGTGGAGCACACCTACAACTCTCGGAGGAGCAAGGAATACCGTTCTCGGGATACCCAGTGATGCAATGACTCCATGTTGCAACTTCGAAGGAAATCTCAAAGTCATAATACCAGAAAGACCAGACTGGGACAAAGGTCAATGTTGAACCGATGACTAGAGGATCGAAAGAGGAACCGGAGCCGGGATCTACGGGGAAAAATCTAAGGAATTGATTACGTCAGTTCGCACCGTTTTTCCAAGTGGAGTTAGAGGCAATTGAGCACTGTGTGAAAGAGTTATCAAAGAGGGCCGTACAAGGCAGAACTATCGCCATATACTCGGACAGCCAAGCGGCACTAAAAGCAATCCGTTCCTGCCTGATAAATTGCTGGTATGGGCTCTCTAAAAGGCAGTATGAATAGATTATTCTTGGCCTGGGTACCTGGTCACGCGCTGCAATGGTAAACGGACGACGAACTGGATAAGATGGCTTCATAAGCCCTCTGATTGACCGGGAACCCTTCTATGACATAAACAGAAGTACGGTTAGGACGACAATAAACAGTTGGATATGTACAAAGCTCAGAAATGGTGGGAGAACAGCCTAGGATAGAGACAGGCAAAATGTTTCCATAAAGGGAGGAAACCAGTTACTACCACTGTAAGACAGTGAGAATAATAAGTGGACTGCTCACAGGGCTCTGCCGACTTAATAGGCATCTGAAGATCTTGACAGCTTTCTCTGAAGACATGGAGGATCCACAATGGTGGAGACAGGCTCAGAAGGCCGCCTTCTAAAACCAAATCGTTTGCCTTCCTCGGACAAAATTTTCAATATTTAGGTACTGATTGGTTATTTCATACACCTTGCTCATTATGTTTAAGAGGTTTAATCAGGAGATGCATTTGTAGTTACTACAAAAGTTTTTAAATTCTATTTATATTTTGTTCCCCGTTTGTATCATCTATGCTTTTACAATTTTTTTGTAACTGTGGTTCCATTCTATTACTTTTCTCAACTTCGTATCAAGTTTATCAATATTAATTTATTCTCAGATACTCCTCTTTTTATTTTTGTTCGTATTACTTTTTGCATCATATATTGTCGAAACGAAACTTGTTCAGCTACCTAGAAATCGATCAAAATAAATAGCTTCTATGGCCGGATCGGACGACCATGGTAATGAATAAAAAGGTAAAGGTAAAAACAGGTTGGTTACACCGTATGTAAGATGGTTACAAGCAAGGAACAGAGAGGTTGATTACGAGTTTGAAAAGTCAAAAACATTGTGTTTTTATATATTTTTATATATAATTTTTATATAATAACTGCCTTGTTTTTTTATAATAACTGCCCATTTGTATATATTACTAGCTCACCCGACAAACTTTGTAACGCCTCAGAATCAATAACATAGGCGCCCAGGGCTCCCCCTGGGTCCCCATGAAACCCAAGGGTTTTAATAGTTATTCTGCTATTCGGGGCGGAGACAAATCCAACAAATCAAAGATCAAAAAAGCCGTTCTTGAGTTATAAACCCAAGGGGGCTCTCTGGACGCCCATGTCCATGTTTTAATAGTTATTCTGCTATTCGGGGCGGAGACAAATCCAACAAATCAAAGATCATAAAAATCGATCCAGCCCAAGTGTCCCCCCTGGACCCCCATGTCCATGTGAAAAATAGTTTACCATCTATTCTCATACCTACCAAACATGCAAAAAAAAAATACATAAAAATCGGTCCAGCTGAAAAATCGGTTCATCTCAAGGAGGCCCCCTGGGCCCCCATGTTAATGTAAAAAATAGTTTACCACATATTCTCATACCTACCGAGTATACAAAAAAAAAAAATTCATAAAAATCGATCGAACCGTTTCGGAGGAGTTCGACCACAAACACCGTGATACGAGATTTTTATACAGATATTAGATAATTCTAAGTACTATCAGATTGTTATTTGCTGCTTTTTTGAGTTCTACGTCTTTTACATATTTTAGCGTTGATGCCTTGATTAATTTATGAATTTCCCTGTGTTGAAAAAACGTTTTCGCCACAAGTTACTACACTCAATGCAGAAATCTATAATCATCTCTTCGTTCTTGCTCAGAGCGCACTCTCCAAATCTTCCACACCTAGTGTTTGGATCATTTCCTACTTTGTTATTCCTGTCATTTTCTATAACAAGATCTTTCGTCTTATAACTCTACTATTGCAATTCTGCTCAAAGATTTTCCTTTGTTTAAATTTGTTTGGGAAATATGCTGAGCTATTGATATTTTTTCGCTTTCTTTCTCATTTTCTAATATTGATTTGAATTTCTCATTCTTTCTTTCTCAGGTCAGTTTTATAAAGTAGTGTGCGCCTCGGAAGTGACGAAGACTTGGCGGTAAGCATAAAAGCGGATAGCCTGGCGTTGCTTGTTATTTGTTTTGTGGCCAATTTTTATCTGTGGTCTTTCTTATTAATGGGGGTTATTGTGCTTTTATTAATCTTTCTCTGTGTTAAGGAAAGACGGAGGTGCATCTGTGTGAAATATCTGTGGTGCAAACGTTATTTCTGGTCAAATTTGAGGTTGAATCACATTATGCCCACTTTAGAAGACATTTTGAAGAATCATCAAAATTTACATAGATGAATAGATTTACCAAACGCTTATTCGGGTGCGACAAGTTTACTTGTCGCACGCAAATTATTCTTTGCACACGCAAATTCAGATAAACAAATGATTTTGAAATTAAATAAAAAAATAACGTTGTTGAAATTAAACAAAAAAAAACACAATCGAAATATTAAAACTGAATTTGCCCCTGGACCCTAACGGGGCTTCGCCCCTGGACCTCAATTTTATACTGGGATTTATTCCGCATTCGCAATAAAAAATAGTATGTGCAACTCGTGCGACAAGTGGCACAATATACTATTGTATTTCAAGATATAATGGAGATGAAATATCGCTACAAATGGAGGTGGACACTAACGAGATCAACCATAAAAGAAAAAGTTTAATACATTCTTTCATGGAAGGAAACCAAAGATCTTTAGTACCCAAATCTACATATGGAACGAATTCTAATTTTATGATCAGTCTGTAGAGATATGTATTCTAATTATAGAATAGACTATTTTTTGTTTGTTTTGAAAATGGTAATCATATTCGGATTCAATACCTCAAAAAATTAAGACATTTGTTGGAGGGATTTAAATCTGTGGAGCGAGCCGGCCACGGCACAGGTCCACTACTTCCTATCCATTAACTGGATAATTAGCATTTAACCACTATTACAAATTTTGTGATAAAAATTCTAAATAACTGGCTCCTGTCAGTCTTGGGGGTAAGACGTAAGGGCCTATCAAATGTTCGTCCACGATATTTTCCACCAAAACATTAACCGAAAATTGCTCTTGAAATTGATGTTCTTAAATTGCGTGTGGAGTTTCTATATTCTCTAAATGTGTGTATTATGGCTATTATGAATACCTTCACAGGTTCATCTGTAGCCAGGATCTCGAAAGACCTGTTTGCACTGCCAAGCGTCGCGTGCTGACTCCTTGATTGGCTTCTACTCTTTCTAAGACGTCTTCTTCGGCGTCCAGTCTACGGTCACTCTGTGAGGGGCCTATATCACGAGTGTTCATTTCATACCTTCCACTTTCACACAGGCGTAATACTTTTCGCGTCCGGAATACGGCGCGCGGGAAAACGTTCTTCATAGAGCCGTTTTGCACTTGCAGCATTACCTCGAGCTTGTACCCACACTGTTCACTTTGCGGATTTACTACAGGTCTAAATATCTACCACACTTCGTGAGACACCGTGCATAAAGACATAAAAATTTGCAGCTAAAACAACGAACAAAAAAAACCGTATCAAAATCGGTCCATTCGTTTAGGAGCTACGATGCCACAGACAGACACGTCATACTTATAACACCCTTCTTTTTGCGTCGGGGGTTAAAAATAGATTGTCATCACTTAAATATATTTTGAAAACCTGTGTCTTCTGCCCTTTTATGTCGATGATATGGTACTTTATTGGCCACGGTAGTACTTTTTGAAAAACAAATTCGTTTTTACTTCTTAGTTTTGTTACTGTTAGCTTGATTGTTATTTGTTAAACTGTCCTCAGAATAACACTTAACTTCGATCATTTACTATAGATTTGACCGATAGAATTTTCAATTAAAAATTAGGTTTTCTCGCATTTGGAAGTGATTAAGACGTGAATAATTGTTACTCTAAAAAATAGAATGTGTAATAATGACGCATCATGTGTAGCGGTGTATCTAATTATGAGGTAGATAACAATTGTTTACAATCCCTTTGAAATACATATTTGTGTGCATCATTAGACGTCACAAAATTTTATACGTAGTTAAAGTTAGTTGACAAACGCGAGACTATATTTGTTCACGTAGTATGTAGTCTCTCTACAGTTTGTGCTTTTTGAATAATATTTGATAGAATTTCTTTTTAAAAGTTATTAAATATTGTTTTATAATACATACAGAAATACCTGACATTTGTAATTCATCATATTTAGAGGTATTAATTTATCTGCACTTTGGTTTTCCCTGGAAAGTTGAAGACATGAAATAAGTCTAACCGTTATACAGAATTGTCAACCATAAATTGATTAAATTAGGCGTTAACTATTTATATAACAGAAATTGCCAGTTCAGTCGTGAAAAGCGTGTCGGATACGAACAAAATCGGGAAAACAATTCGATAAAATACTATCTGCGGACGATTAAATTTTACAACACATTAAAAATAGAATGTTTTTTAAATACACGTGACGTGAATAAACAATTGTAAAATATTCAAACAGCACGTTTTTTTTTTAAGAAAATCCTATTCAATTCGCTCAGTGGGATCATTAAATTGCGTTCTAATTTAATTAAATATTTAAACTGCTGACGATACACTGATTAAAACTAATTATATTATGTTGCTGAGCCGGCTCATTTTGTTCGTGTTGCACGTAAATAGAACAAGTAACAACAATTAAAATCCAACCACGGCAATAGACCCCTAATCGAATGGATTTTTCAGCGTTCACACAGACGAAAAACGCAAATAATTCTTCTGGAGTTGACAATGTTCAAACAAACATGTTCTTGACTAATTTCGGTTCAAAGTCGCCGCTCATTTTCGATTCGAGGTTCGGCTCTTTCTACTAAATTTAATTAACCCAAGTCAGTGTTAACAACGTTCCAATACACGACCCATCAGCATTTGTTTTAAAAACATCAATTAGGTAAAAGTTGTTAATGTGTCGAATTATGGTAAGACATGACATTTTAAGTTTTCTGTTTACAATCCATGTCGTGCATAAATTTGTTTGCCAAGATTGGAAAAAACAATCATTAATGTTTATTAAGAATTATTAACTGCTCTAGAGTATTGTAGCATTTACGGGTTCAAAAACTAGTTATTTAAACAAAGTATTTACAATTTATTTCAACAACACTCTATATGTACAGATTTCAATTTTAATTGCACGGTCATTTATTTAAACAGTTCGCATGAATCACACGGATCGTATCACCCAGTAGTTTCGACTTCTGTAAGGAAGCGGAAGTAGAATTACTCCAGAACCATCTCGGCGACCCCATGAGTTGGCAACGAAATCATCACGAGTTTCCTCCATAGCGTAACAATATGTTTGACAGTGAAGAAAAAAAAAATCGTCGTTACTATTAACATTTTAAAATTCTAAAACATGATACATGTTGAGACGTTCGAAACTGTACAGTCAAAAATTTGCATAGTAAATGGCACGAACGTTGCAAAATTTACAACGTTGGCAAAGGACATCGCACAAGGAAATTCCTTGAAAATTTAAATTTAAAATATTTATATGCATATAAACAAACGACGAATGTTTATGTAAAACTGTTAGCAATTATTAGTTTATTTAAACAAAAAGTTTTATAGTAACTTAATACAGGGCTTTGACATTTTGGCGGCAAAATATTTACCTATTTGTTGCTTTTAATTTGGTAAGAAAAAGCAGATATAAGACTTGCTTCATTTTTATTTTAATGTAAAGCAAACTAAGTACATTTTCCGGGTGTCCCAACTAAAATTTGTAGGTACCTTCCAACAATTCGAATTTAGAAAGACTCAATTTTGTTATTAAAGGGGACCAAATTGTACCAAACTTTCAAGTCTTAGATGTCACCCCTTTAGCTAAGGGAGCCACACCTTTAAAAAATTTAAATTTTTAAAACCTACATTTATCGATTCCTTCCTACAAAAAGAAAGCAAGAAAGTTTGTTACAATTTGGTCCCCCTTGATAACAAAATTGACCTGTTCGAGCGTTTTCTTCTGAGTCTTTCGAAATTGGAATTGTTGGGACGTACAAATTTTAGTTGGGACACCCTGTTTACAGTGTTATGATAAAGTTCGGCACAAAATTCATAATTCGGACAATTTCCATTTTTCCAAAAAACGCCGAAACATGTCGAGCGGCTTATTTTCTTCCGCTTCTGATGAAGTTAAACTATAATGTGTTTCAAATGGTAAGTAATATTCTTTGCGCCAGTGATATGGGACCCATTAAAGACATGCACCATAGTATAATAGTCTATTGCATCATATTGCACCATATTGTGTTGGTCGCCTAGCTTAGCACTTCTAAATGTTATAAATAGTAGTTCCGTTGTATTAGAGCTCAGTCTTGTTCCTCCATAGTATACTTGTACCACGCTTGTTAATAAAGTTTTAAGTTTTTAAAAAGTGTTAAATTCTACGACGAAATTTAACTGGCAATTTAATACAGCACATTTTTCTGTAAATGACAACATACTTTAATGAGGGGGTTACATAATAATTTTTGTGAGGAAAAAAAATTAGAGAGAGTACATTCTTTTCCGTACCCACCCGTAGCATGTTTTTTTTTCTAATTTCCTGTTTTAACAAAGCCATTAACGCATTCCTTTTTAGTGCGCTGATAAGCCATTAACGCACCCAAAATCTAGAATTTTTGTTTCCATTGTAACACACACTGAACTTTGCACTGAACGAAATGTCAGTGCGATTTTAAGGTTATGGTTCCATGTAAGTCATGTCAAGTACATATACGTCAGGTACAGGAAAATAAAAATTTCACAAAATTCCTTAAATTATCAAAATTGATTTTATTTGTAAAAAAATGAAATTAATATGCAAATTAGAAAAAATAACATGAAAAACTCATTTTGTAAAACTTAAGAGCACTCGTCTCAATATAAGTTTTACAAAACTAGTGTTTCAATATACTATAAAGAAATATTTATTTTTAAATTTTATTGTCTAATAAAAAGTAAGATATTTTTTGAACTAACAAAAAGTAAAGTTTTTCACTACAACAACAAATCATTTGTCTTATTATTTTCGATTAGTAGCTCAGATTTTAAACATTCAACATCGTACATTTTGTCTTCTTTAACATTAACTAAAATAGATGAAAATGAACTGACAGAAGATGATCTTGATCGACGATTAGAATTTTGTGAAATTTTTGCGGCAATGTGGAAAGGATCCCCATTTTTTAAACCCGTCACAGGAAAATCCTCACTGGGTACAAACAGAATGCACACCCAGAAACCACAAAAAATTAATGTTTGGGCCGGGATAGTAAACACGAGATTTATAGAATGGCAATTAGAATTAGTTCAAGCGTTTGCAGATTACAACGATGCACGAATTTTAAATCCCAGGTTATTTTTTCAACAAGATGGGGCACCGCCGCATTATAGTCTGCAAGTAAGAAGGTTTCTGGACATCAATGTACATTTCCGCCGGGCGTTGAATGCAACTTTTTTATTTTTTAAGATTTTTCATTGAAATTTTGTGGGCGTGTTGATAAATAGTCGCGTCAATAAATACATAAAACAGGCAATCTTCGGAAGTCCTCAAAAACAGCTTCGATTTTAATGATTTTTTTTTGTGAATGTTTGTTTTTATATATTATTCAAAATCAGAAACCTTTTGAAGTGGGGAAATAATTATTTATATTGTTTAAACACTATTTATTATATTTATATAAAAAAATTAGTTTTTCAATACTTATTCTACAAATAATATACGAAAGTAAATTATAAAATTATTATGAATTGTGGATTATTTATTTTAGACATTTATAAATAAAATAACTAAAAATTGTTCATCAATACTTGTAGGAAGGAAAAATTTGAGAATTTTCCTCGATTTCCATGGGAGTCCCTGATCAGATCCTGACTTTTTGACAATGGAACCACCTCAAGAGTATACCCTTTCAAATAAAAGAAGAATTTTGAAAATCGGCCCACAATTGACGCAGAGTGAACATACATGATGAAGTCGGTTAATAAAAGGGAACGAAAATTTGAGGATTTTTCTCGATTTCCATGGGATTCCCTGATCAGATCTTGACTTTTTGACAATGGAACTACCTCAAGAGTATACCCTTTCAAATAAAAGAAGAATTTTGTAAATCGATCCACAATTGACGAAGAAATCGGTGAACCTACATGAAGTCGGTTAATAAAAGGGAGCGAAAATTTGAGGATTTTTCTCGATTTCCATGGGATTCCCTGATCAGATCTTGACTTATTGACAAAGGAACTTCCGCAAGAGTATACCCTTTCAAATAAAAGAAGAATTTTGTAAATCGGTACACAATTGACGAAGAAATTGATGAACATACATGAAGTCGGTTAATAAAAGGGAGCGAAAATTTGAGGATTTTTCTCGATTTCCATGGGATTCCCTGATAAGATCCTGACTTTTTGACAATGGAATTACCTCAAGAGTATACCCTTTCAAATAAAAGAAGAATTTTGAAAATCGGCCCACAGATGACGAATAAATCGGTGAACATACATGAAGTCGGTTAATAAAAGGGAGCAAAAATTTTACTATTTTTCTCGATTTCCATGGGATTCCCTGGTCGGATTCTAATTTTTTGATAATGGAACCACCTTAAGAGTATACCCTTTCAAATAAAAGAAGAATTTTGTAAATCGGTCCACAATTGACCAATAAATCGGTGAACATAAATGAAATATAAATATATAAATGTTCTGAGGTAACAAGCATTAAAAAAAAAACATACAACCGGATTGATAACTTCCTCCCTTTTTGAAGTCTGTTAAAAAAAACGCAAAACAATTTTTTTAAAGTACATATTGTTTAAATAATATTAATAATTATGTCCCCGCTCCAAAAGGTTTCTGATTATAAATAATATAAAAAAAGCAAATATTAAAAAAAACATCAAAATCGGAGCTGTTTCTGAGGACTTCCGAGAAAAAGACTTCATTGACGCGACTAAAAATATAGATCTTGGAAGCTGCAGATCGATTTTTTGAAAGTTGTAAATTAAAAAAATGCGGGAAAATGTATTTTCGACCGGCAGGACTGTACGTGCCCTCTTAATGGTAGATGGATTGAAGGACATGGACCAATTGAGTGGCCACCAAGATCTCCAGATTTGTCATCTCTGGATTTTTTCTTGTATATTTTAAAGAGCAGAATTTATATAAACAGACCAGACAATTTGATGGAACGTATTAGACAAGAGATGGATGCCGTGACTCCAGAAATGATTGAAAACGCAGTTAATCCAGTTTATCATCGAGTGGCAAACGGTGAAGAATTTGAAAATTTTTTGTAAAAGATTTATTTATTTTTACTGATTTAATGTGTAATTCATGTCAATTGTCTGTGATTATGGTATTACTAGCCAAACCCTTGGGCTACGCTCCACGTTCAACAACAGAGTGAAACAGAAGTTAAATCTATGACCAACGCAACAAAATAATTTTCAAACAATTATAGTTACCCGGTATTAGACACCACCAACGGTTTTTAAGCTCAGTCGAAGCTCTTTTTTATGGCGACTTGGCCTTTCTGGGCTTAAAAAATGTCCTACTGCAAATTAATTGGATTGTCAACACTGAGCAGTTGGTAGTGGCAAAACTCGTCGTCATCCAGTAATAATGTTAAAATTTGTAAAGGTTAAAGAACACTTTATTTAATACGGTGTGAGACTGATAATTAATTTAATTAACTTAATTTTTAATGTTAAGTATGCCACATGTGTTTGATGTAAGAACATGTATCTATCCGATGTAAACAATGTTGGCAACCTAATAAATTAAATCTATGACCAACGCAACAAAATAATTTTAAAACAATTATAGTCACCCGGTATTAGACACAACCACTTAGGCACGTGGTATAGGATGACGGCCCATACGGCATTCGCCCGTCCTCAATCGTTTAATTAGGTCTTTCGGTTATGTAGTATGTTGTCATTTGCAGAAAAATGTGCTCTATTAAATGACGCAAAGAAAACTATAGTTTACCATTTGAAAAAATCATCAAGCGGAAGAAAATAAATCGTTTTTCGGCGTTTTCCGGTAAAATGAAAATAGTCCGAGTTATGAATTTTGTGCAGAACTAACACTGTATAATAATAATTCTTGATCTCAAATATATCCTCAATTGTGTTAGATAAGGATGCATTTTTGACAACAACACATGCCCAGAATGCATTAAAAATGGATGATTTCTTGGGTGGAACGGTGCAACTTGAAATTAAAATCAAATTCAAATTTAAGGAAGAACATAAATATTTATCTAATTACAAAACAAAGCAGAAAAAGAATAAGTAATGATAAATAAAAACAAACTAAGGCAAACAAAAATCATAAATGATAGAAGTGATATGAGCAAACCAGGACAGGGAAATTCAGAAAAAAATTGGAAAAGTAAGAAAGAAAGAAAATACTTATTTAATCATTCCTCCAGGGTGTTGTCACTTTGTACATATAATCTGCATTTCTTGTCACCCTCCCAACGGGAGGTTAATACTAAGCCGGTGTGACGTTGTCATTCATAAACTTAAGTAACCTTAAGCATATTGTCTGATATTTTTGAGCATGGAGATAAATTTTGAGATATTTGTGAGTCATTGAAATAAGAAATTAATCTAAATGTATCGACATATTATGATTGAAAAGAACTTTACAAATTCCCAATTTATTTCTGGCAATACGTCACCAATGCTGTGTGCAGCGGTCGAAAATTCTTAATCACCTGTAATTTTTATTCGGTATTCGGAACTTTTCAGGGTAACAGCATGAAACATTCTAATGGCTGTGTTTATGATAGTGGCACGTCCGCTCGGAATAACATAGTGCACTTTTATTTGTCGCTATTACACGATCCGGGTGTGCAATTAAAATTCTGTTAAAATGAAAAATGATGTGTGCATATCGCACCATCTACCGGTGATGCGTTCAACCGTATATTCCGACAGTGCTCAAAACACCGGCACAGTAAGCCCAGCGAGAATTTATTCAAAAAGAATTTTTCTTTCTCTGATTCGTTCAGACTTGTGGTTTATTAAAAGCAAATTTGAAAGATTCATAAGCAGCTGTCCATTGTAAATAATATACCAAAAAAATTATTCTAAACAGCACTGTTATCAAAATTGTTTTTCCATGTGGATTCTGAGCTCATGAAATATAAAGATACATATCTATAGCAGGTTGTTGCTAAGATGTTAAGTTCAAATACAAAATAATTCTTTATTCAACTAACCACCTAACTAACCACGTATAAATACCTAATTTTATAAATTACATTTATAATTATGTAATTTGGCAAAGATGAAGGCGATGAGAAAACGTTGTTCGAAATGGTGAGATAGCTCGAGACGGACCTGGATTTCGATAGGCCCTGATCTTTTGTGCTGACGATTTATGGTTTGACACTTTCGAATACGGACAAAAACTAGATGCTTGAGCTTTTCTTTAAGAAGCATATGGCATAAATCACTTAGCCGGTGCATGAGATATCTCTTTCTCTCGCTCTGGTTGGGCTCTTCGGCTACGTTATTTGTGTCACTCATACGGGCCATTGTTGCTTTGGTTTGTTTTGTAACACGAGTAGATTTATTGCTAGCATTCAGACGTGCTCCCAACGAATACTTTCGGGGAAACAAAACGTTAATTGAACTGAAAGTGCAACGGAGGCCTTCCAGTTCCCGATTTATTGGATGGACGAGATGGTCCGAGGCCGCAGCCGTATTGGAGCCAAAGACAACCGAAATCAATTTATTACGTTATTCTTGGACTCGCTGACGTAAGGGTGGTTTTCTGAGTTTCCGTCTTAACTTCGCAGATAAAAAGAGAAGCGGAGATGGAAACTGCTTTGCAGAAATCACGGGCTGACGACCAGACCATCTCTTTGTTGCTTAAAAGATGTGCAGGAAGACATTTTCGAATGCGACGTAGGTATGTGGTAAAGAAGGCCTTTTCGGCATAGAATATCGATAAATCTTCACCATTAGTTTAAATGTATCGTGACATTTTGTCCATAAGTTGTTTAAAACGTTCATAAAGATGAAAAAGAGCAGTACAATTTGTGCCACAGAGTATGTTCTTACAACGGCTGTAAAAAATACAGCGACAACTAATAAATAGAAGGAGTAATAAATTTCTTAAGTGCCCCACGTTTTTAAACATCGACACGTTTCTCAACAACAAGCAATACATCATAATAAAACCACTTTTGAATTATTTTTAGTAGGTTCAATTGTAATCTCAAAGAATTGCCGAAAGTGGATACTGTACCCATAAAGATAAAGAAATCTGCTTCATGCACTTTATTTTTTCTCTTTCTGTGAAAATAAAAAAAATTATGGGTGCGGCTAAATTTCGTGTTATTTTGCTGTTATTGTTGTTTGTTATTTTTACTTACTTTCATTTTTATTATTATTTATTTGTTTTGACACATTTTTATCAACGAAATGTGCGGGTTCTTTTTTATGGGAAAACTAAAAATAATTGCTTAGAATAAGGCAAAAACGTGATTCTGAAAAAAGATATATGAGTACCCCCAAGTTTTGTTAGCGACGATTTATGGCAGAATCTGTTTTGAAACCACATTTTCGGTTCTAAGAGTGCATAATGTAATTGCTTTCATTTTTCTGTTCTACTCATTTCTATATTTAAGTTATTATAATATACAAACTTTTGCAGAGAATTCTATCGGATAAGTCATTATGTATTACTTTAAAAATCCATTTGAAGGAGTTTTCCAGTTCTATTATAGCACAATTCCTTTACTTTTAAATATTTGCACGCAAGCTGTGAATACGGTATCAAAACCATCTATCCACTTTTTATGCACGCATATTTGGCATTTTCCTAAGCACTAGTAAAACCATTTTTTTCTTTTCTGATATAGGGATAATTATAATAATTATATTATAATTTCATGATGTCAACGACCAACATTAAAACGTGATCAGGCAAGCGTTTTGTAAAATACACGGACGAATAACGCAAAAACAGAATTATGAAAAAACAAAAGAAATTAAATTGAACGAACATTGATGAAATGAATGAGAATACTCTAGTAAAGGTAAGTAACAATTAAAATATAAAAGATAAGAATAAAGCAAAATAGAAAACTAAAAATTATTAATAGGTACTAAATTAATAATATATATACATACTTAGTAGATATTGTGAAAGTGACGATACCTAAAGCAAATGAAAAGAAGCTGCTGTCGAATGATAAAATCCAAAATAAGGGATAAACATCCTGTATATATAGATATTTTATACAGGGTGAGTCATTAGTGTGGGATCGGATGGAATAAAATTATACAGGAATGCCAATCCACTGATCACCAAACCTTTGGGCAAAAATGCCTACGTACAATTTTGCTATAGTGGGATGGCGCCCCATCATGTTGGAACCACATATTTGCTCAAACGTCTAGTGGCACATCCTCTAAAAGTTCTCTTAATTGATTACTAATAAAATTTAAATAGACCCTCCCCCCTTCATCAAGACGTTTTTGAAAATCCTTTTCGTGCAGTTCCTGTACAAGCTGAATATGGTAAGGATGAAACAATTTTTTTTGCAAAATTCTTGAAACAGACGTCTGACTTATTCCCAACGTATTACTTAGTTTCCTAGTACTGACATGGGGATCTTAACAACATTTATAGTAGAACTTGGATTTTAGTATCTGCGTTAATTACAGGTTTTTGCCCTTCTGTCTTCTCATAGTGAACACGTCCTGTTTCCTAATGAAAATCTAACTTTTCAGCACGCTATGATTTTTTGAAGTTGTATATAACATCCTTTAACTTGTAACCGCCCTAACTGTTAGTTTTAATAACAGCAAAAAAGTCAAAAGATCATTTTCATGTAGAATTTCATGCTTTACAATTTTTATTTGAAACTTTTTTTTACTACCTTTTACCTATTTTGAATATTAAAAAAAAAAATATTATATTTTTTTTCACCACTTCTCGGCGGTTGGGAAAAATGTCCTTCTTTTTATGTCAAAAATGTGTGTATTTCCTTCAAAATTTTGATTTACTGACTTATTTGATTGGACTATGGAGGAGACCCGCAAAATGCAAACGACTCTGAACAAATAATCCGAACGAACCGTTTTTGTATGTCGTTATTGTTGTGCTTGCAAATAGACCTCCCTCATTACGCCTTTTTATATCCTGCGACTTGTCGCAAATCACCAAAAATTACGTATTCATAATAGCTTCATTCGGAAGGGTGGTTAACAACAGAGGTTTTCCCGAATATCAGGTAACTAAGTTGACGGTGGTGGCAAACAGAAAAACATAACAAAGTAATAGGTATAAATAGTAACAGCTACTTGTCACACATTTTCAAAAACAACACGATAGTATAATAGTGTAATAGTCATGAAGATGGTAACAATTCAAGAAAGTTGCCTGAATCTCAATAATTTATGGTGAACCTTAATAAACAGTAGGTACAGATAAACGCAGTAAAGACGATTGGTTGACCTAGTGAAACAAGTTCACGCCCACGTCTCTATCTCGATCTTATTTTTTAGCTCCATTTTGAGTAAAACCAAGAGTCAAAATTTATTTTAGTTTTTGGACCGGAATCAGCATAACGGATTTCATAAATTAAAAACTTGACTGGTCTTTAATTGCTTTTTGAAAAACTACTAGCACTAGGATTTTCAAAATAACACGGAGCAAAAAGTGTGTCATGTTCTTTGTTGTGTGAAAATTTCATTGGAATTGTTTAAGTCGTTTTCCTTACATTGGTTCTCCTAGCTCTTATGAAATAATAACACGGAAGGATCCCACCCTTAAACCTTCCTTCTCTGTTGGCGCTCTCGACTCCATCTTTCCACCTTTCTCTTGGTCTTCCTCCTTTTTCTTCCTACTTCCCTCGGCTTAAACCATCTTATTTTAATCTATTTCTATTAAGTGCCCCTTGGTCTGTTGGTGTTGACCGGAATTATTTTCAATTTTTCATATAACTTTATCCATTCGTGTCTTCCTTCGACTCTTTTCAGAACTTATCTTATTTTATTTGTGTTTCTCTCTTGTTGTTTATGATTCCCATCCATATGTTAATGTGTGCTTTATTATTTCTAAGGGAAAATAAGAAAGAGGACAAGAGGGACGGGAAAATTAAAAAAGACAGGAAAAAAGAAGAATATTTCTGCGACGATGTAAGACAATAGTGGGTTTAACAGCTGGGGAAAAACAGAAGAATTGCTACCAAAAGAAGAAAAATAAAAAAAATAGAAGGGGAAACGTACATATTATCTTCTATCTATATATATAAAAATGAATCCCTATTTTCCTTGGTCACGGCATCACTTGAGAACGGCTGGACCAATTTAGCAAATTTTTTTTTTTAAATATTCCTTTAAGCTCGAGGAAGGTTCTTATGAAGTAAAACATGCGCAGGGGGGCTCAGGGGCCCCCCTTGGGTTTATATCTTAAGAACGGCTGGACCGATTTTTATGATCTTTGATTTGTTGGATTGTTTCCGCCCCGAATAGCAAAATAACTATTAACACATGGACAAGGGCGCCCAGGGAGCCCTCTTGGGTTTATAGCTTAAGAAAGGCTGGAGCAATTTTTATGATCTTTAATTTGTTGGATTTGTCTCCACCCCCAAATAGCAAAATAACTATTAACACATGAACAAGGGGGCCCAGGGTCTCCTTTCGGTTTATAACTCCAGTACAGCTGGACCGATTTTTATTATCTTCGATTTGTTGGATTTGTCTCCGCCTCGCCCCGAAAAGCAGAATAATTATTAAAACATGGACATGGGGGCCTAGGGGGCACCTTTGGGTTTATAACTCAAGAACGGCTGGACCGATTTTTATGATCTTTGATTTGTTGGATTTGTCTCCGCCCTGAGTAGCCGAATGACTATCAAAACATGGACATGGGGGCCCAGGGAGCACCCTCTAGTTTATAACTCAAGAACGGCTTGACCGATTTTTATGATCTTTGATTTGTGTCTGTCCTGAATAGCAGAATAACTATTAACACATATATAGACGTGTCCAGGGCGCCCCCTTAGGTTTATAACTCAAGAACGGCTGGTCAATTTATATGATCTCTGATTTGTTGGGTTTGCCTCCGCCCCGCCACGAATAGCAGAACAACTATGAAAACCTGGACAGGGGGGCTCCCTTGGGTGTATAACTCAAGAACGGCTGGACCGATTTTTATGATCTTTGATTTGTTAAGATTTGTCTCCGCCCCGAATAGCAGAATAATTATCAAAACATGGACAGGGGGCTAATGGGGCCCCCTTGGGTTTACAACTTAAAAACGACTGGACGGATTTTTATGATCCTTGATTTGTTGGATTTGTCTCCGCCCCGCCCCGAATAGCAAAATAACTATGAGAACATGGACAGAGGGCTCCCTTTGGTTTATAACTCAAGAACGGCTGGACCGATTTTTATGATCTTTAATTTGTTGGATTTGTCTCCGCCCCGAATAGCAGAATAATTATTATTAAAACTTCGGAAACACTACAGAGCAACAATAACAAATAACGCCGGCCACCAAACTTTGTCGTACCAAGCTTTAGAAATTAACTTCTGTTGCCCGTAGACTCCACACACAATTTTTTTGATGATATATGATATATAACGCCATATTTGATACATGACAGAAACAAAAATGAACATGCCGTTGTATGCTGGTTCCGGTAATGCCAGTAGATCTTTCTATCAAAGTAGATCAAAGTAGATCCTTTGATAAAACAACTGAATTTAATTGAGCTAAAAAGTTAACACAACATTATTTATTGATTCTGAGGCGGTACAAAGTTCGCCGGGTCAGCTAGTGGGTAATAAATGGTGGAAAATAGTGACAATATATATAGCAAAGAGATAAAGACAACAGTAATCAAGATAGATAGAAGAATCATTGAAAGTCAAAGAGGATTTCAACGGGAGAATCTAAGAAAGAGGAACCAGGGACTGGGAAGAAGAGAAGGATGATGGAAAAAGAAAGCCATGGTAGAAAATGCGGAGGGGAAGAAGCTGATGGAATGAATAGAGGAAAAAGTGTGGACGCATGGAAATAAGTAGAAAAATTCAGTCAGACCATCTGCCTATAGACATAAGTATAGGAAGAAGGAGACAAGAGAAAAGAGGAAAGAAAGAACAGGCGAAGCGCAGAAGAAGGTGATGATAAAAATATGGGACCAACAAGGAGTGGAAGTGTACAAGAGAAGACTAGAAAAGGCGAGATTCGAAGAACAAGAAAGAAGTAGGGAAGATGGAGCAAGAATTGAAAGAAATACTAGTAGAAGAAATACATATAATGAGAAATAACAATAAGAGTTAGAGAAGCGGGAAAGAAAAATGAATAAGAGACTATAAAGACAATAAAGTGAGGAGATAACGATGAACGAGTGGGAGGAATACTTCATGAGGCTGCTGGAGAGGGAAAAAGAAATTGAGCATATTATGTCTAATGAGTGTAGTGAGATGAGTGAAGGACAGAGAAAGGTAAGAGAGGAAATACTGAATGTAGATGGAAGGGAAATAAAATGGATGAAAGAGGTGAAGAGCGAGAAGGCAGAAGAGGACAGGGAGGAGGGAATAAATAACGATTTTTATTATTTATATAAAAAGAAGTACTATTAATTTTCATAGCTGGTTCGATTTGATAACTGGAGAAGCGTTGAACGCTCTCCCAAGAAAAGCCATACTAAAGTTGACGAGCTAGATCATTTGGCCATTGTATCGTTTATACTAAAATGTATCTAGTTTGTCGAAAATTGCGTAGTTAGACTGAAAGAGACCTCATGAGAAATTATCTTACGGGCCAATATCGTTGTTGCCTGTGATATCAAAATTGTTCGAAAAATAACTAATAATGATAATAATAAAGGGTAAAGCTAATATCATCTCGTAAATTTGATTTTCAGAAAATCATTGCAGAATTGACCAAACACCTACAATAACGGAACTAATAGGAGAGAAAAAAAACACAAAAACTGCATGTGGCCCAGAAAAATTACAGAAAGATTCTTGAAGGTGAAATAAAGGCAAGTCTTTGCCATTGGGAAGAACAACATAGGATCCACTAAAAATTGAACTCATTGTCAGTCATTTAATTATTATTAATTATGTGAGCCAAAATCGGTACATATTGATTTTGCAATAAGAGAATGGGCACTGATGTTTACAGGCAAGTGTACGCAAATAAAGAAAAACACAAGGTTGTGGTGGTTCAGGTGAATTTAAAAAAGAAAAAGTGAAGATAAAAAACAGGAAAATGTATGGAGTGTAGACCATATAGAAAGAATGTCAAACATGGATTACTGAGTAATGTAGAAGAGGACCAAAGTGGAGGACTAAATGAGAGAATGGAGATGAAGAAAATTGTCAAAAGATGCATACGAGAGTTGTGGCCTTGAAGTTGTGTATTTTATATAATTTGTTCAATATCATAATATTATCTTTATGTTTTATGTTTATGTTTATGCTTTTTTTTTACTTTACTATTTACACTCGATAGATTCAGTATATTTTTAATTTTAAACTACAGTAGAATCCGAATAGTGCGACTTCGTTTATAACGACCAACCGCTTTTAACGACGTAAATGCAACCTCAAGTTTGGTTTTCATAAAACATACTGCGAAAGTATATCCGTTTAGTACGACTCCGGTTAAAGCGACCAACCGCTTTGAGCGACGTAATTTATTGAAAATCGTCCGGTTAGAACGACGCGCGTCTCAAAACAATTCATAAGTTCAAGGATAAATACTTCGCATTATGTATCTTTTGCCGCCCTCACACCCTTCCTTGTCAACAGACTCGACCTCCCCTCTCATGAGCCAAAATTTAAACTTGGGCCCGTCCTGGACCCGTTCGGTCCCGAATTTTACCTACGTTCTTATTATGACACAAAAAGCAAAAAAATAGTATATTGTGCAACTAGTGCGGCAAGTTGTCGATTGCCCACGAAAGCGAAGTTGATCGCACGAACGAAGTGAGTGCGCTCATTCGCTTGAGGGGGCAATCGACAACGCCGCACGAGTTGGACATACTATTTTTTATTGCAAATGCGGAATAAATCCCAATATAAAATTGGACTCCAGGGGCAAATTCAGTTTTCAGTAGTTTGTTTATCTGAATTTGCGTGCGACAAGTAAACTTTGCGCACCTAAATTAATAAATGGGCAAACCGTTGCTTTGCAACCGTAACCAAGGTTGCAAAGATACTATTTGTCTACATGAGCAATAAAAAAAAAACAAAAATCACAGATTTTCTACACCAATAAATATAATAATGTAAATAAATAAGTACATTATGTTCAATTTTAATATTAAAGTTTACTTCATTGAAGTTTTTGTTTTCTTTTCATTTTACACGCATATTATGTAGGTATTTAACCAGCTTTCCACCTTCCGTTTTGTGCGTCGTCCGTTTAGTACGACGTAATATCGCCGGTCCCTTGACCGTCGCTTTATCCGGATTCTACTGTATTAACAATAACTACTTTATGTACAAATTATTTATGGCAATTTACAATTCAGAACACTTTATTGATCGGTTCTTGTACAGATTTTTGGCAGTGAGTTTACAACAAGGGTTATTTAGAAACATACCAATCACCCTAAAAATTTTTGCATCTAGAATTTGAAATGATTTTTAATGACAGTAATTCCAGCGTAAATATAAATTAGTGTAGATCTTATGGGCCTACTGGGTCTATATAACCCAATTTGTCAAACACACTATTAACGAGATAAGATCATTTCAGCCGCCTCCACCAATGTGATCAATAATCCATTTTTTCGTAAAGTTGGTCTCCTGGTATCACCAGTAAGAATAACCTCTAATAAATGTCAGCAGTCGTTGTAGAACAAGAGACATTTAAAATGATTTCGAAAGAACGTGTCAGTATCAAATTTCATTCGTACAGTATTCGAAACGTAACGCGTCGGAAAATTTCAGAATGCGATAAACCGGCTCGATAAGGCATTTGCTTTATTGGGGACAAAAAGTTGGTGCTTCACTGAGGGAATCTCTGAGAGTTTTTTGTGGGTTTTTTTGCCTGTTCGATTTCATAGCGTTTTTCCGTTTCACATGCAAACAAAGGCGAAGCTGAATCGGAGTGAGGCGCGTATCACGTCACGATATGTATTACAATGCCACTGTTGTATTGATGGACAGAAGAAGGGTGGAAATTCTTCTAACCCTTACGGAATGAAATATTGTTGGGTGCAAGAATTTTTGCCGTCAACCGATTTTTTATAACCGATTAGATATTCTAATATAATTGAATTTTTTATCAAAATCATATCAGTTAATAACAGCTTTGAATTTTATTTAGTGACAATCACAATATTCGGAAGGGCTATGATAAGAAACGTTAAAAACAAAGTAATCCCTAAAATAATATTTATTATACAAAGTTCGGACAGTTATTATGTTTTGGGAAGAATGTTTACAACCGTCCCGCGATTTTTTAAAAATTTACGACAGAACGATGAAAGGGTACAATTTAAAGTTGCGGGTCCGGCTGCATATTTTTCAAAATGCCCTCGTAATTTTATGGACGAGAAAGCATCGGGACGTGAACGATGTGAACCCTCCCTTATCAACGCAGCCACTTGTGAAAAGTAAACACAAATTTCTTAAAACCACCGTTCTACAAATTTATGGCTTAAACACGGGATACAATTTCCCACACTTCTTGTAGCTGTCAGGGCCTAGGGGAGTCGGGCCACTGTGGACACCCTATAACTGTTCTGTTTTAACATAAATTAACCATTCATGAATAGAAAATGTGTACTTTTTTTCCACCTTTGACTGTGATTTGCGCGTGTGATTATTTATTAATTAACGCATCTAAATAACTAATTAAGAGGCAAACAACACTTATTGTTATTCTTTTAAAAATAATTAGTTAAGCAGAGACGTATAATTAGCATTTTTGGAAGATTTGTTCCAGTAAATGAGCTAAATTATTTCACTAATTTAACGCTGTTATTAATTAAGAAAAGAACATGTTAATAGAACAGATTTTTATTAACATTCTCAAACTATTTATTTTAATATTAAAATTCTAATTAATTTAATTTAAGACCACTAGAATTCTGATTAGTTATAATATTAACAGAAATTATTTATCGGCCTAAATACATAAAATCACTGTGCTTCATATCATGTATATTAATAAGAATACTGTGCACTGGACACCTAGCCGTTTTCTAGCGTTCTCTAGAAATTTGATTTTTAAAATTGTAATCTCAAGACACCACAAGCCATTTTTATCATATTTTGATTGTTTATTGAATTTAAATCGACGAAAATAGATTTGAATTTACAAGAAGCGGAAAAGACAGGAGATGATGTTGAAAAAATAAATTGTATTTGCAGTCAATTGTCGATATCCAATATCAGCAAAATTATGCGCCAGTCTATCAATTTTCACATGAAATATTTATGATTGGCTATAATGAATTAAGTTTATTTTCGATCGAATTAAAGTGGTGCTCCTACCTCGGAAGTTTCTCCACAGGATTTTCAATTTGGCATGGACATGAACAGAAGACGTGTTATAAATATTAATAAATTCCACAGTCGTAACATTGATGTTTCATATATTAAAAAGTAATCTTTTTGTGTCGCCTTTACTGTTGTATCGAGATTACGTTATGAAAATAGGATGCAAATGCTCGATCGTTAGTTGCCTTAATCTCAACTTAATATGTATCATCGCATGGCTTTTCGTAATAAGACATCCAGTTTTGAATTATATGCCCTCTTAAATATTATTCAATGTTAATTAATTAAAGGTGGCAATTTTATTTCCATAAAATTATATTTATTAGAGGTTGGTGGTTGTTAAAGGCAAATCACTCTACTCGATGCAGTACTTTTTACGAGCTATTAATCTGTGTTGTTGAATATTTATCTTGTAATGGAATAACAGTTTTGATGTGGGGTGTCTGAAATTCATTTCTCGTCACGGACGTGGGGAAGAAAGGCTTAATGCCTTCTCTTACACTAGTCCTAATCCCTTTTGTCACTGTCACAACTACAAATGTATTAAGGCATAAATGAATATTTCCGAGCTGTTCGTCGACTTTTCAACACTTATATTTGAATAGAGTAAAGCTGGCTGTTGTCACCAGAAATCGGGGCTTTGGAAGGTACCCCGCGGACGAAGTGCAGGAGGATTGTGCATTTTGCAAAATAAATTTACCGAATGAAAGAAAGTGTGAAGGTCGAGGACTGTATTGTACCTTTTACGGAAGACCAATTCATTTTTTAATTACTGATTACCTAAGTAGTGTGAGACAGTTTTTATGATGAACGATTGAAGATGCTGATTCTAGATGTTTTTGTACAACGATTTAATATTTATTTGTTCCATTAATTTAATGTAATTATTTGTCTGCATTAATATACTGAAAAACTTTAAAAACTGAAAAAATTATGAATTGAATTAAACAGCGAAATCGGTAATATTACTTCATAATGTTTTTTTTTTAATTCTTTATTACCGGTTCAACAATTACAAATTGTTATTCACAGTATTTGTAATAAATTAAAAATAACAACATAAACGTGGCTGAGGAACACTTAAGTACCTTTGGTTCACAATGTCAAAAGTATTGCCTACTATGACTTATCATTGTCAATTTTCATTTGCGTAAATTAGGTAGTACAATTATGTTTTAAATTTTGACTAAATCAATGGTATTTGAACTGACCACCAGGGATTTAGAATTATTTCTAAAACAACATTGGAATTTTTACGCTATTAGTTAATAATATTCAAACTAACGGTAAGCAGATATATTATGCAATTTTATACGCAATTCTTAATCTTCCAATTAATTTTTAACATTTTCACAATTGTTCTGTCATTTGGAAGCCACCATTGTATTAGATTTATATACACTTACGCTTATTTCACTTTGTCTTGGACTAGAAATGTGGTAACCTCTGTCTGAAATAATCTACAATTTCATTTTTGTTATAAGACTAGAAATTAACTGAATTAATTTCCCAACAGTAATCAGACCACCATTTCTCATTATTTCATGCGCGTACTTGGCGTGTATTCTCCTGCGACTAGAAGAGACAATTATTTCGAATTACCGTGCTATTATTATAAAAATAAATTCTATCTGAAGATTATTTTTACAATTTTGTAAGTATGCATTTTAGCACTTTCTAAGATGAAGGAAATGCCACTTCAATTTGTCGTATTGTTGGATTATAAACATATATATAAATTTCGACGGTATGTATAGGTACTTGTAGCATTTTTGTAGACAAACTCGCCTCCATTAGCAAGTTTACAAATAGCGAAGAAAATTTCTAACCCAGCCGGTCCCTGCCATAATAATATTGACTACACTGTCTCCAGAACGATTTGTCACACAGGACAAAATGAATTTTGAAGAAGGGGAATGTGTATTACATGACGTGTAACGAATCTGAAATAGGAGGGTTGCTAGTTGTGGCCCAGCACAATCGATGTTTAGCACCCAGAGTTTCTTTTTCAATATACAAGTAAAAAAATGCGTTTCACGTTCTCGATTCCTTCATGCTTAAGTTGTCAGCCGTTCATAAATCAGGCGTTTAATTAAAAAAAAATGTCCTTTGTGGAATAGTGCGCTGGATCAATTTAACAAAGCTGCGCCGATGTCTGTAAGCGAAAGCGTAAAAATAAAACCGTAAGGATACAATTACCATTATAAGCGAGCTTCAACATGAGATGCAGCAACGATACGCTGATACGGAGCCCCGGATGCTCCCCTCCAAGAGTGCACTCGTGTACCCTTTCAATGTTGGCAGACACAAAGAAGGCACCTGTAACAAGACGGACTTTCGATCTAAGAACATGTCCCAAAGGCCGCCTGAATAAGTGTGTTCACGTGGTTGGTTTCCGATTTATTTTTCACGTGTAGTAATAGACAAAATTTAATGCTTAGAAAAGATAACATGGTATATGGTACAATTTTAAATAATGTACATGTGTGCCAAAATGTTAAAATAAATTGTTCTTTGAGAGCGTTAATACTAATATTATTAGGAATAAAAATCGCATATAGGTTTTCGACTTCGGAATCAATAACAAATTCTCAACAACGAACAAATTTATCACTTTAATAAATCTCAATTTTACAAATGTCAGGTATAGAGGAAGCGTCTGTCTATAGTGAAATAACGACCAATATACAAAGTAGTGATTTTTATTTTTAATTTGAAAGGTAATTACTGACCCAAAACACGCAAAAAATGAAAAATATAGCTAGGACAAAAAACTGAATTATAGGTATATGTGAGATATTTTACAAAAAAATATTTTAACGTCGGGGAAGTGGTGACCGATTTCACAAACATATTTGGGAGCTGATTAAAGATGCTTTTTATTGTTGTAGTGAATTTGGTTTTTATTGCAGGACTAGTCCCAGGACAGTTAATTTTATCAATTGCTTAGTTTATTTGTCAGTCACCCTGTACATCTACATACACAACGACAACTGAGTGACCTCATCTGATCTAAAAACATGAGTTTATTCTTAAGCTTGCACTAATCTAGCATTACTAGATTAACTATAGACAATTTTATTAGTACTGGGAGAAGAATGGCATAGATTTTCTGCAGAATCCCGAAAGATTTTCAGTGAGAATTGCTCAGCCAGTCCAAAACTACCATTCTAGAACAAGCCCTGGCGTGTGGAATGTACCAAACCCCTATTCTCCATATCAATCAATCGTTGGTTTTATTGTTTTTAGTAATTGTTGGTATTTCTGGGCATATTTTCTTCCAATTGGAATTTCTAAATGTATGGCTCCATTGGAAGAATCGTTTTCTTTGCTTAAATCGTGAAAGTACAATACAAACAGAACCTTTTTTGTCAGTAAAAATTATCTTCTCTCACTCATCTGTTCAATTCATGTGACTATGAGCATTCTCTAATCTAACGCCAATCAACTTTCACAGCAGAAAGAGCACACAGATGGTCAGCACTAACCTTAGAAATGTCCAGCATCTCAATATGCCGAGATTTAGAACCACCACTTTCCAAAGATCCTTTTCATACAATGCTCTATAATAAGACTGCGAACAGTTTTCGGAAAAATATTATAATGCATCTACTGCCTACGAAATAGGTCATTATAAGGAGCATTGAGTTAAGTTGAATTGCTGACTGTAGCTAGACTTCGCCCATAGAAACATTTGTTTGTAGTTTCTCAAATAAAGACTTTATACTATACTAATCAATCTGGCTTGCTTACGGTGTGCAATTAACACTTTTTTTTTTTTTGGAGATGACATGTTTGTTACCTCGGAACTCATTTATAAACCGATTTGGAAAATTCTTTTTTATTTGAAAGCGTACGGTCTTGAGGTTCGTTCCGTCATTCGAGAAGCGTCTTCACTAGATCACATCACTTTAAATTGTAAAAAAAAATAACTTAAAAAAAAACGACTTCAAAAAACGAATTGAATACAAGGTTGAGCTACCTACCAAGCGCGTCTCCAGGTGGCAGATAGGACCAGCTCTAGCCTCTAGCCGTGGACCAGCTCACCTCAGGGCACCAGGCGAACCCTGTAGTATGTAACCTTCTATGCCTACAGAGGCTACTGCCACCAGCCTTACCCCCTCATTTTCCCTCTCTTGGGCCGTGGGAGGAGGATCTGAAAGCATGGATCCATCCAGGAGATTGTCCGGTACTGCCAGGAGGCAGCTCCAGAAACAAAAGCAGAAGGGCTTGACACCTGCTGGAGGGCAGGAGGCCGCAAGGACTCATGAAACTACAACACGGACAAACCCGACTGCCAGAACCGGGATCTAGCATCGGTAGCAGGGGGACTGCTCCGACAGTCGGAGAGTGCTCCCAGCGATAAGGCACGTCCGCCAAGAAAACAGGAGTAGGGCCACCAGGCCCATTGTATCATTTGCGGCGGCCGTGTAGGATATCCGGGTGGGAATTTTGCCGCAAGGATATACAACGAACGTTCTCAGCGAGAATCAGGCGGATCTGATCAAGACCGCTCTGATACAAGCTCTGGACAGTGTAAAGGAGGGGGAGCCTGCACCTAGGTTCTCCGCCGTAACTCCCCCTCCATTTCTACTCTCTCATCTGGGACTGCCTTTAGGCATTACTTCAGATGAAGGATAATAGGCACTCAGCTGCTGCTCTTTCTTTCTTCATCAATCTTCTCCTTGGTTTTGATAATTTTTTCAACCATTTCTTGCACTATCGTCCATTTCTCTGGGGTTTCAAGCATTACATCCACTAAGTTATCCTTGTTTAATTCCACTCCGCCTTTTTCACTGGTTTCCCCCCTGATCGCTTTCCATTCCTTACATGAGAACAGCATATGTTCGGCAGTATCCTTTTCTTCGCAGAACCAGCATGCATCGCCGCCCGTTTTTCCTATTTTATTCAGGTAGTAGCTGAAGCACCCGTGTCCTGTCAACACCTGGCATAAAGCGTACGAGATGTTTCCATGTTGTCGGTTGACCCATCTTTCTATGCTGGGTATTAATATCTTTGTCCATTGTGCTTTGTCTTGTATATTGTCCCATATGGATTGCCATTTTGCCATTATTACTTTTCTGGCATCTCTCCGTTCTGTTTTTTCTTCGTATATATTTGATCTTTCTTCTGCCAGGAGGTCAATCGGAATCATGGCTGAATGGCCCCCGTTTATGCTGTAGCGTATGCGCAGCATACCCTAATCGCCACCTTTCTCTGTACTTTGGCAATCAGCTGTCTGTATTTTTTGTATGTTAGGCCACTGATCCAGATCGGAGCTCCATACAAGAGTATTGCTTCCACTACTGTAGCCAGGATTCTCCTTTTTGACGTCTTAGTTGCAGCCCCATTTGGCATCATCCTGCAGAGTTCCGCTTTCAAATGCTTTCAGCCTTTTTTGCAGTAGCCTTTAGATGTTCGGTCATTCTAGTCCTTTCATCGAAGTATACTCCCAAGTATTTTACTCTTCTCTGCGGTTTGATGGTCATTCTTTGTACTTTTATTTTTAGATCCCTGACTTTCCGTTTTGCAATCAGCATCACCGCCTCTGAGGAGCTATTTTGAGCCTCTTTTCGTTGAGCCAGTTTATTACTTTTCTTATGGCTGTCTCTGCCGTTTCCTCCACTTGTTGCTTTGTCTTAGCTGATATGACCAGCGCAAGGTGGTCCGCAAATCCGATGAGTTGCGCCCCTCTAGGAAGTTTTATTTTGAATACTCCATTGTACTTAATATTTCATAGAGTTGGCCCTAGCACTGAACCTTGAGGAACTCCGCACGTAACTGTCAATCGTTTGTTCCCGACCAGGATGTTCCTGTCTTGGAGGTAGCTTTTGATCATTCTGTCTGTAGTGGGTTCCATTGACCACGTGTTTTCCACTTCATGGATCTGGCCGTGTTAAAGGCGTTCTTAACATCCAGTGTTACTAAACAGCACAGGCCCCTGTGAGTGTAACTCTTCTCTTTTTCCTTTTCGACGATATTCATGAAGCTTCATGGCATCCACCGTCGATTTTCCTTTCTGAAATCCGAATTGTCTTTTCGGCAATCCTCCTTTGTCGTCTATTTCCCTCTGTATCCTCGTCACTAGAATCTTCTCTAGGAGTTTGCCCATAGAGTTTAGCACACATATCGGCCGGGAGTTCTTATCATCTCCCCCGTTTACTTTAGGTTTCTCTACCAGGACAAGTCTAGCAGTTTTCCATTCTTGTGGAAAGTTCCCTGAGTTCAAGAGTTCGTTAGCCATGTTCACCATTGGTTGAGGATCGAGTCTTATAAATTCCTTGATGATCTCTGTTAGTATCTTGTCTGGTCCTGGTGCTTTTCCTGTCTTTAGACTTCTGCTAGCCTCTATTATTTCTTCTTTGGTCACAGGTACTCCATTCACGCATTCTCCAAACTCCCATTTCTCATATTGGTCAGTTGGAAAGAGTTTTTTGCCTGTTCCATCTGTACATTTACAGGCAGTTTCTCAGTTTTTCTTATTTTCTTGCGTATTATTTGGTATCCTCGGCCCCATACATCACGTTCCAGATCGTCGATTATACTCTTCCATTCCTGATCTTTACTTCTTAAGATTTCGGTGTTGAGAGCTTTCTTAGCCTGCTTGTAGTTCTTGTGTAATTTTTTCTCATTGCTGTTTCCTCTTGCTCTCGTCGTCTCTCTTTTTTTTCTAGTGCAGTTCTTTCGGAGCCGGGCTATGTTACTATTCCACCAGTATACCGGCTTTCTTTGTTTTCTTATATCTCTTTCTCGTAAACACCTGGTCTATAGCCTCTTTAATTGCCTTTGTTATATTCAGTGGGTAGCATTCTTGGGAGCTCTCGACTTTTTCCTTATATACTCTGATAAACTTTGGCTACTTTTTTTTACTGATTATCCAGCCTTTTTGCTCGTCTCTACTCTGAATCTTCTTCTGGTTCCTTATTTCGTACTTTATTGTGCGGTGGTCAGGACAGTTTTCCGTTTCTAGTACTGTCCAGCTATCGATTTTGGCTAGTGCCCCGGTGGTGCCTAACGCTATGTCGATAAAGCACTGACTTCGGTTTCTGCAGAAGGTGGTGTCGCAGGAACACGGTTTCCTTCAGGTCACGGATGGGGTCCGCGACTCCTTGGTGGTGGAAACGGTGTCGGAGACATCGACCGGGTAAAACCCGATCGCAGCCGGCGTCTTGCTTTCTGATTGGCTGCAGTCTATTCTTATTAAAATCTTACATTAATTAAACTTAAATCTACTTAAGACTATACTTAATCTATAGCGCGAGCGCTAAACTATACTATTATATTACTTATAACTAACCACTCGAGAGCGCGGAAGTGGGACGGCCGAGCGGTAGACAGTATAAAGGTAAATCTTCGGCGGCTGGCGCCATTTACCGCTCGACTTCCGCCACTATCGCACGCTCGCTCCCTATTGCAACCTCATGCTATGCCGCAACAGAGCGCGTGGTGTTTAAATCTAAACTTATTTAAGTAATGCTAAAACTTAACATTAAACACTTCACTAACGAGAATCCGGTCGCGAATTCACTCCATACAACAGTGGGTGTTGAACCTTTGTTGCCCGGGCTTAAGTTATTTTGGGCCATCCACTCTGCCACTATCTCTCCTCTTTTGTCTTCTGTGGGTGAGCCCCACAGACTCGATTTTGCATTTAGGTCTCCCGCAACAATTATTGGCTTTCCGTCGGCGTTTGATCTGATGCTATTCCTGTATGCTTAGTAGTAAATGTTGTAGATGCTGTATCGTCTTGTTGGGTGATGCGTAGCAAGCATACAAGATCACCTCCTGGAGTTCGGCGAATAGGTATCCTTTTCCCTTGATCCATTTCGATACGTTGGTATCCCCCACGGGTTGGATGGCGACGTCCTTGTCGAGATCGTACGTTGCGGCATTTAGTTTCTTGATGTTCCTGTTGGGTTCTATCGTAGAGACGTCCTGGTCTATCAGGTCGTGTGCCCTTCTGCATCGATTCAGATTCACTTGAGTAATTTTGAAGCTGTGGTTGCTAGTTGTTTTTCGGGTTCCCATTCTTTTTGCATTCGAAGTATCGTGATCTAGTCATTGTGGATGACTTAGCGCCTCCACGTTGTCGTCAGTCATTGCCATTTGGTCCATTACTACAACTTCTTCTCGATCTTTTTCCTCCGTCACTTCTATCCTAGGTCTGGTTTTTATTACTTCCTTGTTCGTGTTGTTCTTATCTTTAATATGTTTCTTCATTTCGTAGACTATCTTTCTGTACTGTTCACATTTCATCGTATCCCCCCTATGGCCACTTATTTTGCAGTACCCGCAGAAGGATTCATTTTCGCAAGAGTTCGCTTTGTATCCCTCTTTCCAGCAGTTGTAACACCTTGTTGGCCTTCCTGTGTCTTTTTCTTTACATTTCGCGGACGGGTGTCCGACCTGCAGACATATATAGCATTACTTTTTCCCAAACTCGGCATGTGTTCCAGCCGATTCTTAGTTTTTTATTTTCCAGTATTCTGTATGCTTTCCTTTCAGGTATTGTTACTTGTGTCGTGCAGGTATTGTTACGAGCCTACCTTGCTTTTCTCCAACTGTTCTATGTGAATCTCCTGTTCTTGGATATCATACTTCCACATTGTTCCAATAATTTCGTCTCGGCTGGTAGATTCGTCCATATCTCCTATAAGAATTATTTTTCTTTTTACCGCAGGCTGAGTTTCTATTTTTGTTCAATTTGACGTTCCTGGGCAGAGGCCCTCAATCCTGCGATTGAGAAGGAAACAACTGAGAAAGGCAGTTGAACTCTTCGCGGGACACTGCTGTCTCATGAAACATCTCACTACAATCGGGGTGAAGCAAGATCCTGATTGCAGGATGTGTAGGGAGGAGGAAGAAACTACTATGCGAGTACTTGAGTACTGATCTGTTTGAAGTTGGGGCCAAGCCAAATAGGTAGTAGATAGATAGGCTGCCCGCTCCCACTACATCGCAAGTCTCCCCGAGCGCGGTGGAATGCGTGAATGGGGGTGGGAGGCTCGTGCTGAGCAAAACAACCCAAACGGGCAGACATCGTTGACGGTCGTCTCGAATGATATTGAATTTTTGATGCGTTGTTGATACGTTGTTGATTTGTAACCTATTTGGTTTGGCATGTAATAATACATGTATTCAATTATTTTTCGCTTTCTGAAGTCGGTTTTCTTCTTTTTTAAGTTATTTTTAGATGTTCGCAACTTATTATTTTTGTGTGGTTCATAAATTATTATTAAAAATACTTTTTTAATTTTTTTAACAACACGAACAATACTAATAATTCTTAGTGAAATACTACTAAGAAATTTCAAATTCAATCATTTTTCGCTGAGTGTATATCTGATCTGTTCTCTTGATTCTCATAATGCTCCCATTTTATATAATTCTGTTCCCTTCTCGTGCTTGGTTTAATTGTTGTATTTCTATTGATTTTCAGATTTGCTATATTCTTTTTTCCATTTGGACTGCCCTAATTTCCGGTTCTAATGACTCTCTTCATTCTTCTGATTCTAAAGTTTAGTTCTCCTGACTTTCTTCATTCTCCTGCGAATTCCGACCCTCTTTATATTTTTTATTGATTCTTCCGAATCTATTGGTTTTGTCCATTGTTGATTCTTCCTGATTCTATTGATTGTCTAGTTTATTTTGTTTGTCTTCATATTGCCGATTATTTGATTCTCCAGATTTGGTTGTCTTGATTCTCCTAATAAATTCTCCAAATTTTCCCATCTTTTTTTTGTTATCTTTATTCATTCTTCTAATTTTCTTGTAAACCCTATTAAGTTTAATATTATTTTGACTGTTCTTTTTTTTTCATTCCCTGATTTTTCTGATCGCATTAATTTCATTATTTGTCTTCATTATGTGGACTCTAGATTACCCTATTTACTGATTTTACTGTTTTGTATTGATTTGATGGGTAATCCCGATTCTGCCAATTTTGATTGTATTAATTTCCAATGATGATATGACTTTCCGATTCTCTTGGTTTTCCTCGTTCTTCTGATTTTCTTAAATCTCAATGTTTCTCCTGAATGAAGGACTAATTCTTTCGTTTCTTCTGTTTTAATTTTTTTGATTCTTTCGATTTTAATATTTTTGTTCATTCTCTAAATTCCCTGATTTTCGTCATGGTGCTGGATTTCATAATTTTCTTCTTAATTAAATTCTTCTGTTTGTTCCCACTTTCTCTCATTTTTTAAATTCTGTTGATTTTATTGCGTGAATTGTTTCTCTTCATTTTATCAATTTTTGTAATTTCCTATATTCTCAAGATCTTCTTGATTTTCTTGATTCTATTAACTTTTCTGTTTCTTTATTTATTACAATTATTTCTGCATTTCATTTTTATTCACAAAATTAATTCGAGAATTTGAAAAAAAAAAGGTAGTATAAGAGAACAGGATACTATTCTTATTCTTCAAATTTATTTATTTTATTGAATGTCCTGATTATTTTTTTACGATTTTCCAGAAAACCAACAGAAAAGAAATCTAATCAAAGTTTATTTGATTGTTCTTATTTCTTGTTTAACTCTTGTGATTGTTCTGCTTCTTGTTTTTTATTGTCCTGATTTATTTTTGATCTTTCCCAAATTATTTATTCTCCTCATTCCTTTATCATATTTTTTTATTGTTCACTTCAAGCTAAAAGACAAATAAATTAAAAAAGCGATAAGACTAAATGAAGGCAGAAGAGGCTGCCAACGACATGACATGAACGAAGTTTTAACAGGAATTATTACAAAAGTGTTAACAGGAAGAAAATGCGAAACAGTGGGTGTTGGAAGTGTAAACCCTGAGAAAATAGACGTAGACGAGAGAAACTTTACTAAACAACAAAAAAAAAAGAAGGAAAGCGAAATAACCAAAAAGATTAAAGTGGTATACCTGCGGGAGGTCCGATGTAGTCAAACAACTTGTCTTATCAAAAGTGGAAGAACTGAATTGTAGACTGAAAAAAAATATATAATTCCATACAATAATTTTGAGATTTCGAGGAGACGCAGATTCCAAGTAAACGTGGAACATTTTCTGATGAGACCTAAGAGTGGTGTAATTTTCTCTTACTTTTATATTAGATATACATATTATAACTAAAAAAGTTTTATACCTATTTTCAATTTTCTTTAATTTAATTATTTTGGTTAAAATTTCTCTTCAATTAAACTCATTCAGCACGTTGTTAATATTAAAAAGTATAAATTCACAGTAACTACCGACTCAAAATTAAATATACCGGGTGTTATGGAAAGATCAATAATTACTTTAGAAAAGAACAGTTTCAATTAATTCAAAGAATAAGATTCGGTTCTGTGGGAGGTTTATTTTGTAAAGAAACTGTTTAAATAAAAATAATAATACTTTGCACAAATAATCTTTAGATTAAGAAGAGAACTTCAAAGATCTAATACCTGGAAATGAACTTGCCAGTACATAGTTAAAACTGAGCGAGAACTTTCTTGAAACATTCACGTGGTTTGCTTTTTCAATATATTTTTTGCATATTGTCTTACAACTGTTGGAGTGGAAACCTAGCACGTGTAATCAACATACCTTGTTACTTATATCCAGCAAGTTATGAAGATTGGCAAACAGGAACCGTGCTTATTTATAAAGAAAACTCCACCGACAGACTAAATTAAACATTAAAATACGAACATTATGCCGTTCCATCCTCACCGTATTGACGTGTTGGAAAGCCGTGTTTTTAAATTTAATCCTTGCCTGTCAGCTTTTAGATTTTATCTGTCAGGATTTTTCGATCTTTTAACGAACTTCGACTGCATTCGAATTAATTAACTTGTGGAATACTGACCTTAAGTCCGGCCGAATCCAATTAAATTAATTTTTAAGAGATTTACATTTTCGGATCGCATTTGATCTTTCGGGTGGCTTCGAAAAAATTATTAAATTTATGCGAGCGCCATGGGTTAAAATATGTGAGTAATTTTGAGATAATTACATTCTTATAGTCTGCCAACAAGCAAAACGAATAAAAAGCTACACTCGATAAATTAGCTCAAATTAATTAGTGATTATTAAATTGTAACCGACCTGTTAACATTGTACCTCTTTAAGTTCTTAATAAGTCACACAACTCATGTTCTCCGTCTTTTTACAACGCTCACTTTTTGTGAAAATAGACTAATTAACATTGTGACTCCCTAATTTTGGTACTGATTTATTCTTTAGTCTTATAACTTGGGAGAATCGATTTCTATACAATCCTAGGGTCATTGTAGATGATGTCAAATATAGATTAAATTTATTGGAAATTATGTCAAATTTGTAGATTTAAATTGGTACGGTGATTGACATCAATAAGATGATTGAAAATTAGGTCATAGTTCCTATAGTACTTAAACAAACTAAATTCAAATAGTAATATCTGAAAGTTGGGACTTAGAACACCCAGATGAACGTAACAAAATCACATATTTTAATTTACTGATATATTGTAATATGGAAAAGCAATAAATAAAACAATCGTCATTCTATACATGCTGCACTTAATTTAATTTTGCCAAGAGCAGTTTGTGGTTGATTGCGCGCAATTTAATTTAAAATGTGATTTACGAATCGACATTAAAAAGAAGTTTTCCATGGGTTTGTCGCAAATTAATGAATGCATAGTATGTTACTAAGAATTGAATTTTATTGCTTAGGTATTTAAATTTCGGGATCGTTTATGGACCACCTATGGCGATGTGTAATCACATTTTTTATACCAAATTGTTTTAGACGTTATGTAAATTATGATCAAGGTGTAGCTCCAAAGAAATTGTTACTAGAAAAGCAAACTACGTATCAGGCGTTAGAAACAATGCTTTTTAAAGCTCATATAATAATCAGATTTATTTTCTTGCCTTGCAGCTTTTCCCATACAATAACACTGGTCAACAAGATTTTGTAACAGGTAAGGTACTTACTAATTTTGAAATACCTATCTACCCTCATTATAAAAACATATTTATTTTGATTCGATCAGAGGACCTCCCACTGATATCGGTGAGTTTTGAAATCGGTGACTTTGTATAGTTGGTTGTCTACATTACCGTACATATGTAGATATTGTAAATAAACTTAGTCTAAACGTCTTTCAAGTAACAACGATGTCTCCCGCACTGATAACAACAAAATCTCAGTTGTGACAAATGTCCTGCAAATATCGCTTAATAATCAACGAAATCGATTACTTTTCTCGAATGGTAAATATTCGGTGCGGTTTGACATTTGGCGTGAGTTGGAAAATTCAAAACCTAAATACTCAAATAAATAAACTAAACCTCTAATATTTAGTTAGAAAAGGAATAAATAATAAAACTAATGTTTATTCCCCGCCTTGACGTTCGTTAAGAAAGAATGAGGTTATGTGTATATTGTTTATAGTGTGCATTGCACATTAGTCCGTTGTATAGTTTGTGCCCTTAAACAGCTAAAAACAAAATGGAGGATGTAGTGATGTTCAATTTAATTGAAGATTTAGACAATGCCAAAAACGCTGAAGAATAGAGGCGCCTTTGAGACAGGTCGGGAATCCGTTTACTCTTTAATTTGGTTGTGTCGCTTGTCGAACCTTAGGATTTTAGAATGACTATGGAGTACCCAGCATTGTACGTTTTATTTTAACCCTTCGATTCTCCACCGTTTTATTTTTGATTCTTGAACGCAGAGATCTTGCTATGTGTATATAGATTTAGACTAACTTTATGACTTTAGACTAATCATGTGCTCTATCGTTTCTGCTCTTTCTCTGCACAATCTGCACACTCTCTCGTCTTTCTCTTTCCAGTAGTTGATTTCACTCTCATCGTTCTCAGATTTAACCCTTGCGATTACTTTCTAATCGTTCTTCTCGCTCGACCTCCTCGAAAATGCCCACAGGTCCTTTGTAATTAGTGTTCTATACTTTCCATTATACCTTAACTCTTTTATTCGTATTCACCCTTCTTGCTTCTGTACACATCTTTCCAACACTCTTGTATGATTTTACATTCCGTTATTTTTTATCTCTCTTCGATTCTTACTGCTCTTTTTCCTGTTTCCACTTCTTATCCATTTTTACTTCTTCCAGCACGATATACACTGGCGTTTCTCTATCTAATCCTAGTATACATTTCCAGTACTTAGCTTGCATTGCTTTCAGCTTTTCTTGCTCCTTCCATCCTCATATTTCTGCTCCGTATATCATAACACTCTGTACATCTTGCTTTTTGTACATTAGCACTCCCCTTCTTATGTTGTGACGGAATTTTTTCTCGCCTATCCTTCATACTTGTCCTACCACCCCGTTCGCTTTTCTTTCCAGCTCCTCTATTACCTTTTCTCGTTAATGCTCTCGTTAAAGGTGTAAACAGGTATTTGAATTCTACTACTTTTTCTACCTTTTTTCCTATCTTCTAAGCATCTTATCATTCCCTTCATTTCTTTGGCCCCCTTCGCATATGCCAGCAAGTGCATTTTCGTGTTTCCTACCATCCCAAGTCGCTTATATATTATGCCGTGAATACAAAAGGGCTGAGTGGGCATCCTTGTATTGCCCCTTTCGTAGTCCAGAATCTCCTGTTTACTTTTACTCTGTTCTCCATTTATAGGTAGAATTCTTCTATTCTGCTCACCAGGTGTTGGTTTATCCCTTTCTCTCTCAGATGTTTCCATAATCTCTCTCTATTTACACTGTCGAAAGACGCCTTCAGGTCTACGAACAATGCGCACATCTTCCCCCCTTTCTTATAGAGTTTTTTATCTATATGAGGCGTTTCAAGATCTACACGTTGTTGATGGTGCTTCTCCGTTTTCTGAAGCCCGCTTGTCCATCTGATGTAACACTTCTTTCTCTTTTAGTTCTTCCTTCAATTTCTCTTATAGTATCATTGCGTGGATCTTATATGCCCCAGTCAGCAAACTTTCTCCTTAAGTTCCTTAAGTTCTTAAGCTTTCAGGTTCTCTAAGATTTCAGGTTTCCTGCGATATCGGGTTCTTCTAATTTAATTCTCAAGTTCCTCAAATTCTGAGGTTCTCTAAGATGCTCAGGTTGTCTAAGGTGCCAAGTAAGATGTCAGGTCAGGTCAGGTCCTCAAGTTGTTATCTAAAATTGCTCAAATTCTCGAGTTCTTTAAGTTCTCAGGGTCTCTAAGGTTTCAGGTTTACCCTTACGAGAAGGAGCCGGGGATTTCAGGAATTAATTAGAGAAGATAATAAAATATGTGTTACTAAATGGTGTGACAACAAGCCTGTGTTGTCTCCTGCTCAAAGATGGGATAAAAGCACCAAAGCCTACATTCAGGTTCTTAAGACCTAATGTTATTACGCCATACAATACTTCTAAAGGAGGAGTGGACTTAAATGATAGGATGATTGCGTATTACATGATAGCACAAAAAAAAAATGGTCTGTTCGTTTTGTTTCATTTTATTGATCTGGGTCTGTTAATTCATGGATAAAATACAGACAAGATCGTAAGGCATCAAGAGAACCAAATAGAAATAATAAAGAACTTAAACATTTAAAATCTACGATGCGGAATGTTTGGGAAAGAATGTACCTTCAGCTACAACTAACTTAATAGAAGCAGAACAAAGTGCCTCTTCATCCAACCATGATCTAGGAGAAAATACAGAACCCCAATCAGACCCAAGGAAAAGAAACACCAGCAAACCGGAACTAATTCCTAATAAAGACGTTCGCAAGTCTAGCAATTTACATGTACCAGTTTATGCAATTTTTATCAACTATTGCTAATCTATACAACAATAAAAATCAAATGCTGTACGTTGGTAAGCGCGTCAGTTGAGAACGGCTGGACCGATTTTGCATTTTTTTTACATATTCGTAATAGTCCAAGTCAGGTTCTTACGGAAAGAAAAATTGAAAATTGAAAAATTCCGGAAAAACTGTTTTCCGGGCCATTTTCCAATCTGTCTGTCCTCAAAAACTTTACCTGGACCATTAGGATTATACTTAAAAAAAATAAATAAATGCCAGATCGATACAGCCGTTCTCAAGTGATGTGCTTACCAATGAGGAAAACTGAAAGTGCACTGCAGGTGCGTAAATATTGAAATGCTGTTCCTTTGTAAACGGATCACTTGAGAGCGGCTGGACCGATCTGACTTTTTTTATATATTCGTAACAGTTCAAATAGTTTTGTTCGTTATGCTCCTGGTATGAAAATAACTTATAAGTAGTAATTCAAGAAGAAATGATGTTTTGTATATGGTCTGATAGGTTCCACCACGAACGTCATCTATTAAAAGTAATCTGAAGTAGCGATTCCCGTACAAAATCCCTGTATTATGACAAACAAAATAAAAAAATATATATTCAAATCGGTAAAACCGTTTTTGAGTTTTAGCGTGACACACGAACTGCGATTTATTTTTAAACAGTTTTTTATATACAGGGTGTTTCGTAAGTAAACGGCAATACTTAATACACTAACTCGTAGAAGCTAAAGAAACGTTCTCCAGCTTTTTCGGAAAAATTTCAAATTTCATTTTATTACAAAACACGACAAGACAAATTTGTAATAATTTGACAAATTTCTCGCCATGGTCTAACATCGATAACTTGATATATTATTTAGTGCAAATTCATTTTCTATCTTTCTGTTCGTCCATTTAAAACCATCGGCATTTTTAAACCAGACGTTTTAAAAAATAAAAAACTTTCCAAGAATTTTTTCTTACCGTTGATATTTATAATCTCGGAGATTGCCGCTTACTTATGAAACAACCTGTATATAATCCTAATATATAAAAATCTCGTGTCACGGTGTTTGTGGTCGAACTCCTCCGAAACGGCTCGACCGATTCTTATGAATTTTTTTTTGTATATTTGGCAGGTATGAGAATAATATTAACATGGGTGCCCAGGGGGGGCCCTTGGGCTGGACCGATTTTTCGGCTCGACCGATTTTTATAATATTTGTTTTGTGTATTTGGTAGATATGATAATATGTGGTAAACTATTTTTCACATGGACATGGGGGCTCAGTAGGTCCCCTGGGCCCCTGTGTTATTGATTCTGAGGCGGTACAAAGTTCGCCGGGTCAGCTAGTATAAATATAATATATATAAATACTAAACTGATTTCTCACTGATCACCGCACAGCCCAGAGCGTTGAGTCTTGAAATGTGAAATTAGGTAGGTACGTAGTTTTTAGGGCGTATAATCGCACTAAGAAAGGATTTTTGAAAATTCCATTTCTAAGGGGGTGAAAATGGGGTTAATTGATTTCTCTAGACTTCACGTAGCTTGAAAACCAAAAATGGTAGAGACGCGAAAATTCGTACTCGAGCTTTTGAAAATAACACCCTGCTTTTGACGATTTTCCAAAAATTTATTCACAAACGGCGGAAAAGAGGGGGAAAGGGGCAAACGGTTTTTCTCAAAATTTTCATAACTCGAAAACCCAGCATATTAAAAATGTGAAAATTGGGATTTAGACTGATTTGGAAATAACTAGACGTGTGTTTGACGATTTTGCAAAAATTTCTTTACCGACCGACAAAAAATTTGGGGTGGTTTTAACCAAAATTCCTATAACTAGAAAACTGACAGTATTAGAGTACCGAAAATTGGGATCTAGATTCTCCTCTAAAAAAGACCGGACCCGTGTTTAACGATTTTCCAAAAAAAAAAAAAAAATTACTAATGGCGTGAAAAGGGGAGGGTGGATTTGGGAGCGATTTTTCTAAAAATTCTTATAACTTGAAGGTCGAGAATGCAACAGGCATGAGAATCGGCACTTGGACTCTCCTTTAAAAATAACTGCACTCTTGTTTGACGATTTTGCAAAAATTTCTTTACCGACCGACAAAAAATTTGGGGTGGTTTTAACCAAAATTCCTATAACTAGAAAACTGACAGTATTAGAGTCGCGAAAATTGGGATCTAGTTTCTCCTCTAAAAAAGACCGGGCCCGTGTTTAACGATTTTCCAAAAAAAAAATAAAAATTACTAATGGCGTGAAAAGGGGAGGGTGGATTTGGGAGTGATTTTTCTAAAAATTCTTATAACTTGAAGGTCGAGAATGCAACAGGCATGAAAATCGGCACTTGGACTCTCCTTTAAAAATAACTGCACTCTTGTTTGACGATTTTTCAAAAATTTATTTACAAACCCCGAAAAAAAAGGCATAAAAGGGGAGGGTATGACAATTCTCATAACTGGAAAATAAATAGTGTTACATACGTGAAAATTGGGATCAAGATTCTCCTTTAAAAAAGACCGGACCCGTGTTTGACGATTTTGCAAAAAAAAGATATCAACTGCAAAAAAAGAGGAGGGTGGATTTTGGAGTAATTTTTCTCAAAATTCTTATAACGTAGAGATCGACAATGTTGCAGGCAGGAGAATTGGCACTCTCCTTTAATAATAACTAGACCCGTTTTATTTACAAACCGCAAATGGGGGCCCAAATGGGGAGGGTAGTTTTCCTGAGAATATTCATACCTGGAAAACAAACAGTGTTACATTCATACGTGAAAATTGGGATCTACATTCTCCTTTTAAAATGACGGAACCCGTGTTTGCCGATTTTGTAAAAAAGATTTACCAACTGCGAAAAAAGGGAGGGGAGGGAAATAGTACGTAAAAATTGGGATGTCGATTCTCCTTTAAAAATGACTGGACGCGTGTCTGACGATTTTATAAACAAAATTATTTTTTTAATTAAGAACTGATTTAAGCGGTTATACCAATTCCAAATATCTACGCGAGTAAAGCCGACCCCAATTTACGCGGGCAAAGCCGCGGGTAACTGCTAGTTCCTAATAAAAGTGAAATGCTGTTCGTTGATAAGCCCCTTACTTGAGAACAGTTAGACCGATTTGGCTATTTTTTTTAGATATTTGTAATAGTCCAAATAAAAATTGGAAAGATTGCCCGGAAATTGGAAAATTCGAAAATGGAATGTTTGTATGAATCAAGACGGTAATATAATGCGAACGATGGATATGCGTAATTCTTTTTTTGTTGTGTTCGTTATGGTTCTGTAAAGTCGGCCAATCTGATTTTTGTATGCACTCTCGATCGTAACTGACGATAGGAACGTTTTGTTCGTTATGCTCCCGGGATGGAAATACGTAAGTCAAATGTTAAAAATCGGGAAGACGTGAAGAAAAATCTGGAAAAACGCATTCCAGCTTAAATTAAAATAGAATTATACATTTAATTTAAGGGTTAATTGAAATTTGCACAGAACAACATCCGTAGTCGTCAGCTAGTAAGCTATAAAGTATGTATTTAAAATTTAAGGGCACAATCTCATTGCCTTCGATGTCGTTAAGTATATGTCAAAATTATGACGATCCTTTGATTGGAAATTTTTGACAATTTTACAAGAAATCGTTAAATTTATTCTAGATGCATTCAATGTTCAGTCGCTACTAGGTATTATATTAACAGCAGCAATTTGCGTTCTAATTACGGCCAATTAAGAGCGACGTTAAGTGCACCAGAAAGCAAATTTAATAAGAGGCTAATCACTTAGTGTAGCATTAAATTTATGTAATTTTAAACGTTGCCAAATATGACATTGATTTTCTAGGTCCGTTTATTAATTGACACTCATCAGTAAAACATCCATAAAGCAGAACGGTATTTACATAGATGTTCCGTCTGAAGACATGCTTTTTGTTAACGTATTCGTGGTTTCAGAATCACTGTATTCGTTGCTGTAAAACAATAAAACAACAGCAATGTTATTAAAATATCAGGTTTGAAATTCAAATTAGACGCATAATTGTTATTCATGGCAGTTATTGATACGATTATTAATAAATTTTTCTGCTTTACTATTCATGGCTTAAATTTTTGAACGTTTATTAAATTATATACCACTATCGGTCCGGAATTATTCAAAATTCATCATTACATATTCATACTTTTCGAATAATGTCAAGCTTAGTTAATGTTCGTACTATACAAATGCACTAATTATTGAATTTGTATTCCAAGAAAAAACCTGTTTTGCCTTTGGATATTTAAATATTTTTTTTCCTAATTTAAATCCTAAAACTAAGCAGTAATTTATTTTCCTTAACTTATTAAAGTAGATAATCTTCTTTCAGCGAGATATTAACTATAAAATATATTTATTTGTTTTTTATTACTCTGAAAGTGTTTCAAATGTATCTTGTTTTTGTCACCAAGGTTTTTAAATGCTAAATGTCTAACTGATTTACCATTTACATTACCATGATTGAACGCACAAAGTAAATTTCTTATTATGTAAGTCTAATTTTAAGAAGAGAAAATATTTCCAAAAATATATCAGGCCACATCTTAGTATGTCAATTTGCAAGTACATATAGGTAGATAAGATAACGCTTTTCAGCTCTATTCGCAATGGCATTGAATTTGAGCTGATCAATTTGCTCTTTTGGCGGTTTATGTGAACTATCGTGACTAGAAGCTACTGTTTATGAATAACTAGAGCTGTTTGTGCATTTTTGATTCCATAAAAAGCAAAAAAAAAATCACCTCTCTTCAGCATGATTCTCAATTATAGCAGTATAAAATTCTTTTTTGTTTCATCCAATTCAATGAGAAAATAAATTTGTCAAGGTGTTATTCCTAAAACAAAATCACAATAATTAAGTATGCAATGTTCTTTAAATGTCTTGGAAGTTGATTTATTGCCAGTAAAGTCTCATCATAAAGCATACAGGCAGAGGATGAAGACACCAAGAGAATAGCCACGCTATGTAGATAAATAATTTTGCACGTCCATCACCGGGAAGAACAACGTTTTGCAAATCCAATAGATGTTAACGTATATGGAACGAAAGATTTCGGAAAAATATAAACTTCACAGAATGAAATTTAAAGAAAATTAGCTTATAATTATAGAGGTCTTTAAAAATAATAAAGTACTGAAAGCGGGTCATTGTCTTCAATCTGCCGCAACGTAGGTTTAACCTTGATCATTAACCCCTGGCTGGTGACAATATTGATTTCTCCTTATCTTTTGAAAAATATTTCTTTGTAATTGTTCTTCCAATCTAGCTTCCCACCCTTGATTATACACTTTTCTAGATAATATCGCCCAAAAATCTTCGATTGGTCGCGCCTGTGGCACATTTGGAGGATTGTCGTCTTTTGGAACAAAATTAATGTTGTGGTCCCTTAGCCATTGCTGAGTAATTCTGGGATAATGACACGATGCCAAACCAGCCCAAAAAAATGACATCATCATTCCTGTGATGTCTGTTAATGAATTAAAATTTAAATCAGAGGAGTTCTTACCTTAAAGAATGTTAAAAATTATAACGTTAATTTGTAATTATTAAATATGACTTTTTTTTTAATGAATTGTTCTAATTTATGCAGATATTTTCTTCTATACGTGTTGACATCTACAGCCTCACCCCACACACGTCCAACATAGGGTTGTGAAATACCGTTTGAAGAAATGGCACACCATACCAATATTTTATCGGAAACATTTGCTTTTTTTTTACGTGATCCGGAAATATGTCGTTCGTATAGAATCCCTCATTACCTTTCATCTCCAAATTTGCAAAAGTACAATACTTTTCATCATCTAAAATGATCACACGACCACGTGTGAAGTGGTGCAGTCTCAGTTCTACAGCATCTCGGTATTCTTTCGTATTTGGGACACTTTTTTTTCTTTTTCGGTATTTTAAATTATTTTTCTTTATTTCCCGACATATGGTGGTGTGAGAACAACAAACTGACGGCCTAATCGTCGATTGGATGTTCCTACCTTGTCTTTTACTGCTGTTAAAGATCTTGGGAGGCCGACCACTTGGGTAAGTTAACACACTCCACCCCATTTTCGCAATCTTTCATGGTTTCATAAATAGTTGAAAAACTGATGGATGTTTTTATTCCGAAAAATATTTATAATATTGCGTTTTGGCACACTTCCATCTAGGTTGTAAATACTTTTTCGCAAATTGACATAATTGACATTAACACAACTCAGCAGGCTTACTTGATTTCAATGACCCATGTTTACTTGATGTGTTTTATTATATTTCGAATAATTTAAATTTCAAAACTTTTCCGAAAACTTTCGTTCCATACGTTAAGACAACTATGTTTAAAAGTTTGTTATTACTTAACAGATTAGCATTACATGACTTTTATTGGTTTAGCATCTCAGTTTAATTGCAGTATGTCTACATACCGGGTGTCTCAGATATTTAAACTAGTAGTAGAAAAAATTTCAAGATTATTTCGAAAATTTCTCCAAAACCGCTAGCAATGGCAAAGTTTGTTCAATTAACACAAAGTATTTTTTGTTGATCGTAACAACTGCACTTTTTGTCCAAGATAGCTTCGTTCGTGTTTTGTCCGATTTTTAGTCTTTTACTATGAATGTTATCAGTCGTCGAATTTTATTTCAAGACAATGGCAGCTTTTCCGTTAAGTGAACAAATCGATATTATGATTACGCTTTACGGAGAAGCTCGAGGTCTATGAAGAACCTTTTCCCGCGCGCCGTATTCCGGACGTGAAAAAGTTTTATTCGTCTCGCACAACGCCTTCGTGAAAGTGGAAGTTTTAAAATGAACACTCGTGATATGGGCCCCACATAGAGTGACCGTAGACTGGACGCCGAAGAAGACGTCTTAGACAGTAGAAGCCAATTCAGGAGTCCGCACGCTACGCTTGGCAGTGCAAACAGATCTTTTGCGATCCATGATTTCCCATATTTTACATAAACAATTCTTACATCCATACCATGAGATCATTTAAATTATAAATTAGAGTAGGCGGGTTTTTTTATGCAATGGTCCAGCCTGCAAACTGACTGACAGCATCGACTGACAGTAAAATTTTAGGTTATGGTAAACACTGTCACGTCATGTTTCTCATGTTAAATTGTTTTAATTTAAAGAAACTAAAACACTAACAAATAATGTATTCGCGATTCAAATTAAGATTCCCGCCACAAACATGGCCGCCAAAGGCGGATGGTAACATAACCTTACTTTTTGGTTACATCTTACGTTTACGTTTATAGCAGTTAAACCTTCCGATTTCTGTGTTATTAACCAATTTATTGAGCAATAAGGAATAAACAATAAAGTGACAAATGTAAGTCGACGCCAATGGGGTAATAACGATTGGTTCTGTGAAGGAATATTCACATCAACTTGCACTCCTACATCTTTCGTCGACCTCTCAGCTTGAGCTTGTTCTGTATTAAGCTGAAACTTGTTCATGTACATCTTGCCTAGATATTTCCAGGAGCAAAAAACTCACGTGTTCATGGACATCTTCTTCAGCTATTTCTAGCACTGGCACATTATCCACCTGTTCTGGTACATCGGATTGATTTATCCGTATTCGTCTTAGATTCCGTCGTTTCCGCACAGAACAAATTGTTTCATGGCTTGTACTTGGCAAATTTAACGACGGTACTGCTGTCTTTTTCAACACTTCGTTTTCGCTCCACATCTAATAAAAACTAGTCATTCACAGGGGTTAACTTAAAAATTGGGAAACTTACTATCTGGAAGATCTGGGAAAAAATCCTCTGCTTTGAAATGCACGGAGCAGACTCTCATGTATTGTGTGATTTTTTTATTTGATTTGATGGCTTTTTCTCAAGCTCTTCATCTGTAGATGAACACTTGACTCCCGAATTTGTTGACGATCATCACTTTTCTTTCGATTGGCAGAGGAAAACTGGAAACTAAGGTCCCTTTACTTACCGGCTTTTCAAAAACAATTAAAAACAATAGTTTCGATTGTTTGATTTTGATGGAGGTATAATTAACACGATATATTAACAATTAAACTCACCGCAACCGTTTAACTCAATGCACACAATCCAGCACTATCCGCCTTTGACCGTTTACAAACTCGCCACCAGAGGGCGGTCCGCCCTTAGCTGGAATCGCGAATAGGCTTATTCAGTCTTACAGCAAATGTTCAAAGTGCTCTCACCCAGCTTCAATGCAACTCTTAACTCTCCGTTTCATATTTTCAAATGCATTTTCCAACATCTGAAAGGTTATAGCGTTGCATGCATTAAAAATTTCCTCTTGCAGTTCTTCAAGATAGTGCTGGATATTTTTAAATACGTGTTTTTGAGATACTGGAAAATGAAATGAAATGAAAAGGAATTGTCAGGGCGGAAATTGAATGACACGGTCATCAAAAAACTAACACTGCTCCGTTACACCAAACTAACATCACGAAATCTTGCAACACATTTCTTTATTTTGTTGGACTAATTTTTGATAATCTGTAGAAAAATTAGGGTAGGCATTTCGAAAAACCTTTAACACAGAGTTCTATATAATACTTCCATTTACCATTGTGTCGCCGTTTTTTTAGTCACTTTGACATGCTCACATTGTCAAAAAGATCCTGGCTACAGATGAAGCAGGCTTTACCCGTGAAGGTATGCTAATTAATCAAATAGATGGATCAAATGGATGGACGTAGTGGCCCTCTACCGTGGCCACCTCGCTTATTAGATTTAAATCCGTGTTTTTTTTTGTATGGGGCCAGAATATGAAACAATTAGTGACACATTAATCCTGTTGGCACAGTGCAGGAATTGGAAAATGCTGCGCAAACAATTTGCGAAATGCCTGGTGTTTTCGGCAGAGTGCAAGATCCTGATGACGTCGTGTTCGGGCTTGCATAGACAATGACGGTAGACATTTTGAACAATTTCTATGAACTAGTGGTCGCCCGTCACTCGAAATTCGAGTGATCGTAATTCGCACAGGCAAACACATATCCGTGTATTTTTTTAAACCCATCTATAGGTCAAGACCTATCCTGTGTGTTATAGCAATTTGTACATGCAACAAAAAAAAACTTTGTTTTTGAGTGTAGATTACACGTTATTTGTGTACTACTCTCCTCATTCATCCGCATTCACTCACTGCCTGCCATCCCCACCACCAAAGTGTTTCACTTTTATTTCCGTTTCAGTTTTCGGACTCACTACCTCTATAAAGAAGTTTCACTTCAGAAATCTCCATTCTTTCACGATATATTCGATAATATTGCGGTATACAAATTCTGCCGTTTGAGATAAGAATTTTTTTTTCTTTTTTTTTTCACTATTTCAAGGCAAGGGGTAAACAAGTTCCATATTGCTTATTTCACTTCAAAGAGATCAAAAACAACTGTTTGCTTTTAACAAAATTACAATAGTTATTAACTCCAGGTAGTCGAATTTTTAAAACATCTTTACTGTATTTCGGAGGAAGAAAAAGTTATCCATTGCAATTAGTATAGTCACTAGACCATCAAGGCGCGCAGGCGCTCCGTGAGTTGAAAGTTCTTACACAACAATATTCATAACTATACGTAAATAAAAAATGGGGAGATCAAAAATTATCTTGATCAAGGGTAGTCATGGGTGTCGTCCTATGGCAGGCAACTTCAGAAACTTTGACAACTAAACTAAGACAACCGTTTTATATTTCATGACGATCCTTGACCAAGATAATTTTTGATCGCATGGTACCTTCTTTCCACTCCCTAGGTGGTGAGTGCCGATGTGCTCAAAATAGTTTCTTTCTGATTTTTCTCTAAAAAGGTGCTGCAACTCCAATACCAACTATAGTTTATGAGTGCTACCGTACATGTAATAATTTTTTAATACAATTAATATACAATTATATATCTAACTACCCTTTAAATGACAGATAAACCATTATGCACAGTAAAGCAGTCGAGATCAGATCAAGTCAGGAAAATAAATAAGCTAAATGAATTCTCATTTTTCTACCCAAATATATCGGAAACCAACAATACACAACTCAAGCTCCTCTTCAAACTGTGTTTTTATTGGCTTATAAAATCTTACGCACCACGTGACCGTGTCGAATTTATGTAAGGGGAATCACCCTGATGATGCCAACATTGGTGGCGAAGCGTGCGTCGGTAATTATAATAAAAATTATTTTTGATGTTCTTGGGGAAAAACTGATTAAAAAGTAGGTATTGTTACAATTTGATTTTGCCGCGCATTCGCCATCGAAGATTCAGGAACGAATCAGCGTTTAGAGATAACCGGCACGCACAAAGAGCAGGAATAATTTCTTGCATACCACGCGACGAACTTGCGGTTTTCTTTTCCATCGACATCTTATCGAGACAACATCTCTAGCGTTTCGTTTTGTCTGGTCCAAAGGGTTAGAGATTGGAAAACAACGTCAAGTACGGATTAAACGATAGAGATGTCCAGTTAGTTTTTAACTAAAACGCATTAGCGGATATATTCGATAAGTGTTGAGATTCGGAGAAGAAAACGATGAGATAAACTACTTTATTGCGTGCAGACATTGACTATTCTCTCTCAATCAAATAGCAGAACACCAGCATTCACCGTAGGATTGTTTCATATTTCACATTCATTTGAAATAGCTGCTGAGTATTTTCCACACGTGACTGACGTAATCCACACGTGGACTCAGGAAATATATAAGGTTGTCTCCCATGATCGCAGGAAAGGTATTTGTAAGGACACGTTAGCTCCAAAGCCAGCAGAAAACCGTTGAAACAGCTCAGAAGATAAGTAGTAGTTCGTTTTTTTTTTTTGTTAAACATTTCATTTAGTTCTTTTTATTATCACGTCAGTTAAATTGTAAATCTTCATTAATCATTTCAATGTAATTTAACCTTTTAAGAGTAGTATAATAGTCATAATTTAATTTGTTACATTTTCATTTCAACATTCATATAGTTTTTTATTTAACCAACTTGTTACTTGTGAATTTAATTTCAATCATCTCAACGTTAATTTGATATTGTTTAATTGTAAGAAATATTCTGTGTTTATTTATTTGTTCATTATCTGACTTTTGGGGACATAACTGTAATTTTTGTGTCATAACCATACCTCAGATATTTGTCAGGACGTTACAACTATTTTACGTTGTAATAAATTGGGGGCTCGTCCGGGATCCGGAATACCCCGGAAGTAATATTGTGGTGAGTTAGTTACTGCAAAAATTTGAGGCATGGTGTAGTTGTCAATAGTTGTCGATTGTTTTATTTTCTAGAGCTGAGTTGCGTTTTGACACGGTGTTTGGAGCAGGACATTCTAGTAGTAAAACCACCTTGCAGCCTTGGGAGTTATCTTGTGGATTTTTACTTGGAGAGTTAAGGAAAGGAAACAAAACTTCTACGGGGTTGGGGCTGAGTTAGATGCAGCACCCTAGTATTATTTTACATTAGGCATTCAACCTACATTTTGACGTCAATTTCATTGATGTATGTACTTCATAATTTCAACCAGAAATGACTTCAGAGCTAAAATAGAGATGAATGAAAGGTGGCTTTATATTTATCCATTATAAGATAGTCAAGTTACATAAAATATAATGTGGAGTGGCGCGTTGAAACATTTCAATATAATACATAGCCACAACTTTTTAACCACTCTTATATGTTTGTTTCCTTCACAAGTATTTATTCTAATAAATAATAATAACATCAAAAGAAAGGCAGCTTAGTAGTAAAAATTTGGTTTTAGTTTGAAACAAAAACTGTTTGGCTTTCTGCGGGCGGCCGGCCTTAGGTAACCTTTTAAACAACTTTTTAACTTTGGAACTGCTATCTATGTAGGTATTAGCATGACATGTGCGTATACACATCGCTATCTGATGACTTGCTCGTACGGACCTTAGAGAATTTAAAGAATTTACAAATTATCGTTTAATTCCCTTTTTCACTTATGGTGATTACAACTTGAATTTTTAGGTTCACACAAAAAGAACTTATGTTAAATTCGTACTTACGTGTTTTCCTCTTTTATACTGTGTTCATCTCTAATTAGGCAGGATTAACTCCGACTGCGTCTACTCTAATTATATCATGGGTAGGGGAGACCGAGAAGAGTTGTAACAAAGTCGATTTCTCGATATTATGACTGTTAGACTGTCAACAGCGTGCTTTTGTTGTTTTTGCGACGTGCTGTTTGATGCAGTTCACGTCGGCAACCTACAGAAAGCAGTTGCATTTTTTCGACGTTCGCGTGTTAAAAATTGCGAAAAGTAAGTTTTCTACCAATATTTTTATTTTTTATACATAATTCGTTATGTATTGGTTTGCTATGTTATTGTGACATTATTTTAAATAAGCCTTGGTTATTTTTCATGTTTCTTACTATAGCTTTATTTTGTTGACATCATCTTGCGATTTGAGGTTATATTTTTCTGACTAAACGAATAGTGTAAACCTAGTGAAGAAATTTCGTCGGTTTTTGTCAAATCTTGTTTTCTTAATTTAAACAAACATTTGATGATGTGGTTGTTTGTTGGGGTTTGCTTAAATCTTGTTACTTTATTATTTCAGAATGACAAATAAATATATATAAGTGCTAAAGACTGATAGGGGCATGGCTAGCAAGGAAATTTATGAGGAGGTGACGTTAAGGGGACAGAGTTTTCGAAAAATCACTAGGTATATTGCTACGTAAAAAAAGAAAATATTTTCAGGCAAACTTGACAAAAAACCGTCCATGAGTCGGCTATCCTAGTTCGATTGTCATATGACGCTTGCAGTGGAGGAGATACATAACATTTGTTTTTGTTCCATTTTTAAGTTGATTTGGAGATTATAGTTAAATTTAATCTGTTACATTTTACATCTACCCCTGTTTCAACTTACTGAATAAGTAAAAAGAGTAGAATTAGTTACATTATGCATAGAAACAATTGTATTGAGCATATTGGATAATTCTTGTACCATAAAGATTAACTAATTAACAAGTGAGAATACGAAAACAAGAATTCTAATAGATGCGTCGGTCTTACCCACAGGCACATACCTGAGAATCCAGTATGCATTTGAAAAATGTTGAATTGTGATTGAGTTTGTGTTCGGCGAGTCGATATCTTAAAACAAACCAGAAACCGAATGAAGAAAGAGGTGGTAGAGTTGCCTTTGGGGTCCGGGCCTGTTCTGTTCCGCCGCGATATGCAGACGGCTGCCATTCTTCTTGTCCGCTGACAGCCGTGCAAATGTTTATGCAGATGGCCGTCTCGTAGCTTTCCTCGAGGCTCGGATGAGAAAAGAGCAAGATCGCTATAGAGCGCCATCAATCAACACCTTGCACCCCAGCTCATTTACCACAATCACCAGAGGGTGTCTCGTCGGATGGAATTCGGAGAATTCCCTATACGGGGCACATCGCATCGTTGAGACATCCGCAGCTATGGGGCACTTTTTTATTTTTCGTCAAGGTTTAAGTCATGAAATTACTAAGAGTAATGACAATGTCTTGGAGTAAATTGCTAACGTAGCAATTCCACATTTTTGAGGGAAAACTATTCGGTGCAAAATTGATACATTTGCCAGTGGTAAGTTCGGGAAAGAAGTAGTGGATTTTCTCGTCTAGATATGATTTTCTTTTAACAGAACAGAAGTGAAATTGTTTAATTTTCGTTGTTATTGTTAATTAGATACAGAACGAGTGATTTTTTCAGATAAAGAGAGGTTTAATTACAGGTAGTTTATGTATCGTATTTGAGCATTAAGCAAATTAACACCTAGCCGAGGAATATCAATATTATAATTTTGAAAGTACCTCTTATATTAGTTAATTTGGACGTATTTGTCTATTTCATTTTTTAGTAATATCGTTTCCTATTTCTTCGAATAATAATAATAATTTATGAATGGTTACTACTTTGATATCAGAATTTTTCGATCCGTCAAACTTAAATCTGTTGGGTGGATTATTGATTTCCATTGTTCGACTGTGGAATGTTGGATTAATAATAATAGCTTACAATTTAGTATCGTGATTGTTATCGTTACGTCTTACATTTACGTTAAATTTTTGGAACCCTAAAAAAACTTTCCAATTTGTGAGTTTTCGAATTTTAGGAAGTATTAATTTCCACGAATTTTTTTGGAACGAAGTTTCTTAACGCGGCTTATGCAGTTTCGGCAGTGCGAGTGAATAGCCAGAAATCGTCATGTAACACGCATGCGCAGTGCCGTAAAGAACGAACTTGGAACCCACCACTTCATACTCGCAAGTAGTTTTGCACACAATAAGAATTTCTTTTTGGGATTTTATTTCACGAAAAAGAAAAGTTGTGAAACTAGATTCAAAAGCTATTGTTGTAATTAATTTAATAAAATCTGTTGAGTGACTGATATGTGTTCATATGTAATTTTTATGTAATTGTGTACCGTAATATTTTAGTAATTAATTAATGTGTGAATTATGTAGATCAAATTAAGTTAATAAAATTGTATAACCTGATACAAGTATTTACTGTTTACATACGTTTAATGGTAGGTACATGTGATTCGAGTGTTTACTAGTTACTATTTACATACATTACAGAGAGACAATAGTGAAATCATATGCTCAGGGTCAAAAAGGGTATCAAAAATAACAAAAAACAAACGCTCAATGCCAAAATATATAATCTACATCTCCATATCGAATTACATTCGGAGTTGAAGAAAAAGCGTAAGGAACGTCGGGGGTCTCCCGACCGCACTATACAAATGATATGTAGATACTATACATATAGAAATGCCACATGATGTCCTATACGAATAAAAAATCTATACTAATTTATGATTATACTGTGGACTTGTTTGTATATTTTGACTAGAGTGGAGTTCTTTTGTGATTTGGGCGTTACATTCGATTCAAAACTTTCGGCAAACATGTTGGTAACATTAATTTGTTCTAGTGCCTTGTCGTCTTTGGGATTTATTATACGCTGTGGTAGGGACTTTAGAGATCTTAGTTGCCTAACGAGTTGGGAGTTCGTGTTGATTCTCTCGGGAATATTCAACGGCGTTTTTTGAAATACCTGGAATTTTTAGAACAGATGGTAAAAATCACATGAGAGGACCTTCTCATGTTGCACTCTACTTGGACCGTTTTGAATTAGAGGTTTTAGATGGTAGACGTATCAAGGCCTTCTTGAACTCAACTCATTCTCGAATTGACTGCCCGGTTCTGCTTAGCAAACTTTTTTTCTTAGTGCCCAGGATGGTATCTTCTTCTATTTACCTCCCATTGACATAGTGAAATAGTCGTCAATTTATCACACGTGTGGTGAATACAATATGGCATAGAAAAAATTTCGACTTATTTAATTAAGTTCTTTTTTCTATTAAGGGCACCTACAGTAGTAATCATTCTAGCTGCTTTTTGTGTATTGACATAATGAGGTAGTATACTATGTATGAAAATCAGTGAATAACCTGATCCACATTATTCTATTGGATAAATGGTAATGATATTGTGTGAGACCAAGAAATTTTCTAATATAGTTTCTACAAAATTAATCACAGAAAAACTCGCTGAAATTCAAACTTAGCGCTATAATGGGGACCAATGATAATCGAGCAGCTGACCATCTGGCAACGCTGCTAAATTGACGTTTAACGCATGCCTGTGTTTACATTATTTAGACCGTCATTTATTGCTTTTCCTTCGTATTAAAATTCGAACTACAAGAGACCCATATAGCAATGATCCCTGCCTATAGCTATCGCAGCAGTACATCACAGACTTTGGGAAAACCGATTTCCCATGGCTAAACATTACCCATTTCTTTCTCGTCTCGTAATCTTTTGGGGCGGTTGCGAATGTTTTATTTGGGACACTTTCTGATGAATTTAATAATAACAATTTTTACGACTCATCACTCGCTTTTGCTTTCTGTTTCTCGTAACTGTCTCGTCTTCGTGTTCGCACTTTAGCATCCTAACCTCAACAATTGACATTGACGTTTCGTTCCCTTGGCCAATATCGTAGCTTCATCATTCATGCATCATGCGGCGTTGCCAGATTGAAAAAACTAACTACGTCACAAACTTTTATTTTCACGGGGGGCGGAGCTCAGTTTAAAATTCAAAATCTTATTTTCAGATTATTGCGACCATTACACATGAACTGATTTCACTATATTATACAATATATCTCATATATCAATATGCAGTAACTAAAAAATCACTTGTATACTACCCCATTACTACACAGTTTCTCCTTTTGAATTTCAACTTTGATTTTATGCTCATTCCTTTGTGTTGCCTGTGTCAGTCTGTAATTGGGCTCTGGTGCCTCTTGAATTACCTAATTAATAATAATATTAATAATAATAACGGAATACAGACAGGCAGGCCACATAACATCTTTGGTCTTGGTGAGTAGCGCCACCACCTTGCCGAGCTGAAGGTGCAAATCGGACCGGTCGCTCTTGGCGCACCTGGGAGGTCAAGCCATCTTGAACTCAGTACCGGCCGGGGTCCCTTTCGGCCAACAACCAATTGGAACCCTAGACTGTTGTTGCTACCTCAACAGGGAAAGACCCCCACGACCGGTCCCAGTCGGATAGGGACCAAGGTGAAGGTGGTGGGATCTCGCAAAATAATTCACCCGTTGACGACTCTGGCAATGCCCATGGACGCTTTGAGTGGACCAACACGTAGTTGCAGCGGACGAATCACTCGATAGGAACCTCCCTGGCGGATCCAGACATTCTGCTCCTGAACAAGATGGTCTATCTAAAGGCGACGAGGCTTTCTTCTTCGGTCCCACGTGGTGAGAGCACTGAGGCTTAGAGGAAATTCGAATGTCGCTTTGAAAAGATAGACAAGAAGATAGGAACCGCTAGGCAGGATATTTCTCAAATTCAGTGTGTGATGGAATTCATCAAAGAGATGAAACCTTTCACGCCAAAGATCCGGCGCATCGCGCGTCTTTTTTGCCGGACCCAACATACACTGAATGCGGTGCTTGCTGTTGAGAAGCAGCACTGCATGGATAGAGTTCGCAGTCTTGTGGCTGCAAGAAAGTCCCTGGTAAGAAGTAGGCGAAGGTTGGTCGAGAACAACAAGTTCAAAACAAATCCTTCGAGGCTCTTCCAGCGGGCAAACTCTATCCCAGAGAAATTGCCGGCGGTGCAGGAGGTCGAAGTCTTCTGGAGGGAAATATACGGGGGGTCGTAATCGTTGCGTGAAGACACTCCAGCCCTTGCACAATTTGAGAACTTCGTAAGAAGATATCAATTAAGACCAGTGGTGTGCAATCCGATAACCCCGGAAGAAATTGGCGAGACCCTTAAGGGAATCAAAAATTTTGCCGCACCAGGCCCGGACGGAATTAATACCTTTTGGTGGAAGAAATTCCGAAGCACGCACAAGCGTCTGGCCAAGGTATTTAATTCCTGGCTTAATGGTGAGCGGCCCATTCCGGAGTGGGTTATTGAGGGGCGAACCGTTTTACTACCTAAAACGGGTGATTTGTCTCAGCCTCAGAACTACCGGCCAATAACTTGCCTAAATGCGTGCTACAAGATTTTCACCAGACTCCTGTACTACCGAATATTCCACGCTATTAACCCGGTGTATTCGAAAATTTTCGAACAGCGAGGCTGTAAAAGCGGCGTGGATGGCTGCAAGGAAAACCTGCTGATCGATAGGTGCGTCACGCAGGATGTCGTTCAATATAAGCGCAACCTATCTATGGCTTGGATCGATTATCGTAAGGCATTCGACACAACATCTCACGAGCTGATTATTCACTTGCTCTTGCTTTGATGTCACTCTGAAAGACTCGGTTCTCGATAACATCTCGACGGGACCGAGTTCAGACAGAGTTTGTTTTGCATCTCACTGTTGCCGCTGTCCGTAGCCTTGCGCGGTGCAAAGGGTTATAGCTGTGGTACACCCGGTGACCGGAAGCATAAGATCACGCACATGTTCTATATGGACGATCTGAAGTATGCTTCCGGCAAACGAGAAGTGACGCAGTTATTGCACATAGTACAGGAGTACACAGATGTTATTGGCATGGAGTTTGGTTGGTACAAATGCGGTCAGGTTCATCTCAAAAGAGGACGATGCGAGTATTTTGACGAAGATGCTCAACTCATCGACGGAAGCGTTCTGAGACATCTGAACGTCGGAAGGACTTACAAGTACTTGGGTGTGGAACAAAGCCACATTCAAACGTCACACAAAGTAAAAGAGTCTCTCCTCGGCAAGTAGAAAAATCTACTCCGTCCGTTTTGGTCGAAACTGTCGGGGAAGAACAAGATTTTTGCCACAAACATGTTTTCCGTTGCAATCCTGCTCTATTCGTTTGGAGCAATTAAATGGTTGGTAGATGAGTTGCAGATTGATCGAGGTACACGCAAAATGATGCATCTACAAGAAAGTCTGCATCCAAAGTCGTCCGTTCCAAGGCTATATCTCCCACGAAATCAGGGAGGCCGACGACTTTTGTAAGCTGTAAGCTGTCGAGTTTGTCAGAGGGCTTCAGAAAGAACACAATGCATGTACTTGCGGCTTGTTCAGTATATGCATCTTCGGCCTATATCCATCGCCACAATGCGACACTGAAAGTACTATACATACTTTTATTTGAGGCACCACTATGCGATAGACTAGACACCAGTGTTGCCTTATGTGCCAAACGATATTGAGTCCGATGTGGAGAATGAAAGGTGCCGAATCTACTGTAACTATTCATTCTCCACCGTCAGGCAGATATCAGCAAACAAGCCTGACGTGGTTCTGCTGGAATACTCCTCCAAGCAGATGTTTGTAATAACTGAGTTCTCAGCTCCTGCCGAGAATAACATCTGCATCAAGAAGGAGGAAAAATGAACACTGTATTGGGTGCATTGGAGGCAACAAGAGTTCGTTCGTCTCCAATCTCAAGATCATACCGGCCTGCCGAAAGCCGGCAGAAGCTCTTGCGGCCGGAACGCAGAAGGCAGTTATCTTACTCACCCCATGGTTTTAGGGAGTGGCTACCATGTGCGATTAAAACATCTGACCAGCAAGGAATCTCGTGAAGGTCGGAATCACGAGGATTTCCCTCTAGTCAATTAAAAAAAAAATAAAAATAACGAATATAAATTTTAATTCCAGAGAGTAAAATGCTTGGGGAGAGCAAAAATGACCATTTTGTGTAAAAATGTTATTAGCAACAAAACTTCATAAACCACGTAACTTTTTTTTTACGTCCTCCCTCCATGTAACATCATGTAGACAATCAGTTTGACTCCTTTCTCACTCCGTAACGTAAGTTTTTACATAAATATGAATGATATTTCAAAATCTAATCTCATTGTAACAACATTTAGACATTAATGGTCACTCCTCCCACCTCCTTAACAGCGTTACGTGGTGTAGGACGACTCCGAAGACACGTCAGAATTTAATTTGTTTTTGAGTAAGTCGATTAAATCCAAAAAATATGTCGCAAATTTTAAGAAAAGAAGGAATAAGATAAGATAACAAAGGAAAAATATCACTCATTTCGGCAACAAGTTCTAATTTTTCCTTATAATATTTAAACAAAAAGACAAAACATGTGTTGCTTATTGATCTGGTAGGCAATAAAAAATATTGCAAAATAGCTTTCGCAAATGTAAATTTTGACATACCTACACGCCGGAAGCCATTTGTTGGATATCAGATGTTCAAACGGTTTTTTTAATACCAACCTACAAATGCTTGTCATGAAAAATATGTATCACGGGCGCGTGATGGATTAATTAGAAGAGGAAGAGTTGCAGGCACCGGTCGGGACTTTTATTTGAGTTTTAGAGAAATTCCGGCGTCTCGGATATTTTATATACTCCACCGACTTGATTTATGAGTATTTAATGAAATACAATATGGCTATAAATTTTAATTTAATTGGCCTTGAAGCCTGAAAGATTTTGAGCTGGATCACATTTCAGTTACAAACCTTGTAATACAACGATTTAATTAGTTGGCTTTTTTACCACCCAAGACTGAACAAAAAAATCGAAACAGATGAGAATGAAATTGCGTTTTTTACGCAGTGTGCAATGGTGATTTTATTGGTGCAAAATGATTATTGCATGATGTGTATATGTACGTTGCGGATTAATAATTTGTTTAATATAGTGTGCGAACACATTTCGTAAACAGGCAGGGAACTTCGATTTCATTAATATTTATGAGCGTATCCGAGCCATGAGCACGAATAAATTGTCAATGTTTTCATAAAATATTTGCCAAATTAATATCGAATCAATGCGGATACTGTAATGCATAATGTTGAGTAAAGCCAAACGTCAACCCTCCAGTCGGGGGACCGAAAGCCGCCCGGTATCAACCCCAAACGCAAAACGGGGAAACTTTCCACAAACGTCTAAGGAAATTAATTTTTTCACACAGGGTTTTTTCAACTTCTATTCATATTTCATTTTTGTAGATGCGATGGTATAGTTTTATACTATGCGGTTCCGATGAGTGGTTGTATGATTCGTGAAGGAAGATTTTTCAGATAATTTCCGAGTTTTGTATTCTATTGTTAATGCTATCTATTAGTGACAAAACGGAAACAACTTTATGCATCTGAGAAAATGAAATATGAGCTTTTATCCATTTTATCATGGCATAGAGTAGGCTGTGAAATTTAAATTAGGTTGGCACTACTAACTCTTGACAATTTGGTTTAATATTTGAATGTCAAAGGTGACTTTAAAAAACGGCAACAGAGTGGTGAATGGAAGTATTCTATAGATCGCTGTGTTACCTACTCTAATTTTCCTGCAGATTATCAAAAATTAGTCCAAGAAATTTATAAATGTGTGGCAAGATTTCGTGATGTTAGTGTGTCGTAGCGAAGCGATTGTTAGTTACTTTTATGGTTTTATGATTCAATTTCTGCCTGACAATTCTAGATTATTTAATTTTCCCATATTATCTCAAAAACATCGAATGTTAAAATAACCCGCACAATCTTGAAGAACTGCAAGAGGCAATTTTTAATAAAGCTGCTAGCGAACACTGCTGTAATTCTCAATAATCCTCCATTCTTTGTTAGTGTTTTATTTTCTTTAAATTAAATAATTTAACATGAGAAGCATAAACGTCACAATCTTTAGACCATAACCAAAAATTTTACTGTCAGTCAATTTGCAGGCTGGGCCATTGCATAAAAAATAAGCCGCCTACTCTAATTGATAATTTAAATTATCTCATGGTATTGTCCCAAGTATAGGTACTACGAGGGCGACACTGAAAATATCTAGAATGCCATGTTTCTAAAAATAAATGAAATTTGTTATTATTTGACAGATACTTTTTAATGTTTTGCCAGTTGATTGGCATTTTGTTTGTTTGATTTGCTCCAATAGTTTATTAATTATCATAATTTAAAAAATGTATGTTCACCAAAAATATATTTGACTAGAGAACATGTCTGGGCTATGATTGTTTTACTATTTTAAATCGTCATTAACGCCTAAACAATGTGAAAAACGGCTTAGAATAGTATATAGTTTATTATACGAGTTCCTTGGACGCTTTATGCCACAAGGGGTTTATAGAAGCACGAGTGAAACGATTTTGGATTTATTGTTATGATCCTGAAAAGAAAAGTCAATCGGCTCAATGGGTCTTTCGAACAAAATCTAAACTTGCCATGCCGTCTGGAGCCGGCTTTAGCTTAGATAGTAGATAGATACTTGTCAAAAACAATTGTCTGGATCACTTTTGGTGGTAGATAAAAACATGGCAAAAATCTTCAGTGGACTAGACTCAAAAGTGGTTCACACTTCTGGGCCTAATCTATCGAGCGGTCAACAAAAAACCTGGTTAGAGCAAGCTTTGAAATTGCGTGTTTCTTTAATTTTTTTTACAGTGTAGAACTTGACTGATTAACAGCTGTTCATGACTTGTAAACAGATAACATAACCTCAAAATTTCAGAGAAGTTGCAATATTATTAATAATTATTGTTATGCATCTTAAAGAAGTATTGACAAGTGTTGTAGGGTATTAGTTAGCGGTTTTATATAGACCGACACGGTTTGGGGGTTTGGGTTGCAATGTCCTGCAGGGATCTCCAGGATGTCTATAACGGTTTTTGACAGGAGCAAATTCACCAATATTAATTCAAGAAGATTTTTGTGCGTTAGTTGGTAAAATTAATTAAGTAAAGTGCATTCACACCTTTGGGTGTGATGCTAATTGAGTTAATATTTTTAGATATCGAATACTTTATGGGTTTTACACCTTTATTTCTTTAAAATGTAGAAATTAAAACACTCTTCCAAACGACATGACAAAATGACTAACCAAATTTCTACAAATGTTCATTGAGAATTTTACAATCCCTTAAAAGGACACAAAACACTTACAGTAAATTAATGGTGAAAATGTTTTCGATGTGTCTTGTAGAGCTCTTTTTCTGATCCCGTTAAAAACATTCTGCAAAAGTTTCATTCCGCACATCTCAACAAAACAACCTAACCTCAATGTTATGTAACAACGTAGCTAAGGTGATCATTGACTATGTACTGATTGTTTTCTGATTTATTTTACTTTCTGTTTATATTTCTGTAACCGTTGCATGATACAATATGGAAATATTGACAATGTGGTTTGTGTAGATTTACACTGATATCTTGAGGCTTCAGTTTGGCAGGCTTTCTCTTCACTCTAGCACAAAATCATATATCTGTGACTGTGTACCAGCATCAATACAAAAATTGGAATTGTTTGAATTGACATCTCACGACATGTTGGTGATTCAACTGAGGGAGTAGTTTCCTCTCTTCTGGGTCAGTATTCATAGGTTCACTGAATAACGTGCTGTCTACTGATGTTGACACTCCAGTTTCACTTGTTACTTTGCCATAGTTCACACTCAAACTTGTTCTCTTAAATGCTCAAATCTGAAAAGTACGGTTAGGTAGAAGTTTTTAACTCTTGCGTTTCAGAAGCATAATATGTAAGTGTCTTTAGTGCTATCTGCTATGCTTCGGAAATTCTTTCTTTGATGACACCCACCGGTCAGCTTTGGCACAACTCACGCATTTTCTGATATGTGGGGCAACGTTTTGACCGTCTTAAATTCATGCTTTCGTACCATTTCGTACTTGAAAACAAGGTTTAGGAAACTCCAAAGAGTAAAACGAATTTTCCCTGCTGTAGCGACTGTCACTGCAACGTCCATAACAGCAGTGCTTGGTAGCACCTTTCCGCGTCTTTTGATCACTTGCCATCTTGTTAGTTGCAATACTTAAACAACTTACATTGACAAAGCATCATAAACAATTTACATTGTTTCAAATATAAATTTCAATAACAACAATAACACTTTGTCCAAATTTAGTGCTGAGAAAACCAAAAGACAAAATTGATCAGTTGGAAAAATCGGGGATTTATGAAATTAAATGTAAAGATTGTAGTAAAAAATATATTTAGCAAACACAATGATCAATTTCACTAGATTTAAAGAGCTCATTGCTCATCAGAGGTTTGGTCGAAAAATCAAGTGTTGCTCAACATATTTTTGAGCATGACCACCAAACAGACAAAACTTAAATTAGTTAAACCTGTAAATAATTGTGAATTTATATACATTTACGAAAGTTTAGAAATACATAAGAATAGGAATTGTGTTTTTAATGGCGACAAAGGACGCATCTCCACTTTTGAACAGTACGGGTGGGGATGTGTCCCATTAGAGTATGTACAGTGAGCGGCAAAAGTATGGAATAAATTCATAAAAAATTAAACAAAATTTTTTTCAAAAAAATTTTTGGACGGGTCAATTTTGGTTTATAAAAATGAATATTTTGATCCCAAATTAAATTTCAAGCAGTCATTTGTTTTCGAGTGATGACGTCATTGATATTTTTTTCTAAATAGAAACCCCCTATTTTTTGTTTCTTGATTCAGATAGCCCTTTTAATTGTCTAAACGACAGTATAAAAATTGTTATCTTAGATAATGAAAGTTTTGAGAAAAAAACAAGTCAAAAAATCAAGTAGGTAAATCAAACAGTCAAATGGTAGTCAATTTCATTTGTAAGTGTAAATTGTTTTTCCGGAAATCGTCTTGGAAACAACATTCCTTCCTTTCCGATTTTTTGACTTTGTTTTTGTTTGTCATAAAAAAATCCAATTTTTTTTTCTCAAAACTTTCATTATCTAAGATAACAAAATTTTTATACTGACGTTTAGACAATTAAAAGGGCTATCTGAATCAAGAAAAAAAAATAGGGGGTTTCTATTTAAAAAAAATATCGATGACGTCATCACTCGAAAACAAATGACTGCTTGAAATTTAATTTGTGATAAAAATATTCCTTTTTATAAACCAAAACTGACCCGTCCAAAAAAAAAAAAATTGAAAAAAAAAATTAATTTTTAATGAATTTATTCCATACTTTTGCCGCTCACGGTATAGAGTGGTACGTTAGAATGTGATATTCATCATGATACCAACACTGTTGGTGTTTTTTTATGTTTTAGGGAAAATTACTGATTAAAAGTGAGTTAAAAATACAAAGGCAAAATAGATTTTATGTACCGAACATGAGCATAATAATTGTTCAAAGTTATATTATGTAGTAATCACGAATTATAAATGATACTTTATCTCGTGTTTAAGGAAGGGATAGGCAGTTTTACATTTAGTTTTGGGTGTGACCAAATACTTCACCTTTTTTGTTTTTGTAAAATGACATATTCCTTCAAACACCGATTTCGGCCAATGGTCGAAAAATACGGCCAAAACGCATTATGGCCAGCAGCCATTGTCTGAAATATCCTTACAATTTCCAACTTATTAAATAATTCGCTCACTGGCTTTTCCAAATAAGCCTGAAAACCTCCAAGGGCCGATTTTATACGTGTCGTAACTTTGCCTGTAAATATGAAATACTGTCTACATTTCGAATTTCACGTACAAGGAAATATGCCTTCTTGGAGTATTCTTCTTTAAGAGGGTTCTCCAGTGGCAGGTAGATTTCTGCCGGTCGAAGTACATTTTCACGCAATATCTTTTTTTTAATTTAGAGTTTTCCAAAAAATAGCTCTGTAGCTGCAAAGATCTATATTTTATCAACACGCCCACAAAATTTCAACAAAAAATTTTCAAAAATAAAAAAGTTATATTCAACGGCGCGCAAAAATGTACAAAAATGTGCGGCATTGAATGTAACTTTTTTATTTTTGAAGCTTTTTCGTTGAAATTTTGTGGGCGTGTTGATAAAATATAGATCTTTGCAGCTACAAAGCGATTTCTTGAAATTTTTAGATTAAAAAAAAGATATTGCGGAAAAATGTACTTCGACCGGCAGAAATGTACCTGCCACTGGAGAACCCTCTTAAGGGGTGGAGCGCTTAGCGCGAGGCACCAATTTCAGTGATCCACGGAAAAACACATAGTGCAGCTTGAGTGACTGTGTCTAGCCCCTGCAAGGTCACTTAATTTTAATCCAAGGGCAAATTAAATGACCGTTCAGGGGCTCGACCTGTAGGACGATTATAGTAAGTTTCAAGGGGCCCCGTTGTTTTACTTACCATAAGCCACTTGTAACATTTGTATCAGAAAATTATGATATTAAACTATCGTCCTAGCCCTGTCCCAAGCGGGCCCCAGTTGCAAGTGTTTTAAGGGGACTCCCGAGTATCATTGAAATTAAATAAACATCATATTTATCATCATATTTACCTATACGTGAAACTCGAAATGTGGATAGTATTTCATATTTATACGTATAACTGCGCAACTTATTTTTACCTCGTTATTAATGTCAAATGTACACACGTATGAAATCGGCCGTTCGAGTTTTTTTTTCTGTGCTTTCATAATAATTATTGTAAAAGGTCCAGGACGCGTTCTGGTCTACATTAAACAGCCGGAGAGCAATATTTCGGACAATGGCAGTTTGCGGCTTGCCAGAACGCGTTTTGGAAGCATTTTTCGACCATTGGCCGAAGTCGGTGTTTAATCCTAACATGTACAAACATTTATCAAAATGTGTGTGTTTAATTAAATTGAGATTTACAAAAGTATGAATTGACAAATAACAAACACTAGAATCGCAGCAGGAACAACATCCAGCTTTCAGTGGTTGTGAACAAAATTGTACGTTGTAATATTTGTGTGTTTAACGTCCATGAAATGTAAGGATTAATGACTGTTAAAAATGTAAACATTGAACTTTAGTTAAATAATTTGGCTAAAATACACTCGAAATTTATACATTTTATATGATTGCATTAAATTTTACAAGCTAAGTGAAATGTTGGTTTCTTGTTTTATTTATGTCTTTGCATCAATTTCCATAGCACCTTGTAAAAGAGGTCAGCAAATTGACATGTCTTTACATTAAAATAAAGTTTTTGTACTCAAAGTTTTATCAATTTTTACGAAACGTCCCGGTTTCATCAACCTTAATTAATTGTTATAAACTGTTAATCAATTGATCAATTTGCATGGTTCTGAACACATGCCGTCTAACGTTTAATTACTGCGGCGTTACAAAAACGGAAACGATAAATTATGTTTGCGAATAAGGGACAATTAGCATTTATTAAAGATTATAGGAGACGGATTCATTTTAATACGACTAGACGACTTTTTTTCCCAAGACCACAAGAATTTCTCATTATATGTTCTGATTTTTTTAAATTTTTGGTTGAAAGTATGGTTGAAAATTTTAGTAAACGTGCATTATTATACATAGTAGCTTGAAACAGTTTTTTTTTAATAGTATCTATAGATCCTAATGCTTCTTTAAATATGGGTGGTATTTTGGATAGAAGCAAAAAAAAAAGAACTCTTCTAGACGTTTTCTTTTCTTTTTTAGAAACATGGTCAATGGCGTAGCAAGCAGCCAACCTGAAATAATAGCAAGTGATTGGAGTACTCACGTCTACGTGTTCCATAAGACCTCACATAATAATCGTAAAAGTGGAATAAAAAGCAAATCAAGTGGATATTTATTATTTAGCGGCGTGTTGGAGGCAGCACGTCATCCTCTTCTCGGTTGGCTTTTCATGGGTCATAATGCAGTTGTTGCCGCTATTTTTATCGGTCGTATTACGTAGATAGTTAGATATGGGATGGCTCATAAACGTGTGGGAGTTTATGGTCGACGAGTTAAAAAATTATAAAAAAACGATCTCTTGTTGCACCGGAGCGCATCCTTATTTTGCGAAAGTTTCGACAGTGCGGCGTTCACTCTTCGCAATCTCGGAGATGGTGCCATAAAAGTTTACGACTCGCCTTTATAGACCACTCCAGCAATATCGAACAGATATCATTTATTGGCCCTTGTAAATCTCTACTTAATGAAGTATCAAATGTCACACACACCTGTCAAATATTTATTAATCATATCTTTCTGCAAACATCATATACTTTGCGTTACAAGCTTTTATTACGCCCTAAAACAAGACTAATTTATCACCGTTTTGCTAACGCCATACCACTTGGTAAATGGAATTTAATGGTTCGTTTTATCAATAGGAATAAAAGATTAATTTGACTGCCCATCATCGCCCATTAATACCTTACCAAGTACTTACGCCCACACCACTATTAGTGACCGTAATTTTTTTACAAATTTATCTTGGTTATGAAGATATTTATTCTTTTTGGATAATTTTTTCTGTCTTAAATTTGCGTTCCATTGTTTAATAATAATTGTATGTATATGCAGGCAACGCACTTTTCTTTTACATGCATGCTTTCGATAATGTTAACAGATTAGTTTCCGCGCAATAGAAACTTCCCACGCCAATGAATCTGACATTGAGTTGGAACGCAGGGTTTTTGCGATGACAAAGCCTGCTGCAGAAAAACTTTATCACCTTAAAAACAATTAGGGGTAAACGTACCGTGTCAGTTTTCTCTAAAAGTTGTCATTAGCGCCCCATACACGGGCGGATTATCCGTACAGTTCAAATACCTAGAGTTTTGATTCGACAGATCCGGATCAGACGAACTAAATCTTTCCTTGCCCACTATTAATATACCAAGCACGCGTGCCGAATCTTCATGCAGGATTCGAGGTATCAAATCCGTCCGTTAGTGGAGTGAAATCCTACATTTCAAGCAGATTTAATTTGGACGAAATTCTCATCGCGCCATATCTGGTTCGTGGTTAACAGATATGACAGATAATCCGCCCGTGTATGGGGCGCTATTGACTATACGGTCTTCTAGGATATTAAGCAATTTTAATTATTATGTTGATTGTTGGTTTTAATTTACAGGTAAGATTTCAATTTAGAGATGAAGTCAGAAAATCGATATTTCTCCACAGAACCTAAACAAACGGCTTTTCTGCTAGTGCATTCGATTCAGCTTCTTTTTATTTGTTGCCGGTAAAATTGTATCCACGTCCCATGGGCGTCGAGTAGGGGCCGGATCCTTATATAAAATTTTGAAAAATATTTTTAATGACGTGAAATTGACGTGAATTAAAGAAATGATACATGTTCAAAATCACCCTGTATAGCAAAAATATCAGATTTCTATTAAGTTACAAATATTTTTGCTTGTGGTAGAAAGGGTGACTATGTCACTATGAATTCTCTATCTTGTGATTATTGTTTCTGTCTTATTTCTTGCCTACCAGCTGTGCGGGCAACTTTTTTCTCTCCGTTTGTGATAAACGGTCTTCTTTAGCACCCCGCCAAGTCTTGATGTTGCATTCTGCGTTCACCTGGGTGATAAATACCTTTCGCATCCATAAGTGGAACGCCAGTCGATAAATATTCGAATAATCCCTTGTCGTCACCATCATCCGGAAAGACTTATGCGACAGGAATGTGTCACATTCCGCGGATTTGCCTTGTCGGGGGTGCAGTGACTTTTCGTCTATTTTGAATAAAACAGGAGCTGCGTGATGCTTATTCATGTGAAGAGGGTGTCTGTCTAGTCATCGTCAGCGTTGACCTCTGAAGGAAGTGATGACCGGACCAGCCTTTCTGACACGTCACTCCCACATTTGTTACGTCGTCCATCATCCATAAACTTCAGGCTCTCTGACCTACGGCTGGGACGGTGCCAGTGCGTTCATTATATGACATGATGTATGGTGTACAACAATCAGTATTTAGAATGTTATGATGAATATCTGGGGAATGAGGAAAAAAGACATACTCACCTGGTGGTATAGAGTAACAAACTTGTTACATCAGTTGGTGTCTGGAAAAATTAAATGAGAAAGTTGAGGAACAAGACAGAAAAAGCAAAAGACGTTGAATAAATTAAGTGGAAGATAGCCTATCGCTGATTTTAACATGATGAATTTTTCGTCTTTACAAGGTTGATGCTTTACGAGCTACTTGATTATGTATTGTTACGTGGATATCAGTTACAACTTTAACATTATAAAGAATGTTTGAGGCATGACTTTCAAAATTTACGGTTAGATTATTTTCTTCAGGTAGTTAGTAGTTTGAATAAACACTCATAAAAAATGATAATAACGTATTCAAATGTAGTCACTACGTTATTTAATATTTTAATGTTTTCGTATTACTGTTTGCATCTCACATAAATGTGAACTATGGTATGAGTAATTTATAATTTGCTCTGTTTATTTTTATTCTCTCCATGTTTTCAACATTGTTTAGTTTACTTAGGTAGCCATGGAGTGGAAGTTGGTAAACTAAACTAAAAAAAGTGCTTTCAAATTTTTGTTTAGTACAATAATTGTTCAGTTTGTGGACGAAAAATTTAAATACATACATCTAAAAAATACTGACCAATTAAATAGCTAGATTTATGAAAAATTGGGAGGTTGATTTTTGATGCTGTATCTTGCTTATCTTTAACTCGATTTGAAGATTGATACATCAAATGAAACCGGTTTAGAAACACTTCATCACTTTCTTCTTTAAAACATTTTTTGACAAATGAGTCAATTTTTTTCAAATTGCACTGTTCAAGAAAAAACGACGTCAAGTGGGCCATGGATTACAAGACTTATGGCGTAGATGTTGACAAATTTGTCACCTGACATCTGACATTTGACATGTCAGATTATTAGATTGGGGAGGTTTTTATGGTGGTGCCTCATCCACTCGGCCAGACACTGAAGCCAAGGCCCCGTGCCCCCACTAGCCAGAGCATCGTATGCGTGTGATCTAAATGCAGACATGACTTGAAGACTCCAAGGCTTGCTTCGTCGTCGATTTTTGTTGAACGCACGTTATATTTTTCTATTAATTCATGGCTTGCTTGATCACAATTACGATTATCAGAAATTTATTGCAAAGATCAAACTCATCTCTTTATATTCTTCTTTCAAAAGATACTCTGCGATTCAGTCCGATTAAAAATTATTCCAACAACAAAAAATAACAAATAACTTTTACAACTAAAATTAACGTTTAATGGGAACCTAAAACTGGGTTTGACGGTTTGCGAAAGAGTTAGTATTGTGTAAGCAACTGTTAACAAACACTAAAACCGATTGCAAATGTTGGCTGCAACGTTATTCAAAGCGGCCCCACAATTTTTGTTTTTATTTTTAATGAAAGTTTACGATTTCAGATACTATTTAATGTTCTCCTTTTCAGCTATCATGAGGAGTAATAATAAATTTTCAAAATGGCTTTTTCCGGTGTTTCTAAATAAACGAAAATGAAAGATACTGTTATCGAGGTTGACAAATTTCATTTAATTCTCGACTATAGGCTCCAATTGGTCTGTGTTTAAATAACTTAAATTAAATCAATGGAAAATATTGAAATCGTTCATGTGCATGTTTTGAGATTTCATCAGGTTAATATTAGCGAATTTAAAACGTGTGGATGAGTAGGTAGTAACACATTATCAAGTGCGACGAGAAAAATTAAATAAATTTTATCTTTGTTGATATACAACACATTTATTTAATTTGATTTTTTAATATAATTTATAATTATTCATACCGTGCGATCATTTAAATTATAAATTAAAGTAGGCTGTGAAATTTAAATTGGGTTGGCACTATTAACTGTTGAAAATTTGGTTTAATATTTGAATGTCAAAGGTGTCAAAGGGACTTGGCAACAGAATGGTAGTATTCTATAGAACGCTGTGCCAAAGGTTTTCGAACTACCTACCCTAATTTTATCAAAAATTAGTCCAATAAATTTATAAATATGTGGCAAATTTTCGTGATGTGAGTGTGTTGTATAGCGGAGTGAGTGTTAGTTTTGTGGTTTTATAATGATCGTGTCATTCAATTTCCGCCTCGAAGTCCGGACTTGACAAATCTAGATTATTTCATTTTCCCGTATCTCAAAAACACCGTATTTAAAAATAATCCGCATACAATATAAAACCACCTTTCAGATGTTGCATTTGAAAATATGAAATGGTGAGTTAACAGCTGTATTGAAGCTGGGGGAGAACACTTTGAACATTTGCTGTAATTCTCAATAAACCTACATTCTTTGTTCGTGTTTCTCTTCTTTTCTTTAAATTAAAACATTTTAAGATGAGAAACATATACGTCACAATGTTTAGACTATAACCTCAAATTTTACTCAGTCAATTTGCAGGCTGGGCCATTGCATAAAAATTAACCCGCCTACTCTAATTTAGAATTTAAATGAACTCAAGGTACTTACATAAAAAAAAACTTAAATGAACATTCTACATAATATGTGCAAAACGTTTACTTATTGTTAGTGTAATCGCCAGTTTATAAATTTATAACCTTAATGTGATGTGTTCAAATATTTTTACTGTCCTACATTTTAATCTATGTACTCTACACAATTTGCGAAGTGGTGTCTTCGCAAATTTTGTTTAACTACCTAAATAGCTCTATTGAAATTATCTCTAGTGCTTTTATTGCATTTTTTTTTCAGATCTTTTACTTTATTATGAAAATTTTATACTAAGTACATAGATTAAAATGTAGGACAGTAAAAATATTTTCGTAAATATGACATCGTGCAAAGTCATGTAGGGAAAGCGAAATCGAACACAGCGAACGAGTTGGTCACAAAGGGAACTAACAAGTTAAAAGCAAAACGCCAAAAAATATAGTGTTGATAAAATCCCGCACAAGAATTCCACTAATTGACGTTTTCTTGAAAAATCGTCGGACAGGTCAATTTTAGTTTTTAAAATGACACTTTTTGACGTTACGATGTATTTTTTGTAACGGGCCGTTTTTCCACAGTGACGTCATCAACGATTTTTTTTAATAGCAACACAGTAAATGTTCCATTTTCTGTTGCACGTCCAATAGTATCTGGGGTGGTATTGCACGTCTAATGGTATCCTGAGGTGATATTTTTCTATTCAAATTCGATTTTTGAGATCGTCCAAATTGTTTAGTCTATTAATGTAAAAAAATGGTATCTGGCGAATGAGCCGGCCACTCAAACGGTCCACGTCGCGTCGCCCTATTCATCTTTCCTAGAAAACCAAATTCTTTGGTTTGGAAACATAGCTGCAAGAGCGGGAACACGCTCAAAACGTAAGTACTCTAAATGGCGTGCCGCTGTTGACGTTTCTTCAAAAATTATGCTCTGTCTAAAGAGATTAGGCTCCACACAGCACACTCATAACTTCGGGCCGACATTACTAATTTAAGATACCAGCAGTATTTCAAAGAGCCATTAACGAGATTTTAGGACCACTCCGCTTTTCGTATGCACTGGCTTACCTAGACGATATTTTAAATATGTCGAATGGAGTTGTTGAAGGCTTAACAAACTTGAAAGTTAATACGAAGAACTGTTCATTCCTGGAATAAGAAGTTGAGTAAAATTATTAATTTTTTGTCCAGACCTCTTGAAGGAGTACTATCAGTCGTTCCTACCATTATCCTTTCTTTGTTTAATCTATACAAATAGTACATTGGGTCCCAAGGGCGGTAAACTCTATTGGTATGAAGATTGTTGTGGTCGAGGTGCACAACCTACCGAAGCCATTTACAAGACCAGGCGTAGTTTTCGTCCAACATTTTTAATTTTTCCAATTAATTGAGAGAAACCATTTCGAGAACACATTTTGATGTTCTTCTTCTTCCGCATCATAATTCGGAATGTTCGTAAATGTTATTCCTATATATTTCGTAGGGTGTTTTTCGGCATACTTGATTTCACAAACTTTTGCAAGTTGTTATTTTTCATCGCATTTATTGTAAGTGCCTTTGGAAAGCTTGCGGTAGAAGCAAGAAATTGACCAAACCTTCTATTATAGAATTCAATATTTTACAACGCTGCTACTAACTTGAAAACTGAAAAATTGCAGACTAGTTGATGTTTTTGTCGGTTCAAGGAGCGATATCATCTATTGAAAAAAACTGCCTGAACGACTTGTGAAGGCCACTGATTAATCTGTTTAAAAACGTAAATATTGTGTCTAGATATCCTAATGAGAAGTATTAACTTAATCTTTGACTGGCATATTTATTGGACTTAGATCTGGCACATTTTTTTATACTGAGTGCAGATATGGTCAATACTCAATCGCAGTTTTTGTGTCTGCACAAATTGTAACGGTGAGGCAGAAATTACTCTCACAAACTCAAGATGATAAGTTTTGAGGGAGTAATTTCTAACGACACTATGCCTCCCAACCTACATCATCGTTAGAGAACCTGTCATCCTACCGGTGTCATGTATATCCAGCAGAGGGAAGTACTGGTTACCGTTCCCGACTCCCTTCAGGAAGTCAAACTGGAAGAGCTTTCATCAGAGAAGTTCGCGGCTTCTCTCACTGGGGGAGAAGTTTATTCGGTTTCTCTCACTGGTAGAGAGAATTGCTCCAGGGTTCTCTCAACCAAGAGCTGCGAGGTGTGTACCTGATCAGCTAATCAGATTGGAGACCAGTGGTTTGCCGAAGAGGGTGGACCTGTTAGCATGAGAACCATATACCGCCGCATCAGGTCTTTTGGGCTGTTTTCTTATCGTCCTCGTCTATAGTGCTTCCATTAACCGCTGAACATCGTCGTCAAAGATTGGAGTGGTGCATAGAATGGAGGGACAAATGGCACAATATTGTGTTCAGATAACGTTGGGCCTCATATAGCCAGTAGAACACTTAACTTCTTAAATGAAGCCGGAGTCAACATTACATTATAGATCAATTTTATTTGATGAGTATATAATGTTTTTGATTTTTTCTTCCAAAAGCCAACTTTCTTTACTTTTCCAATTTTTAGACTATGCGGGGAACGAGTTTCGTGAGGCCAGTTTTATGATACGAAATCAAGTTTAGAAAACGAGTTTTTTATACTATTGGACCGAAGTTCTTTTACTCGTCTTGCGGGTGGATGTTAGTTGCCAGAAATCGTAACGTAACGAAAATGCGTTATGCCCCCTCCATTCGACTCTCAGCAACGTATTCGTAGTTAATATAAGATTTTGTCGTCGCTGTGACCGGCTGTGGCGTAGTTTGTCACATGCCGGACTAAGAAGCAGGGTCGGTGAGAATGGTTACTTCATTAAATTTTTGATATGAAAATCATATGTTTGTATCAATAATTTATTTGACGTAAAAGTTATTTAACTGCTGTATTATAAATTGATGGCTGATAAGTTTTCTGATGTGTAATTAAAAATATCCCTAAAAATTATATTAATTTATTAATATCATAATTATTATAACTAGATGGCCCGTCCCGGATTCGCAGGGTGATTTTATTTCATTATTTTATTTAATAAGGAATGGAATTTTGAAAAACCGTTTTATGTAGGTTAGTTTTATGTTTATTTATTAACAAATCCGGTGTTTTTTTTAATTACTAACTTATAGACTATGTAATTAGAAAATAATTCTGTGGTTGAAAAGACAATTAAAAGATCTTTCAAACGACATGTTACATACTTAACCCCTATTCCCTATTTAAAAAATAGGGGTCGCTCCTGTCAGGGGTATGGCGTTGCATCAAGCGTGCCTACTATGGCATCAAAACATGTCCCCCTCGAGGTTAAGTGACCGGTTTATATATATATATATATATATATATATATATATATATATATATATATATATATATATATATATATATATATATATATATATATATATATATATATATACCCAGCTATCCATGCTGCGTCCGTATACGTATACAATCTACAATAGATAATAATCTAGAATGAAATTTTGTGTCTGCAATGTATAATGTAGAATTCCGAATTTGGATGCGCAGTCCTAGAATCTCGAATATGTAATCTCTAATCAGTAATCTCGAATATAAAATTTTAAATCTAATATCTGTAAACCTAAAATACCCTCTAGAATTGGGAAGCAAAAATCTGAAATTTGGGAATATAATCTCGAAAGTTGAATCTCGAATTTTCGAATATCGAATCTTGAATCTTAAATCATAGTAAAGCGATGGTCTCGATCTTTTTGACATTCATTTCCTAATTTATTTAACACTTACATGCTCTCAGACTCAACAATCTATTTTCGCGCTCCTGTGGACTTTCATTCATAATAATTGTTTCAAAATTTCTGGTTCTATTTTTTTAGCGTTTTTGTCTTTCATCTTCCTTTTACGCCAGTCGTCGTTTTCTCATTTGAAAAGCGCTTAACACTTAACACTTAGTTAGTTTACGGGGGGGGGGAGGGGGGCTTGGTACAGGGCAACAACAATAACAAAGCCCCAATGGTACACGGGCCCCCCTTGGAAAAATTGGGCCCTCCTAGCGACCCCTTTCGACAGGCGGGTCTCCTTGGGACTGGTGGGCCCTCTTGGGACAGATGGGCCCTCTTGGGACAGGTAGGCCCCCTTAGGAAAGGGAGGCCCCTTCGCGACAAGGGGGCCCATAGGACAAGGATGGGCCCTTGGTATAGGAGTCCCCTTGGACAGGAGCCCCCCTTGAGACAGGAGCCCCCTTGAGACAGGTGGGCTTCCTTGGGACAAGTGGGCCCCCTTGGGATGGAGGCCCAAAATTTTTTGTCGGCCGAAAAAGTTTTGTGAGTTTCGGCATTTAAAAGAAAAATGGCATGTGTTATTCGGAAAAAAATTACTTTACGTGGCATGTCTGTAGTTACCAAACATACAGACAAATCCAAAGATTTTTTTTGAGACGGGTTCGAAGAGCGACTTGAACAATACTGCCGAGGTCATATAAAACCCAACGGCCGTGTATACGAAGACGTTGAACGGACATGAATGGAAAAATAAATGACAACGTCTTTTTTTCTCGCCGTTCCAACTTTTTTCTGGCAATTCCGACTTTTTTCTGGCAATTCTGACTTTTTTCTGGCAATTCCGAAATGCGCGAGGCACCAATTTCAATGATCCATGAAAAAATAAATTTTCACAGACGGTAACTTCCGTGGATCACTGAAATTGGTGCCTCGTGCTACGCACTCGACCACTTAAAGAAACATACTCTAAAAATTTCATATTCCCCTGTACGTGAAACTCGAAATGTGGAGAGTATCTGATATTTTATGATTTTATGAATTATAAACGGAAAATCAAACTTTCACGGAGGACAACTTCCGTGGATCACTGAAATTGGTGCCTCGCGCTACGCGCTCGACCCATTAAAAAGAAAAATCATATTTCCCTGTACGTGAAACTCAAAATCTAGACAGTATTTCATATTTTAAGTTTGGGCAACAAAACAGCATCATCGTCCTACCCCTGCCGCTATTGCCAGAAAAAAGTCAGAATTGCAAGAAAAAAAGTCGTAATTGCTAGAAAAAAAATTCGTTTCAGTTATTTTTCCTTTCATGTCCGTTCAGTGCTTTCGTAGCAAAATAGTTTTTTTCTAATAATATTGAAGAATTTACAATTTTCCTGTTTATTTTCACGTCCTAAACCCTGTTCAATTATTAATGCTAAAAAACAAATTGTTAAAATTTCGGAACTGAGGCGTTTCGGTTGAAGGTTTTAAATAAATTTAAATAATACGAGTGTGCTTTAGACCACACGACTGAAGTAAAACTTCAGTTCGCCATTGTGAAAGTGTTAATTTATGTAGGTTTATAAACGGAGCTAGAGAATCCTGAATTAATACCGTCTGCAGTATTGAATAATGCATGTTTCAGTTTGTCGTCAACGAAAAGTCGGCAATCATGTGCAACGATTAAGATAAGTAGCGCAATTGCATACAAAACTGACACACGCAAATGGCTGAATGGAGTGAAGCGCGAATTTACAACCTAGAAGCGCGGGTTAGAATCCCGTTAAGGCAAACATTTTTTCTATGAATTAATTACTTCCGTTCGCTTCGCCCTATCACACTTTTCGTAACGCTCTCGTCAGGCATTCACCAGCTTATTCCCCAAGTCAAGTGTCCGTAAAGAAGTTTTACTTAAAAAAAAAAAAATATTTTTTTATAAAAATTGTTGTATTTGAATTGGGAGTATATTTGTTAGAGAGGGAGGCTTGAAGGTCTAGTCGTTTTGCAAGTAGAATTGTGTTGCTCGAAGGACCGTTGATTTGAATTTGTAGTGAAACACTCACGAACTTAATGAACTTAAGTGACACACTCGCGAGCTTAAGGGTATAGAACACGCCGTCAAACTAACTTGAAAGCCTCCACACATAAAACCTTTACGCCATCAATCGGAGTATTCCTTCTCTCCTATAACTCTTAGTGAATTAGAAAGAGATGAATTATTGAAGAAATTCGTGATTTAGTAAATAGTGAATTGCATTAAAACCAATAAAGATATACAAGATTTTTTTTTGTTATAATAAACTCATGGAAACTAATGAGGGTAGAACATCAAAATAAAAAAATTCGCCAGTTTTTCTCAAAATCAGGTATATGTTATTAAAAAACTCATTAAAAATTGTATAAACTTCCGAAATATAATGTTCACTTTTAACATCCTCCATTCTTCGATTTGTCCTAGACACAATAGTGTAAATAAAATTATATAATTTTTATTAGTTTTTCCATAATTTTGGTTTTTATTTCTCTTGTCGTTTTGCCTATCTCTCTCAAGCAAACACTAATCTTCATAGTGCTTTCTCACACGTTTAAATGGTGCAGAAACAAGTAACGGACAATCGACCACTATAAGTAGTCCGAGTGACGTCGCTGCTTATTCAAGAAAAACGCGTTGGCAAACTCTCCAGTTCGAGCATCGTACAGTACCGTATTAGTTGTCAACAGAAGTCTGGTCAACACATGGAAACTGCAGTTTGGAGATTGCCTCCACTTTGTGATCACTATTTTTTCCAACAAATAGCGGCATTTGAACATAACACTTCGTGCAATAAAAGTGAACTTAAACTTCATAAAGAAAGAAAGTGCGTTTTCTTTTCTGATTTTGATGTGAAAATGAGTACGGTCCTGTCCTTCCGCCCAGATCATTTCGAAACTACGATGTCGACCAGCGGTTTATTGAAAGCATACGATCGACGTCTTTGTGGTTATTTCGCTTGACGCCTGTGCGTCTCCCACTATAATCTTTTCACTCTGTTCATACGTCTTTTCCGTAGGTGTGACTGAGACAGACAATACGATGCGTAGAGAGTTACCAAAGTTTAAATCATTTCCTTACGTTTAAAAAATAAAATTAAAATTAGGCCATGTTCTATACCCTTAATGAAATTGGGTATTAACGAATATTTAGTGATTGATAGTGAACGTTTTTTCTCCCGTTTTAGTTTAGTAATGATTTTGCGGCTGTTGAATAGAGACTGTTGTCGGATTGAGACTTGGATTTAGACTGTGGGCGCGCGTGAGTGCCGCCAGTTAGGTAAGCGTTTTACGACCCTTTTGGTTTCCAAACTGGCCGACGCGACGGCCGCTGCAAATATTTCTCAACAATAATTGTAATATGTAGGTACCTACGTATTAATTAATATTAATAGAAAATAAAATTAGTCAGTAGATTTTAACTTAGTTTTTTCCATTTCTTCAAAATCTTATGCCTTTTTTGTTCTTTATTGAAGTTATTGTCGATTTAGTAACCCTATATTTCTTACAGCTGAACTGTAGAATAAACCAGAATAAACACAATGTGTATGATGTCATCACGTTTAGGGGAAGGTCCTATATACGTGTTGTGCAATAATTCACTCCAGCGAGGCACAATTTGTTTACTATTCAGAGGTTAATGTTGATATTTTTGTGTTCACTGCAGTGCATAGTTCACTATATGGTATGTTCACTATATCGAGACTCTATGTTCTGACCAATTTTGTAGATTTTTTTATTATTATGGGATCACTTGGATGGTTCTTATCCACAGTTGGACCCGATAGGTGGCACTGCTGTCGAGATCCAGATTTTTTTCCGATCGATTTTGATGTTTTTTTTTGGACTTATGGGGTCTCCTGGATGGTTCTTAGCCACATTTAAACCCGGTAGGTAACGCTGTTGTCGATATCCAGAATTTTGTTTTTATTTCTTATTTGAAAAAAAAAAGACGAAATCGTTCCAGCCGTTCTCAAGTGATGTGCTTACCAACGAATACATATACAATATACTAAAAATGAAATAAATATAATAAATCTATTCAAAAACAAATTGATTGACATTTGGACAGGACAACGTCTGTCGGGTCAAATAGTTATTTAATAAAATATCGAAATTTGAAATTCTTGGAAGATATTTGATTATCATTTGAGTAAAGGTCATCTCTTTGTTGTATATTGTTAGAACGATCTTATCGGTTTTTAGGTTGAATGTCGTGTTCCAGAATTAAATTTTTTTTTGTCTTCAAATAGTCTTTTTGTGCATGTTACGCATGCGTTCGTGTAAAAGTCGCAGATACAAGATTAACTTTTTCCGTATTTGCATTAACATAAGGTTACAACCATAATGAGAACACGCGCGTTTTAGTAAATTTGCAATTCATAACTAAGACTTATTACGCAAATTTGTTGTTAATTTTAACTAGTTTTTGCTATTATTTATTTTATTTTCGCTATTTTTATATTTCTATTTTACACAAATTAATGTCATAGTGACTACTATAAAATTGATCAGTTTTATTATAATAATTCACTTATAGTATTACTGAATTGGTGGTTTCTGCATATACAATTGTACTTCCACAGTTAAGCAAGCTGCGATGTCCGAGTGGTTAAGGAGTTTGACTCGAAATCAAATGGGCTCTGCCCGCACAGGTTCGAATCCTGTTCGCAGCGACTTTTTTTTTCATTCAAATAAAATTGCTAAAACTAAAAATACATTTAATACCTACATATATCTACTAAAATAAATTGCGGACGCGCATTTTATGTTTTCTCGATTCTTTTAATCTTTGTGTTGTAATAAAATGGCAAAAATTTACGGAATACAGAGTGATTTCCTGTATGTTACATCAGGTTAGTTATGGGCATATATGATCGGCGATAAAAAGCGGCAATTTGTCGACCCATGCACCTGGAGGGTTTCCTGTGTGACGGCATCTTCATATGGTGATTATTTTCAGAGTAATACCCGTCAACTAGTTTTCAAGTTATCTCTCCAATTTTTTCAGAAGATTTCATTTTACGGCAGTTCCATAAATTCAGCGAGGCTGCTGTGATTATGGGAAATTGCCATATTGTCAGTCTGTGGTTTTTGATATTTTACAACGCAATCTACATTATAATTCCATCATATTTCCTAAATGAAAGTCATATTACAGGGGCTATAAAGCAATAAAACCGCCAATATCACCTCGATAAAAAGCGCCATCATCACAATAACACAGTGGCACCAACATCATATATTTAAAATTTTATTTCTCGTAAACATTTTCTTTGGTCGCCTGTTCTGTCTGGCTGGGTAATGAGGACGCATCAGGCAGACAGAATGACGACATTTCAGATACACATTACTTGGTCGATTTGCCCGTTTGCCACGTCAAGTGAGAAATTAACTTAATCGGATTTCGCGCTTTTTGTATCGTTTATTGTTGCTTTGATTTATAATGACTATTTAGTTGAGCAGAGGAAGCTTTCTTATTTGAATCTACCTCGATTTTACGTTCTTTGAAATACCTACAAATTTTTATTGATACTTATATTATTTATTGAATATATAGTTTTTAAATAACTACCATTTTAGTAACAAAACTCCAGTGGCTTTAATTAAACTGTCGATTTTAGATTTTAGAAAACTAATTCAGATGAGTGTTCATTACATAATAATTGAATCTAATTATGTGTAGTATACCATTTCCACCGAACCGATGGCGTGATTTGCACGTGATTTTCCGAGGATGGTTCGTTTACACAGACAAAATTTTTGAGTTTCAGTCGTACTTGAGTCTCGATAGTTCGTACTTCGTTTTCTCGTTTAAATTTTCAAAGCTAAAATTTTGCACGGCATTGTAAATCCGACTTTGGCTAGCATCCCTCCCACGTGGACCCGGCGTGACACAGGTGTGACACTTCCATCTCTTTGCTGGAAAGAGTATAGTGATCCAGTTCGCCATAGTTTCTTACTCCAACGACCCACGCTGGTTCAAGTCGGTGACTGTAATAGACTGGTGTAAGCCGAAAAAGTAATCTACTAGTGTATGTTATCAATGTCTTTATTAATTTACATATTATACATACATGAGAAATACTTTTTACACATAATAGGACATTATATTATAAGTGATAGAAATGCATCATTATTAGCGAGTGAGAATTTTGACCCACGAGTGCGCTTGCGCACAAGTGGGGCACTTCTCACGAGCTTTATAATGACATTTCGATCACGTGTGATATACGACGTTTTATCTTACAGGTGCATTGTATAAAAATCCAAGAAATATTTATTCAAGTAAATATGCGCCTGTAACATTAGCATGGTTCTAATATCAGTTTCCGTAGTGACCTGTGATTGTTATAGTTATGAAATAAACAGTCTCGTTTCTTTTTCACAATTTTCACTAAAGTAATAAAAATTGACTGTCTACCGAAAGATATTCAACTAGACGTCGAAGTCACTGCTTCCAGTTTGCTTCCGGTAAGGTCGAGGCACATGTACGAGAAAGAGTATGATCTGTTCGTGAAGTGGAAGGCAGAGAACTACGTTACATTACATGTAATTACATTACAATTAATAATTACAATTTTTAATTACAACTGACAGCTGTCAGATTTACTCACTTGTGAGTAGAACTGACAGCTTTATCTCTCTTGTGATTAAAACAATGGTATAAGGTACCTGAAAAACTACACCTGTAAGATAAAAGAAAATAACAGTTTGTGCACTCTAGTTGTTGTAGTGATTATGCAACGAATATAAGACCCGTTTACAAATTCAGATTCTCTTCCCGCATTAACAATAACCAATCGAGGATATTTTCCAATGAGTTTTCGAGACCATCATCGGTTTCGTCACTCCAACTTTTTGAAATGAAAACTTCTTTAGGAGTAATTTGTGCTTTTTCTGAACAGTGAACGAAACTAAACCGTCAGGGTGGCGCTGGCTCGTCGTCATCAGCCACGTTTATCGCGTGCGAAAGAGAAATGAGGCGTTCGACCGCGGATGGTGCGATTCTCGACGGAAACTGAGGCGAACATACTTTTTTTCCTCAATAGATAAAAAAAAATGTTCTTATGAGCGAAAACATCATTTATAAAAATCGGTGCAGTACACACAACTTTATTTGCAACTACTCGATTCATGTTCAACGATTAAAAACGTAGGTATGTATATAGAAACGTAGCACTTTGGATTGAAACCTTTCTAATATCTTTGTTTTCTTCTTTACTCTCACCCGTAGGATTACGTGAAAATGGTTGAAAAGTGCTTTATAGAGAGTTGCCTTTTCGAAAGTTTCCGTTTTGACCCATTGTCCATTCTCTTTACGTATGGGTGAGTAAATTTGTAAGCAATTTAGCTTCTTAGCGGCTTTACAGAGGAAATTGTAAGGAATTGTAGATTTGTGTTACTCGAAGAACCATATTTTTGGGATTTGTATTGAAACACTCGCGAACTTAATAAACTTGTATATTACGAATAGTTGCAGATTGATGTTGAACGTTTCTTCTCTCAGATTGGGTTTCTACTCAATTTGAATAAACCGAGTCCTGGTTTTAGATTGAGTTATGGCCTTGCGGCTGTTGAATAGTGAGATTTGGATTTTTACTTGTTGTTTGAATGAAAGTTGGATTGTGACTTGTTGTTTGAATTGTGACTGGTTTGAATGAGAGTTCGTTTTCGACTCACTTGCGGGCGTGAGCGCGGCCAGTCAGGTAATGGTTTTACGACCCTTTGGGTTTCCCAACTGGCCGACGCGACGGCCGCTGTAAATATTTCTCAACCGAAATATTCCGTGGCTTCAGTTCGTGTTAAATTTCTTATCTAGGATTCTATACTGATATTCTTATGCTCTTTCAGGAGTCTATTTAGTTCTTGCGTTACCCCCTCAGGAGCCAGAGTTTTTTCAGATTTTTTTTTGCTTTCATTTTTTTCTCTTATTAGAGTCGGCAGTACTTCTATCTTTCCGGCCCTTTTTATTGTTTCTGGTGTAACTTGACGGCAGCATTCTTGAATTGCTTTGGTAGTTTTGTACAGCTACGTCTATTTCCTTTTCAGTTTGCAGGGATATGCTTAAATCAAGTTTATTATCGAGTAGTTCCCTAAAAAGAAAGTTTATTATTGTCAAGAATATTGGTACTTATTATGATTAGTACTGGGAATTCTTTTAGCATGTTTTTGAGTTCTGCTAATTCAGAAGAAGTTTGTTGGTCAGTTCTTGAGGATTTTGGTTTGTCATTTCTTCGTACGTTCTCTTCGACTGTGTCACATGTGTCATACGTTCTATTCAACTGTCTATTTTCAGTATTTGTTTTAAGCAGTAGTAGAGGGAACTTTGGTTTTGTTATTTTTTTTGTAAATCGTGCAATCTTTATAATTTGCTGGGTGATTGCTGGGGACGTACTTTATATTGGTCGTTCTTTCTTTTCTTGGGTTGAGTAGTTTTCTGTGCACACATCGAGGTCTTAATTGTCAATATGTCTTAGTCTGCCTATGCTTCTGACATCTTGTACATTGTGGGCGGTTCAAAATTAATCTTAGGAAGTAGTAAGTGTTCAATGTCGTATATTCGTTTGTTGTTTTCTACTGGCGCAAAGTCGATGTAAAACATAGGCATTTTTCAGACAAAGTCTAGCGGCGCATAAAGTCGTCTGGCGGCACATAAAGTCAGTTGGCGGAGCATAAAGTAACCTTGAAATTACTTTATTTATGCGCTGCTGGGGGTGAGTCAAATCAAAGAAATTGATTTTCGGTGTTAAAGAAAATGTTTTATTCGGAGAAAAGTGGCTTTTCGTGGCGCGTCTGTATTTGCCACAAAAGCCTAACTTTTGCACCTAATAAAAGAATCTGCTATTAAATAATAGCTTTTTTTTGTCGAAGCTGGAAATACCAAAATTTGTACTTGGAGCGGAATGATAGAACCCTAGAAATTGTTTTTTGATGCAATATATCTGTTAATATTAGGTACCCAAAAGTTTGAAATAATAATAATAAACAACAATTTGGACGTTTTTCCGAAAAAGTAGAACATGGCGGAGAATGAACTGCACAAAAAGTCTTATTCAATACAGACGACATGTTCGGCAACAAGCTATAAGGTATACAGAGGTTTTAATGCAAGAAGTTCCACCGGTAGTTCTGATTAGGTCATAAATAATGTGTATAATCTGGAATAGTATCAATTAATTTTGTTTGTAGAAACCAGAAAGAAGGAAAATATGAACAACATAATATTTTATGATTTCATTACAATCTGTAATAGAAATGGTGTACTTTGTAAGTAAGTTACGGTTGATAAATTCTACACAATAGTAGTAGCTCTTGGCAAATTAGGTAAAAACAACAGAAGCTGGTATCTTAATAGGTACGATGAAAGCTATAGGTACTTGTGTGTAGTTCCACAGCTCCGCAATCTCTACCTGGTGTCCTAGAATGTTATATAGTTAATAAGACCCTAGATCATTCAGTTCTGATCGAAATATTGTACATGACAGAAAATACAAATGAGATTAGAAAATGGGTCAATATTTTACAAGGAGCTGGTTAACGATAACACGTGTTGGGGGCCTACAAATTAATTTATTTTTATTTGTGAACAATAGCTGTGCCTCATATAAATTATTTTCAAAAGAACATTTGAATTGTCTCGTCGCTGCAGTAGTACCTACCTACCTCTTTATCAAATTAAATCATAGCTTTACTGTTGTATGGGCGTAATATAAGAATTTAATATGTATATGATATAATATAGCAAATACCTATACTATTCCAAAGTGTAAATATCTGCATTAAGTCAAGATTGCATAAAAAGTATGCCCTCGGAGAAGAAACAATACCGCCAAATGGCAAATTTTTAAGGAGATTACAAAAACTACGTAATTCAACAAAATCATTAAACTTTATTTAAAAAATTTTATCATAAACATGGTCTGATTGAAGTTATTGCAATATTGGTCTACTTTTATATTTTGTGGCATATTTATGCTACTTCGGTGGTATTAGGAACAATCAATGACTACAAATTTGATTTAGGCGATCTATATTGTACCAAAAAATACTAAAAAAGTAACAACAAAAACTTGAAAACAACAATGCAGCTTCCCTGAAAATTTAAAACAGAGTAAAATTCTATATAAATTTAAGAAAATCAAGAAAGAAATATAAAAAATATTCCGTACGACGTAATCTTCAGCCTGAATCTTCATGAGGTAGTTGGTCGTAGAAAGAGTGACAGTCAAATCTTGCCTCTTTCGTTATATCAGAATATTTTCCTGGAATGGATATATTATCTTTGTTTCTCAGCTTGGCCTCGATAAAGATGTAAACTGAGCACACTCCATCTGCGTGTGACCTTTAGTTAAAAAAAAAATATGTACAATGGTGACTTTGTATTCTTGACTTATTATCATGAGAATGTTGGATAGGACTGTGTTTCTATTTTGATGACCATCAGAACAGAGTATAACCGGTAATCTATATTGTTGTAGAATTTTTGATAATGTATCGATGTTGCGGAATGTCGAGGATGAAAGATCAGAAGCAGTTTCGTCAAACCAATACATGGTGAAATTATGCACGTTTAGTTTTTTCCTGAAATAAAATGTTCTTGCTTTTGTAAGAGGAAGCTAATTGAACTGCTTGGAAATATATTGATTAAACACATGAACTTCCCCTGTGTTTTTTTCTTTTCTGGTTCTTTTTTTGTATTCCTCTACATTTTCCCCTGTGGACACTTTTCCAAATATTAGTTACAGAGTTGAGCCATTGAAGTAACAATTGGTTCCAAGTATTTCCTAGTTGTCGATTTGCGGCAATAATGGGGGGGCATTTTCGGTAAAGAGTGATTTTTTTTTCGTAGCGGATGAAGCCCTTGCAGTTTGTGAATGAGTCACACTACTCAAAGAAGCTATGACATCATTTTTCACTTTGTGATCAAGACAGTAGCGCACTGTTCATTTCTGGATGCTAATGTATTTGAGATACGTCAACATTCAAACTTTCTTCCGAACTCCGTCAATATTGAGGTGATAGTGTAAAGACAAAGGCGAAGTTTCACTGCACGTTTCTCAACTGAGTTCACAATAAAGTTCTTCTTTGGTCCCAGTTTTCCAAAAAGAATTAACGATTTTTTTTCTAATTTTCTCTGTTATCTGATCGTATGCCCTTTGCCGCATGCTTGTTTTTTTTTATTTTTAACCGATTCCAAAAAGGAGGAGGTTATCAATTCGGTTGTATTTTTTTTTAAGTTTTGTAGCGTTTCCGGGTTCTATTTATTTATTTAAACATTATGTACAATTTATTTATACTTCTAATATTACACTATTTACATTATTTACACTATTTACAATTTACTACTTCACTGGTATTATTTATTTACACATCACGCGGCACTCCGGATAGAGCGACTAAACTAGACTGACTCCCGCTGGAACGTCCTCTAATAAATATACCGGCATCAAAATGTTTCGAGAGGCTCCAGATAGTTCCATCACATTCCATCGCTTCCGATCTGTACCGGATATTCCAGAAGATGAGTCATACTACTTCGAGTACGTTGTAGTAAATTCCAGTATAGTCCAGCAATTGATGACGCCGCCACTGCGATGAGTCATCGCGGGTCTACGTCCGTTACAGTTTGTTACCTCAGAACTCCGTCATTTGTCATTTGTCACGCCCGACCACCCCCTTTCATCGATCCGGAAACCGCCGAAAATAATTACTTCCGGTTATCGCACCGCAATGGATCATAACTTATCTTAACCAGCGGGGAAGCGCGTACCGGACGCCGCCGCTCCGGAGCCAATACTATGCCCGGAACCGATTTTACTCCGGACAGAAGATAACACGATGATAAGACCCTCAGTCCTCCGCATTGCGACAAGTAGTGCGCATCGTACTACGTCATTATCACCCCACCATAGGTCTATAAAAGAGGCTGCGCTCTCTTAGAACGAGAGTAATGAGTCATGCCCGCTCCGAAGAAGACCATCCAGAAGGAAGCCGCCCAGGAGGAAAAAGCTGACTAAGGTGAGGGGCTCCAACCATCCTTCCCACTTCCCTCCTACTCCTCTCCGGCAACTGGTCTCTGGAAGGTTGGGTTAACGCGGGGGGATCCCAGGGTTCAACGCTGGCCAATCTTCCAGACCAACCAGACCCGTCACTCTCTTTCTTTGCTAGTTACCCCACACCCGCCTACGTCTAGCCATCGTAACACCTTATCTCGGTTTTCACTGGTCTTTGGAAGGTTGGGTTCACGCGGGGGGATCCCAGGGTTCAACGCTGGCCAAGCTTCCAGACCAACCAGACCGAGCATTTTCTTTTTGCTAGCTTCCCGCACCCTCCGACGACTAGCCACCAGTGTTGTAGTAAGTTATCCCGGTTTTTTTGGTTTCTAGAAGGTTGGGTACACGCGGGGGGATCCCAGGGTTCAACGCTGGCCAAGTTTCCAGACCAAACCAGACCAAACCAGACCGACTTGTTTTCTGCTGGCTAGCCCGGATCTAACCCAACCTCATCGTCCCGCCCCGCGAACCAGCAAGTCGAGTCTCGGGAGACTGTGATAATCGAATCATCGCGTCGTATACGGAGACCGGGCGCGCCGTGATCTACCGGGTGAATCTGGACTTTTGTCATCGATTGAGTTCCGAAATTTCCAATAACCGAAGGTGCATCGACGTCTACAGGGGGCAGCATAACTTTTGTCATCGACCGCCCGGGTTCCGAAACTTTTGCTAACTGAACCGCCGTACTCAAGGGGTGGGTGTATCCTCGTCTACAGAGGGCATCATTGCTTTGATGATCAACCGCTTGGGTTCCTTATTCATTACCTCACCGTCTATAGGGGGCATCATAACTTTTGCCAGTAACCGCACCACCGTACATCGGGTACATCAGTGTCTACAGGGTGTCTCATAACTTTTGTTACCGTCCACTCGGGTTCCGAACGAACCGAACCATCTTACTCAAGGAGTGGGTGTATCAAGGTCTACAGAGGGCATCCTAACTTTTGTCACTAACCGCTCAAGTACCGAAACTGAAACAATTGAACTATCGTGTAGAGGGGCGAGTATAGCAACGTCAACAGGGTGCATCCTAACTTTTGTCATTAACCGCTCATCGACATCAACAGGGTGCATCGTAACTTGTGTCACTAACCGCTCGGGTTCCGAAACTAAACGAATTACCGTGTACGGGGGGCGGGTACGCCGACGTTTACAGGGTGACCAACGACTTTTGTCATCAACGATTCACAAACCGAAACGCGCAGATTCTGAACCGCCATAAACAGGGTGTAACTCGACCAGGGGGAATCTCAAGTTTTGTCACCGAGTTATCATCGACCAATTCATTAACCTGTGTAAATATTTTGTAAATAATTGTAAATAGGGGAACATTAAACACTAACACCGAAACGGCTTTATTTTTCCCTCTCGCCAAACTAGACAGTTGACCTCTGGAGTTCCGTACTCCGACTTTTAGCTACCTTTTTACTAGCTTTTTTACGTGGTCTCGTGGAGCATACCACGTAAAAAACTGGCGCTCGAGGTAACCGCCACCGCAATCAAGCGTCACAACCGATCTGTAAAATTCTTCTTTGAAAGAGTATACTGCCAGATTGCTCCCATTGTCACTAGGTCGAAAAATCGAAAAATTCGAAAAATTGAAAAAAAAATCTTCGCTCCCTTTTATTAACCGACTTCATGTATGTTCACCGATTTCTTCGTCAATTGTGGACCGATTTGTAAAATTCTTTTTTTTTATTTGAAAGAGTATACTTCCAGAATTTTCCCATTGTCACAAGGTCAGGATCTGATGAGGGATCCCATGGAAATCGAGAAAAATCCTCAAGATTTCGCTCCCTTTTATTAACCGACTTCATGTATGTTCACCAATTTCTTCGTCAATTGTGGACCCATTTGTAAAATGTTTTTTTTTATTTGAAAGAGTATACTCTTGAGGTGGTTCCATAGTCAAAAAGTCAGGATCTGATCAGGGAATCCCATGGAAATCGAGGAAAATCCTCAAATTTTTAATTGCCGTCGATTCCTCATTATTCCAGAAGCGTCTTTACTAGGTCTACTCATCAATTAAAATTGTAAAAAAAATAACTTTAAAAAAAAGAGAACCGACTTCAAAAAGTGAAAAATAATTCAATACATGTATTACATGTGCTACCTAGTGATCTGTTTGAAATCGGAGTGTTTTCCCGGAGCTTCAATACAGCTCTTAATTCCATTCACCATTCTGTTTGTTTGACATTGACATTTTAAGTGAAATTGTCAAAAGTTAGTACTGCCAACCTAATTTAAATTTGACAGCCTACTCTAATTTATGATTTAAATGATTTCATGGTATCAGATTGAAAACGTTTATAACTAAACTGTGAATGCGTGTTATACGGAGAAGAAAGAAAAGAGTCAAAACCAGTGTGCATATAGAAGAACCTGGGAGATAAAAGGTTGAAATTTTAATCACTTTTAGGTTGAGCCAAGACTATAATATGTCGTATCATTTCAAAATAATGACTATTTCTTGGTGTTCCATCACTTCTAATGTCACTTTCGCAAGAAACTTTTATTAAAGTGTAGATAATGCTGTTACAATAATTTATTATATTGCAATCATGGTATTAATCGGCATAAAAAAATAAATCCATTTTTTATGAGTTCGAAGTCACTCGTAGAAAAGCGGTATTATTAATTTATTAAATGGTTCAGGACCGTTTTCAGATTGCTAAATTTAAAAACTATAACAAACTTATGTTATCAGTCTCACCAGTAATCATCCAGGTATAAAATAATACATTTCTCTTACCTTTCAACACATTCACACCGTCGAAAATACCGGCAAGATAGTATAACCTCACTTTTGGCGCCAATCATATGGTATAATTTTGCTATGTCGACATAGAACTTTACTATAGATATTGGCGGTATTCATCGATCTAGATTTCCAAAAAAATGCGACTTAGGTGGTATGGTTTCTTCGCCGACGGTATTAATTTAACAAAAATTTTAATAACAAGTGACTATTTCATCTTGAGAGAAATGAAGTGGATTGGCACCAATGAATAATTCCCTGTTGACACCCTGACAAATATTGTGATGCTTCATTCGAGTTTTTTTATGTTTACATAAAAATTATAACAATGATTAGTCACGTGGTATATTTATAATACAAACAACATATTTTAAAAAACATATTTATATTAATTATTATATTATTTCTAATCTTTTTTATTTGATGCGTTTTTACTAGGCACGGTCAGAAATTCTCGACTATAGTTATGGATTATGGGCATGTTCAGTAACCTTATGCATTATGTACCCACTTATAAATAATAGTAGATTATTAAATGAGCATATAATGGTGGTCACTATACACGAGAATGGAAATTAAAATACGAGCCGCAGGCGAGGATTTTAACTATTCGAGTGTATAGTAGCCACCATTATATGCGAGTTTAATACGACGTTTTATCTACAACTGCACTTTTAGAATTAAAACTAGAAATTAAACCTTGTTAAAAACTTGACGTTGAGAAAAAATGTCAATATTCATTATTTCATGGCCAGTTAATAATAATTCTTAAAAACCTAGCCTGACTGTCTGTGTTCAAGAGACCTAGTTAAGTATTCACAGGTTACATGTATAATACGTCAATTAAATCGGTTCTAGATAAAGAAATAAAGAAAGAATAAAACAAACCCTGTGAAAAACTTGATGTAGAGAAGAAATGTCAACAGTTGTCAATATTCATTATTTCATAGCTAGTTAATAATAATTCTTAAAAACCGGGCCTGGGTGTCTGTGTGTAATAGACCTAGTTAAGTATTCATAGTTACAAGTATAATACGTCAATTATTAATCAGTTGTAGATAAATACTTATTATTATACTTCCTATCAACATGCGTGCAATAATAATAATTCACTTATAACAACTCCTTCCAAGTGACATTACTCGGTATTATCTTTTTCAAACTATGTATTCATTTTCTCTTAAAAATACAAAAAGGGCAGCAGGTGTAAATTCATTATGCACTGATAACAATTTGAAAGAGCGCGTTGACAGTTGTTTCGCAAAAAAAATCCAACACTCAAAATTAGTGTCATTTTCCGAGTTGATAACATCTTCGCCACACCGTCCGCATTATTGGTGGTCTTTGATAAATTAACTTTTCACATCGTGTGACGTCGATCGACGGATGACATCATCAATTTCTCAAGAATAAAATGACGTCCTCCGGATAGCGGCTACCACGTGGGGCTCGTAGCCCTATGGGTGCGAGTCCGAACTGCCACTTGTCGACGATTAATGATTGTTGTTCGGGAGCACGCGACCTACCTCAACCTCAAGATAAATGCGTATTTGATAGCAGCACCGTCATGACTTGGACTTCTAGAGTTATGAAGTCGTTCCTAGGCAGGAACTCGTGACAGACGCCGGCGCCCATTAATATCATATAAATTACGCCAGGAACACCCTCTTCGGAGTCGCTGGCGATTTGACAACACATCCGAGAAGAGAAGTGAGGATCGATGCGACCAACGGGGAGAGCGTTTATCACTTTTACTCAGTGATTTATCGCTTTTGTTGCTAATTGCTTTTTGATTTATAAACAATTGGTGCATGGTCGGCTATAAATCGACCGGAAAACACTCATGATTATTATTTTTTTATCTGCGTGTTTACTGACAGTAACAATCCAGGAGGAGAGCTCCAGCTGGAGGTTACAGCTTCTGGATGATCCATCAATCAGGATTAATGGGGTTCTATCATTGTCACATTGTTAAAGAACGTTACGAAACTTTTTTCACAAGACGCATTTAGCGCTGTTCTTCAATTCTCAAGAGGAATTTAAAATTATCCCAAATCGGACATTTCGCAAACTTTGAAATCAGAGCAAACGTAATAGATTAGGTACACTCAATATTACTTTTAGTTATCCCACTTTTGTCAGCAAGGTTTTCGGTTACAAAATAGAGAGCGATCCATAGTCAATGTCAAGTGGTTTGAGCAGCCCTCCTATTAAAAAGCTCAGATAATTGTAGAATGAAACTCCGGCGGACATTTATGCAGAAAAATTCGTCTCCACTAAACAAATTATTGCAACGGGGCATGAGGCGATTACAATGTGACTTTGAAGATCTGATTTCCTTAGCGGAAGGGTTTTCTTGTGGATATTTTTATTGACAGTTCAAAACTTAAATTTTAGAATTGCTATAGCATTTCTATGTTGGTTTCTTAAAAAAGACCCTTTTTGACCAACCCCAGCAATAAGACGCCATGTTAAAAATTGGAATACACTGAAGGTGATTAAAGAAGTCAAATTTTCTACGGTGGAATAAGGATAATTGGTATTAGAGGAAACGCCACCTCTTTAGTAATTTAAGGCAAAGAAACGAGTTCTCATAAAAAAAAAACTATTTTCCGACATATACAAAGGTTCACCGACGATAAATCAAAGAGTGCCGAAACATTATTCTCGATAAGCAGTTTTTTTTTATAACAAGTTATTTATTTTCTTTAGATCACTATATCCATGACGTTTTCCTTTATATTAAATACAGGCTTAAGGCCGTCTTTAATAAGACTTAAGTTTAAAATAACGCACTAATCTATATAAAATCGCAATTGGAGGACCAAAAAAAACGAATTGAAACTTGACAGAAGTATCTTTTTATTGAAAAACTATAATAACATCACTTACCAGGATCCCATTGGTACACCATTCATGCACTCAACCCATTAAATTAATCCATCTGTCATTTACAGTCTGGATCTACCTACTTGATTTAGATCACAATAATTTTTTATATTCTTTAAGGGCTGATGATGGCAGAAGTGTTCTGCCGAAACATGTACCATTAGTAATCTTACAGTTATTAAAGTTGGAGTTCGTCATAGATATATTTAAATTTTAATTTAAATTTACTCCACTTGGATTTAAGAACATTCTTCTTGTTTACAATCAATTTAAATGGAACAAAAGTCTGAGTCTACTTTGCGAAAATATCCGTCGAAATCAGCACAAAATGCGTTTAGAGCCGATATGAATTAATCCAAAAATCGTCCGATAAAAGTGAACAAATTATTGTGGTAGTTGTTAGACTCATTTTCGTGTCGCGACGTATTTTTGTATTGGACGCGAAATAAGCTTACCCCGTGCCCAAATCCTACTTCAATAAGATGGCAAGAAGATACGGGAGAAGTATTGCATGACTAATATAAAAATACTAGCTGACCCGGCAAACTTCGTACCGCCTCAGAATCAATCAGACAGGGGCCCATATCCATGTTTCTGCTATTCGGGGCGGAGACAAATCCAACAAATCAAAGATCATAAAAGCCGTTCTTGAGTTATAAACCCAAGGCGGACCCCTGGCCCCATGTCCATGTTTAATAGTTATTCTGCTATTCGGGACGGAGACAAATCCAAAAAATCAAATATCATGAAACCCCTTCTTGAGAAACCCTATATACAAAAAGAAATTATAAAAATCGGTCGAGCTGAAAAATCGGTCCAACCCCCTGGGCCCCCATGTCTATGTCAAAAATAGTTTACCACCTATTTTCACAACTACCGAATATTCAACAAAAAATCATAAAAATCGGTCGAGCCGAAAAATCGCTCCAGCCCAAGGGGCCCCCCTGGGTCCCCATATCCATGTGAAAAATCGTTTACTACCTATTCTCATACCTGCCAAATATACAAAAAAAAATATATAAAAATCGGTCCAGCCCAAGGGGTCCCCCAGAGCCCCCATGTCCATGTGAAAAATAGTTTACCACCTATTCTCATACCTGCCAAATATACCAAAAAAATTTCATAAAAATCGGTGAAGCCGAAAAATTGGTCCAGCCCAAGGCCCCCTCCCTGTGCCCCCATGTCCATGTGAAAAATAGTTTACCACTTATACTCTCACTGTTCGTGTTCGGTGCGGATGTGTTCTGTGCTCTGAATGATTTTCTTATTACATAATTATGTTATTATCTTATTGCGATATTCATGGTTTTGATAAATTATTGATTAGTGAAGTTAATAAGTACAATATGTGGGTGACCGCATTGTTTTTTCTTACCTCCTGATAGCGTTTCCGTTCGCAGTATATTTTAATAGCTTTTTTGTTGGACATTTGTCTTTAAAATGCCAGTCCAATGCCAAAGGTGCAATAAAACTATTACTAGGCATGATTTTTACATGTTTTGTTTCCGAAAGACATGTGATGGTAACTTCGACCATCTAAGTTTCTAAACACGTTATCAATTGGATTTCTTTGAACATTCAACTAAGGGGAAAGGGGAAACCACGGGAAGTTGGAATTTCGACCTTAAAATTCTTCTGCGCTGATTGGTTCAGTTCAGTTGTTCGTTTAGAGTCAGTGTCAGTCTATCAAACTTAGGGAGCATTCAAATAAATTTAAATAAATCAAAAATAATGGTTTTATTGAAATTATAGGTTCCATGTTCAAAATTTTTAACCACTTCTCGCCCTGTTCTGTGTCTCGTGAAAAGCTAAAAGATAAAACTTGTAATGATTTTTTGTACTGTTGCAATCCCAGCAATGTAACGCCCATGATTTTTGTTTGATTACAAGTTTTACATTTAATTTCATAAATCCCCGATTTGTACATCAACTGATCAATTTTGTCTTTTGTGTTGCCCAAAAGACATTGTAGACTAGGCCCAGAAGTGTGAACCATTTTAAGTCTAGTCCACTTAAGATTTTTGCCAAGCTCTTTGTGATCAAAGAGGCATAAGGAATTGTCACAATTTGTGACTTCTTTTGATTAATTTGATAAGTCGAAGATTCAGCGACCGTTTTCTTAAAATTAGTCCTATTGATAAATTTATGTCAAACCCATTACACCTGGCTACTTCCTTGATAATTTTGAACTTTTTCTTGTACCTGTCTGGATTCAAAGGAAAGGAAAGGAGTCTGTGAACCAAAAAGTTGAGACTAGCCATCTTGTGTTGTGGACAATGATAGGAGTCTGCTGTGATGTAGCGAAGTATACTGGTGTCTTTTCGATATACATCAAACTCTAGTTCCAGATTATTTCTGATAACAAGACTATCTAAAAGTGGTAAACACTCATAAATGTTGCACTCAAAGTTTTACTTTTTTGTACGCATCAAACTCTATTTTTTTGGGACTGATCTGTCAAAATTTTGACAGATGTGTATAAAAAAGTAAAGCTTTACGGTTTCAAAAAAGAGGCCATACAAACACCTTTTGGAAATCAGCGCCAAAAAAAAAAAAAAATGACCAAATTTCTTAATTCTTTTGTGATCATCGCCTAAAAATCATAGTGTGCACCTCGGCCAAAAGTTCTTTTTTGGCCTTATATGCATTGTGTCCTCTGCTCAAACCTTGGCCACAAACAGCAGATGCGTTCAAAAAAGCTAACTTTCAGTAAATCATCAGTTCCTTTCGTTTTACTTTCTTGATTTTGTAGTGTTTGTCAAAAAGTTTTTTCTCAGTCTTATTTAAGAGTGTTACAAATAACTAAACGTTTTAAATGCTTATCGAGAAGCTGAAAATGGTTCCAAGTTTCAAACGATGAAAGATACGAAGATGCACCAAAAAAGAACTAACAAACGCAAAGATAACTTTCAAAACAGAGCTGAGTCATGTTTTGTAATTATTAGTTTTCACCTCGATAAGATTTGTTTGCTAATGGATCACTCTACCATCTTCCTAGATCGCTCGATATGTGCTCACTTGAATTTCTACAGAGTGCAACTCCGATGTAGCTTATGAATTACATGATAACCACAAATAAATTAGATCCTGCCAACCGTGTATATGTTGTACTGTACACCCTGTAAACATTTGAGTGATTAATGTATTAATTAATTTATTGCAGTTCAGCACGTCATGATTTGCATGTTTTAAAAAATGCATAGCATTTACTTAAAAAAATAAGTGATAAACCTAAATTTAAGACCGTCAGATTATTATTATTATGCAATGAAAAGAGACCGCAATCAAAAGTACTGCTCAGAAAAGGCTGCCGAAGAGACAGTAAAAATAAATCAAAATTAATTGAAATATGATACATTTTAAAGTTTGTGGACCTCCTGCCGGCAGGCGATTCAAAAATATGACTTTTGGGTTAGGCCCTGCCGCCCGGTTGCAACATCTAGTTTAAAAAACAAAGGTCAGAATAGATAAATCTTATGATGCAAGATGACAATATGTAGGATTATAAATGTGTACCACGATTAATACAATAGGACATACCGTGCTTTTTGAATTTGCAAATGACGTAACTTTCCCAAGTTTGCAAAGTTCAAAATTTTAATAGGGAATTTCAACTGTGTGAAAATATGTCTATTAGAATAAACCGCAATTTCACAATATAATGTAGCTCGTGTGGATAAAATAGGTGTGCCAATACTGGTTTTTGATATTTTCATATAACATGTAACTGGATGTTTCTTGGGTGCAATGTTTTTGAAATCAAACTCAACGAAGATATATTAATTCCGATTCCTGTGGAATCTTTAAACTCGCATAATTCCGTAACCACTGAACTTCAACATAATTCCAGCCAAAAATATTGAACCTTACCAGTGTAGTAAAAAGTGCTGAAAACTTACCCCCATAACGGTTCGAAATTTAAACAATGTTAACAAGATGATCATCTTGGTATCTTAGTATCTTTAGATCTGTCGTTATGTGAAATTACTATTATCGAGGAATTCAACAAATGCGGAATTTTTTAAATATCCCTATTCGTTAAATTTTTTCCACAAAAAAATACTTTTAGTCGGTATAGGTTGAGATTCTCTCTATTGAGATAAACCAGATTAAGCAAGCATTCGAGAATTCAGAACATACCTTTTCTGGAATATCCTGGTAGCTTGCAGATGCTTGAAATACTCCATAATCCAAAAAATTCAACAAATCTATTCGATTTCATAAATGTCACCGCTGGTGGATAGATAATTATATGTAGTCATGTGGAGAATTTCGCAAATACAACCTACTTAACCGTGCATTTAAATGATAAATAATGAGTTTAATCCGGAGATAAATTTAAATATATGCTAATTAGAAGTATAAATAATTGACTAAATACAATCTTAGAAACACATATGTGCACCACTGGAGAGGATTACCCTGGAGGCTCTTCCGGGTACAAGAGTGGATTAAAAACACGTCCGCGACCATCCTGGAGAATTTTTAGTTTCCATTGCCGTAATCCCACGAGTTATGGGTTGCGTGTGCACCAGCCCATGAACTACCTCCAACGTCTATTTTTCGAGAGTATTTCTCTCGAATTTAATTACAGAAAATACTGCGTTCTCATATTTATCAGCGACAAGATCGCGTAATCTCGCCGTAATTAACAAAGTGTAGATAGTAGTTTTACTATGAAAATAAACTTTTAACTGATGATTTGTGGACGTGTATTTCCATAAAATGTTACGCCCAGAACATTAAAAAATAGTTCAATGTGCAAACTGCTACTGGTATCTAGTCATATTTACATTTATGAGCTTTACTGCGGTGCTGGTAAGTTTGTACCAATGAGCTGCACTTTTTTATTTATTTTGTTTAATGTTTATGAAAACTAATCAGTCATATAGTTTGTAATAGAAATAAAAAAAGATCAAAAACACAATAATAAAATAATATGTTAATTTATTGGCTAAAATTTATCATAACAACACAAACCTGCATAAAAAGTGTAGGTGTTCATTTGTATAAAGCAAGCTCACATTGTATGAAATGTTAAGGTTGTGATGGTTTTCAAAAGCTATCCTAATAATTCAGACTCTAGAGATATCAAATTTATTATTTCTTCAACTGCATTTCATTGAGTGACGTAATCTCTATTATTAAAGTCCTTCAATTGAAAATAAAATTGACAGGATATAAATTAACTTCGTCTGAATGAATCCAAAATTATCTTTGTAAACAGATCTTTGAATGTGAACGAATAGAGGACAGTGGAGTTTCAAATCTTACTTTATGGACCTAGTTTGGTATACCTGGTGGACACAGTATCTGCGATTTTATTTATTCATCCTATGATATACAGGGTCAATAAAAAATCTTGCTTATCTTTAAATCGATTTGAACGAGTTATATCTTTACGTTCTGGAAGAAGCGCGTGATGATTTAATCTCGAATTATTTATATTTTTAGAGTAGAATCAATATAAATTATCTACTCCCAAAAGTAATATTTGAGCTCATAAAATGAACCCGAGATTCTTTGCCGATTAGAGATTTAACTTAATTACTTTTTCGTTCTTGTTATACTTTGATAAAGTTTTTGAAATTGTATTAAGTCAAAACTCGTAATAGGGACTTGTAAAGCATCCTGTGGCCACGTCAATGTTAGAGCCTGAAGAGACCTTTGCACCACTCTTTCGAACATTCTCCGTATGCGATTAAAATGTCATAATGTCAGCCGTCATTTTGGCGTTTCCATCCACATTATCGACCAGATTCCCAGCCCAGCAGGACCGTGTAATAAGAAGGAGGTTTATGTCGAACACCATAAGTCACGAAGAGGCCATCACGGCGACAATAGAGAGTGACCCCTGACCGTCATCGTCCCAACGAGATCAGCATCTACAGTCTAAATGACCCTCATATGTCTTAGAGAGTGAAATTTCGTCACTTGACTGTCAGACCACAAGCAGGTCCGCTCTTCGTCATCCCATCTAACCAACACCCATTATACGGAAGTCCGACGTCACCTCATAGATCACGGCTTTTAGGAGCAGCGGAAGGTCTTTGGATAAGTACGATCATGCTGGTTATGAAGAGAGGAGTGACATTTTTAATGATGTTGAAAATTACTTAGTTTAAGTTTAAATTGTGATTAAGTATGGCTCAATATATGTATATAAAATTTTGATGTGGCAACAATAATTGAAGTGAATCCAAATCTAGAAACAATTCTTTCAACAGAAGCCAAAATTGACAACCGATTGAGACAAAGTCACTTTACAGAAACTCTTCGGCCAAACAATAACCTCAAAAGGAGCCCATTATTTCCCTGCCATATTATGAAAACATATCAATTGCTTGGGAGTGTTAAATATCTCCATTGACTTTGAGTGTATTCACAATTTCATGCTGTTTTCGAAAACTGGCTATTACGCCTTCCCGCAATAATAATCAACCAATTAAATTTTGATTAGATTATTATTATTATACGAGCCAGTAATGAGGACTCCTATCCAATTTGGACATTTCACTAATTGCGACGACAATGTTTTGTAATAATTGATATTTTGAGGTAGGGAAACCATAAATCATCATTTTTACTGTCGGTCATAAATTTTTACGGGTATTCTAATGTTCCAATTATCCTCCTATTTACAATAATTTAATAACTTACACAAAGCTGTAATTATTTTACTAACCACAATGTAGAAATTTCAGCGTTTACACTCGATTTATCACAGCAATATGTCACGGAAAACAAATTGCGACTAAAATACACACAAAAATGCTGCTTTTAAAGTGTTAAAAATTAAATTCAAGTGTTCGTGCTTTTCAAAACAGCAATGGAGTAATTAAGTTTTAATCACAGCAAATGCACACTTTAAACTTTGTAAATGGATTTGAATGCTTTATTGGGATAATGAAAACTGATCCGCTGAATTTTGAGATTACGTTGTTCTGTGAATCTGCTGCTATTTGAAAATTTTTTTTCTTTTGTTGACCAAAGTACGAAAACGCAAGTACCAATTAATTTAATTTAATTTAACATTTTACACAAAGTGTGAATAATGACCAGGCATATTTATATCAAAAATTTAACCTGTGTCCCTCACACATGGTCAATACAATTCTATAAACTCTCGGCGCTTCTAGAAACCTTTGAGAACTTGAGATGTGTGACTGGAATTGACAATTAATATATTATTTAATTATCATGATCATATTCTTAACACAAATGTTCACTATAAACTTTATGATTTTCAGGTAATGTAAGCATCTAGTAATTAGTAATAATTGCAAAAAACAAGATTACACTTTGATTACAAATTTATGCAAATCCTACTTACCGACATGCGGCGTTAATATAAAAAGTGGCTCGATTTTAACTGCTTTGATTTATTTAATTATACAAACATGTAAGAATCTACAGCATTTATTGCAAGGAAAAAACATCCGAAGAGGAGGAGCGCTCTCATAGTATTTCTGTGTCATCCTATCAAATCTCGCATCGTTCTAATCCTCGAAGCGATTATTGTTTCGTTTTCTCACACGACTCGATCTTGCCTGGAATGTCATATGTAGATGCGGCCCAGCAGGGGCCCACTTGCTTATATTCATTATCCCATGGCGATGCCGCACCGTCTCCGAGCCCCCCTAGCTCCGAACCCCTCGGACGGTGCGAGAAACATGTGTTTCGGCCGAAGCCCGAACGTGATAAGGCCTTTTCGTGGTCTTATCGATGCCCGCAACGAAAACTACAAATTACCTGAGTCATTGTTAACGCAAAGATCAAATTTGACCGTGAGGCGGGGGAGGCAAGTTCCGTGAAAGGACGGAAATTTGTACCTGAATTTATGTTTCTTGGTGGATGAACATAATTACGGGGGCTTTGACCATTTGCATTTTGCAAACACTATACTCGTTTCGCCCAACAGATATATCTACTTATTGTTAGTAATAAAACTTGAGGCTGGGAGGCTACTTGCGTAAAGTGTTGTTACCCAACTGTCCTCTTCACAAAGAAGAAATTCCATCTAAACTCTTATCCTCAATTTTTGACAAAAGTTCCTAAGCTCAAATGTTGACAGAAAGGTAAAAGTAGTGAAAGCAAAACACAAATTATACTTTAGTTACATATATTTATCTGAATCAGATTCTTTAGTAGAAGAATCTTCCCCTACATTAACTATTAATGACTCCACTGGAATCTCCATCAAGACATCTAGTTGCCAGATTTTCTGTTCTTCGCTCTGGGTATGGCGAATTGCATTTTCCCAATTTTGTGGAGTCACATTTCCACCAGCCGCAAGAAAGAGTGACTCCACGTCGGCCATTTTTATTTGCCCCCATATTAGTTCAGTCGGATTAAACTCACAGTGATATGGGGACAACCGATGCACACTCAGTTTTACACAAGTTTTACTAACCTTAGAAGTTCGTGGCGAACCTTGCCTTCTCGCTTGGAGGCCCCGATTTGTCGTCTCCAGGCTTTTATGTCCGGTTTCTCTCGGAACATGATGTTAAATAATACAATAAAGTTTTAAACATCGATTGAAAGTCATAGTTCATTCTTACTTACCAAAAGCCAAAAAGAGCCCTAAAAGCCCTAAAAGCAGTTCTCTTAAAATTGGGCAAATCCTCTTCAGCTTTAAAAATATCTAAAACTTTCTGTGGTGTTGGCGGTTCATTCCTAAAGAATGGCATATCTAATGTCATCGTCCACTTCATCTAGTATACCGATCATCGATGACATTACAACAGGTGGTCGGGAGCACATGAGTTGTATATTCCCGCAAAATATTATACACAGTCGCCACACCAGCGCCTACCAAAAAGAATATTAAAGATTATGATACACAATGATTATTATTATGAAATTTTATAACTACAATCTCTAAACATACCGTTTGTGTAACAGTCCCAGTTCAGGGCGCCAAACTTATAAGACAACTCCTTTACTACTTTATTTAAACAAGATACACTCTTCAGCGCTCATGGTAAATGTCAAAAGAATAAATTTTAACCTCACTTCTGAATCTCGGGTGCCAAATTGTTTATCCAATAAAAATTCAAAATCACCAATATGGGGATTGCACAATCACTAGATAACTTTCAGTGGAGACAAGGGTCCTTCTTAATTCAGCAGGACACGCTAATAATAACAACAAAATTTATTAACCTCAAAAATATAAATCAAAATTTCGTCGTCTACGCTAATTGACGTTTATACAAGCCTGTCCAAACCAATGGCATTGAGAAAGCATTACTCCCCACATCACTAGGGATCATGTGTGGATCATTTTGTAGGCTGATGTTTCAGCAATGGCCAGACTTGTATAAACATCAATCGGCGAAGAAGACGCAAATTTTAATGCATAAAATTAACTGAATAAACAAATGGTTTCTTGAAAAACGAAGGGACGTAGCTCCAGCAGTCTACCCTAATATAAATCGATCGGTTTGCCACCAAAGAATTTCCTATTATGCATTTACGAAAACTGTACTGTAGTAGTATGTATATTTATTACCTTTACAGGTTTATAAAGTATCCGATACATTTCCCATAACTCAAATAAAATAAAATATAGTATAATAAATAAAACTAAATAAATCAATAATTCAACACAATAACTAGCAGCTTTTATCCCTTCCCATTTATTGTCCCTCTTCTTCACTCAACCTTCCTCATCCATTCAATCCCTCTTCCGTCCTCATTCAAAATTTCTTCTCTACTCTCATCTCTCCCTCTCAATTCTACGCATTCCTTCAACAAATGCTCTATCGTCTCCTTTTTTTCTCCACACATCCTGCATACTCTATTATTATCCTCACTCCAATATTTATTTTCTCTCTCCTCATTTCCACATCTAAATCTTGCTATTATCACTCTCTCTTTTCTACTCTCTCTTCCTAGGTACTTTGGCATTTCTTCCGTTATTATTTTTTCATACTTCCCATTGTACCTAGACTCCCTAATTCTCGTTCTTATTTCCTGCACTTGCACATCTCTATCTCTCTGCACTAATTCATCTGTCATTACTCTGCCTCTCTCTCGCATTCTTTCTCCGCGCCTGTATACCCGTTTCTTTCGAAATATGCCTCCCTCTCTTTCCATATCCCCTTTCCTATTTATTTCCTTTTTTCTTTCGAAACACTCTTGCAAAATTCTGCACTCTCCTCTCTCTATCACTCTCTCCTCAAATCTTACTGCTCTTTTTCCTGCTTCTATTCTTATTCCATCTCTCTTTGTTTCCTCCATCATTATATACCCCGGTGTCTTTCTCTCTACCCCTAGCACCCATTTCATATATTTTCCTTGCACCCCTTCCAATCCTTCTTGCTCTTTCCATCCCCATATTTCCGCTCCATACATCATCACGCTTTTCACCAAACTATCAAACATCATTACTCTCCTTCTAAAATCATGTCCAAATTTTCTCTCTCCTATTCCCCATACAGCTCCTATTATCTTATTTGCCTTTTTCACTAACTCTCTCACATGTGCTGTTGCTGTGTTTCTTTCATTTATCACATAACCTAAATACTTAAATTCTTTCATTTCTTCAATTTTCTCTTTCACCCATTTCCACTCATTTACTTTTCTCCTACCATTCCCTTTTCTGAACCCCATCATTTTGGATTTCTCTACATTCACCGTCAACTTTTTCCTCCTCATATTTCTCCATGTTTCCTATCATTTCTTTCATACCTTTCTCCTCTCTCGCTAGCACCACCAAATCATCCGTATATGCTAAAGACCACACTATTTTTGTTACCAGATGCTCATTTATCCCTTTCTTTCTCAATCATTCCCACAGTATATCTCTTTCCACATTATCAAAAGCCGCCTTCAGGTCCACAAAGAATGCATATATCTTGCCAACCCTCTTTTTTATATAATTTCCTGCTATGTGATTCAAGATAATATACATTATCCATGGTCCCTCTACCTTTCCTAAATCCCGCCTGTCCGTCTGGTAACACCCCCCTACTCATTCATTTCCTTCATCAGCCTCTCTTCCACAATCATCGCGTATACCTTATATGCTGTATTTAGGAGAGTGATCCCCCTATAATTACTGACTGTATCCTTTTCTCCTTTCTTATATATGGGGCATATTATCCCCTCCTTCCACTCTTGGGGGAATCCCTCTCCCTTCCACACTCGATTCATTATCTCTAACAACCTGTCAACTTCCCTTTCCGTTCCATATATCCACGCTTCATTCTGTATACCATCCCTCCCCGGTGTCTTTTTTCTTTTCAGTTTTCTTAGTTGTTGCTCTAGTTCTTCTCTTGTTATCTCTTCTATTTCTTCCACTCTTTGTTGTCTTTTTTCCTTTTTTTGTCTGTTTTCGTCACCCCCCAGCAGCTCACTGAAGTACTCTCTCCATTCCTCCATAGTAATTCCATCACTCTCTCTCTTATGAGAGTAGTAGTAGTATTTATGTATCTCCATACCTCTTCTTCCGTCTTTATACCCTTCATCTTTAGCTCTTCTTCCATCCGTTTCTTTTGCTTCTTCTCTTGGCATACTAAATTGTACCTTTTGCGTGCTCTCTTGTACTCTTCCTTGGTTGCTTTTTCTTTTTTCCAATTTCTTAGTTTTCTTCTTGCTTTCTCCAACTACTTTTAATCAGTTTTTCCCTAAAACACCAAAAACAATTTTATTATAACTGCCAACGCACGTTTCGCCAACAATGTTGGCATCATCAGGGCGATGAGTAAACTGCTTTCTTGCTTTCTGCTTCCTTTCCCTGCATTCTTTATCCCACCACTCGTTTCTCCACAGCCCCATCTTCTCTCTTATCTCTATCTCTTTTTTTCTGTTGCGTTTCTTATGTTATCGCTCAGTTGCCTCCCTAAGTCTTGCTCTATAATTTTCTTTTCCTTTTTCCGTCCAAATATTCTTCACAATTTTTCTTCTAAACTCATTCTCACTTCCTCTTTCTTTCTCCCACCTTGAATTTCTCTATTTCATCCCATGCTTCTTCATTTACCATAACATAATTAATAACTGTCTCCCCTCTTGATCCAATATACGTGTACTCCCCTTTCTCATCTCCTGTGCAATTCCCATTAAGTATGTCCCACCCTCTTTCTTCTACTAAGTTCATCAGTACTCTCCTTTCTCCGTTTTCTGTTCCATCTTTTGTTGATCTTCCTTCTATTGTTTCTTGTTCCTCTTCTATCCGTCTTCCTGTTTCCCCAATTCTTGCATTAAAATCCCCCAAAATCACCGAAGTTCCTTCTTCTTGCTCTTTTACTCGCTCTTCTATTATTCTCTTCGTTTCCGTCATACTTTTGCTGTACACTGTTATAATCCTCTATTTGCTCTGTTTACTTTTCACCGTTCTTTCCATAATCCCTCTTTCTTCTTTTGCTTCAGTTCCATTTTCTCGTTCCAGTCCCTCTTTCACCCCCATTATTATCCCACCTTTAGCTCTCCCTTTCTTGCTTTCCCTCTCTGCATATTGAAATTTCCACTTAAACTTTTTCGGCATTCTCTTTTCCAATTTTTCCCACCCCTTTTCTTCCACCCACGTTTCTACCATTCCCACTACGTCAAATTTTCTCAAATACTCCCAAAATTCATTCTCTTTGTTTTTTATTCCCGCTACGTTCCAGAATACTATACTTATTTGCTCCTTTTCTCCTTTATTCCTCTCCGTATTCATTTTCCCTTTTCTGCCCTGTCGTCTTTTTCTTGTGCTCTTAAAAATCTTCTGTATCTAACTCCCCCTTTTCTTCGTCCCACCTAAGCCCTTTTCTCTCTATCCATATCTTTTTATAACCCACTTTCACCCGCTGTCCTTTTTGTCGCTCTTCTTTGGCTATCGCTCTTAATTCCTTCTGTATATCTCTTTATTTCTTTGTCAGATCATCTTCTATGTATACTCTCTTTCTTTTTTTTTCTCTTAGTTTTCTTTTATTTTCCATAACTTTCCTCTTTTCCCCCCAACTCCCAAGTTCCGCCACAATCATTTTTCCTCCATTTATTTTATACATCTCTCTCACAGTCACTTCTACCTCTAATTCCACCTTCATCCATTTTCCAGTTTCTTCTCGTTCTCGCATTCCTCTTCGTCCAATCCCGTTACTACAATATTCTTTTTTCTCACTCTTTTTCTGCTCTTCCATTTTCTCCTCCAATTTTTTAATTTTTTCTTTTAGTTCCATCTTTTCTCCCCATTTTTTTTCCTTTTCACGCATCATAATTTTCAACTGTTCCAGTTCCCGGCTCATCTTCTGATTCTCTTCCTTTATCTCCCCTACATCCTCCATAATTTTTTTCAGCATCTCTTTCATTTCCTCATCCATTGCCTTTTTAACCGGTGATCTTTCTAACTTCTTACTTTTCCTAAAGGGGTTAATCCTCTCTTCCGACTCTCGCTCTCACTACCACTTTTTTTCATTCTATTTCTTTTTCACTTTTTCACGCTCTTTTTTTATCCGCTTGTCTTATCGAGCGCTGCAAAACACGTCCGCTCGGCTGCTCGAATCGGAATCCACGAAAACTGCACTGGTAGATACCTAACGTATGGAACGAAAGTTTTCGGAAAAATATAAACTTCACAAAATGAAATTTAAAGAAACTTTAATAAAATCTAATAATTAGCTTATCATTATGGAGCTCTTTAAAAATAAGAAATAACACTAAAGTACTGAAATCGGGCCATTGTCTTCAATCTGCCGCAACGTAGGTTTAACCTTGACCATTAACCCCTGGATGGTGACAATATCAATTTCTCCTATCTTTTGAAAAATCCTTCTTCGGAATTGTTCTTTCGATCTACCTTCCCACTCTTGATTATACACTTTTCTAGATAATATCGCCCAAAAATCTTCGATTGGTCGCGCCTGTGGCACATTTGGAGGGTTGTCGTTTTTTGGAACAAAATTAATGTTGTGGTCCCTTAGCCATTGCTGAGTAATTCTAGCATAATGACACGATGCCAAATCAGGCCAAAAGATGACATTATCATTCCTGTGATGTCTGTTAATAAATTGTTCTAATTTATGCAGACATTTTCTTATATACGTGTTGGCATCTACAGCCTCACCCCGCACACGTCCAACATAGGGTCGTGAAATACCGCTTGAAGAAATGGCACACCATACCAAAATTTTATCGGAAATTTTTGCCTTTTTCTTAAATTTTACGTGATCCGGAGTGGCTTCTATGTCGTTGGTATAAAATCCCTCAGTACCTTTCATCTCCGAATCTGCAAAAGTAAAATACTTTTCATCATCTAAAATGATCACACGACCACGTGTGAAGTGGTGCAGTCTCAGCGCTCTACAGCATCTCGGTATTCTTTCGAGTTGTGCTGCTGAGTATTTGGGACACTTTCTTCTTTTTCGGTATTTTAAATTATTTTTCTTTATTTCCCGACATTATGGTGGTGTGAGAAACACCAAACTGACGGCCTAATCGTGGAATGGATGTCCCTACCTTGTCTTTTACTGCTGTTAAAAATCTTTTTCCGGTTTTTTCCGGTCAATGAGCAAGGACGGCCACTTTTGGGTAAGTTAACACACTCCACCCCATTTTCGCAATCTTTTATGGTTTGATAAATAGTTCACAAACTGATGTTTTTATTTCGAAAAATATTTATAATATCGGGTTTTGGCACACTTCCAACTAGGTTGTAAATACTTTTTCGCAAATCGATTTTATACGCCATGATTGATAAGCAAATTGAGATAATTGACATTGACACAATTCAGCAGGCTTACTTGATTACAATGGCCCATGTTTACTTGATGTGTTTTATTTTATTTCGAATAATTTAAATTTCAAAATTTTTCCAAAAACTTTCGTTCCATAGGTTATTTAACCATAATCGTTCGACAATATTACCAATTTTCATATCTCACGTACTGCATCTATCTGGTACATAACCCTGGTGTGTTTTCAAGCGGCGGAGAATCTTCTGGAGCGCTAGGTTCACTGTCGGACTCCTGTCGATCTAGAAATCAAACCGAGGGGGTCGCCAGGAATCTTTACCCGAAAGGAAAGTCAGTGTCCGAAGTCATTCATCCAGGCCAATTCACCATCTGCAGGATCCACAGCTAGGAAAAAAACTCTCGTGTTGCCGTCGTGAACCGAACTGTCCCAAAACTCCGGAGGGTTAATCCAGTAGTTGTGGTAGGAAAAAACCACCCTCCGGCGCTCATTGGCTAAGAGGTTTTACTAGGTTACTAGCTGTTTTTTACATTAATTTTACTGCCTACAAAACATTACTTACTTGGCTTAATCACATCTTAATCTTAAGCTAATCACGCGCGTCCCACTATATTGAACACGGTAAATACCACAGAAAATATCGCGTGACTGGTGGGTAAGGCGTAGTTTTGACCGGCGCCAGGTTTATGGTCATGCAGTAGAGAACGTGATGTACCAAAACTATGTTTCCTATAAAACACACTATCACAACATTATTGAAATAGTAAAATTATAGTGAAAGGTAATAATAATATTGCCAACACAGAGCTATCCTTAAAATTGTTTAGCAGTTTATTATCCGGCTGTATACTAAAAAATTCTGGAGCTTTTACTAACTTTTACTGTACATTCGTTTTGGAAATATTTGTGAATTTTTAGTTCAAAATGGTTTTTGAAAAAAAGTGAAAATAATGTTCAGCTATGTCGAATTAACATTTCATGTTCTGCTGGGGCTTGCCCCAAACAATAGTTAACATGTGATTCCATATGGCCAGTTTAAGAAAACGCAGTGTAGGGGAAAGTGGGGGAAACACGAACACCTAGGGAAAATTTAAATAAAACAACTAAATAATTATGACACAGACTTTCTTTTATTGCTTATTAAGCAAGTTCAATTATCCAACTAACTACTTTAGTAGTCAATATTTATAATTTTTAATAAATAGTAACATCTGACCCGAAGTCAGTGGGGTAATTACGAACTTTCATGATTAACCTATATAATTAGTTTTCAACTACGTTAGAGATCACATTAATTTGTATCTCGCCGACGTTGATTGTTCATCTCAATTCGAAATTACCTTCGAAATTGCCCCACATGATCTGTTCGTAATTGCCCCCAAGATTGAAAAACAAATATGATAAAAATTATTTTAGGTTATGTTTACATTTTCCGTTAGCGTTAGTGTCATTGGAATCTTTGATTAGTGAGTATTCCAGTCTGTAAACGTTAGACACATTTATGTTGTTCACAAAAATATAGCTAGTAGTCACTTTTATGAAAAAATTACATCAAAACACACAAATAATTAAAATATTCGTACCTTGATTCACGTGTTCGTCCGGTTCTCCCCAGTTATCTTCCAATAGAAGTGGCGTGATCGTTAAGGTGGCGGTAAACACAATACTGTCATCTCTTTCTAACATAGTAGAACAGTTCGGCATTATGCGTCGTTGGTGTTTCCCCCACTTTCCCCTATGTGGTATCACAGGAAACCTTTAACTGCAGTAGTGCATATTTCTTAGTAACGTGTTTTATATTAAATAATTTTCACTCACGTTGTGACAAAATTCGGTATCAAACATAACCTCACTAATTTGACAGTACATAATTATTATTCTAGACAACTTCGACTTGTAACTATTTCATTGACACTCAGTGTATTCGCGAATGTAGGAAATAGAATCTAGCTGGTGTGAAATTCAGAGCCCGGGCCATCCATCGAGCTATGTGACATGGCAACCATTCTCAAATATTTATGGCGGGTAATTTTGCAGCCGTTCTCGATTAGGTAAACAATAAACAAACATGAGGGCGACATCGCCTCGTCGCACCACTATTAAAAATGACAGTTTTCTCCGGAAGGCAACAGGTGCTTGCTGGGTATAATATATTTTTTTAAACGATGATGCCAGTGTCCGAAGTGCGGCCCGCCAGCTGTAGTACATCATCACTGTCATGAGGTACTTTACGGGTTTACCAAACAGTCGGAAGAGATACGCACTGAAGACTTTCATTATGATACATCGGGGCAGTCCGTGAATAAAGCTGCACCGCCACGGAAGCTCTGGGGGTGGCGTTAATTGATCATTAGCTCATTTCTCCTTGTGATGGACGCTACCCTACCAGTGCAAGTTTTGTTGATGAAGAAATTATAAGACAAAAATATGCCTATCTATAAACGGGTACAATAAATAAAGTTGTAAATAACAAAAGTGTTTCATTATCGCAAGACGCATCAATGTTAATGCTAGAAGCTGTCTTATTACAAGAGATGACTATGGAGACCGACTGTATTTGCTCTTCTGCTTTCCATAGTATACGCCTTCTTAATAAAATTTTATTTGGAAGAAAACCCCATTCCATATTCCTCAAGACTCCTTATCGTCAGTCAAGCTATTGTCATACTATATCACATACTATTGTTTATTTCGTGAAGAAACTCCTCCTTCTGTCGGACGAGGAAGCTTCCAACTTTGACATTCCCCTTTGTAACTCAGGTTTCGTTGGTGTGAGTTTCCAAGCTCTATACATCAGGTCGGAATAAACAATTAAAATCGAAAATTCCGTCGTGTTGCCGTCTGGAGCGGTGCATCCGCGACCTGCATCCAAACTTTAACTCCTTCCACCGCCGCCGCCGCCGCCGCCCCGTGACAATTCCATAAGCGTCTGAATTATGCAGGCACGTAATGCGCCAAAATGCAAATGCTCCAGTCAGGCCGTTCTAATCGGGACGCCGAGCGCACGAGCACATTCCAAATAAACAAGCTGAGCAGCATCGGCGGCGGCAGGAGCGGCGGCGGCGGCGTTCCGGCGCTCTCCGGTTAAAAATAAGCGCTCATTAACAATTCACTAGATGTTCCGCTTTTAAGAAATTAAAAATGCATGAAACTTCGATGTTTCTAATTATCTTTAATAGATTATTTTAATGGGCTTGTTAAATATTTACGCAAATCAAGCGCGAAATGACGTTTATTACGGCGAATGGGCGAGCGCTTTTTTCGCTTTAGCGTAACGTTATAGTTCAGTTGGTAAAAAGAGATACAAAATATTGCTACTCACTTAACTGCTGTGAGAATATTATTATTGCTAATATGATCGTCAAAAAACACAGATGCATCGCAAAAGAGCTATTAATGTAATGTTTGGTTCCTATAAGATCGATAGATCATTGAAGGTGTTTTTAACCCGAGAGTTGGCATGGGGTATAAAAATATCCCAGCTCTACTTTTTTGGGACTTTGCATATTGGCTTCTAAGATAAATTTCATATAAGGTACGTGTGGGTAATAAACCAACATAAATTTAGATTTAGATTTTTTTATATAAAAAAAGAACCGTTTTATACCATGTTAATAGTATTTAAAATGGTGAATTAAAATATGATCATAAAAAATAAAATAAAACATAAAAATAGTGTCCTGGGCCAAAATAACTGCAATTGCAGATATTTAACATAAATAAAACGTCTTACAAAATAATATTACCCATCATTCTCGGGACAACCAACCATACTCTATCTCTTATCTTTTTTTTTACACTAGGCATAAAAAATCCCGGACACTTTTCAGGAGCTCGATTAGCACAATTATCGCATTTTCTCATAAATGTGCAACAAATTATACATACCCAAAAACAATATTAGTTTTCAAGTTTACAGAAAATTTAAGGCCCGAGCTTTATAACTTGGTGCTTCATTTGATTTTTCCATTGAGGTTATAACCACAAAAAAGAAACATAATCAGATACGTTAGTGCATTCAATGGAGGAATATGAATCGTGGGTCACAATAGTTATTCGTTGAATGATTGAAATTATTTTAAACAGAAAAGTTTTTAGCTGGAGTGATATTAATTTAACTGCAGTTTTCTGTAAAAAAAAAATGCTGTGGCCGTATGATAACATATTCTAACGTAGCCTGAGCCGGGAGGGTTCGAGGATTTAAAGAAATTCTGGTGCACACCGTAGTTACTAACTTTTATTAAAAAAAAAAAAACTATATAGTATGAGATCACCACGACAGAATCTTCTAGGCTGATGATTTTATGGGAACAATAATTCCTAGACGTTCTCATGGTCTGTGGACTGTTCTAGATAAATGCCGTTACCATAATATGTGGTCATTCCAATAATTGTTTCCAGACAGATGACATCATCCACTTCCGGTGCCGTCGCGCTGTCGTCTCAATATGTTGGACTTTATTACCTACACCTAACTTAAAATATTTTTCATTACATGTCTTCTGTAGCCTTCTGTATAGGTTAAAACATTAGCCAACTTTGACAGAAATTGACATTGAAGAACGCGTATAAATTATTATCATTAATTTGGAATTATACCCCATATCGTATTATACCCCGACTCTATTGTTACGTTCTGGAAGAAATTGCCAACTCATCTGTCCGAGATCGTTCTGGCGTAATCCTAGCTTCTTCACAAATTCGGCGCGAAACTGCCGACCTAGTTAAGATAAATACGAAGATCACAAGGAGCTGAAGATTAAAGAGCTGAAGAGGGACCTGGAAGAAAATGAATTGGAAACATCTGGAACAAAATCGATGCTACAGAAGAGGCTGATTGAGGACCTTGAGAAGGCAGGCGAAAATCCTGAAGTACACTTGTTTCCTGTGACGTAAATACTAGACTACAGAAGATCCTAGAAAATATTCAAGTTTCACCAGCCTCAGGCAAGATTTTCTATAGTCTTTACTTTACGGTGCAAATTTTTATAGACGGAATTCGAAATAATGGCACGAAACAGTCATTGATATTAGCTAAGTAGTTAAGATTAGTAAAGATGGTTTGAGAAGTCCGAATCCGAACCGTTGAAGGACAGATGGTTTGAGAACTCAAGTCCAAATTCGAATTCGAAGGAAAGATTACGGATGGAACCGGGAAAACACTGGAAGCAACACTTCGGAGGATGTTGAAGGATATTGTTCCAACTGGAACTGCGAAAAAAAAGGTCATGTAGGAGCCGCTGCAAGGAAAGCTCTAAGAGACCACCGACTTCATCGAGGTGGGAAAACAACCGCAACCGCGACCTGCCATCAACATACCCTGAAAGCAAGTGTTGCATTTGTTATAACACATCAACATGTTTGTTTTCTGGCATGTTGGCTGCTGGACGAGGACCTTTGTACGGCCCAACATTTTACACACCAACAAGGACATACTACCCACAAATTAGAGAGTTATTTGTACCGTTACTGGAGATTCAGCTACCACCCTCGGAGAACTCAATGTGATTATCACAATTTTGAGTACCCCTTTCCACCACAAGGTAGCGAGTATTATATCCAGGATGAGGTAATACTTTTTTAATTTTTCACTTCATCGGCTATAGCTCCTAAACCATAAGTCCAAATCCTTTGATATGTACTCTGATAGATAAGTAATTTATTCCTTTCCAAACGTGTCCTAAGTTATTTATCTCTCATAAATCTTGTCTAAAGGCTACGGTCCTTCAAGTAAAAACGATCGGACATGCTCAACCTACTCCATAGGTCAGGCAAGTTAATCAAGGATTTGGGGCAAAATGAGCAATTAGAAAATTAAGTCATGTTATGACGCGAGTGTTTGCTAGACATGTAATAAAATAGCTTTTTTATTATATCTGCATCAGAATCGCCGTTTAAAGCACACCTGAGCGTGCGAATACAGGCGATTAAAGCACGGCGAGCTTTAAAGGTTGTCCAGGAAATATAGGTATAATTATAACTTCATCAAATTTGAAAACTTTTCATATTTCTTCAGGTATGGGTCTTTTGACTTCGATGGTAGTATTTTGGATTCCGCTTGTTCGGCCAATGCTTCTATATCGGGTGAAATCTCGTTTTAACTCATTTTTCCTCAATTTTTGCTGACACGACTAAATGCAATGACATTTTTTTTCTCAACGGTTCTAGAACGCCTCGTTTTCGAGTTCTGAAGTTAGCTCACCTCTGGAGATAGGGCAAACCTCAAATTCGGATTCAGCGACCCAAAAAACATATAGAACCGTTGAGAAAAAAACTTCCGGATTTTTTTCCTGGGAGAAAACTAGATTTACTGGACTACTAGTAAAAGCTGCGGATTAGACTTCAAACTTGGAAATGGAGAAGAGGAGAGACACTTCAAGATCAGAACGAAGTGAAATGATTCTGGGAGCTCTAGTGGATTACAAAGATGGTGAGGGAAACATCATGATGTTTGAACCTAGATGTGAGGGCGAGGATTGTACTGGGCAAAAGTTTGTAATATACGCTGTGACCCTGAAGAAGGGCGTATATTACAAAAATATTAAAATCACTAAACAGCCACAGAAGCTGTTCCTATTAAGCCATTATCAAGGAAATCTTGGGGAGGGTAAAAGAGGCAGAACCCATGTCATCAAGCATCAGATCAACACTGGGGATGCGAGCTCGGTTCGACGCCCTGCTAGAAGACAACCTCTTGCCAATAAGAAAGAGGCCGACAAAATCATTCGGGAAATGTAGGAAGCAGTGATTGAACCGTCGTGTAGTCCATGGACCTCGCCGGTTTTTTTTTTTCGTAAAGAATGTTGACTATCGTCAATTGAACAACGAGCGTCACGAAAAAGGATAGCTATCCACTCCCCCGAATTGATAATATCTTAGAAACCTTGGCGGAGTCGAAGATTTTCTCGACTTTGAACTCAAAAAGTGATTACTGGCAAGTTGAAATGGCACCTGGTGTGATTAAAAATAGTAAATAAAATCTTACGCCGTTTGGTCTTTGCAATGTTCCTGCAACTTTTGAAAGATGAATTAATAACTTCTGAAAGGATTATCGTGAAAAACTAACTGGAAGGCGTCATTGTATTTGGGAAATCATTCGAAGTTCTTTACTGAAGCTTAGTCGGAATAAATGCCACTTGTTTATAAAAAAGTCAGTCAAGTCAGGCTGTTGCTGTCGATGAGGAGATGGTCAAGGCTGTGAAGGAATGGCAAACGCCTGCAAAGAAGCATGACTTGCGTAGTTTTCTCGATTTATGTACTTACTATCGACGGTATGTGACAAGATTCATCAATTGCTAAACCGTTGTTTAGACTAACCAAGGAAGAATTAAGGTTCCAATAGGACGAAGATTGAAAATAATCTTTTGGCCTGCTGAAGAACGCATTGATCAATACTATCCGATTTTGAGTTACCCGTTGCCGCAAGGAGAATTTGTGTTAGACACGGATTCTAGCTATGTTGTCCTAAATACAAGAGGTGCGAGAGTGTGTCATTTGTTACTTTAGCAAAACCTTGTCCAAGCCAGAACAAAATTATTTCATTACTAGACGAGAGAACTATTGGCAGTCGTGAAGTCCGTGAAGTGAAATTCTTGCTGAGGAAAACATGTGCTGGAAAAACCTAAAGGTCAGATAGCCAGGAAGCAACTGTTGATTCCCAAAAACAGAATTTTGGAAGATCTAGAGCAGATCCATTGCGGAGGAGCAGGTGGACACTTGGGATTGTCAATGAGTCTTGGGAAGCTGCGGGAGAGGCGAGGGGGTAACCACTGATGAAAAGGGTGTACCACGGATTACAAATTTCACTTGATTACATAGTGAATACTTGTGATTTCATATGATTTCATGTGATTACATGTGACTACCATATGACTACATGTGATTACATATGACTACATGAGTGATTACATGATCTCACGGAGGATTTCATAAGATTTCATGCAATTTCAAGTATCTACATTCGGGTTACTAAATGATTACAAAAGATTTCACAATGATTACACGGGATTACCTTGACTATATGATGATTACATTAAAAAAATAATATGATCAAACATGTCTTCTATAGCAAATTATTCTCCTTATCCCAAATTATTATTTTTAATTGAAAAAGCAATAAAGATATACTTGTGTCGCCCAACAGATAGAGTAATAAAGCCGCCCCTTTGCGGGCGGTGTTAATAGCTATTAACATACCTAGAAATGTTATCACGTTTATTACAGCCGCAGATGTCATTGAAATCCGAGCTCGTAGAGCGACATCTAAGGGTGTTATGGATTATAACATTCGTGGTTTGTGGAATAGTTTATCGATTTCAGGTGACCATCTTCTCATTTATGTGAATTTACTGAAATTTTTTGCAAATTTTTCCGTAAGATTAAGATGGCAAAAAGAATTTTTTTTTTGGTAGTACAAATTCAGCGGTTTCTGGTAGTTCTAGTTCAGTTGTTTTTGGTACTTCTAGTTCGGCGGTTTCAGTACTTTCAGCTGAAATTATTTATAATGACCATACAAGAGAAATAGTCCAACAAAATGCATCTTCACACATGGAGTCTTCATCAGTTTCGAATTTGAATTTGCCAGGAATGGGGTCGTCCCACAATTTTTAAAAACAGCTTTTCTAGAAACTAGACGGAAAAATATTGTACCCCTATTTTTTTGTTTATTATTCATTACTAGGTAAAAGAAAATTCGAAACATCTGTCTTATTTGAAACGCGCGCCTTTCTGTGACGTCAACACGGAAAAAAAATCACCAAATAAAATTCAAAGTTACTAGATGGGCGGACAAATGAGAAGGCTCCCCTGAAATGACGTCACAAAAGGCGGTAAACGTACAGCGTTTGAAAATGCAAACCCAAATTGCGATTTTTGATACGCTGTTATCTCACAAAACAGCTTTATTAAACAACAGAACACGTTTTAGGTTTTCATCTTATATAGTCTACGAGATGCTATAGACGAAGTCGTCAATTCAATTGAGAGGGACGATCCCGTTACAATTTCTTTTTTGAAAAATTGCACCATAAATGTTTATTGTGATGGGGACAAAAAGCAGTCGTATCTTTTTCTCGTTATTTTCATTGTTATTTTTAAATTATAAGGTATAGTTTCGTGTAATCTTATACTATTTTAATAAATAACGTTACATACATTAATTTATTAAATTTCACATTAATTCGTTTTCACTTTCTTGACAAATGTTGACAATTGACATTTCGGTAAGGTAATATTACCTTACCAATTTTACATACAGGATACATTTATGGCTTACCTACCGGCCAACTTTTATTAGTGTAAACATCTGTTTAATATCCTGAAACCGATAAAAATAGTAATGTACCATTTATTGGTGGAGTTTAAATACTCCAGCATTTTGGAACGCCCGCTGCACCCAACTTAAATTAACAGCTTATCTGAGCAAGTTCTTCGACTTTTTGGTACACGTATTTTTCTCTTTTCTCCCCTTTTTGTCATTGTTCTTCGATTATATCTACAAATCAAGCTTTTTAATACTACTCTTTATCAATTTGTTACGAAAACGGCATATAGGTATAAAGATTGCAGTTATAAAAATAGTTTAGATGAAATTTCTTCCTTATGAATATGACAGTTGCGTACAACGCTTTACACAAGTGGTGTCCCACCCTTAAGTTTTATTACTCTATCGCTTGGGCGACACAAGTATATGCAGGGTGTTATGGAAGTCCTAGCAGAAAATTTAACCATAAGTAGAACTCGTCAAAATAAACATTTTTTCTATTTACCACTTTGCTAAAATCCGCAATTTTTTTCACATTTTTCTGACCCCTTATTTTACCCTCCGCCTATGCCTACATGAACTTGAAAGCATCAGAACGTTTTTGTCGAACGAGGTAAACACCAAACTTTTTTGGGACAAAAAAATTGTCGTTGATACTAAATTTTAGTTGTCAGTTGAGTGTCACGCCGCTATGTATTGTTGTGTGTTTGATTCTTGTGCTTCTCCAACTCCAGATTTCGGACGTCCAAGATGTAATCGTGTTTTGGAAATGGAACCTGAAATTTTTAATTCGAAGATGTGCTTCGAAGTGTCGGTGTGTTAACATTTATCGTTTATCGCACGTATAGCAACAAGGATTATCCCTGATGGAAGTTAGAGAGTTTATTATTACATGTTAACCTACTTCAATATTATGCATATTATGGTAGGTGAGTACATGTTTTCATTTAAACAGTTGTTATTTCGATTCATTTATCGGGTAAAGTTTTGTGCACTCCTACCAATCAATGAACGTGGGTCCATAGGCGGGTTTGGTTTTAGGGGTCAAACTATTCTTAATTTTAATTCCGTAAGGGAGCGTTTGAAAAATGATATTATTATATTTTATTTTGACGAGTTCTACTTGTGGTTAAATTTTCTGCTACTACTTTCATATACACTGGATATAACACAAAGTCAAAAATTCTTAATTAATGGATACCAAATTTAATTATTGAATTAAGTACCTTTTATAAAACTGCTGTCACGAGAAATTGGAAAAAATAGGTTACGAAAAAAATATGTTGCAAACTGTAAACTTATGACCCCTATGGCCACCACAAAGATAGGAAAAACTTAACATTAGGGCTAAACGAAAATGCAAACGACACAATTAGTTGAAAGAATATAATCACGAGCACCGCACGAGACAGGCCGAATTGAAGGCGGGAATATGAGAAATGCCAAGTATAAGTGCATATCGAGGTGCATATGAACACACAGAATCACACCACAGTAAATAACTGCGATTTTATTCGCAGAGGAAGATCTAGTCAAGCGAAAAGTAGTAATAAGAACAAAACACAAATCTAGTTACACGATGATAATATGATGATTACATAGACAAATACATGATATATGATGAGTACATAATGATTACATGATGACTACATGATGATTACATGATGAATACACGATGAATACATGATGATTACTTGACGATTACATGATGATTACATAATGAATACAAGATTTCACGATTTCATTAAGTTCTATTTATGATTGCAAGAAGATTACATATGATTTCACAAAAAATATATTTGATTACATTATGATTACAAAGTGATTTCAATAGCGCCGTTCCACGATTACATGCAGTGGTTACCCCCTCGGGGAGAGGTTCTATACTGAGTGAACTGCAAGGCGGATGTTAAGGAGTGGTACAAGAAGTCTGCAACTTGTGCCGCAAGTAGCGATCCACAAAAACGTTGTAAAGCTTCGATGCGGTAATAAAACGTGGGTAACCCAGTTGAAAGAATCGCTGTAGACATTGCTGGTCCGTTTCCCCAGAACGATGACGGAAATAAGTAGATCGCTGTAGTCATGGACCATTTCAGCAAGTAGGTTGAAGCATATGCCTTACCAAATCAGGAAGCTGCGACATTTACTGATGTATAATAGTGAAAAAGTTTATCTTCAAGCGACCAATGTATAGAAAGTTTGAATCAACCTTGTTTCAGAAGATCTGCAGCACTTTGAGTATATCTTGAGGATATCTACAACATCAGTGCTGAATTAGTGAATACCAGCCAGGTGACTTGCGTTGGTTGTATAACCAACGACGACGCCGTGGTTTGACCCCAATGTTACAGTCTTCTTGGGAGGGCCGTACGAAATTCATACCTGGAATAATGATGTCATTTAAATATGTCATAAGGAAAAGGGCAAACGGGAAACCGAAGATCATCCTCTTTAATCGTCTGTCACCTTACCACGGAAACAACGAGGACTGTCAGCAAGGAGAACAGGTGCGGCAGTTGATGCCAGTAGTATTAGTGGAGATAGTAGTGTAGGACTGGAGATGTAGACCAAAAAGGTCAACGAAGTGGAAAACTGTCGACTGTTAAATTCATGGCATGCGTGGATACAGAAAAGGAGCAAAGTGTAGATTTCGGCAGTGTTACGTTCGTGATGAACTCATACGAGCGAGATGGTTCTGGAGTAATCCTTCGAGCGATCGTTCGAGAAGCCCCTTCTCTAGAAATACGGTAAGCCACAGTATTGTGTCTTTATTTACAAGCCGATTTAAAACTGTATTTTATCTACCTGGGTACTAAATTTTTGAGTCAATTCGTTAACACTGAATTTTATCAAACATTTTTACTTGGCGATAGGTGTCGAAATTTTGAATTTTATTTTTCAAGGTAGATTGGAGTCGTGACTTTCATGCATTTTATAGGTATCTAAATTCAGTATTAATTCTATAGATTGAGAACTGTAACAACATTATAAAATTATAAAAAATACAACTGGAAAATAACTTGTTGACAGGTAAATTAATTTTGCAAAATTTAATTTTAAAATTAAGCATATCGGTCATAACCAAATTACAAATTCTTACTCTCATTATAAAAGTATAATTATGTTTATTGTTTTTATAAGACTAGACAGTTGCACGGAACCATTTTGTTACTGAACCAACTATAATTGCCTATTATTATTTATTAATACGGTTAGTGATTATTCTTATTATTAAACATGCAGAAACTTAATTAACATTATTTTTCATTTTGTAAAGTGTGAAATACATGAATTTTTACGATTATGGCAGCTGTTTTAACATAAATTACCACTCATAATTAGTTTTGTCTTAGAGGATTAATAGACTGACGTAAGATTTTTACTGCATAGTTATTAACCAAAGTCTCAATTCTTGGAAAACTGTGTTAAAACAAATGTGTTTTTAAAAAGACACAAAGCATCTAAAAGGCTTCGTTGGTCATTACGTGTCTTCGAAATGTCCGTGTGAATTTTTATAACTATTCAGGTTTTTGGTGTTATAAGGCTTCCTATAATAAAGTATGAAGAGAGGAACGAAGCATAATATTAAATATAATTCAGTAAAACCGAAGATGGCTTACGGTCTAATTACGTATAAATTTGGGACAACATTATATCTGTAATTAATTGTAACACCCAACTGTGACTGATGCATAAATAAATGAAAGAAAAATTTATTGTCAACAATCAAAGAGGTAGTGATAAGCACAAAGAGAAATGCATCAGTGTAATTAACGTTTTTATACTTGTTCATTCTTATTAGCCGTAAAGAGTGATAACCAGATATTCAGTGAATCTTCGGGCAATTGTTAAGAATAAACAAACCGAATAATGAGGGTCTAATAAAATGTCTTGAAAAACAATTTCCCCATGGCCTATTCGTGATCAATTATCCATTATCGTCATCAGCTAGAAAAGATTACCGTGCATAACTCGTTTAATTATATACGTTTCCTCTTCAAATTACATGTCTTTTATAAAAGGTATCATTAGGGTTTCTTATGTCATTGCGGGCTTTAAAATTTGTGGTAATTCGAACACGGAAGGATAAGCATTATTACGCTCATTTTACCGCATCACAATACGGCAGTCTTATAAATAACGGATTTCGATTCCAAAAATGCAGAACGGACAAAATGAGGTAATCGAGGAGGTAATGGTAATACCCAAAGGCTGCTAATTTATGTTTCTACACTGTTTTGGGTGAACTGCTTTAATTTAACATATTTTTGATACTACAGCTATCTATTGGAATAACATAGATTGTGTCTTTTCTTTTGTTTTTTTTTAAGAAGAATTTCGAAGAAATATTTTACGTAGATCAATGATCAAGAAAAACACATTCAGTGAAAGCTAACATGGCAAAAATCCTCAAATATGCCTACCAAAAGTAAAATTAAAGTGCGTTCAGATCGATAGAAAAAAAAATTAAGTGATTTTTTAAATTGGCTAAAAAAGTGATATTTTATTTTTACGGTTCTCAAAGTTAACAAGACTTTTGACTTATGTTGTTGATAAATACTTCACGGCTTCAGATTTTGAGAGAATTAAACTATCATAGTGACACAGCTGTTTTGTGGATCCCGTTTTAATAAGATTTCTTGCTCCAGCTTAGGTCCAATAATCGATGAAAAGCATTTCATGTTTTCTAGATAATTTAGCGATGAGTCGGGCGCCACTGGAAGTCTGACCACATAGAGCAGGCGAATGAGTTTTTTTTTTTTCGTTTATATTGGCTTTATATGAATTAAATTTAAAGATTTTTAAAATATATGTGAAGATATCGGTCAATATTAATATAAGTGAAATGAAATATGATCTCCAAGGTCCGTATTCATAGTCAGTGCTTATATGTCTATCATCTTCTTATAAAAAAGTCTTTGTTCCTAAAACCATTCATTTTGTGAATATGAATCAAAAAAGTCACAGTAAGACGATTTTGTTGTCAGACAATGCTAGTGTAAGATTTTACAGCATATTTAGTTTTTATGCACCTTTACCATAATAAATAATTAATTGACTATAACTCAGGGAAAATTTTACGTTAGATCATTTTTTGATTTATGCATTTCTCTGTTTTTAACGTCAGTAACATAAGTCAAAATTGAATTAAATGGTAAAAATGTTGATGTATTTGTTACAAAACATAAAAATTTTGATCTGAAAAGTTTACGAGTCGGCAACTATTTCGACAACCGTCTGCAATTTGAAACCGTTCCGAAGACATTAATCGTTCAATAAAACAGAAAATTTGGAGTCGGCTACCGTACCGAACAACAGCCGTGCTAATTGTCTACAATGACTCCCCGTCCATTTATTGTTTATGGTACATGAACGTATCTCATAAATCTGTTTTATGTCGCATTGTGAACATGCCGCAATTATTGCCTTTCTTTCATCTGTAGCAGTGCGTGGAATTTTTCGTAGAGTGGCGCATACGACAAGGGCGTTACGCAACGTGCAGTCCAGAATTTAACAGTCCTAATAATGGTATGGTATAATAATAAAGAAGTTCAATAGTATTTTTTGTATAAGGGACCTTATGGATTAATAAAAAATGGACAACAATTCTAATTATTATTATTGATGGAATAATTTACAATAGTAACAGCAATGATTTTTTACATTTAATCACTGTTCTGTCATTAATAATATATAATTTTGTCTTGTTTATATTATTATTTAATACAGTGCGAACGTAAGTATGGACCCAATTCGATAAAACAATTCAGGCAATTTTCAGCAAGAATTCCTTGAACACGTCAACTTTTGTTTTTGGGCTATGACGTCACTTTTTTTAAATGGCCATATTTTTTATGGAATTATATACAGTATATCATTCTTAATACGGGGATATAAGCATCTTTAACCTTAAAATGAATAGTTGCCGTGATAAATTGATTCTAAAAAAAAAACACTATAATTTTGAATTTTATTCTGTATTTTATTCATTATTTTGAGGAACATAGACATCAGAATGCCCTTCAATCAAGGGGAACAACTATGCAAACAATTTAGATTAGCCAATATTTCTCATGAAACTTCTGAAGGACCGTACGGATGGTCTCAAGCTGAATTGTTCTAATTTCATTGCGAATTCTGTTTTTTAATTGTTCAATTGTAGCCGGTCTATTGAAGGAAATTCTGCTCTTCAAATAACCCCACAAGAAGTAGTCCAAAGGAGTGAGATCGGGAAATCTAGCCGGCCATTCTAATAAATCCCCTGCGGCCTATCCACTGGTTAGGAAATACTTCGTTAAAATAATTTCTATAACTATAACTACATAATGGACTGGCGCTCCATCTTGTTGATACCATATGGAATTATTTGGTAGCACTGAGTTTCTTCTTCTACTCTTGGGCGTCGACTTTTAGGAAGATTTGTCACGTGGACCATTTCTAAAAATTTTCGCTCTATTTTACTAACACTTGATCTTTGGATTGGTTCCCGATCCGGATATCTGTTATTAAAAAGATGAGTAACTTCTTTCTATTCTTTTTTTTCTGACAATTGACGGACTATTACTTAACTTGAAATAACCAAAATGAAATATCAATAATACTCGTAGTCAAGATTGTCTTTTGTTTCCAACGTTTCCGTGATATTTCACTTAAAGGATAAACTTGTTCGTCGCCTACTATTCAAAATTTCCTACAAAAATGTTAAAATGCAGGTTCAATTCAATATATTTTTTTTTCACTACTAGCTTCAGAAAACATCATTATATATCGTGTTTGATGCTTCAGAAATTGATTTTCTGTACCTTACCTAATATGTAATGGATTTTTCTCTCCTACTAGATAATAAAAACAATATTGACAATGTTGGCATGGTTACTGCCGTAGTTGACGTTTTGACTTGACATTTGCTGTCATTATTAATGATAGCTGACAGCTCAACAATGTAGGTAGAACTGGGGAGTTGGAATTTCTTGCGAAATGTTAAATTTGCTAGCTGGACTACACTAGCAACATCGCAACAAAAAATAGAAATGAGAGGTATTGATTTAGTTTCATATGCTACTTGCATTGATATTTTAGTTAAATTCGTTCCAACCTTTCGCCTTATCATGATTATTAATTGAAGAAAAGTTAAACAAATGTATTAGTAGTGAAAAAACTAGTATATAAACCACAGTTGAGAAGCCTTTTCTTAGCCTCGCATTATTATTGTCCGCGATGCTTCGCATCTTGATCAATAAGGTAGCGGTGCTAAGAAAAATTGCTTCTCAACCTTGGTGTATAAATACTATTTTTATTTGGAACCAATTATCTCGGGATCTATTGATTTTAAGGTTAAAGATACTTACATTACCGTGTTCAGAACGATATACTGTATCTAATTCCATTAAAAAAATATGGGTTGCTATTTAAAGAAAAACATCGCTAACGTCATAGCTCAAAAACAAAACACTATCTAAAAATGAAAATTATTGGAAGAAGTGGCAATTTAAAAACCAACGTTGACTTGGTGGAGCAGAGAGCAAAATGTCACATGAGGAAATAGAAGACCACGAGATGTATAATACGTATCAGACGAATAATTACCTGAACAGGAAGACCAAGGAAGGAATATAAATAGGAAGATGGTGGGACGAAGTGGAGCTATGAAGATTGGAAGGCAATCGTAGCAAATCACAGGTTATTTTATAAAGCAAAGAAAAGGAGTAATCCACCTCAGATTTATAATAACATTATTAAGCGTTAGGAGTTTTTCCCACTGATGTTTTAAAATTTCTTTCATTTTTTTTCTATGCTCGTATTTAATATGCTTCCATCTTTTTGTTAATTTGGGCGTCTTTTGGGTGATGTAACTCTTGCCGGAATTTCGAGTTTTTTTCTGAAATTTCGTTTCTAACTCTCTTTCTTCCCTTCCGAACATTATCTTCAACATCATCATCAATGGTTTCGCTTGGAGAAGTTGTATCGTTAGATGACGATCTGAAATATCAAAAGGCTGGGTTGCATTTTTTTAAATAAATTTAATTCGAATTTACCTGTTAAAGGACAGCTTACATGACTCTTCACAATAATTTCTTTTGAACTTTAATTCTTGCTCACCGTTCCTTAGACGAATTATTTTTTTTAAACTTGCAATTATTAACCAATTATTCTTGTTCCCAAAGAAATTCACAAAATCGGAGTCTACGGAAAATTAACGTCCCGTAGCTGACGTACCAACTGGATATTATACCGACGAAATTTAGTCAAATCCTTGATTCAGGTTGTAAACGGACCATTTCTTGGTTTTTGATTGTTCAATTGATCAATGGTTGTAACTTTTATGTCTGTGAATTCAATCTTCTGCGGGAGGAGCAAATTATTATTAGTAAATTCTTTGAGGATATTGGGGATACGATAATACGATCAAAATGTCAAAAACGTCAACTTATACTAATAAAAGAATACATTCATAAATCAGATGTTTATTCAAAATGTTATTATTAATGTTGTTATTTATGGAACAAGTGTATAAAATGAGTGAGAACAACACGTCAAAGTATCATATCACTTTTTGCACGCGTTGTTTACAATATTTTTTTCGATCCATTTTACCCAAGACAATTTATATATAGTGTTCTCAATTGAGCACAAGTGCAACAACATTCGAAGTCACAATTTAAGTGCCGCCTCCAGCTTTCATTTTCCAACCCTTCGAAATTATTCAGGGCTTACTGCGATCATCCGTGTTGACTATTGTTTACGTGGGGCAAATAGTATTTGTCTATGCCGTTGACGGGTGCATATGTGCTGGTGTTTGCGATGCCATTACGTGGCCAAACAGGACCAGAGGGCGCCGCAGTAGCGCTACTCTGCGTTGTCAATCAATCCCGTCAATCACGCTGCGTGCGAGAGTTGATTGCTTATTTGCTTTCCTCAATAATGAGTATGTATTGCTAGACGGGGGGCCGTGTTTACAAGCGTAATGTGGCTGCGACACCTCTTCTGATAAACTAATAACCAGGGATTTGGACGAATTAGCGGCACTTATATCCGTCCGACTCTTCTGTACTTCCACTCGAACACCTCCATTAGACGTGTTATTGCCATGTACCGTCACATGATAAAATGATAAGAGTGAAGGGCCGTGTCACATCAACCAATATGATGGATTTTTTAAAAGGTTTATCCGTTTATCGTAATCTAACTAACAGGAAAAACAAGAGCGGTGATGTGAAAAGAAGAGTGCTGCCATATGATAACCGCTTTGGAAATTGCACAGCTAAAAACGCCAGCGATCAGATCTTGTTATAATTAATAAATTTTTCTCTAATAAAGCAATTGTATTTTTTTTTTCATTTGCAATGTAATAATTTTATGCCAAAAATACAACAAAAAAAAACGAACCATAAGTAATTTACGAAAACCCTGTATAAGAAACAGTGCTATTCCACAGGCACTATTTTCAAATATTTCAAAGCAAAAAAATATATATATATAAAAAGTATTTGCGCATTGCCTAAACCATGTTCTAAATCTAAGAACGTGAATGGTGGACAAATTTAAAATTCTAAAACTAGAAAACATGATCTAAGACCCAGACAATCTGAGAGCTTGCCGCCATGGTAGAAATAAAAACCTGAGCGGATGACAATCGATTTAGAAATTTGAGAGACTATGAACTTAAAAGCCATACAACCTGTAAGCCTAAAAACCTTTAAATTTAAAATCCTGCAAGCTAGATAATCTGAGAACTCGGGGACCTGCAAATATAAAAAGTCAAAAACTTGAGAATCGGTCAACCTAAAAGTCAACGTAAAAATCTAAAATTAAGGAATTGACAGCTCGGCGTGTAGACCTAAAAAACTAATTACAAAGCTGAAAATCTGAAACTGAAAACGTGCAATCTTGAAGAACTGAACATAAAACTGAGAAACTGAAAGCTCGAGAGGTTAAAAATCTGAGGACCTGGCTTATTAAAGATTTGACAACTTTAATATTTGGGAGCCTGAAAAATTGAAAAGGAAAACCTGACCGCTTGAAACTGTGGTAATCAAATCTGAGATAACCTGAGAAATTGACTGAAAAATCTGACTCGGAGATCCTGAAACCTGAAGAACTTAACTGAAAATCTGTCCCAAATAGCCAAGTTTATCTATTTCATATTATATTATAAATATTGAGAAAATATTGAATCTTTTTTTAATATTAGTTATATTAAAAGAATAAAATTTGTATCCCCCAACAATTCCAATTTCGAAAGACTCAGAAGAAAACACTCGAATAGGTCAATTTTGTTATCAAGGGGGGCCAAATTGTCCCAAACTTTCAAGTCTTAGATCTCACCCCTTTAGCCAGGGGAGGCACCACCTTAAAAAATTTAAATGGCATGGGGGTCGTGTAATACATCATTTAAAGATTATTCAATTCTCTATCCAAACCTACTTTTATCTATTTGTTTTTGCAAAAAAGAGCATAAGAATTTGTTATTTTCCAAATCTACATAAAATACTCTTGATTTGGCAAATAACTAATTCATGTTTTTTTTTTGTAGAAACAAATCGAGAAAAGTAGATCTGGATAGAGAATTGAATAAGCTTTAAAATGATGTATCACGCGACCCCCCATGCCATTTAAATTTTTTAAGGGGGTGGCTCCCCTGGCTAAAGGGGTGAGATCTAAGAGTTGAAAGTTTGGTATAATTAGGTCCCCCTTGATAACAAAATTGACCTGTTCGAGCGTTTTCTTCTGAGTCTTTCGAAATTGGAATTGTTGGGGAGTACAAATTTTAGTTGGGACACCCGTTATATTTTTATTCTTTGCTGAAGACTTAGTATTCCGATTTTTTTTTGACAACAATGAAGTTTCATAAAGTTTCAATGGTATTTTTTTAGGCGTTGCTAGGCAGTGTTCGGCTTTAAATACTAGATTTATCAAAAATATTGGGACTTATATCAACTATGATTTGCAATGTTTTATCTTTTTTTGTAATTTTATAACAAGCAAAACCAGTCAAGACCAAAAATATTCTTTTCCAAACAACTTACTAGAAAAAATCACCTCATATAGAACCAACATAGATTATTATTAATATTGAGCTAATATTTCAAATGTATATTTTATATACATTTGAATAAAATATAAACAATATATTCAAAAGCCTCTTACTAAAAATATTTATCCAATATATTTTTTGAAATATATTTAAAATATTTTTGTATACGGTGTTGATCTTTTAAATTACATAGATACCATAATGGCTAATATGCTATAATGTACTGCAAGACAATGGACGGTAAGTTGCATCTTCGCTATGTCGATATTATTCATAACATTCGTCATTCCGGAGTGGGTTGTCGAGGGGCGAACCGTTTTACTACCTAAAACGGGCAATTTGCCTCAGCCTCGAAACAACAGGCCAATAACAGGCCTAAATAAGTGCTATAAGATTTTGACCAAATATTCCAAGGTATTAACCCTGCGTATTCGAAAATTTTCGAACGGCGAGGCTGTAAAATGGCTTGGATCGATTATTGAGAACGAAAGGTGCCGAATTGAACGGACACAATATAAAGGGCTGCTCTTTGAACTTAGGAGAGTGTACTCAAGTTATTCAGTGAAGCTGTCCCAGTAAGCACATGTACGTTGTTTTAACGTGGAAAAGCCGTGTATGTGGTTGATAACACGTTTATGGTTGAAAATATCACGTTATATTTTGGTAATACCTTCAACGTTATTTCAACGTATTTTACGTAACGTAAATTCAACGTTGATTTACAATACTGACTACGTCCGGCTAAGCAGCAAAATAATTAGTATCGATACAAATATTCTTTTAAGAATTCTTTTTTAAAATCTATGTTAGACAGGGATTTATACATTTTCTGATCTATTCTATGGGTGAGCAGAATTAAAAAAAAAAACTAAACTACATGCAATTTATTTCAAAATCACGTAGTGCTAATCTTTTAAATTTATATCTGTTTAAAGGTGCAGTTCAGGCAGTTTTTACCAAATCTTTAAGAAGTTGTAAAAAGTGCGTGAGTACATTGCGATCACGAGGACCTTACTCCGAGAGATGTATCTGCGATTAAACGTTCAGGGCGTGTCGGACACATCGCACTAAATTCAACCGGCAACTTATCAGTTAGTAATCTGAGAGCCCCACCGACTTCACAATAGAAGAGACCACAAACAGAAAAACGTAATACGTCCACTTGACATGACACATGTCAAAATTAGATTAAAACCGCGCTGTTAGAATTAAAAATAACCGGAGAAACTCCCGGTATGCGACTTCTGGCCCCGTGCAGCAGGTCAACGGGAGTGAAATGAACGTCAGGGACGTATGACAAGGGTTCCGGAAGACTTGAGTGATGTCGGGCACTAAAATGGAGCACCTGACGTGGTGCTGCAGGTATTCTGAAGTACTATCTTATATAACAATTTACATTATTTACATTAGAAGAAGAAGTTTTATATAAGTTCTGCTCGGACGATAATTTAATCGGATTGACAATTAGTGTGAGAATATATCGTCAATTGGTATGAAATTGTATGAGAACACGCATATTTACCGATAAAAAAAATTCCTGCGCACACATATATTCCCATACTAATTGACAATCCCATTAAAGTAGCTGATAGTTCAGCCTGTAATATCTGCTAGGTCCGGAATGTATAAATGGTAAAAATTAAGTAGTGTAAAATCTGTTTTGTAGTGTCCAATATTTATTAAAAAACAGTATGTTGTAAATGACCAGTTATAATACGTTGGTATGTTTGATGAACAACATTCCCTTCGGTTCAAATATTACAACAAAAAAACCCAGGGCCTCCTGGAATGCAACTTCTGACTCCTTGGATCGCAACGGAAATAAAAAACACGTCACGAACGTATGACAAGGGTTTCTCCGGTTAACTGATGTGGGGCAGTAGAATCGAGCACCTGACGTGGTGCCGCAGGTATCCAGGGTACCATCTGCGAAGGGCACAGTCATTACGATTCTGTGTGCGGACATTTACGCCATCTCGCAAGGTGGGAAGCATCATAATTTAGACGCCCAACAGCCCCGTAATGTGTAATTTGCGTTGTCCAAACGAACGTATATGCAAATGTGCTTCCATTCAGGACTGCATCTTCAATCATATGGAAAGAAAAACGCGCCCTATTATGTCCATTCGATGCAAACAACCAAATGTATAATTCGGAAAGGAGCAGATAACAATGATTAATGGAAGAAAGAAGGAAGAAACGTGCAAGTGAAAGTCATCTTAAAACGTTGCAGGAAAAGGATGGTTTACCACATTTGCATAAAGCTTGAAGCTCTTCATGGTGTGTGTAAGCCCGGTGAAGGTAAATTACGGGTGCTTAGTTTTGTTCTCAAACAATCTTGACAAATCCTTCTGAAGTCCTTTTTGAGACACCTTGATGATTCCACGTAGAGAATAGGTAAATAATGTGAAAGAAGTTTTTTAACCAAAAAACGATAAAAAAATAATAATTAAAGAGATAAAAACACACAAATCTATATATATAAAAGAAAGTCGTGTTAGTTACACTATTTATAACTCAAGAACGGCTGAACCGATTTGGCTGAAAATTGGTGGGGAGGTAGCTTAGAACCAGTAGAAGGACATATGATACTTTACATGGACATGGGGGCCCAGGGGGGGCCTTGAGTTTATTACTCGAGAACGGCTGGACCAATTTTCATGGTTTTTGATTTGTTGGATTTGTCTCCGTCCCGAATAGCAGAATATCTTTTAAAACATGGACATGGGGTCCCAGGGGGGCTCCTTGGGTTTATTATTCGAGAACGGCTGAACCAATTTTCATGGTTTTTGATTTGTTGGATTTGTTTCCGCCCCGAATAGCAGAATAACTATTAAAACATGACGGGGAGCTTGGTACAGGGCAACGATAATAACGAAAGCCCCCTTGGTGCAGGGCAACAGTAACAAATAACGCCGGCCACCAAAATTTGTCGTTCCGGTCTTTAAAAATGATAATCGACTTTTGAGGAGTAAACTCCAAAGTTTCACTTGGGTTGCGCGTGGACTCCACACAAAATTTTTTTGATGATATCTCGAGAACGGATTGACTGACTTTTTTCGGGTGCGAATAACTATTAACACATCGGAACAATTACGAAAAAGATTTTCTCATACATTTTGTATGAAAGCCGAATAAAACGCTATCTTTGATACATGACAAAAACAAAAATTAACATGGCGTTGTATGCTGGTTCCGGTAATGCCAGTAGATGGCGTTGTGTGCATTATGCTTTGAAAACTGAATTTGATTCAGCTAATAAGTTAACACAACATTTATTGATTCTGAGAAGGTACAAAGTTCGCCGGGTCAGCTAGTAAATAATAATTATAGCATCGATAGATAAATTATTATCGAAATTTTCATTTCTGGGTATCCCATCAATAAAGAGATTCTTAGTTAAAATTAATAGATTGAGTCAGAAAAATGTATACTGCACAGAAATATAGGTTGTTGTAGTGAAAAAGTGGGAGAAAAGTGCAAGAAAACTAACATTATAAAAAGACAATACTCTTAATTATTATATGGAAGGAAGACAGGTATACGCAGATATATCTTATATAGGGTAATTCCGGGTGAAATGGCCCACCGGATGAGATGGCCCCTTGAATTATTTCTGTAATTTTTTAGTCTATGGTTTCCATCTTTGTACACTCAGTAGACCATGCGCCTGCAATTATGCTTAGCTTTGTCAGTGAAAAAAATAGAATATATTATATTTTACAGATTATGTTATAAATCTCAGTGTTGTAAAGATCTCTTTTTATTTAGCATAAACTGTTGAGTCATTTGTACCTTATATTCGGGATAGATGATCCAATTTTTAATGGGAGAGATTCTAATTTTCTGATAATTGCATTTGACATTACTTGACTATTATGGATCTTGCAAGGATCTAGTGCCGGAAAGTTTAAAATACATTTTTTTTTTTGTAAAATGAACTGTCCATCAGTATAAATTATCAATTCAATAAAAGAATATTCCTAATTTAGTAAAAAGAAACAAAAATTGCGGTTCTTCGTCATTTCGAATTAATTATTTAGGATTTGTCAAAGAAAGTTGGCGCCTCTGATATGGGAAATCGTTAGCTTTGATTGACATTTTATGCCATAACATTTTTCGTTACGGTCAAATTTGATTTTATTTTTATTGTTTATTGAATAGAAAATTAACAATACACCTTGGTAAGAAAGAACAATACATTACGATTTATTAATATTAAATTTGATAGTGAAATGAAGGCAGTTCGAAATAGTGACGCCGGCTGTTGCATCAAAAAATTTAATATTTTCAGAAGAAGCTATAGTGTGGACATTGTCTAAGTCTAAGTCAGAAGAGGCTATTGGTGCATTTGAAGCGGAAGATGTTGCTGTTCTGAGTTGGTTAACTTAGACTATTGTGTCATGAAGAGAGTCTATGTATTCTTCAGTGACCGTAGAAGAGCGCCAACCTCCATGACGTTTAATAAAAATGAATTCTATTCCAATTAAAGAAATATCCCAAAAATAAGCTTCTAACTTAATCTTAAAGCATACATGTTTGTATTTCTATTTATATAGTTAAAAAAAAACTTGATGTTGAGGAATACTACCCCCTCTCCAGCTGACCTTATTAGCATTGCTTTGGCGGAAGGAATTGCCCCTAAAAAACTGTGGTTTGGGCAATGTTAGAAAATAGCAATTTTCCGAGGCATAGCGCCAAATATATTTATGCCCATATACTGCCTTGAGCATTTGTTGTCTTTATAAAATAGAAAACATCTCCAGTGATTCATGTTTGTGTTGTGGCCATAATTTATAATACCTGCAAATCATTTCAATCCACTTTTCATTGTTAATATCGAAGGTATTTGTTGACATAGTTTTTGTGTCATTTAATGTTACTATGATCATCTGATTAACAAAGGGAAGAGTAAGTTGGAAGAAATAAAAAGGTCACTGAAGGAAGAAATAACGGAAACACGAAAAGAGAACTGAGAAAATAACAAAAAGATTGAAGGGCAAAAAGAAGAGAGAAATAGACTGTGAGAGAGTGAAAGCTTGAAGAGAAAGTATGAGAAAAGGGGTAGGAGGAAAAAAAATTGTGACAGGATGGGGTGGGGAAAGAAAAAGTAAGCAGCAGACTAAAGAGGGGATAGAGGACTTTCTAAGAAAAAATGTAGGAAAGGTCAAAAGCAAGGACTGTTGCAGTATAAATAGAAAGGAAGAAACAGAGCAAGAATTACAGAAGAAATTAAGAGGCATAGCGAAGGAAGAACATTGAGACGGGAAAGAAGTAAGAGTGGGACACAGGAAATTAACAATAGTTCAATGGAGATGGAATAAAATAAGAAGAAGAAGGGGGAGGGAGAAAATGACACGACGGCAAAGGAAAAAGGACAAAGAAATGAGAAAAGAATTCAAGTGGGAATGCCCGGGGAGAAGAGGAAAAAAGAAATAATAACGGGGGGTAAAAAATAATAAAGGAGAAAAATTAAAAAAAAGGAGAAGATGAAAGATACATTGTGATAAACGTACATATAGACATTAAATGGTGGAAAATAGTGACAGTATATAGCAAAGAGATAAAGACAACAATGAGCAATATAGAAGAAACATGAAAAGACAATAAAGAAAAATGTATAAGTATTGATTAAATTTCAACGGATTTCAACAGGTAAATGGGAGAAACAGAAGCCAGGGATTGGGAAGAAAAGAGAGGGATGGAAAAAGAAACTCCAAAGACAAGGTAGAAAATGCGGAAGGGAAGAAGCTGAGGGTATTGATAGAGAAAAAAGGGTGGGAGAAGCATGGGAACAAGTAGAAGAATTCAGGGTAGGGGAAAAAATAGAGTGAGACCATCTGTCTATAGAAATAAGTATAGGAAAAGGGAAACAAGAGAAAAGAGAAGAATAAAAAATATATTAAGCGCAGAAGAAGGTGATGACAAAATACGGGACGAACAAGGAGTGGAAGAGTACAAGAGAAGACTAGGGCAAGATTCAACAAGAAGTAGGGCAAATGGAGAAAGAATTGAAGAAGAATAATTAGAAGAAGCACCGAGAAAGAAATAACAATAAGGGGTAGAGGAGCAAGAAAGAAAAATGAGTGGGACAAAGAATGTGAACAACGGAAAAAGGAGACAATAAATGAATGAAAAATGATGAAAGCGAACAAGAGCGGCTTTCTAAAAGCCAAAAGAAGATGTAGAGAAAAGAAGAGGCAGAGGAAGAGGGAGAGCTAAAAGCAATAAAAACAGACAAGGAGTTGTGGAACTATATCAATAGACAGAAGATATTTCATGAGTCTGCTGGAGGGGGAAAAGGAAAACAGAAATAGAGATGAAGAAGAACCAAACGGCACCAGAAGGAGAAGAACAAAGCCCCAAGTAGGGATAAAGTACAAAAGAAATTGTGGATGGGAGCAAGAGGGATGGGTACGCGAACAAAGAAATAGAGAGACTGAGGAAAAGAGGCATGTGGATGGATGTAGAACTGAGCGAAAGAGACAAGGATATGAACAAACCAGAAAGAAGGAAAGGAATCAGATAGTCCAGGTACATCTCGAAGTACGAGAGATTTATGATTTCGAAAATACCAAAGAGAGTGGGAAAGAAAGACTGATGAGGTTTAGGTGCGGAAATGAAGAGGGAGAATAGGTATTGGTTGGAAGAGAGAAGAAGAAAGTGTAGAATGTGCTATGAGGTGAGAGAGACTATTAAACATGTGAAATGAGTGTAGTGAGATAAGAGGAGAAGAGAGAAAGAAAAGGAAAAGAGAGGAAATACTGAATGTAGATGGAAGAAAAATAAAATGGATGAAAGTTATGCAAAAGGAGGGAGAAGGCAGTAGAGAAGAGGGGAGAGGAGTCTCCCATCTTAATATATTTTTTCTACTTCAATATTTTTCTATTGAAATTTTTTATATCGATTTTGAAAATGTGGACGTATTCTATAAATCGTAAAGTATATTGTAGAAGCAACAATTATCGATGTTCTTCAATTAAAGCTGCCATTAATCGAGGACATGTTATTCAATAGCATGTATATACTGTATGCACAAAAGAACTTGGCGAAAAAAGAATAACGAAAAATACAGACATACATTTATATCGGTGAAAGGTCGAAGATACGTGAAAATTTGTAATGAAAATACGAAAATCAGGAAGCGTAAGAAAAAGTATATAGAAGAGTAAAAAGTAGAGTAAGAAGTAGATGGGAGAATAAAAGTTCAAAGTAAGTGTAAGACATTAAAGTAACAAAAATAAAGTTATATTTAACATGAATGTAAATATGGAAACGTGAAAATCCTAGTGTACGAAAGTTTCCGGCATTAATGTGTAATAGTAGTAGTAACCGCAAGGGTTATGATATAAAACTGGAATTGTAACTGTGGTAATAATCTCAACTTTTGACAAGTAGGTTGCTTCGTAGATATGGTTACTTCCATATGCAGTTGTTAAAAAAAAACAGCAATGAATATCAACAGGAAAATGATGGTCACACCTGAAAAAAGATTAAATGGATATAGACAAATGTACCTATGTAGGAAAAATACCAAGGTCACAACGAAAATGGAAAAGAAGTACATATAATTATGTATTAAGAAAATTTTTAAGCGGTATTTACTCAAGGAAGCTAAAAGAATATTGTTTCAGTACAATGAGTGTGCTCCAAGGATTATTTTTCTTCCGAGCTTCTTTTTTTTCTATTTTTACACGTATTCATTCAGAAAATCGGGGTCTCCTCTACCACATTCTCAATGCTTGACATAACATATACAAATTAAATTTTTTTATTATGTTTAAATTAAAAAGTACAATTAAGGAGTTAAAATTTACACTGAAATAAGCAATGTAAAATCAGATATCAGGAATAATCATGCCTAAATCATAGCAATAGTGAATAGAAAATACTAACCCAAAAATCAAGATGAAAATAGGGCATAATTAGGAAAATATAGAATGAGAAGTAAGATATAATGTGAAATAAGGAATCACAGGGAATATTGGACAATTATTGTAATTGGGCATAAAAAGGAAGGCGGAATAAAAAATAAGTAATTAGGATATATCAATCAGAAATACAAATGAGAAAAATGAGGGATAATGGGGAATGATGAATGTGGTGTAATGAACGACAGGAAGGAATAAGAGTAATAAAATTATTAACTAGAAATTTGGAATAATGAAGAATCAACGCTAAACAATTGGAATTTCATTCTAAAGGGATCAAAATCAAAAACTGAAAAATCATAGTCAAAAATCAAACTTTTAACTCGATTTAAGATCGATTGTTAAAATGGTGAACGTAATTGTAAGAATAGATTATATTACAAGTGATAAAAATGCTTCATTGTCTGCGAGTGAGATTTTTGAATTACGAGTGCGAGCTGAATTTGAATGATTTAGAATAACAACGAAAAAGAGTACCAATTAATTCAATTTAAATGACATTTGAAGTCAGTATGAAACAAGCCGCGGACATACGTCTTCTTCTCATAACTTTTTCATTTCAATTCAATGAAAAATAACGAGGGATGAGGACTTGATTGTGCATTGTCCATTATTTGTAATAGTTTGAGATATGGACAATTATTAATATCGTACGCATTTTTTAAAGTACATAAAAACGTATGAAGCAGCTGCTAGTGCTAGTTTTGAGTATGAACGTTTTGAAAAATGAAAATGGATACACGAAAGGCCCAAGTCAAGTCAGTAAGGTCAGGTCGCTTATGAAAAATGATAATGGACAAAGCGACTAGGTCAAGTCAGGTCTGATGCTAGCCAGATTAGCTGCAGGTCAGGGCAGGTCCGTCAGAAAGCATAAAATGTTCTAAAAGTAGAGTAGATAAATTAAAGTTCAAAGCAAAAAGATTGAAACTAACAATATAGTTAATTTTCTTAAAATAAATTTGCAGCCCGTCGGCCTAATACAATCTCTTCTTGGCGAACTGCCGTCCGGTGACTGGGGGGAACACTGACAAGTAAAAATAAATACAAGAAAACATTCTTGAAACTGATTTATATTTTTTGTTTGTATCACGTACCTGTGCTCTCTGCAATTCAACTCAAGATAGTCTGAAAGGAGCCGAATATAATAAAGATCGCAAACTCAGCTCATTTCTAGAAGTCGGTTGAACGATATGCGGAATCAAAACTAATTAAGATGAAACTAATTGAATTCGGTTGGGGGCGGCGGGTGGCGTGAGACGAGCTTGGCAAGTAAGTTTGCGAACGACACATCGTGCAGGCGATACTCGCATACAAGACGGATATCTCCCTGAGCAAATGGTCGTGTATGTGTCTGCGTATATAATTCACCCGGAAATGGAAACTGCGTGAAAGATTTATGGGGGCCGCTTCACCTTGCAAACGCCGGTGGAACGAGCGAAGAAGAGAAGAAGCGGCTCGGAATATGTATGTGTGTGTGTGTGTTGCTCCGCAGGATGGTTAAAAATCGAACCGCATCTGTATGTAAAGTGGCGGTATCTGGCAGGCAGGTTTGAAGAAAGATTGAGTTTGATTTTTAAGACACTTTACATCTCATTCGGGTTGACGTAGAGTGACGTGCGCAAATTGAGCAAATCAGACGTGGCAGGTCGGCGGCGGCGACGAACGCATTACGCGACGCCCGCCCGCCGGAATCTTTAAAGCCGAACTTACACGTTGTATTATTAGAAAATCTACGAAATTTTGTTAAGTACTTTCTGAGAAGGATGCTTAATTCAATGAGAGCTATAAAAAGTATGTTGAAAAAGTCTTCCTTCTGTTTTAGAGAACTCCGAAGCTAAGACATTCCTATCACAAATATTGTTCATTTCGCCCATAAAAATAATTCCACTTTCGGAAATAAATTTCATTGTGTTGCTAAAACCTATAGACTTCTTCAAAACTTTAAGAATAAAAGAGTATTTTACTCCAACGTTGAGCACATTTTAACCATGTTGGAATTTTCGTCCATATCTCCCACTAACTATTTAGTTTTTAAATAGGTAGTTATAACAGTTGACATTTTACTCCCCACTTGGTGAGGGTGGCGTGAACTATAAAAATACCCCAACTCCAAAAACTTGCAAATAACTTTCTTCCTTTTCAACAGTATGAATGAATAAACAAAAGTTAGCCCTTTTGAATGCTAATTTACACAAAAGATCAGGACGTACAATATGACGAGATTGAGATCGCACAATTTGTTCCCCGGAAGAGAAAATAATTGACTTGGAAACAAGACGTCATTTAGTGAATAAGGTTATGTATTTTATAATTTAGAATAATAATTTCTGCTGTTTTTAAAATGTAATATTGATGCAAGGATGCTGCTGTTAAAATGTCAACAAAAATACAACACGGTATATGAGAGTAAATACATATTTTTTAAAATAAAGAAAACAAGATGGTGCAAGAGTAAAGAGACCGTACTCGACAGGATGAAATAAAAATTTGAAAAATAGCTATTTATTATACTAGTGTCTTATAAGGCAAATAAGTCACGAAAGAAATGTTTAGCCACGAGAACTTGCTCGAGTGGCTAATTTTTCTTGAGTGACTTATTTGCTGTTAAGACACGTGTTTAATACATAGGTTTATCCAACACTCCCTCCCTCCTGTAACAGTTCTTGAACCTTCATCAAAACCCAACAAATTTTGACGTTCATTTGACGTTCAAAACTGTTGGCTTATGAACTAGTTGCTATGACAAATTAGAAAACCGTTGAATTATTTTTTCATAAGTCACATGTGTCTTATAGACCTCATAATCCACTCAAAACCGGCGTTATTATGACTACATAATAAACAAGTGTTGGATAAATATATAAACGTCATAATTTTAAACCTTCTTTAAGGTAAGAACGCCTGTGTAATTCATAAATTGTATCATTAATCTCTTGTAAAATTAGGGCTAATGATGGGGGTAGTTTCTCCCGAAACATGTTCCAATTGTAATTTTACGTTTATTAAAGTTTGTGGATTTCGACTTGAATATATTTAAATTTTAATATCAAATAAATATTTGTAGGTATATGAGAAAATACTTTTGAAAAAAATGCTGCAATTTTCATCGGAGAGTAAGTATAAACATATTTTTTTTTATAGAGGAAAATAGGGATCGAACTCCGATTGCTACCAGTGACGTGCGGCTTATTCGTTAAAATACACAAATTTTTCCTTGTTGGAGAAATAAACGACAATTAATTCGATACAATCGCAATTTAGTGGACGTTCAGGTGATATCGTAGAGCTACAAACCGTTTGTTGTTGGGGCCCAGATATCCATCCCTGATGTGACTTATACGACAGCCGTCACGCACCGACCATGACAAGAACTCTTATAATGGTCCCGTGCAGCGGCTATAAAATCCGCGCATATTATATGCTAATGAGGGCTGGCTGCCCCAAGAAAATGTTGCGAGTACACGAAGACCATCGCATGTGCTGACCGGTCAGTCCTCTCCACTGACTATGCTGCAGAGTTGACGCCGCATAATTACCCCAAAACGAAAAGGAAAATCGCCATAAAAGGACCACGAATACTCAAACGAATTCGACTACCTTTCATGGAACTCTTCGAGCTCGCTTATTTCGATCCGATAACATGCAGATAACTCACACAGGACCGGACTTGATAACCTCCTCTTTGCCGGGTCACACCTCACTTTAGCAGTCATTCCAAGAATCCTTGCTCCCCAACACAGTTTTGCCTCTTTTTGCTTAAACGGTTGGTATTTGTGGAGAATAAATCCCAGACGTTGATATAAGTGTCCAACATGTTCACTTTTTCGTTTTCTTGTACCTATAGTTCCAGAGGAGATATAAAAGACGAACGTGTTGCACATCAATTAAAAAAAATATTCTAAACAAAATAGATATGTATAATAGTTATAATAGTTTTTTTTAACCTGAAATACAATGTATTAGTATAACCTTTGTATGAAAATATTAAAGCTACAGCTAGACGGTAAAGAATATATCTTTTTGCATACCGTTTAATATTTGGACAAATATTTCGTGAACTCACAGCACGTAAATACCGGTACATCGTGTTCCCACGTTCTCAACGTTTAAACTGCTTTCCCGTAACTTCTGATGAATATTTCACAACCCTTCAAGATTTTTTAGGACTTTCAATGCTTTTCAGAATTCGTTTGTACCTACACTTTACAATTTTTCAGAACTCGTCAAGACTCTTAAAAAACCTTCTAGATACATCATGACTTAAACTAATCTTTCAAGATTCTCTTTAGGGCTCTGGAGGATTTATTCTTAAGGATCCGACTTAGATCGATTTATTTTCCTTCATGTCTCTGCCGGGTTCTTGTGGTTTCTTCGTCACTGTTTAGTGCTTAATAATAATTCCACAGGACTTTACAACATTCCGGTTCAAAGCTTCTCAGCCTGTTTGAGGACTGCTTAGGGATTTCAAATGGATTCTCAGGAGTTTTTAAGGATTCTTCATCATCACCGTACCCTTTCTTAAGACTTTTTAGAATTCCTCAGGGTCCTTTAATATTTTTTAATCCGGTTGGGAACTTCACTGGATCTTCAAAGATTCAACCTTTCAGGACTCCAGGACTTCTCGGAATTTTTCCAACGAACTGCTACTACTATGATTAACAGTGACTGTGATTAATGCATCATCAATCTAGATAGTGGCTAGTCCCAATCGTTGAACAGGCAACTCAATACTAGGAAACGGCTACAGCAACAAGCGAGAAACCGGCGTCACGAGTTCCGAGTTTGTTTAAAAACAACTAAAAATTATCAAGATGGGGGCTGCACAATTACCAGGTAGCTTTCAGTAAAGACAAGGGTTCACCTCACTTCAGAAAAGACACGTTAATGCGTCGGTTTAAATTGACAGAATTAAAATACCAAAGCAACGACACGTCAAAACAAACTTTATTAACCTCGAAAAAAAGAAAAAAATATTTCCGTGTACAAACGGTCTTTTGAAGAACGAAAGGGCGTAGCTTTAGTAGTCTTCTCCAATCTAAAACGACTGGTTCGCCCCCAAATAATTCCCTACTATTAGTATCGTCACAAGGGAAAATTGCATTCAGGCACACACCTGAAAGCACTGGAGTCAAAGGGAGCAATGACCTTGTCTCGAGTTCGAAACGGAGAGTCGACCGATCATCTCCTCATCAATACAAGAGAGGTAAGCGACGCTCAGCGCATCTCCCCGAATTCTATCCACCGTCACGCGTTCACGAGCCGGTGCGCTAACAAGTGCGCCCCTGTGTTGGAGTAAACCTGAATTTCTGAAACTTGAATTGCATTTTTTTCTATTGTCTATGGCTGCCATGCCGCCGGCGGAATGTCAAAATTCACCTATGAAGAAATGTTCACTATTGTTACTCAAGTTGAAGGTATTTTAAAGTCAAGACCTCTATCAGATGATCCCAATGACCTGACACCCCTCACTCCTAATCAGTTCCTTACTGGAGACGCGCTGATAGCCTTAGCTGATCCTGATGTTACGCGTGCAAAGGTTAAACATCTCAATAGATAGCAAAATGATAATCCATACAGCAACACTTCTGATCGAGATGCCAAGCAGAATATCTAACAACTTTTCAGCAGTCCGATGAAATTCCAATCCAAGAGGACAAGATTGACCCTACATACGCGAGTTAGCTTTTCATCCCGGCAAGGATTGTTTAAACCGAGTGGCTACGGTTAAAACTCAGAAAGGTGTTGGTTGTAATTTAGGGAATAAAGGTTTTTGTTTCCACCAAAGGGCGAAAGTCATGACTGAATCATACCCATTCTCAGCCGCGCAAGCCATCAGTGACGGTAACAATTCCTCAGAACCATTTGGAACTATTAAGACAACTTGATTATCCTTCATTCTGTTTTAGCATCCTTAATAAAGATTACTCGGGTTGACTTAGAACCTTCTAGTACTATTTAACACTCTTTAGACATTTCGAGATCCTTCGGGGTTCGAGATTTTTAAAGTGGATTTTTCTACAATTTTCAAATTTCCTGGATTCTTCAGTATTCTTGATATCAGAAATTATGAAAACGCTAGAATTTGAGATTTTCAATATCCAAACTTGCTACACCGAAACACGAAAAACTTTCTAATTCCAAAACAGAATCATCTCAAACTTATTCTTCGAAAATATGATTTGCACTTTTTTTTTAATCACCATAATATATGTGGATTTTCAGATGCAGTTCTTGAGCAAATTAAATATTATTTGGTATGATAGGTTGGTAAATTCTGGTAGATGAGGGATATTTGTGCTGGAAAAATATTCTTTCGGGAATAGGTTCAGGCTTTCTCCTATGCAATTATACAATACTCACAAAAATTAAGGGAGCAAAAAAATACCCAAATTTTTGGGTGATTTTTGACGGGCTGTATTTAAGTGAAAAATGGTCATATCGAGGATTTAAAAAAGCATTTATGGCTCCAAGATTCTAGTTTTCCGATCTTTCGGCCAAAAATTTTTAGGAGTCATGTTTTCCACGCAATTCATAGAAATAAAAAATTGTTGGCCTTCTTCTTTTTACTACACGGAAAAAAGTTGAAGAAAAATTGATATTTACATTTTTATGAAGATTACACGATTTTTAAAAACAAACATCTTGCTCCTTTAATTTTTTCCTATTCTTTGATCGGGAAGGGAAAGAAAACCGCTTGATGGATCGATTTGCCGTTTCACAGGGTTATTAGGGGTACATTAAGGTGTAAAAATCCCTAAGGTCCTTAGCATCCTCATCAATATTTGTGAAGATGCGGTCGATTTACCAAAACAAGGGAAAAAGCCGATTTTTTCAACTCGATATTGTGGGATGGAAAAAATTTTTTCGTAAATTTTTTAATAGGGTTTCATAGCAAATTTGTTCCAGTTTCCGAAACTGCCCTTCAATTTTCTGTACAATAATAATTGTTTGCTGAGATATCGATGGTTGAAAGCAAAAGGATGCTTTTTCGTTTAATATCGGATATCTCCGCGAAAAATGGTCGTAGACACAATGTAAAAAAAGGAAATTGAAGCTGTATAAATAGGCTATCCGGTCCATATGATGGTTCAACCCGAAATAATTTTGTGGAGTAAAAAGAAGAAGGCCAAAAATATGTGAAAAATTTCTCCCCGCTATTTCTATGGATTGCGTGGAAAACATGGCTCCTAAAATCCTCAATAAGACCATTTTTCACTTAAATATAGCCCGTCAAAAATCACCGAAAAATTTGGAATTTTTTCTTGCTCTCTAAATTTTTGTGAGTAGTGTAGTTTAAATAATCTAGATTTTTTTCAATTTGGTCTTAGCCTCTTCACGATATTCTAACCAGGACGCAGCTGCGGAAAAGTCAAAAAAACGGAAAACGGACCTAATCGTCCATTTATTTGTGCGATACCTCATGGGATATTTAGCAATTACTCTGTCAAGCAAATCAATGCCGGCCATATGTGAGTTGTATTCCCGTACAACTGCAGATTGTTAGTTTAACCTGAAAATATTCAGTCGTGGGCTTATTCCATCTTTTGGATGGACAGACGAAAGTAAAGTGTCAAACCCCATCTGATTGCAAGTCTCCCATCTGGCCGTACTAACTGTTCATACTATCCTCGACCTTGTTTTTTCAAAGTTGTTTTTTTGGGAATTCTGTGTTTTATCGTAGTTTCAGTTGCCCCAATACCTCTCTAAAAGAGGTATCTTACTAACTAACTAGCTAACAATAAAACTGATGTGAAGTATCTATCAATATAGATATCACAACTTAGAGTATCACAAAACTTGATCTTGAACTTAACGATTTTGAGGTGTTGAAATTAAAGCAGACTCTACTGGTGTACCTTTGCCTTCGTACTGTCGAAAGATATACCCTTTGGTTAAGTGGCCACAAATATTTTGACACCCAAAGGGTTGGGTTTACCTTTGACATATTGTCGCGTCTAACATATGTCCAGAAAATGAAAATATCTGTTTTTTCTAAAATTGTTGGTATTCTCGTGTCTGTATTCCAGTACATTCGAATTCTTGGTAAAACAAATATTCCCATCAACACAGAGCATCCAAAGAATTTTGCAATTTCTCTGGTAGTAGTACCAAGCGATTTTCCAATGAGTTTTACATGTTTCATGTTAGTAGATATAGTAATGTTTTCTAAAAAGCTTATAGGAATATATTTTGTAAAATACTGGAATGGGTCAAACAAATATTTTTGTTGCTGAATCGTTTATTATAAATTTCAGATTGAATGTCAGTTTTTCAGTTTTTTATTGATTCCTTTCTGTCAACTGTTTACATCAGTAACTACCTATCGTCGCCTAAGAAGCAACACCGCATATCAACCATTTTCGAAAATCTGGTTTGCCCTTATTCTTCTTCGAATTCTCAAGCAGGAAAATCAACATTAGTCTACTTTTCATTTGAAAATTACAGTGTTACCGAAGTATCACCAACGATACACAAAATTGAAATGTAAATATAGTTGAAAATAATAATTATTGGGTTCTACTTACAATGCATCATACCCATTAAAAATACTTTCTATAAAGGGTGAATTTGAAATACATACATGCATTAACAAAATCCGGTAGTACCTTTGGATGAATACAGTACAACCACCTTGGTTTGCGTGTTCAAGTTGAGCCCATTATAGAGCCATTTTTTAAAATTTGTAAATTAAAAAAAAGATATTGCGAGAAAATGTGCTTCGACGGGCAGAAATGTACCTGCCACTGGAGAACCCTCTTCAGCACCTACGAGACCACGGGACCTTTCGCCCTCAAGGTCAAGATTGGAGGTCGCAATCGCACCGATCGTGTCCTGCAGGCGGAATAGCAAATTCTCGAGGGCGTTGAAAAAATCCGGGGAGAAACTTCGTGCACGTGTGGACAACGCCGCGCCGCCAGCATAATACACCAGGTGTTTTTGCTCTAATTCGGCAGAACATGTTTCGCAGAACTCAAACATGTATCGACACCGATGGGCGTAATTTTGAACATCTCTTGTAATGTAAGGTAACAGATGTCAACAGTTTTTGTCGGTTTGTTTCAGTAGGTCAGTTGCTTCAGGGACAAGTTTTCCTTTAGTTTTTGTGCGAGCAGATTTTTTAGCTTTTAGCTGCATTTTAAGTTATTCTCTCATAGACTGGGAATAATTTAAGGGGGTTGTGCCCCACTCTTATAACCGGCTAAAAATCTGTACTATACGATCACTATGCCATCCTAAAAGCAATATACGTTTTGCACGCCTTTTTTCAGGATAATATATTTTTTATTTATTTTCCCTGTTTCAGACCGGCACACAAATGTTATTCATCCAGTTTAAAGTGTAAAGAATATGATACGCTCGATTATAATACCAAAATATTTTTGTAGGGCGTTTTTCTCATGTAGTATATTAAAATTTGATATTCGGGTTCCGAAGAGGTGTAAACCCATCTTATAATAAATAATTAATATACGGCTGATTTTGTGAAGCAAATATCTCAAACTTAAGAACTATATATCCAAATTAACGTCACCTTTAATTCAGGTATAAACACACAACAAATTTTTAAAAATTTCGTATTATATTACATTTGAGGTGGAGATTTTTACTTATACCTAAATTTTATGCATTATAACGGTATTAAACCAATCATGTATTGTTTGACAGGTATAATATATGTAAGTTACTTATTTACATGAAAATTGAGCGTAATTCACTATAATGTTTATACAGGTTATTTGCCACTCGGTAAAACGCGATGTTTTCTTTCCTCAAGGGTCTCGAAACCGCTTAATTCCGCCCAACTGAAGATTTAAGAGTTCAATCCTCCAAAAAACGTAATGTCTGCAAAAATAGAAGAAGCTGAAATGGATGGCCGGTATTGATAGAAAAAGTGTTTAGTTGGAAAGCTAGAAAGAAATACACGAAAAGTAAATAAACTCTCAAAAAGCGTTTGCTCTTACCGAACCAAAGTTCCCTAAACTTCTATCCAACTGTCAAAACATCGGTGAGCTTTCTAGAAAAATCGTATTGATTGCAACTCTTCACATTTGCCGAAGAGGCTTAATCTGCCGCTATTTAAACGTCGCGCGTGTGCTTATTTTATTTTCACAGAACGTAAATAAATAGTTTATTTGTTACGTACTTATTGGTAGAGGAGTGTGTGATTTTATTTTCAGGCCGGGAGGGTGTCTTTCAAATGCCGTACCAAGAGTCTTTACTGAGAATTGCGTTAGTAATATTTTTATGTATAAATAAATTCGCACCATATGATAGGTACACAAATTGGTCCAACAAAGACGTAATGTAATTGTGACACAGTTTTAAACATTGTGCAAATATTGACCTGTGGATGAACTAACATGGTCGTTTTGATTGGACATATTTGATTGATACAAAGTTGTTACTAGGGACAATTGGTAGTAAAGTTTAAAAAGGACCCTCACGAAAGTGCATTTTGCAACTTGAAGCATCACGTCCTCGATTCAAAAATTACAGTTTAGCACATTTAAGGTTTCGTAATCCGCAGATGGGAGAAGAGAACAACAGAGTTCGTGAACCGTGCGCCCGAAATACTCGGAAAAGTTAATTATGGTAATAATCCTGGTCTGTGTGTGCACTTAGAATTGCGTGTTTTCGTGAATGTCCGATGTCAGGTGCGGAGGTCGAGAGGGTCGACCAGTTAATTACCTCAGTCTCAGAAAGCATAATGCCATCTCCGAGATATTATATTTATAATTAAGGCTGAGAGCATAAGGAAGTCACAAAAATAAAAAGAGAGCGACTCCGTTTATCTCTTAGGCACATTTAAGGAAAACTCTAAAAGAGGAATGCGCTTTCGACTAGAAACTGTTAGCTCCAGGTTGTTTGTGTAATAATACCTACTAAACAATTTAAATAATGTTGATGAAATTTTGTCACAAAATGTGATTGAGGTTTTGCGAGCACGCGTTGAATAAAAAACCTTGGAGAGAAAAAGAGAGACGTATACACACCTAGGATGTCTCAATCATGGCCAAATTAGCGAAATGTTTTGTCTATTGTTACATCACTTGTTGCGCTCGACACAAAGGCAATAAATCTTGGACATAATCATCAACTGGATCAACTTTCTCCTCAACGTCAATGAATGATGGATTAGCACATCAAACAATGCAAGCGTCCAATTTATTCAAGAGGTGCAGACGCTAAATGAAAAAATGGATACGCGAGGTGAAGTAGCAGAAGAACACTGAATGATCCTCGGTGCTTGATAGACGCTCATAACTGATATTCTTGGGAGCGATGACAAGAACATGCACTTGTAGTCAGCTGTCACAGCTTTATTAGTTTAGAATTACACCTCGAGCGACTAAACTTTTTTGATGTATTTGCACTTTCTGTAAGCTTTAGTAATTGCATTTCCGTGCCGTAACTTCGAATACCTACTTTGAAACTGTCTCTTTTCCGAATCAACCGTCTCTCTCCCAAATGTAAACTTCATTTTCATTTAAAAAAGCACATTTGTGCTGCTACTTATGTAAATACTAAATATTTATTTACCAAAATACCTCAATCCGATAACATTTAACTGGTTCAGTTTTCTTTGCAGAATTTTTTTATCGGCCGCAGAAACTCTGCCTACCTATGACTTTCGCTAGGGAGGTGGAGGTGGAGGTTTTAATTTTTGGTCAACTATAGGTACAGTTACAGATGAACTCAGTTATAACGAACCCAGCTTATAACGAACATTAGTTTGTATTTCAGTTTTACATATTTTTTACTAGAACAAGTGAAAATATTCCTATAGTGAAAAAGAAAGACGACGCAGTAACTTTGGCGGATCATCGGATTTGCCGATTTATTAAAAAACGATTAGCAATTACTTATTACCAAAATCTACAATTTCTTTAATTTTTCTCAAAAGAACGCGACTAAACTAAAACTTCTTCGAGGTCCTGTTAGAGAGATGTTGACAATGATCTTATAAAATGACTTAGTTATCAGAAAAGTGTACCTAAATGTATCAATTTGGTAGCGAAGTTCTTCGTGCAAAAGCTGAAACATTAGCAACAGTATCGGAGGTTGCTCCTGCTGGCAATTTTAGACAGTGAGAATGAAGAAATAGAAGCTCTTGAGTGACGCATTGAAGAACGCATTGAATTCCAAAATTTTAGGATGTGCTCTAATAAATGATCGAAAATGAATTTTTGAACTCACCGCCTCGAAAACGACATTTTACGATCTTTGTCGGCAACCCGAAACACTTTCTTCCCGGTCTACTAAACCAGGAAACACGCTAAAAAGCACTGAAAATAAAAAGTGTGTAAAATAATCAGTAGTTATTAATTAATGAAATTAAACCAATTGTCAACATTTGAAACACGATTTGGTACACCCAAGATTCATTTAAATATTGAAGGTAAAGAATTTGACGATTATAAATGAAAAAAAATGACACATTCTTTAGGTTATGTCAACTCGAATTAAATCAGTAGCTATTAATTAATGGAATTAAATATATTGGCAATATTTAAAACAACATTTGTTATACCTAAGATTTATTTCAATATGATGGAAAGGTACATAATTTCACTATTACAACAAAGAAAAATAACTTTTTTTAGGTTATACTACAATTCAATGTGTTCAATCCTTTGAATATTCAACCAGTGTTCCTGTAAACATTTATAGTGCAATTAATGCAATTGGTAGGGGTGATTCCTGAACCCCCCACAGTAATGGGCTCAGACATGGACTTAACGGTGTCGAATGGGCACTTTCCAACTTGCTTTTATGTGGATGGGCCGGCCAGGCCTTGGTTGGATTAATTTTTTTGCTACTTATATTAGTTTTACTTTGTAGAGAATCGTTTACGCTTGATTAGTAATTGGTCAATAGTTATAGAAGCCATGGCTTGCTTTATTTCATATCTTGAAGTCTAATTGCATATTAAAATAACTTTAATTTAAAAATCGTGGTAATGTTCGTTTAAAAAAATATTGTACAATCCTCATGCGTGAACAATCTTCCCGCGTTCACGCAAATGAAGGCACTCGCTCCTTCGTCGCTCGTGCTTCAAAACTGCGTTCACGCGGGAAGATTGTGTTCCCGCACTTGGTTTGTAACTATTGGCAACTACTTTTTGTCGCAAAGAAAAGTACAGCAAAAATTGATCACCCAATATTTTACATAGTGCGTTATTACCCATTATTATCCACGTTTTAACGTGGAAAAGTCGTGTGGTTGAAAATATCACGTTATATTTTGGTAATACCTTCAACGTTCTTTCGTAATTACGTATTTTACGTAACGTAAACTCAACGTTGATTTACAATAAAATAATGACTACGTATCTAGAAATTACGACAATTCAACGTTGAAGGTTTTTCAATTTACTTCCCTTATTTTTTTTATTATTGTATTTTACTTTACCTCAATTTACTTTTTTTATAAAAAAAATCATGTTAAAAAATATATATTTATTATTTAAATCATAACTTAAATCAAATTATATAAAATAGAAAAGAACGAATGGCGGTAAAGTCTAAATTATTATTTTTGACTATTATTTCTCGTAAAATTTTAACATTAAATACACGTGTTTTTCTAGTCATCTATTCTACAAATAAAAACGCATTCGAAGCGTGTTTTGGCGCAGTTTACTTTTCGTGAAATTTTCACGTTAAGTATACGTGTTTTTCTAGGCAAATAAACACTAGGAATACGTTCCATATCATATTACTAGCCGTGTTTTGTGGTCAAGTTTATAAGTCGCTAAGGGGTTTCAAAGATAAAAATGATGATTTTAAAATACATAATGTATCATAATCCTACTTAATTTATATTTTTTATTTGAATTACGATTAAAATCAAATATAGAAGCATAGAAAGGAATTAATGTCGGTAAAATATAAGTAATTTTTGACGTTCAGTTCTGACGTTAATTTCTCGTGAAATTTTTACTATAAATTCACGTGTTTATATAGTCATATAATTATATAGTACATTGCATAGTACATTTAGGTACTACAAAGGAACGCATTCCATTGGCGTCTTTTACAGATTCTATATGGGCGGTTTTTGCGCCAAGTTTAATAATATGTAATTATGTACATTTTTTATTTGAATCACATTTTAAATAAAATAGAATGGTTATAGAATTTAAAAGTAGAAACAATAGAAATATTTAGTAAGGCTAGCATTTCTTTCATAATTTTTACGAAACATGGTAACAACTAAGTTAGCTCTTGTAAACATTTGGCACCCCGAATTTTACCCAAACATCTTTGAAAGTTTGACGTTTTCTCGTGCTTGAAATGTTTTAGGATTATCTCGCCCGCCTAGTTCGCAATAGAGATGAACAATCGCTCTTTGAGAATTCATATGATTATTATTATTAAATTAAAATTCAAAAATTAAATTGACATTCCTTATTCTGTTATGATGTTAATGTTATAAAAAATTACAAAAGCTCTTTTAACCCAACGGCAAAAAAATAATTCAATATAGGTAGCTATATTGACTTACGTAGATAGGTAGTTACAAAATATTAATGTAAATGTCTTTGTTAAAGTTGAAAACAAAAATTAAGATCTTTAATTGTTACGGTTAATCAACAAAATTAATAAATATTGGTAATGTCTGGTAATGTGAAACGCTGTGAAGTAAGTGAAGGTGTCAAAAAACCAGCGAAAAGATTAAAAACAAAACAACGATTCTCTTTTGAGAGTCGTGTCGCCAAGTTTGAGTGTGTCTTTGACCGGAGAAATTGAAAGCAGGTATAATTAAGGGACAATTTGAAACATACGTTGAGAAGTTTTACCGTTTAGGCGCTGGAATTTTGAGAAGAACGGATATTGGTTTATGATGGGGGCTGAAGATTGAGGAGCCGACGACGCGAGCGTAATTTTATTGTCGAAAATAAATAATAACCATACGTATAGATCAGTACCACACAGTACTATAATTGAATTTCAATCAATACTCTTAGAGTATTGATATTCAATGGTACTATCAACGAAAATTTCTGCTTTATCGAATTTGTTTTGGCGGCAAACAAACATGCTGCTTTCATACATTGAACGCGGCGAGCGGGCATCACTTTTGTGTACGTGATTTGCAGCTTTCTTTATTGCGGCTTGCACCCCGAACGAAACGAAACCAAGGAACTCTTTCCAGATGTGTCATCTGGGCTTGGCCATTGCTTCGTTCGATTTTGTTCATTTTCATTTGTCGTCTGAGATCGTGCAGTTCGTTTCGTTTTCGTTTGAGTTTTGAGATTTGTGTAGCTTCCAAAAGTCCTAAAGGTAAGTAGTACAGTATTTTATTTAAAAGTAGTAACTAAATATACATTTTTTTCACTACTAGCTGTAGAATGTACGATTATATAGTTTGTAGAGGAGGTGTGAAGTTGTTTTTCTTTCCTAGTAGTTAATAATTTTTTCATTATTGACCAGTAGTTAATAATGGGCAGAGACCGGATTTGATGCAAAATGCATATCGATTATTTTATCTTCCTACTTAACAACAGCGCCCTTCGATTTTCACAAATTGCACCAGTTGCAAATATTAGACATTAATTAACTGCAATTCATGCAAAAAAACAAAAAACGAAGTTAAATTATTACAAAATCACAGGTATGCATTGTGCAAGTCTTTACACGAAAATCCGGTCTCTGACGGAGAAATGTCAGAAAAGAAATACATAACCTCGGATGCCAGTCACAGTCGATCCTGTCCAAATTTCGAGTTTCACGTACAGGAAAATATGACATTTTTGGAGTAGGTTTCTTTAAGGGGTTGAGCGCGACGCGCGAACCAAAATTTGCAACGATCCACGGAAGAAACAAATGTTCAGAGACGTCAACGTCTATTCAGGATTAACTGTGACCTGGCACCCGCTAGACGATTGTATTTTTGATGCTTCATTTATTTAACGATTTAAGCTGCTAGTAGTGAAAAAAATAATATATAAACCACGGTAGAGAAGCCCTTTCTCAGCTTCGCAACTTAATTCCGTCGATGCTTCGCATCTCGGGAATTAATACTGCTTAGCTGAGAAAAATTACTTCTCTACCTTGGTTTATAATATACTATTTTATGCATATTACTAACCAGAATTTAAATTTATTCCGCAAGTCTACCGATTTTATGACATTCGTCAAAAGTGGTACTCCATGTTAGACCTGGCCTTCTTACAAGGTTTTTAAGATTCATTTTAAGACTGGTATATATATATATACATATATGATATTATATTTATGCTTTTTCTAATTAAATTTTTTTTGTTTTAACTTTTGAGCTTCTTTGCAGAGGATTATGACACAGACGATAAAAAGGCCAACAACCTCATCAAGGAGATTGGGGAAACTGCAGAGGAAACAACTCATCAGTGGAAAGTCTCTCAAGAAAGCAAGTTTTTGGTGATGAGTCTCTTTTTGATGGTAAGCGGCATCGAACTGTAAACCTTGGAGTGGATTTTTGTTGTACCCTTTTCTTCAGCTTCAACATATCCTGGTAAATTGTGTCATTTTATATAATTCACGACAATCATATACCTAGTAAGATTTTTTTTATTTTTGCAATAATTACTTATAGTTATTTCTTATAGATGTTGAGGCAACTGTACTGCAAACATTGGCAAAACTGACCCAGCACGTCGAGCAACACACAATCCGAGTCATGAAAAAAATTATTTAATTTAATTAGGACAATTAGCCCATAATAATTATTTTAGTGTTTTTTTTTATAATAATAATAATTATAGTTATAGTTATATAGTTTATAATATTAGTAGTACATAGTTGATATTATAGTTTTTAGTAATTATTTTCATATTTTCTATTTACCTTTATACATTATAATAGATTTGAACTTTTCTAAAACAATTTTTTTTTGTTTTATAATAAATATATTATGTCATGAAAATCAACACTTTTTTAATATACTTATTTCCTAAAATCACCTAAAAAAGACGTATTTTATAATATCTTTAAAATACGTTTACAGAACGTTTTGTTGAGACATTGAAAATGACGTTTAATTCAGAAAATCAACACGTCTTTTCAACCTTGTAAAAACACCTGAAAGAGACGTGTTTTATGAGACGTTTGTAACACGTCATTTTTACACGTCAAAAGTAACGTTGATTTCGGCGACATCGTAACGTCTATTCAACGGTTGGTAGGTACTCGTTTGTTTTACGTTTTTTTCACGTTGTTTTGTTTATGGAAAATCAGTACGTCTTAACAACGTGGTAAAATCACGTAAGAAAAACGTGTTTTACTAGACGTTATAACACGTCGAAAGTAACGTTGAAGTCAGCGACATCGTAACGTCTATACAACCGTTGCTACTCGTTTTTTTTTACGTTTTTCTCACGTGGTTGAGTTTACTGGGATATGATTACACGTATAAAAGTTGTATTTTCAATAAAGAATTTTGTTTTGGTGCATATATTTTCAACCTTGTTTCTAACGTACGTCTGCTTATAGCGAACACATTGGGTGGTCCGTTGACTGTTCGCTATAACTGAGTTCATCTGTATTCCTCCTTCTATTGCATCTATTACGCGTCGCTCATTTTTACACTAAAATAATTTTTCAAATTGCTATGAAGGCATTACTTTTCTGGATATAAACCGTTCAGTCGCATCTCTATGATACATAATATATTCAGGTCTTGGTTTGTTCTGTAGAAGAATTTTGTAGGGTTTCTTGCATTCCAAATTTTGGCCTTTGAATCGACAAACGAAAATATTACTTGTTTAGTCCTGAAAAGAACTGATTTTGAAATCAATATTTGATATTTGACAGACGTCAAAAAATTGCGATTAATCGAGTGTGATTTAGATTTTACCATCAACCAATCAGAGTATCGTAATTCACCGCCAGATTTGAAAATTGGACACGCCCACCAATAGCAGGAAAAAATAAAGTATGGTGGATTACCGGATTCGATTTCCGGCGGTGCAGTGGTTGACCGTTACAGTTTAAAACTTTAAATTAGATCTGTGATTTCTGAATATGCCACAAAAGGACAAAAAGAATAGAGGGTGGGTTAAAAGTATAGCAGTACGGTGGTTAATCTACGTCGCGATGGTTCGGTGTGTTTCTCCGGTCTCGGTACTGATGGTACTGATTACGTATAGTATGTTTAAATGTGATGAAGTTGGGCCGGGATGTGGATTTGTCTATAGCCCTAAGAAATACCAACATGATTTCAGTTGTACACATAGAGCATGGCCTAAAAAAATCCAATATAAATATCTAAAAGGCTATCGTCTAAGTAAGTCTAAGTTCTAATGATGTCAAACATGAAAAAAGAAACAATGTTTTTATATTTACCAAACTTGGTTCTAATGCCAGATCCGATTGAAGTTCATTCCTGAAGTGTCGTTAATGGTAGTGTAATTATCATACTATTTGACATGCGACAGATACTAGTACGTACTCAGTCTTGCTTTATATAATAAATTTAATTATATTTAACAAACATAAACAGTTTGTTGTTTATCGAATTAATAATTGTTATTGTCACTAACTGCTGCAAGAATCGTAAACCTCAGTGTGGAAGGCATCGCCGCACCTAGATGTTTTTTAGATTTAGATGATTTTAGATGCATTTTTATTGCTAGAAAACAACACGTGCAATGTATTTTACAATGTATTATTAATAACTTTCTGTGAACATGATTGCCTAGCTTAGTGTATAAAGCCATAAAACTTATTATTTTAGTGGTATGTAGTAGAATATTATTACAGTACTGAGATAGAGCGTGATAACTCTGGCTTCTGTAGACTTTGAACTGTCTATAAGAACCGTGAAAAATATTTCATATTATAATTACAACACTACGAAGTTAATAGTTCCTCTGTCTTCTTTGCAAAGAGAAATTTTATAACTTCCGTACTTCTTGCCGGAGACAGTGAACAAAGCTTTGGATGACCCAATCAAATATCCTCTGGTGTCTGCTCTTATTAGAGGCTTGTAATTGTAATGTTTTCACAGCATTAACTTTATCGACTTTCTTACCTGTCAGTCAGTGATGAACTGGTACATTAAAGTACCATCCTCAGTAGCTTCCACGGTCTTATCTATCGCCGGATATTTTTGTTGCTCTTCGCAAATGGTGTTCCAGTCCCGACACAAGATTGGCCGTCGGTCAATAAGCCGAACAGCATGAGTTTTGCAGAGGCACCCCCTGCCAGTGTTTCGTCTTGTTTTTCGTGTGGTTTCCATACCGCGACCCGGCGAGCCGGCTGTATATTTTATTCGGTTTTAAAGTTGATTAGAGTGAACGGAGCGATGCCAGCGGGAGGTCACCCCCCGTCGCTATGTAAGTGCTTATCTTGGCCATATCAAACCGTTATAACATGGAGTCGGTCGTAATTTATAGGCAAGGTGAGCCCGCTTCATTAGGACGGTCCCCGCCAAACCCCCCGAAAGCCCGACATGTCGTCCAGGCGAGAAATTTTCTCCTGAGCGAGAAATCCGAATCGAGACGACACACCGTGCGAGAAAATCTCGACTGACACCAGCGGTTTTCATGCTCGTTTGTCAAGATATGTCCATATATCATATTTATTACGATTTAAATTTCAGGCCGAAATGACAGTACCACATGAAAGAAGTGGAATCTTTTTTTTATTCATAAACTGACATTTAAAGACCATTAGTCTTTTTTAGAGAAGGAATCATGTTATTTACCTCACAAATTGTGTTTATAGTTTTTATAGTGAGCTTTTGACATTACTAAATGTTTAGTTTTGAAACTCAAACAATTACAACATACAATATTTTTCTTGAAGCTGAGGCAAGACAAACCTTGGGCTTGAAATGACGTCCAGGACTGTCTTCTGAATTGCTTTGTTTTATCGTAAAATTCCTTAAATCACAATAAAATCATAAACAGTTCTTTATCGAATACGGATCCGACACAATTGAACATGTGGATACAAAGACTTAAAAACAAAGTATTTCAAGAGCCTGAGAAAAGCAAAATTTATATACTTATATTTATGTGCATCTATACATTTATTAGAACCAAGAAAAGAGATCAACACATAGTGAAGACGTAAATCCAAAGGACAGAAAGAAAGGACAAAACTCCAGACATATAACGGCGCTGCCATGACTTAATGTCCCACTCGCTAACACATTCCAGACGCGGGTGCTATAAAAATTATATCGACCATACTCTTCTAGGCGACCCTCGACACTTTTAATGGTGACGGTTCTGTCTATAGCAAATTCTCTAGAAGGCAATCCCAGACTTATATCTCAAGCATGTCTGGTCATTGATGACATCATCATTTAGCTTTCCACGATCGTTACAACACTCAAGAAAAGAAAATAAGTCGGGAAGAGAAGAAATACAAATTAATTACAACCATAGAATTAACAGCAAACACATGCGAGGGCGCTCAAATTACATCAGAAGAGGTGTCCTTAGTAATAAAAAGCATTAAAACCGCTCCAGGAATTGATAACAAAGTGAAAAACTGTTACGTACCAAAAATTGGTTTGGTACCGCCCCAAATCTAGCTCTATGGAGATGGGCTGGGTCTAGTTTATTATTATTTTTTCTACTTAAATGGACGTCACCAGTTTTTACCGCAGAAAAGGATGGTTACGAAATTAAGCTTTAGTTAAAAATCTGGGAAACTTTAATAAAAACTTGAATTTAAATCAAAATAAATTATTAATTATAAATTAAACAAATTAAATGGAATAGTCAGTCAAGTTTCATTTATCAGGAAAATCCAGTTGCACAAAACAATTAAAGGAAATAAGAAGTTACTCATAAAACTAATATTTTAAATTAATATACCGAATTGAATTTAAAAGGCGTCGAATTATAGCTATAAGTCGAGGTAAGTATAGTAGAACCCACTTGGGTGTCCGACAACGACGATTGGACTATTTAATTAGTTTTATGTTACACGATAGAGACGATAGAGTTGAACTAAGCTGTGACTTTAAATTATGAATTTAAATGATTATTATTTTAAATTATTGCTTGGTCAATGACCACAGAAAAGCGACATAAGAAACGAGAACAAGAAATGACGAGGAAAAAAAGTCTTATCTGGCCCTGGAACTCTGATTTGGGGTGTGTGAGGACTTCCAGAGGGAGACGACGACGTCTCTCTAGCCCCTGGCACCAACGAATCCTCAATCGAATAGTTCACGCTAGAACTTCCAAGGAATACCGCAATACCACCCTCGAGGGCGTAGTTCCACTTAGGTGATGAAGATCCTAGGGTTCACCCCGAGCCAGCACCCTAATGAAGAAGATTCCCCTTTAAGTACCCCGTTTAACGAACAGAAAGGGCCTTACCTCCAGTGAGGGATCTGGACGACTTCCAGAGACACGAAATGTGCACGCAACACGTGCACGGCTTATTCGGTGGTTTTAATCCCCGCAGATTGAAAATGATTCCGTCGTTTTGCGATTATTTTCAACGGGACGAGAATCACACTCCTCGATGAAACGGATGAGCTAATCCCTTGCGGATAATTCAAATTTAATTGCACGAACACCACGTTTCATCAACCACCGAAATAATGTCTCTTTTGACAGAAAACGCCGGCCGGAAGAAGGTCTCTAACAAAACATGCACACAAGGTGACGATTGACGTACCGCTGCTTGACAGGTGTGAGGTTATGTAGATGTAAACAAGAGAAGTTCTTCATTATTTCCCGACGAGACACAAAGAAATTTTAAGTGTAGGTATTACCCAGTCGCGGTTCCAGTACTTTAGCCCCTTGGTGTTTTAGGCAGTGGGAAAAGTGTTGCATACTTCCAGAACAAAAGATCGAACCAGATAACACCAGCACAGCGAAGAATGAAGAAGAAAGACGATACATTGAGAGTAACATTCCGTAATGTCGAGCACAATTACGGTTAACAGTAGAAATTAGTTCGAGTGCGAATAAAGTAAATAGTACGAAAAAAACAGCGGCTTAAACTCAAAAGTAGACTCAAAATAGACGAGGTAAGTGTTCATTTACATGCATGGCTGACTGACAATATGCTTTCAATTGCGTTCAGATGACACATGTAATCAAAATACCCATCATTAAAGAAGACCTTGACACAAAGTGCAAAAAAATTAAATCGTGTGTGGAGTCCACGCGCGGCAGAAACTTTTTATTGAAAACTATATAACATCACTTACCCGGATTCCATTGGTACACCTTCCATGCACTCAACACCCATTAAATTAATCCACTTGTCATTTACAGTCTGAATCTCCCACTTGATTTAGATCACAATCAATTTAAAAGGAAAAAAGTGCGGGTCTACTTTGCAAAAATACTCGTCGAAATCAGCACAAAATGCGTTTACAGCCAATATGAATTATTGATCCAAAAATTGTCCGATAAAGTGTTGGTAGTTATTTTGAGCGAAGTTGAAATACTTAAAAACAGCAGTTACTAGTGGGTATTTTCGTGGCGTATGCGACACGAATTAGGCTAACCCCGTGCTAAAATCTTAAAATTAGCCTTAAACCGTGCAAACAGCAGTTAATAGTGGGATTATGGCGCAACCTCTAGTGGAGAGAAGATGTACTGTGCGATAATTTAAATTATAAATTAGAGTAGGCTGTGAAATTTAAATTAGGTTGGCATTACTAACTTTTGACAATTTTATTAAAAATTTGACTTTCGGCACGGCAACAGAATGGTGAATGGAAGAAACAGCTGAATTGAAGCTGCTGGAGAACACTTTGAAACTTTGCTGTAATTCTCAATTATTCTACATTATTTGTTAGTCTTTTATTTTCTTTAAATTAAAACAATTTAACATGAGAAACATAAACGTCACAATGTTTACGATAACCAAAAATTTTACTGTCAGTCAATTTGCAGGCTGGACCATTGCATAATAAAAAAGCCACCTAGTCTAATTTATAATTTAAATGATCGCACGGTACAATATAAAATATCCCCCACTTATATTATTGAACGCTACGCATTTTCGTGTCGAACGCGAATTAGGCTTACCCCGTGCAAAAAGCTTACACCGTCCGAAAAAAAGTTTCACTTAAAAAAAATTACAGTGGAATTAGACAAGAAAGCAGTATGGGTCCTGTTATGTAATGTAAATATGTAAATATGCCAGCTGGATATGGTGGTTGCCTCGGATTCGGCCCTTTGAATTTTAGGGATGTTTTTAAGGTTTATGGATGCAAATGGCCGAATTTTCCAACCATCGGGAACTCCGACCAATTTCGACCACCGACTAAATGGATGAGAAATAACAATCATTTAGTGACTTTTTTCCTTTAAAAACTAGAACTCACTCTCGTGTTCAATCCAATTTCAAAATTTTTAAGTCAAAATATAGTTGTCATTCCAATACCATCAGTCAATCAGTCAGTTGTGGATCCGGCGGCCCACCCGGGAATTCCGGCCCATTTCGACCACCGGGCGCTTATTGTTCTGTGGTGTATATAGGATATAATTTTAGTATAGTAGGGTAGTATTGTAAGAATTCACAAGTGTACCGAAGGGTTCGTATAGAAATTAATTTTCGTTTGTAAATACATAATAATCCATAAGTTCAATACGTGCAACATTTAAAATTCACAAGCATTCAACCCATAGTGGTTAACACACTTTATTAACAACAATAAATAAAATAATTAAAGAAGTAAAGGTGTGGATGTTGGGTACCAAATAGCTAACAAAATGTATAGAATTTTGTGCCATATGCAGACGGCGCTATGCTGTTGATTGCGAATATAAAAATATCAACAGAGAAGACCAAAACACATAAAAAAATCGACACTGTACTACCTCATGTCTCATTTGTTAAGCAGCAGAAACTTAATACAAGACCTGAAGTAGAAAATCAAATTTGTCATAAAAAATAACAAGAATAAGGAGATGTGTTGGATAAATAATAAATTGGATAATAAAATGGACAAACCATAGCGACACCAAACCAGAAGACCACTCAGATGTCTCCATAAAAGAAAGCGCTAGTGTTGAATATTTGAGTTACAGGAAAAATGGAAGGAGAATTAATTGGACTTTGTCCTAACAACAACAAGAAGAAAATGGAATTATTTTAGAAATTTTTTCATGAATATTTCGTACACATCAAGAGCATGACGTCATCCATATGTTTCGAGAGCTCATTGATGTCATCGATGAAGTCCCCTAGTCACTGTTACAGTCGGTGTCGAAGATCAGTGGGTCGAGTCGGACAGTTGCCTTTATCTGACCGGAGTGACGCGCGATGAGAAATAAACAGACGCGGACGTTTTCGTGATTTGTAAATAATAGTGTAAATAATGTAAATATTGTAATATAAGAAGTACAAAAGTTAATTATACATAGTGTGTAAGTAAATACTTGAACTCAGAAACGCAACAATATTATTAACCCATTAGAAAACTATTGTTAATAATCAACCAAGTATGTAATACAATATCAAAATTTTCAGCTGAAAACCACAAGCTTGGAGGTACCAGGTGTAGAATGGATTTTGAGACATCTAAGTACATTGGCTCTAGTAATTAGTTTACAGCAAAACGTTAAGTACGAAAGTTCTCCAGAATACAAAATACTACTTAAACCCATTTTTAATTTCTTTGTAATAGCTTTTGGTACAGCAGTAGAACAAGAAGAAAGCAAAGAATGTTGAGGAAATAGCTTTATCTATAGAAATTTTGAAGATGACACTCAGTATTAATTACTTGCCAGTGAAAGAAGATTTGAAGCCAGTGGAAAATAAATAATTACCGATTTAGGTATTTCTTTGTATTCTGTACATTTATTTACAAAGTTTTGCTGTAAAATAATTAGGGGAGCCAATACTCTCAGATCTTCGTTTTTACACGTAAAATTCCTGTCTCAACATCCATTCTACACCCATTTTATTCTATTCGCGAAGGAACTACTACACTTACGAAATATTGAAAGCAGAATTCAACAGAACATTTGGAATAAGAGTAAGGACAACAGTTACTTAGGAGAAGAGGATCAAGAATACAGAAAATGAATTAATAGAATTCCAATCTAAATTAATATGTCATCGGAATACAATATTATTATATTATAAAATATAATAAACATGACACCGATCTCATTTAGGTCTCAACCTACCTACCAAAATGTTTTTTATACTTTGGCGGTCAGGCGAAACGCAGTTTGATTCTTTTCAAATAAATTATTATGTAATAAAGTGTTTTGCTTGTGTAAACAAAGTTTTCATTAAATCTTCACTATATTTGTGTGCTGATAATGTTTCATTTCAAATGCGATGACCAATTTTATTATTTCAAAGTTAAAGGCGTAAAAATAATTTCGCATATTCATTAAAAAGTTGATTAACTGCCACAACGTGGTGGATGTGAACAGATTTATTAAGGGGATTTCACCACATAACTCTAATCGAGCTATTCTCAACACAATTTGAAAAGAAGTTGACTGAAGCTGATGGCGAAATTTTCGTGTATGTGAATAGCCACCATTTGGAACAAATATGTAGAGACCCACACAATTATATCGACCTAATCCTATTAAACTTCTTGTGGTTTAAACCAGTTGTAAATTAAAACCACCCACAACAGGAAATAAATCAGTTTGAGTCATATCTTACAGACAGTAGGTAGATATATTTACTCCAATAAGCCACTAGTTATATCTACCTTTTAACATAAACAAGTGTAGTAGGTAGGTACATCATGAGTGGAAATTTATGTCGTTAAAGTTGACAGTTTTGAACAGTTTATGATGTTTTGCTAAATTTGTTTAGTACTTGACTTTTGCACAATTGTAATGACCCGTTTGTCTACACAATATACCTAACTGTTATCAAGGACTTGGATGTTTACCCTAATTAATTTCACAGTTCTTTATGGTGTGAGTGAGTCCTATGCTCAATCGTTTTCTTTAAAATTAAAATTTCATGTCAGCCTTAAAATAAATAAATTAATTAATTAATTTTTTTTTATTTCAATGAGAAAGCATTAATTTTGATGAAATTTCAATGAATAGACAGAGTCACTGGCTAAGCCAATTTCTTTACTTTAATTTAAAATTTTCTATAGCGATATGTCTACTGTTTTCCCAACTAAATTGTTCTCATTTTACTGACAGCAATCTTATTGTGCAAATGAAACTTGTTATACTTTTCACTTCAGCAGTCTATATTGTTAGTTTAGTTTACCTGAAGTTGTTCGAGCCGTCAATAAATTATCCATTAATCATAATCATAATAATAATTCAAAAAAGGGGACCCCTAGAATATTAGTGAATCTGTCAACCAACAAGAAAAAAAAATAAATTTCAATAATAACAAAACACCTGTCCGTGCTGTTCCCGGAGCGAAATGCGGCTGGGAAGACCGTACTTTCGGCTAGGGGATGAAGAAAAATCTATTCAAGTTTATTACATTCAATACACACTCCTCATATCCAACAATTCTATGACAATTTACATTGCTTCAGAATCTTATCTAACTTCACATGAATTTTTCATGTTTCATTAGATTAAAAAATCTCGTACCAATATTAGTGCTCCAAAAGATACTTAATTCTTACATAAAGCTCATTTTCTCACTGTTTAATATGCTCCATAAAAACATATTTTATTGAAATCTTTTGTTTTATGGATTTTTTGTCTTTTTTTTCTTTATTACTACCTACATTTTTTATATCTAAAGTTTGATTTAATTTTAAATAATAAATTTAATAATATAATAAAATTTTGACATTTATTGATGACTTGCGGTTTTACATCTTGCAATCGGTTAAGTTTAGTATTGGAGCTACAATAAAAGATAACCATAAAAAGCAGGTATATTCTACGCATTCATAATCACAATTTCGAAAACCGATAAAAATATTATTGACAATAATTATAATTAAAGATGATGAGTCTTTTTCATGCTTTTTAACGTACAATTCGAAGACCATTAAATACATTTTAGAATAAGATTACATCAAAACCAAACTAATACCGATGAAGTAATCAACGAATTTTGTGATTTTGAGGCGTTACCAGATTAGAAAATTAGGATTTAGAAGATTTAGCAGTCAACAGTAGTTCAATAAACTAATTATTATACCAACATAAAAGGTTTGAGCAATTACCACCCCATCTTAGTTAGCAAACAATGAAAACAGTTGTACACCAACACTCATTCAGCGATTCATATCCAAAATTCAAATTACAGACACTAACATCCGAGTTTAATGGCAGTGTCTCAAGAGCGATGCACTCAAGAATGGCTCGTGTTCAGAAACAAACTTCAAGCTGTAACACACAAAAATAAGTCTTTAAGTAACAGGGAAAAAATAGCACACGGAATTTTTTTAAAAAGCGACATGAAACATTTGACATTTTAAGTTTAAGAAGATACCGAGTGTATTTTGTGAAACATAATTGCACTTCATGATCAATGACTTCGCGATAAACACAAAGATCAAAAAATGAGACATTACGTAAGCGCGTGACACAGCTTTTCATTTCCGTTAGCTTTCAAACGGAAAACTTTCGAAACAAATTCAACGGATTTATCTTTGCTGAAGATACCGAAGACGATAATGTCACGGGAACTAACGAGACGCTTTAGTTATAACTGCTCAAAATAATCTTAAATCAACCATCATTAACAATTTGTGAAACAAGAATTTATGTGTTTTCAATTATAATTTAGTACACTGGTTACGATCGTGTCGAGCTTTTTGTGTTTAACATTAAAATCCAAAATTTACATAAAAATTAAACTGTAATCATTGCCTATGTGTAGTGCGAGAAATACGCCCTATTGATGACATAAATAATTCATGATTCTCCTGGGTATCTCTCCGGCATCTAATTTATTTCGAAGCGGAAATTTTATATTTTATTCACAGACATAAGCTTAAGTAAGTTGTTTTCCCATGTTAATACACACTAGGATTAAACGTCTTACGCCGCGGCTTTTTTAGTTTGGAAGATTTTAGAGTTTGCTTAATTTTCTAAAATTTCAGCATCATGCAGACATACGAGGCCGTATTGATAAGTTTCTAGCCTAACATAAAGAACAATGAAATCTCAAATACAAAAATTATTTATTCAACGTAATCTCCTCAAACATATACATTTAGCACAACACAATATAGTACCTTTTAAAAAAATTCTTTGTCTTGGTCTGTAAACCAACTTTATTACTTCTTTCATTTGAACTAAATTTATATCCTTTCAATTGTTTTTTCAGTTTTGGGAATAAATAATAATCTGAGGGAGCTAAATAAATGGGGGATGATCAAGCAGTTCAAACCCCAAATCGTGTTTTTTTTTGCAAAGCCAACAGCGATTTGTCTTGCAAGAACCGTATTCTTTTAGACACTTTTCTTCAGCGTTTTTCCACAATTTTTTCGCGAAGTTTAGTTAATGATGAATAATAATATTCTCCATTCACTGTTTTGCCTTTCTCCAAGTAATCCGTAAGAAGTATCCCTTCTTTGTTCCGTAAAATGGAAGCAAGAACTTTTCCTGCTAATTTCTGAACACGAAATTTTTTGGGGCTAGTTTTGCTATTTTTCAGTCTCTGGATCATAATGATGGACCAACGTTTCATCCGTAGGTACAATTTGATCCAAAAAGTTTGCTGAATCCTCTTCAAACCGCCTATAAATCAGCTTGGCTGTTGTGACTTTCGCACGCTTTTGGTCGGCATTTAGGGATCCATTTTGCAGATTTTTTTTTCAGACCCAAATCAGTATGAACAATGATGTGGAAAACCCGTCCAAAATCTTTGATATGCGTTTCAACCCAATGCGTCGATCTTCTAAAATCGTATCATGTACAGCTTCAACATTTTCTGGGGTAGTCAAGAAACAGGTTTTCCAGCACGGTGTTCATCACTTACGTGATGCGTTCTTCCTCTTTTGAAATCTGCAACCCAGTTTTTTACCGTGGAATAGTAAGGACATTGTTGCCTTAATGTATCAAGCATGTCGCCGTAAATTTCTTTCGCGGAAAGTCCTTTTAAGAAAAGGTACTTTATCACCGATCGATATTCGATTTTACTCGTTTTAAAAAATTCACTGTAAATAGCACAATCAACCCACTAAACTTTGTGTACGTCTTTACTAAATGTCAAACTAGTATCCATACCAACCGCATTTGTTTTTGACAATTGGAAGTTGTCTCATCCAACTATTTATCAATACCCCCTCGTCTAGCAAAATTGGATGAAAAAATTATTATTTTAAATCAGTTATATAACATTTTTATTGCATTACTTATTGTATGCACATCTAGTCTGAAAGAATGGTTTGAATGATCTTGTATCGTAATTTTTATTTTGTTAAACTATTTTTTATTAAGACATATTATGTCTACGGATATCTGGGTGACATTGTACAATAATAAATAACATGTATTCGTCACATAACCATCAAGTTATAATTGTCATTTTACTTAGTAATTTATTTTTTAACTTACTGATACTGATAATTACTGATAAGCTGGAAAATATTGTTGTTATTGTATCAAGTTTATTCTATAATTGTTAGATAGCAATCCTTTAAGCTTTATACAAAAATATTCGTTGTTGTTTATTTTATTATTGTTATATGTGAAAAAGTGGCATAAGAACGGCTACAATCAAATCTAGTTCAATATACCGAATGTTGCAACTAAAGTGATACTGAACAAGACAAGACTAATAAAAATAATTGTATTTTGAATACGAGCGATAGGTACTTTAATATGCAAAGTTAAATAATTTATAGAAGACACTGATTGTTACCTTTTTGATATGTTACCGTCGCCTCGCATGTAATTGCACCGGAATCTTTTTTATATGTGGCTTTTAAATACATACACCGATTGCTATTATAGATATTTTGAACACGGGTTGGAGAGACTAGACTAAATTATTGCATTTCTGTTGGGCATGCATTTAGTGATTGTGTCCTGTGCATTAAACGTTTATGTAATTTTCAAACACGCATCATCTACCACTAAATGCATTAGAAGATTTTTCCAAATATAACTACCTTTTTCTTAACTTGTGCAACAGTCTCAAAAGATATTTACAATAAACGAGCTGCATCCTTCGATTCAATTTTATCTGAACAACAGAAGGTGCAGAAAGTTTTTAAAATAAATTAATAGTACAATAATGGGTTGATATGTCTACGGCGTCAGTACGTTTTATTAACAAAACCCTCCGAAAACATTCCTTGAATAAATAATATTTTCGCAAATGCATGAGGCGTCAATGCAGAAATGTTAATTGGTTCAGTATGCGCATTACATTGGACGAAATGGTTAAAACATCCTGTCTATTTATATCGAGGTAAACTGTGACGTTCTTTTTGTCACTTGCTGCTGCCTGAATAAATCACAGAATTTTCTAATTTAAAAACCAATAAAGCTCATAAATGCAAAGTATAAATGCGCATAAATAATTTAATACCCGAATTTATGGTCTCCGTAAGGCTGTATTTTATAATCCGGGAAACATATGTATTATTAGCACTTCTCGTGTCTCGAATCTTGCACATAAAACCTGTAGTTATCGAAATTTATAATATTAGACGAGATTACGGTTGGTCTTAATAAAATCTCGAAAATTATGCTTAAGTCCGAAACCACGCACTAGAGTGCACACTCGATAATGTGAAATACGACGGCAGCGGCTTTTTTGCAATTTATGTAATTATTATTATGGTTGTACGCTCAGACGAATACTTCTGGTATTCCTTGTTTGGAAAGTGTAATAGTTAAACAGTGCGACTTTTCGTCTCAACAAATATATAAATTAAAGTTTATTAAACATATTCTAATGTAAAATAACGTAACTAGTACTGGTTTCAGTTTATGAAAATTAAGTATTAGGTACCTATCTACCTCAACAAATTTCAGTAGCGTTAATTTTTCCCAGTTTATCGGTTAGGTCTAGTAATGTTCTTTGTTTTATGTCCTCCGAAAACGTTTATTACATTTGAAAGTAACCATTTAAAACACTAGTCATAATCAGATTGGCCACATCTGAGACTTAATATACTTAAAACACTAGGTAGTTTTTTATCACCAGTTAAAACTGTTTATGTAGGTCAAGTATTAATTAAAAACTAAGGGTTCAGTCATAATATACCGGGTTGCAGTAAAAGAGTGAAGCAAAAGTAGTAGATTGACAACACTGAGGGATTCGTATCACACGTATGTACCTACTATTACAACATAAATAGTTGTAATGTCTTGACAAAATTGTGAGGTATGAGAGGAGACAGAAAAATACCGTTATGTCCTCAAAAGTCATATAATGAACAAATAAATAAATACGGAAACTTTTTGAAATTAAATTGACAAGTAACAAGTTGGTTGAATAAAAACTATATCAATGTTCAAATAAAAATGTGCCAAGTTAAATTATCACTATTGCACTACTCTTAAAGGGTTAAATTACATTGAAATGATTATTGAAGATCTACAATTTTTAACTGACGCGCTAATAAAAGAACTAGATGAATTGTTAACACAAAAAAAATTAAAGATGATCTACTACTTATCTTCTGAGCCGTTCAACGGTTTCCGGCTGGTTTTGGAGCTGACGTGTCCTTACAATTACTTTTTCTGCGATCCTGCGATTCTGAGAGTCACCTTATGGGTCCACGTGTGGATTACGTCAGTCCAGGAAAAAATTACGAGTGGAAATACTTAGCAGCTTTTCCAAAACAAGGTGATACAGGAACAATCCTTTGGTGAATGCTCTTGAATCTGCCTCTTTGATTGAAAGAGAATAGTCAAGGTCTGCACGCAATAAAGTAGTTTTTCTTACCTTTTTTTCCTCCGAATCATTCACCCCAATCGTATTATCCGTAGTTGACGCAATTCCTAGACCTTACTCTTGTCCAGAACAAAATACGACGGAGACGTTCTTCGTTCAGATGTCGATCGAAAAAGAAGGCCGCAGGTTCGTCGCGTGGTATGCAAGAAATTTTCGTGCTTTTTTGTACGTGCTGGTTATCTCTAAACGCTGAGTTGTTCCTGAATCTTCGGTGGTGAATGCGCGACAAAATCAAATTGTCACACTACCCTTGCCAAATTAATTTTTTGATCCAATACCGCTTCTTTAATTCCGTAGGGGAAATGTGTCTGAGACGGCATATTTGATGAGATGGCATACCAAGTTATTTGCTGGTATAACGTTTGAATTTGGCGGTTTCAGCAATAGTTTCCATGTGTACTTGGGTAAATGTCAACGGCTACTTAATTTTGTTTCATTCGGTCAAGTGCACGTGTGTTTGTGAAGACAAGTGCAAACAAATCCCTAACAAATATTTCGGTACTCCCTAAAACAACCGCTCTTATTATTACATCAAATAATAATCGGTAAGTAAATCGTCAGTGTGATATCTTACACTTATTTATCGACAAGTTGTCAACTTTAAAAATAAAGATTTTTTTCGAGATAACTCGTTAAATGCACTTCTTAAGTAAATCTGCACTTTTGGGTTAGATGGCATGGTGCGGATGAAGCTGAGATGGCATAGTATGCCATCTCATACATACGTTCAGATGTTAACAGATTCTTCTTTCACAGTCATGACTCGTTACAAGAGGACATCAAATCGTCAATCATGGAATGAAGAGAACATGAAGGAAGCAGTTTTGGCAGTTCAGCAAGGAAAGATGGGGTGGCTATTGGCTTCTAAAACCTATTCTGTTCCATTTACAACACTACGTCGTCGCGTAAAAAGTGGAATTGGATGGAAGAAAGGTTATTTAGGAGGTAGTACGAACACATTTGACGAAACTTTAGAAGACGAGATTGTTGAACATTTGAAAAGTTTGGAAGTTAGATTATTTGGAATGTCTACAGTTGACATACGAAAGTTGGCATATCAAGTAGCAGCAGCTAGAGGAATATGCCACAAATTTTCTTCTAACACAAAAATGGCGGGCTGGGATTGGTACAAAGGATTTATGAAACGTCATCCTTCTCTGTCACTAAGGGCACCGGAATCCACTTCAGCCGCAAGAGCGAGAGCTTTCAACAAAATACAAATTGAAGCATATTTTAGATCTTTATCAGAAATCCTAGAGCTGAACAAATTTGAAGCAAATGAAATCTGGAATGTTGACGAATCAGGTCTTTCAACAGTACCATCAAAAAATAGAAAAATTATTGCTACAAAAGGCAGAAAACAAGTGGGGATCATAAGTAGTGCTGAAAGAGGCCAACACCTCACTGTTGTCTGCTGCATGAACGCCGTAGGTACGTTCGTTCCACCTGCATTTATTTTCCCGAGAAAAAACATGAAACTCGAATTGCTGGATCATGCGCCGACTGGTTCTGTAGGTTTTACACAAGAAAAGGGATGGATGACTGGTGACATTTTTTTGAAATGGTTGAAGCATTTCGTAAAATTCGTAAAACCGTCAAAAGAGAAAAAAGTTTTACTGCTAGTAGATGGTCATGGCAGTCACAAAGATTTTAACGTTCTTACGTTTGCCTAACAAAATTGAATTGTGCTTTTTTGCTTTCCTCCTCATTGTACACATAGAGTTCAGCCCTTGGATGTAAGTTTTTATGGTCCATTACGCACATACTATAATCAACAGCTAAACGACTGGTTACGAAATCATCCAGGGAGAGTCATTACACATTTTCAAGTAGCAGGTCTATTTAAGATAGCTTACAATAAAGCCGCTACAATCGAAAATGCTGAAAAAGGATTCTCTTCGACAGGAATATACCCTTTTAATGACAAAATATTTCCCAAATGGATGTTTTCTCCATCGGAAGTTACTGATATTGATATAAATATCAGAAATAGGACAAGGACAGAGTTTGAAGAAGAAGAGGAAGACGGACCTGGGACTAGTCAAATGACAAAGTCAGTGGAAAATACTAGCAGTGGCGGCCAAAAAAGAATGATTTCGCTTGAGGAGATTTCTCCTTTACCTGTTGCTCTTCCATCAACGCGAGCAAACAGAAGAAGAAGAGGGAAACAAGGCGTCTTAAATGATACTCCTAATATTGAAGAAGCCAAAGAAGCTCAAGCTCAGAAAATAACAAAAAACCAAAGAAAAGTTGCTCGAGCTGCGAAAAAAAAAACTTTTTGTTGAAGAAGAAAGTGATAATGAGTACAATTTCGAAACTGATGAAGAAGACGATGCTTCTTGTATTTTTTGCAATGAACTATACACTTTTTCACGTGGTGGCGAAATGTGGATAAGATGTCAAAAATGCAAAAAGTGGAGTCACAATGAATGTGCAGGTTTGAGTAGAAAGGCAAAAACATTAATCTGCGATATTTGCAAAGAATAAAAAAAATCTACAGAATTACCACAACTATGTGTTCTATATTATGTATTCTAGTATTTTTATTTGTGTATTGTTTAAATAAAGGGTTTTTCTTTCATTTCCATTAAATATCTTGCACATCAAACAAGTATGCCATCTTATCATTACATATATGGTTGAGATGGAATATCGTGTTGAGATGGCATGGTCATGTTTTTTTTTAAATCAACAAGATATTTTTGTTTAATTAGTTCTAATACTTTGTTTGACCAACATACAACAATAATCAGACTTGAAACATCTAAAAGTGTGTTTATTCAACATTTTCTAGTAACATTTAAAAAAGTATGCCGTCTCAGACACATTTCCCCTACAAAACAAGTAAGGGTGAAGCAAATAACCGAGGAGCACCATAATAACCTCTGCAGATATAATTCACGTCAATTAACGTATTAATTCACAAAAACTGTCAGTTTTGAGAGTTTTGAGAGACATTGCAGTGTTCCTAAAAAAACCTCCATATTTGTAGACCAAGCCTACTCAATTTTTTCATTCTTTTATTACAACCAGATATTTCTGTATTATCGATATAAGACTCAATAATATAATAATCATTCACGATGTCATAATATATTACGAACGCAGCTAATACGAACCAAACGTATTAGATATGTGATTCCATCGAGAACATTGAAGCGAAGGTTTGCAGACGAAAATGTTGAAAAAAGACTGGGGAAGCAAATGGTTCTACATTCGACCGACGACAGATTTTTTTATTATTATTAGTCAGGGGATGCCCCCGAAAGAGCCTCGTAAGGAAGTCTAATGGCCCATTGTGCTTGGATCGAGGTTCTATAGCAAAGAAAACTGCTAATAGCTACTGCTAAAATAAATTTACAATAATTAATAAAGATGAAAAGAATGCTTCATGTAAGTCAACCTTGTATGTCAAAGGTCAAGCGGGCGAACGCCAAAAGCATGCGTGAGCACGAAAGAAATTCTGGGAATGTAAAAACTGGTAAAGATCTTTCCTTTTTGCCATCACGCGTCCGAGCGTTATCACCTGTCCATAACTGTACCCCTCGTGGTAATTTGAGTAAGAGTTAGTAGTTATAAACTCAATTTGGCCTACTAGTTTATCAGAGTAGCGGTTGAACTGCAATTGGAGGCAGTTCGGTAGTGCGAAACCAGATATAAAAGGTTTTGAACAGTATTCGATCAGATCCGACCAGAAGGTCCATTTAATTGGCGGATTGTAAGTCCCCTATTAGACTGAGCTCCAAAACGCGTGCTCTTCAAGGTCGCGAGCCAAGGGCGAGGAAAAACACTTCCAGCGAGACAGAGAGTTTGTAAAATCATAGCCAGTTCATTAATTTTCGTTGTCAGGTTGTATTGCTAATTCTCCCAATTGTTAGTACAACATTTTAGTAATCTCTATTGTACATTAAGTAGTTATTAGTGTAAAGGGAGTTTTCCTTAAGTTCCACCCTCCCAACCGAAGTTCCAGTAAGTGTGCAGGCTGTCCCGGGCTACACTATTGTAAGTTGTAACAGTACCCTCCCAATATTATGAGCCTACATAATTTCAGCACTCTTTCTGTTCCACTCTTGGCTCATTTAGATAAGATAAGAGTAGATAATGTGCTCTGCAGTCTCCACGTCTTCTAAGCTCATTCGACATAAATATGTCATCGGTACATAAACCCGAGAGTGCGCAGGTGTTTATTTACTGGGTAGTGCCCCGTAAACATTCTGACCAATGTTCTCCGGTCCCTTCTGGGGAGCTGCAGCAATTGTTTACTACGCTTCACATCCGGGCCTTTGACTGTCGTAAATTTAAAGCTTTCCAGTCATCTTTATCGATTATCAACTTCTTGAGGGTTTCCTTCTAGAGGCTTTGGGGAATCGGAAGGGCCGGTTTTGCTCCAATAAAGCCCTCATCAGAGCCCATTCTTGCCAACAGATTAACCCTTGCGTTTTATTTAACCTTTATGGCCTGAGTGAGCAGGTATCCAACAAAGCCTAACAGTTCCCTTCACTCCCAAATAAGCCTCGATGAATGTCTGCCTATAAGCAAATCCTTCAGGGAAGCCTGGCTGCAAAACAATACCGTCTGACAGACAGAAGTATTCTCCTAGTGAAGCCCAGACAGAGATGAACCCCCCAGAGCCCGACCCGTCACTGGATGCATAACAAGTGATCCAGTCCACTAGGTTCATGACCCTTGTCTGTTCCCTCCACTGATTCCGTGCTCACTCACAGCCATAGGAATCATGGCGTCATCCCTCATGAGAAAGATGGGATCGGTGCCTATCACCTTTTGGGCGATGGCGATGGGGTCCCATGGCGTCTCCCCGTTGCTCTGCTTTTCCACTGCCTCGTATAACGTGAAAAACCCGAGGCCGCCGTCTCCGTCATCGCAAGGTGCAGAGAGGTCAGCCCCGTTTGACGGCGTAGCCGGGAGTGCTCGAAATAGAGTAAGTGTTTTAAAGACCAGTTATCCACGAATACTTTACGCTATTTTTTATTATATCAGCAATACTGGAAACAAATTAAGCACTAAAAACTTAGAAATATTTTTTGTCGTAATAAATCGAAATGGCGTAATAATATTGCCATTAGTTACGACAATTATTGTTTACGTTTTTCTCGCGTCCACGTCTGTCATTGCATTTAGTCGTGTCAGCAAAAATCGAGGAAAAATGAGTTAAAACGAGATTTCACCCGATATAGAAGCATTGGCCGAACAAGCGGAATCCAAAGTACTACCATCGAAGTCAAAAGACCCATACCTGAAGGAATATGAAAAGTTTTCAAATTTGATGAAGTTATAATGATACCTATATTTCCTGACTCGCCGTGCTTTAATCGCCTGTGTTCGCACGCTCAGGCGTGCTTTAAACGGCGATTCTGATGAAGGTATAATAAAAAATATTTTATTTGTTAATAATGTAATGTGTAGATGCAGATGCACCTCCCTGCAAATGATAACCGCCGACCTCATGGCTCCTGTATTTATTAGGCAGGCCCGCCGATGAACAAGGACTAAGGTCAACAACCGATGGCTCACTACACATGAGTAAATCCCCACGATTCTCCTACAGTTCTTGCACACCCAAAAAACGGCAGTAGTTTTCTACAGTTTGTTCACCACATACATGGGTTCTCCAGGTGAATCTAGAATCAAGGTGGATGCCCAGATACTTGACCGGTGTCTGAACTTGAGTCAGACTGACTGTCAAATTGAGTCAGTGGCATGTATGAGCTCTATTTCATTTTGGTAGAGACGACACCATTTCTCAATGAGCCTACGAGCCCCTTGCATTAGCTCTTTGTCCACTTTGAGAAATTTGCTCCAAACTTGCACCGGAGTCGTGCAACTGGTGTATCAAGTTGTCCCATAGAAGTGGTGACAGTATCCGACGTTGAGAGCTACCCTGTGTGGCCGTGACTTTCGTACGATTGCGTTTACTGAGCATGGTTGGAATCCCTACCCGTCATGCTTCTTTAGAGCAGATATCGTGGCTTCTAAGGTTTATGTCCAAGAAAGTACCCAGTCCGTAAGTTCTAGTTCACAGCCCAGCTGCAATCGTGAAAACGATTTTCTGCAAAGCCGTTTCTGTTGATTTACTGACCTGGTAGACATGTTGGTTTGGGTGCAATGGTGATTTACTGAGCAGCTTCTCTCTCTTGTAGAAACGAGTTTAGACTGTTTGGTCAGAACCTCTTATAATCAGCCCAGGTTTATATATGGACAAAACCTTTACCTCCCTCCAGTCCCGAAGTATGTAGCTATTCCGGTGTCGTATTGTACCTATCTCAGATCGATTCGACTCAAGAGAGTTTGGGAAGTGCGCCTGCACCAAGAGCTTCAGAATATCCTCCTCTGAGGTCATGTAAACTCCCGAGTCGGTCCTCAGAGAATCCAGTTTGGCAGTCCTGTCATTTGTGAGAACCTTTTGGAGCTTAGCTGCTTGAGTTTTCAAATCCCTCTGTGGCCTTTTGTAGTTAGAAGAATTTCCAAGTTTAGCTCTATTCAAGAGCTTTGATTTTATTCGTTGCTCAGTAAGCTCTTCTCTTCTTCCGAGGGCTGCGTGAAGGGCAGCTTTGCTCGTAAGATTCGAGAATGACCTCACGAAGTGAGCCGGAGAGTTTTTCCGTGTCCTTGATGAAGTGGATCTTCTTAGGTAGTTCAGAGAGTCTCCTTGCGAGAGCCGCTGTATATAGAGCCGAACTTGTCGCTCTGGGGTCTCTGCACCTCACCAAAGAACCACCATCCCTTCTGATACTGAATATACGCTCAGCTTTTTCGATACGTGTCGGTCAGAAATTTCAGGAGCAAAGTGAATAGAGCTGAAGGTGATATCGGTAACCTCTTCTCCCACTTTCGTGACAAAGGTAGGTCTAGTATATCTAAACTGCTAGAAGCAAGATAACTTAGTTCGTATCGGAACTCCGTGTGGTGCGAATTCGCGTTACACCCAACGATGAGAGGCCATCCCACAATCTTACATTTCTTTATCTCCGATTTTTTTTATAAAAATTGGAAAAGGCTGGTTTCTCTCCATCTCGTGACATGATACGAAGGGTGGCATTTGAAATCGCTGAAAAACTCGGTATACGGTACACCTTTTGATAAAGAGACACGCAAAGATGGATTGCAATGGTTAGGATCCGAAGGAGGTCAGTAAAATTACTACTACTAAATAAATACTGCTAAATGTGATCACAGAATTTGATTTATTGGATAAACTAGTGGTGCCAATTAAATAATTCTACTGGAAAAGGTATGGCTACAAGAAGAGCAAAAGTAGTTCATTCTATTACATCTGGTGAAAAGGGTCAAACTTTATCGATTGTAGAATGTTGTAATGGTGTAGGAAACTTTCTTCCACCAGCAATAATCATCAAAGGAGTGAGCAAGAAACCAGAGTCCCAGGGTGGACTACCACCACGCGCAGAAGTTTATAGAAATAGAAAATCTGCCAATATGAATGTAGAATAATTTCACAAATGGTTTAAAGAACCCTTTGTGCCCAAAAAAACCCAATGAAAGGTTATTTTACTTTTAGACGGTCATTTTTCCCACACGCGAATGCCATAGATATGCTTCAAACTGATGAAGAGAATGGTATTTTTTTATCTTGTCTACCACAACACCAAAGCCCTACAACCATTGGATCGTAGTTTTAATGCAATTTAAGGATTGTGGAATTTACCTTTTCAATACTATTCCTAGTCCAGAGAGCTTTTTCGCGATATCAGACAATTCTTCAAACAATAAAAGCTCTAAAGAGGCTCTAGAGCAGGAACCAGGTCCATCCAATATACCAATAGATAGTATATTACGACCCAAGGCCAGAAAGTTGAACTTCCTGGCGTGAGTGATATAAAGGGTGAGGCGATGCCGGCTGCCCTACTTTTGCAAAGCAGAGGTTTTACTGGTCGGGGCGGGCTGCTGCTGCGACTGTTCCTGGAGCGTAAAAACAGTTAATTTCAAAATTTGGGGCAACAATACCAAAGTTTCGAAAAATTTTACCAAAGTTCTTGGTACAGTTGAACACAACTTTCCCAAAAATGTTCCCATATTAAAATGGACGAAAATATAAAAGAATAGCCATGTAGCATCTCAGGAATTATTCATCAGAGGTTGTAGTAAAAAAGACATTACGAGGAAAACAAATCAGCGTAATATCAAATGCATATTTCGCTTGATTATTGCCGGTATTTGCATAGATCAAGATATTCGTTTCGTAATGTTTATAGTGGAGTATTATTTTATGACTAGCTATTTTTAGATTTTATTGTCTGTTTGTATAATGGTGAGTGGAGGAATAATAGACTTGCAAAGGGGTTCGTGTTTGTAAGTCTATCCGTCGATAAAGGAATACTAAGGTTAAAACCTTAATAAAACCTGTGTGTAGAGTGATGAGTGTTCACCTCGACCGGGACCCATACGAAGGTATAAATGCCTAAATCCAGTATTGAATTTATTTATTGCTATTTAAATTAACGTCCCAGTAGGTACACATAATTATATTTAATCGTTTATAATTACAGAGATCGTTCATGCACGTTGTAAATTTAATTAGATGGGGTTTTTATGGCGATCGAACAAAATGCTCAACGTTTCATGTTGGCACATAAAATCCCCATTCATTATAGAACACAAGCACTCTAAAATACACTTAATCCTGTTTTAGGTTGTAAAAATAGATCGTTACAAAAATACTTACCGAGGAGTGTCGACTGCCGTATTTGGAAAACTATCTTAATATGTCATGCTTATAACTATTTCTTCCTTTCTCTCGATTTGTTGTCCCAACTTCGTTCTACAAATTTATGTTGTCTGGTCTTATTATGGTTATATATGGCAAGCATTTTTACTCGATATAGTTTCCAGGGGTAGGTACTATACTAAAATATCCAGTTTTACGTCTGGGCGTTAGTTATGGTACTTGAATACCGACAGCATGACCGCATATTCAACTGGTGTAAAAAATTATATATCCAAATTAAGAGCGACTTATTAGTCACTATTGGATTCTAATGATAAAGTATTGTTCTACCAGCCCACATACCGTGGCTTGGTGCTATAAGTTTATGTTTGCTCAGATACTAAATAAACAGGCACTTGACAATCAAGTAGCCAGTAGTAGCTAATGTTGATGCATTAACTTCGAATTATTCAATTTATGGGAGTTTAACATTAAGTGTCGGGTGTAATTTAGGGGCTGACAGATCCACAGTAGTTCATTTGAGGTTTAGAAGCGGGGTGATTTAAAAACCGAATGGTTTCTGAAATATTTCTGTCATCCGAATAATTCTTTTATGACTGCATGATTGAGTAAGGACATTAAACATCAAAGGAATAGAGTTTATGAATCAGTCTCGCACTTTTATGATATTCTTCTGGATAATAAAAAGCATAGAGAATCTGAAAAATCTGTTGTCCTCGTTTTGAAAACGTTAAAGACTCTTGCTATTTAATCTCGACCAATTAATCTCAAACTTTTGGAGTACGGTGCGCCTTTATTTATTATCCTTGGAAAACGTGCAACAGTTACTTTTTTGTGTTTATGATTTCCAAGTTATGTTTATTTTTTGAATAATTAGTTTTTTAATGTTTATTGCATCACAGGAATTTAGAAAAGTATGAATAAAATTATACGATCAACACTGACATAAAACCGCTAATTAGGGAAAGTGTTTGCATGTTCTTGTGGAAACAATTTTTTGATTAGGTCATAAAAAAGCCATCTGAAGAATTTTGCATGAGAATTATCACACGCATAATAAGTCTCAATGTTTGCACCCATTCTACCCCACTGAACAGCATATTTGCTTAAATAATTATGGAATTGGTATAATATTTTAATAAACAATATCTACTACGATTCAGACGTCTGTAAGCCAAGCAAAAAAATCTTGTGATACTTTTTCCACACATCAGGAGGCGCCGGAACCCCGCAAAGCATCCAATTATACATATTTATTCCTTTCATCTGAAACTCTTAAAACGAATTAATGGGTCCACATTAATCATTGAAAGTCTACTTTTCTTTTAAAATTTCTTAAAAGATAAAACGATTTATGGGTTTTAGCACCATAACGCAAAAAATATAAATTAAATGGCAAATGGAAGTCTTATAATGGTGTTAAAGAATCATTTCGTGAGCTCAATCACAGAAACCAAATTTAAAAACCTATGCTCATAGGTAATAAATTATCACAGTACCAAAGCAGGATTTATATCGTCAGTCTTGAATAATATTTTGTAGAATTTTCTGGAGGCACGATGTAAAAAGTTTATCTATTTGTATTTGTGTTGGATAAGTAATAATAGTGAGTGACGAACATTGAGTTTGCAACTATATAGTTTACATCGACATCGGTTGTCAGCTGTTTAAATTTAGATCATACAAATTTACAATTGACATTCTGTCAACTTAAAGAAAAAAATAATCTGAATCTATTACTAACAAGAATTTTAATTCTTTTTCAGTTTATGGTTATGCATTTGTAATTATACTGTATTGAGTAGGAGTCGAATTAACGTTCTGTGACCGCCATAATGACATGTATAGACATCTTCATAATTATATATTCTTATTGCTGCTAGATTTAGGGCAGTAGAAATTTATATCAGCGCGGTTGGTATAAGTTTATTTTCATGGTTGACAAATTCATTTAGACTTTTACAAACAATTTTTTTATCGTTTGTTAATAAACTTGTCATTGTTTATTGCTAATTATTTGACAATAGAGCTGTTACAGTCGCGGTTTTAAAATTAAAATTAATTTAAATTAAATTTAAAATTACTAAATTCTGTCAAATTATCATCAACAATCTACATGCTTTGATGAGTTGTGGTACCCACTTGTAATTTGACACTGTGTTAAGTAGGTGGGAGGAGTGGTGTTACAATGAAGAGAGGCGGGTTAAGGATTATTGTCACAAAAAAAAATTTTCATAAAATAATTTAAAGTTTGAAATTTCAATCATAATTATGTACCTAATATAATTAGGTGTTACATGGAGTGTAAAAAACCGCGAGACAAACCCTAAAATAGAAAACAACTTTTTGAAAACTACTACAGTGCCAGATTTAATTGACGGTTTGGACAGATGCTTCTATAAATTTCAATACCAAAGAGGCAATGCATCACACTGAATCATCCCTTAGAAAAAGACGTTTATTCTTTCGGGTTTTCATGATTCACACATCATGTTACCTCTGAAAAACAATATGAATCATTTATGCAGACCCTGTATTATTACTCCTCATAGGTGCACACAGTTACCTCTGGAATCGGACAAGTGGACGCAATGTGATTTGTTCTCAAGTTAGTAAGAACCGAATTATTTAGACAAAATATTCTGCCGAATATGCTGTTTTAATTTTTTTATACTTTTTTATTACATATATTATGTTTGTAGATGTGCGTTTAGTACGAGATGGGTGCAAATTTGTTTAAGAAATCTCTGTACCACTTTTTAAATTTTTCCCATAGAAATTTCTTGGGGATGTCAATCTAAACATTGCCCAAAAAAAAAAAAAGACGCGCGATCGAAACCAAAAAGTAAATTTTAGTTCAATTAATCTTACTAAAAGCAAAAGACGTCAATTAAGTGCATACATCAAATGCAAAATTAAGAAACTATGAACGGGAAAGCTAATTAGTCATACCTCGAATCCATGCATCTGATAAAACAATTATTCTTAGTATTCACATAAAAAAATACTTAAAACATGAGCACTTGTAGAAGAAGGCTTAAGAAACAGCTTGGAGAAGGACATCTGTGTGCTTTTTATATTTTAATATTATAGAAATATGGAAAAGTATTTAGCCACAAGTAGGTATAACCTGCTCTAGGATTAAGGTAATTAAAAAAAATTGTAACGGTGGAAAGTAAGTATTAGGTACACATATAATATGGGTGTTTTTGAGGGAGTAACCAATAATATAATTATAGAATCGCCGGCACCCATGATCGAAAAATAATTTAAAATGTAAGCGTTTAAGAAATAACAAGACAGTGCTTATTTTTCAGTATTCTATTATTCATTTAAGCCTATACTATACCTATGTTAAAATGGTAGTCATTTGATCGGTTATGTTAAAGGAATTGTTTTATTTCAATCGACTCGTATCTTAAGGTGTTTACTACGTATTTATCATTGGAAACGGTCTGACATGTACCTATAAAGAAAAATTAAAAAAAGCTCAAGATACAAGTATTTATAAAAATTACCATATACAGCAGAAATATTTTTATTGTTTGTTAAAAAATACATCTATAATTTTTTATATAAGAATAAAGTCTCCGATATTGTCCTATAGAAATGTGAAGACAAACTCAACAGTCCTAGACTTGATGGTACAAACACTTAAGACTACGTACATATATATTGTTTTAAGTGGGCAGGTATAATACGACTTAATTTATCTACGGACGAAGGTAAGACATTTTAATTAGGTATAGGATATTACGGAAAAAATCCCTTGAGGAATTTTATTTTTTTGTGACAAAACTTGTGATGAATAGGTAAAAATCATTGCGCATTCACAAAATGCGTTTGCTACCTCTAAAAAAATATGAAGTCCGAATTTATAAAAAAAAAATATTCAAAAAAACAAATTTAAATTTAAATATATCTAAGTCGAACTCCACAAACTTTAATAACTGTAAAATTACTAATGGCTAAAATTACCATTAGTAATTTTACAGTTATTAAAGTTTGTAGAGTTCGACTTAGATATAGGTATTTAAATTTTAATTTAAATTTACTCCCCCTGGATTTAAGAACATTCTTCTGGTTCGAAAAAACAAAAGTTCTTAAGTATCTATATTAGAAATTAATGTAGAATTGTTAAATTAATAGTAAAAATTAGTTTTTTATTTGCTAACAGACAAAACCAATCTCGCTGAATGAATTTTTTTATATTTAAGTATGTTCATTTAAATCGAAAATCTATTGAAATTTTTAATCTTATACATCATACAATTCCGGCTAGGCAATCATTGTTTTAAATACTTCATTTGAAAAGATATTTTTCTATCATAATCTATTCAGCAGAAAATATTGCAAATCAATCACAACCTAATTCGTTTGGGGAATTACTTACCTGGTGAGTTCTGCAACAGAGTGGGGCGCGAAAAGACTTTTTGTACAGCATTTTTGAAGGGCGACATCTATACGTGAAAATAATTAGGTACCTAATAGAATTTTCAATTTTTATATTACTTAGGTCTGGACGGATTACATACCTACAAGCTTAATCATAAATGAGAATTCAATAAATATACCCGATATTTATTAACTACTTAATCATATGATTTACCTACGGAATCTTCCCTACGAGGGTAAGTATACCTAACGAAAACAAAAACAGAATAAAAAAATAACAAACAAAAAAACCCTGAAAAGTTAACAAAAGTATTACATATATAAAAGTAAAAAGGTAGGTAGATACCTATTGATTATTTTATTGTATTGATAGATAGGTAGGTATACTTATATCTTGTCAAAGTACGTTTCAACTTCTTAATCCTTAATCCTTAAATGGCATTGCATTGCATTTTATATTATATAAAAATATAATGTAATAAAATTAATATCGGGTTTTCACAAATGATTCTACATCGTGTTGCCTCTGGCAAATAAAATTTAAATGTATTGAAATGGAGAATTTTGACGTACAAGGCCTACGAAGATCCTGTATATTATGTGCATAAATAACATATTTACCAGTCAGGTCCATAGTAGGCAGTTAGGTAACTTGCGACTGGCTGTGGTTCATTTATCATTCCCGAAGTGTCGAGTCATTAGGTATACCTACGTTAGGATAGTCAAACAATTATCTATTAAATGCCTAGGTGAGCAACTTTATTTACGAGACAGCTGTGGGTAAGTAGGTATTAATTTAATTTTAGAACTGGCGACACTTTCGCACCCAAAAAACAAAACACAAGGATCTAAGAAGAGGAAATAAAAACTTTAAAGAATAACGCCAACATTTCTCATCCCGGTTTTCAGCAGAGTGCTGATTTAGATCACATGATGGTAGTTGTGAAAAGCCGGTCGAAGTTGGCGTCGACCACGTGCCCCGCTATCCTTGCTCAGTACCTGTTTGAGCGTGTGTTGCATATGAGGGGATCCCAGAGTGTGTTCAAAGGGTTCCAGGACGGCACAACCACGCCCCTACAGCAATATGGCGTACGGTGTGATTGGTTGAGCGACGGCGCGGCCTTGACGCCTACCTGCCGCTGCTCGCGTGACAGATTGATGGCACGCCCCGCCTCTATCGACGTTAAAAATCCACCACTTGCTGGATTCGCGGGCGACACCACGTGATCGGACTAGTGGAACGATCACGTGACGCCGACGACTCACGTGCTGCGTGGTGGACATCGCGGATCGCGACGACGATGACGTCACGTGATAAATGTATGATAAACATCGAAAATCAGGCATCGCACCGATAGATAAAGCCAACGTGACGGTTTGGGTTCCTCTCTGTTTACGATCTGTCGAGGCAGGTGGTGAAAAAGATGAATGGAGCGCTAGGGGTCGACGCGACCCGATAAATCTGCGGGGTTTGACGGTGATAAGCCAAATGCAGCAATCACAGACAACCGTGCGATACAGAGTGACAAAATGGACATAATAACTGATAAGAAATTACAGGAGAGAATCACTTTCTTCCGTTTTGTACACATATTAACTTCAATCTGTAATATACCTGCGTAGGTGTCTATCTAATAATAAAACATTATAGATTTAAACGTTACAAATTTTATACGTCACAAAACGTCAACGTGATGTATAAAATAATCAATTGTTAATCAGTGCACTCATTTCATCCAAAAGTAGAAGAATTTTGGGAAAATTGTAATAGGTATACTAATATCTACCTACCTATATGCAATCGTCGAGTCGCGTCGGTCGAGAACCTCTTCTTCCATATGCGCATTAGGTACACAGGAAACCTTTCATCGGCTATTGAATAAATAAGAAGTGAGCCGACGAAATGTCAATATCTAATTTCTCAATGGCCAAATCCAAAAACGCGTTTATTTCAACCAATAACTCCATACCTAATGTCAATTAGGTAACGGCCAAGAAGTGCAGAAATATTAAAAGTTCCATGACAGGTAATTTTCTCCATAGCTATGAAAGCTGTTCTTTTTAAAACTGAAGTCATAACTACCCGATATTCATGAACAAAAAGATTTAAAAAAGAAACAATAGTACAAAATCAAGCTGATATTGTTTTTTTTTAATGTTATACATATTAAACATCTGACGATGGTCAACTTTTTTGTAAATGGTCACCTGTTTTTTTTATTTTTTTCTTGAAAGGCCTTTTTTTCTTAAGCTAATGATGTAACTGAAGGCATAATTTCGTGCACAATTAAAAAAAAAGGAAAAATATACATATTGTACATATTAAATTTGAATTTATAAACTTTCAAGAGGGCTGTTATTCTTAATTAAATAAGAGGTTATCATATTTGTAAAGTGTAAAACCCTTAAAGGTTCAACTGAGGAGCCGGTTCAATATGATGGGCGACTTTATCCTATATTATATTATTATACATTAACTTGCTATACAGGGTCTATCAAAAGGTTCGTACTAACCCCTCAAGATAATATATCGCGGGTGTCCTGGCAATACCTCCTATCTCAAATTTTTAGCGAAATTGAGTTATTAACATAATTCCTATCTCATCCTATAAAATAATTAAAATTACAAATAAAAATGAAACTTTTGGATCGAAAAAGAAACAGATTTAAATGTTAACGCCGAATAAACATTTTTAGAATTTTCTATTTTATAAAGTTTATTTAGATTTTCAAGCGCTACGTAACATTGGTAAAAATGAGATAGGAGAAATCGAGGGAGAAATTGCCAGGTCCCCCGCGATATAGCAGGGATCGTACCAATACCGTTTTATAACATTCCACAGAGCAATATAGTGTTGGAGCAGTAATAATGTGTGGATAGAATTGACCAATTAAATGCCTTTATTAATATTGATCCAAAGGTAATTTTCAATAATTATACGAGGCAACGAGTATATTCAAAATTCAGAAGAAAAAGTAAAAGTGAATTTGATATCCGGGGAGCTCAAGGAAAGTAGTACTGAAGTAGTACCACAAACTTATATAATTTTAGTATCGTTGTATTAATTATTTAATTGTGTATCTACTGTTTGACAGTTAGGCAGAGCTTAGTCTGGCTTTGCAAGGCAACCTAGGGCGGTATCAGAAAAGGATTCTGCGACTGCAATGGAGATAGAGGACGAGACTAGCCCATCAGCAACAACCATTAGGAAAACCCAGGGTACCTACTCAACAGCCTAACTGTTTAACCTGAAACTATGACGTCTCACGTACCCTACTGCGACTGCGTCCCCTTGCAGACTGTTTATTTATTTATTCAAATACTTATAAAGGTCAAACAGTCTGCAACAGAACTGTATTATCCAACAGATCCATTTAATGGACAACTATAGCGACATATCGAAACAAAATTTAATTATAAGTATAATAAGAAATAAGTATAAGTAACTCATAGATATTACTTAAAACAAAAATTTTAAATTTCTGAAAAAGAGAAATAATAACAAAATCAACAATAATAATAATTAATAAGGAGCTCCTCGTGATTCCGACTTTCACGTGGTTCCTTGCTGGTTGGGTCCACACTCAAAAAAATGGTTGTTGCAATTTCAACTATAATGGTATAGTTATTGAAAATATTGTAGAAACAACTATAAATGAGGATTGGGTTAACTTAAAGTATGTAAATGAGAAAGTTGTAGCGACAAAATTTGGATTGTTATACTTGTATTGCTGATGGAACGATAGCGTTTGGCATTTATTACCATAAAGCATTGTAAAACTTAACGGCTACAATTTAAAATAATAAATGTCAATAATACCATTTAGTAAATGGCCGACAAACAATATGGTATAGTTGTGAATACCAAGCATTCGATTCCGGGAACCCCACAACATAATTTATATTTATAAAATTTATAAAATACAGAGTGATAACCTAACATCAACTGTACGCAATAATCTTGTTTCAATAATTATTAATGAAGACCTTAGAATTCACTCAGATAAAAGGTAGATATGTACAAAAATATATTAAGCTAAATATATCGCATGGAATATGATTGCACATAAACAACTTATTTTTGTGGTTACATTGTTCTATTACAGAGTATGTTTAATAAATTCAGTGTAAATCATGAAATCGCATTTAATTACGTTCCTAATATTAATAATATTTTATAGTTATTATAACAAAAATATAGTTCTGTTGTTACCCTGACTGTACGGTTCTGATTGTCACCACTAGAATTATGTAGTTCCTACAATTATTCAAAATATTATTAGAGACCCATCTCGTTTTGTTGGCACAACTATTCAAAATCGTTCTTTTTTGAACAATTTTATATTGTTGGAGTAACTATTTAATGTTAACTATAACATTAAAGTCTTCACAACTATACAGATTGCTATCCCTATATTAATCATAAACTTTTGTTGTAATTATCACAATTACAGTTGTCTTGACAATCTTTTTTTGAGTGCATATCGTCCATCATAGTCCTCAAACCATGCATGGGGTAGTGACTACGAATCCGGTAAATCATGTACCGTATAAGTACACGCAACTATCCCAAGATGAGTGCCTTCTGCATCCAACCAAAAGCGTCTCTACCGGTTTACGGCAGGCGAATCTTTAATGCCTCCCAGGCACTCAATCACCAAAACGAGCAACTTCGTCTGCTTTTCCTCTTCCTTGATGCTGATGTTGTTTTCAGCAAGAGCCAAAAATTAGAACAACCTTGTTTTTCGCTGTTATCTGCCTGATAGTGGAGAACGAATAGTAATAATAATAATAATAATAATATATTTATTTGAAGATTGATCTGATTGATTTGAAGATCAAGAACATTGAAAACCTTGGCTTATCCAAAAGGCATACATTTGCCTTTCTGAGATCAAGTGGACTGAAGTCTGAGACTGAGGGATTCATTTGCGCTACGCAAGATGGTGTAATTAACACATTGGTCTATCGCAGCCGCGTGATGGGTATAGAGGTGCCGAATGTGAGCTGTAGGGCCTGCCACAGGGCCCCTGAAACAGCAATGCATATATTGGCGGCATGCCCGGTGTATGCAGCTTCGGCCTATATCCATCGCCACAATGCGGCGTTGAGAGTGTTATACTTTCATTTAAGACACCATTATGCGATAGACCAGACACCAGTGCTGCCTTATGTCCCGAACGATATTGAGTCCGTTGTGGAGAACGAAAGGTGCCGAATCTATTGGAACTTCTCGTTCTCCACCGTCAGGCAGATAACAGCGAACAAGCCTGACGTGGTTCTATTGGACCACTCCTCCAAGCAGATGTTTGTTATTGAATTTTCGGCTCCTGCTGAAAATAACATCTGCGTCAAGGAGGAGGAAAAGCGGACAAAATATCAAGACCTGCTCTTTGAACTTAGGAGGCTGTACTCAAGTTACTCAGTGAAGCTCGTCGTTTTGGTAATTGGGTGCATGGGAGGCATCAAGGACTCGCTCGTCTCCAATCTGAAAATCATTCCTGCCTGCCGTAAACCGGCAGAGACCCTTGCGGCTGGAATGCAGAAAGCGGTCATCTTGGGGTCGTTGCGTCTGCTCAGGGCACATGATTCACGGGATTCATAGCTACTTACCTCATGGTTTTGAGGAGTGGCTATGATGTACGAATAGGACCTGACCAGCAAGGAACCCCGTGAAGGTCGGAATCACGGGGAGCTCCTTCTGGTCAATACGCAAAAAAAAAAAAAAAAAATTTATTTGCCAACAGGACAAGCCTAAAAAAGGCAAAATTTACAAAACCACTTCAACTAAACAGGTACATTCTACAAATAGTCTATAAAAAGAAGACTTAAACCAAACAAACAAAAAATAGGTATTCTAAACGCACAAATCAGAACGTAATTTTTTTTTAAACTGACTCAAATTGCAATTGAAAATGTCAACACAATGGGGCAATTCGTTTATTAATCGAGCCATTATCATAGATGGAGAGTAATAAGCATAATTCGTTCTGTGAAAATCAATGGCCAAAATCTCAGTACATCTAGTATTGTAACTTGGGACGCGAATATTGAATATAGAAGTCAACTCAGGACAATCAAAATAATTTTGAAAAATTTTGAAACCAAAGGTTAACAATAGCACTTTGCGTCTTGATTCAAGAGAATCCATACCCAACAGCTTAAGCCGGTCTGTGTACAAAATGTTTTGTTTATTAATTTTCAATTTGCATAAAACAAAATTAACCAGCTTTCTTTGAACACGTTCAATACGATCGTTATTGTTTTTATAATAAGGATTCCATATCACACAACCATATTCTAATATAGTCCGCACTAGTGAGTAAAATAGTTTTAAAATGACCATTATATTGTTAAAATTTTTACATTGTCTTTTAATAAAGCCCACTAATTTTAATGACCTGCTTATTATGTTATCAATATGAAGGCTAAATTTTAAACGCGAATCCATAATGATACCAAGATCTGATATAGATTCAACCCTTGTCAATTTCTTGGCCCCAATAAAATAATCATTTTTTGTAAAAGATTTTTTCCACGAAAATGATATTACCTTACATTTAGCAATGTTTAAATCCATATCATTTCCAATGCACCATTTATTTAAAGCTTCAAGATCTTTTTGAAATTTGATGGCGTCGTTTTCATTATTTATTTCTAAAAAAAGTTTTAAGTCATCCGCAAATAACAAGAATGAAGCGAACATAAAGCATTGAACAATATCATTAATAAATAGTAGAAACAATATCGGACCAAGATGGCTTCCTTGTGGCACGCCTGAGGTTACATGAATCTCTTTGGACAAAAATCCATTAAGTTGGACATACTGGGTTCTACCAATCAAATAAGAAGCAAGCCATTTCAAAACTTTCCCCATTACCCCATATCTACACAGTTTTGTAAGCAGTAGTAAGATATTTACACGATCAAAGGCCTTGCAAAAATCAGTGTAGACTGCATCGACCTGGTTTCCTCGTTCAAGAGTCTGGATAATGTAGTTATTGTATATACAAAGAGATTGGTGATAGTACTGCGTTTGGGCATGAACCCATGCTGATTGATAGAAATTACGTTTTTAAAAGTTGACATCAGTTTATCAGTAATAATTGAATCCAAAATTTTACATAACGAAGAGATAGAGCAAATTGGTCGATAATTATGAATATCATTTCTAGTTCCAGACTTATATAAAGGCAAAATGTAAGACTTCTTCCATTTATCTGAACATTTATCAGTTCCAGACTTTATGGACAATTGAAAGATATGGGTGACAGGAAGAGCCAGAGTTGGACTGCATAGTTTCAAGAAATAGGCCGGGATGCCGTCCGGACCTGGATTGGTACTGTTATCAAGTGAGATTAATTTGGTGAAGACAAGGTCACATGTGATGTCTATATCAGCTATGTTCTGTGAACAATCAAAGTTAGTGAAGTTTCCATAGACTTTTGGGTTTGAATTCCCTTGATTAACGTAAACACTTTGAAAATGGCCAGCGAACATGTTACATATGGTTACCGGATCGTTTGATTTTTTGTCGTCAGAATACATAATAAAACTAGGAACTCTAGTTGTTTTCCTCATTGAGTTGACATAATTCCAGAAATATTTAGAATTTAAGTTGATGTTATGTTCTGTGTACTTAATAAATCTTTTATAATCCGCTTCAACAGAATTCTTAACTAATACTCTAAATTCTTTAAATTTGTTATAATAAAATATAGACTGTGATCTTTTAAATTTCTTATGAAAACGATTTTTCTTTTTTATCAACAATTTAGTAGGTACAATTAGAAAACCAATTGGGAAAATGGCAATCCCCTAAAACAATCTTGGGAACAAATTTATCACAAACATCATATAGAATATTATAAAAAATATCAACATTGGTGTCGACTTCAGAAGTAGCAAAAAAGCTAGACCAATCAAGAGAAGCCAAATAGTCGTTGATTACCTCATAAGGAGCTTTCTTAAAATTATACTTAAATTTGAAGTTATTACCCATTTCTGCATGATCAGCAGGGATAGATATTAGAACAGAAAGTGGGGGGTGGTATTTATCAATTTTAGGTACAATACTAAAATCACTGTCAGATACCACAACATTATTCTAATTTGACAAGACTAAATCTAAACAGGTGCTGGTGGAGTTAACTATATGTTATTAAATTGAGAAAAGTCTAAATAATTGAGAGAATCGACAATAATTTGATCATGTATAGAATTGACAGTAGGTAACAGGCGAGAAGCCCACAAAGTTGTCCTTAGCAACCCACGAGAAATTTGGTAAATTGTAGTCACCTAATACACAAATCTTCCTATTCGGAGATCTATCAATAATATAATCAATAGCAGAGAAATGGTTTAGATAAACGTTAATATTGGATGATGGAGGTATGTATACCCCTCCTACAACAAAATTTACTCTACCTGTAAGAACAGATACAAAAATATTTTCACAACTATTAATATTCTCCGGAGTAAATATTTGATGGGATGAATATTTAGACAGTACTGCAACTAACACACCACCTCCTCTTGATTTTTCACTTGAAGTGGTGTCACGATCTCTTCTATAAACTGTATAATCACCATTGAAGATTTCAGATGTAGCGATACTTTCATCAAGACCAGTTTCAGTGAGAACAATTATATCGTAGTTTAAATTAACATTATTATGTAGTACTTCCGTAGTCTTAGTTCTAAGACCGTTTACGTTCCAATAGATTTAGCACCTATCGTTCTCCACAACGGACAGAATATCTTTCGGGAGATAGGGAAGCACTGGTGTCTGGTCTATCGCAAAAAGCAAAAGTATAACACCAGAACATCATAAAATACTATACTTTTTTAAATGGAATTCGCTCTGATGTATGTACATTAAGAGCTCTTTCCTCCTTAATATAGACCCAGAATATAAATTTATTTTCGAAATACTTAGAAAAGGTGGCAAATTGAAAATCATTTCAAGAAAGGATATACCTACCTAGATATATCATCATTATATACTACGTTTCATATATATGGCTTAAATTCTTTGAGAACCGCATGTTGAGGGCTTACGAAAGGTACTCACTCATTCTTAAATCGCGCAGTAGAGGCAAACCTTTTTTAAAGCATTTTATTGCTCATAAATTTAACGCAGTTCTTTAACAGAAGCCCAACAGCAAAGAGCCCCAGATCCCGAACTGCAACGCCACACCATATTAGATCGTGAAGATCACCGCCTACGAATTATGGCTATGAGGGACAATTGTTACCTTAAATATCTTGAAGGTAGCTATAGTTTTCTAGATTAGCTAGACTATATTTATCTCTCTAACCCAGTCCTGGGAGTGCAAGTTTCTTGTTTAATTTCTTTTTGATTTGATACCTGGTTTTTGACATCATACCGCGCATCGTCATTGGTCATCCTCAAGGTACGAGCTCGGTCATTATGATTACCTACCTACTTGACTTCCGTTCGGCAGTGTGTCGAAAAAGAACAATGGTAGGTTCCACGAGGACAGCGGCCCTCGTTGGTCATTTCTCTTTTGGAGAAGTCCCTTCAGTGAAGGTAGTTTGGTGTTCCGCTTCCGTCCAGCGACCTCCGCTGAATTAACTTTTCTTGGGGGAAATTGATACCGTTACCACTACACTTACACTAAGTTTCAGCTTAATTTTTTCATCAACTTTTTTCTTAATTTTTGTATAATTGTATCTTTTGTAAGTTCTTTAATTTGCGCTTCACCCCTTAACTTTTTTCAGGTCTCACGTTTTAAATTTGCTCTAAATCCCATAAATGAATTTTGTAAGACGATCGAAGATGCACCCTCGTAAGTTACCAGGTGTTCACACCCCCCTGATTTTATCTTACTCATTACAATAAGTAGAAATTATTACATAATTTTTTTAAACTTTATACAAAATCCTGATGCAATCCTGCCTTTTTTCTAAAACTCAGTTCAATCCTCGCTGTCCACCATCATCGACCCAGCTCTCGTAAGAGATTTCTTTTAACTTAATGAGATCACTTGTTATAGAATACACATCATGAAAAGATTATTTATCGTGGAACATACAGAGATGTCAATCTTAAAATCTAAAGTAACCCTTATAAAATATAAACTTTTCTTCATTTTCTGATGGATCGGTTGCTCGCCCATGAATGAAATCGGTCGATCCTTGTGCCCCAGAGACCCGTTCGGTGCAGCAAGCCCATTTTCCGGCCACGTCTCACCACTTATCCTCGTAAAGCTCGGTATGTGTATGTGTTTATGTGTGTGAGTATACGTATATATGTGTGTGTGTGAGTGGATGAAATGAATGGGTGCATTGTTAGGCCGGAACCGCAGGAACGGAACGGAACGGAACGTTGCCATTTATTCCCGCGCTTTAATTACTTCCAATCTTCCAGCAGTCATTAATCACCGGGAGTTGCGTTGGTCGGCTGGGTTGGTCGGTTGGTCGCGAGCTTATGGGGTTGAAGACTGCCGGATTTTACTCCCTCACAAACAACGGAAATATGTTTATTTTATGTATGCTTTGTGTGCTGTGTACAAAACATGAAAAATATTATTCCACAAAGTAAGAATCGGTTAAAAAAATGGCAATATTCGTCGACTGGACTGTAAAATTATAGGTATGGGTGAGAAAGTAAAATCTGCAGGTGCAAATCTTTCAATATAAATCTAAAAAGTAATATAAATATAATATAATATAAAAGTCTAATGATGTTGTATATTATGCATTCTAACATATTGCATACACCACGCTTGCTGCTCAGCATCGTAAGAATTTCAAGACCTTTTACATCAATTCATAATAACTTATAACTAGTGGTCGCCCAGTGGTCAAAATTCGACCCTACTTAATTAAATTTGTAAGCTTGAATGTCATTGAGAATCTTTTCAAATAGTATACATCTATAATAATTTTTTTTAAATTTTGTTCTATTACGTCAGCTGTGAGCGTGTACAAATACATCATTAACATGTGTTGTTTGCCCTAATACCCTGCAATACCTATGAAAAAGGAACATTTTAAATCACAAAATTTACAGCTCGAAACCCATTCAGTACTCTGTGCGACTGTCTGACACATGGAACTAAAATAGAAAGGGAAACTACATTGGAGTTTTTGACCAATATTGCCAGATCGTAAAAGTAATTTGTTGAAATTGCCTCATCATGGTTCTGAAAACCCTTTTTAAATAATGCATACTAAGCCATGTATGAATTATTAAATATAGTATATATAAGGATATCAAAACGTTTACACCTAAATTTTCGTATAATTGCCATACCCAACAGTGCGATATAGCTGACAACTCTGTAAATGCTTGTGGGTATAAACATTGATGATCGGTGGGAGTTTGATTTCACGCAGTGGCGTCGGTACGTGACTTGGTGCAGTTGTAAAACATAATAAATAAATTACAATCAAAAATTTAAGTGAGCACTGGATTATTTGTAAATGCGTTTTCCAGGCTTGCAAATGATTTAGATAGAGTAAAGATCTGCTTGGGGAAAAATAACAACACTGTCCCCACTATCCGCTCTTATTCGGCTTCAAAACAAACAATACTAATAGCGTGGCTTTGTTTTCTCCTCTTATGTTATACCTCCATGGTTTGACCACATACTATTTATTATTTAATGTATTTGTAACACATATTACATTATATTATAGCTTTTAGCTTTCTGCTCTACTTCTCCATATATACTTTAACTCTGCTAAATCTCACTCCTCTGTGCGCGCAATATGGTACAAGAGTTTCTCTTCATGTATTAATATTTATAATACAAAGTATGGAATAAAATTCATGATATGTTTATTCTTATGTGTTAACAATTTTCTTTGGACAGGTAAATTTTTATTTGTAAGTCTCTATATTTTGATATAAATTACACCTTCCTTCTTATTCTTAAAAGGCGCGGTTCTTACCTCCGTAAGGTGTTAATGAACTTCAGCACAAGCTCTATAGGCATATGTTTATGTCGTAAAGTTCAGCATACGTCATCCCGAAATGTCGAAGTTTCCCCGCCTCAAGCGCTGGACACTCACACATTATAATTATGTAGTGGAGTTTCGTCCTCCTCACGACACATCCTACAATCAGGGGGACTTCCATTAACATCCGAGACTGCATCTGTCCTGGAGCGTCAGTTAAATGGGCGTGCTGTTCACTGTTGATATAGCCCTGAATCACCCTTTTTGCGATCCCACAAGTGGGCTGTAGGCCTATCACAGGTCTTTTCGGCTCTTTCGTTTCCTTCAAATACCTTATGTTCCGGCTTACATCACAAAGGCACTCTATTGTATTCTGCCAGTTTCCCCAGCGATTCGAGACTTTCTTTCACCACTCTGCGCGTCTCTCTCTCTCTGCTTCCACACTTTCCAGAGCTTTTAGAGCTGCCTGACTATCGGTCCTAATGTGTATCCGTCCGCCTGTTTGCACAGCCCCTCCTCACTATTTCCCTGGAACAAATTAATGTCAATTGCACGGTTATAACACGGTTGACCAGGAAACCAGGTTAATACTTATTTCATCTTCTGGTGTTTCTCCAGTCACCCCTGATGGATCCATTGTTACTCCTCAGTTTCCGAGTATCGATCCTCTCTTCCCTTCCCGGAATGATTACCTCGAAGGGTTTACGAAAGTGATATTCGATCTTAAGTCTGTCCGATTGCATGCTCAGTAAGCGATAGATCGTTCCGTATTTTTCCAAACATCTCGGTATGGTGTCCCCTTCTGACGTTGGTCCTCCCATAGCCGGCAATTATAAGCCGGTATGCTGCCTTCATGGCCTCCAATTTATCAAAATCAATGGTCCTTAATGAACACGAAATGTTTTTTCACACATTAATTAATCAATTAATTAAAGCCATTAATTAATAGCTTAAAAAGTACCGCTATACAAGTACGGCTTCGCAGTCATTTACTCCCTCGGTCCCTTTTTCTACCCAACTTGCAGCATGAGTCATATACAATCCGACCAGATCGTACTGCGGCAGTTTAAAAATTTTAACTGCGGTCCAATCCCATCCAACAGTTGGACGTTCCCACACACGATCAAATTGCGTCAAATTTCTTCCAACTTCGTCGTATCCAACGATGTCGTACTGCGGCGTTGGACCGTGAGTGGCGGCCTTTAGTCCCCACTTCTTTCCCACCATGCCCCTACAGGCCCATAGGGCCCGAGTATCTATCTAACATTCGTCTCAATACTTGACTTCTTTCCCTATCCAACAATGGTTTGATTACCACAGAAAAAAATCAGTTTATTATTTACCTTCGCTTTAGGGAGATATTGTTGTATTGCAGTTCTATTACAGTGTTGAATTCCCTAACATTGCTTCGAGGGGACGAATTTTCTAGTGATGACCCACTTTCCGCAGTGACCCTTATGCATTGGAAACGATTGCATTGATTTCACAAATTGTAATAAAAACCAACAAACATAAAAGATTACTGGTCTCTCAATACTATCACCTTCCCTGGCTATATTTAAAGATGACGGGTTACATTGAGCATCCCTCTGTACGGGTAGGCCGGGCGAGAACGTTCGAATTTTGTGGTGGCGACTGTAGCGCTAGTCTATGGGGCGCTCCATAAGATAAGCGGCTAAAAAAGTGAAAAAAAAGGAAGAAAAAAAGTGTTAGTGAGAGCGAGAGAGACGAAGACTATAAAAGAAGAAGAGAAGAAGGACGAGAATCGGAAGAAAGGATTAAGGATTAGGAAAAGCAAAAAAAAAGAGATGATGAAAAAATTATGGAGGATGTAGGGGAGATAAAGGAAGAGAATCGGAAGATGAGCCGGGAACTGGAAGAGTTGAAAATTATAATGCGTGAAAAGGAAGAAAAATGGGAAAGAGAAAAGATGGAACTAAAAGAAAAAATGAAAAAATTGGAGGAGAAAATGGAAGAGCAGGAAAAAAGAGTGAGAAAAAAGGATATTGTAGTAACGGGATTGGACGAAGAGGAATGCGAGAACGAGAAGAAACTGGAAAAATGGATGAAGGTTGAATTAGAGGTAGAAGTGACGATGTATAAAATAAATGGAAGAAAAATGATTGTGGCGGAACTTGGGAGCTGGGGGAAAAAAAGAAAAGTTATGGAAAATAAAAATTCAAGGTGGGAGAAAGAATGGAGTCGGATCATATGCCTTTAGAAGTGAAGACAAAAGGAAGAGAGAAAGATATAGGAAGTGTGAATGAGTTTAGAAGAAAAATTGTGCAGAATATTTGGACGGAAGAAGGAAAAGAAAATAATAGAGCAAGACTTAGGGAGACAAAATACGAAAAAACAGTGATAAACGAAAAGATGAGGGAACTGAGCGATAACATAAGAAGCGCAACAAAAAAAAGGAGATAGAGATAAGAGAGAAGATGGGGCTGTGGAAGAACGAGTGGTGGGATGAAGAATGCAGGGAAAGTAAGCAGGAAGCAAGAAGGAAACTAAGAAATTGGCAACTAAAGAAGAAAACAAGAGAGCACGCAAGAGGTACAATTTAGTATGCAAAAAGAAGAAGCAAAAGAAACGGATGGAAAAAGAGCTAAAGATGAAGGGTATAAAGACGGAAGAAGAGGTATGGAGATACATAAATAAGGAAAGAAAGAAACAGAGAGAGAGAGTGAGTGATGCAATTACTATGGAGGAATGGAAAGAGTACTTCAGTGAGCTGCTGGGGGGTGATGAAAACAGACAAGAAAAGGAAAAGAGACAACAAAGAGTGGAAGAAATAGAAGAGATAACAAGAGAAGAACTAGAGCAACAACTAAGAAAACTGAAAAGAAAAAAGACACCGGGGAGGGAGGGTATACAGAATGAAGGGTGGATATATGGAACAGGAAGGGAAGTTGACAGTTGATAATGAATGGAGTGTGGAAGGGAGACATATTCCCCCAGGAGTGGAAGGAAGGGATAATATGCCCCATATATAAGAAAGGAGAAAAGGATACAGTCAGTAATTATAGGGGGATCACTCTCCTAAATACAGCATTATAAGGTATACGCGATGATTGTGGAAGAGAAGCTGATGAAGGAAATGAATGAGAGAGGGACCATGGATAATGTATATATCTTGAATCACATAGCAGGAAATGAGATACAAAAGAGGGGTGGCAAGATATATGCATTCTTTGTGGACCTGAAGGCTGCTTTTAATAATGTGGAAAGAGATTTACTGTGTGAATGCTTGAGCAAGAGAGGGATAAATGAGCATCTGGTAACAAAAATAGAAAAGATATATGAAAAGACGATAAGTAGAGTGAGAGTGGATGGAAGGGTGAGTGAATGTTTCAAGACTTATAAGGGAGTAAGACAAGGTTGCCCACTAAGCCCCAGCCTGTTTGCAGCTTTTATTGGAGATATAGAGGAGATGTTCAGTAAGGAGCAAGCAGGGGGGGTTGTGGTGGGCAAAGAAAAAGTGTGGTCTTTAGCATATGCGGATGATTTGGTGTTGCTAGCGAGAGAGGAGAAAGGTATAAAAGAAATGATAGGAAGCATGGAGAAATATATGACGAGGAAAAAGTTGACGGTGAATGTAGAGAAATCCAAGATGATGGTGTTCAGAAAAAGGGGTGCTTGGAGAAAAGTAAATGAGTCGAGATGGGATAAAGAGAAAATTCAAGAAGTGAAAGAATTTAAGTATTTACGTTATGTGATGAATGAAAGAAACACAGCAACAGCACATGTGAGAGAGTTAGTGAAAAAAGCAAATAAGATAATAGGATCTGTATGGGGAATAGGAGAGAGAAAATTTGGACATGATTTTAGAAGGAGAGTAATGATGTTTGATAGTTTGGTGAAAGGCGTGATGATGTATGGAGCGGAAATATGGGAATGGAGAGAGCAAGAAGGATTGGACGGGATGCAAGGAAAATATTTGAAATGGAATAAGAATAGAAGCAGGAAAAAGATCAATAAGATTTGAGGAGAGAGTGATAGAGAGAGGAGAGTGCAGAATTTTGCAAGAGTGTTTGAAAGAAAAAAGGAAAGAAATAGGAAAGGGGATATGGAAAGAGAGGGAGTCATATTTCGAAAGAAACGGATATGCAAGTGCGGAGATAGAAAGAATGCGAGAGAAAGGCAGAGTAATGACAGATGAATTACTGCAGAGAGATAGAGATGTGCAAGTGCAGGAAAGAAGAACGAGAATTAGGGAGTATAGGTACAATGGAAAGTACGAAAAAATAATACCGGAAGAAATGCTAAAGTACCTAGGAAAGAGAGAAGAAAAGAGAGAGTGATAATAGCAAGATTTAGATGTGGAAATGAGGAGAGAAAGAATAAATATTGGAGTGAAGATAATAATAGAGTGTGCAGGATGTGTGGAGAAGAAAAGGAGATGATAGAGCATTTGTTGAAGGAATGCGTAGAATTGAGAGGGAGAGATGAGAGTAGAGAAGAAATTTTTTAATCAGGACGGAAGAGGGATCGAAGGGATGAAGAAGGTTGAGTAGAGAAGAGGGACAATAAGTGGGAAGAGATAAAAAGCTGCTAGTTATTGTGTTTAATTATTGATTTATTTAGTTTTATTTATTATATTATATTATATTTTATTTTATTTGAGTTATGGGAAATGTATTAATCGGATACTTTATTAACCTGTAAATTTAATAAATATACATACTGCTGCTATAAATATTAATTTAATGTATTTGTAACGTATATTAAATATAAATTTTAGCTTTGTGCACTTCTTCTCAATATAAACTTTAACTATGCCAAGTCTCAGAGTCCTCCGTGTGCGCAATAGACTTCAAGAGGGGTACAAAGTTTTTTCTTCACGTATTAATATATAGATGTATCATTAATAAATACACACCAATAAATTTAGCAGACATTGGTTGGGTTGAAAATCAGAAAACACAAATTAGAATTAAGTTGGGAGAATGCAACAAAATATGTATAGCATATATTAAAAAATATTTATGTAGATAGTGTCGAAGAAGTGGTTATGGATGAGTATTTACAGCACTATTATGAAGGAAAAAAAAAACTTAATCGAAATGAGACAAGAAATTAAACAGGAAGTTAGTTTATTACCTTTTATACTGATAATGAACAAATGAAAAAAAAATGAAAATAATAGGAACAACGAAACGATTACAAATTACAATAGGCTATTAATGTTTAGCACCAGTACATGTCGAGGAACGTCTCCTGCTAACAACATCCAAAATAGAAGAAATGACAAAGGAATAGAAATAGAAGTAAACTTCAAAAACAAGTAAACTAATTTGGGATTACTAATTAGAAATACGTTATACGAAATCCCTAGGAGTAAGTTTTTAAATGAAGCAATAATAGATCAGAAGAGAAGCACCAAGAAGGAAAGCTATTAGACCAAACTATTCAGTAGACAACTAAACAGCAAAACTCGCTTTTATAGGGCATAAAAATAGTGATAAAAATACTGAATGTTGTGAAGAAGTAAAAAAAATTACACACAGAGAATGCCGAGAGAAATAATTTATATGTAGGGTGTATAAAAAGCTATTAGTGCGCACTAGAACTAGTTTCCTTGAGCTTCTCGGACATCAAATTCGCTTTTACTTTTTCTTTGGACCTCATATAATAGATTGTGAACTATACATAAATTAAACACAAATTAAATTGTCAACATACTCTTTACTTGGTAACATAAAATTACTGGGAATTAGTATTAACATTAATAAAGGCATTTCATTGGTCAACTGTATCGACTTACGGCTCGTAAACTATTGTTCTGTGGAATGTGATACCAGGTGTTTCATTGATTTCATGGATTCATACATTATGTTGCGTCTGAAAAACAAAATTTACATTGTATTTAGATGGAGTATTTTAACATGCAAAGTCTCCTGCATGTATGAATCATTTATAAAGAACCTGAATGTATGGTTTGGGTGTTGGTACGATCCTCACTTGAATCTTTTGATAATGCACTCTGTATAATTTAGATATCTCTTAAGATAAAATATATTAAAGCATGTTTGAGGTTATTGGATAAAACAAAAAATTAAAGATATAGACAAATACATTGGGATGCAAGTGTTGAGAATGAGGGGGTGACGATGACATATGAAGGACGGTGAAGATATTTATGATAAATGCAACGAAATGTCCAAGACACTAACAAAAAAGTATAAAAATGACAGAAAAATTACAAAACACTTGAAACAGCAAGTAGAGGAGAATAATTATGATTATGAATGAAACAAATAAATAATCTGCATTTGCCCTACGGGCTTTCTGATTGCTGTGCTTATATCACATAAAACAACCCCTCTTCTCTTCTGCCTTCTCCCTCCTCTTTCATCCATTTTATTTCCCTCCCATCTATACACTCAGCATTTTCGCTCAGTTCTACATTCATCTAAATGCCTCTTTCTCTCAATCTCTCAATTTCTTTGCTCCCATTCTTCTGGTAATATTTCTCCCTCTTGTTCTCTGCTGAGTTCTTTTTCCTTTCTCTCCAACGCTCATTCAGTATCCTGCATTCTGCTCTTCCTTCGAACTTGGCCGCTCTTTTACCCGCTTTCACTCTAAACCTACTTCTTTTGCAGTCTTCTCTCTCTATGTACACTGGAATTTCGCTCCAAGCACCCACTCAAATACTTCTGTTACACCCTCTCTATCTCCACCTGTTCGTGCAACAACATGCTCTCAATCAAACTTTCAAACATCATCATCATTCTCCTCTTGAAGTCGCCTCCCAACTTTCTCTTTCCTATTTCCCATACACACCCCATCGCCTTCTTTCCTTTTCTTGTTAATTCCCTAATGTGCCTTAGGCTCTTGCATTTCTCTCCCCCTCATCTAACTTTTTCTTCCTAAGTTTTTTATCATTTCCTTCATCACTCATCATCCGCAAATGCCAAGTTCCACACATTTACTCTAGCTACTACACAGCCCATGCCTGCGCTCTCTCTAACATTCCATCCATATCTGCCAACCTTGCCTCACTCCCTTCGTTGTCACAAAAAACTTACTCTCCCCTTTTGTATATCTATCTCCTCCACCTTTTTTACCAGCCAGACACTCAAACTGAGTGAGATCGCCTTGAAATCTACCAATAATGCATACACCTTCACCCCTTTCTTCTTTAGTTCGCTTTTGTCAAGTGGTCTAGGATGTATACATTATCCCCTCAACCAGTACTTCTAGAACTCGTCTCGTTCAGTATATCCATACGCTTCGATTTGCACACCATTCCTACCCGGCGCGTTCTTCTCCTTCTGGTGCTGTTTGGTTCCACTTCATCTCTATTTATATTTTTCCTTTTTTCCCTCTAGCAGCCTTATAAACTATTCCTCCCACTTGTTTGTTGTTATCTTCTCACTTACTGTATTTTTTTTCTCTCTATTGACATAGTTCCACATTTCCTTCTGTGTTCTTATAGGTTTTATTTCCCCTTCTTCTCTCTCATTCTTCTGTCTTTTCTTCTATTTACATGTCTCCCTATATCTTCCTTTCAATTTTAGGAAGCTTCTCTTTATTGTTTTCGTTCTTGTCCATTCTCTTAGCAACTTTATTATTTCCTTTTTCCGTTGTTCACATTCTTTGTCCCATCATTTATTTCTCTTTCTTTCTCCTCTACCTTTTATTGTTATTTCTCTTTTTGCCGCCGCTTCTTCTCATATTTCGTTCAATTCTTTCTCCGTCTTCCCTATTTCTTGTTCTTCGAATCTTGCCTTTTCTAGTCTTCCCTTGTACTCTTCTACTCTTTGTTCGTTCCGTATTTTGATAATCACGTCTTTTTGCTTTTTCTTTGTTCTTTCCTGTCTCCTCTATACTTATTTCGTAGGCAAATGGTCTGATTCTATTCTTTCCCCTACTCTCTTATTTTATTTACTGTTCCTGTCACAGTTTTTTTCTGCCGCCAACTTAGGTACATCCTTCTTCGCCACCTTGTTTATAACCATTCAATACACCCTTTTTACTCTATCAATTCTATCAGATTTACCCCCCTCCCGCAATTTCTATCTTGTCTTTGGATTTTCTTTTTTCTTTCCCTCTCTCTTCTTTCCAATCCCTGTTCTTTCTCCGATTCTCTTGTTGAATTCCCCCTCCTCCAGGAATATCCATTCTTCTTTGTTGTCTTTTAATGTTTCTTCTATCTTGCTTATCGTTGCCTTCTCTCTTTGTTATATACTCTAACTATTCAAACCACTCAAACGCGGGGGTAAAATATGAGGCGCAATTAAATAATCTCCGATTATTCCTGCCCACACACTAATTGAAATTTGAAATTTTCATTAGAGCACACGTGTGTTTTATGGACGTTAAACACACTATCTCATGTGAAGCCCGCCACGTCAGTTGTCAATAAAATGTCATTGCCAAAAAATTTTTGTACCTCATCAATTTTCTGAATAAGCCATTGGCAAGAGGCAATTCTTCGTGCGGGGTCTCCAACGCAGTCCTTGTTCGTGTAATGTGCGGTAAACAATAAAAGTTGATGTAGCGACATGTAGGTACCTAAAGCGAATCTTCCAATATACTCAAATTTGGCAAATTTCAAATCACATAAACATTGTACTGCTCTCACAAGTACTGCTCGTTCAAGTAGATGTACTCATAGACGGGGGGTGAAATAAGGGTTCAGAAAATGGATTTCAACAAAGTGGCAAATAGAAAAATTATTTAATTTGACGAGTTCTGTGATTAAAGTTTTTGCGAAGACTTCCATAACACCCTGAATATTCTTTGGATTTAATTTTCCATAAGCATGGGTGAGATTTATATTCTTCGATGAAATTTACCACAAAATCTTTGGACCAATATCCAGTAAAAGCTCTGGTAAGATCGCACACGCCAAAACCTCACTCCGAGTTTTCCGAGTAAACTAAACACGACAACAGCCACGGGGAAATGTGCGTTCCAAGCTTATACGAATCTCTCGTATTCACACGCTCATTCAATCACGCGTGATTGGAGCGACACAGTCCAAACGCTAGCGAAAGAGTTTACATGTGAACACAGATTGTGAAAAGCATAATATGAAAAAAAAAAAAAATGTGTGATTCTTGGTGTAAATAGATCCCAATTTTAACATTGTTTTTGCTATAAAAACCACAATTATTGTAAAAATATTTTTGGCTTATTTGTGAAATAGGGAATACTACACAGTAATTTAGTAAACGACATTAAGTATGACGGTATGAATAGATTTTAATTTGACCACAAAAGACTTTATTAATAAATTGTAGTTAATTTTCATAATTAAGATTGACGTTAAATAATGTTTTAATCAATTAATGCGAATTAAACATTGCATCGGTAATCTCATGCAAAAGCTAGTCAATCAATTGATTACAGACTATTGCATAATGATCAATGCAGTTTGAGGAGAAATAAATACGTTCAAAATAATGCATTATGTATGACATTTAATTACGCTTTTATTTATTGTTCATGTCTTACATCCGTCTGCATGAGGAAAAAATTCTTGTACCTATTCATATCAAGCACACTTTATCTTTTTAACTTTTAACCGCATTCATTAGCACCTCATTCGTTTAATTCAGTGATTAATTCAGTACGCCGTGTTCGGTTTTTTATTAACATATTTTTTCGCTGATGTTGCACCATGGTCAGATGTTCTATGACGGAGCACCATATGGGCTCCATTCGTGGCCCACTTCGATGACAGCAGCACCGGTGCCCATATATCTGTTATAAATGAAACTATTCAAAATATTCCGCGATAAATAATAAAAGGTAATTTGTCTTGCAGGTCGACACCGGAAATTCTTCATCGTGTATAATGTAATTGAATTACACTGGCCGGTATAGGGGTAAAAAGTCAGCAGGTGTTCCTTTTATTAATTGTAACAAAAAATTCACATCTTGGAGGAGACATATCGACGTGCAAATATTTATGACAATCTGGCATGTTTTCAGAGCGTAAATGTGCAATGAGGGCCGCTTAATGCAAACATGAGGACGTTCTTGCTGGTAATTGGTCGGTGCTTCAAGCCGCGAACAATTTCTCTAATTACGGAACTGAATTATGATAATTTATAATCTCTGGCAGACGTTAAGCTAATTAATTAAACCGGTCAGGAGCCGGGCTCGTACGATTTCAATTACGCTAAAACAACGACATGCGAATTTTTGAGAAATTAATTGTCTATATATTTTGAGATGGCTCTGAATCAATGATTAGTCTTTTGGGATGAATTCCAAATTCAGGCCCACGAACTCAAGCGCTGACTTAGGGGCGTACTCGACTTCAACAGCGCACTTAGATATTCATAATTGATATTATAATATTTATGGTGATGCCGGCCCTGATAACGTATACCCGGTGAGCTAATTTATACAAGCCACTTGCTCTCTTGTTTCGGTTTGTTTTGGACCCCTCGACTCATCTGCATCTCCATAAATTCTCTGTGCATTCCGCCGTAATTGACTCTATTTATACGCTCACCTCGTTTGCGATCTCTTCGAGCTCTAAATTATAACGATAATTAGTTTACTTGGAATTTGTCAACAGCTCATACCTATACGTCGGGTTTGTTTCGTACCGTAAGTAAAAAATCTAATTTCTACTATTCACGAAAGCGCAACACCTTTGAGATTTATCGCAGAAAAGATTGGCGCACAAAAATTAGCTCCGACATGAATATGTTAAATTTATTGGACAATAAACAAAAGAGCGGTTAGTTGCTAAATAACTGAAGTTTATAGCACTAATGTTTTTTACAATTTACAACTCTTATGCAATTTCTATGTAAACAACAAATCGTTAAATAGAATATGAATTAATATTGGGTAGGTATATCAATCTAAACTAGAGAAAGGTAATAAGCAAATACTTTTAATTTGTACAATACTAATTCTTGATAACACAATCAAATCCAGTTCATCCCTTGTTAAGCAACCACATATAAACCACAACCATATAAAATCATCAGTTGAATTCCTATAATAAAAGTGAATGACTGAGTTTGTGTATTATATATGTATTTATGTCTAAATTGCGACATCCATCATGTTGCTTTCCATTTTTTTCCTGTGTTTCCTCTGCAGAAAAGTGTAGGGAAAGTTCAGAGACTTCCGGGACTGTTCCGACCAAATTTCTTTCCTGATTTAAGTAGGCAAATTTTGATGAATACGACTAGCATTCTTATATATCTTGACTAACACTGGTACAAAGGATAATCCGGATCTCCCGAATCCGATTTACGCTAATAAAACTATTGAAATACGAAATTACAACTCCGTTTAATTGTTGTATCTGGCGTTATTGCCAGAATCGCGTATTGCGGCTCGGTTGTACAATAGACGGTTATTACTTATCCTCTGTAATCAACGTGTAATCGTTAATAACGTATGGGATTGTTACAAAACAGTGGTTACAGCTGGACCCTGCCCAAGCTGTATAATTTTTACCAACAGCATAATAACTGGTTACTAACTCGCCGATGCTGGGATAAAATTTAAATACAACCACGACCATCACGGTTCGGTTCGGCCATTTTAGACCAAATTCAGGGCCACAAAGAAGAAGCCAGCTACAAAAGCTCTGTATAATTATCCAAGAATCCATTTTAAACTCACTGTGTGGATCAAGACTGGTTTTACCAATAAATGCGACGTCATTTTTTATCGATACGACCTATTATTTTCGGCTATCACATAAATGTATAATTACTGTCAACGGAATGTCTATTATGGTCGAGACTACCTTGGCCATACGCTGTAATTGGATAATTGTCAATCAAACCGTCTTTTAATTGCCGGTTTCGTAAATGAGAATCGGTGCCTGAATGGGTACAGTTATGGAATATTTTTGTTTCAGCTGTGTAATGTAAATTTTGCCTTGGGCAGTTAAGATGACTATTGTAACTTAGCCATCAAGTTGCACGTTGTACGCAGATCGTAAGAATTTCATTATGGGTTTTACGTACCTACATAGTGTTGGCTCCCTTATCATGTTGGTACAGTTTTTCTTCGACGAAAGAAGAATTATTTATGAAACTTACATTTCGTTACTGTTAATTTATGTAAGACAAGGAAGACCGTCTCATAATCACCACCTGTCGCAAAAATGTTTGTTACTGTTACACGCGTTGCAAGAATTTAAATTGCATTTCAATAAATAATATCCGCAGTGTTTTTTGTAACTTTGCAGAAATCTCTTTAATAAATGTGTTGTGATTCCAACATGATATTTTGTTTACTACATAAAATGTGTAGATACCAATTAAAAAAAAACGATTTATTGTTAACAAATCGAATTACCTAATTGTATTCACAATGTAACAGGTAATAATAAATTGTTTTGCTCACTCCCACACTCCAAACGAACATTGGTATTTATAGATATCTTCCACATTTTTTATAAAATTTGTGAAACCCCTGCCAGATACAATTACCGCACTTAACATCAAGACAGATATATAGGGATCAAAACAAGCAGAGAGATTAATCACTCTGACCTACAACAAGAAATACCTGTTAAGACAGAAAAACAGCGAACGACGGGATAATTTACAAAGTTAATTTAACGTAACATTTACGCATTGCAAGGAGCGAACAAAAGATAATTCAAATTTTAAATTAAGACATCTAAATTCATGACTATACAATAATGTGAACTCGTAATTACAAATCTAATACATTTTTGCACAGTTTCCACTTTTTACCATTATATGGCCATTTTATTGCGGAAGAGCTTAAACCATAATTATGCCTCCATTGTCACAAAAAACTTTATAGTCAGCTATCATGATCTAATTTTTTATGAAATAATTTCACATAATAAGCCTGATTCACAGAGTTTACGATGATATCATTATCATGTTTACAGTTAAGCGTGCAAATATATTACCCAGGGTGCACATATTTTTATACTCATCCGAGCGTAAATAGCTTTAGATTCCAGAAGAAAATTCTTGAACTAGCGCCATAATGAAAATATTGCCCCAATTAAAATTAGTATGTGTGTTTATACAGGTCGGAATTGGAACGAAAACCCAATGAAATTTTGCAAAGCATGTGCGTCCTTAAAAAGTAGTTTTAGTTACATTTGTATATCTAGAGAAAAACATGAATAAATATTGATCTAGATTTTTAATTAAACATACACGAAAGTCTGAAAAATATCAAGTATAGATAAACCAAATTGAAATAAGCCAAGCTTTTTGGTGTTTACGTAAAATACACAAATCTTCCACGTAATGTTTTTAATTTAAATCCTACACAAAAACAGTCACGGTTACAAGATATAAAGGTACTACAATAGCCTATTATATGGACAATTATAAATTGTAGAAATCTCTAATAACCCGCATATCCGTCATTTATGTCAACGCGAATAGTTTGATGATGTAATTTATCTGGAAGTGTTCAGGTGTTTTCGTGAAAAATAATGTATTCAAGTGATCTCAAGTTTTTAATTAATTTTATTCTACCTCGGATATTCCTGAGGCAGCATGATGAGTCGGAAGCTTTCATCTGATGCAGTTAGAAAATTGGTTTCTATGATTTGTACCATCTCGCACGGATATGTACAGGATTTGTGGCGAAGTCGTTTGGTGCGTGTTTTTAGTTACTTCTCTTTAGGTGTTAATTCATCATTGTTCACTCGGAATTATTTCTGATTTAACGACTGATCGTAACAACGGTTGCTTAATATCTTTAATTACTAACGGCCCTTATTGTCTAACCTATTATGAATATTTATTTCCAATAATAATATAATCTTACGACCATGCAGTAAGCTCAGCTTCCTCGGCTATTTTATATATAGTTCTATCTACTAGCTTCGTCTTCAGAATCTTAAGTTTTTTCAGATTTACCAGGTTCTGCATTTTTTAAATGTTTTCAAATTTTTGAATTTTTCAGCATTTAAATCGATCTTTTGTAGACCGTTTTATAGAAAAAAATAAAAAATAAAAATATTATATAAAATATAATATATATGATATTGTAATTGAACAGTGAGAGTGCACAAACGTATTAATTTCACAGAAGAAGAAATATGTGAAGCGAGACATAATTATTATAAGGGGATGGGCAAACTCGCATTTTAATTTCTTGTTTTAGCGCACGTCAAATTAATAAAATTACTACTTATTATCTCTTCGGTAAATAACAAAATTTGAAACCCCCTATAAGGGGGCGTCCATTAATTACGTGAGGGGGGGTAGTAGAACCGAATCTCCCACAATCTCACGTGGGGTAGAGGGGGGTGGTCAGGGCAAAAATCAAGTAATTTTTTTCCCGCAAGAAACGATGTAAAATTGCGAGAAAGTGATTAAATTATGTAAGTAAAACATGCTTCTCCATAAAATATGGCGAATAATAATAATATTTTTTCTTCAAACGTCAGAAAAATGTGACATTGTATACGTCAACAGACAATAACAAATGTCCATTTCTCTGCCTAGACAGGCAAAGTATTCTGTCTGTCGCCTAATTAACCATACATATGTACTTGCTGCCTAGGCAGACAAAGTATTTTGTCTGCCGCTCAATTGACCATTTTTGCTGCGTAGACAAAATATTTTGTCTGTCGCTCAATCTACTAATCGTGTCCTTTGAAAAATTCGAAAGGCCTGTCAAATCGGCAGCGCATATAATTTAGATTTTTTTTTTATTTAAATTATTTCATTCTTTTATTGATTTAGTGCTGAAGTTTACATTATTTAAAAAAAAATAGAATTTCATAAAACTTGTGTATAACGTCTTAGAAAATAATCGGGAAGTTAGTGAGACGTTCATTTTTAGACAGAAATTCATGTGTACATTGAGGTTAGTAAACTGTCAGATTTGGGCAAAAAAGTGACTTATTGAAGCAATTTGAAAGCACTTGAAATGTCTTGAAGCGACTTGAAGAAACTTGAATCGGCTTTGAAATGTCTTGAAACGACTTCAAAGACTTGAGGCGACTTGAAACGACATGAAATGTTTTGAAGGAACTTGAGGCAACTTGAAATGTTTTGAAAGCAATTGAAGATTTGAAAAGACTTGAAATGATTTGAAAATATTTTGAAGGGACTGAAAGCGACTTGAAGAAACTTGAAACGACTTGAAAGGACTTTAAAGCGACATGAAATGTCTTGAAGAGTCTTGAATCGACCTGGGAAGATTGAAATATCTTGAAGTGATTGAAATATTGGAAGATACTTGAAAAGACTTGAAACAACCTGGGGAAACTTCAAATATCTTGAAGGGACTGGAAGCGAGTTGAAAAAACTTAAAATGTCCTGAAGCAACTTGAGGAAACTTCAAACGAAATGAGGGAACTTGGAATATTTTGAAACTACTTGAAAGACTTTGAAGCGACTTGAAACGACATCATGAAATATTTCGAAGGGACTTGAAATGTTTGAAGAAATATGAGTCTGGGAGTGATCTAGGAAGATTTCAAATAATATCTTGAAGGGACTGGAAGCCACTTGAAAAGACTTGAAATACCTTGAATCGACTTGAAACGATTTGAAATGTCTTGAAACGACTTGAAAGACTTAAAGCGAATTGAAAAGACTTGAGATGTTTTGAAGAAAATTGAAGCGACTTGAAAAGTCTTTAAATGTCTTGAAAAGCCTTGAAATGACTTGAAGAGAGATGAAGCGCCTTTAAGAAACTTGAAACGACTGGAAAGAAAGCACTTGAAATGTTTTGAGACGACTTGAAAGACTTGAAGCGAATTGAAAAGACTTAAAATATTTTGAAGGGACTTGAGGCGATATGAAATATTTTGAAAGGTCTTGAAGTGATTTGAAGAAACTTGAAGCGATTTAAAGGCACTTGAAATGTCTTGAAGCGACGTGAAATATGTTAAAAGGACTTGAAGCGACTTGAAAAGATTTAGAGCAAATTGAAACGACATGAAAGGAATTGAAATATTTTGATGGGACTTGGGGCGACTTGAAATATTTTGAAAGGTTTTGAAGCAACTTGAAGAAGTCGATCCAAATCTCAGGACATCTCACCAAGGGCGAAGGGGCGGTCGAAAAATTACCAAAATCGACTGACGTAATTAATGGACGCTCCCTAACCATCCGACAGCGACCCAGCCCACCGTACAATTGACTGCACGAACTGTAAACAAATTCCGTAATAAATGTGGTGATTTTTATGTCAAACGGCGAAATCTCAATAAAGCATTACAAAATACAATACATGCATAATGCAGGATCACAATGGCATATCATGTCATTTCTCATACAATTAAAAACTTTGATGAACGAGCAAGGCCATACAATTGCACCATACCGACAGTTTTTTGATTTCGAGTCGCCGAGTCAGATTTTTGGTATTTATAGCAGAATTTGAAAACATAAGCGTTGCTTTTATTGAAACCGACCCGAATATACGGGCAAGACCGTATTTTTAAAAACCTTTTTGCGTCTTATTTATATTTTCTTGCGCAGGGGAGGGGGCCTTGTTTGCTGGATTCTCATGGTCGTGAATTCTTCAAGTTCATTACAGAGGCGTGTGCGGTAAACAGGGTTAGTATTTCTTTTCTAGAAAATGCTGCATTACTGCATAATAATTACAATTAATAATAAAATTACAGGAATCTGTTCACATTTTTTTTTGTTCCGCCTAAACTTACTGCATGACACCCTTCAATAAGTTTAGGGTACACCATGACGGTTAGCATTTCTTTGGAAATACTGTCGTGTAATTTAATTCAAAATTACGTCAATGTCATAATTTTTTATATTCTTTAAGGGCTGATGATGGCAGAAGTGTTCTGTCGAAACATGTTCCATTAGTAATTTTACAGTTATTAAAGTTCGTGGAGTTCGACTTAGATATATTTAAATTTTAATGTTTATCAATGGTTTTTGAAAGCGTATTTTATGAGGCGCCAAGTGTGCGATAATTATAAACAATTATTTATGTCTATATTAATAAAGAAATACAAAATATGTATAACAAAAAAAAAAAACACGAGAATAAAGAAAATCAAATCATGATGTCAATATATATATTGTAAATTAAATATAAATATTGTCTAGAAATGTTTTTAATTTTTCCTACCGTTTTTAAATTTTTAATTTATTTTATATTTATATTTTTAAGTTTGTATTTATATTTTTTAAGAAATGTGCCAAAATACATTGTTGGTTGCATATCTACTTTTTTATTTATTTAATAAACACGTGGTGAATCATCGAACTAATCCGCTTCCCATCCCGCTAAAACCAAAACCATAGAAACAGGGACGAAACAACTCATGCCGCAGCCTGACCAACATAAGAATCTTGGCAAATAAATAAAAAAGTAGATATGCAACCAACAATGTATTTTGGCACATTTCTTAAAAAATATAAATACAAACTTAAAAATATAAATATAAATATAAAATATAAAAATATAAAATAAATTAAAAATTTAAAAACGGTAGGAAAAATTAAAAACATTTCTAGACAATATTTATATTTAATTTACAATATAAATATTGACATCATGATTTGCTTTTCTTTATTCTCGTGTTTCTTTTGTTATATTTTGTATTTCTTTATTAATATTGACATAAATAATTGTTTATAATTATGGCGCACTTGGCGCCTCATAGTATTTGATGCTAAATTTAAAGATGTATTTAAGGTATTCGTTGAATAAAAAAACACTTTTAAGACACAAGAAATATATAATATGTATCATTAAATTAAAAAAATAAAAGTCGAGTATTGACCTTGAAACTCATACTTACGTCAAAAAACATCTTTGTAACATAGTTTGGAGCAACTGAAAACTACGTCATCTGGTTTTTGTTGAGTTAAAATCAAAAAATAAATCGGAAAGATACAGCTCTCTCCGCTTCTTTTTTAAACACTATGTATTTTAAATTACCGGGCAGTAAACAAACTAAATATATTCGAATCTATTTTTTAAATAAAGACTATGATTATTATTATTCCCTGTCAATCAACGCAGACATATCTATATTTTCTGTGGGTCGGCCTTAGAACGGTAATTTAAAGCTGGATATTTACAGCTCATTGGCGTGCTCCGTCTAATCCGTTGAGCCTAATGACTCCTAATTTTACTTTAAAAGGTAACGTTGGCTGCGAATATAAATAAACATAAAAAACTTCCACCAATTGCGTTCTCAAGGAACTTTCAATCAAACGAACTGTTGAAGATTAAATTTTTAGGTAACCAATAGACAAGAGCAGCTTCCTGAAGATAAACATCTTTTTAACTGCTGTTTATTTATTCAGCTAGAAAATTTTGTCAAGATACTTTACATTTAATATTCCAAATTATCTGAACGCGAAAGAATTTTGGAAAGGTCTCCATTATTGATGTTAATCTGTAAATGAGTGCAATACATTCACAACACCTGTAGATAAAAAAATCAATACTTGGCCGTGGTGCTGTAAAAAAGAATCGATGCCGCACTAGTTTGATAGGTGGATGGATCTCGTTCCACGTAGAAAATTGGGAGTATGGCCAAAGTAATTATCGAAGAGAGCTGAGCGGAATGGACGACCCCATCAGAGCCGTCCAAACTCGCCGTATAAATTTAAATTATGATAATTACATCCCGCCCCTGACTTCCACGGTCATGTTTACACTTTTTTCTTCCTCCGTGCGCTTTCATCTCGACTCGAGAGATTTAATAAAGTGCTGGTTGAATGGCATAGAAATCGTCCGTCACAATGGTAAAAAGATACACCGCGGCGTTACCACCATTCACACCATCTGTTTATTATAACACCCGCCGCTGATAATAATAATAATGAGTTGCATGCGGATGATGATAATAATAACAGGTACGCGGGATTGAGACGTCCTATACACAGACACAGTCATCATTATTAAATCTACTTGTTATTTCTGCAGCATGCAGCTGCATTGTGAGCCTGTCTGACGCGTATTAAGTAGCAGAGGCGATAGTTGACAGATCTAGTTATGGCATGTACCCTGAAACACACAAAAAACTAAATGTGAAAATTAAAAAATAATGTTCAAATTATTACGATGGTAAATATCACTTTGCCAACAATTTCTATGTGGTCAATTAGGCATAAAAACGTAACGAATAAGGCCTTTTTAGAGTTGGTTAATGGTTTGCATTAACTGACTGTTAAACAGGAAATTCAATTAACAAAACAAGTTATAGCAATTATAGTTAGTGCATTATAACAAAATCGTGAAAAGTTTCGTTTTTCGTGCAATCGCATTTAGAAACCAATTTTTTATTTATCTGGAAACTAGCGATAGTGTTGTATACTCGAGTTACAAATTGTTCCAGTGTTCAAGTATTACGATGCACGAAGGACGGAGAAATGGCACTGCGCGAACCGTTTAAAACAACATGTTCGGTTGGAGCGCATCGGAAGATTTATTTATTATTATTGCGTTTTAAGTAATATTTTATTTTACTCAATTATTTATTTGTTCAAGTTCATTAATTTTTCTTTGGTTTTTCGTTTTTTGCATATTTTCTTATTTTACGATTTTACCATTTATTTACTGACTTTCTTTCTTTGATTTAACATTTTAACCTCCATTCTCAATTCTACACTATTTGATTCTCCGTTTTTATTCGTCGTACTTTGTCAGGTTTTTCGTACCTTCCTCTTACCCTCTTTCCCTTATTCTTCCTTATTACTTTACCAATAACTCATTGCACATCTTTCTTACTCCATTCCTAGTCCCTTAGTTTTCGTCCTACAATCCTTATCATTCAGAGATTTTTTATGCCCTACCAACGTCTAGATGACGTATTATTCCACGCATATCTGATATAATGTTAAAAGGGGTGAATTACTATGGTTACACATTGGTAAGACATTAATTATTTTTTGAAACGTCTTTTTGACAATTTCACAATTTTTTTTTATTGTTAATGTTTTATAAGAAATTACACGTAGGACATAAAACGTCGTATCTTACACGTGACCCAAATGGCATTGTAAGCTTGTGAGATCTGTATCACTCGTGTTACCGCACTCGTGATTCAAAGATCTCACTCACTGACAATGAAGCACTTGTAATACATATAATCTACTATCATTCTCCATTTTTGGTTTTTTCCCATTTAATTTCTGTTATTCATCCCACACATTTTCACAGATCAATTTTCACGTCTCATAGTCCCTTCTGTCACCTACTTCATCTTACACCTATCTAGCCGTTGAATTCTTTTTTTACATTTTTTTTCGCTTTTCTTTTATTTTCTATCTTTCTCTCACCCAACATTCTATACTCTTCACATCTTGTCTATTTTCTTGTCGTTTTTCTCATCTTTAGCTTTTGCAGTTGTATCCTTCGTTATTTTTACCTAGCGTTCTTCAAAGTCTCTAGCAATCCTCAAAATTCTCCAGATTTCTTTAGCACTTTTTAGAACCTTTAGTGCCTCTCCTAGATTCTTCATTATTTCTCATAATTCTTTCGAACCTGTTTGAAACTTTGCAGCAGTCTTTAGGACTTTTTGGTGCTTCCAAAATTCTTCAGGATTTTTAGAACTCCTGTGAATTGTTCAGGGTTGCCTTAAAAGACACATCAATGCGTTTTAAAATTATTTAGGATTTTGCACGGGCTTTCAAAACATTTTGTTCTTTCAGTTTCCTCATCAAGGCTGTCCCGGACTCTTGACAACTTTTCAGAATTCTTTAAAATTATCCATTATTTTTCAGAACGTTTTAGTACTCTTCAGAATTTTTCAGAACTTTCAACTCATCGGGAATGTCTTAGGATGCTTCAGAACCCTTTACAACCCACAAAAATATTTAAAGAAATAATATAAACTATCAAAAAGCGGAAAAAACTTAAAGAGGTAAAACATACTGAAAACCAAAAAATAAGCAAAATAAAGAGACTGAAGACTTGCGGAGAACATTGAAATGTTTTGAAGAGTTCTGAAAAGTCCTACAAATTTTGAAACGTGCTAAAAAGACCTTACAAGTTTTGGCTAAAGGCTCCCAAATAATTTTAAAAATCCTAAAAATCCTACGCAGCCTTCATGGGTCCTAAATACTGTATTAATGAGTCTAGAAGGGTTGTTGAAGAATCCTGAATTATCTTAAACAGTTCTAAGAAATTCTCAGGAATCCTGAAAAATCCTGATCAAAAGTTCTAAAAAGTGATAACGAATTATAATTAACTAGCTGACCCGTCAGACGAGGTCCAAATTTCATAGTGTAACGTAGCCTGAGCCGGGCGGGTTCGAGGATTTAAAGAAATATTCTGGCGCACACCGTATTTACAAACTTTTATTAAAAAGACCACTAAGACTAACTTTTCACAATGTACAGACTTTCACAATAGGGCGCGCTGATCACTTGTTCACGATGCTTCCAATAGACTGACTTGCTCCGTTGTTTGATCCCTTCTTATACCGCTCCCTTCGTTCTCGAATTCTTCTATTCCCGGAATCATGAGATCATGTTTCCAACGCAAAGAATTATTCCAGAAGAATGAGATCAGTGTCTTGTACGAGCGTGGTATAGCATGAGATCACCGCCACAGAGTCTTCTAGAGCATCCCATGTGAATAATTATTCCCAGACGTTCTCATGTAGACTATTCCAGATTAATTACGTTACCATACGTGGTGAGATCATCATGACATCATCCGCTTCCGGGCCGTCGCGCCGTCGTCTCATTGCCCCCCTTTTAAAGATTGTTCGTCCCGAACAATCTACTTCAATCCTGTTGATTTGTCCCGGAGTAGGGTGCCAAACGATCCAGGTGAACCACCTTCATCTTGGCTCGGGGATTGCGTTGAATCCGGTACACTACGTCGTTAATCCTCTTTACAACCGTGTACGGGCCTTCCCAACTGGGTTGTAACTTTGGGCAGCGACCTTTCTTTCGCCGAGGGTTGAACAACCATACCAAGTCTCCATCACTGAATCCTGCCGAATTCACCCTCAGATCGTAACGCGTCTTCATCCGGTCGCTCGCCACGCGAATGTGACTGCGCGTTAGTTCATGTATACTGGACATGGCTTCCTGTAGTTCGTCTACGTAGTTTCCCACGTCCTTCCGCTCTTGTCCCGGTGATCCGAAAGCCAGATCGCATGGTAGACGCATTTCCCGTCCAAACAGGATCTTCGCCGGTGTCTGGTGGGTCGTCTCGTGAATTGCCGCTCTGTACGCCAGCAAAAACAAAGGTAGACGCCGATCCCAGTCCCGCTGATGTTGATCGACCACCTTGGACAAGTGCTGCTCCATGGTCTTGTTGAAACGCTCGACCATTCCATCTGACTGAGGATGCAGGGGTGTCGTCCTTGTCTTCCGCACGCCCAATAGTTCGCAGACGCCCTGGAACACTCCAGATTCAAAGTTCCGCCCTTGGTCCGAGTGCATTTCCAGTGGAAGTCCGTAGCGGCAAATCCAATTTTCTACCAACGCCTTGGCAACCGTCACAGCTTCTTGATTGGGTAGGGCATAGGCTTCCGGCCACTTGCTAAAATAGTCGATGACCACCATGATGTACTTGTTTCCCGAATCAGTGGTAGGAAACGGTCCTGCTACGTCGAAGGCTATTCTCTCGAATGGTGCCCCAACGTTGTACTGCTTCATGGCTCCTCGACTACGCGTCTGTGGACCGTTGCTCGCCGCACAAGTGTCACATTTTCGACACCAGCTCTCGACATCGTTTCGAACGTTAACCCAATAGAAGCGTTCACGGACTTTACCCATGGTCTTATTCACGCCCAGATGTGCGCCGGACACTCCACCGTGGATTTCTTGCAAGACCTCCTTCACGCGACACTTGGGCAAAACCAGTTGCATCGTCACCGACTTCCCGTCTGTACTCTCCCATGCTCGCTTCAGCAGGCCATTTTCCACTTTCAGTGAATCCCATTGGGCCCATAGTGCTTTGAGAGCAGGACTCTTGTCCGAAATGTCTTGCCATTCTGGTCTCTGATTTCCGTTCTCTTTGCTTTCCAAAATTGCACTAATCTCGCTATCTCCAAGTTGTTCTGCCCTCATTTCCGCCGTCGTCCATCCATCTTGAGGTTGCAGAACCAATCTCTTCACGCCCTCGAATTCTTTGGATGCCTCTCTCCGAGTGCAATGTTTGCAGTCACTCCGGTACGGCCTCCTAGAAAGTGCGTCCGCATTCTGGTGTGATCTGCCTGGTCGGTGTTCGATTTCAAAATCATACTGCTGGAGCCTCTCCAACCATCTGGCTGTCTGTCCTTCTGGATCCTTAAGGCTTAACAGCCACCTCAACGCAGCATGATCCGTTCGGATTTTGAAGTGTTGACCGTACAGGTACTTGTGAAAATGTCCTACTGCATTTACGATTGCCAATAACTCCTTCCTCGTAACGCAGTAGTTTCTTTCCGGCTTAGAAAGCACCTTGCTATAGTATTCGATGACTTTTTCTTCGCCTTCCTGTACCTGCGAAAGGACTGCCCCGATACCGTTGTTACTGGCGTCTGTATCCAGGACATACCGCCCCTTTACTCTCGGGTAAGACAGAATAGGACCTGTGCACAGCGAGATCTTCAAAGTTCTAAACGCTGCTTCACTCTCGTTATTCCAGATAAATGGAGTTTTGTCTTCCGTGAGTCTGTGCAGAGGCTTGGCAATGTCAGCAAACCCTTTGACAAATCTGCGATAGTAGGTACAGAGGCCCAAGAAGCTTCTCAGCTGGTGCTTGTCCCTTGGTCGTGGCCACTCGCGGACGGCCGCGATCTTGTCTGGATCTGTTTGTACTCCGCTGGGTGAAACCACATGACCCAAGAACTTCACTTCTGTCTGGAACAATTGGCATTTCTTGGGGTTGAGCTGAAGGTTGGCATTCCGCAGGCGGCTGAAGATCTCTTCCAAATTTTTCAAATGTTCTTCGAAGGTTCTTCCAACTACCATGACGTCATCGAGATACACCAAGCAGGTTTTCCATGTCAGCCCTCGCAGAACCAGTTCCATCAACCTCTCGAAAGTGGCTGGAGCGTTGCAGAGTCCAAATGGCATGACGTTAAAATGGTAGAGACCGCTTCCAGTCGAGAACGCCGTCTTCTCTTTGTCATCGGGATGGATCTCAACTTGCCAGTAGCCGCTCTTCAAGTCCAGGGTTGAGAACCACTGCGATCCCGACAACATGCTTAGGGTGTCATCGATACGTGGCAACGGATAGCTGTCCTTCTTAGTTACATCGTTCAGCCGTCTGTAGTCAACGCAAAAGCGAGTGGAACCATCTTTCTTCGTTACCAATACAACTGGTGACGACCACGGGCTTCAGGAGTCTTCAATTATCCCGTCTGCTTTCATTTTGTCCACCATCTGAGCCACCTCTTGGTGTTTTGCGAACGGAAGTCTTCTTGGCGGTTGTCGGACCGGAGCAACATCTCTTGTGTTGATTCTGTGCTGCACCATGTTGGTTCTGCCGGTGCTTCGGTCTTCTGTAGCAAAGATGTCAGTCTCCTTGCGTATAAATGCCATGGCCTTCTCTAATTGATGGTTCGTAAGGTGTTTCCAGTCTTCTAGGAAAAGCTTCTCTACACTCGTTCGCTGAGCCTCTTTTCTGTTACACCCAACAGGTTGTTCTTCACAACGGACGACCCGTAGTACAGGATGGTATAGTCCAATCGTCTGCCCTTTCTGTAGTGTAACACGACTTTCGCCTAAATTCGCTACACGGATTGGAATTCGTCCATTAGCCTCAACGAGTGTTCTTGCTACCATGATCTGTGTTTTCTGTGTCACGTCCGGGTTGGTGGTCACGTTCGGTTCTATTATTCCAGTCCGGTATCCCCCAGGGTCTTCTTCCAACTCTGCCAGCACAATCTGTTCCGAGTTCTTCTGTACACGGACCGTTTCGGAGACTATCACTTTCACTTCGTCGGCGGATGGTATCGCAGAGTGCAGGGAGATTTCTTCGTTGCCAACTAGCAGCATGCGATTCTTGATGTCCAGCACGAATCCGAACTTCTTCATGATGTCAAGACCCAAGATGAAATCGTCCACTATATCAGCCACAATAACCTTGTGAACGAACTCGAACCTCTCCAACTCGAGCCTTGCCTCAACTTCCCCGAATACTCGTGCTGCTTCTCCCGTTGCTGTTTTTAACACCAGGTCGCTCTCTGCCAATTGGAAATCTCCCAGCGGTTTGAAAATGTCTGGTCTTCCGATCGAGACGGTAGCTCCGGTGTCGACGGTCATAGAACAGCCAGCTCCGTTGATTCGACCCTCCAGCAACAGACTGTCGTTCCTTCTTTGTAACTGCGAGACCGAGATGACCCTAGGGGCTTTTGTCGGGCCAGCTAGCACACGCTCCAAAGCGCTAGCTCGACTGGACTCCGGATTCCTGTGGGTCTGCTCCGGTGACCTCCTTAAACGGCAGTCTCTTCTCAGGTGGCCCACTTTCCCACGATTAAAGCATCTGGGCCTGCCTGTCGTGCTTCTGTGTCGCATTTCTTCAAGCAACGTCTTTATTTCTCCCAGCAGGTCGTTTCCGTCTTTCGGGGCTTCCTCCATAGTTACTGCTCGCAGACGTTGAGCCGCCGGACGACAAGCGTTTTTAGCCGCCTCGAACTCCAGGGCGTGCACGAGGGCATCGGCGCATTTTTGATGTCTACCTAGTCTCAACATTTGCTGCAACTCACCGTCGCGGACCCCATCAATAAACGCGCTTGTTCCAAGTTGGTGGTGGAACTCGCTAGGGGCGCTTGGGTAGGCCAGATGTACTAGTCTCTCAACGTCCGCCGCAAACTCCTGCAGGCTTTCGCCATTCTTCTGAACTCGTGACTTTAGCTGTGACTGGTACACTTGGTTCAAGTGGAGGTCTCCATACCGCAGCTCGAGAGCGTTTACCACGGCGACGTAGTTCTTTTGTTCCCTCTCCGGGACGGTTTGCAGCAGCTGAAGAGCTTGTCCTCGCAAGGATAACACCAGTGCAGTGGCTTTCTCTTCTTCACCCCAGTTGTTCATTTCGGCCGCTGCCTCGAATTGCCTCCTGTACATAAACCACGAGGTCTGACCATCAAAGGTCGGAGGTTTTAGCCTTTGTGATGACGGTTCTGTCACGACCGACTGCCCCGTTGTTATCCTTTTCAGCTTTGTTTCCATTTCCTTGACTTTCTTTTCCAATTCCTCTTTCATTTCCAGAACTTCTTCTTTTACAACTTCTTCAATTTCCAGAACTTTCCTTTCCACAACTTGAACCTTCTCTTCCACGTCTTTTTTCTTGTTCTTCTCTTTCTTCTTGTCGTCTCTTTTCTAATTGTTCTAGAAGAGCGGCCATTTGTCCTTGTAGAGCCTCCATGGTTTTACTTCTCGTGACTCTTCCAGAAGGTTGCTTTGACATGCGTCACGTACCGGTTGGTTCAATTTTTTTTTTTTACGTCCGCTTCTTTAAATCCCACTTCTGACACCAATGTAACGTAGCCTGAGCCGGGCGGGTTCGAGGATTTAAAGAAATATTCTGGCGCACACCGTATTTACAAACTTTTATTAAAAAGACCACTAAGACTAACTTTTCACAATGTACAGACTTTCACAATATCACGCGCTGATCACTTGTTTACGATGCTTCCAATAGACTGACTTGCTCCGTTGTTTGATCCCTTCTTATACCGCTCCCTTCGTTCTCGAATTCTTCTATTCCCGAAATCATGAGATCATGTTTCCAACGCAAAGAATTATTCCAGAAGAATGAGATCAGTGTCTTGTACGAGCGTGGTATAGCATGAGATCACCGCCACAGAGTCTTCTAGAGCATCCCATGTGAATAATTATTCCCAGACGTTCTCATGTAGACTATTCCAGATTAATTACGTTACCATACGTGGTGAGATCATCATGACATCATCCGCTTCCGGGCCGTCGCGCCGTCGTCTCAATAGTAAATTTGTTTTTGGGCAGATCGAGAAACGATACAAAAGCAAAAACAAATTTAATTTTAATTTAATTTAGACTGGAATGTGTTTTTACAGATTCCTTTCCAGATCTCCCCGAATTTTTCGTCTTTCCTTAGTAATTGTCTCAAATTTTGTTTTCCTGACAATTTTTCCAGGACCATAACGAACAAAACAAAAACAAATTACGCATATATGTACATCGTTCGAATCGGGAAAAGTTGCGCGGAAGGAGTTTTTCCGGATTTTTCCAATTTTCCGGGAAACTGTTTAATTTTTCTTTCCTTAAAAACCTGACTTGGACCATTACAAATATTCTAAAAAAAAATGCCAAATTGGTCCAAGCGTTCTCAAGTTAGGCGCTTACCAACGTACAGCATTTGATTTGTATTACCTATAATTATAGATTCGGAAACCTTCTATAGTTTTAAATATTCTGGAAAAATACTGAAGAATTCCGAAAACTGGTAAAGAATAGTAATCAAAATTTTGAGGAATTCTGTCCTGAAAACTTCTAAAGAAACCCAGTAAGCTCAGAAGGATCTTGAGGAATCCGGAAAAATTCTGAGGATTAATGAATGATGCTGAGAAGCCCAAATAGGTCCTGAAGGGATAAAGAACCCTGCTTAGGAATTCTAAGAGTTTAACTGACGAAAAACATTTAGGTGTTCTAAAGAGGTTTGGTGTTGAAGAAATCCTGAAAAAAGTTCTGAAAAGTTGTAAACAGTCTGAGAAACTCGTTAAGTTCGCAGGGCTACTGAGGAATCCTGAAGAGTTCTTAAGAGTTCTACCGGGGGGGTTACCTGCATGCCTCCTGCGCCGACCAGACCACTAGGGAATGGCTGGTGCCGGTGGTGGCAGAAAGCGTACCCTTTAAATGGGCGAAAGGGCGATGCCACGGGTTCCGGGGCCTGAACAGAAACCGGAAGTCGTGCTGCGGCGTGTTAAGATGCAGAACTCAGGTCTTAAGACAGAGAGCTGGTCAGTAGTACATTGAAAGCTGAACCCCAAGGGACAGCAACTTATAATCCTACCGGATGAGCACTCCTGGAGCAAAATCCGGGAGGAGCTGCAAAGCAAGCCATACCTGAATCTCTCCAGGGTAATGTTCAAAGCCCTGGGGAGAAGCAGGCAGGCATCCGAAGGGATGGAGGTTGAGGAGGGGGGACCGCAAGGAATACTCCCGATCCGATATCCGAATTTCAAAGAGACGAACAAGGGACCGATTAAGAATCTTGTGTCATCCGAGGGGGATGAAGAAAAACCTGGGCATTTTCAATGCCTTACAAGTAAATATGCAGAGAGGAACTAGTCCAAGGGTTGGAAGAATGTCCCTCGAGACCTCAAACTCCGGTAGGAGTTGAAATAATGAACGAATGCATTACAACAGCCATAAAGATAGCTTATGAGAACAACTGCCCACTCAGAGAGAGAAAGGTCAAATGGGCGACCAAGTGGTGGAACCGAGATGAGAAGGGAGGTACGGAGATTGTTTAACAGGGTCAAAAGGACTGGGAGATGGGAAGAATACAAGACTTCCCGTCTAGAATATGATTACTCCGTCAGGGAGCCGAAAAACACCTCATAGAGGAGGCAACAAAACAAGACTTGGATGGGCAGTGAAATCTTTCAAACCATTCAAGTTTCCAGGAATCGACGGAATTCTTCCGCTGATGCTTTAACAGGGATTCGAGGAATTACCCTCCCTCCTGTGCGCATTACTCAAGGCCAGCCTGGCCTTGAAGTATGTGCCAACAGGCTGGAAGAAAGTTAAAGTGGTATTTATTCCAAAACCAGGGCGAGAATCATACGTCCGGGCGAAATCCTTTCGACCAATAGGCCTAACATCATCTCTCCTTAACACCTTGCAGAAACTGATTGACAGGTATCAGGGACGAGGTTCTGGTAAACGATACATCGATACCAGTTTGCCTATCAATCTTGAAAATCATTCGATAACACCTCACTCAACTCTATTGCGAAAGCAACTAAGAGGCGGGGTATAGCCCCTGTGGTAGTGGAATGGATCGACTCTGCCTTAAAAGGCAGTGAGATTTCATGCATCGTTGGCCCGGTGACTAGGGGGATGGTGGCTGCCAGAGGGTGCCCACAAGAAGGCGTTTTGTCGCCTTTACTGTGGTCACTCGTGGTGGACGACCTCCTGGGAAACCTGGAGCAGATCGGAGTTTACGCACAAGGATATGCGGACGACATCACCATTCTCGTAAGCGGCAAGTTCGGAGGGGCTGTATCAGAAATGATGCAGCGGGCTCTGACAGTCGTCGAGAGGTGGTGGACTCAGAAACAGCTGTCGATTAACCCCGATAAGACTGAAGTTATGGTCTTCACAAGAAGGAAGAATTTCTACGATTTGAAGAGGCTCAGACTGTGAGGAAAAGAACTGCGGATAGGGAAAGAAGTCAAGTACTTGGGACTAATGCTAGATACTAAACCCCATCTAGAATACATCACCACTAAGGCTACTCGGGCCCTCTGGGCCTGTAGAGGCATGGTGGGAAAGACGTGGAGATTAAAACCAGAAATGGTTCACTGGCTCTACACCAATGAATGTAATAATTCCCACGGTAACATACTCTTCGATGATTTGGTGGCATAAGGTCCGTCGAAAATGCGGGAAATCCTGCGATTGAGCAGGAGACAACTGAGAAAGGCAGTTGGACTCTTCACGGGTCACTGCTGTCTCATGAAGCATCTCACCACAATCGGGGTGAAGCAAGATCCTGATTGCAGGATGTGTAGGGAGGAGGAAGAAACTACACTACTCATAGTATGCGAGTGTCCAGCGCTTGAGGCGGGGAGGCTTTGACACTTCAGGTTGACGTATGTTGAACCGAATTACATAAAACATATGCCCATAGAGTCTGTGCTGAAGTTCATTAACAGCACATGCCTTGTGGAGTAAGTAAGAATACAAAACTAGAATTCCCGTCTAGAATATGATTACGCCGTCAGGGAGGCGAAAAACACCTCATAGAGGAGGCACTGCGAAGAGATCGAAAGAACTCCAGAATGTGCCAGACTCTAGAAAGCCTTGCTGAGGGATAATCGGGGTAAGATTTGAACTTTGCAAAGATCTCATGGAGGACACACTGAATCGAGTGAAATCTTTCAAACCATTCAAGTCTCCAGGAATCGACGGAATTCTTCTGGTCTTGAAGTATGTGCCAACAGGCTGGAAGAAAGTTAGTCAGTTAAGAGTAAGTTTGCTAAGTGGGGCATAATAAGGTGAAGCTTCAGTGCAGCGGGGTCTGAAGTGGGCCCTTTAAGAATAATAATAAGAGTTCTAACGAACCTTGAAGGTCCTGAAACATCCTAGAAAAAAATTAAAGAAACCTGGACTTGAAGAGCCCTTGAAGGTCATAATGGGGCTTAAAAAATCCTGAATGGCAGTGAAGAGTCCTGAAATATTCTGAAATGCTCTGAAAACTCGTAGATAGTTCTAAAAAACTCTGAAGAGTGCCAATTAGTCCTGAAGAATTACGAAACATCCTGAAACATCCTCCTAACGAGTCCTGAACAGTTTAATTTCCATTCGGTTTGGGCTTCACTAAATTTCAATTTTTAATATGATGATGTTTATATTTTAATGGTGAAGTTATGGTCATCACAAGAAGCATGAATCTCTACGATAGGGAAAGTCAAGTACTTGGGACTAATGCTATATACTAAACTTAGAGTTCCTCTATAATATTTAGATAAATATTATATAGGAACTCTAACTAAACTTGGCTTCAAACCCCATCTAGACGTGGAGATTTTATTTAATATTTTATTTTATAATCTATATTTTAATATGCCAATGTGTTGTTTAATATTATGTTTTATTAAATATGTTAAAAAAATTAAGATAAGAACCATTTTTACATTGCTGTTCCTTATATGTACTCTGATTTTATAGCATTGAAGATGGCCTCATTAGGAGGATTTAAATACTCTCTAAATCCTATTAAATTACCACAAGCGGCTTTTCGTCAATTTTGACTAATTTAGTTTTCGATCTCTGTATTGAAATCCTAATTAGGATTTTTAAATTTAATTTACATTTATTTATATGTATTTTAGATAATTATATTATAACGAAATATTGGGTGTCAGATTCGCTAATTTTTAAAGACACAACAAAACTGGAATACCACGTCTACTACACGTCTTTATTCGTTTTTATTTTTATTTTTTTTTTCAATTCGACTTTTCTGTTTGCTTTGCTTAGTAGGTACACGTACCATTGACTTAATAGTTTATTCATAATGATATTAGTGGATTTTGTTTTATTCAATACTGTTCACCAAGTCACTAACTTTGTATTCTTTAAACATATTTATCCACTACGTCACTACGTAACCAAGTCCCCTTGGGAAATAATTGTTGACTATAAATTGAAAATCTTACTGTTAATTTGCTCATGGAAGTTTCTTATTCCCCGTTTCCATTGTTTTTGTGCCTAAATTAGTTGTACTCGTTCAAGTGATTACAGAGATATAAAAATGACTCACCATTTTATAATTGAGAAGCAATCAAACATCCACATTTTTCATTTCGACTAACAAGTTATTTCTGTTACACCGCCCAATTTTGACTGAAGCTGTCCGAAAATAATTAGAAAACGATTACAACTCCCCCGTGACGCAGTCCATCCATCAAACGTGTGCCGGATCTCTGGAGATTGAAGCGCAGCGACGCTGGCTCCTGAGGGAGGTTGTTGGTTCATATTCTCGGATTCCCTGGAGCAACACTCCATGTGAGAAAGCTCGCGCTGAATCAACAACGTTAACTGCGACGCACGGCAGTTAATTAACGGTTTCAATGTTGTTAGATGTTTTTTTTTGGACCACGAGAGTTGTTACGTTGAGAAAACAACGACAAATTTGTTGCACGTCAGGAATCCGAGTGAAGCTTTTATTGCAGCAGCGAGATATTCTTGGAAACGCTTGGGCTTGGGTAAAAATTTGAGAATTTACGAGAAAATTAATAGAAATTTATGCAGTTAGTTACGTAGTGTATGTCTGTGTACGAAGTACTTTAAACAAATGAGACGAGAATGGCGTTGCTGAAATTTTTAGTACTTGAAATGCCTACGACTTGATTGAAATTAGAGGTGTGGTGTGGTAAATAGATTTTTGCAATTTCTATAAGGGGATTTGTTTTTTTAACTAGGGGAAAGTGATTTAAAGACTAGTAGGGTTGCAGTTTTATGACCTCATTTTGAAGTGACATTCGGCATAATTATAAATGTTCTTTTTGCTTTGAATTAAGGTGTGCTTTTTCATACTAATGTTTATACTTCAATATCAGAAGCTTTCTTATGGTGCATTTAGAAAATAGGTTATCATAAACTTCTTCTTATCTTTTTTATACAGGGTGTTATGCAAATATTTTATGGTGTGATAGAACTCGTAAATTTGAGCAACTTTTTCAAATAACATTTTTTTAAATATTTTTGCGTCACATATTAGTTCATAAAAACTTGCAAAAGAGTACCTTCCGTATGTAAACAATCAGTTGCGATCTGCGCTGTCGGCATAACGACTTGGCTATTTTTATTTGGTTATCGTAATTAACAAACATTAAGGGGGAAGTAAAGGGCTTTATAGGGTTCTGTTTTTTAAGGTTCCTAATTCACCGACTTTCTGTGTTAAATCCTTGTGATTCTTATTTGTGAGAAGAACTAACACAGGTCTCAACGTAAAAAAATAACTGCTGAACAAATTCAAAATCCGAACGTCATAATGAGTACACAAATTCACGAAACGACGGGTTCGACTGTATACGAGGGACAACATTATGAGAATTTTTTACAGGCGTCATAATAAGCAATTATTATATTTATTTTCCTCTTTATTTAAATACACCGTTAAATAATGTATGAATAGGACAGAGCGTAGGATTGGTTATCTGTTTCTTTGCTTCACTAGTTTTTTGTGAAATCTTTTTACGAACACCAATATGAAGTTGCTCATAGACAGTGGTGGGTATCAGTTTTCCTAGTAAGCTGTATCTCGGAAACTAACAACTTTTGAAAAAAATGTTATTTGAAACAGTTGCTCAAATTGACGAGTTTTACCACCCCCTAAAATATTTGTATCTATTTCCATAACATCCTGTATATATAATTTTTTTGTACGTGTGTATGCCACTGAACTCCTTCCTCATAAATGGCTTGACCAATTTTTTTAACTTTGTAATATTCGCAGTCTTCAACTGATTCTTGGACTATGCTGGACCCTTGCTGTTGAGAAGCAGAGGCCGCAGTCTCTCCAAGAACAACATGTTCAAGACGAAACCTTCGGGGCTCTCCTAGAGAAATTGCGGGCGATGCGAGATTTTCCAGTTTTTGTTTCCGTAAAAACCTTATCTGGACTATTACGAATATTAAAAAATAAAAGCCAAATTGGTCTAGCCGTTCTCAAGTGATGCGCTTACCATCAAACCGCATTTCATTTTTATTATAATTTGTTGAACTCCGCATCACTTGAGAACGGCTGAACCGATTTGGCATTTTTTTTTTTAGAATATTTCTAGTGGTCCAGGTAAGTTTTTCCGGAATTTTCCAATTTTCCGGATGACTTTTTCCATTTTTCCTTCCATTGGAACCCTACTTGGAGTATTTATGAATATGTAAAAAATAGGAGGAGAAGAATTATGAACACACTCAAACCGGAATTTTTTAAAAATTATAAATATAAATTTACTATTAATTTTTTTTTATAATCAATTGTCAAGGTCAAAATGCAATTAAAGAGCAGGCTGTATCATCTAAAAATGTGTCCTTTCTGACCGAGCTGTATAGCAGACAATATTGAGGTTATGTTCATAGATGTCAAAGTTGACGGTTTATCATGGTTGCATCGTTCATATCACCATGATAAACGAAGGAATAAATTGACATAAATCTGACGAGTGTGACCAGAATGTGACATTCAATGTGACCAACCAAAAATTACTGTTGTTTATACCAGCATGACCACATTTTGACAATTATTTATAAAAACAAAATGGATAATAAATTATAAATTCAAATTATAAATTTATAATTCTAAAGATGACAACAAAAATTTCTGGATCTCGACAACCGCGCCATCTACTTGGTCCAACCGTAGCCAAGAACCATAAGTACAAAAAAAAAACATCAAAAATGGTCAGACAATTAAAAAAAATATCTGGGTGTCTACAACAGCTACCGGGTCCAACTTTGGCTAAGAACCATCCAGCTGACCCAATAAATACAAAAAATATATCAAAATCGGTCAGAAAAAAAATGTAGATGTCGATAACAGCGCCACCTACTGTGTCCAACTGTAGCTAAAAACCATCCTGGTGACCCAATAAATTAATATTAAAAAAATCATCAAGATTCTGTCAGAAAATAAAAAAAATATATGGATTTCACTCAAACACACACAAAAATTTCATCAAAATCGGTCAAGCCGTTTAGGGGGAGAAGAATTTTTTTTATACGGGTTGCATACAACGTTTTTCCTACCAGTTTTCTAGAGAATAGTCCTCCATTGCTGTGAATTAAGCTGCATTCAGTATTTACAAATTGACCATTATTAAAAAAAGAAAAAAAAATTAAAAATAGATATCTACCTGTGTTTTGCACATTCTTAGAAAAATAATTGACATATTTGATTAATTGATAACTACCAACTTATTTTGAAAACTTATTCGTTATGTTCTGTAGACACCCATATCATTAACAGTATTGTTTTATTTAACTGTGAATCTGAACTCTGAAAGCTCCACCAGGGTCCATTGTATTTTTATTAAACCCTTCGGGTTATAGTTAAAAAAACCTCAAAGCATGAAACAAGAATTTGTTATACAAGGTCTTCATAAATGGTTCACTTATCCAGAAGGCTGTGGACGTCAACATGATGTATGAATCATTTATGAAGACCCGTTATTGACATTTAATTGATTCTGTAAACTTTTTATACCAGATTTTAGGTTAGGTTTCTTGAGGGAATACATACAGTTGCGGTTGATGTTGTTAATAAATTATTGACACAGACAGGTTTACCTTACCTAAAAGGGCATTTTGCCAAAGACCGTGGCAATCATGAAATAATAAATCTGGGATGATCTAAGGTAACGGCGTCACGTTGCGGTCATAATCTTCCAGGGCGACTCTCCTCCACGACCCGACGATCAGTCTCTACAATGGCAGCCCTCGTTCACGACCTAACACCCCTGTGTGAACCACCAACCCCTCTTTTTGCTCTTTTTGATTTGAATTGCCAATTATTATTAGCGACGGGCCGTGTTATTATTATATTCATTACATCGGGACACCCCGGATTTATCACTTGTTTTCGTGAGCGGTTTTAACTCCATTGAAAAGAACCCCGTTACTGATTGACCGAATGCCGCATAAGCACCCTTCACTCGTGTTAAATTAGACATTGTAACAACAAATAATGCAAATGCGGTTGGGATCGCATAATGGGCTACCCTCCTGTTAAAAGATCAAGGTAGGGTTTGATCAGATTAAAGCCAAAGTGAGGATTCACCACTTTGTTACGCGGCATATGAGAGTCGGAAGCTCTTTTATACAGATGTACAAGTATTGTAGAACAAAAATTGCTTTTATTAACAAATTTTGTTTCTGGTGACAACTCAGATTTATGAGACAAATTTGTGTTAGGAAAGTAGGTCATTTCAGTCTAGCCAGGAAAACGTGCATTTTTCCGCGCGGATCCATCAGATATCCTACGGTAACCACTATTTAGGCAGTGTGAATAACAAAGCTAAAGCTTTTTGATTTATTTTGTTGGCTTGACCTGGATAACAAATACTTAAATTTTAGCATGATTGCGACTTGATATTTGGTTTCCCAATGTTTATCAAAAACCATGGGAGGTTTTGCTTCATTTATCAAAGCTCTGAAAGTTTCCCACAATTTTGTTAAAGACTAACTCAGCTACTAACATTCCCAGAGATTCGTTCAAAGTGAGCTAATCGTTGGCACTGTGAAGGCCTCAATACACCAATTGTTATCTACAACAATTTGACATCTAACTAATCTTTCGTAGAAATTTGGCTGAATCTGACAGTTTATCAAAATTTCTAAAACGCCCCTTTATATTCTGGCAATCGGATGACACGATTTCATGAATAATATAACTCCTCATTATGCACACTTTAAGAGTTTTTAAGTGTTACTGTACACCATCTCAGCGACACATATTGTTAATTTCTAGCACTAATCGCTCAAATGTTCTAACTCTACATGACATATTTCCCCTCAAAACTTTCGAATTTAGTCTCTTTCGCTGTCGTCTCAAATCTCCAGTAATCATTCCATTCACTTCCTCCCAACTTTTTTTATTAAAGTTTTTCTCGTGCCTAATAGAAATAACGAACCCTTTTGACTTAACGGCCTCAGAGACGGCAATTAGCGTTGCGACCATGTCTCGTGGGACGTGGGGATCGGTCTCTGACTAATTATGAGTTTTGGTCGCGCGGTACGCATCCGAGTATGAAATCCTAAGCTTCTTGTCGTAAGTGTTGGATTACAGTCGCCAATTAGGGGGTGCGTGTCGGGAATTAGGCCCGCACGACGCCCGGTACCCTTGATTGACATTCGCCTGACGGAGACGCCTTTGCAACAGCCTCCATGAACAATGCATCAGGAAAAGCTCTCACGGACTCTCACCACCATGGGGATAATTGCTTTGTTGGGCTGTGTGTGTTCGAACCTATATGTCGGCTTAATCCGCTCTCAATACCGACATTAGTCCTGTAATTATTGTTATTGTTTGGTTTTATTGTTCGGGCGAAGTTTGGGGGTCAAAGGCAAGAGTTATGGGATTGAAACACCTGTGCTATTAATTTCTGCGGTAGACTCCTGTTTGCGGAAAAACAACAAAGGGTGAAATTTTGTGGGGAGCTGATTTTGTTTATTTATTATACATGTAGTTACACCAACCCTCTTTATTGCATACTAACAATAACAATAATCTCTATATATTATTAATTTTTTATTAAAAAATATATTATTATAAACAATTTTTACACTGAAATTTCTTAGCATTTAAAACAAAATAAAATTTTACGTATGTCTTGGAATATAAATAAATACTTGATATATACAAAAATACAACAATACATTAAGTCCATTTGGCTAAATGCGAAATGGGGAAGTACAAGAACAAACAAGAAATACATATAAGTGTAAATATGAAAATGAAAAAAACTAAAAAAAGGTTTAGAAATCAGACCCTTATAGTTATTATAAACTTATCACGTTTTATCAGAATCAGCCTTCCAATTTTGTTGCATTCTCTTTGCAGAAAACGCGCCCAAAAATTATTAACAATCTTCTAGATAATGTTAGATATTTAGTGCTTTTGAACATTTTCTTTTTAAAGAACGGTAGAGAATTCTCAATCAGAATAAGAATCACTACTCGGATGGAAAGGGATGCTAGTAGAAGAATCATTAAAAGGTTTGTCCAAGCTATGAAAAACAACAACAAGACACCCAATAATCTTTTTCTGAGGCGATATCTAAGAGTATTATTGCCAAAAAGGTGAGGAAGATCCTGTAAAGCCTTTTATGGTAATCACAATCTAGGAGCTAATAAGAACGACACAAATTTAGATGTTGCACTCAGCCACTTAAAATTTAAAGTTAAATTCAATTAAAATTATATTATAGGGCAATGATACACACTTTTTCTGGTATAATTGCACTTAGAAAAAACTTGTCTACTCCTAACTGAGTTTTTATTGCCACTGGGTTACTCTGCAGGACAAACTAGTGGACAAATTAGTCTAGACTGATTTTGAGTGTTTTCAGACGTTTTGCACTTTTAGTTTTGCTTAGTATTTGTCTTCTCATTATGGAGGAGGCAGTGGACAAGGTAGTGGGGGGAAAAGTTCCTGGCGGAGATTTGGAAAAGTGAACTTTAATGTTTTTGCAAAGAATAACTATTTAGAACTTATGCAAGAAGTGGAGGAAGCTGAAAAAGCGGATAAAAAACACCTCTGCAACAAAGAAGGTTAAAACGATTTGGTGTGCTGAAATGGGATAAAAAGCTAGTCGCGGGAACCGGAGGAAATTAAAGCATAAAATAGTACCTTTCAGTCGATGAACTATACGATGTTATTGATATACACGGTGTTATGGAAGTCCTAGCAGAAAATTTAACCACATGTAGAACTCGTCAAAATAAACATTTTTCCTATTTACCACTTTGCTGAAATCCGAAATTTTTTTTAACATTTTTCTGACCAATTATTTCACCCTCCGCCTATGACTAAATTGAACTTGAACGCGTGTTTTTGCCGAACGAGGTAAACACCTTCTAACTTTTTTGGGACAAAACATTTGTCGATAGTAAATTTTACTTATCAGTTGTGTCGCGCCGGCCGCTAAGAAATGAACTGTGATCGATTCTTAAGCAATTACTAAAAATTTAATTTATTCATTGTAATTTCCACGAAAATGTTTTTTTCTATGGTGTCAGTGTTAGGTAATGCAAATGGAGTCCGCCGCTTGTTTGTGTCTCGGACGTCCCAGATGTAATCGCGTTTTGGAACCTAAAATTTTTAAGTATTCGAAGATGCGTGGTGTCGGTGTGTCAACATTTATCGTAAGTTAGAGAGTTTATTACATACCGTGCGATTAATAAATTATAAATTAGAGTAGGCGGCTTTTTTATTATGCAATGGCCCAGCCTGCAAATTGACTGACTTCTTAGACTGACAGTAAAATTTGAAACACAACGTAAACATTGTGGCGTTTATGTTCTCATGAAAATAAAAGACTAACAAATAATGTAAAGTAATTGAGAATTACAGCAAATGTTCAAAGTAATCTCCCGCATCTTCAATTCAACTTCTAAATTTCCCAATGTTACGAAATGAATTTTTGTCTATGTGTGAGATATGTTAGCAAAAGAAAGCAAAGAAGAAAATGGGGTTAGTTTCCAAGCCAATTCTGAACTCGAAAATGAATAGTAGGTGCCAAGTGGATCTCATCGACCACCAAACAGCCAAATTCAAGTTTGTAATGGTTTATCAAGACCATTTAAAAAAATTGTGTTGCTTTGTCCTTTCGAATCCAAAAGATCCGAGAAAGTGCCCTACAATCTGAATGACATATTCCAATAACGAAAGGGTGTTAAGGGGAATCTTACATTTTAAAATAAAAAGAAATTTATATGCATTTCCTAGACAAAATGTGGCTAAAACAATGAACAGTTTTCAGAAAAAAAAGATATGTAAACCAGAAGAATGTTATTAATCCAAGTGGAGTAAATTTAAATATAGACATATTTAAATTTTAATTTAAAAAGATATGTGCTTCTCTTTTTCTAAAATACTGTAAGATTTTGTCAAGAAAAAGAGAAACATTAAGTAAAGCGTTACTTCACTATACTATAATGGGAAAAGTGAGATTCGTTGGAAGAAAAACATACTCAACAGCCATTCTTGCACATTTTATCTACATGATGTTAAAGTATAGAATTAATCGGTTCATTACAAAAAACATCATTTGTTGACAAAAATTTCAGAACTTACAAATTGGCCCCAGCTCAAAATTGTTAACGGAAAACCACGACATAGTCAAAGCGAGAACTTAGTCGAAAGGGCCAATCAAGATGTTGAGAATATGGTAAACTTTTGGACGAAGGACAATAATACAAAAATGGTCCGAAAGACTGAGATACAATTGCAATTCTTGAGAAACCGAGCATAGCTTCGGGCATTAAACAATCACCTTACAAAACCATGTTTGACACTGAACTGAGAGTAGGTCTCTCAACTGGTTCATTGTATTCGGATTTGCGGAATGACACTCAAGAAAAAGGAAGACCTTCGAAAACTTCTCCAAAATGAACACATAGATGGAAGCGAAACATCGGAAAGCATTTCAGATGTTGATGAAAATTTTATTTCTGAGGTAAACGATGTCCAAAAAGCTCGAATAAAGGCGAAAGAAAATCTCGAAAGACAAGCCAAGAGAATGAAAAAACAAGTCACATCCTTAGAGAGACCTTAGAAACATTATTGGAGTCGTTCTTGAATGGCATTCTGCAGACATTTTTGTAGGACGTATTTTCACTTCATTATTATTTGCCCAATGCATGTTTCAGTTTGTCGTCAGCGAAAAAATCATGTGTAGCGATTAACATAAGTAGCGCAATTGCATACAAAACTGACACACCCAAATGGCTGTATGGAGTTAAGCGAGAATTCACAACCTAAAGACGCGGGTTCGAATCCCGTTAAGGCAAACATTTCTTCTATGAATTAATTATTATTAAAACTTCCGTTCGCTTCCCCCGATCACACTTTTCGTAACGCTCTCGTCAGGCATTCACCAGCTTACTCCTCAAGTCAAGTGTCCGTAAAGAAGTATTTACTTCAAAAACACAAGTTCTTGCAGTGCCGCGCGACCAAGCTACAGCCTTCTCTTTTTCGTTCGACATCTGGCGAAGTAACATCTCAGCGTAAATTTTGCTTCTGGACAAGAGATAGCTCCAGAGAATCACGTAAATACGGATAATACGACTGGGTGTTCAGTTATTCAATAATTAAATGGCGTTAGCGGATAAAATCATTTAGGTGTCGATTTGAGGAAAAGAGGTAAGAAAAACTACTTTATTACGTGCAGACCTTGACTATTCTCTTTCAATCAAATAGGCAGATTCACCAGCACTTTACCGAGGATCTTTCTTGTATCACTTTCTTTTGGAATAATAGCTGTAATATTCTTTCCTGGACGCACAAAGTTTTCACGTGGAATCAGGCTTAATTTCCCAGGAAATTGCAAACCCGCAGGATTCGCAAGAAAGCAGTAAAGTAAATTGTCAGGACAGCTCCAAAACCAGTAGGAAAGCGTAATACTATTCAGAAGATAAGTAATAGATACTTTTTCTTTATATTTTTTGTGTTATCAATTCATCTAGTTTTTTTATTAGCGAGCCATTTAAAAATTGTAAACTTTAATAATAATTTTACTGTAATTTAACCTTTAAGTAGTGCATTAGTCATAATTAACTGTCATATTTCCATTTTCATCGTTCATTTAGTTATTTATTTCACCAACTTGTTACCAGTCATTATAATTTCAATCTTCACCACGTTATTTTCATATTGTTTAATTGTAGAAAGTACTTGTATTTAATTTAATTGTTCATTATATGATTTTTTGGGACATAGCTTTATTTTTTTTTTGTGTCATCATCCACACTTCACAATTTTGTCAGGGCGTTACAACAATTTAGGTTTTAATAGTAATTATTTATATGTAAACCCAAATTCAGTGAAAATTTATCAAAGTAAGGAAACTAAGTGCCAGAAATATTTGAGACCAGTTTTTTGACCTCTGGGTCTGGTCAAGTATAAACACAACAATGACTGTTTTTCATACAATGGCGTTCTATATTAATATATCATAGAATATAAGTAGTTTTATATGCATATTATTCACTGATTTACGAGGTACCGTCGCCCGACTCCATAATCTAAGATATTATTACTTGAAAAGTTTTTTGGACCTCATGAGAGTGCAGCAAGCATGTTGGACAATTCTACTTAACCTTTTTGATGATATTATTTTTTCAATACCAAATTAAACAAGACCCCGATGTCAATGTGAAAGGGAGTGAACTGATTCGACCTGGCGCGGAGTGGGAAATATACAGTTATCGGCATCTGTACGCTTCATCCTTTATTGATGGTTTTAGCTACATCGCCCCATGAAAATCGTCATATTATATGTTTTTCGTAATCCTAATAGGATTTCTTTCAAAATAAAAAAAAATATATCGCGCTCGAGTATTTCGAGGTGACGTTTTTTTTTTCACAACTTTGTGACTCGCCCATTTCCTTATGTCACGCTCAAATTGTCAGATTATTGAAATATACACTTTTCTACATGTACTTAACTTGTCTTAATCTGATTCGCTGGAGTTTTTCTGAGGATCGTTTTTTTTTCTAATCTGACGGGCTGCCCTCAACGAACCCCTCTATATTTAGGGTTCAAATTTGGTAGGGGTACATTACTGGGTGCAAGGTTTCTCCCCATATGGCTTTCTGACGCGCTCGAGGAACGCGCAAAATCCCCGCTTGGGCTCCCCTACTATTTGCAGGCAAAATTCATAGTAAACTTCAGTATGGACAATACTCCTTTATGCAAAGATAAAAAAATGAAAACTGTACCTAATAACCTAGTTTCTTGACTTTTCTTGAACCACCACCAGTGTTTGCTTCCACTCTGTAGATGTCGACATTTTCTAGGTTAAGCATTTATTAGTCATCACACAAAACAAAGCGGATTTAAGCAGTAACAGTGTGATTAATGTCAATTTGTAGAAACCACAGTCGATGTTTTTATGTCCTCTGCTAATCCTTTGCACGGTTAGCAAGTCAGAAGAAAAAGAAGCCTTAATAGTGGTTTCTATAATCTATGCGAAGACATAAACTATACTTTCAATGTTACGGCCTGAGCTTTGTAGGTTCAACACTTTTTTTTACTTTAAAGGCGTTGTAGGCTCAAATTTCAAAACTAATATCGTCACCGAATCTGATTATCTATTATCTTCTTTCAATATCATAGTATCACCACGTTACTCTTTTAGAATTTATTGCCACCATTCATATCTCTGACATGTTCAATGACACCAAGATATTTGTTTAGTTTAGTTCGCTTCTTTAGTTTCAACTACATAAATAAAATGCTTTGCACTTGATATAAGGATGCGGACTCCTGAAGACCTTAAGTCACTTTTTATGAACGAATTGATTTAAAAAATAGATAACGATTAATAATTCCGAGAACCTGCAAATTTGAACAACTTGCGGAACATGAACTGTTTTAAGGAATCTGGAAACTTATTGAAGAGCATTACAAATTGAGGAACCTTAAAAAACTAGAAAGCTACGAAATAGAGAAAATGGGTGCCTCAGGAACATGTTGGATCTGGATAACTAGAGAACCTGAAATTGTAACAAACCTGACAATGTAATGAACCTGATAAATTTTAGGAACTGAGTGCTTCTAAATACTTCTACACCATTGGACTACGCACCGACGCGACCGACACATGTCACGAAGAGACTTCTGATCACTTTCTCTGCTCGTGACCAGCACAAAACAGTGGAACTCGATAGTACCTATCGGCAGCATCATTGAACTGAACATGATTAAATGAGTCACTAAATGTGATAAACTTCATTGTTATTTTTAATAAAAGATAAAAATTTTTTTTTTTTAATTTCGAAGAACCTCATATCTTGAGAATTAACAAGTATTACAGTATAATATACAAACTATGTATATAATAAGTTTCTTACTTTACGTTAAAAAGCATCTCGTGACTATTTGAGCAAATTATAGCAAATTGACGTCCAGCACGCCGCCGCGCCGCCACACCGCCCCGGAAGAAAATGTCGGTATTTATTTTTTGCTTTGTTAATTTCCGCGGTTCCGGTTGCATGTGCAGATTTCGGAAACGGCATCCATCGCGGGACGCAGGTAGGTATGTATCGAATAGACGTCGACGTCGTGTCGGTGGCAGTTTGTGCCGGGGTGCCATTACGATGATTGCTATTATCGCAGCGACGGCGGTGGAGGAGCGGGGGCGGCGTCCGTGCACCGCTGAAAATGCAATAACTGTCAGTTGTTTTCTCGAGCGGCGGCAGCGTCGGCGGCGGAATATTGCAAGTGGCTGCAGCGACGCGGAAAATCGTACATGACACGTTCATATCCATGGCAACTCCGTCAGATATGAATATTTCATAGAATACATTTTCATACTTTATTGAACGTGTCACCTTTGATTACGAACAATATACCTGTCCTGTCTTTCTCTCTGTTTGGTAAAGCACCGGTGTCTCCGTAAAACACGCAGATAACTGAGCCACATTTCCACCCTTCGAAGTTGCACGTTATGTAATGCCACGTCGCCGTCAAAATTAATAACGCGGAGCACGGCTTACGGCCGACCCCGACGTGTGGTGGATACCTTCCTCATCAAAAATACACGTACACGTGGTACGAGGACGGTTCCGGCTCGATTTTGGGATAGGTGCGCCCGGAGCGGCATGCTCCTTTCAAAAAAGGAAATAAATCAGACAACACATAAATAATATCTACGCTCCATTATACATACCTAGAGGTACCTACATGCAAAAATAAATAAAACAGCGCGTTCCACATAGAAGGACAATAATTTTAAAATTTTAACCTCCATGACGTGGACTTTATATCGGCACATCATCATAATACCAAAGCGGTAATAAATCGCTATAAATATTTTGGTGACCCAAACTATCTTTAACCGAACCAGAGACAAAACGAGCCTAGACAACTAACAACAGGGCACTGACGCATATGACAAAAATAATCAAAACACTTGCAAACGTTATTATAGTAGGTACCTCTGACCAAACAAATATATACGCGAAAAAACGTTTTCGGACCAAACAAATCTTCAAGATAATTGCCATCTTCAAAAAGTTACAGGCCCATATCGCTAACCCCCATCATAGCAAAAATCTTATTCATATTAAACGCCCAGCTTAGAAACTATACATATAGACAACAGCACCGAACTAATCGGATTCTACCTGTCCAACAGATTATTTTAGGACATCGATTCATCACCACTGCCTATTACGACCGACACCCCTCAAGGTGCAATTGTGGCCCCAACCCTATTCTTAATACATCAACGATTTGATGTCATACTCCTTTTCCAGCGGAGACTTCATCCTTTTTGTCGATGATGCACCCATCGTTCTACAAGATAACGACCTGTATTAGCACAGAAAGAAATGTATTAGCACAGAAAGTTGATACAGCAAATTATAAATGGCTAACCACAAACAAAATCACAGCAAACACAAGCAAAACTTATATATATATATTCATACTTATATTCATATACAGGGTGTAATGGAAGTCCTAGCAGAAAATTTAACCACAAGTATAACTCGTGAAAATAAGCATTTTTTATATATCATTTTTTTCGCAAACGCGTTCCCTTACGGAGTTAAAATTAAAAATACTTTATTCCCTAAAAACAATACCCGCCTATGGTCCCTCGTTCATTGATTGTGAGGAATAAATAAAAACTGTACCCGATAAATAAATCTAAATAAAACCTGTTTAAATGGAAACGTACTAACCTACCATAATATGCATAATATTGAAGTAGGTTCGTACGTAATAATAAACTCTCTAACTTACATCAGGGATAAATTCTTGTTGGTGTACGTGCGGTAAACGATACATTTAATGTTGACACACCGACACTACACACCTTCGAATACGAATTTCAGGTTCAATTTCCAAAACGCGATTACACCTGGGACGTCCGAGACACAGACAAGCGGCGAATTTCATTTGCATTACTTAACACTAACACCATAGAAACTACACCATAGAAAAACATTTTCGTGAAAATTACAATGAATAAATTCTTAGTATTATTTGCTTAAGAATCGAGCACAGTTCATAACATAGCGGCCGGCGCGACACAACCGATAACTAAAATTTACTATCAACGACAAAAAAGTGTCCTAAAAAAGTTTGGTGTTTACCTCCTTCGGCAAGAACCCTCTGATGCGTTCAAGTTCATTTAGTCTGCTGATGATGTCTCCCATGCACCCAATCACCAGAACGAACAACTTCACCGTATAGGTTGTGTACAGTATGCGAAGTTCAAACAGCAGGTCTTGATATTTTGTCCATTTTTCCTCCTACTTGATGCCAGGAGCCGAGAACTCAATTACAAAGATCTGCTTGGAGGAGTGCTCCAGCAGAACCACGTCGGGCTTGTCTGCTAATATCTGTCTAACCATGGAGTTCGTTCTCTATCGTTAGATAGATGTTAGCAAAAAAGCCTGACGTGGTTCTATTCGTTTAGTTCCAGTAGATTCAGCATGCTTCGTTCTCCACAGCAGACTCGATATCGTTCGAGACATAAGGCGACGACACTGGTCTGTTCCTCTGAATCACTCTGTACTTTCCTGATTCTGGCTGTTTAAATTGGCAAATTGGCAAATACATAATTATTATATAAATAAGCTGGGCTGTCATTTGACCCGTATATTAGATCAGCTGTTATTGAAGGGAGTAATTTCGCAGGTCTATTATTGGACATCGTCTTTTGAGTCTTCTTATTAATCATCTTCGAGTTGTGTAGAGCAGAGGATTTGTATGGGTTTATAATATCTTACAGTGGCTGGGTGATTCTTTCTAACAGTGATTATTATTACATAATGTCCTGTACTGCTTACTCTCACTGGTAATACCACAACATTGTATTGAAATCAGGTGAACGCGCAGGCCACCGAACTGGCCCGTATGTCTCTATCCATTTTTGGCCAAATTTAGCATTCAACCAGGCAACATTTATCCTGGCATTATGTGACGTAGCGCCATCCTGTTGGAAAAACACATATTTAAATAGAAAACACAAAATTGGTGTCGTCGATTTGGATCTTTTTCATACAACGCTTGTACTTTTTGTGGGATGTACGGTTCAAATTTGTTCAAAAAAGTGCCAATATTATGTGCGATTTCCCGAGTTGAAGTTCTTGGATTTTCTTGAACACTGAGAATGGCATCTAACTCAACATTTTCAAGAAAGTAGCGTCCCTCTTTCTTAGGTTTCTTAAAAGCTCCGTGATTTCTTAAATTTCGCTCACAAAATAATAACAAAACTGCAAGAAATAATACAAACAACAATGAATAAAAACAAGTTGACAAATCTTAAATGAGAGTTATTGTTTTGTGCTTTTCCATTGGATTCCAACGCACATACACAAAATTTTAGGAAAAAAAAATTTACAAAATCAAGTTGAAACATACCATTGTATTCAGAAACAAAATCTCCACCAAGCTGAATAAAAAAAATATATGTGTTACTATTTAAAAAAAAAGTTGACTATCGCTACCTGTCTTACACGGTTTTTGGATTTCTGAAATCGGATTATTAAAAACAGAGTTATAGCGTGGTGGGTTTTTCGTAAGACAACCTGTATATTGAAAGTATACGTCATCTGAGTTATGTTTACAAACCTAACGCTGATGGAATAGACTTTTAAAATGACACAAACTTGTTGCACTACCACTACTTGTCAGTACGGTGGTATTGAATAACTTAATTAATTATTGATTTTTTTCTATCATAAGTTATAGATCTTTATACTTATTACTAACCTAAATAATATTGTAATTGGATATTATCAAATTCATAACCAAATAATAATTACAGTTGCTAATTAATTTTAAAATGTCAGTACCGTGGCTTTCAGCCCCGTATAGTTTAAATGAGTCAGTACCGTGACAAGAAAAATTTTAAATTTGATTCTCATTCTTAATATTTTAAAAACGGGAAGAATGTCGACGAATCAAAGTGGAGTAAATTTAAATTAAAATTTATATATTCTAGTCAAACTTCTATGAACATGTTTCGGAACTACTTTAAAGTTATAGCAAAATCCATTCGAACTATGATTTTTACAATAAAATAGAATAATATGTAATAATAATTATGCATAAAAAAACAAAAAAAAAATCAATTATAGAATCGAATAATTTTTAATTAAAAAATTAACAGTTAGAACGGAATCACCCGGCCATACCTTTTTTAAGAATGATTTCATTTTAAATATACCATGAGAGGTCCACCATAGTTCTTAGTGTTTTGGACTGGCCATTTCTGACTATCGATAAATTGAATTACATACATTGGTACAGATTTACAGTTGAGTGCCGTAAGTATACAGTGTGTTTCGTAAGTAAACGGCAATACTTAATAGGCTAACTCGTAGAAGCTAAAGAAACATTATTCTGCAGTTTTTTCAGAAAAATTTCAAATTTCAATTTTTTGCATTTTTTTTTTGTAAAACACGACAAAACAAATTTCTAATAATAATAGAACGCCACTGAGTGAACGTCACATTTGAGAAATGTCTCGCCACGGTCTAACATCGATAACTTCATATATTCTTTGTGCAAATTCTTTTCTGTCTTTCTGTTGGTCCATTTAAAACGATCGGTATATTTAAACCAGACATTTTAGAAAATAAAAAACTTCCCAATACATTTCTCTTATCATTGATATTCATAATCTCGGAGGTTGCTGTTTACTTATGAAACACCCTGTATACCTATACAGATTCGTTTTATTATAGCGTCATTCCATGTGTGCGCGCCCATTTATAGTACATTATATTATAAGTTATTAGATTAGATTGGGTTTAGGAGGCGGTCTTCTGGGCCTGTCTCCACCGCGACCATTGAGGTCTATTGTGGATCCTCCATGTCTTCAGAGAACGCCGTGAAGTCTGGTCTTTTTGATTAGACTCCAGAGCCTGGAAAGCGATCCCCGCATGTATTCCTCTGCACTTGGTTTTTCCTCGCCGAGTATTTGAAACCTTACCCTACACAGGCCCTCACAGTGACAGAGCACATGTTGGGCTGTTTCCTCTTCTTCCTGGCAAAATCTGCACAGGTCTTCTTCTGCCAAGCCTAGCTGGCTCAGATGCCTATTGAGTCGGCAGTGCCCTGTGAGCAATCCAACTATTATTCTCACTGTCCTACGGTCGTGACTTAGGAGGTCTGCTGTTAGTTCAGGTTTTCTCCCTTTAAGAAAGCATTTTGCCTGTCTCTGTCCTGGGGTGTTCTCCCACCATTCCTGAGATTTTGTACGGATCCACCTTTTTATTGTAGTCCTGACCGTACTTCTATTTATGCCACAAAAGGGTTCCGGGTCAATTAGGGGGCTTATCGAGCCTGCCCTAGCGAGCTCGTCCGCCGTTCCATTACTCTTGAAACCCGCGTGTCCAGGTACCCAGGCAAGGAATAATCTATTCCTACTGCCCACTTCTTTTAGAGAGCGTATGCAATCCCATACCAGCCGTAAATTTATCTGGAAGGAATGGATTGCTTTTAATGCCGCTTGGCTGTCAGAGTATATGGCGATCGTTTTGCCTTGCACCGCATTCCTTGATAACTCCCTCACACAGTGGTCAATTGCCACTATCTCCGCTTGGAAAATCGTTGCGAATTGACCTAGGGATATCTGGATCTTCTCCTTAGATTTTTCCCCGTAGATCCCGGCTCCAGTCCCCTTTTCGGTCTTCGAGCCATCGGTGTACCAAACCAGTTTAGCCTTGACAGGGGGACCTTTGTCCCAGTCTGCTCTTTCTGGTATAATGACTTTGAAATTCCTTTCAAAGTTGAAACGTGGAGTCATTGCATCACTGGGCATCCCGAGAACGGTATCCCTCTCTTGCTCCTCCCAGAGTTTTAGGTGAGCCCCACCGTGCCTCTGACTGATGGGTTTTTGCCCCTGCTTTAGTCTGTACATGACGACCTTAGCTTCTCCCTGAATGTGGATGTGTAGTGGTGGCAGGACTATCAGGACTTCTAGTGCTGCTGAAGGAGCGGTTCTTATGGCTCCCGTGGCGCTCAGACATGCAAGCCTTTGCACGCCGCTTAGTAGCCTTATCCGCCCTACTTGCAGCGTCTTTGTCCACCACACCACTGATCCATACGTTAACATGGGTCTCACCACCCTTGTGTACAGCCACAGAATCATTTTTGGACTCAATCCCCAGTTCTTTCCCCATAGCTGCCTGCACCTCCCCAAGGCGATGCGAGCCTTATGCGTAATTTTTTGTATTTGTTGGTTTCACGTGAGTTTTTGGTCAAAGATGACTCCGAGATATTTTACCTCCGTGGCAAGTGGAATCTGCTCATTCCCTAGTTCTAGGGTATCTAGTGCCCTTTTTCTTGTAAATGGTACAACTGTGGTTTTATTGGGGTTGACCGACAGCCCTTTCTCCTTGCACCACTTGTCCACCATATTAAGCGCCTTTTGTGTTCGCTCTGTTATAACCTCTGGAAACTTTCCCCGGACTACCAATACCAGGTCGTCTGCGTCTCCTCTTGGACTAGTTTGCAGATTAGGTCGTCAACCAAGACTGCCCATAATAGCGGTGATAACACTCCTCCCTGCGAGCAGCCTCTCCTCGTTTGTGCCGCTATAGTAGCCGTGCCAAGCTGGGACACCACTGTCCTATCTCTTAGCTTGGCATTTATCCATCTACACACTAGTTCGGGAATTCCTCTTTCTTCAAGAGCATTCACTATGGACACAGTGGAGGCGTTGTTAAATGCTCCCTCTATATCCAGGAAAGTGGCTAAAGCAATTTCATTGTCCTCCAATGATTTGGATAATAACCTGTTGAGGTCGTCCAGCGCCAAGTCCGTTGAGTTTACCGGCTGGTACGCGTACTGACGTTCGCTCAATGGCCTTGTGATCAGTCCGTTGTCTCTTATGTAGCTATTCCCGAGTCTTTCCAACGTCTTCAGTTGAAAAGAGGATAGGCTAATGGGTCTGAATGACTTTGGTGTATGTTCTACTAATCTACCTGCCTTTGGTAAATATACAACTTTCACCATTCGCCACTCTTTTGGCACATAACTTCGGTGGCAAGTTTCCAGTCTGTTTTCTTAGGCCTTTTCGGTTCCTCCTCAGACTGGATAGGTCCTTCCGTAGTTGACAAAATCTATGCCTATGATCCGAACACGTTGGCTCTTCTGATTCATGCCATTTGCTTATGTTGCTGTGTGCTTTGTTACTACACAGGGTTAGGTCAGGTCAGGTCATACTTCCTGTCTTACTGCAGTAACAAAGGTGGGTTCCTTACTTATATTGGCAAATTGTAACCCTTCCCCTAGAATGAAGTCTAATAAAGACTCACCTCTATTGTTGACGTCCTTGCTTCCCCACACTGTGTGGTGAGCGTTTGCATCGCACCCAATCACCAGCCGGAGATTCCTTATTCCGCAGTAGGTGATAACTTCCCTCAGGAACTGATAAGTGATAGAAATGCATCATTATTAGCGAGTGAGAATTTTGACTTCTCACGAGCTTTATAATGACATTTCGATCACGTGTGATATACGACGTTTTATCTTACAGGTGCATTGTCTAAAAATCCAAGAAATATTTATTCCAGTAAATATCCGCCTGTAACATTTAGCATGGTTCTAATATCAGTTTCCTTAGTAACCTGTGATTGTTATAGTTATGAAATAAACAGTCTCGTTGTTTATCACAATTTTCACTAAAGTAATAAAAATTGACTTCCTACCGAAACATATTCAACTAAACGTGGAAGCCGCTGTTTCCACTTTGCTCCCGGTAAGGTCGAGACACATGTACGAGAAAGAGTACTGTTTGTGAAGTGGAAGGCAGAGAATTACATTACATCGCATGTAATTACATTACAATTTTTAATTACAACTGACAGCTGTCAGATTTACTCACTTGTGAGTAGAACTGACAGCTTTATCTCTCTTGTGATTAAAATTTGATTTCTGTCACCGAAAACAATGGTATAAGGTACCTAAAAAACTACACCTGTATGATAAAATTTATTTCTCATATTCTTGTCAGGCTTCCTAGCCGCCTTGGATATTTAGTCTGTTCCATTTTTATTATATATATATATATATATATATATATATATATATATATATATATATATATATATATATATATATATATATATATATATATATATATATATATATATATATATATATATATATACATACCCAGCTATCCATACCAAGCCCGACAAACACCACAGGCACTCAGAAGCCCGCCCTTTCCTTTATAGTTACAGATATATTTGCTGGATATATAGGTTTTATATCACCACATTAATCAGCGCAACCTGAGAGGGGTAACTTTTTGTTGACATACAAATAATTCTATGTTTCTCAGATTTTACGAAACCACACATGCTCTGCTTACTATAACAATCCCGTTTGTATAAAAAAATGTATATCACGTATTATACGAAGCCAAGCGGTGTTGCCAGCATTTCCACCACAAATGTAGACTAAATTAATATTGTATGCTGACTTATTATTCAACAAAATTGTATTTTTTTTTTTAAGTTTTTCTTAAATTATTTGTTTGGAATCGGGCACCTGTATTTTCTTGGCAATATATTGATAATGAATAATAATAATGAATGATAATGACAGCAAAATTATTCATGAAGGTAGATCCAATTTGTTTTATTTACCCGTCGTCCCACAGGTAGGTGCAGAATAACAGGAGCCAACTGGTGAGGCCTATCAAGTACAAATTATTTATTGCTATAATATTTAACTGGGTAAACAATTTTAAATAGGCCTTTGTCATTTATAAACTATAAAAGTACTGTTTATAAAACTAACAACTTACTAAAGTCCAAAGTTTTGTGCCTCTTACATTATTTACAACATCCCCTTTTGTTTCTGCTGTTCTTGAGGGAATTCTATTTCTGCCTCCCCTCATACCATCTCACGAATTTTTCGGAGCAAATATTGTGTTTTTTTCGGCCTTCGTCTCAATTTAGTTATTTTCCAGTCGTCCAAATCGGCTGGAAAACGATATTTGCCTGCCTAGGCTAGAACATGGAAACTAGGGATTTTTCAATGCAAGCTTTTATGTTCGTTGGATTTGTCACCGCCCCGAATAGCAGAATAACTACCATTAAAACATCGGAAAAATTACAGGGGGGGGCCCTTGGTATAGGACAACGACAATAACAAAACCCCCTTCAACAGAGGGGCCCAAGGGGGCCCTTTAAGACATGGGGGGGGTCCTTTTGACATGTGGAGCTCTTGAAACAGGGGGGCCCAAAGGGGCTCTTTGAGACACGAGGGCCTCCATGCGTTATGAGGCCCCCTTAGACTTGTGGGGGGCCTTGCGATATGGGGGCCCAAGGGGGCTCTTTGCGACACGTGGGCCCCCATGAGGCATGAGGCCCCCCTACAAAAGTGAACAATGAAAATCTTTTGTCGGCCGAAAAAGTTTCGTTTATCACAAGACCCGAAACTGTTTTGCAAGTGCTTGCACTTGTGAAGTCTCGGCTACACCTCGCCTCCACAAACTGTGCTCGCACTTGCAAAATGACATTTTCTGGCCTTGTAATAAAATATACTATTGTATTCGTTTTGTGAAACACATAATGCGTAATGAAATATATAGCAACATACATAAATTTTGCATCGTTTGTATTTAATTTGGCAGCAGTCAACCTAACCTCAAAATCTGATGTAAATTTGTACTTTTTCTCATTTTGCGGGAACGAATACAAAAAGAAACACTATTCAATACTCGTGCCCTGTCACTTTTCAGGGGCTCGGCCTCATTGCGGCCCTCGGCATTCGCCTCGGGCTGCAAAAATTCGCCCTCGCCACTGAAAAGTGTAATGACAGCGCACTCGTATGAAATATACTATTACTACCGTCCAAGAACTGTTATTTATTAAAAATAATTACGATAATTTAGGGTAAAATGAAGCTTCAATAAAGGCTTCAAGAGGGAATAATTTTGGTGCAAACAAGTTACCTTGTCGCACGGGTGAGGCCTGTAAGAAATATTTTGTTTAATTTTGAGATTTATGCTAAATACTACTTTAAACTACTTTCTAAGTCAAGTTTAGACAACAAGCTCTTAAAAACAAAATTATTGCTAAAATTTCGGAACTGAAGCGTTTCGGTAAAATTTTTATATATCGGCTTTTTATAACGCCTATTTACAGCCAAATTGTGCTAAAATACTTACAAAGACATTTTTTACATGTTATTGCTCAATTAAAAGTCAAGGTGGTTTGATGTATCCAACAATACCCTAAATTCTAAAATTAATAGAGTATGTTCTTAACAACTCTCCTGCGCTTATTTGCGTGGAAATCAAGTCAAGCTTTAGTCCGTACAAAGAAAACAGTACAAACAAGCGTTTTATGGAAAATTTACTGTGACTTAAGCTATTTTTTTAGTAAAATACTATTGATATTTTAACTAAAAATCCTCAACTGTCGAAACAGAAAAAAAATCGGAACTGAAGCGTTTGGCTGAAATTTCTATTATTTATTTATTTTAAAGACACGTATTTGCACATTTGACAACAGTGTTTATTACAGTCCCAGAATGGTTATTTATACCACATTAAATTTGTAGGGACTTGGTAGTTTACATATCTATATAATAAAAGTCGTGTTAGTGCAAGTCGGACTCGCACACGAAGGGTTTCGTACCACCGTACAATATTTATTTAAGACTACATTTTTTTTATTATTTTTATTATCTGTTGTTATTGCGGCCATAGTTGTCCGCATTCTGTGAAAATTTCAAGTGTCTAACTATTACGGTTCAAAAGATACAGCCCTGTGACAGACGGAAGGACGGACAGCCGGACAGCTGAGCCTTAGTAATAGCACTCTTGGGGTACGGAACCCTAAAAATGAAATGCTGTACCTACGTTGGTAACACACTTGGCAACACTTGAGAACAGCTGGACCGATTTGGCTATTTTTTTTAGAATCCCCGTAATGGTCCAGGTCAGGTTCTTACGGAAATAAAAATTGGGAAAGATTTGCCGGAAAATTGGAAAATCTTTATTTCCATAAAAACATTACCTAGACCATTACGAATAGGTACTCAAAAAAAAAATTGCCAAATTGGTCCACCTGTTCTCAAGTGATGCGTTTACCAACGAATAGCGTTTCATTTTTATATAATAGACTGGAAAAGTCGTGACGTCACTGAGAGTGGGGACTTTTCAAAACAAACGCACGTGCTAGTGACGTGTCAACAACTGGCTGGAAATAGTGAGGTTACTGTCATTCGCTGTAATTTTTTTTGGAAAATTTACCCGGAAAATTCGAAAATTCGGGAAAAACTGAAATACACTGCACGTGCGTAAATGTTGAAATGGTGTATTTGTAGGCGCATCACTTGAGAACGGATGAACCCATTTCGCTAATATTTTTTTCCTCATATTCGTCATAGTCCAGATAAGGTTCCTACGGAAATAAAAATTGTAAATGTTGCCCGAAAAATTGGAAAATTCGGGAAAAACTGAAGGTGATTTTTTCTATGGGATTTTTATATAAATTCACAACCATAACTCACGATTCGAACGATGGATATGCCTAATTCTTTTTTTGTTTCGTTCGTTATGGTCCTGGAAAAGTTTTCGGGAAAACAAAGTTTGAGCCAATTATAAATAAAAGTCGGAAAATTAGGAAATACTGCAAAATCATGATATTTGTATGCATTCTCAATCATAACTGATGATAGGAAAGACCTATTTTTTTGTTTTGTTCGTTCTGCTCCCGGGATGTGAGCTTTTTTATTATTATTTATTATTAAGTTTTAAGTTGTCATAAAAAATGTCCAAAATTTAGTTGTAATTAAAGCAATGGTGTATTGAAGGGTTAAAAAATAGTTTTAAGGATGCTTTTAAAATTTGGCCTTGTTTAAAATAATTTAAAAATTATAAACAGTGTCAAATATTTAAAACCCACCTTCTTTTTAAGTTTTTAACACATAAATACACCTTTGCTTTACAATCAAATTAAAAACACAACACAATTTAAAGCAGTGTGTGTAAAACACACCCTTAAAACAATTATTTTCAACCATAAATACACCCTTGCTTTTATTACAACCAAATATTAAACCTAATTTAAAAGGGTAAAAGGGTACCAACATTTTAAATCAAAAAAACACAAAATTAACATAATCCGCCTCCGGAAAAATAAAAATCTGGCAATAATATCCCATTTCAACGCACTGTTGCGCCTAAACGCTTCACCCGACAAAAAAATATGGTAGGTTAGACCTGTTAGACCCAATTCGTATTCCACCTCAAAAAACATAAAGTATCAAAATCCCAAAACTAGAAGAAAATTTGTTAAGCAGGAGACCTAAAACCTTTTGTGACTGGAATGATGGGTTCAAAAACCGTTTTAAGGGCGTTTTTAAATATCTGACACTGTTTATAATTTTTAAATTGTTCTATAAAAAACGTTTTAAAAATTTGGTTGTAATCAAAAAACGGAGTATTTAAGAGTTGAAAAAACGGTTTAAGGGTGGTTTGACATTAAAATATAATTTTAAAATTCTCAGATAAGAGCTTTCTGAATTGTTACCGCTAAATCATCTTTTCGCTCGTAGCGTTAAATATCTCCAATATTACATTAAATGAATAATCGAGTGAATGCGCTGTTGTCACATGAACGGGATTCCTATTATGCATTAAACATCTTAAGGTCGGGCATCATCGACAAAGTATCTGCAGTAGATATACAGTTTTATACAAATCTGTCGTGCGCCCCCTACAGTGAACTTCAAAAACTAAACGTGTGTATTTTACGATATATGGTGACTTTACCCGCCAAATGAAAATTTTGCCAGTAGATGGCTTTAGTCGTATCAATGAGGAATAACTCGGATATACACGTGAATTTTACGAAGCCCAAAGTCGGGCTTCGTAAGTAGGTGTCGGGCTTGGTATTACTTTCCAACATAGCATTTTGGGCTTGACATTGCCGCCGTATATGTCTATATATATATATATATATATATATATGAGAGTTTTAGCCCACATCCTCTATTACCTCCTGGAAAATAGCAAAAAATTGCTTCAAAATTTTAAATCCTTTCAATTTCTATGGACGACCTACTATAAACCTGAAACACTTCATGTTTATTTTTTTAAAATAGTACCTATTTTTCTTTGAAAAAAAAAGATAAAACCAGGTCAAACAATTATCCTAGACAGGAGCAGGTGGACAATGGAGGTTGCAAGGGCTCAAAATCGACGATTTCTTTCATTCAGCAATACATATTTTGAAGATAAAATCGGCTTCACCAAAGCTTGAGAAAATGATCTCCTAATATTAGAAACTATTAGAAATTCTTTCCTAATTATACACTACAAAATGTCACCGCAACGGCAACCCTCCTACCTCTGTGAAGAAAAATAGTTACGCTCAAAAATCTGCAATTGCTTACGATTTTTTTTCTGTAAAAATTAATAAAACCAAATATCAAAGCTAAGAACCAACAGACGGTAAACTTGTGGTCTCAAGACATAAAGGTACGTGAAAAATATTTTATTAAATTGTCGCACACACATTTGGCTGATTTGGCAAGGTGTTTTCTATAGGTAGGGAGGCTCTTTTGACGATGGTGTGATGTGATTGAAGTATAAATGGAAAAGAATGGAAATGGGAGAATGTTAAGGAGAAAATGATTCAAAGACTGGAAAACGTCGTTGGAAATACCCCAAAAAACTAAAGGTAAACACTGAGGTAGAATTCAAAATTATGATAACTGAGACAATGAATGAAGCAAAGTATGAGGACTAAGACTGAAATAATCATAAAGCATACGAGGATATGCTGATAAGCATCTGGCCTCATCATTGTAAGGATGGCATTCCATAGGTACATTCATTTCCACCATCCCTATTCACTCAATTTAGCTCAATGTGACTTCCACCTTTCTTAAAATCTCAAAAAGTGATTAGGTGGTGATAAGAGATCTGGGACCGCTCTATAACATAGCTGGGTTAAATGTATCGAACTAAATAGAGATGATGATGAGAAATAAATAAATTTTAACCAAGAAAAAAAATATATAAAAATAAAAAAATTGCCTCCAGACCTAACGGTAATAGAGGAAGCGGATAAGTAAGTAAGTAAGCATCTCTTGATTATTTAGATCTGTTTGTTTTGTTTTATTCTTCATGTTCCTTCTAGTCTAATTTGGTCTCTAAATGGGATGCTCTCTTCTTGAATGCTCTGCCTCGATAAGTCTCGAATGCTTATTGCTCCCTTTTTACTTTACGCTTCCACTCAAGATTTTTGGACCAAAGTGATCCACATCCTTTCAAATTTAATAAATGAATTCAGCTACGTTTTGGTTTTATTATCGAGTTTCCTTTTCGTTGTTTTGAAATTACTTTCAGTTTTAAATGTTATTTAGCTATTATAAACAGGATATTAGTAGGTATATTCAATTGAAATACTTAAGTACATTTTCATGTTTTGTATTTCAATTAGTGTAATGTTCCAAAATTAACAAATTTGGTAATTCTGTACGCTAGTACAATAAAAATCTGGCCTTATCGTTATTATTAAATTTCACAAAGAGTTTTCTTTTTTAAATCTTTGCAATGAGAGTTGAAATTGAGTCTTACAACAATGTCTGTTATGTAATACAAGTTTTTGTACGTATTGAAATAGTTTTAAAACTTCCATAGGTACCCCTCAACACTTATTTAACCCTCCAACTCCCATTTTAAAGAATCTTTTAGAACTGCCACAAATCAAAAAGTGCAAAAAGCGTCGGTCGTTCGTAAAGCACAAGGGTGTTAGGTCATGAACGAGGGCTGCCATTGTAGAGACTGATCGTGTCGTGGAGGAGAGTCGCCGTGGAGGATTATGACCGCAACGTGACGTCGTTGCTTGGATCATCCCAGATTTATTATTATTTATTTGCTGGCGAGACTAGCTACACAGTAAATCACATTGATCCGCGACTCCGCGTTACCACACAATGAAATACACCACAGACGATAAATAGGCCGATAGAGGAGAGAACGGAACGCCCTTCCGGCTTCGACGGCCAGGAGAAAACGTGCCGGAAGAATTGCCGACAGATAGCCTGATATGAAGTTGGGTTGTTTTTTACATAAAACGCAAATCTGACCAACGAAAAGAATAGAGTCGTTGAATAGGTACATCCTTGAACTGAATGCCCGTTCAAACTGAAAAAGATTTACTTCCTGCAAATGAGTTTTTCGATATGGAGGAACAGATATTTGTAAACTGCTATAAATCATCAATTTGATCAATCATCATTTTAATACTAGTCTAGTCAAGGATTTTATTCTGAAAAAGACGTTTTTTTTTTGTTTGTTCCGCAAATAAAAATTACAATTATTGTTATTAACAAAAAACTAAAAAAAATAAAGGGTTTAGTTTTTTGGCAATAACACAAGAACTATAAGTGATAGCGAAAATCGGAAAAAGATTTAAAAAGAGAAGGAAATTTCCGATGGAGAACTCAACTCCCGGAGTTGTATATTCATTATTAATAATTTTAATTTAACGCTGAAAATAGGGCTCCGCGTAGCCATAACGGGATGCGCACGCCGACGCTGAAGAAAGTACGTCACATAAAATTTTTAGTATTAAATATTAATTTAAAAATTTGAATGAAATGAGATCCCGTTGGAAAAATCGATTAAACTTCATTTTTCAATAAGTTAGGCAATTGTTAATTAACAAAATTTTATGGGACCTCCGCTTTCATTGAATGTGCTTAACAGTGTTGTTAGATTGTCAAATATTTGAAAAAGTCATTACCAAAACTTAATTAATCGAATAATGTCACGTAGTTAGAAAATTTATTAAATAGTCTAACCTTCCAACCATGATATGTATTTATGATTATACATATAAATGTTAAAAATAACATCAAATAAACTTTATATAATAACACGACCACAAGTGCTCGAAGAATTTGAGAAAAAATGCAAATAGGACATTACTGGTTGTCGGCGCTTTGGTAAAAATAGGGAGGAGGCAGTAATGTGCCGCAGGATGCCATAAAAATCTGCACGTTTCTCCCTCAAATCAGGCCTGCAATATCGGCTAATATCCTCACTGCTATTAAAAAGGTGTTAGATTAGTTTTTATTGTTTCAGCGATGGGATCGCGGGATAAAAGTAGAGCCCAGGGGCGGTTATTTGCATGCCGGGGAAACAGCTGGCAGAATTGCCTACTGGCGGCTCTAATACAGTCATAAAAGTAAGTGTAATTAGTGCTCGCTTTGTTTAAGTACAGCTTAATTAATTTATAGGTATCATCGTGTAGGTAGGTAAGTAATTTCACTGGCTGCAGACGGTCTACATTAACCCTCATCAAATTGCCTTGTATTACGTACTTCTTAATGATTATCGCACATGGGAGACGGTCATAGACATTGAGTCAGTGCTTTTATGGTACTGAACTTCGTCCATGGGAATATGACTGTGAGACCGATTTCGGCGAACACAAATCATTACAACCCACCTGTTCTTCCACTCAATCAACGAGAAAACTTGGAATGCCTCACACACAATGCACTTTAACTAAAATGTAGACGTTCTAATTTATGGCGTCACGGTTCGAAAGAAACGCTTCGACTTTCCAGCACTTAATTACACGCAAAATTATCTTAGTTACAAATTTGTTAATTTCACATAGATCGCTCCACACAAATTGAACCATTCATCCTCCGATCCGTGAAGAATCGATGACCAAACCGATCAGCACGATGCATTATAGGACTTTTTCTGGACATTTCTGTGGGTGGGACTCACACATTGCAACCAATGATTAAACTCTCCAATAAACACGCAACGTGCAATTTAACTCTTTTCAATTTATAAATTGTACATTTTTTCTAGTTTCTGCTGTGCATTTTTGTTAGTAAAAAAATTAAAAGAAAACATTATTTATCGTTAGACACTGTAAGAATTTTCACATTTTCGCTTGTGTAAACACTCTCTGTCATGAAATAATGAAAATGACAGATAAACTTCACACTATTTTTATGGATTTCAAGCAATTTAAAGGCTTTCCGGGGTTGTGTCGAACGATAAAACGTTGTATTACACTCGTTCCTGTGTAGATTGAACGCTTTACGCCACTCGTTTCACTCGTGCTTTTATAAACCCCATGTGGTGTAAAGCGTCCAATTTACACAGGAACTCGTATAATAAACTACTATTATGCCCTACCTACCAACGTCCAGATGACTTATTATTCCACGCAAATGGAAGATATAATGTAGCATTTTACTCACAAGTGATTTATGTAATGTTAAGAGGGGTGAATTACTATGGTCACACAATGGTGAGACATTAATTATTTTTTGGAACGTCATTTTGACAATTTCATTAATTTTTTACAATTACACGTCGTATCTCACACGTGACCGAAATGCTATTGTGAGCGAGCTCGTGAGATGTGTATCACTCTCACACAATGAAGCATTTTTGTCACTTGTAAAATAATATATTATTATTTACACAAGGATTGTGCAGAACTTTCAAAATTGGAAATCAAATTCACATTACAGAATCATTTCAAACAAATAAGATTGAGTTTTGGCAGGCATAGGGGAGGGAAGTGTTAACATCTAATTAAACATCTAGTTAGATTCGTCGTGTGATTTAAAAACCAGAGAAATTTTTGTTCTAAAAAGAAGGAAAGATTTGAAAATCAATAATTAAAATAGCTAAATCGTTTAATAAAGAAACGTTCACAACAGATTAATGGAAGACCGAAAGAACATTAGAGTCTAAACTACCAAGACGAACTGAAGCAGAACGAGAGAATGAGCAAATGATGAGAGAAATCTTTGTTTGAACTCCACTTTGGATTGACTGCAGGCTTTCTTCTTAAATTTCGTTGCTTTGATAACTTTGTGCACTGTTGGTATCTTGATTTTTAAAGACTGATAATAATTATCATCCGGCTCGAAGATAGACCATGTTCATGTTGATCCTGATGGATCGGTTTTTCGTGAAGAATGATGAGCGGGTTAATTTATTTAAGTAGTTTTCCTTAAGCTTTAAAGAAAACATATTTCAGTAATATATTAAGATATGTATTTCATTAAAATATACTTATAATAATGTATGTATAAATTTTAATTATATAACTTTCTTGGAGCTGTTTAGATGTAGATAACAGCACTGATGAACAATGCAGAAAAATATGAGAGGAAATGTGCAAAGTTGAACTAGGATGTAATGCGACACAATAAGGAATTGATTCAGCACCAGGCGAAGATTGAATAAATAACGAATTAAGAAGAGACGAGACGGTGATACAAAAAATGACGAGAAAACGAGTAGAAGAAGCGAAAAAAGAGAAAACTAGCAAAAATGAATTTTCCGAAAGCAAATATGTAGTGAAAATGGAAGAAAGGAAAAATTGTGTCTTCTGATTTCTGTTCAATAAAAGAGTCATTTAACATTGAGTATTTCGACCATAATAGATTTTAAAGCTGCTGATCTCTCTTGAAAGTACGCCAACAAAAACGTCTTTTTTTCACTGGTTTCAGACAAGGGAAGCATGTGCGAAAACGTCGGACAACTACAGAGTTGTGACAGGTACAAGTGTCAAAGTGGTCAAAACAAAAAATCGATGGGGACGACCAAACACTGTGTGTTTGGCTGTTGTGGCAGTGACTCGCGAAACGTTCCGCGCATAAAATTTGTTTCCTTCCGAAAAGGTTGCATAATAAATGTATTTTTCAAAACTGTCGGTTTCTGTTTAGGTACCATTACACTAGCGTTCTATCGTACGTGTTTAGAACGGGACGCTACAAATACGTATTCTAGAACGCTAGTGTAAAGGGACCTTTTGTTTGTCCGACCGTTGCGATTTGGCATGTTTTTGCGCATTCGCAATAGTGCTGGGGGTTGAGCTACCTACCAGGCGCGTCTTCAGGTGGCGGATAAGAGAATAGGTGGACTCTTCACGGACTCTGCCTAGTGGGCGGTTAGTAGGGAGGTCCGGGGTTTAAACCCCTCACTGTGCTGAACGAAAGCCCCTCGCCGCGGACCAGCTCGTGAGGCATACCGTAAACCGCCTGTGTGCAGACAGGGGGCACGGGGGCTGGGCTTAAGTGTCTGGTTGAAGTACCACTATAAAAACTTCCCCATGCAACATGGTGACTGGTGTTGCAGGTGCATAAACAGTCACCCACGTGTTTGTGCTGTGCGTGGCGACCCGTGCGGGTGGATGAAGGGATCCTGGTGGTTGAGTCTGATGTGAAGTACCTGGGCGTTATGTTGGATCATAAGCTGTCTTGGAAAAAGCACCTGGAGAGCAAGATAAACAAAGCTAGCGTCGCCCTGTGGCGATGTAGGAGAGCGGTGGGAAGTTCCTGGAGTTTAACACCCAGGATTACCGTCTGGCTGTACACGGTCGTCATCAGACCGATGCTGAGCTACGGAGCAATTGTCTGATAGTAAAGAGTCAAACAAAAAACAACGATGGCACGCCTCGGACGCATCCAACGGATGGCCTGTGTCGCTTTGACGGATGCCATGAGAACCAGCCCGACCGCAGCTCTGGAGGCTATCCTGTGTCTGCCTCCCATCGATCTCTTGGGGCATAGCAACTTGCCTCCGCTCGCAGGCTGCGGGAAGGTAACCTTTGGAAAGCTGGGAAATCAGAACGGGGTGCGGGGTCGGACCGTATCTGTCCTCAATATGCTTTAGAAAAATCCTATGCAATATATACGGATGCAGGAGAACTTCCGAAGTTTGTCATTTCAATCTGGATCAACAACGAAAGCAGGCTCTGGAGCGGGAATTTACCTCCCCATAATTAACTGCAATCTCAGCGCAACCCTAGGGGAATGTGCCAATATTTTCCAGACGGAGATAGCGGCCATTCTAAGGGGTGCCATAGAAATCACTGGACGCAATGTCAGTGAAAGAAAGATGTGCTTCTTCAGCGACAGTCGAGCAGATTTGCGGGCTCTAGACAGTGGCAGGATTACCTGTCAAGTGGTACATGACTGCCATCTGGCACTGTCGAGAGTAGCACTATACAATGTCGTTGAGCTAAGGTGGGTTCGAGGAATGAAAGAGCCGACGAGGGCACCGGATGGTACCGAACCGCTCATCCGACTGGCCAACCGCTACCTCTCAAACCTGATCAAAACTGACATCCATTCTAGACACTTTGTTAGATGGGAAACGACAACAGGCTGCAAACAAAGCAAGATTTTTATCAAAAATCCTTTCTTTAAAAGAGCCAAGTTCTGTCTGCATTTCTCAAGAAACAGACTCCGCCTTTTGGTAGTTATCTGGACCGGACATTGTAGGCTAAATAAACACCTCCACGTGATGGGTGTGGTAAACGACCCAACATGTAGGGGGTGTTTAGAGGAGGACGAGACTGTCGAACATAGCCTACGGGAATGCTCTCGCCTGGACCAGAAAGTCCATACTGGGGGAGCCATGGCCTAGCTAGGCCAACTTGAGGTGTGCCTCGCCTGGAATCATCCTAGCTTTTTTCGACAATGTCGGATGGCTGGATCAGAGACAGTAATGAGGGACACGAGAAGGTTGACATAATGGGAACGCGGTGTGGTCCAAGTGTCGGTGAGGGGAGCTAAATCCCGCAGACCCCTGAGCACCTAATCTATCTATCATCCCTATTGCTATGAACAAAAGCTGTTGATATGGTTGTTGCTTCCAAGATCCAAGGAACTAACACGTATAAAGTAAAAAATCGTTACTAAAGATATACAGGGTTTTCAAAAACTATGGAACCGGCTTAGTATCTTCAAAACCATTAACCGGAATAACTATAGATTTTTTTAAATAGCAATAATTTGAAAGCTTATTTTTTACTGAATATCAAAAATTAAAAATCAAGTGAACATGTTTTATCGTTAAAGTGACAAACCGGCTGTACTTTAACATTTTTAGAAGTCTAACTGAATGAAAACTGAATAAGCAATGGATCTAAACATTTACTTCTTAAAAATGATTAATGCAAAAAAAAAGTAACAAAAAAAGCAAACTTAAAAATAAATTTGCAATCATTTGGTGTTTTTTCCCTACAATAAATGTTCAAACTGTCCTCCGTTAACTTCCTGGCAGTAGTAAAGCCGTTGGACAAGATTTTGCCTTGCATTCTCTAAAATTTCGGGTCTAATATTGTTTATTTCCATTCTAATTGGTTTTTTAAATATTTTATTATATTTTATTATGTTTTAGGTGACTCCATAGAAAAAAATCCGGGGATCTAGGAGGCCATTCAATGGGTTTTGCCTTGCATTCTCTAAAATTTCGGGTCTAATATTGTTTATTTCCATTCTAATTGGTTTTTTAAATATTTTATTATATTTTATTATGTTTTAGGTGACTCCATAGAAAAAAATCCGGGGATCTAGGAGGCAATTCAATGGAGCTATTTGTCCGGAAAATTATTGTCTAACAGTTGCCGGATCTGAAGAGCAAAATGAGGCGGTGCTCCGTCTTGTTGCAGTCAAATATCGCGTATTAATTCTGGATTGTGGCGATTTGGAAATAATCCCCTTAGTCTGGGAAGGATATTTTCTTGGAGACGTTCAAGATACCGGTCAGCAGTGAGATTGCCCTTAATTAAAAATGGGCCCACAATATTCTCGCCAATAACCCCTGTCCAAACCTTAACTTTTTGTGGACGTTGGGTATGCACCTTTTCTATTCAATGTGGATTAGTGTTTGACCATTACCTGCAGTTATGTCGATTGACCTGCCCATTTAAGCAAAATGTAGATTCATCCGAAAACATAATTGAAGACAGAAGATTACCATTCTCAATAAGCATTTGTGATATTATTTCACAAAACTCCACTCTCCGATCGAAATCGTCTTCGCTAAGTCTTTCCTAAGTTTTTGTTGTTTTAAAATCGAATGGACTATATACTATACTATACTTATGTTATGATTTAAAGCGATTTGGCGTAATGATGTTTTAGGATTTTCCACAAGAGTGACATAGTCTTGAATTCAGAAGAAAATAAGCGTTCGAATGAAGTCAAATTTGACCCCTATTGCTATTTAATAAAAATCTAGTTGGCTGTGTATCACGTAAGCTAACAATGTCAAAACAGTTGAAAAAATTAGGGATAATAGGTAGGTGAATTCACATCCCAAATTGCAAGTTATTCCGCTTAATGTATTGAAATATTTGCGGCGGCTGTCGACCAGTTGGGAAAACCCAAAGGGTCAAAAACCCTAATACCTGGTGACCCTCAGGCCCGCAGAACCTTCTCTAAAATCAGTCAAAATTCAACCACAGCCAAGAGAGCCCATTCAAATCTTAAGTCAGGACACGGTTCCTGCATTAAATCTCAATTCATTTCAAAAACGAGCTGGAATCCAAAAACGGAATTCAATCGGGAGAAGAAACGTTCTAGAAATCACTTATTCATTAATACCTTCAGAATTCATTATTAAGTTCGCGAGTGTTTCACTATAAAAGCAAAATGCACGGTCCTTCGAGCAACTCTACTACAACGACTAGACTAGACTAGTTTTAGCTATAAGTTTTCTATAAATATGCAGTCTTCGTTAACTTACATTTTTTTCTTAATATTTCCTCTGTTTGTTACAGCGAATTCACTATTGACTTGTGACTTGCACTATCTATAACAAAAAGTTATTCATTGAAAATGTTGATTTTGCCCTCTTGTTAACCTCGTCGCTATATTATTGAGATCACGCTGCATAACTTTACCCGACATTGCTCATGCTTGTGTTCACTTTATTAACAATTCACGGCACAACATTGCACTTCCTGATAACTTAATAATGTCCCCTGTGTCAAAATTAACTAATTCACGGAAGTTCAAATGTTCATGTTCTCAAACATAATAATAAACGTACAGAGTACAATTAACTATTATTAATATATCGAGACTTTCAAAACACAGCATCCACAGTGTTTAGTTATTTTTTATGTGGCAAAAATATAAAGAGTTATTAGTAGGTTCATAGTTAACAGGTTTGCAAACGTTTTTCGTTAAAATAAGTTTTACCAGGTATAAGGCACTTTTAGCTTTTGTTAAAAAAATACGATTTTGACAAATTGGTTTAAAAGATTATGTAAGATTCATATTTGTTCCGAGTGATGATTTGGAATTTATATAAAATAAACCATGTTTAAGGAGTCAGACATGCAGAACTATTGGTCGAGAAGCGGAAGACACCGAGAACAAAACAGTCCTTCTTACGTCCATTAAATGATCCATTTGATAAAATCCGGAACTAGTAAACAAAGGACGATATACAAAGCTTTTATTCGGAGGGCGTCGTCCTTTGGTCTGTGAAGACGAGCATGAGGTGTACCATTCTGACACCGCGGTGTTCTCGGCCTCCCGCGGCATAATATGTGGGAATTTGTCGCCGTAAATTACCGGAATCAGGCAGGGGCCCCAAGGCTTGAACGGGCTTTGCACGGCGACATCCACATATCAGGATGGGATTCCGATCTCGCTCCCCGGAATTAAGGTGTTCTTTCGGAGATTAGCCTCCCAGCTGTATATTTTTTATTTTATTCCGGGCTATTTATCGCCGGAGGAGATCACGCTCAAGGAAATGGGATTTTACTTGCTTGCACTGCACACCACCGAATGAAATAAATCATACGAGCAGGGTGAACAAACAGGATAGATACGTGAACGAAGGACAAACGGGGACAAACAAGGTGGGAACTGCCTGCGCCCGACCACACTGCATTTTCTTGCACTTGTTATGTTACCGTCATGTTGGGTGATTTGTGGGTCTTATGCGCAGTTGGAACTCCTTGTGATTTGACAGAATCAAAACAAAGGACTGATCAAATCAAATGCCGAGATTTATATCTAACAGTTTTAAGTGATAGAATGGCTATTTCAAAAGACCTGACTTTACAATTTGAAAGTTTGTCTACAACTATAATATAGGTCTTTTGAAATATACAAACGGCTGAAAACAGAATTTAGCTCTCAGTGCCTATACATTTATGTTTTAATTTTCCGTATGTGCTAAGCCAATGGAAACGTGTGTATTTGCCTGATGGTCAAAACGTAGGCCCCGCAATTGGAGGATAGAATTTTTTTAACCACACTGTAATCCGTAATCTTAAATGAAAGCATTACTGACATTATTAAGTGGGCATTATGTATGCTTTAGTGGTTTTCGTGTTTAACACGACCAGGACCCATTTGACAAGGATCAAATTTCTGCAGCACACAATCATGAATTCCGGGATCCATGTCATGTCGATTTTCATATCTTAACTTCATATCTATCTATACAATAAAAATGAAATGCTGTACGTTGGTAAGCGCATCACTTGAGAACGGCTGGACCTATTTTGCCAGGTATTGCCTATTTTTTGAATGATTGAATGTTTTCAATTGAAAGTAAAAATGGTGATGATCTGAAAGAAAACATTCCAGCCTAAATTAAAATAGAATTTTACTTTTGTGTTGTTCGCGATCTCTTCAAAAACTAGTTTATTGAAATTTAGACAGGTCTGTCGGCTCAGCTAGTAGCAAATAACATTATATCAGGTCGGCTTTTTCAATTTTCTAAATGTCTAAAGGATTTGTTTGCGGTACATTTTCTCACCGATTTTTTTGTCTAAAGGCCGTATGACACGATGTCGAATTTGTTGTGAAATTTCTGTAAAACGGAAAAATTTTCGCAAAAATTTCCATGGTAAATTATTTAGAACCTGCTCTACATAATTCGAGAAATCTGCGCGGGAATCTGCGCAAAGATAACAAATGTTCATCTGTCAGTTCATCTTTCCGACCAGATGAATTAATTGTTATTGTGATTGTTATTCAGTTATTCGAGTTATTCTATTTTGGTATGCCTTGTCCCAACTTAACATGATGAAACGAAAAATACCCTATATAATTGGTTAATACGCATGCGCCATCTGCTTTTTTATTCGTAAAATTTCTTTCTACGTGTCAGACGCAAATTTACCAAACCAACAAATTTTCACAAAATTTTACCAAAAAAAACTACTATCTGATAGAGAAGAGTGTTTTAAATTTTTATGTATTTTATTTCCTCCACTTTTTTTATACCATGTCTTTCAAGGTAGAAATTTGATATGAGATTTAAAATATCGTATTTTACACATTGCAAAACGGACGTTATACATATTTAAGTCCTGAAAGTGTATCAGAGAACTCTAACTTTTTATTAGAATTCGTTTTGGTATTGACACAATCTGTATAGTCTTGTCTACAAAATCTAATTCATACCTCAACTGTATAAAACACCATGCATAAAGTGCAAGTTGTTGAACTGGAGTTAATCTTTGCTGGTATGGAAGACATATATCGGGTGTCCCAACTAAAATTTGTACCCCCCAACAATTTCAATTTCGAAAGACTCAGAAGCAAACGCTCGAACAGGTCAATTTTGTTATCAAGGGGGACGAAATTGTACCAAAATTTCATGTCTTAGATCTCACCCCTTGAGCCAGGGAAGCCACCCCCTTAAAAAATTTAAATGGCATGGGGGGGTCGTGTAATACATCGTTTTAAAGCTTATTCAATTCTCTATCCAAACCTACGTTTATCGATTCCTTTCTACAAAAAAAAAAGCATGAATTTGATATCTTCCAAATCTACATAAAATACTCAACTAAAATTTGTACCCCCCAACAATTCCAATTTCGAAAGACTCAGAAGCAAACGCTCGAACAGGTCAATTTTGTTATCAAGGGGGACCAAATTGTACCAAACTTTCAACTCTTAGATCTCACCCCTTTAGCCACGGGAGCCACCCCCATAAAAAATTTAAATGGCATGGGGGGTCGTGTGATACATGATTTTAAAGCTTATTCAATTCTCTATCCAGATCTACTTGTATCGATTTGTTTCTGCAAAAAAAGCATGAATTTGTTATTTTTCAAATCGAGAGTATTTTATGAAGATTTGGGAAATAAAAAATTCTTATGCTCTTTTTTGTCGAAACGAATCGATAAAAGTAGGTTTGGATAGAGAATTGAATAAGCTTTAAAATGATGTGAGATCTAAGACATGAAAGTTTGGTACAATTTCGTCCCCCTTGATAACAAAATTGACCTGTTCGAGCGTTTTCTTCTGAGTCTCTTGAAATTGGAATTGTTGGGGGGTACAAATTTTAGTTGGGACACCCTGTATGTATAGATCTTAATAACCAGCAAGTTTCAATACATTTTCGTGGTATAGAGCGAATTGGCATATCTTGTTTAAAAAGATAAGAAATAATTCAATGTAGCAAAATACAGAATGAAACGTATCTCATATATGGACTGTGGACTCATTTCCTCTCAATGAAATTTAATCTCGAAACCAGGAATAAGTTGAATTTGAAGTGCGTTCTCCCCTCGTGGTGTCATTTTTGGACGAATATGATATCATTAAGATAATTGCCTTCGAAGGTGGATGTTGAGTTGAGTGCTGTGAAATGGACCCGGAATGCTGCACGTTGACCTCCAGGGATTAGAGAGCTGCCAGAGTCGTAACAAATGGGGCGGCAACGAAATCCCCGTGTGTAGATATACCTGGCGGATTAATTCAATATTATAATATCGGACCGCGCTCTCGGTCTCGGCTCATTGTGTTCTTTATCGCTACAAACTTTGATACGGCCGAAAGATGACATAAATCTGAAAGCCATCCATTCTTCTATTATGTTAAAATGATGTAGGGCCGCCTTGCAGCTACAGGCCGAGCAGATCTTTTTATTCATCCGCTGCCCATAAATATATCGCATAATGGTGGAACTGAACCGTCCTCAAAAATTCCACCGCAACCAACGTCGCGAACGATTCTTGATCTCGCTGCCTTTACCCCACGATGTTTCCTTTTATTACGAATCTTGAATGTGCGTCGCTTCATTTGATCGTCACAATGTGACGGGGTGAAATGGGATTTTTATTTCCAAACTTTGATACCATCGCACCAAAAGTCGTCGGATGGCTCTGCTGATGGGCGTTTATGCGCCACCTGTTCCACCACGCAGATTATTACTACCAACATAATGCTTTTCCGACCAATCCACTCCTCACTATAATAATCTCCGAGGAACATCCTATCCAATTAGACAACAAGCCAATAAGCTTTAATACATCCTAAGCTGACCCACTGGCCTATATTGGACAATCTGAATTACGCCAACTTATCCGCTACAGTGAAAAATCGGACAGCTGAAGACGCACTCACGCTGAGGATGTAAGCGTTAAGTGAAATGTAAACGTAATATTAATTGACGCATAAAAATTATAACAAGCTTGCGTTACGACATGTAAGGTATAAGGCTTAAAGCTTTCGTAATTGTCTTCGTAAACATTCACATAAAATTAAATAAATGTTCCTAATAAAATTCCTTATGCGCAAGCTCGGATGCAGCTGCTCGAGAAATGCGAGAAGTATCATCCGTAACACAAATCTTCAAGTAACTTTAGATTTCGAGATTAGTCTTTGGTTCTTATTTGACAGAGCAATTAAAAGTTAACTGCAATCTCGCTTTAAAAATAATCAGGTAGGGCAATGTGCGTAAATCTCGGCATTAGATGTCAAAAATGGTAGAATAATAATGAAGCACTTCTTGTGAACTTTTCTTGATCGTTAAAGCTAATTTATAGATTCCTTAGATTGTGGTCTAACTTTTTAAATAGAACTGTTATAGTTTGACTTTATGTCCTAAATTGAAAGGACATTTCTCTACGAATAGGTATGGTAGATGAACAGTAACGCAAATTTCATTATAAATATCTAGTTAAAATAAATATGTTAATTATTGTCTTAACGAACCGTTGCTTCGCGTTGAGCATTCTCCTGAAAAATTACTGGAGTTTCATTGCCCGCAGCTACAATTAATCTGTTTATTACGGCTTCTTGATCCACACAGCTGATGAAAGTACATACAAGAATGAGTACATTATAAATCTTAAAGGCAATTGTTGAAAAAAATATTCTGTATGCAAAAATAACTAGTTCGAGACGATGTTTATTCACAACATTCTTTGAAGCACTTGCTACACCAGGAAAATTTAATTATCGGTATACACAAAACGGTATTTTGTAAAATAATCAGTTGCTGTAATTCATTACTGCTCGCTTCGACATTACCTTCTTGTCCGCGCCTATATTGCCAAATATGGTAATGATAGCTTTTTAAGGACTCCAACTGTACGATTCTGAACATCGAGATACATAGGTATATAAGCGTTGCTAGAAACATCATGGAGGTATCAAAGTACGTACAGTAGTGACTCGTTAAACGGGATCAACAGAAAACCACCCGATTCGAATTACTGAAAAAAAAGTTCAACTTAAATTTATTGTAGGCTTAGTGATTAATATTCAGTGATCAACAGCTTTGAAATAATACTTATGTAACTTGTGAACTTTGAAAAATATATAATGTTATTATTACATTACATCATTAAATTTGTTATCAAATAATAGTTTGTTTTATTAGGAGCAAAAGTGAGGCTTTTCGTGGCAATTCTGTAGACTTCTCACGAAAATACACTTTCCTCTGAATAAAAGAGACTATTTTTTCTTTAAATGCCGAAAATCTGACAATTTCTTTGATTTGATAAATTGATTTCATTTATAACTGTCTCCAAAATTGCTTCCAAAGTTTATTCATCATGTTCTTTTTTCCCTTTTCATTATCTACTAGTAAATCCAGTCGGCAACCTTTGTCTATATCTGCCGCTGTTTTACCAATATTTAAAAAAATGTATCTTCTGGATTATTATTATTATTGTTTATACGTTAAATCTAAATTTCTTAAAAGTACAATTTACGCCATTGTTTTATTAGATTTGGATTACTAAATCATTAAATATCCGGATTATCTTTTGATACGGATTATGGCAGCATCCGGATTACGGCGACACTAGTGTATCGTGTTCTGTATTTCACGTTTTATAATAATAATAAGATATTTTATTTTCTTGTCTTCCGGCTTTAAAAAGAATTAATTTTTTTTCCATATAATAACAGAATAATTTGTTTAACAACAGTTAAATTAATTTTTAAATTCTTTCTCTTTTCTGCCTTTTTATCTATGTTCTTTTTTCTGTTTAATACTCCTTTCATCCAGCTTAGTTCTTTCCCTTCTTCTGCAAATAGCATTTTCCTGTCTTTTCTGTCCTCTCTCAGCTGCTAATCTCTGCACACTCTCTCATCTCACCTTCTAGTATAGTTGTTTTTTGTAAACCTATCGTTCTTCTTCCTCTCCCTTCTCAGGTATGTCGGCAGGTGCTCTGTAATTGGTGTTCTATTATTTCCATTATACCTTGACTTTTTTATCCTCGTTCTCCTTTCCTGCTTCTGTACATCTCCGGCCGTCTCGACTACCTCTCTCAGTACATTTGCTCCATTTTTTCTTCGCCTCTGTTTCCTCCACTACATACCTCTCATAATATTTTCTTCTCTCTTTTCCTGCTCTTTCCGCCATCACATTCTTTATTTCTTTCCAACACTCTTGTAAGATCTTACGTTCCGTTCTTTCTTTTAATCTCTCTTCGAATCTTAAACTGTTCTTTTTCCTTCTTTCACTCTTATCATGTCCTTATGTCGACCGAATTTTCTTTCGCCTATTCTCATACATGTCCTACCACGCCGTTCGTTTTCATTTCAAGTCCCTTTATGTCTTTCCGTCATTATTGTTTTCGTGAAATGTGTGGTCCAGGTATTTTATTTTCCCTATATCTTTTTTCCATTTCAATTCCTCTTTCTTTCTTCTGGTTCATTTCTAAAAAATCATAATTTTTGTTTTCTGCATATGCCAGCTAGTGCACTTTCGTGTTTCTACCACCACTCCTGGGCTAGTCTCAGTTTTTCTTTCATGTCGTTTATGTATGTCGCGAATCGACTGGGACTGAGTAGGCATCCTTGTTTTACCCCTTTTGTCGTCCAAAATCTTTCGTTCATTCTTCCGTTTACTTTTCTTCTGTTTTCCGTTTCTAGGTAAGATGTCCTTTATTCTATTCACCAATATTTGTTTATTCCTTTCTCTCTAAGATGCTCTCATAATCTTTCTCAACTTACACTATCGAAAGCCTCCTTCAGGTCTTCAAACAACGCGCACATCTTCTCTCCTATCTTATCGAGTTCTTTATATTTTGGGTGTTTTTTGTACACGTTGTCGATGGTGCTTCCTTCTTGTTTGAAGCCATTTGGTAACACTTCTTTCTCCTCTAGTTCTTTCTTCAATGTCTCTTCTAGTATCATTGCGTAGATCTTGTATGCCGTGCTCAGCAAACTTACTCCTCGGTAATTGTCCACCTATTCTTTTTTCATTTTTTTGTGTACCGGAATCCATCGCGTTGCCAGACATTGTTTGCTATCTCCCTCATTGTCTGTATTATTTCTTCCGTTACATACATCCACGCTTCGTTTTGTAGTTTTGTAGTCTTCTCCCACCGCTTTTTCTTTCTTCATTCTTCCTATTATTTCCATCTAGTAATTTTTTAAATTATTTTCTATATTCTTCTATCGTTATCTTTTCATGTGTCCTCCTTTTCACCTTTTCCTCTCTGTTTATGTATTTCAAGACTTCTTCTTCTGTGTTGATTGATCTAATTTTCTCTTTTTCTACTCCTCTTTTCTTTTCTTCCTTTTTCTTCTCACAAGTGTCCTTCTTTAGTTGCGCCCGGTATTCTTTTCTCGATCCCTTCCCATTTCTCCATTTCCTCATTTGCATTCTTGCAAGTCTTCTTATTTCTTTGCATTCTTTGTCATACCATATATTTCTTCCCATTCTTCCTCCTACTTCTACTTATGTTTTCTTTGTTCACACCGCTTCTTTCATTTTTCTTTCGAGTTCTTTCATTATTGTTTCGATATATTTTTGTTTTCTATCTTTTTTTTAAATGTGTTGTAGCGCATTTCGGTACTTTTGTATACTTTCTTCTTCCCCGATTGTTGTTATGTTTATTTTTTTCTCGTATCTTTTTCTTTTTATTTCTATTTCGGTTGGTGCTCTAATTCCACTTTCCCAATTCAAAACTTTTGGTTCACTCTTGCATGATCAATCACTGATTCTCCTCGGGGCCCCACGTACGTAAATTCCCCTACATCGTCCTCCCAGTTCCCATTTGGTACTTCATATCCTCTCTCTTTCTTCTGTCCCATTATTGTGTCTTCCTAATATTGTCAAAATTCCCGCATTGAACTCTCTCTCAATTATTACATTTTTTTTTGTCTCACTTTTTGTCTACCGTTACTATTTTAACCTTTTTTTGTGAAACTTCTTTTCGCACGATGTAAGCTTTTGGCACGGTGTAAGCCTAATTCGACACGAAAATTGACACGAAAATGCGTAATGTTTAATAATAAGTGGGAGAATATATGTATTTATATTTATAATTTATAATTTTCATTTTCATCATCCTTACTATTCTCAATTATTTATTGTTCAATAAAAAGTTTCAATTCTGTCGCGCGTGGACCAGTTCTCTGTAGTACTTGTTTTGTTATTATTTCTTCTTCAATTTCTTTTCTTGCTCCTGCAATGATGCCTCCTTTCGTTCTTCCTTTCTTCTTTTTTCTTTCTGCTGCTTGACATCTCCATACGTAGTCTCTGGGAGTTCTCTCTACTATCTTCTTCCATTCCTTTTTATCCACGTTTCTACTATTTCAATTATGTCGAATTCACTTAGGTATATACTTCCAAAAATCCTTTGTTTGTTATCCCCACCACATTCCAATATAACAATGTTATTCTTGTTTTTGTTTTCCTTTGGTACTTTTCTGTTAATTCGTATACCTTATTTCGTTTTGCGTTCTCTCTTCTTGTTTCTTATCGTTTTCTTTCTTTTTTACTTTCACCCGAGGTCGTCATTCCATCTCCACCAATTTCCCTCTACTTGAAGTTTCCTATAGCGTATACTTACCGTCTTTCATTCTTTGCTATAATAGCTCTTATCTTTTTTTGTATCTCTCTTTCTTTCCTTGTTAAATCGTTGATTATGAAGATTTTTGGTTTTCTTTTTTTCTCATGACGTTCTGCTTCTGTTTCCATGTCCCTATTTTCGCCACTATTATGTCTTCTCCCTTTACAGCATAGGCCTCTGTTCTTCACTTTTGTTTTCAACTAATCTTCAACCATATTCTCGACTATTTTCTCATGCTTTGTCCTATCTCTTTTAGTCTCAGCCTTATTATTACTATGCTATTTCTTCTTTCGATTCTGTCTTTTTTTACATCTTCGTCTCCACCTGTTCTATCTTCTTCTCAAAATCGTTTCTCTTTTTCCTCCATCGCCTTCTTCAGTTATTTCATTTCCCTCTTCAGTTATTCCATATCTCCCCTGAGCTGTTTGTTGTCGTTCTTTCAGCTCTCTCATTTCTGGTTTCACATATCTTTTTTTACTTGTTTTAGGTCGTTCGTCATTTTCTCCATTATGTCCATTTTCCGCGCAATTTTTTCCTGACTTCTTCTTTGTTCTGGTGATCCTATTTTTTTTTGCTAGCTTTTTTTGATGCTTCTACGAAGGCGCTGAACGGACATGAATGGAAAAATAACTGACAACGATTTTTTTCTACCAATTCCGACTTTTTTCTGGCAATTCTGAGTTTTTTCTGGCAATTCTGACTTTTTTCTGGCAATTCCGACTTTTTTCTGGAAATTCTGAATTTCTTCTGGAAATTCTGAATTTCTTCTGGCAATTCTGACTTTTTTTCTGACAATTCCGACTTTTTTCTGGCAATTCTGACTTTTTTTCTGGCAATTCCGACTTTTTTCTGGCAATTCTGACTTTTTTCTGGCAATTTCGACTTTTTCTGGCAATTCCGACTTTTTTCTGGCAATTCTGACTTTTTTCTGGCAATTCTGACTTTTTTTCTGGCAATTCCGACTTTTTTCTGGCAATTGCGACAAGGGTAGGACAATGGTGCTTTTTTGTTGCCCAAACTTAAAAGATTGTCTACATTTTGACTATCACGTACATTGAAATGTGACCTTCTTGGAGTATGTTTTTTTAATAATAATATTAATAGAAGTTTGTCCAATCTGAAAATCATTCCTGCCTGCTGTAAACGGGCAGAGACCCTTGCGGCTGGAATGCAGAAAGCAGTCATCTTGGGGTCGTTGCGTCTGTTCAGGGCACATGATTTACGGGATTCATAGCTACTGACATTTCACATTTCATTCTTCATATTTAATGATTTACTTTCCATTATTCACATTTCGTATTTCATATGTGATATTTCGTTTTTAAACGGTGTTATTTAGCTTGCCTTTTTTGTTTTTTGTGTCTTGTGTCTTGTGTGGTTCAAATCTAGTAATTGAAATTTACCCCCTTCCGATTGATCTGAAATTTGGTACACACGTTTAGTTCTGATGACAATACAAATATGTATATTCAGTATCATTGTAAATTCAAGATGGCCGCCGCCTCAAAATGGCGGATAACATTTTTTTTCAATCCAGTCAATATGTTGACACCCATATAAAAGCGCTTAACTAGTACAATACAGTACACCAGGAAAAAATTCAAAATGCAAGATGGCCGCATCACAAAATGGCGGATTACATATTTTCTTCAATCCCTTCAGTATAGGTATCAAATGAAAGGGCTTAACTAGTATAATACAGTACACCATGAAGAAAATCAAAATCCAAGATGGCCGCATTACAATATGGCGGATTACGTATTGTCTTTCAATCCCCTCAATATGGGTATCGAATGAAAGCGCTTGACAGGTAGAATACAGTACAGTTTAGACAAAACTAAAAACTTAAAAATAAAATAATTAAAAAACATTTTTAAGTTAAACGGCTTTATTGTAAAGAAGCATAATAGTGATTCATAATGTACTAAAAGCAAAAAAATAACTAGGTAGGTACTAGGTACCAGTCATCACACCACTCTTCTCATCAATCTAGATCATGGGGCGTAACCTGAGTAAATATATAAATGATCATTCTGTGATGTCGCACGATGATAGTGACGAATTTACTTTTACACACAGTTTGCATAAGATGCATACCATACCTATAATAATATGGGCGGTTGACTGTAGATAATCGAAATTAGACTCGCCCCACGAAAAAATGTTTTACTTATTTTATTTAGATGCATGGCCACAGCGGTCACAGCGCAAACCTCAGGGCACCATGCGAACCCTGTGTATTTCACGCTTTGCATTCTGCAATTCACCTATTATATTTCATGTTTTTGTTTCATATTTCATATTATGCATTTTACATTTTTACAAATTTACATTTTATATTTTATAATTATTCCACAATCTACATTTTAAAATAATCATGCTTTTCGTGATGCATGTTATGTTCTTGTTTCACATTTCATCTCTCATGATTTTTATTTTAAATTTCTTATTACATTTTCATTTACAAATTCTTTTGACATGACATCTTACAACTCACGCGCACCTATTCAAAATGTGAGTGTCAGGAAATTTTGCTCTCATGTCCGCGTCAATTACTAATTAAGTGTGAGCAGCCCCTTTGATCGAATTTCTGGTATCAGTTTGTGCGTAAAGAAACAGAGTAATTAGAAAAATACCCAAAGATCATAAAAAAATAATCACTTTGTAGTCGAAACATTATTAATTGCCACGGGTATATACTTTAATCCCTAAAAATGTCCTTACTGTGACACTTGAAAAAATTCATAACTATGCTGCAATATTTATTACGGACATTAGTCTTACAGTAACTACTTTTGCATAATCCGATAAGGACTTAAAACGGCTTTAAGTTTGATTTCCGGCTCAAATATGGCAATATCTCAAATCTACACCCCGGTATAATCCATTAGGATCCATCTGATGGTCTAATAGGCTTTGGTGGCGCGCTCGGACTATTAAAAATAGGCCGTTGATTAAGTGCGAAAACCTCGTCGTCCGTGGCCGTTAGTAGCGGTGAAATGGAACCGCCGTCTTTGGAATAACGATAAGTGAAATAAATTTAAAAGTTTCCCTGCAGAAACGACTTGAAAGTTGCGATAACGGATTTAATGAACCCTATCGTCTACAGAGGCCTGAATGGGTCTTACGCCGACTCACAAAGGGCCTTAATTTATTGCAGGCGATGTGATTGTTGCATGTTCGTAACCGGTGCTGAGACCATATCTTCATTTCTGCGAGTGTTGTATATCACGTATGTGCGAGAGAGTAACAAGGAATTACTACGAAAACTTCAATTTATTTCTCCATCACCTCTAAAAAAAACTCGTTTCCGAAAATCTGACCCTTGGGAGAAACTCGAGGAAAGATCATACATCATATCCTGCGTGATAATGCATGCGTGCGTCTTCGCGTCCTCAGCTACTCCGGGCATATCTAAATAGAACTTTTTTCCCTCGAAAAAACACAACAAAGAGTCAATTTTGTGTGAGCGTAGCCAAATGCGAATGAATGCGACCCAGATGTAAGGACGGGCAATTATAACTTATTGTCTTCTTGTCACATTTTGACGTTTGGAATTCCAAGAGGATGTGTCTTCAATGGTCAAAGCGGTAAGCGTATAGAGGATGCCGAATAATTTTATGCCGTCGGCCTGGGGGACTGGGGGTAAAACAGGAATCAATCACATGCACGAGTCTTTGTTCGGTGTCGCAGACTTCTGAATTACGAAATAAGTTTTAAGATAATTAAAAAAAATTGAACATGTCTGGTCATTCATTTCATGAAGGGTTCATAAATAATAATTTATTGGGTGTTTGCATCCTACCTTTTGAGAAAACATTAATCTGTTTAAATACAAATCGATTTCATATGTATGGCCCATAGTGTGGGACTTTCCAGGTAGACCCCTCGATTCTTTTGATTTATTCCGTCATTTTATAGTTTCACCGAAAAGTAACAGCCAAAATTCTCTTGCGAAAACAAAGTTTCATCCTACGGTTCAAAAAAAGATTACCAACAGCGGCCAACATAATTTCTGCTGATCACGTGATACGTACTCATCAAGCTCCCCAGGCTGCTCACATTAATGCCATCTTAACATGACTATTCTTGTAAGGAATCCAACAAATTATTTATTTACGTTTGTTGTTCGTGAAAACATCAGCGGAAACGGAACTCGTAAAGTTCGGGAAATTTCCAATGTTCGTCACCTTGTCTGGCGTTGCTCCGTTTTCCTCTTTTTGCATTCCCGCTTTTTGGGAAGCAGCTGCAATACACCGGGGCATCAAAATTTTACAGTCATAACATTTTTAATTTAATAGCATCTAAATTGTTTCAACGATCGTATAATCTCGACCAAGTGTATAAAAGGCCAATTATATGTGTCTCTAAATGTCTGCATATCTCTGAGTTTGTTAAAAATACCGGCGTTCTAACACATTTTCATTATTTTAAATTTTGTTATAACTATTTGCTTCTATGGTTGTCTGAAATGTAAAATACACATTTATGTAATTAATTTTTTACGTCTGCTATTTTTAATTTATGAGCTGCGCTGTATAATTTTATTACGTTCGCTCAATAGATGTCTATAGTGCCCAGTTTAAGTGCCTGTAATATATGTCAATATTTTGTTTTATTCCCGTCTATGCATAGAATTAAATTTCCGAAGATGCTCGAATCTGGTTAGCCCAACCAACATAAAATAATTAATTTCAGAAAATTCAAACCATTTTCAATTATGGTCTTGTACGTATGTGTACCACTTGCATGAGTGAAAGTGGAGTATATTGGACCACTTTTATTAAATCTATTTTTTACTAAGTTACTAAGTCCGAGAAGCTCAAAGAAGTTCTGAAGAGTTACTGTGCACCTTTTGATATATCCTGTATAATTCTCAATAATCAAGAAAATTTTAGATCAAACTTCGTTCCAAATTAGCCGACTGGTCGGATTAATTGGACCACAGAGTGGCTAAATTGGACTTAGATACAAACAAAACATTCAAATGCTTTTCACAAAGAAAATATTGTATAATACTCACGAACTTGTATCTAAAATGGACTGCCAATGCTGCTATCAAATATTACCCCAGCTAGGGCGCAGAGCCATATTGTGCACTTGACGTCAAAAGATGCGCAAAATTTAAACTTCACAATAAAAAAAGACTTAAATGACGAACAAAACAGCTTTTCTGCTGTCTTGTAACGGTCACACAAGCATTTATTGTTATACACAAGAGGAAAGTAATGAATAAACAACACTTCAATGTCATTAGTTCATTCAATCAAGTTTAAAAATATTACTAAGTGTAATATTAACACACTTGTAAACTTGGGAAAAATCACCTCCAAAATGACGCGCCAAACAAACATGTACAGATGCCGTATCAATGACAGATAATGGGATAATGGTAGTACCATGTTACCAACAATAGCAACAACCTTAGCACAAATTCCCAAAAAAATCCCTAGTTTGTGCACAATATGGCCGCGCCCATAGTGAGGTAATTTTTCGATTACTGCGGATATACTATTAGCACTCCATCTTAGATACAAGTTTGTGATAATACTAGAAGGTAGTTAATAAACTAGCGGCAAACATTAGGGGATATTGCTAAATATTTTTTCACCTTAGAAAATGTGTTCTTTTTTAAATGATTCAAAAAGAAATTTGTGTTAACCAATTTAATGCACCAAGAAAAAAATTAATAACAAAGATACCTTAAACCAAAGGAAGAAATGATTATTTTCAAACTAATAATGAGTATGGCCACCATGAACTTGCATAACCTCCCCCACTCTTCGAGACATGCTCACCACCAAATTGGTCAACTCTGCTTGTGGGAGATTATCCCATAAATATGGCAAAATTTGAACCAACTGCTTCCTATTCATTGGAGGTGTCTGATGATTTTTTAACGGTTTCTGCAGCATATCCCAAGCGTGTTCCAGGGGATTAAGATCAGGGGAGCGTGGTGGTAATGCCAAATGTCTAATGTGATTAATTCGTAGGGCTCTATGAACAGCAGCAGTTCTATGCTAATGGCCGCAGAAGTCCATGGATGATTTCTTGAACATAGATCCTACAATTCATGTTACTTTCACACGAGTATGAAAACAGTAATTTTTTCACACTAATAAAAATTGAAGATAAAGTTTTTTATTTAACATAAAGATAAAAACCAGGTGGAATATTTGAAGACACCAAAATATGTTTTCTATATCCTTTAATTTTTACCGCCAGTATATAAGTATGTATAGCAAAAACAAAAACTCATAAAATTAAGAAGCACAGTTATTGCATACATCGGGATTTCCTTTGCTACATCTTTTGAACAAAACATTAAAAAATTACACTGGAAAATACACATAGATCTAATAGTGAGATATAGTGGTGGTAAAATTTAGAAAACGGTCTAATATTATAGTTCTAATCAATAGAATTGGGTGAATCAGATAATCGGGATAATCGAGAAAATTTGGAGAAACCATAAAATTACAGAATTAAAATAATTAAGAGCTTTGAGAAAATCAAAAAAGGTCAGTCCAAAAGTCCAAAAACTTCAAAATACATAATCAGGAAAATCACAAATATGAAGAAGATAAGGAGAATTCGAGGAGTTAGAACCAAGAAAATCAACTAAACCCAAAAAACGAAATCAATAGTCAAAAAATAAAAAAATAAGACTGTCAGATCAATCAAGACAATTAAGAGAATTGGGAGGGGAAAAGGAGCAAAGAAATTGCATAATCAGAGAATGAAAAGAATTAGGAGAATCAATTATTCTGGAAATAGCAAATAAAACTGGATATCATAATAATATATTGTGCAACTAGTGCGGCAAGTTGTCGATTGCCCACGAAAGCGAAGTTGAGCGCTCATTCGGTTGAGGGGGCAATCGACAACGCCGCACGAGTTGGACATACTATTTTTTATTGCAAATGCGGAATAAATCCCAATATAAAAATGGACTCCAGGGGCAAATTCAGTTTTCAGTAGTTTGTTTATCTGAATTTGCGTGTGCAAAGGATAATTTGCGTGCGACAAGTAAACTTTGCGCACCCAAATTAATAAATGGGCAAACCGTTACTTTGCAACCGTAACCGAGGTTGCAAAGATACTGTTTGTCTACATGAGCAATAAAAAAAATAGAGAGAGATTCACAGTAAGTTAGGCACAGTTAGTTAAGAATCATAGAATCACAAGAAAATAATAATAATAATATCTATTTATTTAGTGTAATTAAGATTACATGAAACGTCAAAATTAATTTGATTGTTAACACAAAGAATATGTATGTGACAAAAAACGTTATAAACAAACAACATAAATTTAAATTGCGAAAAATTCGTCCAAGGTATAAATTACTGTTTTTCGAAGTAGGAGTCCTTTAACTTGGCGCACAAAATTTGCTGATGAATAATTTGTGTATGTCTTTGGTAACTTATTATAGATTTTGGCTCCCCAGTAGGGGACACCTTGTGAAGCTGTGAATCTATGGTAGGGTATTTTCACATTGTTCCTATTTCTTGTGCTGTAGTCGTGGTATTCTCCGTTCAAATTAAATTTGCTTCTTTTACTCCATAATAATAGAATATATTTGACCGTTTTCAGAATAAACAAACTTGCCAAGGTGAGTACTTTATGTTCTTGAAGACTTCTCTGCAACTCTGTCTTCCACTTACTTCTGCTAATAATCTAATAATCATTTTTTTGTAGGATGAAAACATGTTCTGCTTCCACTGCTGTTCTCCAGAAAATTATACCGAATTGTAAAATTGAATGAATTTTTGCAAAGTAGTAGGATCGCGATGCTTTGTAAATACTTATCCTTGTATAGTAACGTGCACGATAATCTAACATCCATAAAACGGGGTCTATTGCCCAGAATTATCTTAACAATGGAGGACTATACCCAGCCATAAATTTCCGAGGCCAAAGTCTGGCTTACTCCGAAAGCTTTTTTGAAACCGTGAAGCCACGACCATACTATCACCGAAACTATCATAAATAAGTAATGTATTTTATTTTTTATATTGCTGCAGATATTAAAATGCAAAAATATGTAGGTATTATTTATTAGTAAAACTAGTTGTACAAATTACTATTGTACAACTAGCATAATATTGTAACTGTATAATATTCAGTGTAAAACGAAAGTAACGCATCCAATTTATAAAATGAGAAAATAATAATCACATGCACAGGTCAAACTTCAGTTAAATGTGTATTGCCATAAAAATAAATAAACAAGCAACTCAAAGACGTTGCCGCTTCCTGTTGATTTACAACCCTGAACCTTTCTCATTGTGCATCTAATTTGAGGCAATAGGTTATATTATAATTATTATCGTGCCTCGCACATTAAGTCGTCGTAGGCAATATAGTGCGGATGGTAACCTTTTACAGAGATCTTCTATAATGTTCGCACCATTTCAACTTGGTGTCAATTTTTAACCCCAAAAATTTTATTGGTTCCTGGTAGGTTTTCCAGTTAAATTTTGTGTGTGTTTTCTCTTCATTTAAAGACAATTTATTGAAGTTTATCCATTGTTTTGTTGCTCGTAATGTTTCTTTTGTTTTGTTTTTCAATTGTTTCCTTCGTAGCGGGGTCCTTTAGCGAAACCAGAAAACCAATAGAATATTATGGAGAATCAGAAATATCAATAGAATTGCTAGAATAAAGAAAATTAAAGGAGGCAGGACAATCAAAGGATTAAGAGAATAACAACTAAATATAGAATCAAAAGGGGCAGTAAAGTCAAGAAAATCAGAAGAATGGGAAATTTATAAAAATTCACAAAATCAAGAGAAAACTTAAATGTAGAATCAACAGAAAAGTTTGACAGAAAAACAGGAATTAAAAGAGAAGAAGAAGAAGTAGAAATAAGTCAACCTAGATGTCATAAAGAAACCTCCTTCTAAAACAGAATTGTCTTTTTTTTACTTGCTACAAGGAATACTGGCCCTGAATAGCCCTGGTCTTTTATAATTTACGATAGTGGTTTTTAAGACATCTAAAGCTTAAGAAGTTTGTGCGTGGAGTTCAAATTAATGTCAATACACTATGCAATTTTTAACCAGCCTTGGTCGGCTACAAGTTCTGATACAAAGTTAAGAACGTAAAAATGTTCATTACAATATAAATTTATTTTTCAAGCATCCGTTGCTCTTTGACACAAATAAAATTTTTCAGAAGAATGAATGAATTTATGTAGTGACCCCTGACCATCGTTTTGTATTTAGACATGTTCTAACTGATGCGAACATATCAACGAACAATGGGCTTTTATCCTACAATATTCATTTAGCATGGTTAGTCTCTTGTTATTATTGTGGATACCGAAGAAAGTCAAATAAATCAGAATGTGCTGTCCCGACGTATGTCACTGGCTCTAATTAATACAAACTCGGAATGTTGTTTGCTTTCGAGTTTTTTCCTTTTTTTTTATCCAGAGATTCCCTCTGGTGGGAGACAATAACAATATCGGATCCAATAAGCGGCAAATCACCCTGTTCCCGACCAATTTAATATGGACGGGGTTGGAAAGTGAGACGGTAGCGTTCCTGAGCGCTCGAGTACGATACGGCGATGCTGTCGAGGCCATAAATAACACTGTCTAAACGTTATTTTTGGGAAGCTAACGACATTCCTGGAGCGGAGTCGTTATCAGACACCCGGCCCTGCAATATCAGGAGCTGTCAACGCGGGATTCCAGCTCTGGAATGCGGATATTGCTAGCTCTCCGGCGTTCCGCTGCCGTGTACACCCCCCGAAAACCACCCCCGTTCGCGAATGCACCCCTCGGATATTATAATTGCCCTCTGTAAATCAGACAATGTCAGAAAGAACGCTGCACTGTGCCACCACCAGATGCATCTTCCTGGATATTTTTGAGCAAGATAGAGTTATTAGTGGGTGATACGTAACAACGGTGATATAGACAAAATATAGATGATATAGATATCGTTTTTCTTCAATCAGTAATGTATAACAGTTATATTTTTCAGTCGTTAGAGTCTCAAAAGCTTTCATTTCTTCATAAAATATTGGATTACAATGTTTAAAAGTACTATTCTATGATAGTGAATAAAAACTGGCAGATTTTTCAGCCATGAAAGGGCCTAAAAAATAAATATTCGTGTCATTTTTCTATGATTTCCAATTCCAATTCTTCCTCTTCCAACTTCCTTATGGACACATTTGTCTGTCTGACTTCGCCATTATCCTTTCACAGGATTAGGTTGTCACTTTTAGTTTCACTAACGAGAGGTGACGTAGAAACAATTTAGGAAAAACAATAAAATTATATGTTACAACAGTCTCTACAAAAAAGTTCAATCTTGAAACTATGAACTCGAGGAACTTTGCAGCTGAAAAATTGCCGAAATCTAATTGGTGAATGACAGAATTGTAGAAACCTGAGGACTTGAACAATCTGACAAATAAGCGGCCCTGTCACGATGTCGAGCGCATACAGTGGCATTAAGCAATGGTGGATGCGCCGCTTCAAGAAAATATCAAATCTGAAGATTCTTTCTGGTATTAGTGTCGTCTTTATCATAGCATGACCGTCGATCCTGTATTTCATTGAAAAGCGCGGACAGCGTCGTCAAAAATTAAAAATCTTCGGGAATGATGGATATGCCACTAAAAAAATTCAAAAAATGTTCTCAATCATCACTGGTGAATCGATCCATTATTTTCTATGTTGATGAATATTAGCGGCTGATAAACATTCATCAGTGCACACCGTCTGAAATTCAGGAAGTCGTTAGAGGCGTCCTTCTAACCACAAAAATCACTCAAAAAATGCAATCAATTAAATCCTCAAATTTTATAATTATTATGAACTCTCACAAATGTACTCAAATATACTCTCAAATGTAGTCGGTTAAACGCGTTTGGAGCGTGGGTGGGGGGCTCGTGCTGAGCAAAACAACCCAAACAGGCACACACGTGCGGGGTAGACGTTGTTGACGGTCTGATATTGAATTTTTGATGCGCTATAACGTTGTTGATATATTTGTATAGTGACAATAGGGTACAAATTTGTTTACCTCTTTGACTTGGCACCGACTTCAAACAGATAAGTAGGTAGCACATGTAATAATACATGTACTCTATTATTTTTTTTTTAAAGCTAATTATTTAAGTTATAAATTTTCACGGTTGGTGATAAAAATTCGTATGCACCATGTCAGTAAAGTGTCTTTATCGAACTCGTCGATCTCAGTTTCGTTTTACCTATTTGGTGCATAAATAACTATTATCAATGAGGTAGTATACAAAATTTTGAAAGTTTTTTTATAAATGAAACTGCTTAAAATAGAGGACTCCTATTTTTTCGTTTTGCTGAAATCATAAACGTTTTCATGAAATAAATTAAAAACTATTTCGCGGGCGAATAACTACGTCATTAGTTTCCGAGTGTAGAGGGAGTAAGAGCGAAGAGGAAAGAATCACTAATAAAATGAGTGAGAGTGAGAAATGGAAAGGCGTAGGTCCTCACTTAATTCATATACCGGCCACTGATGACGTATTTTAAACTAGTACAGTTCTCTCATAAAAAATTAAACAAATTTCAATTCAATTTTTTTTTTTCATTTTCAGTAAGTATAATTTCACCGTAATAGCGCTAAACCATACACTTTTCAATGAAGTTTATGATTATTGTATTTTCCAAAAACTTTATTTTTTAGTATACTACCTCATTGAAACCTAATTTTCTCCATCTGTAATACTCGGTTCAGTTTGGTCCTTTTCTTCATTCGACTGTGATTCATCCTCAAGTTCTACATCAGCATCAGTTCATTAGTCGATTCCGTTGTAAAAGTTTATAAGTAACCAATCGTTTTAATCAATGAAGAAATCGATCATCTAAGTAACAACAGTAACGGTTGTGTCGGTCTATGGCTCCCAAAAGCTAAAAACCACATGATGGCCCATTCACATCCATTTTGCATCTACAACATACGTACAAACTTTGACAGCATAGTCCAACATAACCTACATAACTTATATTTTAAACCAATTTTATATTCTAATAGTTATAGAAGACCACGATTATTTATATGTGGTGATGTCAATGACTGTTACAAATATGAGTTTTATTACCACTTTTCTATTTGCAGTTGTTGTCAAATAGCCAAACACAACCAGCGATGCAACTGACACATACGAAGGCGCTGATCGGACATGAATGGAAAAATAACTGAAAAAGATTTTTTTTCTGGCAATTCCGACTTTTTTTGGCAATTCCGACTTTATTCTGGCAATGAGGTAGTATACTAAAAAATAAAGTATTTGGAAAAGACAATAATCATAAACTTCATTGAAAAGTGTATGGTTTAGCGATATTATGGTGAAATTATACTTACTGAAAATGCAAAAAAATTGAATTGAAATTTGTTTAATTTTTTATGAGAGAACTGTACTAGTTTAAAATACGTCATTCGTGGCCGGCATATGAATTAAGTGACGACCTACGCCTTTTCATTTCTCACTCTCACTCATTTTATGAGTAATTCTTTCCTTTTCGCTGTTACTCCCTCTATGCTCGGAAACTAATGACGTAGTTATTCGCCCGCGAAATAGTTTTTAATTTATTTCATGAAAACGGTTATGATTTAAACAAAACGAAAAAATAGGAGTCCTCTATTTTAAGCAGTTTCATTTATAAAAAAAGTTTCAAAATTTTGTATACTACCTCATTCTGACTTTTGACCCATAGTGCTCAGGTAACTTGATTAAACAGATATTTCTTTCTTCCAAATCTCTTCATGACTAAATATACGGGGTGTTATGGAAATTAATACAAATATTTTAGGGGGTGGTAGAACTCGTCAGTTTGAGCAACTTTTTTTTTAATAACTTTTTTTACCTTCTTCTAATATTGACGAATCGTTTCATGCATCAAGTGCGAATTCTAAAAACACTAATGAAAGGGTACGTCTCTTGGCAGACCTCTTTATTGTATTTTTATCGGAATAAGCCCAAACTTTGTGGAAAACGACTCGAGAACACTTATATATTTTAATTACTCGTCCTGTTCTCTGCAAAAGATAAAAGAATTAAGCAGGCAGGTTTGTGGCGAGTTGTTGTTGCATTTGCGTCTGTATCTTCGTCTGCGATCTGAGTAGCGAGAGATGTATTCAAGTTATGCGAGATAATACAAACGCAGCAAATTGGCCAGACCTTGCACTCTTCTGCACCGCTTCATCCTGCTGTATATCGAGTTTCCTTTTTGTTTTGGGTTTGCTTACATGCAGGGCCAGTCAGTGACGTTACCAGGGAACAAATGACTTGAATAAATTAACAAAATATTAATGCGGGTTTCCCCTTTAAACGAGCCAAACACCCGAAACGACTAATAACCAATAAAGAACGAACGAAAACCACAAACGACATGATGTTGGAGACCCTCCCGGAGGAAGCTACACACGAAATTTTCAGCCGGGTTGTTAATCATAAATGGTTTGATGTGAGAGGAAAATATATCTACAATAATTGTATTACGCATAGTAACTAAACTTTTTAATTATTATGCATATTAGCGGATTTAGGATATTAGGGATAGCAGTATACCTATAGTGGGTGTAACAGAAATAGGTATCAAACATTTAACCAGCAACAGAACTTGTAACTCTATGGTTGTAGAGTTAAAAAAAATTCAAAATGTACCACAAAATTCACCGTACGCCACTTCAGGTTGTTTCACTATACCATAACCGTAGCATAGGCACAAGCGAAAGTTTTTCTTTATCAGCAAAGGTCAATCACCGTAACGGAAGGTCATTTATTGTGATCAAATTAAAATTTGGGGGAAAGTGATTTTACATTAATATTAAGGTATCTCTCAGACTGGTCGAGATGTTAGAGAAAATAAATTTGTATTTAACAAAAACAAACGCAAATTTCAATTTTAAAACACTATTGTTAAGATGGAATTTTTAGAACCCACAAAATGTAATAAAAAGTACAATTATTAAACTTGTCTTTTTGTCAACCAATGAGATGTTTCAATTTCAAAACAAACAACCAATATGACAATTATTTTAGTTAAAATTTAAATATATCTAAGTCGAACTCTACAAACTTACAGGTTAAATTGTCAAGCCAAATATGACTGTTTCTGACCTTTTTTCAGATGTCGTGCAATTACACAGGTTCCATCATCCCTCAAATGTTGCAGTTTTTACAAATATTCGGCAACTTGAAAACTGGCCATTGGGAAAACGTTAGTTGTAAATCCGAGTTTCCGAAGCATTTTTAAGCACGTCCCTTTTTTTTTCAATGTTTGTAAGGGCTGGCATTTTTTTAAACTCACTCAATCACTCACAGAATGGAGTAACTACACCGGACTAGACTCACTTGTACTAAATAAAAATATAAACCTTTAGAGAAAACAATTAAATGTCAGCAGAGTCAATGCGAATTGGTGAAGGGGCAAAAATGCTAAACAGATGTGGATTTTCGCAAAAATGGTTGATATAAATTTTGTTGCTCTTGTCAAGTTGTATTACTGCTTAATATTTTGATACCTATTTCTGTTACGCCCTGTATACACTGTGTGACGATAAAAAAATGTGTTACGTACCAAAAATTGATTTGATACCGCCCCAAATCTAGCTGGATGGAGATGGACTGGGTGTATTGTTATTTTTGCTATATCCTCCACAACACCTTTTTTTTTCTTTAGTTAAATGGACGCCACCAGTTTTTACCGCAGAAGAGGATGGTTACGAAATTAAACTTTAGTTGAAAAAGTGGAAAACTTTAATAAAAACTTGAAATTAAATAAACATATTTCTCGATTAACAATGGAAATAAATTAAATGAAATAGTCAGTCATAGGATCATTCATCAGCAAAGTTCAGTTACAAAAAAAAACAAATAAGAATTTACTCATAAAAATAATATCTTAAATTAACAGCCCGAATTGAAATTAAATACGCCGATTTCTAGCTAAGCATAAGCATAGTGTAAACAACTCATGTCAACGACGATTTGACGATCTAATTAGTTTTATGTTACACTCTAAAGTTGATCCTAAGTTATATACTGTACGATAATTATTAGTTTAATTATTGCTTTAAATTATTACTTTGGTCAATAACAACAAAAACAAAAAAAGGAAAAAGAAATAACGAGATAAGAAGAAATCTGGCCTTAGAACTCTGGTTTGGGGTGGTGTGATGTCTTCCAGAGAGAGACGACGACGATTCTCCAGTCCCTGGATATACTTACTCCCTTAGATATTACTTAAGTGGTGAAGATTCTAGGGTTCACCCCGAGCCAGCACCCTAATAAAGAAGATTCCCCTTTAAGTACCCCGTTTAACGAACAGAAAGGCCCTTACCTCTAATGAGGAACCTGGATGACTCCGACGAGACAACGAAACGTGGTACGGCACCACGTGGACGACTTATTCGGTGGTTTTAATCCCTGCAGGTCGAAAATGATTTCGTCAATTTACGGTTGTTTAATTACGGATGAGTTAATCCCTTGCGGATAATTTAAATTTAATTATATCTGCCACCACATTTCATCAACCACCGAATAATAATGTCTCTTTTTGACGGAAAACACCGGCCGGAAAAAGGCCTCTCAAACCTGCGCAGCGACGCGGTGACGATTGACGTACCACTGCTTGACAGTACGGACAGGTCTGAGGTTATGTAGATGTAAACAAAAGAAGTTCTTCATTATTTTCCGACAAAACACAAAGAAGTATTAAGTGTAGGTATTACCCTGTCGAGGTTCCATTAATTTAGCCCGTTGGCGTTTTAGGCAGTGGGAAAAGTGTTGTGTACTTCCAGAACGAAAGATCGAACCAGATAACACCAGCACAGCGAAGAATGAGGAGGAGGAGGAAAGACGATAGAATTGAGAGTAACAATCCGTAAAGTCGAGCACAATTACGGTTTACAGTAGAAATCAGTCCGAGCGAGAATAGAGTAAAATGTACGAAGAAAGCAGCGGCTTAAACTCAAGAGTGTGGTACGCCGAATACCATTTAACTTTGGTGGTAAAATGCACTAGGATGCCCCAACCCAGCAATCCCTTCACAGCGAGGTGATTCAAGCCCAAAACAATTAATCAAACAACCGAAAAAAAAGTAAAGAAATACGTAAGGTTAACGAAAAGATAAAATTACCTTCACAAATGGCTGAAAAGTTTGCAAGTTTTTAGAAATGATATAATCACTTCTTGAAGTTGTAGGCAGTTAGCTGTGTTTATTTGGTAGTTAATTGTCATACTAACATCCAATAATGCCATCACCAATTAGAAGGCCTTCCCTTTATCAACAGTTAAACCCGTTTGAAAGAGGCCGAATTTTTGGTCAACATGAGGCCAGTTTTTCATTCCGCGAAATTGCTAGAGGTTTAGGAAGAAATATTGCAGCTATCATCCTTTTTGGGACAGCATGGTTTCCAGAAGGCAGACATTCGCGTATCAGAGACTGTGCACGACCAAGAGTACATACAGATTGACAAAAACAAAGACTTCTTGCTGTTAGAGATGGACATAGCACTTTCAAACAATGGACTGTTGAATTTCCTCATTCCGTAGATTCGGGTAATTTTCCCATATCGTGTGTGATGGAAGTACTAGCAATTTAAGCACATGTAGCACTCGTCAAATTAAACATTTATTCTATTTACCACTTTGCTGAAATCCGCAATTTTTTTGAACATTTTTGTAACCCCTTATTTCATCCTCCGCCTATGAGTACATGAATTTGAACGAATGAGAAAGCTTTTGTGCCATCGCGGTAAACACCAAACTTTTTTGGGACAAAAAATTTGTCGTTGATAGTAAGTTTTAGTTGAGTGTCGCGTGTGTTATGCCTCTGCTCGACTCTTAACCAATTAATATAATTTGGTTCATTGCAACGAAATTCCTTCAACTTCACGTGCTTTTGTGAGAACAGTACAACGTTTGTGTGATTTGATATTTGCCAAATTTAAGTATTGGAAGACTCGCTTTACGTGTCGGTGTGTCAACTTTTATTGTTTACCGCACATTACACGAACAAGGACTCCGTTGGAGACCCGGTCGAAGGATTGTCTTTTGCCAATGGCGTATTCAGAAAATTAATGAGGTACCAAAATTTTTGAGGCCTTTTTGACTGGTGCAGCGTATTTAATTTTTGTTGTGCATGAAGAAGGTAAGGTGGAAATTTTATTATAACTGACCGACTTCGACATATGCATATTATGGTAAGTTAGTACGTGTTTCCATTTAAAAAGTTTTTATTTCGATTCGTTTATCGGGTAACGTTTTTGTGCATCCTCACAATTAATGAATGGGGAGTCCATAGGCATAGGCAATGATAGATATTTTTTTTCTGGTTAATTTTTTTCTAGGACTTTCATAACACCTTATATACAGGTGTCTGAAAAAAATCTTTCACTCTTTGTCTCGCTTATTTTTAACCCCACATAGATATTACTATCTACTTTTAAAACACCTACATACATTTTAGTATCGTTTTTAAAATTATTTTGTTCAAAATCGTGTGTAATAAGCGAATTACTATGCTAATTTGAGGGTGTAATGTTGATCATCATAGTCAAATCAACCAAATGCAAAACTATAGCAACCATTCCAAAAATCTCTGCTTTTAATGGGAAATGGATAAAAAAATTAAAAGGATTTAATTATTAGGAATGATTTTGGATAAAGCTTAATATTGCACTCGTGTGGAATACTATATTAGGCACTTAAGAAAACTTTTTCCTGCGTGCCTAATATAGTACATTCCACACTCATATAATAAATAACTATTATTTTATCTAAGTACTACTCATTCAAATCGGCTTAAAAATTAACAAGATACAGTGTCATGGGTTTTGTGTCACGGACCCTGTATATCGACATATACAAAATATATGTAGCTACATGATAGAAAATAGTTTAAAGTTTCTCTAAATTCTTTTTAATTTTATTCCTCATTCGCTGACTCTCGATTCTTCTAAATTTAATTTTCCGATTCTCCCATTTTTTTTTTAATTCAATTCCATTCTCATAGTTGTTCTGATTATTTTATTTCTCTAGATTATTTCGATTCTTCTGATTTTCATATTGGTTTTTATACCATTTGGTTTTCTTTATTTCGTAAGTTCTCTTAATTTTAAGTTCAACTCTCTTGATTCTTTTGATTCTTGAGTTTCTCTGCAGCCTCTAGTTCTCTAGCGTTCGGTTAAATGAGCCATGATTCTAATAAGTAATAAGGGCTCTTCTGGACATTGTGTTACCTTTTGCACATTTAACAAGTTTAATAGTAATTTACCGGTCTCGGATTCGAATAAACTTTTTTTTTTGTATTCGCTTCGTGAAACACAGTGCATAATCAAATACATAACTACATACATAAATATTATAGCATTATTTATTCAGTTTGACAGCTTTGAATCTAACCTAATTTTTTTTTAGAATCCCGCATCTGTTTTGAAGGAAAATCGAATTCTAATTTTCAATACATTTTTGCAGAAAAATGCTTATGTAAGGTACCATTTTTTATACGACCATTTAAACCAATAAAAAGATCTATACCAGAATCCGAACGAAAAAGTTGACGTAACTGTGGTTACAAAAAATACATTGTTACTTCAAAAAGTGTCATTCTGAAAACTAAAATTAACCTGGCCGAAGATTTTTCATGAAAACGTCGGTTAACAGAATTATGAATTTTGTGCGTAAACACTCTGTATAACAGTTCCTTAATTGTAACTAATTGTGATCTATTTACAATTTGTTACTGTAAAATTATAAATTGTTTATGGAAATGAGTTGTTTGAATGATATTGAATTATGTATATTATGTTGATTTGACTACTAGGTATAGTAATATTAATAGTTATGTCTAAATTGCAAGAACAGTATTGAAGGAATAAATGCTTTATAATTCACTACGATTTCATAGAGAAAAATATCTCGTAACATTGCCATTACACAATTACATAACTTCAAGTTCGTCTCGGACATGAATGTGTTGCGTCAATGGAATGGCCAGTCATATTTATCAGATGAACACAAGTCACACGTTGATTTATTTTACGTCCAAATCCATTATTTGTTTGTTCAAAAACTGTACCACTGGAAAGCCTTGTTGTAGTGTCGTATTCAGAAAGGCGATTTTTCTTCGTGCTGTACATAGTAAAACGACAAAGCTTTTGATGTGGTAGCGAGTGTCATCGCGATGTATTTATTACCGACACGTACTTCGGAACAAGCTCCACACAATCATCAGATCACCATCACTGGCACCGGCACTGTTTTTAGATGCTGGCCCAGTATTCATAATTCGTGTCCGGAGTTGACGGGCACCGTACAGAAAACATGCTGTAAACTGTCAGGACGTCTGCTGAAAAAGCGCCTCTCTGAAAAATGTTTCGGCAACGTGACGCATTCTTTGGTGACGACTTCTATCCGCCTTAACACTGTGGTTATAATTGTAAGAATTAGGCCAAGTATACCGTTATCTCGTGGATGGACACGTGGGGTGGTCAACTATCCCACAATAAAAATATACACTCGATGTTTACTACAAAAAAATAAAAATCGGCCAAGTGCGAGTCGGACTCACACGCGAAGGGTTCCATGCCACCGTAGAATATTTAACAGTACATATTTTTTTAAAAATACAGGAGTAAAAAATGTACTTTATTTTACCTACATCCGTGAGATATATGCGAAATATCCCACTCATTTCAATTATATAAATGTGTTAGATTAAAAACAACGAAAATTAAACAAAAATTGTGTTATTTATTATAAACATTAATAATGCAATCTGACTGATTAGAATATCAAGTTTTGGTTACAATGTTGACATTAACGGAAGGTTTTCTTTTTCTAAAATTTTCATAGATGCTCTCTTTTTATTTTCCAATGAATCCTCAATATACGTTTCTGCCACAGAATTTCCAACCACCATGTCTCTTTACAATCAAAAGATCAAGAATTAGCTAAAATTGTGGTTGGGAGGATTTGGATGTGGAAACTCCAAAAATTAAAGTATTAATACCATTTGATTGCTTCGTACATTTGTCATTTTTGTATGAAAGAAAAAGCCCATTGATATCACAATGTTCAGGCCATAGTTTTAAATACTGTTTTACAATCTCTACCAGTTCAGTCCATCAAATTATACCACATGTTATGAAAAACTCCTGCGATATTTTTGTTTTTGTGCTGGGAATCAGAACGCGAAAACATTATCTTTCTTCTCTCCTGGCAAATACGTTATTTCTTCTCTTCTGCAACCTCCAGCTAGGCCGAAAATTCTCACAACCTTAAAACAAATTGTTGAAGTCGATAAAATGACATTACAAGAGTTACCTTCATCCATAGAAATCTTTCATCGTCTGCATTTTGTGAAAATCTTGCTATATTTTCCTTCGTTAAAATTTTGTGGTTTTATAACCCTCAGACTTCCTAAAGCAATCAAGTTCGTGTATTTTTTTCTATTGACATTTTTCTTAATTATTGAAAGTTCGGTCTTCAGCATTGAATAATAACACCAGGGTTTATGCACTTTATTCAGTTCTGCAATATACACTAATAAAGTCTCTTTATTTGTCGGGTCTTTAATTCTTTTCTCACCGCACCTTTTTTCATACCGCTGTTATGCTAACTGATATTTTACCGGGGATTTTTCCGGAGCAATAACAACAAAATAATCTTCGTCTGAAGAAGTCATCTTTTAATTTTTTTCCAAAAGGCAGCGAAATATACCGAAACACGCAACCATATTGTAAAATTTTTACTGTTTACTGGGTTGTCTGGTTGCCAACTGGATTGCTATAATTTTGTTTTTTAATTGGGATCGTTTACTGCTTTAACAATATTCACTGATTTACAAGATCTACATGAATGAATATGTGGGTACCAATTTACGGATGTAGATAAAGTCTTGTACGATATTCGTGGGATACTGCATTATTAACGCACGCACACTACAAAAAGTACACACAGAAACAAAAGTCTTGTTTTTTCTTTGTATGGATCACAGACATGTATTATCACCTTGATAAGTCTACCTTTTTTATCAGACTAACTTATAGATTTCTCTGTATCTAAACTGAAATATTATATTCATCCATGTCCCGATCAACAACATTTTGTAATATTTTTTGAAGTTTTCGAACCTCATGATTACAGACCGATCAAGATTGTACAAAAATCTCAGTAAATAATTACATATTTAATATTTTAATTCTGTCTGATTATTTCATTGCTGATTTTCTCTTTTGTGTCCAGATAAATTTTCTCTCCAAATCTGCAAAATCGCTAAATCGTAGAAAACGTTGGGTTCGCACACGACCCCTGTATCCATTCTAGGGTTAAAGGTGCTTGGCGGACGAAACTTCATGTAAATTGTGGAATTTATATTACACAGTTGTTAAAAAGCGAAAATGTATGCAAAGTAGAAATATGATGCTTCCTCGGATTATTCCAACCTGACAGAGCTGTTTATTTTTGGAATTGCCTAAGGTAAATTAAAATTAAATTTACCGTTACAAAAGAAATGACCCATCGTAATAAATGTTTTTTTTTTATAAAAACACATTAACTGTATGTGTTTGAAAACTTAAGATTTAACTACAGTAATAATTTTCAAAAAAGGCTTTCCGTCAGGTCGACTACATGTAATTACTAATCTGCCATTTTGACCTCAACTAACGTTTCCGTTATTTTTTAGTAATTCACTTATTTACATAACATCTTCTGAAGAGATAATTATTTAGGAACTTTATTGTCTTGAGATCACCGACTAAGTAGATGTTTATAGATAGGTATGTATATCTTTAAAAAAATGTAATAATTGGGATTTTATTGTATAATATTTTATTTTTGTGGTAGTCGATAAACCGCTTTTACTGTTTGGTGCCAAGGTACCAATGTGGCAATTTAGTCATTTGTCGACGTCATCGCTCATAATTTATTTTTGAGCGGAAATCACACCGAGGGAAGTGACGGAGATTAAGACTCTGTCAACTCCCATTTCCCGCCATTCCTGTCATTTCAGTACTAATGCAACAATTCCTGCTACTACAAGCACTCCTACTCTTACTGTTGGGCTTTTGAATTAATAATCCCGGAACCGAACTATTCTTGCACTTTTAATCCGTGTGTCGGGCCAAACCTGTCTTCAGGGCCTTCTGACAGCTTAATAAGCACGACCCAACCCCTGTATCATAGCGTTGCAGGAATTCTGTGCTTAAGTGGGCTTATGAGCAGATTTCCAGACAAAATTAAACAATAGCGGAACGGTTATTTCGCGCAGGTTATTAAAACGCGTCTATTCCCATGTGTTGACAAATTTCTCAGTCTGTCAAGTTATCAACTTCATTTCACGCCTTTTTATCCGACACGACAGTTCATCCATTATTGTAACAAAAAATATACGAATACACATTCGATTTGGTTTAGTTAAATTCGTATCGTGTTGTGACTCGGAAATTTTTTACAATCACTCTTGTCATCAACGCGTCAAATTGAGGACAGATGATTTCACGAAATATTTTTGTGGTTTCAGTATTATCGATAATTACGAGCGTAACTAGAAAAAACGATTCAACTATTGTAATGCTGAAAATACAGGGATGTTGGTAGCGCCATCCACAATTTTCATAATGATTGACAGTCACTGGTTGAATATTGCATTAAAGCGTCACTAAATAAACTAGACACGGTGGTTCCAAGGAAATCAGTTTGGTTAATTTGTTAACGACGATACCCTACTACATGTCACAAAGACGTAGACTCATCGCCATGCTTGGTGGTTTCATTCAAACATTATGGCATCACTAACACTTTTATATTATGTCCTATAATTAAAATATAACATTTTATACTCATTATATACAAAATATACATTTTATAGTGTCTTTTCTTGATAAGTAATCAAATTCAGAGCAAAATATATTTAAAAAAAAATTACCCTACTATTATTATTTCTTTTTTATTTTAAATGATTTTGATTTTTATTATGAATACATCTTTGTTTCAAAACTTGGACCTGATGACAATTTCACTGACTTCGGCTCTAATATAAAGTTCCGCCCAAAATTCATCATTCCGCTAATTGACGTTTTTTTTTTTAAACCATGGGACAGTACAATTTTAATTTATAAAGGGACACGTTTTGACGGAACAATGACAATTATGAATTTTATTAACACTGTATTATTATACTAACGACATTTTAATATAAATCTTTTGGTTAACTACTGTCGCGTTTATTTTCCCGTCACAGTTCTGTTCCCCAAAGCTACTATACCTCTCCTCTCTCAAAGCTCTGACAGGTGTGAGTAAACTGTTTGGTGTCTCGTTAATTGCCACCGCAATTTTTTTTGGTCGAAATGCCGGAATTATTAATGATTTAAACTTAGCATTATCGGTGTTAATTCATCATTGCGCACGTTGTACACTAGCCGGCTGATTATAATTTTTAATGTGCTCCTGCTGAGTTATTGTGAGCAAGCTAGAGAGAATTTCAACGATGTGAAACGGTGATAATGTCATCGTGACTCTGGATGGCGAAGGCGCGGTCCACACACTAGCAACAATCAGACGCCCATCTCGACTCATACTTACGGACTAATACATCATCTATGCAAATATCGAGAAATGTTCACGACGGATAACGGAAATGCAACAAATGACTGCGTCCCTTGGGCGGTTATTACGTTTAATATAAACTCGCTTTTTGGAGGAGGGAAAGCGCGGCGTGTAGCTTTAGCTTGAATGAGCCTGGAATCTTGATTAATAAGTACTTGAAACACTACCAATTTTGTGTCTAATAGAATGGTTTTATTAGAGCGAGAGTCAAGCTCAAATGACTGATACACGGAAAAACCAATGCGAGTTCTCTTCGCTTGTGGACACGTGATTGCAGTGAAATGCCATCCGTGTTAAAAAAATTATATTTTTTTTTCTTAAATACACCTACGTCTATGGAAGTCCTTTTGTAAACATCTCAGCAACTCTAAAACTAATTTTTAGCTTTAATAGACAATACGTTGTCAATAAGTTAACGGATTTTCCGTCAAATCTAACGGATTAGAATGAGAGAAAACTAGTGTTATGTAATGTAAATATGTAAATATGCGAGCCGTATATGGTGGTTGACCCGTTTTCAACCCTTTTAGATTTATTGATGCTTTTAAGACCACAAATAGTCGTATTTTCCAACCATTGGGAATCCCGACCCATTTCGACCACCGGACGCTTATTGTTCTGTGGTGTATATACAATATAATTTTAGTTTTAGAAAATAGTATTGTAGAAGAATTTGTAAGAGTACCAGAGGGTAGGTACGTACGATGACCAACGTAAAGCCGTTTGTATAGAATTTCGTTATTTGATAGAGAATTCTCAACGTAGCCTTCTGCTACGGTAGATGACCTCCACCCACCGTGACGTTTGATAGTCATAAGATCTCTATCCGCTTTAGCTAATAAAATGTAGCGGAAGATCATCTCATAATATGACCACTGAGCATCTTGTATTTTAAAAAAGAAACCACTGCAGCAGGTATTTTGGTCATTCTGTTAATTCCCACAGACTGATTTATACATTTCCGTCCATATACCGCAAAAAGAATCTGCATTGAGACATCTTGAATGTTGGTCGTAAAGACATATTATATCTTCAAGAGCTTTAACAGAAAACATATAAAATAAAATCCAAATATTTAGACATAAATAATATAAAACCAAGGAAGAGTATCATCATTTTAAATCGGCAACCTCTTGCAAAAATTGCTGCATTTGTCCTTGTTCAAGTATCTCTGAAGCTTGAAAAGATGCTTTGAAGCAAACAATATTTCTGTGAATTTGATTTAAACTTAAACAATTTGTCTTTGTTTTCCCTCATACTTCTCTGAAATCATCATCATTTCTACTATAACGAGTAACGTGTTAAGGTTGATAAAGAAGATCATCCTTTAGGATTTCATTTTCATGATAACATTTACTCTGATATCTTTAAGGTTGCTTCTTCATACTAAAAAGGTGAAGCACAGATGTTTTTTCTTGACCCACTTTCATTTACTTTTAGCAGGATCTGCACTTTTTGTAGGATGTTGTTTTCTAAATCTGTTCTGAAAGTCATTCACCTTCTTTTTATAAGGCAGAATGTTGTCAGATTACGTCTATTGTTATTTATTTCAGAGTTTACACTGCTCGTGTCATATTTTATACCGGTTGATTCAAAGTAACAAATCAAGTCTTCGTTGTAAATTTGGACGTCACGCGTAGATCATTGTTTATGTTAATTCTTATTTTCACTTTGCTCTTTTTAAAATCTCAGTCAAGAGGACGACATTGATTTTTCTCGATCCTGACGTGTCTATCAAATGTCAAATATTAAAAATCATGGTGTAAGCAAAGACAATTATTATTTTTGTTTCCTAAGATTTCTTCGGGTTTCTTTGATTAAAGTTACTCTGAATCAGTCGGTATATATTTATCATTTCAATTTGTTTACTGCGTTCACTTTGGATGAAGTAAAAGTGAAAGGTAATTTACACTTCTTATAACTGGATGTTTGTTCCAAATGTATACCATAGAACTTCATCATCATTCTACCCTAACCCAAAAAACGAAGATCTAACAAGGTGCCAACTTTATTTCTTTCAAAAGAATGTTTTTCAAATGTTTTCAAACTGAGACCATATCTATTTGTAAATAGATAGCTTCATTAAAATCGGTGTTTCAGCCTCCTCATTTCGAATAAACGAAACAAAACCGTTATTTTCTTTTTTACTACAATAATAATCAAAGTATTTCAATGTCTTAATAAATTTTATCGGTTACATAAATATGTTACAACACAATCAAGTTTCGTATGCAAATCTGTGCTTTGATCTAAGAATAGCAATCGCGCAAGTTGTGTCTTTATCGGAAAATACATCAAATACCTTCAATTGCATTTACTGAGTTATCAATAAACGAGCATGGGATCTTAATGAATTATACTGGAAGATTTAATGTGAAATGTGCGTTCTCATGGGAATTGCTTCTAGGGTTGTCACTATGAGTTATTCGATATTATTCTTTAATCAGAGGTCCTCTTAATTAATATGGCAATTAGTTTATGGGAAGTGGAGCTATTAAGCAGCGGTGGGTCTTATAGTTAAAAAGTTTCGGCTTTGTAGAAGGTTGCAGAGGTAGTTAATATTTTTTGTTTTTAACGTTTGATTTAAGCTGAGGTACTTTTCAGTTAAATATAATAATATTATATTTCGTAGTTACGCTACTGGCGCGGTTATGCACTAGTTCAGTCCTGTAAAAAAAAAAATCTATAGGCTGCCGCCTCCTGGATGACGCCAATAACGTTTTCTAGTGCGGTTATGTGCAAGTACTTCATGATGTCGAAATGAAAACTTGACAAATTGGAAATGCATCGCTTCGAGAAAATAAAAGAAAAATTGAAAACCCGAGGAAATATTGGGAAAAATTTCTTCCAGTATTATTTTTGTCGCCGTCCTTAAACAAAAGCGTGGTCTGAAAATCCATCGTACCACCCACCATCACATCACCTTTACCCTAGTTGTGTATAGTTGACGTACATAAAAATTTATTCGACTCATCTGGCTTGCTCCAGATGACTCGGATTGAGTGGCAGACTCGTTTTTACCCTCTAGTGCTACCGAGACCCGCTCAGATAGTGGCTCGGACTTAATTACGTTAATAATTGTTATTATTCCGTCAAAACGTGTCCTTTTAAAAAATAATAGTAGATTATATTACAAGTGACAGAAATGCTTCATTGTCAGCGAGTGAAATCTTTGAATCACGAGTGCGATAGCACGAGTGTTACACATCTCACGACGTTTTATGCCCGACGTGTAATTTCTTGTAAAAGTTAAAAATCAAAAAATTAATGAAAGTGTCAAAATGACGTTTCAAAAAATTATTCATGTCTTACCATTGTGTAACCATAGTAATTCACCCCTTTTTATCATTATATCACTAGTGAGAGAAATACTCCATTATACCTTCCTTTTGCGTGGCAAAAATAGTCATCTAGATGTTAGTCGGGTATAAAATTTATTATCCTATCCGAGGATTTTTCAAAAAAACGGCAATTAACGGAATTATTAATATTGTGCGAAACTTTATCTTAAAATTGAAGTCAATGAAATGGTCATCAAGTCCAAGTTTTGAACCTAGTTAGGAAATATGTAGTCATAGTAAAAATCAAAATCATTAAAAATAAAAAGGAAATAATAGTAGAAGGGTAATTGTTTTTTACGTATTGACCAGAAGAAGCTCCTCCTGATTCCGACTTTCACGAAGTTCCTTCCCGTGATGAACAACCCCAAGATGACTGCCTTCTTGCATCCCAAGGGCAAGGGCAGAAACGACTTTCGAAATGGAAACGAGCTACGAATATTATCATTATTATTATTACATATTTAAATACTCAACAGGGCTAGTAGGCCCTGGGCGACATTCACGTTCTTATACTAAATTATTATGAAGCTTAATACAAATTCTTATGCATTCTAATTGCTGGAGCCAATATCCTCAGCGCTTTGTTTTTACATGGAAAAGTCCTGTATCTCAAAATCCCTTCTACCTCTAGTGTATCTAGTTTTATTTTTCCAAAGATCAAGTCTCAAAAATATTAGTACCCTTTATTTCCAAATCTAGGAGATATCAATTCAGTTATTAGCTATGGAAGCTACTCTCTGTATTGGGCTCCTCGTCCTTGTCATCCTCATCCATGAACAACTCCACAGCCCCAAACTTGAGAATAGCCGTGAGGCCCTCCTTGTTGAAAGTTGTTATTTGAAGAATCCCTTCTTGTCTAGGAAGGTACACCCGCTGGTGTCCATCCTCTGGATGACCAAATGGTCCAGTACCATTTTGTGTTTGGCACGTTCTACGATTTCCTCCTCTACCGACCTCGCAGTGAACAATCTGTAGATGTTCACTTGGTTCTTCTGTCCGATCCTGTGGGTTCTGGGTTGAGCTTGAAAGTCGATTTGCGGGTTCCAATCCGAGTCGAATATGATCACAGAAAAATTTCAATGTCAGTGTCAATTTTTGAAATTTAAATGATTATTACAAGGTCCAAAACACTACACAAAAATTACTGCACGGGCTAATTAGCAGTGTCGCCAACATACTGTCACTTTGTCACTTTGACAATGCGGAAGTCATGTAAATGGATAGTACTATTTTTTTTTCATTCGGTTTTTTGACAGTTATGACGTCATCTATATTTTTTTCAATGGCAACCTAGTTTTTTTATAACGAAAGCTTGTTGACAATAAGCAAGTCTATGAAGAAATTCCTTTTGGACATTATGAATAGCTTTTATCTGTCTCTTATCTCTCTCTTTCTTCTGCTTATTTTGGTCTTTTTCCATTTTTTTAGATCCTTTATTGCTTCCTTTTATAGATGTTTGTTATTCCACCATTCATTTCTCTTTCTTGCTCCTCTACCTATTATTGTCATTTTTCTTTTTGTCGCTGCTTCTTCTAATATTTCTTTAAATTCCTTCTCCATTTTCCCCACATTCTTGATCTTCGTATCTTGGCTTTTCTAGTCTTCTCTTGTATTCTTCCACTCCTTGTACGATCAATATTTTGATCAGCACCTTCTTCTGCGTTCTTTTTCCTGTGTTTCTTCTGCTCCTCTTTTCTCTTTTCTCCCTTTTCCTATATTTATTTCTATAGGCAGATGGTCTTTCTTCTTCTCTTCCTTTTCTCTTCTTTCTTCTCTTTCTTTCTTTCCCATATTCTGAATTCTTTTAGTTCTTCCCATGCTTTTTCGGTTACAATTCCGTCTTCTTCTACCATTTAGTCTATCACCGTTTTTTCTCTGCCGATTATTTAGGTGCATTCTCCTTCTTCGTCCCCTGTTTATTTCCATTAAACAACTCCCACTCTTTTGCCTCTATCCATTCCATCATTTTCCACCGCATTTTCTACCTCATTGGCTCCTCTTTCTCTGATAATCCCTTTGAAATCCTTCCCAAAAGTATATATTCTTCTTTGTTGTCTTTTAGTGTTTCCTCTATCTTGCTAATTGTTTGCTGCATTTCTTTGCTATATACTGTCACTATCTTCCACCATTTGTTGCCTATATGTACGTTTCGCACCATGTATTCTTCCTCTTCTCCCTTCTTTTGATTTTGCTAGTTCACTAATTTTCCAAATTACATACAGTTGATTGCTTCAGCACTAGAGCGGAAACCTATACAATCCAATGGGTTTTCACCTCAATGGGACATAAATCAGTCCCAACGACATCATGGTCTTCCATTGTACAGGCTACTCTTATACCTCTTCTTTGTTAGCTGTTACTGTCGTCCTATTTTCTTCAAATTGTCCCTTCGAGGTTGGGTTTTCAAACTTCCTTTACATCTCTCAACAAATTTTTAAACAAATTTAATTTACTCATAGTTTTATGTTTTTTTATTTACTCACACACTATTCTGATTTCTACCGTAATTTAGCGTCAAAATAATTTTAAACAAGAAAATATTGTGTAATCATAATTTACAATTTCTTGATCCCTTGAGAACGTTGACCCACTTCTCAAATCTGACATAGCCTTTATCTCCTATTTTAACGATACACCGACTGAGCATTATTCTGATTCCCAAATATGTGACGACCCGATTTCTGTATCAATCGATACTATATTATATTCTGTATGAGCCCTGACCTTGACTACTTCTATTGGCACCACGTGCGCTCACCTACAGGTCATTTACTCTTTGTTACCTTATATAGTACCTTCCACGCCACACATTCAAAACGTGTTTTATTTTTTCTTATTTGTGCGAGTATTGCAAAAAATTGCTCACTAACCTTAAACTGTAAGTTTTTTTTCGGTCTCGACGCCTTAAGAAACCTCGGTAAACCTCGGTTTCCAAATCTTGCATTCTCGATGAAAAAACTTGCACTTACACTTTACGGTAGGCAATATACTATTACCATATTAAAATAAACCTCTACTTACTCATTGTGGACAAATATGGAGATTTGTCTCCCGAGATTTTAATTCACCCTCCACCATGTCACGTTATAGTTCGTTTGGCTAGAGTGGTGGAAAGTATAAAGCTCTGTTTACTCTAATCTATTTTCTTATTAGTACATCATTTTCATATATACAGGTAACCAGTAGTAGAACTCGCCGAGAGCAACAACATTTTTATTTATCTCTTTTTCGAAATCTCATTTTTTTAGTATTTTTGGAACTCTTCAAATTCAGGAACCGCCTATGGATATTTATTTTAACTTGACCTACAGACAATCAATTGTTTTTGTCCAGAAAGGCCAACGTCCTTATCAAGTTTCTAAATTTTTTGCACTCTCGGGTGCATCAGTTACCTGCTGTTGAGAATCAGTATCGGCGGGCGAACTCGACCGGGCGTGTCGTAAAAGATGCCTGCTTTTTCTCGTGTGCTTAATTTCCATTAACGTTGTGCAAGGTTTAAGGTTAGCATATCGAATTTGGAGAATTTTGAAAAAGCAACAATTACATCCCTATCACGTACAGAAAGTCTAATTTTTAATTCAATAATTCATAATCATCGGAGAAGGTATTTTTAACTCCGGATGTTATTTATTAGGCCCCACAATTTTCAATAGCAATAGTAAACACGTTTGGTAGGTCAGTTTTAAGATTTTTTATTTATTTACGCCTAGCGGTTTAAATTCATTTCGATTGTTTTTCGAAGTTTTGTGTACCGAAATTAACATCAAAGACTAATTTTAACTCGATAACCACGGGCTTTAGGGCAAAATTTTATTAAGAAAAATTGTTGACATTGATGAGTTCTACTAGTGGTAAAAATTAATGTAGTTATTTCTGGGACACCCGGTATAGAGAACATACAATAATACAGAACATTTACTTCCATTACTATTTGGGGCCCACCCACTGGCAGACCCACTCACACCGCGTACATTGCGATCTAGAATTCACCAGACTTCCTAAGGTAACTTGGTACTATTGGTTCAAAAAATAAAGCCCAGGGGCTGACGACGCAGGGTGCGCTACTTGGATGTTCAACTGTTCCGACCGTAATAAAATTAATAAGAAAGTGTAAAGTATATTTTAACTACACATCTTCTAGTTAAAAGGGCTCTCGATTTTCTTATATTACTTAAAATAAATTTATTTGAATTGAGCTTGATACTAATTTAATGTAAAACCATTGGACATTATTTCGTTGAGCATAATTATTGCAAACTGCCAAATTATATTGTTTATAACGAGCGTTCAAAAATAAACCTGGTTAGAGGAGGCTGGGCATTTTTATAACAGTGTACATTGCAATTGTTACAAAAACTAACTTGTCATTTAATTCAGTTTAGGTTAGGCAACCAGCACTAAATTCGGACAAATTATTGAAATTTATATTTGAAACGTTGTTGCTTTGTCAATGGACGTTCTGTCGTTGTTAAGTAGTTAAGTATTGCAACTAGCAAGATGGCAAGTGATCAAAAGACACGGAAAGGTGCTGCTACAAAGCACATGGACGTTGCAATGACAGTCGCTACAGCAGCCGTTTCCTAAACCTTGTTTGCAAGTACGAAATGGTACGAAAACATGAATTTAAGACGGTCCCAACATATCAGAAAATGCGTGAGTTGTGCCAAAGCTGACCGGTAGGTGAAAGTGTCATCAAAGAAAGAATGTCCGAAGCATAGAAATATCACTAAGGACACTTACATATTATGCTCTACACTTTCTTAATGAAACTTAGTGGGGCGCACCCTGATCTAATAACAGCTGCAAAAGAAAAGGTTTGTCTATTGCTTCTGAAACTCAAGAGTTAAAACTTCTACATAACCATACTTTTCAGATTTGCGCATACAAGAGAACAAGTTTGAGTGTGAAATATGATAAAGTAACAAGCGAAACTGCAAGTAATTTCTTCCTTTGGCCACATTAAAAATTTCATGTATGTACCAAGCATCTGTAGCCGATGTAAGAAAAAATACCTATGAAACTGAAGATTTTTTGCACTGTTTTTAATAGGATCAGAAAAAAAGCACAATTCTCTACAAGAAATATCGAATACATTTTCACCATTAATTTACTGTAACTGTTTTGTGTCCTTCTAAGGGATTGTAAAATTCTCAATAAACATTTGTAGAAATTTGGTTAGAAACTGTCAGTTGGTCATATCCTTTCGAAGAGTGTTTTAATTTCTACATTTTGAAGAAATAAAGGTGTAAAAGCAAATCATAAAGTGTCCGATATCTAAAAATAACTCGATTAACATTACACCCAAAGGTCTGAATGCACTTAACTTTTTACCAACCGTTGTAGCAATCTTGGAGATACCTGCAGGACATTGCAGCCCAAACCCCCAAATCGTGTCGGTCTATATAAAACCGCTATAACCCTAAAACACTTGTCAACACTTCTTTAAGATGCATAATAATATTAATTATTAATAATACTGCAGCTTCTCTGAAATTTTGAGGTTATGTTATCTGTCATGGAGAGTTTCGTGTTAATCAGTCAAGCTCTACACTGTAAAAAAATAAAACAAAAACGCAATTTCAAAGCCTACTCTAACCAGGTTTTTTATTGAACGCTCGTTATTATGATTTTTTCGTTCATTCATTGGTCTTAAAAGTAAATTTTATTGCCTCCAAAGGTAAACAGAATGTCCGTTAGTTCTTTCCTAAATAAAATTACTATTCATACTAATCCTTCCGATGTATACAGGGTGTTTCGTAAGTAAACGGCAATCTTAATACACTAACTTGTAGAAGCTAAAGAAACGTTATTCTGCAGTGAGTTCTGCAGTTTTCTCTGAAAAATTTCAAATTTGATTTGAATTTGTAATAATAATAGAACGCCACTGAGTGAACGTCACATTTGACAAATTTCTCTCCATAGTCTACCATCGATAACTTGATATATTATTTAGTGCAAATTCAGTTTTTGTCTTTCTGTTGGTCCATTTAAAACCATCGGCATTTTTAAACCAGACGTTTTAGAAAATAAAAAAAACTTCCCAAGACATTTCTCTTATCGTTGATATTCATAATCTCCTCATAAACACCTGTATATACCTGAAAAAAAAAAGTTTTAAAAAAATTCCATGACATTTTGCTTAAACGTATGTCTACGCCAAAAAGTCATTTGAATGCCGTACTGTTAATTATTTTTTGGCCTCCTTGCGTGTAAACGTCAAATTAACATTCAAACGACATTTTCGGAAACATCATATTTACAGTCACCTGGATTTTTACCACCCGCCGTGCGTAAAAATTGGCCAAATTGTCTACTCCTTACATAATACGTTTATAAATAAAAATCTTTTTATATAACAAAAATATAAACGTTACGGCCAAAGGATTGATGGCGAATGGACGTATTCAATTGCAAACTGTTCCCAATTTAGAAGAATTAAGACAAAGGATTACGGACAAATTTAATGAAATTAATAATCAATAGAAACACCAGATACATAACTTTTTATTGTTGAACGGTAAAAGATAATAAAATTTCGAATATTTAAAAAATATAGTTATTTACATTCCCGTGCGGTAACTTACATTTTACAGCGCGAAATTAATTTAAAGCACGACGCAAAGCGGAGTGCTTTAATAATTGAGCGCTGTAAAATGGTCAACGCACAAGATTTGTATTAAACTTTTTGGCCGACAGTTTTTAAAATTAATTAATTATTTTATTTTTCATTAAATGTCTCAAAAATGTCTGAAATCGAACAATCGCAATAATTATGCACGCACTTTCATTTGTCATTCATTCATTTGTTTCAAAATAAACGTCAAACGTAGGGATACAATTTTTTTTATGGTAGAATGTTATTTTCCGAATGGCCAAAGAATTGATGGCGAATGGACGTATTCAATTGCAAACTGTTTCCAATTTAGAAGAATTAAGACAACGGATTACGGACAAATTTAATGAAATTAATAACCAACCTGACATGCTGCAAAATGTAATTCGAAACATGCAACGTAGAGTTAGAAAATATCACGAAGGTGCAGGACACTTTCAGCACCTCTTGTAAATAAAATTATCCGTTGTTTTTGGTTTATTTATTTAAATTTACGCCTTATAAATTTTGACAGCGAAAACTGAACATTTCGTTTCACTGAGACATACGTTTTCAAAACAAAAATTAAGTCATGGATAACTAGAGGAGGTTTTTTGGCCCTTCTGAACGCATGATACTATCTATTCTTAGTTTTATTACGGTCCGAATAGTTGAACAACTAAGTAGTGCACCCTACGTCGTCAGCCCCTGGGCTTTATTTTTTGAGCCAAGTGTACCTGATAGCTGACCGGCAAACACCTCATTGAAAGTCCCGGAACCTCGCACAGGACATCCAGTTAATAACTTCGATTTTACAAATAATTATGTTTTAAGTATTTTCAATTACACCTATAGTGTTTTTACAACAGTTTCATTTTTATGGCTTGGCATAAACCCTACTTTTAGTAGTGTAGTAGTTTATATTATACACAGAGGGACATTAATAAAACATCAAGTATTATATGCTGTCACTGGTTCGTAAATGTATTATGCACCGTTTATGAAATATGCCTTTATTAATATAAGTACGTACTGGAAAGGTAATTACACTCCCTGGTAAGCCATCTACAATGAAAAAAGTATAAAGTGCTTACAAAAACCGTATAATTTAAAATCGCTTTTGGAAGAACGATTGCATACGGTTCTGCTTAAGTATAGTGGGAATTAAAATAATTAGCACATAGTATATCTTATTTCGAAACACTAGTTCTGTAAAACTTAGAATAAGACACGAGTTCAGGTTTGCAGCACGACGGCCGTATTAGGCAGTGCCTGTAAAAAACCAGGCTCTTAAAATTTTGGTAATTAAAGGTGTTTTGTTAAATTTTGATTTCTTGTACCTGACGTATACTTGACATAGAACCATAACCTCAAAATCACACTGACATTTCGTTCAGTGCAGGGTTCTGTGTGTTAGCAATGGAAAAATCTAGATTTTGAGTCCGTTAATGGCTTAATAGCTTTGTTAAATTGTTTTTTATTGCTCATGCAGACAAATAGTATCTTTGCAACCTTGGTTACGGTTGCAAAGTAACTGTTTGCCCATTTGATAATTTGGGTGCGCAAAGTTTACTTGTCGCACGCAAATTATTCTTTGCACACGCAAATTCAAATAAACAAACTACTGAAAACTGAATTTGCCCCTGGACTCCAATTTTATATTGGGATTTATTCTGCATTCGCAATAAAAAATAGTATGTCCAACTCGTGCGGCGTTGTCGATTGCCCCCTCAAGTGAATGAGCGCACGAACGAAGTGAACTTCGCTTTCGTGGGCAATCGACAACTTGCCGCACTAGTTGCACAATATACTATTGCGACATTGTAGCGCTACAAACTAAGGTTACCCATTAAATTTGTAAATAGATTTAAAAAAAATCAGATACATAAATCAAAATAAAGGAGTTTTATTTATTTCAAATTATCTTGTGTAAATGTAACATTAGGTATTATTTACGGCAGCTACTACAAAATGTTTCAAGTGGTGTTGGACATTCTTAAAATTGTATAAAATAAAAGTTAGATGAGCTTGGTTGTGGTATTGACGACTCCTTGAGGTGTTGAGAACATCCCCGACAAGCATAAATAAGCTGAAATAAGTATGGGAGAGACCTTCAATTTAAAACCTAAAGTATAAAAAAATATTGTAATGTTTCGCCTTGTGTAAGTAATTTAAAGCTTAATTCGATAATTAAAAAGCAAGATAAGCCGGTTTGCAATTTACTCCCGTCGCAAGCTTTAAAGATTGCACAGATTGCTAGTGCATCAGAGCAAATCTTGATGAAATATTAAATAAGGCAAGGGTTGAAATAACACATTTCTACAATTAAACCAATTAACAAAGTTAAAAGGCAGAACAAACGTAAAAAATGCATCCCGGAGCAGAAGATAGTAGGTGTATTAAAATTCATTGCACTTTAATTGCTCAGAATCGCATCAAAATATTGCAGAACTCAATTCAGAGAGATAAACCAGGCCAGCCAAACAAACTATAAAAATCGTGTGCAATAAATTTCAGGCCGCTAAGGTGCAGCGTCATTTGGAGCGGCAACCAGAATACGTGACAATCTTCTAGACTGAATTTAATTACAAAGAAGAAAATTGTCAATATGAATTCGTAGTTTTTTAACCATTTTACGATTGTGAACATTGGTCGTGATCTCATCCATAAAGTTCATGACATTTCAACTTTTCACGAATATTAAACCTCCACTGATTCGGCCAGACAACATTTCTTTCCCATCAATCAAGCCCGTAGTTGTGAGGCTTTAATCGCAAATGGTTTATTTGATTATGTAATAAAATCACGAACGAGATCCGGAAAGGATTTTATTGTAAAGTGGCGAGAAGAATTTAGCACAAGATAAGTAAACACACTAGATTTACGTAATTATTGGTCTTTGGAGTAACAGCGTAAACAGGCTGATTACTTTCGTGTTGTGTTTGGGTCTTGAGTCTGGGATGACACAACATGGCCAATACTACCAAACATCAGTAAACAAATGGCTATGCAAATGCAATAACTTTCGAATAACCATTTTGTACAGACGTAAAATGATTTTAGATGAAGCTAATGCTTGTCGTAGAATTCTCTTCTTAGAATTATTAACTTCTTTACTAGTTCGGGTTTATTGTCTTTTACAATAGCATTCACTGATGAACCGACGCGACTATATTTTATTCTTGATGGGAGATTATTATGGTGATTAGTTTTTTTACAGGATTCTTCTGAAGAAGTCTCCCAAATTAACATAAAGCCGCTTTGCTGACTTATAACAAAAATTAATTTATGCCATAAAAATTTGTACTTTTTTTTACCGGGTCGATTACCTAAACTAAGAAATGACTGACACCCCAAGTTAGAACAGAACACGGAGTTCAAATCGTTGTAAATCAGTGGCGCTTAAAATCTAGTGCAATGTTGACAGTTGTACCGCTTCTGGAAGATGGTAAATTGCCGTCCATAATTTCTTAACGTAATTTAGTAAGTGCGATACAAAACCGCAGACTTGGACACAGTAAAGCAAATAAATTTGAGTAGGTAACAGATTTATAAATCGATAGCTGCGAATTTATTTAGCACGGCATTTTGATGTCTACATCCATTCTTCGTTTTCTTTGGCAGAGATTGAGTATAGGCAACTTGTACCACAGATCGCTGCGGTTTCCGTCGATTCCCGCCAAAATTCTGCCTGTACATCATTCGAAGTTTTAAGTCTAGGAAGTTAAACATTTTTTTATAACCATTAAGTTCCTAGTTGTCGAAAAACAAATTTATCTGCATTAGAATTTTTAGACAGATTTTTATACTACGGTTATTGGAATGGATAATATCCATTATAATATATTCACTTGCCCATTAATTCCAGATTTATTATTCTCCTTCGGGTGAAAAAGCAGTTTTAATGAACGTCGTTCGGTAATTTTATAGTTTATGAAGATCATAACATTAGAATAATTATTATTTATGAATGAAGTTGTGTTCATTACCTAGTGCGACCATATATGTAGAAAATGTCCAGAATTTTATTTTTCAACCCAAATAATTCCAATTAAAATACCGCCCAATAATATGAAAACACAATTTAACACATAAGCTAAGAGCATATTTAATCAAATAAACACAGCAATATTCCAAATGTGCTTATTGTCAATTATTCTATTTCTACTGAAATAAACAGGGATTCGGAATAAATAATTTATTACACGTGCTGCATAACATCTCGTAAAATTAGTGAGTCCTTAATAAATAAATAAACGTTTATTCGTTTTTAATTAACTGTAAAGCGCTTTGGTAAAAATTATTAAATAAGTCACAGCAGGGACATTAGATTTTAGTTTTATTCTATTCAGTTTTAATGATCTAATGAAAATCACAAGCAATAAAGTGTTATTGATTATAGCTGAAACTGAAGAAATTCAATGTGTATACATAGTTTCAATTTTGATTTCAATTTTTAATTACAATATCTCAGTTCGCAAATTCTCAATCTTTCAGGTTTTTGGTGTAAGAGATTTTTAGGTTCTGTCTTTTAGATTATGCTACAATTTCTTAGATTCTCAACTTCTTTGCCTTTCAGATTGTTATACTTTCAGGTTTCCGGATTTTTGGTGTATTCTTGGGTTTTCAAGTTTTCAGGATCTCAGAGTCCTAGATTCAAACTTTTTAAATTTCCCAAATCTTTCTCTGCCTTCAATTTGTAATTTTTAGGCTCTCAGGTTCTTTATTTTCCATCCATAACTTTATCCTTCTTCTCTGTTAATCAACATTGAGCCCTTATTCTTCATCTCTTTATCGACTCCTCTATTACACACTTCGTTGTTCGTCTTCTGGTACTTGACCATTTTTTTAGGGTTCTTCGTTTTTTAAGTTGTCAAGTCCTCGAGCGTTAGAAGTTTGTTTTCCAAGTGGACTTTTCATTTACTTGAACTTGATGTTTTTCTTGGTCTTTTCTTAAAGTTCTGCTGCACTTTAAGGCCTACATCTATTTTTCGAAGGTATGTTTGGACGAGCCTTGTCCTTAGCCATAACTTTCTTAGTTTCAATAGTCTCTTTCGTGTTTCAAATTGCAGCAGATTGTTTTCCTCTCTTATACAATGGTGGAGTATCGATAATGTTAATAATATTTCTACTTTACAAAATAATTGATGGACTTCAATTAGAAAGTCTCCTATCATATCAGGAAGTGCATTTCGGTTAGCTTATCACGGGTGTTTTTTAAAATTTGTCGTCGAAGTTGACCATGTATGTTTAACTGTGAACGTGCTATCGAACTGACAATTATTAATTTGACATCTGAATCTATATCTAACCTCACTTTTAATTTAATTAAGCGACAGTTCAACACGCTCATACTTCTACCTTTTCGGGGTGCAGTGGAACCTCTTCTATAAAATTAGGTTTTTCTGAAATCCACGTTTTGTGAATTCACATAACCGTCTAAATGAAACCACGCAAAAAATTGTGGCCTGTTCACATAAACTCATAGTCAGCGCCAACTATGACGCCAAGTTCCGGTTGTGGAGCGTCTTTATTTGGAATAACTGCATCCGTATTACTGGAAGAAGTGTTGGATAGACATCGATCACTCATTTAAATTATTGGTCATTCTTGCTCTGGAGCCTCTTCAGTTTGATCAATTGCGTTATCTTCTGCAGAGCTTTGATTGTTTAAAGAATTGTCAGCCATCGCAAAAAAGCTCTCTGGAATTGCAGAAGGATTTAAAGGGTACATTAAGGAAGAAATGAAGAAAATACGAAGAGAGAGAGAGAGAGAATGAGATGCAAAGAGAAGAATTTAAGGTCAAAGAGGAGAGATGGGACAGAGAGGAAAGTGGAGTATAAAGAAAAGTAAACAGCAGTCCAAAGAGGGGACAGAGGTTTTTCTGAGGTCAAGTACTAGTAGAAAAGGAAGTTTGGAAGGGAAAGGAGAAGTGATGAAGCAAAAAGAAAAACTAAGGGAAAAGATAGAAAGAAAGATGATATTTATTAATAATGACTTGACAAATCAAAAAAGAAAGTTGTAAAAGAAATTAAGAGGCACATCCAAGGAAGAATGAGGATACAGGAAATTAACAATAGACGTGGTTAAATGAAACGAGAGAGATATTGGAGGTTTTCCAATAATAAGAAGAAGGGGTGAGGGAGAAAATGGAGTCGACAGCAAAGAAAAAAGAATAAAACGGGAAAAGAAGAAAAATTGGAAAAGAATTCAACTGGGAATGTAAAGGGGCAAGAAAAGGAAAGAAGAAAGGAAGAGCCGCAGGAGCAATAATAACGAGGGTAAAAAAAGGAATAAAGTAGAAAGATCAAAAGATTTGTTGTCTTCATCTAAGCAAGATGGAAGAATAATTAATAAACATCAAAGAAGAACGTATACTTCCGGAGGGGGATTTCAACAGGAGAATCGGAAAAAGAGGAGCCAGGGAGTGGGACACAGAAACAATGACGGAGTAAAAATTTGGAGGGGAAGAAGCTGATGGAATGGATAGAGGAGAAAGGGTGAGAATAAAAATAAACAAGAAGACTAAGGAGGAGAATGGACCTACATAGGCATCAGAAGAGAAATGGTGATTGACTACGAAATAGTAAACGAAGAAGCATGGGAAGAAATAAACGTATTCAGAGCAGGGAAAAGAATAGAGTCAGACCATCTGCATATAGAAATAAGTATATGATGAAGAAAGTGATGATCAAAATATGGAACGAACAAGGAGTGGAATGGTACAAGAGAACACTAGAAAGGTGGAGAAAGAATTGAAACAAATATTAGAAGAAGCAGCGACAAAAAGAAAAAATGACAATAAGAGGAACAATCCATGTGAACAACGGAAAAACAAACAATAAAAGAGCTAAGAGAAATGAAAATGACTAAAGCAAGCAAAAGCGGCTTTTTAAAAGCGAAAAGACCATATAGAGAGACATTTAGAAAGAAAAAGAGACAAAAGAAGGAGAGAGAAGAGTTAGAGATAAAAGCTATAAGAACAGATGAGGTGTGGAATAGAGTGGAATCAATAGACAAAGAAAAAAAACAGTTAGTGAATAGATACAATGAACGAGTGGGAGGAATACTTCATGAGGCTACTGGAGGGGGAAAAAGAAAACGGGAAAATAGAAACAGCACCAGGAGGAGAAGAAATCACGCTGGAAGAGGTGGAGAGGCAAATAAAGAAATGGAGGAAGAGATTGATGGAGTACAGAACAAATCGTAGATGTTTGGCACGAGAAGAGTGCTAGAGAGACTGGTTGAGGATAAAAGCGGGGAAAAGAGCTCTTAAGTTCAAAGACATGATGGATAGAAGGGGAGAATGCAGGATACTGAATGAGTAGTGGAGAGGAAAGAAGAAGAAGTCAGGAGAGAATGAAGAGAAATATTACCGGAGGAATCGGTACGCGCGCAAAGTAATAGAAAGACTGATAGAAAGAGGCATGTGAATGAATGTAGAACTGAGAGAAAGGGACAAGGATACGGACAGACAAGAAAGAAGGGAAAGAACCAGAAAGTCCAGGTACAACTGGAAGTACGAGAGATGTATGATTGAGGAAATACCGAAATGTTTGGAGAGCGAAAGTGGGAAAGAAAGAAAGATGATGGCTAGGTTTAGGTGCGGAAATGAAGAGAGGGAGAATAAGTATAGGTGTAGAGTGTGTTATGAGGAGAGAGAGACGATAGAACATGTATGGAATGAGTGTGGTGAGATGAGAGAAAAAGAGATAAAGAAAAGAGGAAATAATGAATGTAGATGGAAGAACACTAAAATGAATGAAAGAGGTATGGAAGAGGAGAGAGAAGGCGAGAAAAAATGAAGATGCTTTCTTATGAAATTAATACAGAATGTAATTTATTTACGTTATGGGTTAAGTTATGTAATCAAAGAAATCGGAAAGTCCCTAGGGTCGTAAAGCAAATGAAGATATTTATATCGGGTGTCTCAACTAAAATTTGTACCCCCAACAATTCCAATTTCGAAAGACTCAAAAGAAAACGCTCGAACAGGTCAATTTTGTTATCAAGGGGGACCTAATTGTACCAAACTTTCAACCCTTAGATGTCACCCCTTGAGCCAGGGGAGCCACCCCCTTAAAAAATTTAAATGGCATAGGGCGTCATGTGATACTTCATTTTATAGCTTATTCAATTCTCTATCCAGATCTACTTTTATCGATTTGTTTCTACAAAAAAACATGAATTTATTATTTTCCTAATCAAGAGTATTTTATGTAGATTTAGAAAATAACAAATTCTTATGCTCTTTTCCCCATTTTTAAGGGGGTGGCTCCCCTGGCTAAAGGGGTGAGATCTGAAACTTGAAAGTTTGGTAGAATTTGGCCCTCCTTGATCACAAAATTGACCTGTTCGAGTGTTATCTTTCGAAATTGGAATTTTAGTTGGGACACCCTGTATATTAGTTGCGATAGTTTTATGTTTACAAATCTTAATTTATCCTCCTAGGGAAACCATCCCACTTTTACCCTAAAATTAATTTAAAATTCCATTAAAAAATCTGAAAAAACCTGTATATTGTAATATCACTGTTTGACAGGAATCTTGTAAAATATTCTTCTCAAAATCGACTGTTCTAACTCAACTTTACACCGGAGAATCCGACGCCCTAAAAACTTCTGAGAACAGAATAACTTGAAAATCTATGACAGAACCTGAAAAACTGAAATGAAAAATCTTCATAAACTTTAAACTTCAGAATCTGAATAAACCCAAAAAACCCGAGAATCTCATGAAAACGGAAGGGCTGTGGAAACCTGATAAAATAAAAACCTAAACATTTGAGAGCATAATAACATTATATAATAAAAATATGTGAAGCAAAAACCGATAAAAAAGATCTGAGAAAGGAAATCTCTGAAATTCAGAACCTGAAAAACTGAAAATCTGAGAAATTGAAAACATAAAGATCTGAGAACCTGAAAACATAATGAACTGAGCCTGAATAAAGAGCCTGAAAATCGTTTGATAAAAGTAGAGGAATATTTGGAGGAATTTTTGAAAAAATGTTCAGCACAATGAGATGTATAACGGATTACATTTAGGTCACTAATGTCTGATACACACTATATTATGTAGTTGTTTGTCATCTTTCAAGTGTAGAAGTTGCGCGACGATAGTAGGCAAATTGTAAAATATAACGAAATATTGATGTATGGAAAATATTATATGGAGAAGGATTCGGTTGTACTCAATCCAAAAAATGATTTCAGCCTGCCATAAGCCAGCAGCTTGGGTCGAAGTGTGTACTTTGCCTTAATCCATCAAGAGCTTATAGTCAATTAAAAAAAATAGTACAAGATAATCTACTATAGCTCTACAAATAATTTCTTTCTTTAAGATTATTGAACTTGTCACTGTTTAAAAACTTTCAAACTTTCCTGCGTTACAAATATCAGATTTGAATCGCCAATAACTATGAGACTAATAAACTAAGTATTCTTGAACATGTGAGTGAGTGAGTTGTGACGTCACGGCGAGTAGTCGAGTATTTAATTTAAAGTAAGTACACTTCACAATCACTGCAGACTCGAGCGGTATGAGACGAGCGCTTACTTTAAATTAAATACTCGACTACTCGTCGTGACGTCACAACGGCTAGGGCATGTCTGTACGTGTTTGTGTTTGTCGTGCTGCATTTGTTTTGCCTGTGACGTCATCGGACTAGTCTAGATGCATGTTTGTGAAAATTTGCGTTGTATAAAGTTACAAATTAGTGTAGCGTGAAAACGCGTTTCGCTAGGACGTTGATTCAGATGTCATTGTGAAGAGCTTGCTAAGCTTTACTAGGACCCAGATTTTATTCCGACGACGTTTTCACGTCAAAATCTACGACGCGGACCCGAACTGCGCCTTTACGTCTATTTTTTCTAATTAATTAAAAACGTTGGTGATCTTACGTGATTTGTAAAATATATTTATAGTATACAAGAATGTGACATTTTGAGATTAGCAAGTTCTGTTATAAGATTTAGTTCGTATCATAAATGTGCATTATCTTCTAGTTCGACAGAAAGAATATGAAATGTAGAACACCCGATTGCGAAACCGAATAAGGTAAATAATCATTTAAACATTTTTACCTAGAAAAGGTCAAAAGAAAGAGTTGATTAAAGACGTTACAAAGTCTGCAGAAATTCGCAACGACACCCTTCGGCGAGTGATTCGTAAGAAATCTGTCAATTATCGAGCATAAGAATCGTCATTTGAAATATTCAAGTTGGCCGACGAGTGCTGTAGATTCCGACAATGATTTAGTTAATTAAACGTCTCTCTTGTAAGAATGTCGAATAACGGGGTGGATTTGACAGCGGTGGAATTTGAGAAATGAATTCCGTCGTGTTTTCTCTCGATCGACCGCGCGATAATCCGCGGAGGAATAATAATAAGGAGGATCGTCCCATCCCAAGTCCTTAAATCGGCCGGTCGCAAGAAGTGTAAAACCTTTATGGCTCGTATATTGTCGGAATTAAGAACGAAACATATTGGATGTCGCCTTCATCTCGCATTTGCATACCCGTTCGGGTTGCAATCATAAAAATAATACGATAATAATCGCATCCAGTCCGAGTGAAATATGCTTGAAGTTTTTCGTTTAGTTTTGGTCGTTTTTCGGTTGTTGTTGTTGTTTGAATTAATCGAGAAAGGCCTACCTCTGCTCGGACATACTTTACGTTGGCTTCGAGCTTTGTTATGAAAATTTCAGCCTGGAAACATTGCTCGCCTCTTGTAATTTAAGCACTTAGCCGTTATTATTTACGCGCCGGGATGCGAATAAACACGCCGTGTAATGGCCAACGTCTCTCTGTACTTTTACCACAAGCTCTTGGCGGAAATCTCACTACAGGAGATCACCTCACACTCGACTTTACGCTTTTGTCAGGGCAAAAATTCGACTTCATTCACGCATAAACGCCCACACAGAAATATATTTTTCTTTTGGCAACATAAAAACGTTTGCATAAATAAATAAATACAAATAATTTTCTCTTAAAAGAGTAAGAGATTATGCTAAGCTGAAATCAATTTATTTCCGAAATTATAAATATACAGAGTGATTCACGAAGTGTGGTAGATATTTAAATCTCAAATTATATTACCCCTAATCGTAGCTTTGATGGTATTAAAAAACGCTTATAAATTAGTAAAGTTGAAAAATTAATGACAACCAGCGATGCACTCAAAACATTTTGATAGTCGCAAAAACTAAGACAAAGACTCGCCTAGATCAACGTACGTATTGATAAAAATTGGAAAACGTAGGGGCCACAATACCGAACCATTTCTTCCGATCCACCTTTCGTGTAAATTATTATCTAACTAATCTGACACTATGCGTGCACTATGGGAAGGATCTCCGTCTTGTAAGAACCACCACATTTCTGTTGTCTTATGTTCAGACAAACGTCCGATAATAATGCTTCTAATAAATCGCATACTGTACAACTCCCGAGCGGAAGAACGGTTCCACGGGTTTTACCGTAGGACATAATCATATCGGTCATGTCACTATTTGAAAATAAAGGCATTTTAAGAAAATCTCCTCATATTAGGGACTGTAACTACCACACTTCGTGAATCACCTTGTATAATATGACCATAAGTTGAAAGACTTTTGAGAGCTCTAACACATAACTCCGTAACTATGAAGACAATTATGTACAAATTTCAGTGTTTGACCACATTAGAAAACTTTTTAAATAATTTTCAGACCACAAAAATAACAACCAAAAAATAGGTTAATTTAAGACAAACATAAGCAAAATAAAAAAAATGTATCAAGAGACTAGAAAGTAACTCCTGAAGGATTAATCGATCGGTGAAGAAACTCATCATCGAATCAACATCCCAGTAAACACAACCACGTGAGAAAAACGTAAAAAAAAAGACAAGTACCAACGGTTGTATAGACGTTACTTTTGACGTGTAAAAATGACGTGTTAGAAACGTCTCATAAAACACGTCTCTTTCAGGTGTTTTTACCAGGTTGAAAAGACGTGTTGATGTTCTGAATTAAACGTCATTTTCAATCTCTCAACAAAACATTCTGTAAACGTATTTTAAAGATATTATAAAATACGTCTTTTTTAGGTGATTTTAGGAAATAAGTATATTAAAAAAGTGTTGATTTTCATGACATATATTTACTATAAAACAAACAAAAAAAATTGTTTTACAAAAGTTCAAATCTATTATATTGTATAGTGAATTGAAAATATGAAAATAATTACTAAAAACTATAATGTCAACTATGTACTACTAATATTATAAACTATATAACTATAACTATAATTATTATTATAAAAAAAAACTAAAATAATTATTATGGGCTAATTGTCCTAATTATATTAAATCATTTTTTTCATGACTCGGATTGTGTGTTGCTCGACGTGCTGGGTCAGTTTTGCCAATGTTTGCAGTACAGTTGCCTCAAAATCTATAAGAAATAGCTATAAGTAACTATTGCAAAAATAAAAAAATCCTTACTAGGTATATGATTGTCGTAAATGATATAAAATGACACAATTTACCAGGATATGTTGAAGCTGAAGAAAATGCTGACATTGGCGATGAATAAGACGTCGTCGGCGTACAGCGAAAATCCTCTCCAAGGTTTACAGTTCGACGCCGCTTACCATCAAAAAGAGACTCATCACCAAAAACTTGCTTTCTTGAGAGACTTTCCACTCGTGAGTTGTTTCCTCTGCAGTTTTCCCAATCTCCTTGATGAGGTTGTTGGCCTTTTTATCGTCTGTGTCATAATCCTCTGCAAAGAAGCTCAAAAGTTAAAAAAATATATTTAATTAGAAAAATCATAAATATAATATCATATTATATACCTGTCTTAAAATTAAACTTAAAAACCTTGTAAGAAGGCCAGGTTTTACATGGAGTACCACTTTTGACGAAAGTCATAAAATCGGTACACTTGCGGAGTAAATTTAAATTCTGGTTAGTAATATGTATAAAAAATGTATATTTAGTTACTACTTTTAAATAAAATACTGTACTACTTACCTTTAGGACTTTTGGACGCTACACAAATCTCAAAACTTGGTAAGGCAAACGAAAACGAAACGAACTGCACGATCTCAGACGAAAAATTAAAATGAACAAAATCGAACGAAGCAATGGCCAAGCACAGATGACACATCTGGCAAGAGTTCCTTGGTTTCGTTTCGTTCGGGGTGCAAGGCGCAATAAAAAAAGCTGTAAATCACGTACAATTTGAAAGTTTTGTGTGTTGGAAGCAGCATGTTTGTTTGTCGCCAAAACAAATTCGATAAGGCAGAAATTTTCATTGATAGTACCATTGAATATCAATACTCTAACTACTCTAACTAGAGTATTGATATTCAATGATAGTACTGATCTATACGTTTGGTTATGATTTATTTTCGACAATAAAATTACGCTCGCGTCGTCGGTTCCTCAACCTTCAGCCCTCATCATAAACCAATATCCGTTCTTCTTAAAATTCCAGCGACTAAACGGTAAAACTTTTCAAAGTATGTTTCAAATTGTCCCTTAATTATACTTGCTTTCAATTTCGTTTTTAAAAACTATTCATTCCCTGACCAACACTAAACTCTTCTCCGGTCAAAGACACACTCAAACTTTGCAACACGACTCTCAAAAGAAATTCGTTGTTTTATTTTTAATCTTTTTGCTGGTCTTTTGACACTTTCACTTACTTCACAGCGTTTCACATTACCAGACATTACTTTGCCGTTGGGTTAAAAAGCGTTTGTAATTTTTTATAACATTAACACCATAATAGAATAGGGAATGTCAATTTTATTTTTAAATTTTAATTTAATAATAATTACATATATTATGACTACTTTTAATCAGTTTTCCCTAAAACACCAAAAACAATTTTTATTATAAATACCGACGCACGTTTCGCCAACAATGTTGGCATCATCAGGGTGATGAGTGAATCGGAAAACTGAAAAAGTAGTTATCTACCACCAAAAGTGATCCAGAAAATTGTTTTGTTTTTGAATAATTATATGAATTCTCAAAGAGCGATTGTTCATCTCGAACTAGGTGGGCGAGATGATCCTAAAACATTTTAACCATGAGAAAACGTCAAACTTTCAATGTTGTTTGGGGTTAACATTTAGGGTGCCAAATGTTTACAAGAGCTAACTTAGTTGTTACCATGTTTCGTAAAAATTATGAAAGAAATGCTAGCCTTACTAAATATTTATATTGTTTCTACTTTTAAATTCTATAACCATTCTATTTTATTTAAAATGTGATTCAAATAAAAAATGTACATATGTTTTACAACCCGCAACAAACAATTTACAGTGGCTTCTAAACTTGGCGCAAAAACCGCCCATATGGAATCTGTAAAAGACGCCAATGGAATGCGTTCCTTTGTAGTACATAAATGTACTATATTATTATATGACTATATAAACACGTGAATTTATTGTAAAAATTTCACGAGAAATTAATGTCAGAACTGAACGTCAAAAGTTACTTATATTTTACCCACATTAATTCCTTTCTATGCTTCTATATTTGATTTTAATCGTAATTCAAATAAAAAATATAAATTAAGTAGGATTATTATACATTATGTATTTTAAAATCATCATGTTTATCTTTAAGTTATGATTTAAATAATAAATATATATTTTTTAACATGATTTTTTTATAAAAAAAAGTAAATTGAGGTAAAGTAAAATACAATAATACAAAAAATAAGGGAAGTAAATTGAAAAACCTCCTTTTAAACCCAAAAACCACCAAAACCACCGAAAAACAAATTTTCACAGACGACAACTTCCGTGGAAAACTGAAATTGGTGCCTCGCGCTACGCGCTCGACCACTTAAAGAAACATACTCCAAGAAGGTCATATTTCCCTGTAGGTGAAACTCGAAATGTGGGGAGTATCTCCTATTTTATGATTTTATGAATGATAAAGGGGAAAACAAATTTTCACAAACGGCAACAAAACAGCGCCATCGTTTATCGAATTGTCAGAAAAAACTCGGAATTACCAGAAAAATGTCGCAATTATCCAATTCGTAGTAATTGCCCAAATTTAAAATATGAAATACTTTCCACATTTCGAGTTTCACGTACAGAGAAATATAACCTACAGAGTATGTTTCTTTAAGGGGTCGAGCGCATAGCACGAGGCACCATAATTTCAATGATCCACGAAAAAACAAATTTTCACAGACGGCAACTTCAGTGGATCACTGAAATTGGTGCTCCACGCTACGCGCTCTACCCCTCAAAGAAACATACTCCAAAAAGGTTTGTAGAGCAAAGGGGACCAAGGTGGTTTGAGGGTTTTGAACCTTGGTCGATAGTTTGAGTAATTGAGAAAGCTCCAGCCAGCCACGTCAATCAGCAAAGTAAAGATAAGTATGAAATTTCAAAGTGGACAAGACAGGCAGCGGAAGCTATAGGAATTGACACAAAAAGAAAAGTGACAAATCACCCGAACCATGCCGCGGCAGTTACTCAGCTTGCCAAGGTTGGGATTTCAGGAAATCAAATTCATTCATATCAGATTTCAATAAAGAGTTACCTCCAAGTAGATAGTGAACATCACGAAAAAATTGTACACAAAATTGCAAAATGACAGTAGCGAAATAACAATAAGTGGTGGAAGCAGCATGGAAACTCCGTCATCAGCATCCAACAAAGTTTTATATGCAAGTTGTGTTTTCCATAATTTTATTGTTCTTTTTCTTAAAATATAAAACTAAAGCATATGATGTTTTAATTAGGACTATTCGAAAATTTGGCACTAGTGCAGTATTATCACTGAAATTTGATCGTTATTGGCTAAAAATAAAATATTGCAGTCTTTTGGTTGGCTTAAATTTTTTGAAGGAAATAGTCGTAAACATAGCAATTCGGATTATTGGATAATTCGGATCGAGTGGATTTTGATTGATCCGGATTAACGAGGGACCACTGTATTTGCTAAGAGTAAGAGCTAAGATGTACACAAATGATACTCCTTTGGCAAATACAAGAGTTGTCTTCAGTTTAGCAATATTAGTTCCTGTTGAATTGTATAAAGAATATAATTATTTAAAAATGAATCAATATACAAAACTTGTTTATTTCTAGCATTAGGAGATTGAGAGGTAATTTTGTTTTTATGCCGCCTGGGTCGTTTTGTTTGCCACGTCGCCGTCGCCGTCGCGGTCGCCTCCAAATGTTTACTTTATACTTTTTGAATATGTATAAAACTGTAACACTCGTTTGTATCGTTCCACTAGAGGGGACAATAAATTGCTTCTCTATAATAATTATTAATTTACTCTGTTTAACCTTAATCAAACTCTGCCAATAGTTTTCAGTATGTAAACGCCTTGGTTTAATGCATTTTTGTTCCGTAACTGGGCAGAAGACACACCTAGAAGAAATGGTAACATCTATATGGAATAAATAACATAGCGGGAAAAATATTTGATAACTTGTGCGGCTGTTCGGCTCTTGCAAATTGATTCTGCTTAATAAAAAAAGTCCAAAGTCACTTTCGCAAACTGCTAAAAATAATCACGTTCTTATTATCTGTCTGTGTTCCTTTTAATTTAATCCGTCGGAATTTCTTCGGCATCCACTTCACGCGGCAGCGAATATACTCCTCTCTTCCGAATTATTATACGTTAACGAACATTATTTAATGCATCAAGGAAAAAACGTGTAAATCATTCTGAGTCGTTTTAATTGTCGAAATTAGCCGTGCCGCTAATGGAGCAACGATAATGAGAAGTGCGAACCGTAGATCTGCACACCTGCTTTGTTGGACACGACATACCACTTAGCCGCCCCCGATACTGTTAACGATACTGCCAATCTTATTGCGCGTTAATGTTATCTTGCATCTGCCGTCCCGTGTCCCGATGACACCAACGGTACCGTGTCCAATAATTAAAATGCTGTTGGACGCGAGGGCGTCCAATATGGTCCGCTTATTGGCCTTCGTTATGATACCTGCTATACATCTAAATTTAATATTGGACTATTGGACCGCTACGTATCTACCCGACAACCGATTTATTGAAACGATCTCGGTGAAAAGTAAACTGCCGCCGGTGGCTGTACAAATATACATCGACCAGGCGATGCTCTACATGATGCATGCACGCGTCGATTTCTGTTTGTTACATGACGTCTTATTGTGTAACAACCAGAAGTTTTCAAAATGTAGGTGATGTACCAGAAGCTGCAAATACACGGTCTTCGTATGACAGTCGGGCGTAATAAATCGCTTTGGGTTTCCAGATACTGCGGCTGTATAAACAGGCTGCACCAATTTTGCAATTGTTCAAGATGTATGACATAAACCACAACATAAATAAGTAATTGTTGTTCCGGAAACTGAAAACTGAATTTGGTCTCAACGGTACAATACAGTGAAATGGACCCAAATGGAGACACTTGTCCTTCACTACTGCACCCAAAAGTTGGAAGAGAGCTAATTGGATTTATTAGAGAAGCTCTGGAAAAACAGTGGGGCGACGAAGAAGAAGAACTTAACTATCCCTACTAAAATAAATAGATTAGCAGTATTGAATAATTGGAACCCATTCCCCGGCTGTTGACACCTTGACAGATGCGGATTATCTTTTTAGATTGGGGTAGAGCGATAATTGAATCGACAACTTTGCAAAACAACAACAATAAGTAGTTATGTGGTAGGTTATATTATATATGTATTTATGTATTAGCCTGAATTTTGTTGATTCATCGTTGTGTACAACAGAATATAACATATGATAATAATTACTATAGTATTTACACGAGAACTCCGAAATTATTATCGATTTGCAACACGAAAGCTGACCTAGTGACTCCGATTGTCACTAGTACTGCAAATGAAAATTTCGGGAGCTGGAGCTGAGATTCTGAAAAAAAATGTTTTTTGAACAAAATTGTATAAAAATGAGTAATTTGATCTGACGGATATTGAAAAACAATTTTTTACATTAGAAACCACTAGACCTCCTCTACCTGACCGAGATGGAAATTATTAAATTAGCACTACAATTTAAAAAATGGAGGTCTTTTATTGGTCGAAATTTCCATTACTAACATAACGTATAGATATGTTTAGCGTAGAAATTACGAGAGCTTTCCACATTTAACATCTGAAACAAAAAAAATTGCTTTGTAACGATGAATATGAGCATATTAGTAACCATTCTGCCGTTAAATTTTATTACCAGCCTTCAGCGATTTTCAGTCTACTTGTAATAAAAAGTTATTATCTTCATGTTCTTGGCCATTTTAAGTCGTCTTTGACTAATGTGTTCTAGCGATTACAGTTTCAAACGTAACGATAAAAATATTTGATTCCTTAAATTATATTGTTGAGAAACACTGCTCTCTTGACGTCTCTCTTGTAGAGTTACAACAGTAGCAAATTACCCATATAGGTAGTTCTGAAAGCTCGTCACCAAATTGTGAAACCATAAATCACCACATGTAATAAATCTGTACTCGTAAGGATGTTATAACACCAATAAATTGCTTTTATTGTTTATTAAGTGTCAAAAGTTAAAATATGGCTAGTGACGGTCTATTATTACCATCTAATTACAATAATTAATTAAAATTTATTGTGAATAAAGTAATCTGGCATTATCGGAATTATGGGACAATTTCGATTTTTTGTTTTGGTATCGCTGGATCGTTTCAACAGCAAACAGCATATATCTGTTCACAGTATATTTCAAAATGTCACGCTTTCGCTTCCAATTTATTTATATTTTTTGAATTAAACACGGTGCGTACGGTTTCCGGATTGTTTGGGCTCCGACCGATGAAAGAGGTATGAAATGTAATGCAACAAAAGCGAACTTTGTGTTTACGACTTGCTACGGAATGATTATTTTGTTTGAGGAAATATTCGCAAAGTAATCGCACCGCTTGTGTTATTTTTATCCGTTTCAGCGGCGACTCGTTACAAACGTTCTTCTCAAGTGGTTTATGTTTACCAAATAATGATATTAGTTTACAAACATAAATGTACCACATATTATTATTACACATCTATTGTTACTTCAAGGACTCTTCACTTTAGTTCAACGTTATTTTTATAGACGTAGGGGAACAGGAGGCAAAACGGACCCTGTGGGCAAAACGGTCCATTTAAATATTTCTTGTGTCTAGCGACATTTGTGGTGGGAAATATATGTACTACCGGTAAAAGTGACGTTTCGATTGTTGTTATGGTGAATCCATTTTTATGCGGTTTGATATAATATCACATATTTTTATATACACTCATTACTTTGCCGATTTCAACAGTTATATCTTAGCTCCAATAAAGCATTTGATATTTTTCCTGCATGCTGACTAAACTTCAAAATGACTTGGACCGTTTTGCCTTCTAATGGTCCATTTTACCTTCTTCCACAGAAAACAATATTTGATATTTTTTATGCAATTATATGAATGCTTTTTCAGATGGTTAATAACTACAAAAGAATGTCGGACAGGCAGAAATGGTCAGAAGAATCTATGAGAGAGGCAATTGATAATGTTGTTACATACTACAGTTATGGGGCTTAGGAAAGCTGCTAAGACTTATATCGTCCTAAAGACCACATTAAGACGTAGTTGAGCTATACAGATTAAACCAAAATATTGACGATGCAACAGCTAATAAGATTTGTTGCTGCATAATATATTTACTACCGAACAGGAATAAAAACATGGAATCCTACTTTTTGATCCTACAACCAATGACTTGAGATCTTTGGCATACGATCTTGCAGAGGAAAATCATATTGTTGCGTTTCTGGGTCCGATTATTTATATAAACGCTATGTACAATTTATTTACACTTTTTATATACAAAATTGCATTTTTTACACTATTTACAAATTATTACTTCATCGGCACGTCTCGTATTATTTATTTACACATCGCGCGGCACTAGATAAAAGCAACTGTTTCGACTCGACCCACTGATCTTGGACTTTGATGAACTTCGATGCGACTGGTTGGGTGACTGGTTAATGCGACTAGACTGACTCGCACTCGAGTCCCACTGTAACGTTCTACAATAAATGTACCGGCGCCTAAATCCTTCTAGGCGTCTCCAGATAGTTCCATCCAGCTCTCGATGTGTACCGGATATTCTAAAAGATGATGTCATACTATCACGAGTACGTTGTAGTATTAAATCCAGCACATTCTAGTAATTGATGACATCATAATCTCAAGCCGCTGCAGCTATGAGTCATCTCGGGTCCACATCCGTTACAGTGCCCCCTCCTTAAAGATGTTTCGTCCCGAAACGTCACAAGACATTCTAACGATGTCTACATCTTCCTTCCTATGCCCTTTCTGGTTGCAGCAGTACAATATTCGCTTAAGCCAAGTGAAACGGATTCTTCACGATCTTCACGATGGCCAAGTTCCTGATGATACCCTGGGACAAAATAGTATACTTCGACTCCCGTAAAGTATCCCAAGCACTTTGGTAGGTGGTCTTCTTGTACACGAGTCTCTTCGTAACCACTTCTTGTCATGTCCCTGCCAGGAGGAGTACTCTTTTAACTACCACATGGACTACCACACCTATCGGTGCCCCTCGACATTTTTATGTACTCTTGCTTGGAACGCAAGTTACACACTTCCTGCTTCAATTCTCAGTTTTCTCCAATTCTCTAAGGAAAACTTCTCTCGCAGCTTCCGAAACTTCTTCGACACTTCCAAGTGTCCACGAGGTACTCCGCAATGGAGTGCCTCCAGAATTTCTGAAAATCTATCCATTAACCATGGGGATCAAATAAAACGTCTCGCGCAGCTCCCCAAACATCGTCGACACCTTCAGATATCCACCAGGTACTTCCTCAGGGAGTTCCTCTAGAACTTCCGGAATTCTAACCACGGGAGCCATCAGCTGCTCACTTTTCATATGGCGCATACGCTTGTCCAGCACACGTGTCTAGACACCATCCATGGAATTCCATTAGAACGTCCTCCAATAAATATACCGGCGCCTAGATCCTTCTAGGCGCCTCCACGAGTATCACGAGTACGTTGTAGTAGTAAATCCGTCCGTTACAATGTCGACCACAATTTTTTGTTTGATAGTAGAAATTGTGAATAAATACAAGTTAAGGAGATACAACAGCGATGTTTTTTTTTACAAAATATACATACAGTTCAATATACAGGGTGTTATGGAAGTCCTAGCAGAAAATTTAACCACAAGTAGAACTCGTCAAAATAAACATTTTTTCTATTTACCACTTTGCTGAAATCTGCATTTTTCTGACCTCTTATTTCATCCTCCGACTATGCCTACATGAACTTGAACGCATCAGAATGTTTTTGTCGAACGAGGTAAACACCTTCTAACTTTTTGGGACAAAAAATTTGTCGTTGATATTAAATTTTAGTTATTAGTTGAGTGTGGCGCAAATTGGAAAATTGTCTTCTGCTACTCCAGATTTCGAACGTCCCAGATGTAATCGCGTTTTGGAAATTAAACCTGACATTTTTAAGTATTCGAAGATGTGCTTCGAAATGTTTTCAAAGTGTCGGTGTGTCAAAAGTTATCGTTTATCGCAAGTACAACAACAAGGATTATCCCTGATGTAAATTAGAAGTCCTAACCCCAGTGCATCAGGTCAGCAGCAAAGATACCAGATACCAGGCGCACCGAAAACCAGACAACTGAACAGCCCTCCTGAGGAAGCCACTACAGAAGTCCTAACCCCAGTACACAAAAAAAAGTAGGTTACCTATCTTATCTGCGGGTTGGTTGGATCCTTCTGGTCTTCTTCCGGTGGGCGGGTGTTTAGGACGATTAACCCCAGGTCTTTATCGCTAGACAGTTTCGGGCAGCGTAAAAACTTCGGGAGAGCGGTATCTGGAGCGTGTTCTTTTACCGGTCACCGGGATGAAAAAACCATCCCGATCCAAAGTCAGGAAGTGTTTTGTTTCGTTACGTAATGGTTCGATGCAGAGGGTGTCCCGAGGTGAGAAGAGGCGGTGGCTGGGGACGTCGTAGCGGTTCCCCGACAGATGTATGCTCAGCGCGCTATTTTTCTGGTGACCGGAGTGAAAGAATCATCCCGATCCAACGTCAGGAAGCATTTTTTTTTAACGGTGCGATTTAAGGCCTGGGGTAAACAACGAAGCGGGGGCCGGATAAGTGTGGACCGGCCGTAGCGGCAAACCCCGCCGGCTATATTCGTATCCCGGGAAATTCGGTAACTTCGCTACATGATAAATCAGCTATGATTCCTACGGCACAAAATGCTTTTCTGTGAACATCGCGGATGAACAGCAGTTGCGGCAAACTCGGCCATTAGAAGAACCTCAACCATGTTGTTCTAAATCGTTACCTGAAGAAGTATGATTGTAGATGCTTCAAAAGATGAATATAGTGATTCTGACAACGAACCACTCGTACTGGTACTCCTGCATAAATCATGCCAGCTCCAAAACGAAACAAGTAAAAAGACTGCTGTTTTAACTTCATCTCCTTACCTTAAAGAACGACACACACGCAAAACAATGTAAGTAAAGTCAAGAGAAAAAGTGACTTCGGCAATCTCGAGAAGCGTAAGAAAGCCAAAGGAAGGAGAATAATTAAAAGAAACTGTAACGGTAAAAACGACGAAGATTCTATTCAGATTTATATTCAGAATCTACGGAAAGTGGGATTCAGTGTTGGAAATGCGCAGAGTGGGCACATTGCCCTTGTGCTGGAGGTGAAGAAGAGGCCGACGGGACTGTGAACTTCCGAATAAGCAGAATATCTAGTGCTTAATTTTGATTCAAGTCAATTTTACGTTCTTAGTGGTGCCATTTTACCGCATTTTACCCACATGTGGGCAATATGAACCACGAGCAATTGATACATATTTTTTGTATTTCGTATAGTTTATTTTTGTTTAGTTTAAGAATTGGATATAATACAAGAGAACGTCTTATGTTACAGAGAAATAATTTTATTTTATCAATACACTTAACAGACTTAAATTGTGTTAAGGGTGCCGTTTTGTCTTCTCTTCCCCTAGGCTTTCTATTGTCCTATCTCCGGTTAATCGAATGAGTACTAACTGATTATAAAATTTTAATTTAGAAGTGTTCTTCATGTATGTACGAAAATACGAAAATATTTTTTTCTGTTTTGGTTCCCCTCCGTGCCACGTTGATTAAAAAATAATTAATTGAAACTTCCTAAGAAAATGAACAATTTAGGACGAAATGAATTAATTTCGCAACTCTCTCGCTGTTCATTACACAAGCACCTCGTGTACTTTTCTATTTCTATTATATTATCCCCAGTCATCAATCTCTTGTAATCCCTGACTTCATCCCCCAGCTGGGGCCTGTCAGGGTTTGTCTGGCGATGCGCCGGCGCTTTTCCGAGTATTGTGAGATTTAACTGGGCAATTAACGGATTTAATATTTATGATACGTGCGTGAACATACAAAGTTAAGTAGGTAGTAAGCAGATTTAACATAACGAATGCCCGATGCGTCTTCATTAGCGCACCGAATATACCATTTCAATATTGATGACCATCACGCACGGCATGCTCAATGAAATATTCATCATCATCACCATCATCATCGCGCACACAAATCTCGTTTTTTCCACTTTAAACGCCCATTACTGCGGTATTAATCAACTTTGGATTGCTGGTGCGAATTATTATCTTAATCGTCCTGTTGTAATTTGCGTTTAAATGCTTAGTTTGGTATCACGTATTGCGTATTATCATGATTTTGTTTAATAAGATGAGAACTCACGATTTGTAATTTGCTTTAAGTACCATGTGTTCGAAAATTAAATAGGAAAAGGTATTTTTCACTGAGTGAGTTAAAACGAATATACAAACCAATCAGAACATCAATGTCCTACACGACAACAGAAGGAAGGTTGCTACTTGCTTTTTTAGTCAATTATTACCGTTTAGCTAAACTCCAATCCCGAATTTATGTACTTACATATAATATGTTATCATAAATCCAATATTTCATTCTTAGATTCCGTTGAAAACATCAGCGCTTTTGAAATATTTGTGTACCTTACTAAATTCAATCTTCCATCGATTGAACAAGAAGTCACGTACCATGTAGAATGACGAATCGCTAAAATAATTTAATCTTCATTGATTTAATTTATTCCCTAACTAAAAATTAAATTGACGGTAGAGTGTTTCATTAAAGGAGCTAAATTACTGACTAGTAAAAAAACAGACGTATTAAATGTGAGAAGACTGGAACAAAGCAATGACGTAAAGTCGGTCAATGAATGGACAGTCAGTAATTGATATTCTTCAATGTTGTCCAATCTTGCCTACATTAATCGCATACATTAAATATGTTTTTGTCATATTGTCTTAACTAGTTTGTAGAAGGTAGGTAGTAAAGAGAAAGCTAATCTAAAGTAGTTATAACATTATTTTCAAACCTCCAGGGAACTGTTAAACCAAGATTAGACAATTAGAAAATTATTATTTTATTATTATGAACTCTCGTAAAAATCGCAGCCCCATAATAACGTACAGATATATACCTTAGAAAGAAGCTTAGCAATTTCAATCGGAAAAACAAGCCGCGTTATTCGTAGTGAGTTTTATGAAAGCTTCGGCTGGAGCTTTTCCCCGGTGGCGGCAACGGCTCGCCGGTGATTTATTGGCGGCCCGGATTTGTTTAGTTCAAATGAAGGGTCGTCTGTGGAGGCGGCTCGACTCGGCTGTATAGGGGAGATCCAAATCCATGCCTCAATACTCTCTCGTTTTCCTCCCGGTCTTGATGCAATACTCGCCCGGACTTTTATAATTTAAATTGCTTTCCCGGAGTCGATCCGGATCATTACATACTGCGTTCCAGATAAATTGCCAGGGTACAGCAGTGAGGCGCACATTTAGGGCCAAATTGTAACGCTGACTGGCCTTGAGGAGTTTCTCTTTTTGGTTGCGGTCGACGATTTCTCATTATATCTTTACGATCTGTTAAAAATGTAGTGATTAGAAATATAGTAAAATTAAATAGTTCTTTCTTTAATTTATTAAAATATTCATGCATTAACCCTGTAATTTATATAATTATGAACGGTGTTGCTGAAAACTCTCCTATATTTTTATACAGACCTCTTTTTTTATTGTTGAACTTCTTTACAATCAATTAAGTACATATTTAGTATAAAACATTTTATTTGTCCTATGGGCTTTCCGATTCCTGTGCTACATAACGTTAATTACTTCTTTGATACTACCGGGATATCAAATATTATCTTGATCAAAGGTGGTCATGGATTGGAAAACGTCCGCCTCATCTTATTTCATGTGACATAATAATGACACTTTGAAGTTTAAAAATTAAAATAAAAATAACATTTTTACATATTAACAAAAAAATAAAAAATACGAGTGTGCTTTAGACTACACGACTGAAGTAAAACTTCAGTTCGCCATTGTGAAAGTGCTCTTAATTTATGTAAGTTTATAAATGGAGTAAAAGAATCCTGAATTAATACCGTCTGCAGTGTTGGATAATGTATGTTTCAGTTTGTCGTCAGCGAAAAGTCGGCAATCATGTGTAGCGAGTAAGAAAAGTAGCGCAATTGCATACAAAACTGACACACGCAAATGGGTAAATGGAGACAAGCGCAAATTCACAACCTAGAAGACGCGGGTTCAAATCCCGTTAAGGCAAAAAAAAAATTGTATGAATTAATTATTGTAAAATCGTGCAGTAAAGAAAATTTCCGTTCGCTTCGCCCGATCACACTTTTCGTAACGCTCTCGTCACGCATTCACCAGCTTACTCCCCAAGTCAAGTGGCCGTAAAGAAGTTTTACTTCAAAAATACAAATTAAAGAAACTGTTGAAAATGTAGCCCGTGTTGGTTAACGCACAAGTTTAGGCGTCTCTCCATACTATTAAAAACATTTTGCAGCATTTCAGGCGTTCAAGATTAAGAAATGAAATTTTAGACACGGTAATCCTTAGACTTTTTCACACTTTTTAGGACTCCACGACTCATCTGGACTTTTAAGAACCTTTCGAGAGCTGTCATGACTCTTCAGTTCTAGGATTCTTTCGGAGGATTTATTCACGACTTTTTCTCAGTATTTCTTTGTGTTTCTCAGTGTTCATAAGGATTAATCATATATTCACACGGCAATGCGTAGTAATGAGTTTAGCATAACAATTATATTCGTTTTCGTCTCCTGTTATGTAATGTAAATATGTTAATATGCGAGCCGCACATGGTGGTCGCCCCGTTGTCGACCCTTTTGGATTTTATAATGCTTTTAAGGTTTATGTTTCCAACCATCGGGAACTCCGACCAAGTTCGACCACCGGACGCTTATTGTTCTATGTTGTATATAAGATATAATTTTTAGTGTTAGAGAACAGTATTATAAGAATTCACAAGAGTACCGGAGGGAACACACGTAACTACGTAACGCAGTTCGTATAGAATTTAAGTCTCGTCTGTAAATAATAATCCATAAATAGACGTAGACAGACTACAAGTGCAATACGTGCAACATTTAAATTTCACTAGCATTCAACTTCTCTTTATAAATTTTGACACTGGCACTCCTACTTCCTATATTCTGCATTTTTTACTACTAAATTTATCATAATTATGATCTATCTCGGCTTGAAATGTTCATTGAGATCTTCATGAATGATTCATGTTACATCATGTTGTCTGTGAAAACCAAAATTTACATTTAGTTAATTATAGAATCTTGACTTTCAAAAACCTATTTAATGTTTGTAGACTATACTTGCTACACTATACCGGTGAACAGATCGTTATGAAATCTTGACCATAAATAATATTCGCAATGAGGAGTAACATAGGGGGGTTGACGACCCCAACGTGTCACCTCGTTTTCGTAAAAAAAATAATATTTGAAAATGAAGAAGATAGCGCACGACTCGAAAACGATCGAATCAGAGCTTCAACTTCAAGATCTGCTAAAACACCTGAACAACATAGCGTCCATTGAAACGATCATCCTAAATGGAAAATGTAATGGCAAGATGTGCTCATCCCACGCATACCAATGGTTCGATTTGCCTTGTGTGTTTTATTATTTGTACGTTTGTCTGCTCCTATGTTCCGAATAGGCTCCTACACCGGTCAACGGATCGATATGAAATTTTGACCACAAGTCAAATAATATTCGTCAAAAGAAGTGTGTAACATGAGCGTAATGTTACCCGGATCGGTTTAGTGTTTACCCATCGTGGTTTACCTGTTCGTTGCACCTGTCAAATCGGATGAGATGTGTTTTACTTTATTTTTGGGGCGTAGCAACGCGCTCCGGGTACCAGCTAGTTTATTCTAAAAAATTTTATGTTACAGCATTCAGGAAAACATCTTAAATTTGATATGGACAAAACTTTAACTAGTCTTGGTCGATTATTCAAATGAATTACAGCAGCTAATAAAATAAAAATAAAATGTAAACAGAAATGTATAGAACACAAGAAAAGCATCCATCAACAAATTGAAAAAGCTAGAGCCTTATTTTTCATGTGAGGTGCTAACCTAATCTAAACGAATAAAAGTTTTCTAAATCTATATATATAAAAGAAAGTCGTGTTAGTTACACTATTTATAACTCAAGAACGGCTGAACCGATTTGGCTGAAAATTGGTGGGGAGGTAGCTTAGAACCAGGAGCAGGACATAGGATACTTTTTATCGACATGGGGGCCCAGGGGGGCCCCTTAGGCCCGACCGATTTTTTGGGTCGACCGATTCTTATGATTTTTTTTTTTTTGTATATTTGGTAGGTATGAGAATAAGTGGTAAGCTATTTTCCACATGGACATGGTGGCCTAGGGGGGCCCCTTAGGCTGGATATATTTTTCGGGTCGACCGATTCTTATGAAATTTTTTTTGTATATTTGGTAGGTATGAGAATAGATGGCAAGCTATTTTTCACATAGACATGGGGGCGCAGGGGGTACCTTTGGGCTGGACCAATTTTTTGGGTCGACCGATTTTTATGATTTTTTTTTGTATATTTGGTAGGTATGAGAATAGGTGGTAAACAATTTTTTACAAAGACATGGTGGCCCAGAGGGCCCCCTTGGGCTGCACCGATTTGTCGGGTCGACTGATTTTTGTGTTTTTTTTTATATTTGGTAGGTATGGGAATTGGTAGTAAACTATTTTTCAAATAGACCTGGGGGCTCAGGGTGTCCCCTTGGGCTGGACCGATTTTTCGGGTCGACCGATTCTTATGATTTTTTTTTTTGTATATTTGATAGGTATGGGAACAGGTCGTAAAGTATTTTTCACATAGACATGGGGGCCCAGTGGGACCCTTGGGTTGGACCGATTTTTTGGCTCGACCGATTTAATAAGTTCTTTTATGATATTTGATTTGTTGGATTTGTCTCCGCCCGCAATAGCAGAATAACTGTTGAACCATGGACAGGGGGCTCAGGGGGAACCTTTGTGTTTATATCTCAAGAACGGCTGGACCGATTTTTATGATCTTCGATTTGTTGGATTTGTCTCCGCCCCGAATAGCAGAATATTATTAAAACATGGACATGGGGGCCCAGGGCCCCCCTTGGGTTTATAACTGAAGAACGGCTGTACTTATTTTTATGATCTTCGATTTGTTGAATTGGTCTCCGCCCCGATTAGCAGAATAACTATTATAACATGGACAGCGGGCTCAGGGGGCTGCATTGGGTTTATAACTCAAGAGCGGCTCGATCGATATTTATGAACTTTCATTTGTTGGATTTGCCTACGCCCCGAATAGCAGAATTACTATTAAAACATCGGAAAAATTACAGGGGGCGGGGAGCTAAGTACAGGACAACGACAATAACAAAGCCCCCCTGGTACAGGGCAACAATAAGAAATAACGCCGGCCACCAAAATTTGTCCGGGCTTTAAAAATGAAAATCGATTTTTAAAGAGTAAACTCCAAAGTTTCACTTCTGTTGCGCGTGGTCTCCACACACAAATTTTTTGATGATATCTCGAGAATGGATTGACTGACTTTTTTCGAGGGCAAATAACTATTAAAACATCAGAAACATTAACAAAAAAAATTTTCTCATACATTTTGTATAGAATCCGTATATAATGCCATCTTTGATACATGACAGAAACAAAAATAAACATGGCGTTGTATGCTGGTTCCGGTAATGCCAGTAGATGGCGTTGTGGGCATTATCCTTTTATAAAAAAAAAAAATTTAATTCAGCTAATAAGTTGCCACAACATTTATTGATTCTGAGGCGGTACAAAGTTCGACGGGTCAGCTAGTAAAATATAAATAAGAAGGAACACATTACGAATAGTGATATTATATGAAAGATAATATTTCAAACTTTTGAAATGTAAAGTTTGGAGCAAACGAGAATCTGATAGAAGACATGGCAGCAGTTCCGAGCATCTGTAAAGGAGGTTAAGATTACAATGTTGATAGCCAATCTTTGCTTAGCAGAGGTACCAAAAAGAAAAAAAAAGATTAATATATGATTGAACACCTATGCAGTCTACAAAATGGAAAAAATAGTGGAATCAAAAATGTTTCCTTAATGTGTGAAATGTATACATGTTCCATTTTTACAACAAACTCCAATTAGGTACCTTCAGAAATTGCGTCAACATGCTTAAAGTCAAAAAGTAAAGTACATTTTTGATCTGTTTCACAATAAGTTAAGTCTGTAGTTATCGTATTGATACTACCATAGTATCCTTTTTTTCTAAATTTTGATAAACAGTGACTTGATCGAAAATACCCCTATGTCTTCGCACCGTTGAGTTCTTTAACCTCTGTGAGGTCACTCCTGTCCAAACATGACATACGCCCTGCATCCCCTAAGTGATGTGTATAAATAGTGTAGTGATATGGTTGGTGCGATATCTTATCTGCAATCTAATTTTAATGAATCGTAAACGTCGGGGAGCGCATAGCTGAGGCGAGGACTGTCTGTTACGAGATCCTCCCCGACTGATAACGGCCCCGTCGGTATGCTGGTAATGCCAACCATCCGTGTTGATCACAAATACCAGCGAAACCGTCCTAGGAATCACTCCGCACCCTCCGAGGCACAATGATGCTCTCGACTTTCCTTCATAGCTCACATCGCATCGCGCAGATTTAGATTTATTACAATTCGCCGGTTCCCATCTTATTAAACATAACCTGAGTAATAAGAGATACGTGACGGCGAAGTTCGCCCTTAATCACTGTACGATCACGATCACGATTATTTACACCACCGATTCAAGTTTGATTAATAACATGATAATGGCGATTTGTTATGACTTATTTAATGGGTTGGTTCTTTCTGTCTTCTTGTAGGCCTTGGGATTAATAAATGAGTGGCAATAGAAAAAGTAGAGAAGACGACCATAAATTTATCTTGCCTGTTGCCTCCTGAAACTGAGGTAAAGTGTCAAACCATTAATTAAATATAAGAATAAAAAATTGTACCACTTCTACATAATATCGATTTCCATGATTCTGTTTCCATAATATTAAGAACACAAAATATTTGTTAGCAAATTGTTTAAAAAAGAAAATTAAGACGATCCCGAAAGGCGCTTAGAGTTTTGCGAACAGTTGATGTTACTTTGTGATGGAACGCCCAATTTTCTAAATAATCTTCTCTTTTCCGATGAAGTCGCCATATTTGTCGGTACTAAGCATTGGACGCAAGAATTTTTTTGAAGAAACGTTAACAGCCGCAGTTAAAGTATACTTAAATTACAAAATCTGGAAATTTTGAATTTGCACATTATTAAGCCTTAATTTCACGGCAAGGTGTCCTGAACTTGTGAATTTACATTGAAATGTACATGCCGCTAGAGAACACTCTTAAGGCTCTTCTGCGTCATGAACAGTGAAAAAGTGCGCTCTACATATTTTACATACTGACTTCCTTCTAGGGCCTCGTCTAATCGTTTAATTATTATGAAAACAATGTCTGTTGAGATTCTTTATTATAACGTGAGTATTTAAACTATTTCTTCTCTTCAACTAGAGATAATGCTTTTGTCGATCAGTGTATAAATAATACGAGAAGTTTCTCCCAAAATAATGCCTTGCTTGCGGCCAACCTCAAATAAGATGATTGCTACGGCTACCGCGCTCCCGAAGGATTAGTCTTTTTATTATAACTGTTATAATAGTAATTGCTGTTATAGTTGGAGACTCTTCCGTTAACCTGGCTTTTACCGGCTCTATACTTAGAAGCGAAACCGGCGATGCCGCAATGCCATTATCGGGTTCATAATTTTATACCTGGGTGACTTTATTACTGCTTTTTACTACTGCAGTCAACTGCTGTGATAAATGGGCCGGCACGGGTACATACTCGAATTGGCGTTTCTTTGCAAAAAATCTCATCACCTAGCGTATATTCCTAATTACTGTTAAGCTTCATGACTGCGAGTACGGTGTTGCTGTGCTTGATTATACCATAACAGACCACGCAATGATCGATTAAGTTAATGGTTTTGCACGCTATGCACATTTCAAATAAGACTTTATGCAACTTTAAATACACATCATTTTATAATTATTATTATTTATGATGCTGGGTGAGGTGGGTTGCCTAGCTATCTTAATTGAACTTTCTCCAGTGCGGATACCTACTATTAGTATGTGACATAAATTCAGATATTTTATCTGAAATCGTAAACAAACTTCAAACCTATCCTATCCCAAATTAAACATTATCAATCAAAAACTTAGGTGACAGTTTTATCACTTCAGCCTTTGATTACAATTTTTCTATAAATATCTCGGCATATATAATCTATTTTTTTATTTGTCCTCTCATGTGGCAACCACGATCGAAAATACAAGTGACAACATAGCTGAGGCATGGCTGGTGTTTTTTCTGTCATTGTAAACAAAACTTAGGTTAGGTAGTACCAGAATGGCAGAAAAAATCCTTGAGAGCTTTTCTTCCAACTGTTGATTTCTGAACGTTGGGGCCATGTTTTTAAATTCCTTGAAACAGTAAAGTTTATTAAAGCAGTTTTTAATTTTTTGTTCATTTTTTTTTGCTTTCGCGGCATAATTCAATTTATTCAAATTTAACTGTCTCTGTAACATGCTTGCGCTACACGTTGTCGAGCTAACGTGTCACTGACAGTTGACAACAAACGTCATCCAACTTATTACCAACACAATTTTTTATTTACATTAATATGGGTTTTTTTCTTTTAGCAAACATAATGCAACAGGTGGTGGACAAATAATAAAAAAGTAGCCTGTACGTAGAGATCAGTTTAAATAGAATGACAAGTCTTTGAGTAGAATCAAAGAATAACTTGGAGGTGTAAATAAACAAATTGTATGTATGTAAAAAAATATATTGACTAAACATGATAATATCTGAGCTAAGGAACATTCTGTGGCATAGTATATTACATAACCAGAGTTGTAAGAATCATACTGGAAAATATGTAACATGCTTTATCTACTTTCATTGTGTAATATGCCAAATTACAGTTTTCTTTTAAATGTCGTAATGATAGGCTTTACAGCACAAGTGTGTGATTACCGCACAAGTGCGGTAAAGGTTGACTTTTTTCAAAAAAAAATTTAAAACTGTTCATTAATATAAATTGTACAATTGGAAAGATTTTCAAAATTAGCAACATCTGCGTCCAAATTAAAACTGGGTTCTTGCACCATGACGTTATTTTTTGGAGCAATTGTTTTTTATTTTCCACTGATGTTTCAACATATCCCTCTGCAGCACTCTCAGGAGGATCTCCGAAAGCAATGGACCTGTATACTTTGCTGGTTCATATATTCCTAATTCAACCATATTCCTGAATGTTTTCACTCGCAACAGGCTGTTTTACCTCCTCTGGATGTAAGAAAAAATCAATCGTGCTTGGTGTAAATCCCTATATTTTCGAAATATATCCACAAAAATATTTATATTAATTATGATATAAGATATGATATTATGATATAATATAAGTAGATTGTACGATATTTGTATCGTAATTTCTTTACGATAGGTGATTATCCAACGAGTCGAAGGCGAGTTTCCATCAACAATTTTTCTATCGCGTATCGTAAATATTTAGGAACTGTCAGACGATATACAAAACTGTCATTTCTTCTTGAATCGCTACTTCGGTTTACTTTTAATAGAACGCGATAGTAGGTGATACGCAGTTCACCGGGTCAGCTAGTTTATATATAAATTTATTTCGCGGATCTCGGAAACGACTAACGATTTGGATAAAATTTTGTATTTAGATAAAGTTTTGCTTTTTAGGACTACCTATGTAGTTGTATTTCTTGTAGAAACGCAATTTTACACAAAAAAAAAAACGGTTTTTTAAGATCTTTTATCCACTGTCATACTGACAATTTCAAACACTTTGGTGGTGGGGATGAAACGACTAGCGTAGTAGCTATTACGGCGGTTCTATGGTAGTTACGAAGTTAGTTAAGAGACGGTTTTCCAAACTTGTCGCAAGTGGGCTCGTCTATCTCAACGGGGCCTTCTCGGCCCCCTCCTATCTCAAGACTTCAACTGTGTTTCAATTGGGCCTCCTTGGGTCCGCATGTTTTAAGTGGGCCCCTTTGGGCCCCCCTGTTTTAAATGGCCCCCCTTGGGCCCCCATATTTTAAGTTGGCCCACTCGGGCCCCCAAGTTTCAAGGTGGCCTCGTCGGTCCCCCATGTTTTGACGCAAATCTCTGGATCCACTGAACCGATTGCAATGAAATTTTGCACACATACTTATTTCACCACGTAAGCGCCCATTAATAAACGGTTTTTCAAAATTCCATCCTTAAGGGGGGTAACGGGGCGGGGGAGTTAATCTCTAGATCCACTGAACCGGTTGGAATGAAATTTTGCACACTTATTTTACCACGTAGGCGCTCACTAAGAAACGGTTTTTCAAAATTCCATTTTTAAGGGGGGTAACGGAGCGGGGGAGTTAATCTCAAGATCCACTGAACCGATTGCAATAAAATTTTGCATACTTACTTATTTAACCACGTAGGCGCTCAATAAGAAACGGTTTTTCAAAATTCCATTTCAAAGGGGAGTAACGGGGCGGGGGATGTAATCCCTAGATCTACTAAATATTAAAATAAAATACTTAATAAAATAAAATCACCACGCGAAGCCGAGACGGGTCATTTAGTAGTTTTGTAGTAGTAGTATTATGGCATGATTTTATCTAAATACTTTTTCCGAAAAAACTGGATTTTACAAAAAAAAGAGAGAAGCTCGGTCGCCCAGATACTTCCTTACTTTAAAACGTGTAAGTTCTGAATTTGTATATTTTGGAATTTCTGAATGCTGAAATTTAAAAGTTTTGGTTCATTTCAATTTTGAATTCTTAAGTTAGTACATATTCAGGAGGTTGATGTGGGATAGTCCCAACCAAAAGTTAATTGTATTTTCAGTCGGAACTGTTTTGTAATTACTTATTACAAATAATTTATTACTATAAATCAACTATTTTATTTTATTTTATTACCAGCAGTTACCCGCGGCTTTGCGTAAGTTGGGTTTGGCTTTACTGGCACTTATATTTGGAATTGGTACAGTCGCTTAATTAAAGCAGTTTTAATAATAAATAACAAACAGTAAAAAAACACTTTTTTTTGCAAAAACATCAAGCACGGGTCTAGTTATTTTTTAAGGAGAGTCCAAGTGCCAATTCTTATGCCTGTAACATTGTCGATTTTCAGATTATAAGAATTTTGAGAAAAATCACTCCCAAATCCACCCTCCCCTTTTTTCGCAGTTGGTATCGGTTTAGTGGATTCAGAGATTAACCCCCTCCATCCCGTTACTCCCCTTAGGAATGGAATTTTGAAAAACCGTTTCTTAGTGAGCGCGTACGTGGTAGAATAAGTAAGTGTGCAAAATTTCATTGTAATTGGTTTAGTGGATCTCAAAATTAACTCCCCTGCCCCGTTACCCCCCTTAAAAACGGAATTTTAAAAAACGGTTTCTTAGTGAGCGCCTACGTTGTAAAATAAGTAAGTGTGCAAAATTTCATTCTAATCGGTTCAGTGGATCTAGAGATCAACTCCCCCGCCCCGTTACCTCCCTTAGGGATAGAATTTTAAAAAACCGTTTCTTAGTGAGCGCTTACGTGGTCAAATAAGTATGTGTGCAAAATTTCATTCCAATCGGTTCAGCGGATCCAGAGATTAACGGGGCGGGGTGGGGGACGTTACCGATGGACTGAACCATTTGATCAAGCAACTTGCTCGTCTAGGGGCTACTTAAATAAAAATTAATACAGTAACAATATAAGCTTTGATTTTTATTGATATCTTGATAGAGTCTCATTGTCAGCTATGAAATATTTGAATTTCCCGCCACTTATATCTAAACACAACGTTGCCGCTTTGCAAAAGCTAGATAGTCCATAATTCAAAATGATGTTTAATAATATTTTTCGATAACTTAACTTGACTTATCGGGAATAGTATATTGTGCAACTAGTGCGGCAAGTTGTCGATTGCCCACGAAAGCGTTGCTTTCGCTCATTCGCTTGAGAGGGCAATCGACAACGCCGCACGACTTGGACATACTATTTTTTATTACGAATACGGAATAAATCCCAATATAAAATTAGAGTCCAGCGGCAAATTCAGTTTTCAGTAGTTTGTTTATTTGAATTTGCGTGTGCAAAGAATAATTTTCATGCGACAAGTAAACTTTGCGCACACAAATTATCAAATGGGCAAACAGTTACTTTGCAACCGTAACCAAGGTTGCAAAGATACTATTTGTCTGCATGAGCAATAAAAATATCAATGTCTAACATAGTTAATTTTTGTACTGCTCGCATTATTTGTTCAATATTTAAAATAAAAAATGTGTCATTCACATTTAGAGTTGACTACATTGTTGTTGGCTACATTGTTGAAGACTACATGTAACAGTTTTATTACATTTACTACTTAATAAGCTTCCCAATGATATTGGATTTATCACAGAAAATTGTATAATTAAATAATAGTAATTAATCTATTGAAAAAAAATATTTTAGATTTTTTTTTTATTTTTGCTAACGCCCAACCTCCTTAACCCTTTACATCTTGACTGAAGTAGTACAATGATTTTGTGCTCAAAAAGAAAGAACAAAGTTTTCTGGGAGTTTTGAAAATTGGTGAATTTTATAGATTTCGACGTGCTTCTACATAAGTTATAGGAAAATTTCTCTATTTTAATTTATTACATAACTATATTGTCAATAAACTGTTCTTAGGCGCCATTTTTCCAATATGGCGGCGCGAGCGGGAAAGATACTCCCAGACAACTTTCCAGGTAAAAGTACCGAATCACTGCACTGGGCTAAATCTAATTTCTCAAATTTAATCCTTGAATTCCATTCTATTCCAGAAAAATATCGAATATCGACTTGCTAGTCCAAAATCATTGTCTTTGCTCCATTCAGAAGTAGGTAAGAGCGGTTTAAAAATGACAACCCTTTTTGTGACTTTGAATTAAATCCCCATTCTACATTATACAAAAATCAAGAACTTATTATTATAGTAATATGTACATATACCTACATCAGACGCTATCGCTCAATACTTTAATGTAATAACGATCAATCCTTGGTAATAATTATTATTAAAATGAAGGATCCTAACAAGCGCACGTTCGTCGAATTTTGTGTAGAGAAAAATTTCGTAAGATCATTGTCATTCTAAAAACAATCAGGAACGTTTGTTGAAACAATATTTTACTCGAGAAAACCCTCTTTGCTGCCGTAATGAAAGAATGAATGTTATTAGAAGTGAACAGAACAATGGAGAGCCGGTGGGGAAAGACTGATAATTGAAAAACGCGGCAACCCTTACGGCATTAGTCTCATAATAAGAAAATATCGAATAATTGCGGCGAAAATTACAAGAGGGAAACAAACAATCTACTTCCTCATAAGCGTGTCGGTGCAGCTCAAATAGCATCCAGCACTAGAAGTAGCACATTCAGGGGAGATAAAGGAATTTGCCGAGGGATCCCTAGGGAAGAGGCCGGTGGGCCGGGATTTAGACGAACAGAAGTCAGATCATTTGGAGTTGTACGGAGCCTCACTAAACATGATGGATGCCGAGGGGTTACATTCAATCAAATCTCCTGAAATAATCTCGGCCCTGATTTGATGGCGGACGGATAGGCAACCTAGCAAGAAATGTACAACGATGCACCAGTGGCGACTCGTGACTCAGACATAGATAAGCTAGATTCTCATCCCTATTTATACATTGTTTTGAGAAGTGGTCAAGTTTTGAATAATTACATATATCAATGTATTAATATTACTTAATATTACTAAACACGTTAACATTATTTTGTTTAGTGCCGGTTTTACCAACATCAAAGTTTAACGGAGGTTGATGAAATCGGCCCTTATTCAATTGACTCTCCAAGTGTTCTTTAATTTTTAACTTCAGTTAGACAGTTGCTATCCAGAAACGAATTGTAAATTTATTTTAAAATGGCCTGAAAATTGATTGGGAACAAAGAAAATTGAATTAAGCGTTTTCAACGTTCTTATATTTTTGAAAAAAAAAAGTTTGACACAAATGTCATATATTTCAAACAGCGCACTATTGGTTTTAAAGTTTGACATATGAAATTTAGTGACGAACTAACTGCCAGTTTTCTAATAGAATTCTCCTAATAATTAAGACAGAACAAAAAATAATGTATACGCACGGAATGTAAAACACTTTGTTTACTTGCATTTCAAAAGTAATTAAAAAAGTAGGACGGTAAGGGTTCGTAAATCGTTTATCTACCATTTCCTATTACCTAAACCAAAAAGTAGGTCGACCAAGGCAACGAACGATCGATAGTGCGATTTTTTAACACTTTCTATATCTTCTTTTCAATAATAAAGAATAAACTGATAGATGAGGCACTCTACCAACCCGCCACTGCAATTCACATATCCAATCCAATTCTGTTAGCTAATGAAACTTACGTGTTGTTTTATTCAGTGAGTGGGCCTAGATAATACCAACACTTAACCAGAATGATAATGATTTATGGAAAGATTCCGACTCGCTAATTAGATCGAGGACTCGTCTGGGAGGTTTTATCTGGAATTGAGACGTTACCTTGTTACGGACTTCTTCGGGATTCGACTAATGCGACAAAGATAAGATGCTGACAACTACGCGCCTTCTTTTAATCGGACACATTAGCGATAAAACCAGTGCTAATTTCAGCTGATACTTATTAATACACGTAATCGAGAACGATTATATTAATGCATTTACAATTGCAGGCCATTTTTAATAAAACGATACACAATTCCAACGAAAAATACTCAGCTTGTGCTTGCTATAAGAACGTTGTAATTCAATATGCAGGTGGCAGGTTTAAAGAGAAGAGTTTCTTTGAAAAATAATGTATTTATCTATATTTATCTAAATGCATTCGGATTAAAAAGCTAAATGAAAATAAAAAAAATCATATTGTAACGGACGTGGACCCGAAATGACTCATAGCTGCAGCAGCTTGAGATTATGACGTCATCAATTACTAGAATGTTCTGGATTTACTACTACAACGTACTCTAGATAGTTTAGGCGCCGGTATATTTATTGGAGGACGTTCCAGCAGAAATCTAGTTTAGTCACATCAACCAGTCAGCCAACCAGTCGCATGGCAGTTCGTCACAGTTAAAAATCAGTGGGTCGAGTCGGACAGTTGCCTTTATTTATCCGGAGTGCCGCGCGATGTGTAAATAAATAATACGGGACGTTCCGGAAAAGTAGTAAATTGTAAATAGTGTAAATAATGTAAATATTGTAATATAAGAAGTGTAAATAAATTGTACACAGTGTTTAAATAAATAATCGAACCCAGAAACGCAACAATATAGATACTTTTTTGAGTTAGATTTTTTATTTTTCTTGGTTTCATATTAGGGACTATCACAGATTTAAATATTTGCGTGAATCACCCTGTATAAACAATTTGGGTATTGGCACGATCCCTACCATAATTATGGTCCTGATTAGTTTAAAAAAAATTGTCGGATGGCTTGAAAAATAATGATGTTTGGGATTAATGCAAGAAGTAGGTGTTTGAAGTTCTACTGTTAAAAAAACCCCACTTCAGCTTTCAAGAACATTACCTACAACCAGATAATCCAATTACAGAATTCCCAAAACTGCTCCCGTTAAATCACCGTCACTACAAAAATTTACCGTGACATTAATAGAAAGTGAGCTACCATTCAATTGCATCTGCTATTCAATAGACGCTAAATTGTGAGCGTATTAAACGTTTGAATGTGTGACCTGTTTTATTACTTTTTAATTGTATTCTTCGCTTGAATGCTCTAAAGTCAATGTTAAGTTCTTCCAGGAAATTCTATTTAGGACCTACTCCCAAAATATGAATAGACACCAATATAATGTGAATTAATTTTCTTTTGACGTATTCATAGTGTAATAATTAAATACATATATGTCCTCACTGCCACATTGTTTATAGACTGTATAAATTGACAGTTTAAACCTAATTATCCTTAATTATTGCAGTCGCTGACACAATTAATGCTTGGTTGACATATAAATGTAAATGCTCTAGCCATTTATTTTTATACTTATTTTTATGTATTTCACACTTTTTAATTCTTACCTCTTATTCTTACTACATATCACACTTGAGCTTGCTTAATTTGATTTTATCTGTTAACCACGATTTAATTATCGTTTTATTGTTTTTCTAATTTATTTATACTATTAAAGTGACTGTTACTATCGATTCATCCATTAAGACCCCAACGACACTTTTAGATTTAAAACAAGAAATTGACGGGGAATTTAATCACATATTAGTTTTTATAAGACAGGTATTATGTATTTTCTATTTTGCGTCTCGTGATAATAATAATTATATACTGAACATCCTAACCTACTTCGCTGTAAAGTCCAACAGACTGTCAACAGCTGTCAGTGTATCAATTGGGGTATGTGATGAATCAAATAGGAAAGTCTCTTTTGTGCTTAGTTTAATCCCTAATACCTAAGTCGAAAGACATATAAAGCAAAATGTAAAATTTACCTTTATTCACAGGTATAGGTTGTAAAATTATGGAAACATGTTAATTCATAAATCAGATTTTTGTACCATGATACATAATTAATTATATGTACTGTTTCAAAAGAACTTGAAACTAGATATACAGGGTGATTTACCTCAAATATTTTTATTGTTTACAGTATATTATTTAATTTTGCTGCTTCTACTTGTTGCAGCAATGCCTACTAAGCTCGGAAAAGTCTACTTCCAGCTCTGAAATTCCTGAACAACTTCTTAAGTTTAGGTCTGGATGTGGAGGTTTAAACATTTGTGTGACTTCAACTTTCTTTTTTAGGGTGGCCTCAACGTATCCTTCTGCCACCGCAGACGACTTCCAGTCCCCAGTCTTCACCACGATTGGCTAATTGTGTTGCACTAGACCTCCTAAAACAGTGACCGGTGAAAAGGTTAGGTTGAGGTAATCTAAGAAAAATGGCAACTTGTTTGGGCACTTTGCCCATGGTGTTAATGCCAATCGGACTATTGACGCAGCTTTAGTACTTTTAAGCCTAAGAGCAGTATTATTTCCTGATTAAGTTAATCCATTTGCCTTCAGGTATTACAAATTGTCTTGGTAGATCAATTTTGGTGAATGGACACAATAATTGAATCTTGGTTATATTGATATGTATGTGAGCTCACGTCTGCAGGCCCCACTGTAACCCAATATAAAAGAAAACACCATTGTAACATTACAGTAAAATTTGTACTCACTTTCAAGGTCATATTTATGTTTTATCAGGTTCTCAGCGTATCCCTCAGAACATCTTTTTAAAAAGGCTTGTAATTTGTGATATTTTGAAATATCAACATTCATGTAAATGTTTATACAAACGTATTGGAAGTTTATTCATCATAGAATTAAACAGTGCAAATAACAGTATAATAGAGGTAATCCAACGTTCGCTCCTTCTCTACATTCACCGTCAACTTTTTCTTCCTCATATATTTCTCCATGCTTCCTATCATTTCTTTCATAAATTTCTCCTCTCTCGCTAACACCACCAAATCATCCGCATGTGTTAAAGACCACACTTTTTCTTTTCTTTCACTCACGCTTCTATCCACTCTCACTCTACATATTGTCTCTTTATATATCTCTTCTATTTTTGTTACCAGATGCTCATTTATTCCTCTCTTTCTCAAGCATTCGCACAGTAAATCTTTTTCCACATTATCAAAAGCCGCCTTCAGGTCCACAAAGAATGCATATAACTTGCCACCTCTCTTTTTTTATCTCATTTCCTGCTATGTGATTCAAGATATATACATTATCCATGGTCCCTCTACCTTTCCTAAATCCCGCCTGTCGTCTGGTAACACCCCCCTCTCATTCATTTACTTCATCAGCCTTTTTTCTACAATCATCGCGTATTAGAATTACCTAGAATTACTGACTGTATACTTTTCTCATTTCTTATATATGGGGCATATTATCCCCTCCTTCCACTCTTGGGGGAATCCCTCTCTATTCCACACTCCATTTATTATCTCTAACAACCTGTCAACTTCCCTTTCCGTTCCATATATCCACGCTTCATTCTGTATACCATCCCTCCCCGATGTATTTTTTCTTTTCAGTTTTCCTAGTTGTTGCTCTAGTTCTTCTCTTGTTATGTCTTGTATTTCTTCCACTCTTTGTTGTTTCTTTTCCTTTTCTTGTCTGTTTTCATCACCCCTGCAGCTCACTGAAGTACTCTCTCCATTCCTCCATAGTAATTCCATCACTCACTCTCTCTCTCTTTTTCTTTCTTTCCTTATTTATGTATCTCCATACCTCTTCTTCCGTCTTTATATTTTAGACGGAAGAAGAGCTTTCATCTGTAGCTCTTCTTCCATCCGTTTCTTTTGCTTCTTCTCTTTGGATACTAAATTGTACCTCTTGCGTGCTCTCTTGTACTCTTCCTTAGTTGCTTTTTTTTTCAATTTCTTAGTTTCCTTCTTGCTTCCTGCTTCCTTTCCCTGCATTCTTTATCCCACCACTCGTTCTTCCACAGATCCATCTTCTCTCTTATCTCTATCTCTTTTTTTTTCTGTTGCGTTCCTTATGTTATCGCTCAGTTCCCTCACCTTTTCGTTTATCTCTGTTTCTTCGTATTTTGCCTCCCTAAGTCTTGCTCTATAATTTTCTTTTCCTTCTTCCGTCCAAATATTGTTCACAATTTTTCTTCTAAACTCATTCACACATCCTCTTTCTTTCTTTCTTCCTTTTGTCTTTCTTCTAGAGACCATTCTTTCTCCCACCTTGAATTTCTCTATTTCATCCCATGCTTCTTCATTGACCATAACATAACACCGGTCAACACGATTTTTGGGTTTGAGTTCTAAATATCAAATTTCGTTTTCTCTAACGTAACTAATAAAGGGAAAATAGTTTTTTTGGTCAAAGTTTGCTTTTGTAGAAACCAGAGCGATGTTTCGATTTTTAGAGAAAATTACCGACTTTCTCAGAATATTATTGTAAATTATTATTAAACAAATTTTTACTATGCATCCGAGTCACTTTTATTCAAGAATTATAATTAATAAGACTAAAAAAAATTGTAGGTATTGCACAATGTACGTAATATATAGTATATTATGATACGAGTGTTATAAGAAGCATTTTGTCGCACGCACGCCCTAAAAGAGTGAGTGCGACAAAATGCCTTATAAAAGAGTTATACAGTATTTTTTCTACTTTGCCACTTTTTATACAAAATAATCAAATTTCACAATCTAGGGAATTTCGCGGTGGTTGGCACTCTTGCGAGCTGCATTAACGGCGCCTATGAAAAAGAATTAATTTGAAACGTCAACACTCGTATTTTTGTCCTTCCAGAAATGAGTTCTGAAGTTCTTCAATGTACGCCCCCAGAAATACGGGCTTTGGCGAAAATACGATAGGCAATTTGCTACCTTTAAAGTCACGCGAGGTATATGGAAAAACATACGCCCAATTTGAAAATTGGCAGAAGGAGAACACGTTCTCTACGATCTCCAAAAACATTTTCCTACCGTATATATTTTGAGCTGCAACGCCACAATGCTGTCTTATACTATTAAAAACCTTCCTGACGGCGTCCACACACAAAGTCAAGGCGAGCCATCCAGGACATGTAAAACCTACAGACGCCGTCCTACACCAATGCGCCAAGAAGGCGACAAGTGTTACCAGCTTGTTGGACACCTCCCCCAACAAATCGCTTGCCCTAAATGCACGTGAAGTTCCAATACAAGTGGCAAAAATACTAATGCCAATTCACATACATCATTGACAGCGAAGTATAGGTTAGGATTGCCAAGATCAGACGGAAAGATTACCAATATTAAAAAAAAAATTATACTATTTTTAGTGTAATTATTATAACACCGCTTTTGTCTATTATGACACGCAAAAGCGTATCGTAATAGCCTCAGAACGAACGCAAAGTAGAAAAAATTTAAAAACCAGTTCAAAAATGAATATTTTTGTAAATATTGGGAATCTATTGTTAATTAAAAAAATATATAATCGAGGCCAATTGGCGTTAATTCTGATGATTCTTTCTTATAATAACATTCATTTACTGTTCAGGTTACGAAAATAAATAGTATGCTCAAAATTTAATTTTTTAACCTTCTAAAGTATTTTTGCAGCTATAACACTGGAGAAATGAGGCATACATTTTTGTCTTGATTTCGAATTTGTAAGTTAAAATAGGCTTCATAAGCTTCATAAAGCTTTAAATTTGTTACCAAAGAAAATTTTGTTCTTCCTCCTTTGATAAATTCACCACAAATAAAACAGAATGAATAAACATCATTATTACATTGTTTTGACGCCATTTTTGGCTTAAGTGACAATCAAAAACGGTTTATATACGTGTGACAGACGAGTAAATATCATTATTGTGCACTACGCAAATGATATGCAACTGGCCGCCAGTTTGTTTCAATGTGCTGCTACTTGTTGCTCATAAAATCAATTAAAATCTTCAAAACTTACTTATAAACGTAAAACTCACAAAAGCAAACTTTATAAGTCGAAAATAGATATTTTAGTTTTACTTTATGCATAGAATCAGAATTGATGCATAAAAACAGAAACCCAAAGAAAAAATATTTTTTTGTCGACCTGTGATAATCAATAACTGTCTCCCCTCTTGATCCAATATACGTGTACTCCCCTTTCTCATCTCCTGTGCAGTTCCCATTAAGTATGTCCCACCCTCTTTCTTCTACTAAGCTAATCAGTACTCTCCCTTCTGCGTTTTCTGTTCCATCTTTTGTTGATCTTCCTTCTATTGTTTCTTGTTCCTCTTCTATCCGTCTTCCTTTTCCCCCAATTCTGGCATTAAAATCACCCCCAATCACCAAAGTTCCTTCTTCTTGCTCTTTTACTAGCTTCTTCTATTATTCTTTTCGTTTCCTTCATACTTCTGCTGTACACTGTTACAATTCTCCATTTTCTCTGTTTACTTTTCGCCGTTCTTTCCATAATCCCTCTTTCTTCTTTTGCTTCAGTTCCATTTTCTCCTTCTAGTCCCTCTTTCACCCCCATTATTATCCCACCTTTAGCTCTCCCTTTCTTGCTTTCCCTCTCTGCATATTGATACTTCCACTTAAACTCTTTCGGCATTCTCTTTTCCAATTTTTCCCACCCCTTTTCTTCCACCCACGTTTCTACCATTCCCACGTCAAATTCTCTCAAATACTCCCAAAATTCATTTTCTTTGCTTTTTATTCTTTTATTAATTTTCTGTATCTAACTCCCCTTTTCTTCGTCCCACCTAAGCCCTTTTCCCTCTTTCCATATCTTTTTATAACACACTTTCACCCGCTGTCCTTTTTGTCGCTCTTCTTTGGCTATCGCTCTTAATTCCTTCTGAATATATCTTTCCTTCTTTGTCAGATCATCTTCTATGTATACTCTCTTTCCTTTTATTTCTTTTATTTTCCATAACTTTCCTCTTTTCCCCCCAGCTCCCAAGTTTCGCCACAGTCATTTTTCCTCCATTTATTTTATACATCTCTCTCACAGACACTTCTACCTCTAATTCAACCTTCATCCATTTTTCCAGTTTATCCTCGCTCTCGCATTCCTCTTCGTCCAATCCCGTTACTACAATACTCACTCTTTTTTCCTGCTCTTCCATTTTCTCTTCCATTTTTTTAATTTTCAACTGTTCCAGTTCCCGGCTCATCTTCCGATTCTCTTCCTTTATCTCCCCTACATCCTCCATAATTTTTTTCACCATCTCTTTCATTTCCTCATCCATTGCCTTTTTAACCGGTGATCTTTTCAAATTTTTACTTTTCCTAAAGGGGTTAATCCTCTCTTCCGATTCTCGTCCTTCTTCTCTTTTTCCTACTTCTTTTTCACTTTTTCACGCTTTTTTATCCGCTTATCTTATCGAGCGCCGCAAAACACGTCCGCTCGGTTCAACTGCTCGAATCGGAATCTTGTAACTGAGTAAATAAAACAAAATATTTCAACAACAATGGTCCTTTAAAGTAGTAACACGCCAGATACACCTAAGTACATACACCAATTACAAAAAATGTAAACATTATAAAAAGCTTAAATTGTAAACATAGAAAGGGAAAAATAAACGTATAGAGTAAGACAAAATTAAAAAATAGTGTAAAAATTAATACCAGAAAACCAAGGAGGAAAAATTAGAAATGGAGTAATTTATTATTGTTTTCTCGTGATGCCGCCGACGCCTCACATTCTAATTAACACAATTACTACATTGTCGTGTCTTGCGAAAAGTACCAGTACAGTGCCTATTGCACCCGCATTGTACCGCATACGCTGATGCCCCGGTTGCGTATGCATAGGTTTGGCAACACTGCAGCAGCACGTGTAGTTGTGGAAAAAGATTGCAATAACGGAATTATTAAAATCTATAACAGATTTTCCAGTGGTGAACTCACGAGAGAGATGTATTTATTTGCCTTAAATGTTAGTGTTGTTGTAGGGCTGGTACCTAAAAATGCTTTGACTTGTTGTGAACATTTTGAAAATGACCGTGCCTCAACTGTTAGCCACGCCACTTTAGAGTCCGCACACTCATCGTAGGGACTGTCACATTCTATCGCGTGAAAGAAAACAAACCACTATTCCCCCCCGCCCACAGTTAATTGGCTTCATAGCGCTGAATATGTTTAGTTCTGGGATGCTGGCTCCATTTCTTATTATTCCTCCGTGCAGAAAACGAATAAAAAAATCTTAAGAAAACAAATCGTTCACAATGCTTAGAAACATAATCCTAGTAAATTACATTGGGTCACTTGGAATACATATTCAAGAAAATATGTAACAGAAAAATATGTACGAGCAAAATTAACAACACATATAGAAGTCAATCAGAAATTAATCAACCCCATTTTTTTCTTTTAATTGACCAGAAGGAAATCCTCGTGCTTCCGACCTTCACGAGGTTCCTTGCCGGTCAGATGTTTAAATCGCACATCGTAGCCACTCCCCAAAGCCATGGGATGAGCAAACGCAACGACCCCAAGATAACTGCCTTCTGCATTCCGGCCGCAAGAGCTTCTGCCGGCTTTCGGCAAGCGGGTATGATCTTGATATTGAAGCCAATTACCAGAACGACCAGCTTTACCGTATAAGTTGTGTACAGCGTGCGGAGTTCGAACAGTATCAGGTCTTGATATTTAGTCCATTTTTCCTCCTCTTTGATGCAGTCGGTAAGTTAGGTAATTATTTTTTAATCAGTTATTAATCTACAATTTAATTTGCTATAACTTGAAATAAACAAACTCTAGCATCTGTAAAGTAGTACACAGTTGAATTTAAGTTAATTTAGACCGAGTAATTAAATTTTAATGATTCAAAATGTGTGTCTCTTCCTTTTACCATAACCTACTTACCTACATGTTTCTTAAAAAAAAATTGGTCCCCAACTGTCACTTAGAACCAAACATTTCTAAAAAAATATTTATTTCAGTTTTTGAGAAACAACCTAGAAACGAGCTACTTACTTTACTGTCCTTGAGTGATAACTCCTCTTCCAGTGAATCAAAATATTATTATGGCAGCTGGCTGAAACAGTTCTAAGGCATTCATGCAAACTAATAATTTTAATGAGTTGTTTTCTATCAGAAGTAATGTTTAATGAGATGTAACATACCGATGGCTTTAGGGCCCTGAAAAAAACACAATTGAAGTTATTAAAAAATATAATACTATGTGAATGGTAAGTGTTGCTGCTTTTTGCGTGGCTTTGATTACTACCTAATTGCCCACAATTTTATCAATTTAGATCCAGTACATCTGTAGTCTAGACCTAATTGTTGCAAATCACATTGATGCGGGTATAGACGACCTCAAGAGTATTTAATTAGAAATGGCTTGTTTAAATTTAAATCGAGTAATTTTTAAGGCCTAATTTAAACTAATTTAATTGGCTTGTGAGTTGCTGTCTTATCATTAATTATTTCTCTGTATATATTTTACATCTAATTTGAATTCGAGCTAATGAATTCACTCTAAGACAACAATCAATTAATTCTTGAAATGATTACATTCAAGTCAAAATAAGTACCTACCTACGTAATTAAATTTATACCTTCCGGTACAGAATATTTTGGCAACTTAAAGCTTAAACGGTTATATCACTTTCACTTAATTGGGTATGTGCGATTATTCTAACAAATTGACCGCAATTTAAATTTGTTTACGGATGATATGACGGAGTAAAAAACCTTTTTGTGTCAAGAATTTTACGCCAGTAATTAAATTTGAAAGACATCAACAGGAAACCGTTTGTATGTATTTACATTTTAAGGAGGTTTCGAATTATCACTACGATTATGTAAGTTTTTAAAATACGCGTATTATACAATTGTCTGTCAACACTGTAAAAATTAAATTAATAAGAAATTTTTTGAGTCGTGTTAACTCATGTTAAAGTTAACTTGTGACTCGAGCTGATGCGGGTTTTATAAGCATGAAAGCTTTTCTTCGACTAAAACTATTGTAATCATTGAACGGTATATTTTGGGAAATATGGAAAAATCACTGTTGTGAAATTTTATAGCCGTTAGAGATTATTATTATATTATGTCCAGTGATAATACAACTGTTGCGGATATAATTATTTGCTCAGGAAAAAGAACTCATTTTTCCCTTATTACCTTTCTAACTTTATCTCCTTAATTATTATCAGCTATTATAAATGTGGATATCTGTATAACATTTTCCATAGGTGCCGCAAAAGCTTTCTTAAAGATTACAGTTTGATTCCAATTAGTAACGACTGTTTGATCACAAGTTTCACTATAATGAGTAGGAAATGTTTTTACATCTGATGTGACGTTTATACATTGATATTATTGGAGTTACTTTAGAAAACAATATTAGTGCTGCACTTATATCTCCATGTTAACTTTATACTAATAACTTCTAATTATTATCAAAATCAGATCTCCTTTATTTTAACTGTCAACTTTGTCGTTTAATTTGCTTAAATTATTTTGTGAAGCCTTCTCTCTGCTAGCTAAGTGAGATGCCATATTTGAAATACATTTACTTACTACTTGTTCCTTAGAGGCCCTTGAAACAATTTTTTTATTCAAATATTCAGAATTGATAAAACGACAATATAATATTATATCATTGATGTTTTATTGACCTTCGTAAATCAGAAAACTGCATTTTATTGTTTGTTCTAGCTTGAAATAAATTTAAATACCTCCGCTTTTTGAGGTGTTTTTTTAATTGGGTATAGAAGTGTAAAAGGCAAAGCTAAATCTCCGGTTTGATGTGTTTTTGCCTCTTTAATCTTTTTTCCATTTTCACTTCTTTACTTCGTGTCATATCGTATATATTATCCTTTTTGTTTCTCTAGTGTCTTTTGTCTTTTTTGTTTCGTTTCACTCTGTTTACTTTTGTCTGTTTGGTCTCCTTAGATACTTTACTCTTTATAGTCTCTTTAATATTTTTCGTCCCTTTGGCCCCTTTTGGTTGTTTTGCCCTTTCTTTGTATCTTTGGTTTATTCATTTTCGCTTCGGTCTCTGTAATCTCTATAGTTTATTTTCTTTTTAGTCTGTTTTGTTTATTTTGCTTTACTGACCCCTTATTTTTTGGTCCCTTTAGTTTCTTTAGTCATTTTAGTATTTTTGGTTTCTTTTGATCTTTCATCTCATTTAATTTTTTTGTCTTTTTGGTCTCTTTGATTTATTTTGTCTCTTTCCTCATTGTTGTGTGGAAGAAAATGTAGCAGATACTCATAAAGTTTGATGAAATTGTCGACTGGATTGCAAAAAAACTTCGGAAACCATTCTGGAGAAAGTTAAAAATTAAGAGGCTGTAACAAATATAGTGACATTCCAAAAAACTAAAAAAAATGGTTTTCGAAAAACAACGCCATAATTATAATCAATGCCATATCGTAGATTATGGCAGATTTGTATCGTAAGTCCTAAAATGCACAAAATGACCCGAAAAATTCCCCCAATTTCTTAGAACTTCATATCTTTGGAAAATGTGTGGATTTAAAAACAGTTTTTCTAGAAACTAGACGAAAAAAGATTATACCCCTATTGTTAGAGTTTCGTACCCAAAGAAAGTCAACGTCCGTCCGTCCGTCCGTCCATCTGTCACAGGGCTATATCTTTTAAACCGTAATGGGTAGACACTTGGAATTGAGTGTCGAGTGCGGGAGTCCGCCACGCACTTGGCCGATTCTTTTCTTTGTTCGAAATCACGCGTACTACATAGGTAAAAAAAAGTCCGCAACATTTATTTTATTTGAAACGCTTTGCTTTCTGTGACGTCAACACGAAAGGAAGTAACTTGACGCGCGGACCAATGAGAAACCCACGAACCAATGAAAATGATTCCCCAAAATGACGCCGCAAGAGACGGTAAATGAATTTTTTGCATATTAGAATTAATTGAAAATGCCAGCTTTTGACGGAAGACCCGTACGTAGGAGTTAGTGGGTGGGAGATTTGGAATTAAGCTCCAAATTGTACAGAAATTTCTGTAAATTACCAAAATGAATTTTCAAAAAAAAATAAAAAAATAATGTCTAGAGATTAGATCTCAACAATGAACACAAAATCAAAAAAGGGATTCAAAAGAAAATCAACGGAAATATATTAACTACTAGATAAATACAGAATGTATCAGAAATAGTTGACCGAAATTTAATGGGTAGGTATTGAACTGAAAAAAAGTGAGCAGAAAAATGCAATTTTTCTTTGTTTTGTTAACAACTGTCGTGCTCATAATAAAATTAAGGCCAAATTTTTTTAATGATTTTAATTGTCTTTCAATTTAATGGTCAACTATTTTAGGGGTATGAAACTTTTAGCTGCTTTACTAAACTTGTATTTTTAAATTTGTTTTGTACTCTGACATATAAATATCCAGTTATAATTATGGGGTTTTCATCAATGACTAGCTGAACCGGCAAACTTTATACCGCCTCAGAATCAAAAACAAGGGTCCCAGGGGGCCCCTGGGTCCTAATGAAACCCAAGGGGCCTCCCTGGTTCCATGTCCATGTTTTAATAGTTATTCTACTATTCGGCACGGAGACAAATCCAACAAATCAAATATTTTAAAAGCTCTTGTTGAGTTATAAACCCAAGGGGCCCCCCTGGGCCCCCATTTCCATGTTTTAATGGTTATTCTGCTATTCAGGGCTGAGACAAATCCAAGATCATAAAAATGGGTTCAGCCAAGGGGTCCCCTGGGCCCTCATGTCTATTTGAAAAATACTTTCCGGCCTATTTTTATACCTATCAAATATACAAAAAAAAAATTATAAAAATAGGTCCAGCCCAAAGGGGCTCCTTGGGTCCCCATGTCCATGTGAAAAATAGTTTACCACCTATTCTCATATCTTCCAAATATAAAAAAAAATCATAAAAACCGGTCGAGCCGAAAAATTGGACCAGCCCAAGGAGGCTCCATGGGCCCCCATGTCCTTGTGAAAAATAGTTTACCACCTATTCTCATATCTTCCAAATATAAAAAAAAAATCATAAAAACCGGTCGAGCCGAAAAATTGGACCAGCCCAAGGAGGCTCCATGGGCCCCCATGTCCTTGTGAAAAATAGTTTACCACCTATTCTCATACCTACTAAATATATAACAAAAATTCATAAAAATTGGTCGGCGTGAAAAATTGGTTCAGTCCAAAAGGGCCCGCTGGGCCCGCATGTCTATTTGAAAAATAGCTTACCACCTATTCTCATACCTACCAAATATACAAAAAAAAATTGTTAAGAATCGGTCGACCCGAAAAATTGGCCCGGCCCAAATGGCCCCCCTGGGCCCCCATGTCCATGTGAAAAAAAGTTTTAAACCATCCCTGTATTATGACGAACAAAACAAAAAAATATATATTCAAATCGGTAAAACCGTTTTTGAGTTTTAGCGTGACATACGAACGGCGATTCATTTTCATATAGATAGATAGATTCAAATATCAATTTGCTTGTGGATAATATCGGGTGTCGCAACTAAAATTTGTACCCCCCAACAATTCCAATTTCGAAAGACTCAGAAGAAAGCGCTCGAACAGGTCAATTTTGTTATCAAGGGGGACCAAATTGTACCGAACTCTCAAGTCTTAGATCTCACCCCTTGAGCCAGGAGAGCCACCCCCTTAAAAAAATTAAATGGCATGGGGGGTCGTGTGATACATCATTTTAAAGCTTATCCAATTCTCTATCCAAATCTACTTTTATCGATTTGTTTCTACAAAAAAGCATGAATTTGTTATTTTCCAAATCAAGAGTATTTTATGTAGATTTGGAAAACAACAAATTCTTATGCTCTTTTTTGTAGAAACGAATCAATATCTTTCGAAATTGGAATTGTTAGGGGGTACAAATTTTAGTTGAGACACCCTATATGTAGTTAGGTAGGAAAGCCTAGTGTATGTTTGAATATAAAATCCCTGCTTTTAAAGGTGACTTCTTTGGGACATGCCACTTATTTTAATTTTTTGAAAATGCATTGTATATATTTTTTTCTATTCGTTTTGTGAAATACATAATGCAGAAAAGGGTATATAACAACATATATAAACATTATATCATAAATATATAATATGTATTTCAATTGATAGCTGTCAGAGCTCTTCAATACTCGTGCGCTGTCACTTTTCAGAAGCTCGGGCTCATTGCAACACTCGACTGGCACCTAGTTCTAGTTTTTAAAAAATTTACCCTCGGCCCTGAAAAATGTCTTGACAGAGCACTTCTGTCAAAAATAACTATTATTCCTATTAAAAAATAAAAAGAATACACCACCCATAAGAATATTAACAATGTGGTAAATTTTTGTACATACACATATAGTATGTTCTCTTTTAGACATGGATGAAATTAAATTGTCAATTGCTTACCTGTCGTGGTATTTTATCCTAAGCCTAAGCTATCTGAATAGTACAATGTGTCCTTGAGGGGTGCCCATTAGCTGATTTTTTCTAGTAAGTTGTTTGGAGAAAAGGTTTGACTGTTTTAGTTTTCTACAGTTGTAAGATAAGCAAAACTTGTCTAGACCAAAAATATTTCTCTCCAAACAACTTCAGTGCCAGAAAGTTGGATTTCCTGGCGAGCGTGATATAAAGGCCTCGGCTTCGGTTCGACATCAAGTTTCTGCCCGCGTGTAGTATACTATTTATTTTTTCATACCATAGCTGAAAGTACGGTCTTCTCGGTCGTATTTCGCTCGGAAAACAGCGGCTTTTGCGGCCTACAATCAGAGCGCACCCACCCAAGGCCAGAGTCGAAGCCGAGGCCACAGACGCTAGGAAATCCAACTTTCTGACCGCGTGTCGGTTAGGTCGATCAGGCCCCAAAATCGGCTGTTTCCGGAGCAAAATGTGGCCGGGAAGACCGTACTTTAGGCTATGGGATGAAGAAAAATTGTTTTTGGAACGCGTCAAAACTGATGGGGAGTGAGATATTTAATGTTGTCTGCTTAAGACAAGTTTTTACAGATTTCTGTAAATACCAAATTCTGTGCTGACATTAACATATTCACAGAAATTTTGTTAAAAAATTATCTCTGAATGCTTAAGCTTGACGAGATAGGTCATTGATTTTCCTAAAAGATATTTCCTGGAAGTATTTGATTGATTATGTTCTGAATGCGTTGGTGGACGTCTTATAGGTTTTCCGAAACTAAGAAAATCTTCCTAATGATGACGTTCCAAAATGTCTCACTTGGGTCTTTTGATCCGAAGTCTTACGACACCTATGTGGTGATTGGAATACCATACGCATTATCGGTCTTGACATAACAGCTATCTTACGGCCATGTGGATTGGCCAGAAGAAGTCAAAAAGTCAAAGAACTGTATTCAGCAGTAAATGGTACGATTGATATAATTATCGATAATATAATATGAATAATTCACGCCCTGTGAAAGGAGTCACTTTTTGAATACTTTTGAGCTATTTAGTGACTTACAGAAAATAAAGAATTTCTCAAAAAAAACTGCTTATCGAAAAAAATTTTGTCCGTTGCATTTATTTATGCACTTCATTCATTTACGTGAATTGTGTTCGTTAAGTGCTGTGTTGTGTTTTGAAATTCTAATTTATTATTTCTGTGTTGTGTTTAGTATATTGGTTTAATGCTTTTGACCATGGGAAAACGATGCTAGACTAAGGATTAGTGCAGCATCTAGGAGCTACATCTGTAAAATATTACAGATACGGGATCGGATCTGAGTAGTACTGATGATTAAGCTGGAACTAAACTAAGCAGGTTTTTTTATGAGAACTTCTTTATTTTCTGGAAGTCACTAAATAGGTGGCGTATTCTTTACAGGGAGTCATAGATACACCTGTAATAAATTTGCGGGGTACTAGTGAAAAATGGGGTAAATTAATGCCTGCAATTTTTAGGTAGCAATACGTTCCAATTTCGATAAAAAATACTTCAAACTAACCCTGTTTGCCGAACACGCAGATTTCGCGGCCAAGGCCAGCCAGCAACCTCGTTCAAAAATCAAATCAAAAATGCAGAAATGGTACTTCTGGAAATATCAGAAAAGTGACTCAGTGGCTTAATCAGAATTTTGAAAATAATAGGATATGTCGGAATGGTGCGCGATTGCATGAAAATCAACGTTTTTAATTGTGTGGAAAATTGTCGTTGTGATCCATATAGGGCCGGTTTCACCAACATCGATTAACTTTAACTGATAAATAACTGCATAGAAACGTTTGTTAAAACTATAGCAACAATTGTTCCTAACCGATGATTAAGTTTAACAAAGGTTGGTGAAATCGGCCCTTAGTCTTTTTATTTTGTAATGAGTAAGTGCTTTGCTTCAAATAAAAATCACAATTTTCACAATCACTTGTGCTGTGCGTCGAGTTTTAGGTGGTTTTGTCACAACCGAGTTTAAAAAAAAACACTTTTCTGTAATTTAATATAGATATCTTTATACATCTGCCTCTGAACAAAATTTGTGTTTTCACGACAAGTTTTACGTTCAAAACCTACTTGATGTATGAATCATTTATAAACGCACATTACCGATCCTTATCCCAATTGTTTATAGAAAAAAGAAAACAAAATTTTGAGGGAAAAGATGTTTCCATCGGTATTCTGTCGTGTTACACGTTATAATTTTATGTTTCGCATACAGGTGATAAAATTCATTTATAAAATTTAAAACCGTGTATCTTGGTTTCGAATACAAGCATTCCTTGTTTAAGAAATGAGTGGTTTACAATAAATTACAATATTTACATTATGTTTGTGCTTAACACAGATCATACTGACTACAAAGTCAAAGTCGAGGTCAAAGTATAGGTGGTTTCATTTTAATAATGTATTTATATTTTCTTTTTGTATCTGAATTACATGTATAAATAATAATGAAAAGTGAAAACGCGCCTAAAGCAGTTTACACTGTTTCACTTTGATCATCCAGTCTTATAATCTATTTATGACTTATTTCTCTTATCACTTCACTTTCTCCAAAATGAACATCCAAAGTGACAAAAATGTAAACGAGCCTTTAAGGTTTGTACATATCCTGCAAACCACCCTCTTTGTGTCTAACTGTTTAGAGATAAAGAGATTTTTCGATGTGCCTTTTTTCTAAACCTCTGAAAATTTATTCCTTCGTTCAGTTGTTCCAAAATAATCGTTTAATTTATGAAAAAAGAAAAATCATTAAGAACCGGCTAAACGTCCCTCTACAATTGCGCTAATGGTGCTTCAATTTACATATTTAAATGGGGCAATTTTAAATCCGTAATCTGTTGGGGCGCAGCGTCGTAGAATGTAGCATCGCGAACGTCCAGATAACGACGGCCCTGCTCGAGGACATTAATATGAAAAGGAGTGAGTGAGCCGGTTATCACCGACCTTACGGGTTGGCGAAGGGGTTGCGCGGGGGATGTACAAGTACGAATGTAATCCGGGGTTTATAGAGATGAGCAATTAGGCGGAGTGCATTACAGAAGTCTCATGTGTGAGGGCGCCACTCGTCGATTACTTGGCCGCTGCCGGAGCCGCCACCAGATGGGACTAATTACGAACTTAAGCCGCCCCCGTATACCCTAATTACTTCGAGCGATGCGATGGGGTTGTGCAAACTCCTACGCGCATCAGTCACAGGTGTCGTGCTTACCTACACCTCAAGCCTTGGTTCGAAAACAAGAAGTTTTGTGATGATTTCCATAGAATTGTGGTAATGGTAATGAATGGTAACTTAAAAGAATGTCTCAGCTGTGTTATGAGCTCTTACTAACCTCTTAAATCGGTATGTTGATTAAGAGACTGACTTTTTTAAAAGCTATACACACACCGAATTTTAATCAATAAAACGAGACACGTATTAAGTGAAATTTTTATATACAGTGTGATTCTACGATATTCCACCAAATTTAAATGACATTTTCACCGCAACCATTAGTGAAAGAATTTTCGCATTTTTTAGTGCGGAATTAAGCAAACCTTTTGCCTTTAGTCCCTCATCTCCGTTCATACGCTCGTGATTTGTTTCTGAAAACAAACATGATCGGAGAACACCAATAACAATTATATCGCTCAGATTATCGAAATTATTTCAATAAAACAAATCAAACGAACTATAATACATACTTGTAAATTTATGTCGGAGCTTTAATTACAAAGTCAAATTTAATAAGAAGTAGAGTAATTGTAAGTAATTAATTAAAATCTCTAAAATAAGAAGTTTAAGCAAAACTTTAATTTGCATTAGTTTTTGTCCCATTGTCTTTTTATTTTGTCACATTGTCTCTCTTTCTCGATTTTGTCGAAAAGTTTATTAAATACCGGGATAGGTCAGGTTTATATCGAAACTTTCCCAGAATTCGGGATTGCAGCTTGATGGTGTAATTGTGTGATTGATGATTAGGGACGGATTGTCTTCCTCGATCTAAGAGCACAATAAGGATCCACCTCAAACGAAGCTGACCTCTGACCCTTCGCGTATTTAAAGGTCCTGAATCTCTCTATTGGTGCGGGCTGATTGCATGGTTCTTGAGGTGGAGCAGACCATGTCTCGTGCCGACTCACAGGAATTGGCAATGCGGTTAGCTGTTTTTCTGGAAAAGAAATGTTAAAGCGTGTCAGAACATTGTAAAAAAATTATTTGATGAATATCCTCGAAGTGTCGACTATCCCTCCAATAGTATTTTGCGACACTTTCAGATCAGGTACATGAACATGAACTTCCTTCTGGCTTTAGTATTATTCAGGGTGTTATGGAAGTCATAGTAGAAGTAACCACAAGTAGAACTCGTCAAAATAAGCTTTTTTTTTATTTACCACTTTGCTGAAATCCGCATTTTTTTTTAAACATTTTTATGACCCCTTATTTCACCCTCCGTCTATGCCGACATGAACTTAAACGCATCAGAACGTTTTTGCCGAACCTTCTAAGTATTTTGGGACAAAAAATTTGTCGTTGATAGTAAATTTTAGTTATCAGTTGAGTGTCGCGCCGCTATGTATTGTTATGTGTATGATTTCGGACGTCCCAGATGTAATCGCGTTTTGGAAATCGAACCTTTGAATTTTTTAAGTATTTGAAGATGTGCTTCAAGTGTATTCGAACTGTCGGTGCCAACATTTAGCGTTTATCGCACATACACCAACAAAGATTTATCCCTGAAGTAAGTTAAAAAGTTTATTATTACATACAAACCTACTTCAATATTAAAGAATATTAAAGATAGCATACGCATTAATTTGTAACAGGATAAGTTAGCGAATGTTGATATGAGAATCTCATGACGTTTATATGAACCAATGGACACAATGGGATTTTAAGACGTTTTCGTGGTAACCGCGAGATTATTCCGGTATTTTTTTTCTCCTTACCCAACCTAATTGAAGTAAGTGGTAATTTTTTGCAACAATTAAAATCTACATTTGAACGGGAAATTATTTAATTTTGAAAAACCTTCAATTTACATTAAATAAGTAACAAATTATTTTATAATATGAAACACACAGTTGGTATAATATGTAATGTCATTTCTACATAATAACGATGAATCCTGTGACACACTATTCGAATTAAAAGAAACAGCATTGATTTCTGATGCATTATTCACCTTCCGCATCGATTCAATAATTTTCGAGTGATGTGCCTGATCCATCTGCAAATATGGTTGTATGGAATGGGCATTACTGTGGCCGGTAATTTACTTCTCCTTAAACCATTTGAAGCGTCATGGGTTTCTCTACCCGAATACCATTCGTGCATAGATTATTTCCTTGAATTTTTTTCGTGCATTTTAAAAACTTCTAATTAGTCCTCGCGTTCCGCTCGGACTAATTAATACGTTTTTGAAATGGACTCGAAAAAATTACCGGAAATAATCTATGCACTAATGGTATTATACAGGCTGTCCCATTTAAAACTCCCCAGTCCAGATTTCTCCGGATTGATTATTGTGATTGAAAAATCATCGGACAAGTCGATTTTGTTTGCCAGGGTTAGTTGTAAAGAGGTATCCAATACCTTTCAAATGAGGTGTCACTCGACCCATAGTGCCATTTAAGATTTTGGGGCTAACAGCCTCCTCGCGAAGAGGACGAAATGCCGGAACTTGAAAGGAACCTGAGAAGATGTGCCCCTGGCAAACAAAATCGACCTGTTCGAGGATTTTTCATTCACAATAATCAATTCGGAGAAATCTGGACTGGGGAGTTTTAAATGGGACAGCCTGTATGTGAAAATTTCTGTACTTGTGATAACTTTCCCTCTCGTACCTTCTTTAGCAAAAATAGTCTATTTAATGATACGCATACACCCAAGCATTATTCAAGTGGTATGTCGCAAAGGTGTTTGACAAATATTAATTTTAAGAATTTATGGACTTAAGAAATCACATGGTGTGATCTTGGAGGCCAAGGTGTTTCTATATTTCTGCAAGTAAACTATCATCAAAATATTCTCTTTTCTTTCTAGCGTACAGTGAGCAGTTGCCCTATCTTGCTGGAAGTAGCCATTCTGAAGTTCGTCGTTACATAATTGTTAAAAAGAGGGTGCCAAAATATCTAACATGAATTTTTCTTTTGAACACAAAATTTTTGTACGTAGACCATGCAGTTGTGAAATTCTAGTCTCCAGATAATCTGCACTGCTGTTACACGATATGGATACACTTGTAAATCTGTACATTTTTTGAGCAGCAACTTCTGCTGTTCCATTTTTTGGGGTCCCAAGAGACTACCAGAAAACAAATTTACACTTCTATCCACAGATTTTTCAAACTGCATGTAATCCACCGCAATGAAAATTCGTCCATGCACGAACGGAATACGCTAACTTTCCTTACGGCCGAAATAATTTTTCACTAAAAACTAAAAACACTTTGTTTTCCACAGTGTAAGCCATTGTACCAAGCAAATTAATCGAAACATTTGAAGTTATAAATCAAATCAAAGCATCGGAGGTGCGTTTTTTCAGATAAACACCATATTTGGTATTTGGGTACATCGTTCTACAAGATAGGAATTTACAGTTTAATGTTATCTTAACTTGGCGAATTATTTTACTTATATCTTAATAGTATATTATTATACGAGTCCCTGTGTAAATTGGGTGCTTTCCGGCACTAGGGGATTCACTCGTGCTTTTTTAAGCCCCGAGTGCCGGAAAGCCCCCAATTTATGCAGGAACGAGTGTAATACAACGTTTTATAGTTCGATACAACCCTGGCAAGTCATTAAATTGCTTAAAATCCATAAAAATAGTGTGACGTTTATCTGACATTTTATTATTACATGACAGAGGGTGTTTACGCAAGCGAAAATTTGAAAATTCTGACATTTTGTAGAACTATAAATAATATTTATTTCCCCTTCTAAGTAAATGACAGATTACAGGTATTTATGTAACTAAGTAAATGTTTAATTACAGAAACAGAGCTGTAAAGTTTTACGGGCTTGTAGAAGAGACCTGTAAAGTACAACACCATGATAACGCATGGTCACAAACTCTCTTGCCGTCTTTGATTACAAAATTTTATATTTATAAAAATTGAAAAACGGTCATCTGAAGGTGGAAATAAAAGTTTGTACGGGATTCGCCTTGCAATTAGTCCTTACTGGGCTCACCGGGTTCACCCGTAAAGACTAATTTACAAGGTTTTTCCCGTAAATCTATATATATATATATAAGATCCAAATACCACTCACTGATTGACTCATCACGAAATCTCCGGATCCGTCGAAGGGATTGCAATGAAACTTTGCGCGCTTACTTATTTTACCACGTAGACGCTCACTAAGAAACGGTTTTAAAAAATTCCATTCCAAAGGGGGGTAACGGGGCGGGGGAGTTAATCTCTAGATCCACTGAACCGATTGGAATGAAATTTTACACACTTACTTATTTCACCACGTAGGCGCTCATTAAGAAACGGTTTTTCAAAATTCCATTCCAAATGGGAGTAACGGGGAGGGGGATTTAATTTTTAGATCCACCGAACCTATTGGAATGAAATTTTGCACACTTACTTATTTTACCATGTAGGCGCTCACTAAGAAACAGTTTTTCAAAATTCCATTCCAAAGGAGCGTAACGGGGCGAGGGAGTAATCTCTACATCCACTGAACCGATTGGAATGAAATTTTGCATACTTACTCATTTTACCACGTAGACGCTCACTAAGAAACGGTTTTTCAAAATTCCATTCCAAAGGGGGAACGGGGCGGGGGAGTTAATTATTAAATCTACTAAACCGATTGCAATGAAATTTTGCACACTTACTTCTTTTACCACGTATGAGCTCACTAAGAAACGGTTTTTCAAAATTCCATTCCAAAGGGGGGTAACGGGACCGGGGAGTTAATCCCTAGATCTACTAAACCGATTGCAATGAAATTGGACTCTCATCTTAAAATAACTAGACCCGTGTTTGACGATTTTGCAAAAATTTGTTTACAAACACCGAAAAAGGGGCGTAAATGGGGTAGTTTTCCTCAGATTTCTCATTACTGGAAAACAAATGGTGTTACAACGTGAAAATTTAGATCTAGATTCTACTTTGAGAAAGACGAGACCCATGTTTAACGAATTTCAAAAAAAAAAATATAACCAACTGCGAAAAAAGGGGAAGGTGAATTTGGGAGTGATTTTTTCTCAAAATTCTTATAACTTGAAGATCGACAATGTTACAGGCATGATAATTGGCACTTGGACTCTGCTTTAAAAATAACTAGACCCGTATTTGACAATTTTGCAAAAAAATTATTTACAAACCGCGAAAAAGGGGCGTAAATGGGAAGGGTAGTTTTCTTGACAATTCTCATAACTGGAAAACAAACGGTGTTAAATACGTGAATATTGGAATCTAGATTTTCATTTAAAATTGACTGGGGGACTGTTTGAGGATTTTGCAAAAAAAAAAAATTACCAACTGTGGAAAAAAAGAAGGGTGGATTTGGGAGTGATTTTTCTCAAAATGTTTATGACTTGAAGACCGACAATGTTACAGGCATGAGAATTGGCAATTGGACTCTGCTTTAAAAATAAATAGACCCGTCTTTGATGTTATTGCAAAAAAAAAGTTTTTTTTTACTTTTTGTTATTTATTATTAAAATCAGCTTTAAGCGGCTGTACCAATTCCAAATACAGAGTGATCAGAAAGTTCCACACAAAATTCATAATTTAGTTATGTACTGTTTTTGCAAAAACGTTCGAACAGGTCGATTTTTGTTTCTAAATTCCCATCTTTTGACAAATTTTGTTGATGACGTCATCTGCTTTTAAACTATGACATAGTCATCAATTTTTTTAGCTGGCAACCCCCAACTCTTTTTGGCTGTCTACACTTTTCAATTATTTATTCAACAGAAGTAAAAAATTGAGTATAACTTTTTTTTTGAAATTACGTTTTACATTAAAAAATTAACATTATATTCTTTGAAAATTAAATTATGACTTTTGTGCGGAACTTTATGATCACTCTGTATAAGCGCCAGGAAAGCCAACCCCAACTTACGCGGGCAAAGCCGCGGGTAACTGCTAGTAACTATTATAAATATAAAATTCTGTAATCAAAGACGGCAGGACAGTTTGTGACGATGCTACTTTACAGGTCTCTTCTACAAACCCGTAAAACTTTACAGGTCTGTTTCTGTAATTGAACATTTACTTAGTTACATAAATACCTGTAATGTGCCATTTACTTAGAAGGGGGAAATAATAGTATATTTTATCACAAGGCCAGAAAATGCCATTTTGCAAGTGCGAGCACAGTTTGTGGAGGCGAGGCGTTAGCCGAGACTTCACAAGTGCAAACACTTACAAAACAGTTTCGGGTCGTGTGATAAACGAAACTTTTTCGGCCGACAAAAGTTTTTCATTGTTCACTTTTGTAGGGGGGCCTCATGCCTCATGGGTGCCCCCCGCTGTCTCAAAAAGCCCTATTGGGCCCCCATTTTGCAAAGGCCCCCACAAGTTTAAGGGGGCCCTGATAACGCATGGAGGCCCTCGTATCTCAAACAGCCCCCTTGGAAACTCTTGTTTCAAAGGCTCCACATGTCGAAAGCCCCGCCTCATGTCTTAAAGGGCCCCCTTGGGCCCCCCTGTTGTTTCTGCTATTCGGGGCGGTGACAAATCCAACAAACATAAAAGCTTGCATTGAAAAATCCGTAGTTTCCATTTTCTAGCCTAGGCTGGCAAATAGCGTTTTCAAGCCGATTTGGACAATTGGAAAATAACTAAATTGAGACGGAGGCCGAAAAAATAACTAAATTGAGACGGAGGCCGAAAAATGTATTCTAAATTCTCTCATTTCTTAAGTATGAAGAAGAAACCCGGGCACTCCATGATCCGATATTTCGGGTCATCCAGTCTGTGGGAGCAGATTTCTTAGAAGCCGTGCGCAGGCTTGCCAAGTTTTTTTGGTGGCAGCCGAAGTTGCCATGCCGACTCTGTGCACCTCTGTAGGTAGTGCCTTGCGTGAATTTTTGCCATGAATAAGGCAGATAAACTTCCACGTTTGTTTCAGCCAGGCAGTGATTGGCCAGGATGATGTAGACTGACCGTTGTGTTGTTTATACAGGGTGGAAAGTTTAACTGGAATAAGTTGGAGATAAGATGATAGGACCAGTGTTTTTTTCTGATAATCTTAATACAGAAAGACATCTGCAGTTTCTTCAAGAAACGCTTCGCCCAGCTCTGGCGGAAAAATTTAGAATTGAATTTGATCCAAACATTCCACATGAGAGAATATGGTAGCAACAGGATGGAGCTCCACCGCACTATGCTGCATTTGTTCGGCGTTATTTGGACGACATTTTTCATAATAGGTAAATCGGAAGAAAAGGTGCAATAGAATGGCCAGCAAGACGACCAGACCTCACCCCTGTTGACTTTTTTTGTGGGGGTATCATAAAAGTAAAATCTACACCACAAAACCCCATAATCTTGAAGATTTGCAACAACGTATTACCTATGAAATTCAGCAAATCACTCCACAAATGTAAAATGTAACAAATGCTTAAGAGAGTTTTATTATCGTCTTGCATTTTGTCAAGAAAGACTTGGTGAACATATTGAACATTAAAAAACATTATACTTACCTAAAGCGAAATTTTTTTAAGTTCAAGTCCTACAATTTTCAAACAATAAACCTACCAAAAAAGAAATACATTAAAGTTGTTTTTATTTATTTCTTCTTACATTATTAGCTAGAAAAGTAACAAAATACATCTTTGTACTCCTTTTTTTATAAGCTTTCCAACGATGTGTGGTTGACAAACCTTCCCAATTGAAAAAAAAAATCTTAAGGGTGCTTACAGCCCCCTGAGTAAAAACAAAACAAAGCTGATCGGGCTAAAATGTGGCAACTTAAAAACAAAAATCGACGTGGTTCAAGAGTTTTCTCAAAATCAATTGCAGTGAAAATACTGAATTTATTCCATTTGGCTGGCCACCATAGGTTGTCGAAAGCACCCTTTATGTCCATAAATAGGACAAGAGAGTACTTGGCTTTTGAGCTTCTGACTTTGTTTATCAGGGAGAGTAGAGCGTCAGCTGTCGACCTACCTTTGATGAAAACGAATTTGTGTTGCGAGGGGAGAGGTGTGACAGTCTCCTCCAGTTTTACATACCACGCTCCATGGATCCCTCTTTAGTTTCTGAGCTTTGCAGAAACCATTTCACTGTACAGATACTGGTATTCTTGGAAGATGTTGGTGTATAGTAACTTCTTATTTCTAAACGGTTTTGTATTTCCTCTTTCCATCACTCAGCGATGACAGAAGTTTCTCCGTTTGTTTCCTTTCTGTTCCCACATAGACTTGAGTTCAGCCTGGAGGGTTTGCACTGCTTCGTCAATCCTGGTTGGGATAGTAAGGTTGGTCATAAGTTTATTTATGCCCAATTGTTGTCCAATCTGCATCTGTACTGCGGTCTATGGTAAAGTTGGGTGTTTTACTGCAGGTCGACCTCAAAGAGTACGTTGTGATCCGATCTGGAGTTGTCGGAGACTCCTCACTTAAGGATCACCACGTTGGTCGATGTTGTTGGATCAATTCACTGTTTAGAAGGTTGGGGTGTCCTGCCATCTGTTTACAATTCTGAGCAAGTTCGAGAGTATGAACCTCCAATTATAACTTGCAACTGTTAGTTGCAATGTTGTTGATGAGTTCAGTGAGCTTTGTTTAATATCGCTTCTCCTCTCGCTTCTCTTCTCTCGTAATTTTCCATATGTAACTTGATGACTTTTTCATCTGAACACTCGATATTTAACTCGCGTAATGGTGCACTAGTCGCACCAAATATCATTCGTGCATTGTGCCTTGCTTGAATAATTCTGTGAAATTATTGGCAAGACAAATTGCACTTAAGTTTTTGTTGGTATAAAACCACACAAGCTTTTTGTTGATTTGTGTCAACTTGTTTTCACAGATAGATAGAACTACAAAATTGCGATACTAAGTAGGTTTAAAATTAATTCATATTATAACCATACTCTCTTTGAAGATTCACCGTACAAAAAGAATTAATGTCCACTTTCTACTTTGGAATCTACTTTAAAACCGGGATAGTTGTAAACGTTAGCTTGGCCGACTTAATGACGTACACTGAGTGTTTTTAGAACTGGGCATAATGAAATTTTTGAATTGTTTACCGGACACTTCTTCCACTAATTCCAAAAGCTATTATTTTCCTCCTAAATTCAAAAATGTCTCCACAATAAAATAAATTATCATTTTTATCGATTTTATTGTAAACGTCAGATCATGTCAGAATTTACACCGCCATCTACAATAAAAAATATTATTTTATTTTATAAATACTTTTGAATTTGAAAGCAAAATGGCTGTTGAAACTAAGAGAAAAAATTTCCAACCATGTCCCCATGACCAGTTAAAAAAAAGCACTGCATAATTAAAAAAACAAAAAAATTAGCAAGGGTAATAATTGAAAAAAAAAAAACACAATTAGTTACAAACATTCTCTTCATGAATAACAAGCTTTGTTTGATCTAATTTAATTTCTGGAGCATTCTTCATTACGCAGAAAATGTTAGCAGCACAATATGCCGTTATCAGCTCGATGTTAATTAGGATTGCTGTCTATACCGGCTCTGGTAATTGTTTAATTGTGGGTCTATTAATACCGGAATTAAAATCTTCTGAAATAATTTCCAGATTTTTACTGCGGCAATGGTACTAATTAACTTTTCATTTTTCGAATTTTTAATCTCCTCTAATCCGGCTTTTTATTTCACAATAAAAATCAGATGGCATCTAGAATGCACACCTCGCCGGAGGAGGTTGAGATTAAATCGAAACCACTCATCCAATATCAAATTATAAGGATTTCAAACAAAATAAAAGATCTGCACTATAATTGGCAAAGTGTTCTGCCCGAGTATAGTATTTCTTCTAGTGAATGTAAACTGACCTTCACCGTGAGTGAAAGAATGTAATCAAAATACGTTTCCTCTCTGACATAGGTTGTCTGGTCATCCTGAAATCGTAAGCGTTTACTACGAAACAGTGTCGATGCTGCTGCTTTCTCGGTAACCTTTACAGTAACCAGTTAAGGATGAAAGCGACAGTGCAAGGAAAGTATGTCCCGATACAGATATCAAGTTTTAATCAAATGGCAGGAAAGTGAAAATGTGATGAGTATATTAGCCGCCGTTAAACACGCCTTTTAGGACGATTTATTATGTCACATCTCTCCCGGGATAAGTAAGAAAAATTAGGAAAGTTCTCACGCTTTCACAAGTGTTGTCGCAGATTTTCAACTAAACCAATTAACGTTTTAATAGAAAATGCTAAAAATTAAAGAGAAAAGTGAAATGACAAAATTTCGACACAGCCCTGATATATTATACTTTCTTGCTTTGTGAACGTCGGTTATATCGATTAGATAATTTTATTAAAATCAGTTAGAAGGAAAAGAAAGGATTATCGCAGCTCTTTAAACAACATTCATCTGAGTTGGACTACTTAAGTAATTGAAAGGATCAAAATACCTAAAAATGGAAAGGTCGTTGATCGCTGATAGTGGATTATATTTCCCTTACTAACTATTTCATTGAGAGGTTCTGCGAATTATTGTTAATGTTGCACTCTACATCAGCGAAAACCTTTCACTGATGAGCCCCACCTAATAGTCAGTATAAAAGACAAGAACACGCAAATCGCATCATCAGTTTCATTCGACTTTCTTTGCGACGCCCCAAGTGAAGAAACATGAGAGTTATTGTGAGTGATTTTCCAACTATACATTTTCCGGTTTAACAATGTTTTTTTGTTCAAAGGGCGCCAGCATCCTTTTGGCATTGGCTTTAGGAATAGCGCATGCCGGATACGCAGGTAGCCTCGATCATGGTTCAGACCAAGGAGGTGACCAAGACACCGGCCACTTTGGACACGGCGGCGGCAATCAACTGGACGCCGCCGGCAGCCACCTGGCCCTTGGTGGCGGAGGAGGTCATTTGGAACTTGGAGGCGGAGGGGGTGGTGGTAACCTGGATTATAGCGGCGGGGGCCACTTAGACGTCGGCGGTGGACAAGATTTGGGAAATCATCAACAACTTGGTGGAGGAGAAGGCGGTCACGGACTCGAAGGTGGTCATGGACTTGAAGGCGGCGGTCATGGATTTAATTTGGGAGGAGGTCATGGTCTTGAATTTCAAGGCGGCGGTCACGATTTTAGTGCTCACGGTGTTGATGGCGGTTCTGAACATCACCACATTCCGACCAAAACTATAGAACACACCAATCCCGTTCCGGTTCACATTGTGAAGAAAATTGGAGTTCCCGTTCCTCATCCTGTAGGAGTACCAGTTCCTCAAGTCATTAAAGTTCCAGTGCCGCAACCCTATGCCGTCCACATTCCTGTGCCTCAACCTATTGCTATTCCAATTTACAAATTGGTTCCCCAAGAGGTGGAGAAAAAGGTCCCTATTACTGTTGAAAAACTGGTACCAGTAACCGTTGAAAAACCCTACAAAATCGAGATTGAAAAGCATCATCCCGTATATGTTTCGAAACCGTATCCTGTTCACGTCCCTGTCTACAAGCACGTTTTCCATCACGTTCCCAAGCATGGAGGTGGTGGAGGTGGACATGGAGGATGGCACTAAGCGTCGTATCAAGCTCATCTGATCATTTTCCATTTTGTTGTCATCTAATATTAACTTATCTTCGCCATTTCATTGTTATTGTTATGTTTTGTTATGTTTTGTTTTTTATTTTTACAAATAAAACATTTTCATAGAAGCATTAATTTTTCTACACCATATCTGAATATAAGTAACGTGATGTACAAAATATTTCTCTACCTTGCGTTTGGAAAACCTGGAGGATTTCTGCCACCTGTGTGAAGTATGTAAACATGAAATTAAAAACAGCTAACCTCTTTATATAATATCATGTACAATAGATGTTTGAAGTACTAGATTCTCATTTCATGGTAGTTCTATGTACACAAAAATATAATCTACATAATTATAAAACATTTGTATCATTTTAGCCATAATTTATTACGCATATTCTAAGGATTACAACTCGAGGTCAGAATGGAGAAATAAAATTACTTAGTGACAGACATAAGACAGTTTCAGCAAAGAAACTGAAAATTTTGCTAAACAATAATTTCCATTCAATTCAAAATAACATTTATATTTTATTTGCATAATTCTATAAAAACAATCTAGTTGAAACTTGTAGGTAAAATACATAATCGATAAATTGGGACACAACGAATTATATAAACTTTTCCGCATGTATTTAATTTGATAACCGTCAAACCTAACCTCAAAATTTGGTGTTAAACAGTGTTTTTTTCTTATTTTACGTGAACAAATACAAAAAATTTTGTTCAATACTTTTCAGAAGCTTGGGCCCATTTGAAGTACGAGTCGAAGCCGAATTTGCCCTCGCGCCTGAAAAGTGTCTTGACAGCGCACTCGTATCGAAAATAACTTTTTTATACGCTCATTTATACCCTGTTAAAAATATTTATTGGTGTAACAATTCTAGACAATATCCTTATATATTTTTTGCCCATTTTTATTTATTTTTCCAGACCGGTTGAGTTTTTTATTTCCCGGATTTGCTCAACTGCAAGGCTCCTCAACATCGTTTCTTCAATGTTTCCGTTGAGGAGAAGGTTTTTACAATGTTGTTACAAACACTGTGCGATGATTTCGTTTTTACAATATGAAGAATTATGTAAATCTGTGTCTTAAAAAAAACGGAAAGCACTTTTAACCAATAATGCAGGTGAACAGATCGTTATGAAATTTTGACCACAAATAATATTCGTAATGCATAGGACGGTTGACGACCCCAATGTGGGTGACACATTAAAAAAAAAAAAGAAAATGTAAACCGTGCGAAAATAATTTCACAAGGTGGTGAAGTCGAGGGAGAAGTGACAAAATTTATTGTGGATGTCTCCAGGATTGCTTTCGAAGTTGGCGCAACTTTAGATGCTTCTTGGATAGGACGTGCAATCGGCAAGTAACGCTAACCAATTTATAACGCCAATTTGCTGTTCACTAAAAAAATTGTTTTACCCGCCAGGTATTTTGAATGTCTTACGTTTGTTTACTATTTATACTTTAAAATGCCAAAAAAGGAAAATCGTCTGTTGGAAAACAAAACCTGATAATCGTCTGGAGAAAATTCGTTTAAGATATTTCAGATCAAAAGCTGCTGAAACACCTGAACAACATAGCGCACGACTCGAAAACGATCGAATCAGATCTTCGACTTCAAGATTTGCTGAAATACATGAACAGCGTCCATTGAAACGACCATATTCAATAGAAAATGTAATGGGAAGATGTGCTCATCCTACGTATACCAATGGTTCGATTTGCCTTTCGATTTCAAACGTCTTCAATTTCCAATGCGCCTTGTTTTCGCAATTATCACCAACAAAGCCCAAGGACAGTCACTGAGTTTGGAAAGTCCATGTTTCTCACATGGCCACTTATATGTTGCTTGCTATAGGGAGGGAAGACCGAAAAACTTATTTATGTATTCGCCAAATGGTAAAACCAAAAATATTGTTTAACCGACTGCTCTAGAATAAAGGAAAAGAATAAAATAAAATACATAATTATTTCAAGATATGTACTGTTCACTAAAAAAGAATGTGTTTTATTATTTGTACGTTTGTTTTAAATAGGATTTTGACCACAAATCAAATAATATTCGGCAAGAGAAGTGTGTGAAACATGAGCGTAATACTACCCGGATCGGTTCAGTGTTTACCCATCGTGGTTTATCTGTTCGTAGCACCGGTCAAATCGGATGAGATGTGTTTTACTTTATTTTGGGGGCGTAGCAACGCGCGCCAGATACCAGCTAGTATAGTTCCTTCAAGACTTATATCGTACGAGAGGAGGCGTGAAAAAACTCGTTTTACTTGTCCCGTACGTGCAGATGAAACAGGCCCGTCTTCGATTTTTTGTTTTACTACAATTTTGATCGAATATGCAGTTTTACACCAACACTTTAAGCTAAGTATCGCCAAAATTAAGACTTAATTAAACAACGTTCAATCCCATACATGATCAAACAATGGGGCCAAACCTGGTCCAGACTTGGTTCAGTACTGTAAAACTCTGGGCCAAGCTCGCAAACCAGTTGTGGCCCGATCATGGCAAAAGTCTGGAATGATAACATCGGGCCAAGCTCGCAATCCAGTTGTGGCCCGACCATGGCAAAACTCTGGAATGATAACATCGTGCCAGGCTTGGAACGGAGATTTCATATCTTGATAAAGCAAGTCAACAAGCAAGCCGCGGCACCAGGCTCAAGGAACAGCGAGCGCTACTAAAAAGTAATCACTGTGTGACCTTCGGTGCACACAATAAACCTACTTAGTAGGAATTCTTATCTTCGTTTTCTGGCGGGCGAAAAACCCTTTTGTCTGAAGTCGAACGCGAAGCGTTCGTGAGGTACAACGCGTGGCGCTGTGCAGCGGGTACCGGTGGCACTTCGGCAAATCGTTGGTGGCATTGCGTATTACAACGTAGTATTGTTAGGTTTTATAATACAGAAATAATTAACGTTTTAAAAGTGTTTTCCTGAAACACATAAAATATGTTACTTTTTGTTTCTTATTATTGGGATACGGTTACAGTAACGAATACAGCCCCGGTAAGCCTTTCAGTTGCTTAAATTCCACAAAAATAGCGTTATATGGTTTACTATAAACGTAGTTTAATAATATACTAAAGCATTCATTATATTAATAAGAAGTATACAAACCGTTTATTACATCAATCAGTGTTACTTGTCTAATCACCAAGATTGAACCATTCTTGATTGCTTAGACATGGATGATGCTTGATTTCCAAGACTGGACCACGTTTAGTTACTAACCGTAGGTCATGTTTAATTGCCAAAACTAACATCAATAATTACAAAAAATTCTGGTCAAGTATTAGCTATATTATAATTGATTTAATAATAATCAATTGAATAATAAAACTAAAGTAGAAACGAATATGAGATGAGATTTAACTAATTAATTAATAGGGAGTAAAACTAAATAACAGCCAGAAATGATTAAGTTGAATAAATAATTATATCATAATATGTATAGGAATGGCCGAGGCTCAGTAACCCAGTCTTGGACCAAGCCTGGGTCGCCATAGAATGGCCAAAGCTCCGTTTTCCGGTCTTGATACAAGGATGGGTAATAATATGAATAGCCGAGACTCAGTTACCTAGTCTTGGACCAAGCCTGGGTCGCCATAGAATGGCCAAAGCTCGGTTTCCCAGTCTTGATACAAGGATGGGTAATAGTAGGAATGGCCGAGGCTCAGTAACCCAGTCTTGGACCAAGCCTGGGTCGCCATAGATTGGCCAAAGCTCGGTTTCCCAGTCTTGATACAAGGATGGGTAATAGTAGGAATGGCCGAGGCTCAATAATCCAGTCTTGGACCAAGATTGGGTAAACATAGGAATGGCCAAGCTTAGGTTACCCAGCTTTGGGCCAACCTTGGTGCACCGAAGTTTGGTTTCCCAGTACTGAGCCACGCTTGGCCCCGTTGTTTAACTCTGGGGAGTCCTGTATGGGATGGCACTGCATAAATCGAAAGTGTTATTAGTAGAATCGAGCATGTCTAATACCGAAACCTTAAATTCTGTAGTTCGTCTCTGTGAACCAAATGCTGGCACGCGACGAAACCGGTGCGGCTACCTTTGAGCAACTTTTTTACGTACCTCGAAACTCTACCTTCGTACGATATATCTTTTGGGTTTACAATACTTCAATATCAATTCAAGATCAATAGTTGAAGAAAAATTTAGCATAAGAATTTGTTATTTTCCAAATACTCTCGATTTGAAAAAATATAAAAAAATAAATAAATTCACGCTTTTTTTGTAGAAGCAAATTGATAAAAGTAGATCTGGATAGAGAACTGAATAAGCTTAAAAATGGTGTATCACACGACCCCCATTTAAATTTTTTAAGGGGGTGGCTTCCCTGGCTCAAGGGGTGAGATCTAAGACATGAAAGTTTGGTACAATTTCGTCCCCCTTGATAACAAAATTGACCTGATCGAGCGTTTGCTTCTGAGTATTTCGAAATTGGAATTTTTGGGGGGTACAAATTTTAGTTGTTCAGTTCAATAATAAAAAAAAATCACACAATTTTATTCATTTTCCAATTCCAGACTTCCACACAATCACATTGTTAACTTCAAAGCAAATCAATAGGCCACTTTAAAATAGTTCGAAATAGATAAGATTGCGATCTACTTGACTAATCAACAAAGTATAACGGATACGTTATGCAGGATGTAAAAATAATTGTGTTAAAAGTGGTAAAGCAACATTGTTGTGCCATTCTTAATAACTGCACAACCTTTCACTTACTTTTCTTAGTTCTTAATGTTAGCTTTACACTTCAATTAAACAATTAACATACTACAAATTCATTTAAAGGCTTTTCACAATAATAATAATTCCCTTCTGGATAGTAAGTACTTATTTTAGTACTGTCAAACAAAAAAGTTTATTGCACTACATTATTTCTGTACAAGAAGAAATGGAGACTAAACAGAGTAGAATTGAATAATTGTAAAACCGAATTTAAAGAGTTTAACAGATATTTTCATTAGTTTACAATCATTGTAGTCTTTTTAGTATTCTTGTATACTTTTTGTAGAAGCTGATTTAATCAAAAACTTTTCAATTGTAGACTTCAAACTTGTCGTTAAAGTATTCAAGGAGGAATAGCAATTATTTTCTAGATTTACGTAATTGTTACAGTAATTTTGTGTAACAAAAACGTAGCACAAAAAACGTCTTTACTTCTCTAGTCGACTTGCTGCATGTATCTTAATTATTATTCTAGTAGCTCTCAGGCACCGTGTACCACGTTAAACTTGTGATGCTGTTTTGACAAGCTTGTAATAAGATTTCGTGTTTTTTTTTTCGAGATTCTTTAATAGGATGCAATTTATTTTATTATTTTACTACGGAAATTATTCTTTTTTAGTTTATTTGAATCCTTTCTAAAAATGCAAATTCAAGTTGAAAAGCCTCGAATTCAACGAACTCTAAATTTTTAAGCTGAATTTAGCGGTTGTTTTGATTTAGTGTGTATGCTCTAATAATTGTGTCTGAGGTCTTGATCTTCACAATGCATACCGAAGTTGATAGAGAATGTCGTCTGTTGGTTTTAGAAAGGAGAAAGATGCTCTAATTTAATATGATTGTACGTAGCAGTATTGAGAGGCCGGAAAAATCACACCCAACAGTATATTTTTAAAGCAATTTAATACTTTCACCTAATTTTTTAATACTCTTTTTATTGTTACGGATATACACGACCTTCTAAAGAATGCAAATCGTTTAATGGAAGCCGTCCACTCACAAATCTTAAACCCCACTCATTACGGTGGTTCATATATAAATTTGCAGAAATTCAGATCTCATCATCAGTTTCAAACCATCGAGATCATCGTTCATACCAAGTGCCCAGCCATGAGATACTTTGTAAGATTAGCTTTCAGTGCAATTAAAATAACCTCTAAAACTATTTTTTGCAGGGTGCATCCTTCATCTTCGCTTTAATTTTGGGTACCCAAGCTGGTTTCTTAGGCGATTCCGGCGGTCACGAAGGCGGCGGTTTCGAGCTAGGAGGCGGCGGAGGCCATGAACTTCAACTTGAATCTGGCGGCGGTCACGGTTGGGACAGTGGTTGGAAAGGTGTGGATCTAACAGGCCATGACGGAGGCAGTGAACATCATGAAATTCCAACCAAAACTGTTGAACACACGAAACCAGTTCCCGTCCATGTAGTGAAGAAAATTGGAGTGCCGGTTCCGCATCCCGTGGGAGTCCCAGTACCACAAGTCATCAAAGTTCCTGTGCCACAACCATACGCAGTGCGTGTTCCAGTCCCCAAGCCAGTAGCTGTGCCAATCTACAAACTGGTACCACAAGAAATCGAAAAGAAGGTGCCCATTACTGTGGAAAAACTAGTCCCAGTGTACATTAAGAAACCGTACAAAATCGAAATTGAGAAGCACCATCCTGTTTACGTGAACAAACCCTATCCCGTACATGTACCTGTCTACAAACATGTTTACCACCATGTACCAAAGCACGGAGGTGGTGGCGGCGGTGGTGACGGCGGACATGAAGGACACGGTTGGCAATGATCTGATGTTGTCTTTTGTTGACTAGTTTTACTTCTTGTTGTTACTTTTTTACTATTTTATAATTAAATACTGTTTCTCTAATCAACGGCTATGCTCTTATTTTCACGTCCGCTAGATGAAATGGATTCAATCTGCAAACTTTCATGTGCCCGACTTTTACTTTCACATGATTTAAACGGTGGAGCATTGACCGTGAAATTGTAACTACATAAAACGGGTAATGCGGACAAATCCAAAAAAGGCATTTCACTTCTTTGTGATTAATTAAAGAATTTCACGAAACCTATTTGATAAAGTGAAGGGTTCATTAAAAAAGAATCGTACAATAATTGGACCATGCGTGGATTTTCCAGTTTTGTAAACCATGGCTTGACTTTCTAATCACTTACGGATTACAGTTCGCTTAATGTCTCTATAAGTGCAGTTTCTTTTGTTCCAAATAGAAGAAAAAATAAATAACAACAATTTCTCTGCAAGCCATGTCGGCAATAAGTAAAAATACAATTCATTTATATTTTAAGGTAATAATTTTTGAATGTTGTTTAATGTTGATGTTAAAACAAATAATGGAGATTTTTTTCCCATATATATACTTGGTTGATTTAAAACAAAAGACGCAAAACGTGGATACTAAATAAAAGCTGAAGCAAGAACATTATACACTGAGGACAAAAAAACATAGTAAGAGCAATACATAATATATGGATGAATAAAAATAGAAAACAATTAATATAAGATACGAACAAGGAAACGGAATTAATACTGAATAGAAGAAAAATTGGAAAAAATAAGAAAAAAAAAGACAGCAAAAAATATGTCTCGGCAGTATTTTGAAAAACCTATTGACAGTAATTTTAATATTACTTAAGTATATTTTAATTTTTATATGAATACATCGATTGCAATATGGGTCTCGGACATTCTGTATATTACAAACCCAATATTAATACAAAATATCCTCTGTATAAGCAATATTTTATCTTTGACTTTCTGTTAATACATAAAAGGAAATTTTAGTAGTTTATACTCCACAGTATTTACACCTGAGAGAGCAATATAACGTCGAAGAAAAAGATAAAACTTTTGCTTTTGTACGGTACCAATTACCTCGGCAAATTGCCAAACTCTCGCCAACTATCTAATTAAAACGTAATTAAGGTTCGTGAAATTTCCCCAAATTAAAAATTAAACCAACGTGCACAATATAATAATACATTTCTGCAAAATGATAAAAACTTCCATTATAGAAAGAAAGAGTTAAGTTAAAATGCCCACCCCTATTTATGCAAATCTAAAATGGCACCATTTAATTCTAAAATGCAGATTAACTTTGTTGTCCGCCCGTTGTTGTCGCAGTCGTCGTCATGTCATTTCCTCCCTCGCTTTATCTCTACTACCCCATTCATTAGAGGACCTTGTGGGTACTAATTTTTACGAGGCCGTTATCGAAAGATCAGACAGCCGTTGTTCAAGAGAAGAGAAAACACTGGCTTTATGTGAGCTTTTCGTCACCTGTCACTGAACCTGAAGAAGTGTTAACGTTATTCCACGTTTTATGTTTACAGACGTTAAGCAATTAATTAAGTGAATTAGAGGGGACATTGCGATGAAGGTAACGGACGCTGCTGACAGATTAGGTCTACAAAAACTTATGCGTTAATAAATTGGCTAATTGTTTTTATAATATATAATTTTTAAAATACAAACTTAAATTGTTCCAATCCGTTTGTCATATTTTCATTCATATTTGGTCAATAATTTGATACCTATTACCTTTCTAATACCCAACATTGGACATTATTTTATGACATTCCTTCAAAAAATCATTGTAATCGATACTTTATTGTCAACTGTATTGTCAACTGATGCTGATGACGTTACGTATCATTTAACATTTCTGTGACTGACACACTGACAGTAGCTGAAAATAAGGTTATGATAAAAAGACTGCCTTACCATATTAAATGCCACTGTCACAAATGATGTCCAATGCTGAGAAACTCGATGTGTAAGTGTATCATTAGGTTCGTTCACTTGTTGTTATGACTCCGACGCCGGAACTTAACAACGTGACTTACAGTCACAGGAAAACTATACAAAAATTAGAAAAAAAGTATTTCTTATTACAATGTCCAGCAAACGCCTGTAATACCCACGACAGCCTAAAAAGATAACAAATATTAAAGTGAATGTAAAAATCTTGTATAATATAATTTGGTACCTTCATTAAAAAATGGGTATCGGTATAAATGTCTTCTTTGTCGAAAGTTTTTGATTTCTTTCTGCAATATTCTTTGTTTTTGCTAGTTAAGAGAGAAAATAATTTGAAGAATTTTGAAATATCAAGATCTTCTCTGACACCAATAGTCATAAATCGATTTCAACATCAAGTACTCACACCAGAAACTATAGAGAGACTTCAATTCCTCTGATTTTTCATACATTATTTTGTTAACAATAATTAACCCGCGCTCTTCCTCGCCAAATGGAGACACACACACTCTTCCAACAACTTCTCCAATGCACCAAGTGGTAGCACTTGGCCACCCCCAGAAAGAGTGCCACAATAAAATCGCGTGCCTCAAATTGCACGAGAAGCCACCCCCCAAACAAGCGCACTTCTAACGAGGTTACTTGCCTCCTTCACCATGCCTGGTGAACCCCAATTGTTATAGTCCACAGCATTAACCGAACCCAAAGACGACGAAAATTACAACGACATAGAAGTCCAGCCCGAAGTTCCCAAAGTCACCACTAAACAGGCCATATCATTGACACCAAAATCCTCTACGACCTGTTCCCACATCAAAGCCCCCAAATTTAGCAGGTCGTGAAAAGAACGGTCAAAAAAAATCTCCACTTCCACACAAAAATAAGCTACACCGGAAACGGGATATATCCTGCCTACCACTCCCCTGTCCCCATCCTAGCACACCATCCCTATCCGCCTGCTTCAGTAAAAATCTCCACAGTTAACATCGCCAACATGAACCGCAAGAAACTTGCCATCACCAACTTCATACAAACCGATAACATACAAATCCTCTCAATAAAAGAAACCTTTAGCCTCTCTACAATCAAATTCAAAAAGTTTTCCTGCTTTCATAAACGTTCGACCATGGTTGACCGCCGTGGCACAGCACTTCCCATAGCAACACAGAACCACTACAGCACAAACTACCAGCACACCTCGAAATAACTACCGCAGACACCATCATCAAAACATCAAAATAGCAATCTTTTCATATTACTACAACTCTCCTAACGAAATCATATCCCTAAAACTCTTTCAATATGCATGCGCTCTAAACCACTTCATAATCCTAATCGACTTCAATGCAAGGTATGTTGACTTTGGTGACTCAAGAACCACCCCCAATGGTAGCTCTCTATCTAAACTCATCATTATTATCAGCGAAACCCTAACCCCAAAAATAGCAGCGCAATCTACAATAGGAACCACAATAATCTTCTGCAAACTTCTTTTGCCCAACCCCTAGAACACATGCAAGCTCGTCCAAATCTTTGTGTTCCAAAACGCAGACTGTACAAAATTCAAAAACATCCTTGACACATTTCTCAAACCAATAACTTCAACCACAGATCACAGCAAACTGCACATTTAAGAGGGTTCTCCAGTGGCAGGTACATTTCTGCCGGTCGAAGTACATTTTTCCGCAATATCTTTTTTTTTAATTTACAAATTTCAAAAAATCGCTCTGTAGCTGCAAAGATCTATATTTTATCAACACGCCCACAAAATTTCAACCAAAAATCTTTAAAAATAAAAAAGTTACTTACGCCGCACATCATTTTTGAAGATGTTTCGTTGAAATTTTGTGGACGTGTTGATAAAATATCTCCGTAGGATTCAACTTCTGTTACACCCCCCCAATGAAAACAACACACACTATCATGGTCCCCAAACTCGGTAAAAAACTACCGCCCCATTTCTCTACTTAAAAAGATTGGAAAAATCTTTGAGCTAATCCCAGCCGCCTTTTGCAAATCCTAGAAGCCATCCGACCCCAAGCCCAATTCGACTCAAAGATCCACACACAATCTAACCCAATCTTGACGAATACATCGTAGGACCTTGGACAAGGTTTGGCACCACGGCCTAATCCAAAACTCCTGGAATTCGGTACAAACCTCAAAACAACCAAACTCATAAACTCCTTCCTCTCGGACAGCACTTGCAAAAGAATCAATGACGCCCTCTCAAACCCCGTCAACCTGAAAGCTCGAGTCCCTCAGTCCCCCACGTACTGCAGAGAAAATTCACGAAACCACTAGCAGCACCACTAGATCCACTAACCTCCCACAACGCTACGTCAACCGTATGTTGGCCAGCAACAACACCCTAGTTGTCCAAAATCTGCACACATCCTACAAAATCCACCAAAAATCCCGTCTATCCAAACAGGAACGTTTGTTGGAAACCAGCACTTCAGGAAATGGTCGAAACCATTCCCCTCCCAGTAAACACAACCACGTGAGAAAAACGTAAAAAAAAAACGAGTACCAACGGTCGTATAAACGTTACGATGTCGCTGACTTCAACCTTACCTTCGACGTGTTTATAACATCTAGTAAAACACGTTTTTTTTACGTGATTTTACCACGTTGTTAAGACGTACTGATTTTCCGTAAACAAAACAACGTGAAAAAACGAGTACCTACCAACCGTTGAATAGATGTTACGATGTCGCCGAAATCAATGTTACTTTTGACGTGCAAAAATGTTACAAACGTCTGATGAAACACGTCTCTTTCAGGTGTTTTTACCAGGTTGAAAAGACGTGTTGATTTTCTGAATGAAACGTCATTTTCAATGTCTCAACAAAACGTTCTGTAAACGTATTTTAAAGATATTATAAAATACGCCTTCTTTAGGTGATTTTAGGAAATAAGTATATTAAAAAGTGTTGATTTTCATGACGTATATTTATTATAAAACACACAAAAAAAAATTGTTTTACAAAAGTTCAAATCTATTATAATGTATAAAGGTGAATAGAGAATATGAAAATAATTACTAAAAACTATAATATCAACTATGTACTACTAATATTATAAACTATATAAATATAACTATAATTATTATTATAAAAAAAAACTAAAATAATTATTATGGACTAATTGTCCTAATTAAATTAAATCATTTTTTTCATGACTCGAATTGTGTGTTGCTCGACGTGCTGGGTCAGTTTTGCCAATGTTTGCAGTACAGTTGTCTCAAAATCTATAAGAAATAACTATAAGTAACTATTGCAAAAATAAAAAAATCCTTACTAGGTATATGATTGTCGTAAATGATATAAAATGACACAATTTACCAGGATATGTTGAAGCTGGAGAAAATGCTGACATTGGCGATGTATAAGACGTCGTCGAGATACAGCAAAAATCCTCTCCAAGCTTTACAGTTCGACGCCGCTTACTATCAAAAAGAGACTCATCACCAAAAACTTGCTTTCTTGAGAGACTTTCCGCTGATGAGTTGTTTCCTCTGCAGTTTCCCCAATCTCCTTGATGAGGTTGTTGGCCTTTTTATCGTCTGTGTCATAATCCTCCGCAAAGAAGCTCAAAAATTAAAAAATATATTTAATTAGAAAAATCATAAATATAATATCATATATGTATATAACTGTCTTAAAATGAATCTTAAAAACCTTCTAAGAAGGCCAGGTCTTACATGGAGTACCACTTTTGACGAAAGTCATAAAATCGGTACACTTGCGAAATAAATTTAAATTCTGGTTAGTAATATGCATAAAAAATGTATATTTAGTTACTACTTTTAAATAAAATACTGTACTACTTATCTTTAGGACTTTTGGAAGCTACACAAATCTCAAAACTTGGTAAGGTAAACGAAAACGAAACGAACTGCACGATCTCAGACGAAAAATGAAAATTAACAAAATCGAACGAAGCAATGGCCAAGCACAGATGACACATCTGGAAAGAATTCCTTGGTTTCGTTTCGTTCGGGGTGCAAGGCGCAATAAAAAAGTTGTAAATCACGTAAATTTTTGTGTCTTGGAAGCAGCATGTTTTTTGTCGCCAAAACAAATTCGATAAGGCAGAAATTTTCATTTATAGTACCATTTAATATCAATACTCTAACTACTCTAACTAGAGTATTGATATTCAATGATAGTACTGAGCTATACGTTTGGTTATTATTTATTTTTGACAATAAAATTACGCTCTCGTCGTCGGTTCCTCAATCTTCAGTCCCCATCATAAACCAATATCCGTTCTTCTCAAAATTCCAGCCCCTATTATACCTGCTTTCAATTTCGTTTTTAAAAACTATTCATTCCCTGACGAACACTAAACTCTTCTCCGGTCAAAGACACTCTCAAAAGAGATTGGTTGTTTTATTTTTAATCTTTTCGCTGGTGTTTTGACACCTTCACCTACTTCACAGCGTTTCACATTACCAGACATTACCAATATTTATTAATTTCGTTGATTAACCGTAATAATTAAAGATCTTAATTTTTGTTTTCAACTTTAACATACACATTTGAATTAATATTTGTAAGTACCCATCTACGTAAGTAAATATAGCTACCTATATTGAATTATTTCTTTGCCGTTGGGTTAAAGAGCTTTTGTAATTTTTTATAACATTAACACCATAATAGAATAGGGAATGTCAATTTTATTTTTAAATTTTAATTTAATAATAATTATATGACTACTTTTAATCAGTTTTCCCTAAACACCAAAAACAATTTTTATTATAAATACCGACGCACGTTTCGCCAACAATGTTGGCATCATCAGGGTGATGAGTGAATCGGAAAACTGATTAAAAGTAGCTATCTACCACCAAAAGTGATCCAGACAATTGTTTTGTTTTTGAATAATTATATGAATTCTCAAAGAGCGATTGTTCATCTCTATTGCGAACTAGGCGGGCGAGATGATCCTAAAACATTTCAACCACGAGAAAACGTCAAACTTTCAAGGTTGTTTGGGTAAAATTTGGAGTGCCAAATGTTTACAAGAGCTAACTTAGTTGTTACCATGTTTCGTAAAAATGATGAAAGAAATGCTAGCCTTACTAAATATTTCTATTGTTTCTACTTTTAAATTCTATAACCATTCTATTTTATTTAAAATGTGATTCAAATAAAAAATGTACATATGTTTTATAACCCGCAACAAACAATTCACAGTGGCAATTTATTGTAAACTTATATTTTACCTACATTAATTCCTTTCTATCCTTCTATACAGGGTGTTATTGAAATGCATGTCAAAAACAAAATCGGTAATTGGTCACGATGAGAGGAAGTCGATGGCAAAAATTTTTTGTAATAGAAGTATTTTCGTTTTCGAGATTAAAATCATTAAAAATTTGGTGAAAATCCACCGTTCGCTACTGTGCTAAAGGTGATTAAAAATGTCCTCTCCTTTGCTTAGCAACAATAGTAAATTTGAGTTTTTTTAAGTGTCACAGTTTGCCGTCATAATTATTGTTCTACATGGAAGCTATACAAATGCTGAGATGACCGACATGGTCTTGTTGTCTGGAAGAGCCTTAGGAAATGCTCGGGATGCGGAACGTAGGATTTTGGACGCTGAGCAGCCAGAGACTTCATTGAAGAGGAACCAGGAAGTAGCATTAGAAGGTTGTTTTATCGTGTGTGTGATTCACCATTTGTCGTGTGGCGAACATTAAATGAACAGGGCCTCCACCCCAAACAGATCCAAAAAGTGCAGGCATTGAAACCTGAGGTCCTCCCTCGAAGAATCAAGATTTTGTGAGTGGTTACTCCAAAGAAAAGAAGAAGATCCTCGTTTTGTTGATAAAATCTTATAAACCGACGAGGCAACGTTTTTGGGATGGTTGGCAACAATTTGATAGGTCTATACATTTTGCCCCCTCGTTTAACTGGCGCGGCGAATTTGATTTTTTTAAATGAGGAGCCAGAAGACTTATTAGAAGATGTACCTTTGATTACTCGGCGTGATATGTGGTATCTTCATGGTGGAGCCCCTTCTCATCACGCTCGCGATGTGCCGACCTGGCTTGATCAAAATTTCCCGGGGAGATGGATAGGAAGGATGGTGTTTTTTTTTGTGGGGTCCCATGAGACAATCAATTTATGCAATGCCTGTAAATACCGTTGAAGATTTAAGAAACCGCGTTCAAAATACTGCCGAAGGAATTAGAAACCCAGAAGTAATTGCCAGAACGCAACAGTCGTTGCTTCGGGGTGCTGAGAAACGGTTAGCGGCATTTTGACCATGTATTGTAGTTTTCTGGTTTTTGTTTATTTGTTTATTTTCATTGTTCTTTAATCATTGCACGTTTAAATACAATAAATTTCTCTTCTTCGAATAATGTGTTTGCAATTGACAATAAATCTGAAATAAAATTAATTTTGACATTACACTTGTCAATCATTAATTGACAATTAACTATTGGTTGTCACTTTATGTTGCCAGGATACAACTGCAAAAATGTAATTATTGTATCCGCCTTCAAAATGCAATCGACAGTGGCGTGGACTATGCGTGGAAATCGCTAATTTATCCCCATCGTTTTAGACCTGAAATAAATGGACTATTGGGTTTCATTGAACCTCTAGATGGTCTAGATTTTTTATTGACATGCATTTCAAAAACACCCTGTATTTGATTTTAGTCGTAATTCAAATAAAAAATATAAATTAAGTAGGATTATTATACATTATCTATTTTAAAATCATCATTTTTATCTTTGAAACCCCTTACTGACTTATAAACTTGACCACAAGTAGTATAGATGACTAGAAAAACACGTGTATTTAATGTTAAAATTTTACGAGAAATAATAGTCAAAAATAATAATTTAGACTTCACCGCCATTCGTTCTTTTCTATTTTATATAATTTGATTTAAGTTATGATTTAAATAATAAATATAAATTTTTTAACATGATTTTTTATAAAAAAAAAAGTAAATTGAGGTAAAGTAAAATACAATAATAAAAAAAATAAGTAAATTGAAAAACCTCCTTTTAAACTCAAAAACCTATAGGGCTACACCATGATGATGATTTTTATACTCTGCTGGAACTCTTTCACTCCTTAGGTATTTTTATTTTTTATTTGATTAGAAAAACACGTGTACTTAATGTAAGAATTTCACAAAAAATAAACGACGACAAACACGCCTATATGACACTAGAAAAACACGTGTATTTAATGTAAAAATTTCACGAGAAACAAACGTCAGAACTGCACGTGGAAAATAACTTATATTTTATCAACATTATGTACCTTTCGTTGATTAACAATATTGATTAAACGTCTTTATTGCGTCATATAAAATATTTAAAAATAATGTAATTTTTTAACGTTGAATTGTCGTAATTTGTAGATACGTAGTCAATATTTTATTGTAAATCAACGTTGAATTTACGTTATGTAAAATAAGTTGAAATAACGTTGAAATACCAAAATATAACGTGATATTTTCAACCATAATAAACGTGTTATCAAGCACATACACGGCTTTTCCACGTTAAAACAACGTGCATGTGTTTACTGGGCTATCGATGAGGTGACACAACTCCACCGCGGAGAAGCTGCATCCCCCAGGACCCAGCCAGGTGTAGAAGACAACCACCAGGCACACAGGACAAAAGGAAAGAAAAATGAAGAAAGAAAAACACCACCCCCAGGATGCCCGGACGAAACCAAGAAACGGTAACCCCAACCCCCATGCATATTGTAATCCCCTTAAAAATCCTAGAAACTGTATTAACATAACTACCTACCCATAAATTGTACATTATAAAGGTAATATATACATTATATATTTATTTATTTATTATTATTTATTTTGTATTTATTTGGCACGTATGAGAATAGGTGGTAAACTATTTTTCACATGGACATGGGGGCTCAGGGTACCCCCTTGGGCTAGACCGTTTTTGATGTTTTTTTTTTTTGTATATTTGGTAGGTATGAGAATAGGTCGTAAAGCATTTTTCACATGGATATGGAGGCCCAGGAGACCCCCTTGGGCTGGATCGATTTTTATGATCTTTGATTTGTTGGATTTGTCTCCGCCCCGAATAGCTGAATAACTATTAAAACATGGACATGGGGGCTCAGGGGACCCCCTTGGGTTTATATCTCAAAAAGGGGTTTCATGATATTTGATTTGTTGGATTTTTCTCCGCACCGAATAGCAGAATAACTATTAAAACATGGACATGGGGCCAGGGGGCTCCCTTGGGTTTATAACTCAAGAACGGCTTTTATGATCTTTGATTTGTTGTATTTGTTTCCGCACCGAATAGCAGAATAACTAGTAAAACATGGATATGGGCCCTGTGTTATTGACTCTGAGCGGTACAAAGTTCGCCGGGTCAGCTAGTATTAGTATAAGTTTTAGTATTGTATAGAATCAAATACTGAAAAGGCCCTAAACCTCAGCAGCACCAATACCCAAATTGTTAGTCCCTAAGAATATAATGTAAACAAACAGCAGTCTACGTTTTTAAGAGAAATACTGTTTTTAACAAAAATCAAGTTAAATCTATTTTGAATGGGATTGGATTGGATTGGATATATTTGAAGAATTAGATATCTACTCTATTAGTAACTACTCAACCAGAGGCTAAATCCAATATGCACAAATGAAAGACTTATTTGTTTAAATTATTGTCACTTTAGTTACTTCCCTAATGCGACCTAATAAATCCGCTGCTACTGCCCATTACTAAAACTGGAAATCTTTATTATAATTCCCTCGTGTTATATTTACAGACGTTAAGTAATTAATTAAGCAAGTAGAGGAACAGAGCTATGTAGGTAACGGACGCTCTCCTGACAGATTACGCTTACAAAAACGTATGCACTAATTGGCTAATTGCTATTATTACACCATACGTGCAGTCATCAAGCTTCGTCCATTCGTCAAACATGCATGTAGAGCCTTGTTTTGCGGCAAGTTATGATAATTTAATGATAATTTAATTTAAACATTTCATTAATTTTTATACAATACAGTATTAATCCATTACGGCGTATAAATGCATCTCGTCGCAATTATTGTTTTATTATAATTGATAATGTTTAGCGAAAGGTATCGTTTTGCATTTTGAATCCATAAATTTATAATTCAGTTTCACTGCACACTTCATTCACATAATATCTTTTGGTTTCCTTTAGCAGACGGTCATTAATTTGCACATTTTCATTTTCCTTTCGCTGAGGCCTTCTCTAACCTTCTTTATTTCTTATCACTTTTACAAAGTCATAGTGATTGTCATGTATGCAATTATCTTCAAGTAAAAAAAGTTTTTCCTTTTTGGGTTCGTTATTTAAATCCATCTAAAAGCAACATCTTTCACCTTTTTTTAAACAATTTTTCCTTTCTCCTGAAATCTAGGTCATTATTAGTAAGCAATTTATAGTTTTATCAATGTCATTATGTTGAAAGTAATGTCAATAAGACGAAATTTATAATTGCATCCTACAATTGGTTCTTAATTTTTTTACAATTTTATTACTTCACATCGCTGAATCCCCTAATTGAACGTGTAAAGGGTATTTGGGTTGATTAAAAGAACACATCGTTCTAAAATGCAAAGAAATTATTCGAAATTAAGATTTACATAAAGATCGTTGATAAATTCATAATTGCGCTTTCACTAAAATTGGAATACCTAGTACATTTGTCTGCGTCTTTGAAACACAATAGACATCATTACTGTCCTCGTTTTTATCCACTTTCGATGTCAGTTTCCACCATGTATTGCAATCTGATATGACTTAAACAGTTGTAGAGAATCCGTCCTTTCCTCTCGCTACAGTCCATTAATTTCTTGCGATTTTCATCGTCTGCGGTTTTAACAATGTTTTGCTGGAGGTGTAGTTTTTGCATAGTGATAAATTATTTTTGGCAGTTTTACGATTCACCTGTTGTTTTGGAACAAACTATAACAAACTAGATATTGGGTCGCTTTTTTTTATTTAATACTATAAGCTACAAACTTGTTCGTATGTGGTCTGCACCATAATGATTTTTAATTTAATAATAATAATGACGAGTCCACTGTGGAGAACGAAAGGTACCGAAATTATTGGAACTATTCGTGCTTCACCGTCAGGCAGATAACAGCGCACAAGCCTGACGTGATTCTATTGGACCACTCCTCCCAGCAGATGTTTTTATGAATTTTCGGCTCCTGCTGAAAATAACATCTGCATCAAGAAGGAGAAAAAGTGGACAAAACATCAAGACCTGCTCTTTGAACTTGGCTGTACTCAAATTATTCAGAGCTGACAGAGAGCCGGCTGATGGAATGCAGAAGGCAGTCAGTCATCTTTAGCTGATCGTTGCGCTTATGATTTACGGGATTCATAGTTACTAACCCCATGGTTTTGAGAAGTGGCTATGATGTGTGGACCTGATCAGCAAGGAACCTCGTGGAAGTCGGAATCAAGAGGAGCTCATTCTGGTCAATACGTAAAAAAAGACGAAATAGAGTTATAATGGAGTTCTCTCATAAAATATTAAACGAATTTCAATTAAATTTTTTTGCATTTTCAGTAAGTATAATTTCATCATAATAGCGCTAAACCTAAAAACTTTTTTTTTAGTATACTACCTCATTCTAAAATAAATGTTTTTCACTCCTATTTCATCACATTCTTCAGGCAAAGATGACACTTTCTATCACCTGCATTCAGACCTTGCTAGGTGGGAGGAAATATGTATAGGTAACACATATGATACACTAGACATGACTCATTGCACCTTGAAAATATTTTTTGCAAAACATTTAATTAATCTGTTTGCAAGACATAAGTATGTTAAATGCGAAGACTACTTTTCCTGTCTGCGATACCCCAAAGTTGCCGGAATTTTTACTTTTACAGTCAATTGGAGCAATTTGTACTTATATACCTTCCTTCCTTTACACAGGCTCTTCAAAAAACAATCCAAGATAAAGTTGAAGGGTATTCACCTTCAAAACTTCGTCAATCCTCTGATGGGTGCGATTGTCTTTGCCAGGGATTTCATCTGCATACGATTCCCGACTTGGTCATTACGACCACGATAGCTTCCACAACACTCTTCGCCAGTACACCACATCATTCATACAAGGTGTGAAATTTTTTCCAAGACACAAATTTGAACTCCTCAAAATAAAGGCAAACGTAAAAACATTTCTGTAAAAGAGAATCTCCCGAAAACTTCACGATAGATCTCGTAGGATCCCCAACTAATGCTTCAGTGTGTTAAGGTAATGTCAATCTCAGTCCCTTTTGCAACAGACCAGCAACTTCAAAGGATCTCAATCAAACAGAGGCTTCACACTATCGGCGAGAACCTTCGTCCAAGAACGCTTTAGCTTAGTTGCCTCTGGTTAAGTAGATAAAAGCAAGCATTGCTGTATTGCTGGGTTGGGGCATCCTAGAGCACTTTACCACCAAGGAGATGCCCATCGTCCTTTTTCTTCATTCTTAGTCCTGCCGGTATTATCTGTTGGATTGGTTCGTTCCTGAAAGTTATTCGATACTTCACTCGATACTTTTATCACTACCTAGAACGAAAGAATCTAAACAAATGGAATCTCGACTGGGTGGTACCTGCCTTTCATAATTTTTCTCTGTTCTGTCTGTAAATCTTGAAGGAATTCTCTTGTTTACATCGTCCATAACCTCACCTGTCAACACTGTCAGGCCAGCGGTTCCCGCAGGTCCATTGTCACTGTGAAAGTCGGGCTTAAATACCAGGCTTGCGCAGTAATGTTTTGGCGTGCTTGGAATATTTCAACAAGGTTGTTTCCGGTGGAAGTTTCAGACAAGACCTGTTCGTGTGGTTAATAAAACGTGGTGGCATAAATTATCTGGAAGGGATTAAGCCATCCGTTTACAGAAAATAAGATACGTTTTGTCGAAGATTTGTGATAATATTGGCGAAGTCACTTTCCTTCGGGGATTAAAATAACCACCGAACATTGTCACTCGTTGTGGTTTTCGACCACATTTTGTTTCGTCGGAAGAATAAACGTCCCTCATTAGAGGTAAGGGCCATTTTAATTGTTGATTCTCTTAGGGTCCTGCCTTGGGGTGGACAGTAACATTGTCACCAACAAAACGAATCTGGTTTGGGTCTACATCGTAGACTGCGGTGCTCGTTAGGAATCCCTTACATCAAGACAGAATCATCAACAGTCAGTAATTATAGGGGGATCACTCTCCTAAATACAACATAATAAGGTATACGCGATGAGGAAGAGAGATTGATGAAGGAAATGAATGAGCGGGGGGTGTTACCAGACGGACAGGCGGGATTTAGGAAAGTTAGAGGAACCATGGATAATGTATATATCATGAATTACATAGTAGGAAATAAGATAAAAAAGAGGGGTTGCAAGATATATGCATTCTTTGTGGACCTTTTTTTCTAGAGAGAGTGAAATACTGTTACGTACCTCCAAGCTTACACTCAGGAAAGCCTGGAGAGTGTGGGACTCCCTGGGGGATAGTAGTTCAGTCCTACCCACTAAAAAGCCCTCTCGATGGACTATTGCTCCACCTCTGGAACCGCCGTACTCCCACCTCACCTCATATTGAGGCGTTCCCGTTCCCGCTCCTTCTCTTCCTTCTTCCGCATGATGCCTTCCACCATGCGGGCCACTACCTCTCATTCGGATTGACCCGCGAGCATCCCTTCAATGAGGTTTTCTTCGTCCGGCCACCAACCCAGGGCCCTCAAGACCGCCAACCTCTCTCCATCAAAGGCCTCGCATCGGAACAAAGTGTGTTCCGGATTGTCCACATCGTGGCCGCAGAACCAACAAGCAGGAGAGGCCTCCTTGCCAATCCGGGCAAGGTAACTCCCGAAACACCCGTGTCCGGTCAGCACCTGAGTCACATAGAAACTCGTTCACCCGTGACTCTGGCCGACCCACAGCCGGACGTCGGGAATGAGCCGCCTTGTCCAGGCACCTGTCCTTCCCTCTGTCCATCTCTGCTGCCACCTCTCCATTAATGTTTTTCTGGCCTCAGTGGACGTCCAACCCTCTCTCCTCTGCTTTCTCTCTTCTCTCGAGAATCAGCAAGTCGGGGGGCGGTATTTCGGAGAACACCCCCAACGCATCGCTCGATACCGTCCGAGACACGGAGGCTACCCGTAGCCCCACTCTCCTCTGCACCCTCTCAAGAGCGGCCCTTGCGGTTTTGGCATCAACGGCCAGCGCCCATGCGGGCGCCGCATACAGCAGCACGTTTTGGACGACCGCCGCATACAGCACCCTACAGCGCCCATCCGCCCCGCCCAGGTTTTGCATCAGCCTGGCCAGTTTCCCGGCCACTGCCTCCGCCTTCCGAAATACCCTCCCTACGTGGGAAAGGAAGTTCATCCTTCTGTCCAAGTCAACCCTCAAGTACTTCATACTCGGTTGGACCCGGACAAAAGCGCCCCCATTTGGAAGCCCTCCACCCCGATCCTCCTACCTCCGACTAGCAGAACTGCCTTGGTTTTGGTAGGAGATACCTTGAGGCCATGGTCTTCCATCCACCCCATCACCCTCCCTGCCGACTCTTCCACCATCCGCCGAAGTTCTTCCTCGGTGCGAGCCATTGCCATGATCACCAGATCGCCGGCGAGGGCAACATTCCTCGCATCCACTGGCACCTCCAGCTCGAGGACGCCGTTGTACAGCACATTCTACAGGAGCGGTCCAAAAACCGACCCCTGCGGAACGCCGCACCCCACGCTCCTCGACCTGTTGGCCCCGCCATAGCGGATAGTCCTGTCGGACAGGTAGCTTTTCACCATGGCCACCATGCCCTCCTCCACCCGCATTCCTTCCAGGGCCGTCGCAATGGCCTCCCATGAAGCACAGTTTAACGCGTTCTAGACATAGAGGGCGACGACGGCACAAAAGTCTTTACGACCCTAAGTGCCGGCGTTTGCCACCCTGGCATATGCGAGCATGTCCTCCACGGCATCCATGGTCGACCTGCCCCTTCTGAAGCCATACTGCCGATTAGACAGACACGCGAATGGGACGAAAGTCAGTCGCCCTGGAGGTGACGCCCATCCTCCAGGGAAGAGGACTTATCTTCCACCCGGGGGGGGCTCCAGTCTCAGATGGTTACCGTTCGTATGGTATAACCAACACAAGATTCCGTGGGACTAAATACACCAGGGGTGCCCAACGTCCCTGGCGGTTTTAACGACTTTACTCTCGGTTATTTATAGGGGTTTTTTCTCCCGGCGGGACGTACAAGTAAGGCCAGCCCCCCGCTTCGGGAGACACTACAACGTACCCCCAGTCGCGCTCAACTGGTGGTTTTTGAAGTAGAGGCCCGATTTACGGTGTTACGTTAGTACACGCTCCTCCCTTACCTAGCTTGGTATCCCCGGGTTAGCAATTTCCCGATCCGCCATCTGAGCTGACGGATCCCTGGGGAGAAGGAAGGGGGGGGGGGGGTAGACGAAAAAGAGAGAGTTATAAATGAGAAGCTAGGTACCTTATAGCGTCGGAACCGAAAAAAACAAGAGGTGATCTAGGGAGACCGATAGAAAGTCCGGAAAAGACAGAGGTGGCTCTACACTAAGATCTGATAAGATTCCAGAAGAGTGTAGAGTCATAGGTAGAGAAGAAATAGTTTGAGAGCATGGTCCGCGGTGGGGTTTTTGGGGATCTATCGGTGTTTTTAGACACGTCCAAGAAAAAGTGTGGTCTTTTGCATATGCGGAAGATTTGGTGGTGCTAGCGAGAGAGAAGAAAGGTATAAAAAAATGATACGAAGCATGGAGAAATATATGAGGAGAAAAAAGTTGACGGTGAATGTAGAGAAATTCAAGATGATTGTGTTTAGAAAAGGGGGTGGTAAGAGAAAAATAAATGAGTGGAGATGGGAGCAAGAGAAAATTGAAAAAGTGAAAGAATTTAAGTATTTAGATTATGTGATAAACGAAAGAAACACAGCAACAGCACACGTGAGAGAGTTAGTGAAAAAAGCAAATAAGATAATAGGAGCGGTATGGGGAATAGGAGAGAAGAAATTTGGACATGATTTTAGAAGGAGAGTAATGATGTTTGATAGTTTGGTGAAAAGCGTGATGATGTATGGGGCGCAACATTTTGAATGAGGACGAAGAAGAGGGATCGAATAGATGAAGAAGGTTGAGTGGACAAGAGGGACAATATGTGGGTAGGGATAAAAAGCTGTTAGTTATTGTGTTGAATTTTTGATTTATTTAGTTTATTGTACCATCATCATCTGTGAGGTTATTCAGCACTTATTCAACGTTGACAGATACATTGTCCAATGTACCTACTTCCAAGATCTTAAAAGTGAAGCAGGCTTATTCTGATCACTCTTTCTATTCGATAAGTTTATCTGCCCACTGTGACAAAATATGCAATCTGCTCCTGCTCAGATCTTTGATTCACAGAAAATTTCCTGCATTTGTTGTCTTATGTTCCGACCGTTCGCTAATAAATTACACACTCAGAGAGTTCCCAGGGGTTTCACATAACATGATAATAGACATATCATATCGGTCATTATTTGATAATAAAGGCATTTTAAAATATTTAGTGTGCACCGTCAACAGTCAAAGTAAAACTGAAAGTAAATAATGGGCAACCGTTCACCGCACTCATTCCAGCAAAAAAGTACTTTTTTTGTTTAGGCCAAGAGATAAAGAGTTCCTTTACTGATGGTTCTTCAATCATGCTAGCGGTTTTCAATCGGTTTTCGCGTAAATTTTAAAACCATGTATCTCGGGGTTTTTTTAGTTAGATTTTTTTTAGTTTTTTCTAGATCTGTTCATATTAGGAACTGTCACAGGTTTAAATAACTACTATACTTCGTGAATAACCCTGTATATAAAAGTCACGACCAGAGGAATACCACTTACCATAATTAGTATCAAAACAACAGACAATTCCACTTGTTTCTATTCAAATGATTCTTTCTTTGGTTTGGAATGGAAGAATTCTTCTACTCATAAACTCCAAAGTCACGTTTTTCTGACGTTTATAGAAAAATGATTTTTCTCATGTTAAATTTTTCACCCCTGTTAATTTTTGTTTGGAGCAAACCCCAGATTTGAAATTTTTACTTTACAACTTACTTTTCTATCAAATAAAAAAATAAAAAATGACCGCAGTTTTATCACTTTATCAAATTGCAGACGGCTACGAGATCAACCTGTAGTCCAAATAGAACTAAGAATGAACGGGAGACTCATCCACATGACATATTCCTGCATCGTCATATTGGTGTGATATTATAACATAAATTTATTGTTTAAAGAAACGTGAATGTTTAGTAAAAACAAAGTGGAGGCCATAATACCACCTTTTTCCCTACTAACCACTAATGATAATAATTGTTTGAATTTAATTCCTTGATATGATTAATATTTATGTATAACTACCAGGTAAGTATGTAATATAATCCCGTTGAAATACTTCTATGAGTATTTTATTGCTAACAATATTTTATATTGCATGAAGTCTAGAATGCATTAATGTTTTCTCGAATACGATAAAGCTCCGTATATAAATCTGACAGACAAAATGTTTGACAGCACGCAGTGGTATCCATCGTTCCGTGGAGCAGCAGCAGCAGAAAATATGGAAAAGATCCGTAGTATAGTTGGTCTATGTGTCTGTCTTGATTATTTGGACGTGGCAGAATGACAGACAGGCGCGGCGCTAGGCCCTCGCGGTCGGCGGCATGACAGCAGCAAGAACAGTCACTCAAGCAGTAACCAGCCGGAGATTGATAGTCCGAATCAGGACTAATTGAGTGCTGAAACCGTGATTGATGTAAAAATAATATGTGAAAATCACGGTGACTGGAAACAAATTGTAGAGCGTACGACTGCCACTCTGTATACCTGGCATCAGGATTTATGTGAAACGCTGTGGGCCATTCGCTGGCACACAGACACGGTGATGAGATGGAACCATTGTGTCTCGTTAATGGCGATACCCATATCTACAGGTACCATCGACTTCGAAAACGAGCTTTGCGATCCGTGCTGATAAATCAAATGCCGGTCGGGATAAAAATCAACAGGCCGACGCAATTATCGAATACTAGAGTCTTTTCGAGCGCTCTCCGTGGTATTAACGCTGGGCTATACATAAGCAGAAACTAACTAAATTCTAAGTAATGTTTCTAAACAAAAAACTGTTTATATTAAAATTCGATTAACGTAAAATTAACGACAAAGTAGGTGTTTTATTCAGAAAATGTTCTGGATAATATTAGCACTACTTGCATGGCGAATCCTAAATATTAAAATTTTCCATGCATCACTTAACATGCAGACGAAGTTTGACCTAGTGACTTCTTTAACAACCGAATAGGAAACCATATCATTGGATATTAAGGTGACCACAGATGAAGAAGAATATTGATGACCATGAAAAATATTGGTGAAAGTGATGTATCAAATTACAATTTTGTGGACATCAAGAACAGTGTATTGCTGCATATCTCTAGAGTTGTGGAAAATGTAAAAAAAACACATACAGAACAAGTAAGCAATAATAAGGGACAGAGTAGTTTTTTGGTTGGCTCATAAACAAATTCTTTATGACAAAAATTGCTGGCGAAAGATGTCGGATACAAAACATTTAACTTCAACATAGGTACGTAATTAAAACAAAGAAAATTAATATTATTTTTTAGGGCAACCCCAGCAAGCAGCACCTATGAATTAAAAGTGTTTCATCTATATGTCTGCTCGTTAGAGAACAAATAGGATGGAATTGAACTCTTCCTTTTACAAAACAAGTATGAGTTTCGGAACTTTAAACACACAAATCGAAGCTTTAAACATACCTGGATTATGGTGTCTCACGAGGTGTCTCATCTCACTTTGCCAGACAAAACCTTTGCATGGTGGTGCAGTAGTTATACGTTGTGATCAGAAGAAGACTAGTTACGAACAAATTAACAATAATTGAACATCCATCTGGTGAGACAACTGCGAAGCTTCAGCAACAGAAGTAGCTGTATTACAGTCCTCAAATTGGTGACTTTAATATATTAATGTGTATCATGGAAAGAATTTTAAATTTTTTATGTAATCTATATATATAAATGTTGTGTTGGTTTGTGTATGAGTCAAAAACTCGAAAAGTTCTGCACCGATTGAGCTCAAATTTTGACACAATATACAAACCGCTTTAAGGATGGTTCTTATCTATATCTCACGTCATTAACATACCCACGACTGCGAGATAACAGCTTTTTTAACGGTCAGCTGTGTTTCAATGACAGCCGCTGTCACAAGTGACAGGAAACATTAGATGTTGTGAAATTACATAAAATAATGCCTCGCAGAATAACAAATTTGAGTCGTCGCACTCGCCACACAGAAGAATCGTGAAGACGGCTTTTGAATATGATTGAGGAAGAACAGGCATTCGTACGAAAGAGGAACAGACGAAGCACCATCCAGATGCGGAACGCGGAACCAGCAGAAAGACAAGCAGCCAGGCTTGAGGATGCACGATTGTGAGCACAGCAGTCGCGTTCTGCAGCAACAGATTTGGTTCGTTTTCAACGGAATGAACGCGAGAAGGTGAGGGTAGCTGAAACACGTACCCAAAGAGCAGCAGATCTGAATCTGCAATACAATCGTCTTGCATTTCGGTACAATCCAGCTGTTGATTATAGTTCAAGTCGCCATGTTGTCATTGGCCAGATGAGTCATGTCTGTACCTACTCCCAGGCTCTAAAGTTCAATAATGAAACGAAAGGGATGTTGCTTCAATTGCTTCAACTTGAAGCACCACCAGAGCCATTTAAAACTTGCTGGATCTACCGCTGAATCGAAGCATTTCCTATCGAACATCAGGAAATGCAACTCTTGCTTCCAAATGATTTCCATTTGGTGCGCAAATTGTGACTGCCGACCTATATGAACGGGAACGGGAGCGTGAACGGGAAATTGTAATTCCTATATGAAAACGAATACTTCATGAGCAAAGCCATGACGAGCGAACTAGTTTTAACATAATTTTAATGATCCAAATAGTAAATGTAATAAAAAAAACTATAAAAAAATTGAAAAGCTAGGAAGACTTCTGAAGACCCAAAATGATCCTGAAGTGTTCTGCAGCTTTTTCTGAATAAGCCTAAAGATTTCTGAGGACTCTTGCTTGGACTAGAAAATGATCGGTGTCTTGAGAAATCTAAGAATCTTTCTTGCGTTCAGGATCGTAGGCTATATATTTTTTGGCTTTCTGGTTCCCATGTTGTTAGGTTATTGAACTATATGTTGCCAATGTCATTCATTTGTTCATGTTGTCAGGACTTAGGTCCTCGAATTTTGCCACCGTACATGAATCGTCATCTGCTCTCACTTTTTGGACAGAGATTTTCTGGACTAATAATGATTGAAAAAACTTTCTGGTATGTTTATACAGTTTCAGTTTCGCCCTGAGGGCGACCCATTTGTAAATCAAGCAATTACGATACAGGTTACCGTGTTCACACGATCGTCTTTCTGGGGCGGTCGTGTTTTTTTTTTTGTTGTTGTCCATCATAGGCCACAACTGCACGGACGAGGCGGTTTGGGTGCGCTTCCGGTTTTTCGAAAGCATCTTCTGCGGTTTTCCGCATGAACTCCGCGATGGTCGGGAGATTTGCTTCTCTGTGAAGCTGAGTGTTTCTGACGAACCGTTCAGCGTCGAAAGCGATTCTGAGGTACTTGTTCTGTACTACCTGAAGCTTGTTGATGTACGTTTTCTTCGCGTGCCCCCAAGCCGGTGAACATCATTGCTGGTTTCACGATACATTCCATGCCCAGCCGGGAGCCCCGTCCGAACATGGAGTAAAGGTACTTCATGAAGCCCTTTGCTTTCTGGGCGGCACGAGTGATGTGGAGTCCTATCTTCATGCCTCTGTCCAGTGCACCCCCAGGTAGCGTGCTTTGTCCCTCCCTGGAATTGGCTTGCCAAACATGGTGGCTTGTCCCTCTGGTCGGATGACTTGATTGCGGCCGATGCGCTTCTTTGTGAAGAGAATGGCGCTGCTCTTCGCAGCATTCACCTCTATCCTCCAGGTGCTGAACCATTTCTCCAGGTCGTCAATGGTCTTTTGAAGTTTTCTTGTCGCTAGTGCTGGACTTCCACTTTGCACTAGGATAGCAGTGTCTTCCCGACTTCCTCTAGGCGCGGAATGTCAGTGGTGAAGGTGGTGAACAGGAAGGGGGAGAGGAGCGACCCCTGGGGGACTCCCGCGGCCATTTATTTACATCCCGACGTCTCTTTTCCAACCTTCGAGCAAAATCTCCTGTCTTTCAGGAATTGATCGGACGATTTTCATCAAGCCGACCTGAAATCCAGCTGCGAGGAGCTTCTGGAGAAGTCCCTCATGCCAGACCTTGTCGAATGCCTTTGCCACATCCAGAAATACAGCCCTCCCGGTGTGCCTCTTTTGGTTGAAGTTATCGGTGACAAATTCCACCACTCTGAGGACCTGCTGCCTGGTCGAGTGCTGTTTCCTGAAGTCGAACTGCTTGTCGGGGATGACTTTTAGTCCTTCCTCAAACTCCTGTTTCAATCGACGCAGAATCACCTTCTCAGCCATTCCGTCCGAATATCAAATGGAGACCGTCGTGTCTTCGTCTCAGCTATTTGGATTTGGTGGCATCCGATTTCGCCAAATGTGACGTTCGAGGTTTTCTATCGCTAGATCAACGTAGATCAACGTCACAATTCGCGGCACTATATGCTCGTCGACAGCCGAACGGCAAATAGTTGCCAGTCTGTGGTCTCGATGGTTTCGGGCTTTGTATCGTCTCTCCATGGCGTCATCAGTTTCTACAAACCCGTGCCAAAATCCCCTTTACGGTTGGTTTTCCGACTGCTTGGCATTCAGATTACCCCCCAAGAAGACGGCACCGCGGTCTGCGAAAATGTCCTCCAGGTCTCTGATCAGAAGCGTATCTGGGGGTGCGTAGGCGGCGTACACTTTTATCGTACCAGCGTTCGCTGTGCGTACGGCTATGCCTGTCACTTCCAGTCGCTCCGTCTGAGGCAGCTTTTTGACATAAATCGCCGTACCTCCGCCTCTGGCGTTTAGTCTGTCATTTCGATGCAGAACGAAATTTTTGATTTTTGGGTTATCTGCAGGACGCAGATGTATCTCAGAAATCAGCAAAATGTCTTCTTCAACCTCATTGGCGAATCGTTTGAGAGCGTTTCTCTTCTTATGGAGACCGTTTGCCTTCCAAACGACGATATGTAGCGACTTAGGTTTGATTCATCTACTCATTTAGGGTAGCAGAGAAAAGGGAGATAAGATTGCCAGCCATTTTTTCAAATGACCTTTTCACCCCTTTGGTGAATGCCGCCTGCTTATCGCGGGCGCTTGATACCGCCGGGGTTTTTGTGGCTTTGGGCTTAAAGCCCGACGTTGTTTGCGCCTGTGCTTTCGGTGCGGTCGACTTTCTCCTCGGTGGAGCTTCCCCTTTTGTTGGCATTTTCGTCCCCACCACGGTAGAGGTGGTGACTTGGTTGGCCTGGACGCCCGGTCTCCAGACGCAACCTTCGAAATTTGCCTGGTAAGGGCCGCCGCAATTTGCAATTTAAGACTGGTTTTGTCGCAGTCCTTTACTTTCTGCTGGCCCAAGCAACGAAGGCATTTCACCTTGGCCTTACAACCCCGTTGAGCGTGTCCCCACTGCTGGCAGTTAAAACATTGGCCACAGAGTTCCGCCTTTTCAACGGCTCCGGACAAATGACACAATTGCAAAGCTCTAAAAGTTCGTATAGGTGGCGTTCCTATTACGGAACCTCCACGACGACCACGTCCAACGGCCTACTGCCGCCCATCATCCTGGAGACACGTCCAGATGTAACCTGTGCTCTTTAAGTTCGTCCTCTACGTACTTGATCGATACGGTGGAGTCTACCCCCCTGTTATGAGACGGAAGTCCTCCATGGAAACAGGTTGGATTTTTATACCTTCTCGAATCGACTTGGCCTTATTGAAACGAGGCGGGATTCTTTCTCGACGATCGCCTGGCTTGGCGACTCCAGCGGCTACCTTGAGTGGCTGGGCTTGAACTTTGAAGTTCCCAGCTAGGGCCTTCGTCGTCACTGCCTTCTTTTTGTTACTTCTCCGTATCGACTTTTTCTTGCCGTCCCTGGTGGAAGTGGACGGCTGGCTGGTCGAGGCGGCGATCTTAACAACTGAGGACCTCGTACCAAGGCCAACTGCATCGAAACGTTCCTTTCAGGCCGTATCACTCCCCCAATTTCCTATAAGCGAAATGTTGGGCGCTAGTATCGAATTTTGCCCTGCACACAGCGCCCGATTTTTTTTGCAACTAAGGAAAACAAAAGTAATTACCGTGGTAATGACAGTTATGTCATTTTTGAAGGTTAGGAGCCCATGCGTTAAACGAAATTTAAAAATGCTTGTGCACCTCAAAAAAGTGTTTTAGGTAACACTGTTTTCGTCTCATTTCATAAGGTAAGCGGTTCTCTATTGATTATGTAAATACATAGAAGAAAACAAGAGTAATTCATTGTAGCAGATGACTACGTGGAAGCGAAAAGATGAATCCTGTCCTGATTCTGTCCCTTACACTGTCATCTGCCTAGAGGCAGAATTTGCTTAATACATAATTGGTTTACTTCTCATCTTGGTTTAGGGTGAAGCTAAATAGAAACTTGTATGTGAAAAGACACTTCTAAAGAGACTAATACAGTCTTTGGAAATTAGACAGGTAAAACAAAGACAACAACAGCCTTGGAGATGAATGTGAGAAAAATTAAACTCATAAAATGCTGATTAAGCTGAATTAAGTGGGAGTAGGATTTACGGATGTGCACCATGTGAAGGCAAACTATGTTGCATCTCAAAGTCTACAGTAGGCAGGGTGGACTTACTTCCCTGAATAGGTGAAGGTTACCACCTATCACATCAGTTGCAAAAACTCCTGTGCTTGCAATTTTAAAACCTTCTGACTGGTGGGTTTATTTTGAACAGTTGATTTTTTATTGATATCTTCTACTTCCAGGCAGATGTTTTTGAGAATTGGTTTAATGACAGCATTTAAAAGGAATGGACAGATTTCTTCTTTATGGGAATTGCAAACGAACAGAGGATTTTCCATCAGTGGTCCAAGAAGAATATTAATCAACTTTGAATGAAATATTTGTAGCTGTATTTGAAGATCTGGGCGCTTTAAGGACACCACATTGCAAGGCCTGGTCTGCAGTTCTGGCATCAGTTGCCTCATTAGATTCATCTCACAGACGAACTTGCTAGAACATGGCTTCAATAGCGTATGAACCGAATGTTCTTGTTAATACGTAATAAAGCCCTGCTTTTTGTAGGAATTTTACGCAAGAAAAGGTACTTTTTGCGGTATGTTTTAATGCTGTTGCCGTTTCTTCAGTTAATCCTTTTCGGTTGGACAGTTTCGAGGTCAGTTAGATGTTGTCTATGTACTTTTAGAAGGTGGTGTTTACCCATTCCAATCTCTCATCTGAAATGTCCGTATATGGTGCGATGTCACTGTCAACAGTATGGATGCAATGTCCTCTGCTGGATACGTTGTGGGGTTGAAAAAAATGTGCATAATTATAGTTTCCATATATGTAACACATCTTGAAAATTTGTTGTGATATTACACTCTGTGAAGAGCTCATATTGTTGAATAAAAACAAATTCCTGGCATTTTTAATGGCGTGGCAATAGACAAAACTTTCTAAATATTGTAACATTGTTTGAAGCCTTGACAAGGTTTTACTACACTTTGTTTGCATTTTTTTGGGTTGCTCCTTCAATATTTTATTTTCATATAGTAATTGCTTTAGTTCTTCAGTCATGCTCATTAAATCTGACTTGGGGTGTTTCATTAAGGCTAGTATTTTCATCTATAACCAATTGGATAAGGGGAGAAATTGATTGTAGATCTTGGAGGTGCATGGATGGTCCAGAACTTGGGATAGGTTGCTGGTGAAAAATAAGATTATAAATATGTCTATTTATATTTATATATAGGTAATTTACGTTACTGAACCGGAAATGGAAAATTAACAATACTAAATAGCACTGAAATCATAATCAAATATAACACAAAGGCAACAGTGGCTTTTGTTGTGGAATAAAACTGATATACTTTGGTTTCTATTAGTAGGTATATCATTGGAAAAATGATAAAAAAATCTATTAGGTCTGATTAGGATGTTTAAAAAAAAATTGTTCATTTGGTAACTTTATAATAGTATATCTTTATATTTAGATTCAGTAAGTCATATCTAATCGTTACACAAATTGTAATTCCTCAATTGTATCATTAATCTCTTGTAAAATTAGGGCTGATTATGCTGAGAAGTGTTCTGCCGAAACATGTTCCATTTGTAATTTTGCGCTTGTTTGTGGAGTTCGACTTAAATATATTTAAATTTTAATACATTTTTAGTAGAAAGTTCTTTTTTGTTTTTCTTATAACCTGGACCTGACAGAATTTTTTGGTTTTCAAATTTTGATTGTATACCATCAAAACAACAGTATCAAAATTGTTGACTAGTGTAATTTATCAAGCACAAAAACGCACATTACGCAAGTGAAATGCCTAATTTGAAACAATACAAGCAAATATGAAATATGAATCTCTTGGCGGAAAGAGTTTATAGTTCAAAGACCAAAAAACTAGGAATTTTCAAAATAAATTCCGCCTCAGACACTCAGACACAATGATTTAGAAAGAAGCAGCATAAATAGCGTCTATTCGGTCATAAAATGTGCAATTCCTATAAGTGTTTTAATTCCTCCAAATTTTGAAAAAATGCATGCAAATGTGATCAAATATTTCAGCTGAAAGAGTTGGGTGGTGTGCCGCTGCGTTAAACCTCACTCAGCCAATTTTGATCCGGTCGACCAAACCCATCAACTCCCAATTGTACAAAACCCCAAAATATCAATGACCAACTAAGATTTTCATCAACAAATTGAATTTACAAGAAAATAAATTTGAGATATGTAGAAACCTTTGTTAAAAGGTCTCAAAAATGACATTGTATTTCTCTATACAAAACTAACTAAGTAAACTCATCGAAAAAAGTTAGGGATATTGCTTAAATTCACACTTAGGACTTTGTAAATGAGGGGTTAACCCTCCTATCATTTTTTGCAAAGTTTTTTATGTAAAATAGGTAAATATCAACTTCTTCGGATAATCTGTTCAAAAGTTAACAGACAGTGAAAGAAATTATCTCAAAATGGAAGACCTGATCTGGTCCGTTTTGCCAGTGCTAATAAGTTTATCGTTGAAAATACAGTGCATAAAATGGAAAGAAGACATTTGTGACAAGATGCTGCCAATAGATCAATTGGAATGTTGGAAGGTGGTGCTCGCCAGGTTGATGTCGCTGCAACCTTTCAAGTGAGTCAGAGTGTCATTTCTAGACTTTATCAACGATATCGAGAAACTGGAACTGTTGAGGAAAGACCACTACATGGTCGACCTAGACTTACAACGGTTCGGGAAGACCGGTTATTGCTCCGGGAAGCACGAAGAAACCCTACAGCTCATTCCAATATTCTGCGGCAAGAGCTTTTTTATGCTACTGGCAGTCGTATAACAGCCAGAACTGTTTTAAATCAGTGAAACAGAGCTGACATGTAGAAGGTCGGTGAGAAGGTTTCCACTGACACTTTAACGGAGACGTGCCAGAGTACAATGGTGCGAAGAAAGGGAAAATTTGCAAAATGATTGGGCAACCGTAATGTTCACGGATGAGTTCCGATTTGGAGTTTTCTCTGACAGACGTTCTGTTCGGGTGTGGAGACAACCAGGTACCCGATTTAACAACAGGTATGTCCAAGAGAAACTTCCGTTGAGGAACGAAAATGGTATGGGGAGGCATTTTTCTTGGGGGCGCACAGAACTGTACGTTTGCGAGAGGACCATGACGAGTGAAATTTACGTTAGAGACATTACTGACGACATTGTCGAAAACTATCGTTACAATTTGGAGCCTCACTTCCGATTTCTGGACGATAACGCCCGACCACATTGAGCGCGACGTGTTAGACAGACTGGAAATGTTAGAAATTGATCGTTTGCCTCTTCCAGCGGGATCCCCCGACCTCGGTCCAATTGAGCATGCATGGAACATGCTTGCTCGTACGATGGCTGACCACCAGCTCCGACTAGCACACCGACAAGACTTGCGAAGTGTTTTGCCCATTGTGTGGGACAATTTGGACCAAGAAGCGTTTGACAACTTAATTTACAGTATGCCCCAACGAGTCCAAGAAGTTCTACAAAATCATGGTGGTGGGACCCTCTAGTAAAAAAAAAAAATAATTTTTAATCAACTTCATAATTTGAAACAAAGTAATTTTTTATTTTTTTCTGACAGTATATATATTTTTTGGAATCCATTTGTTGAAATTGTCTTTGGCAATGTTGTTAGTTTTTATTTGTGTTAAAAATGCAGAAAAAATACTTTGGGATTGGTCAATTCAGCAATATCCCTAACTTCTTTCGATGAGTTTATATAGAACTTAAAAAAAAAACAATAATTCTAACATTTAGATACCTAACATAGACATTAACAGTTTTCATAAACACTTAATAAAAGAAAACAGAAAACTTCAAGAATAACAACAAAACTTCTCTATTCTGTAAAGTGAACATAATGGCTACGTGCTTGAAGCATTCTTTGAAGGAAATCACAACATCTCAGTCATGAAAATTTGTAATCACAGCCATTAGCCTCCAAATTATAAAAGTACTCAAAGAGTAATTTTTGACAACCTCGTTGTGCCCTGTTACATTCCTGTTGGTTTATCTAAAACAACATTTCCTGTTTTTAACAATAAAACAAAAACAATAAAGTTGATGAAACTAACCTGTCCCCAGTTGGGTCGTTGAGGTTATGTCGTGGTTATGTCCCATTGATCTGATGAAATAGAAGCTAACGATTTGCCCGTTGATGAGTTGGAGTGACCCAATCATGACCCAATTTTGATGAAATTTTCAGAAAGAAGTTCCTGTACTTCCGAAGCCAGGGAGACTTTGCGCATGTTCAGCAAGCAAAAGTGAACATTAATGGCTTGTCAGAAGCGCGTAATTTGCAAAATTTCTAGTTTTCATTTCGTAATTGTGTACTTATTTCTTTGTAAATTGGAAAACTTTCCCATAGGTATGTTCCTTGCATAGTGTACTTTCCTTCTGTATTCATTTTTGTACGTGAAGTTAATGAACATGACCGAGGATGATCGCAACGGCGAAGGTGGAGTAATTTTTCTAACATCTCTGTAATTATAATTATAAATAGCAAAGAAATTCTTATACTCTGTCTGACATATAACCAAAAACTTGCTCTAGTTGTGTTTAAACCATTGTTTTCGTTTAGTGCATTCACTAGGCACTTCAAACTGGTCGCTTCTCACTCTTGCATGATCCCTGCTCTTGCACAAAATACACCTTCGAAATTGAACTGCCACTATTTGAAACAAACAATTTGACAAGTCAAATGAAAAGCGTCAAAAAATAGTTAACAATTTATTCGCAAGGGAGCGCGACATGGGGGGCCGGCGGAGAACCAGCGAACTTAACAAAGTGATACGGCCTGAAAGGAACGTTTCGATGCAGTTGGCCTTGCTCGTACTGAGGTACTCGTACTCGATCATTTGCTTAATCATCTTCGAAGAGTTTGCGGACGGCGGTGCGGTGTCTTCGTTTTCGTCACCTTCATGACTTATTTTCTCAGTTTGTTAAATTGTGGAATTCTCGGTCTTAGGTTTTAAGTTTAATTTATCAGCTCTTTAATTCCTCAGATTCCCAGATTCCCCGTTTTAGACCAGGAAGTGCACTGTTTCACATCAGAATATGTAACGTTTCAGAATACATACATCGTATAGTCACTCAACCATCACTCACACATATCCAACATATTATACAATACACATCACCATCAATTCGTTCGTGTAGTAGAGTAAATTAATTAAAGCATCAGTTACTTCGACTTGGGGAAATACATCTTTCGGCACATCAACAACTTCGATCAGCTAGCATCGAGGGATCAGAGGAAATACATTTTCATTACAGGAGATAGATAAAGAGGTTTATTGCTATAGGCTGTTGCCTCTTCACCGGAAGGGGTGCAGGATCTTCTTTGAGAGGCTGGGAGTGATTTGCATCCACACACAGCTGCGGCCTTTAAGTTGATTCCTACATTTGTGTAACATTCCTGGGAAACCGCAGAAAATTCGTGCCGGGATTGTCGTCGTGGATGCTCGACATTGCTGTTGAATGTGAATGTAAATTTCTGCCGCGCTCTGGCGCTGGGGGGTTTGGTTGCGGGAGACGCCTTTTCCGGGTCCACGCCTGGTTGTAAGTATTTTGACTGTCGGAGTCCTAGTCCATCCTGCAACAGTAAGAAAGAATAGTGAAATGAGCATTAAAAACGAGTTTTCTTTTTGGAGTCATAGAGAAAGGAAATTACTGAGAGGTTACTGGCATTAGGGAGATGTTACAGTTTTTGTAACCTCCCGGTCGCCACTGGTAACTGTGAAGTGAAATGGGTTGGCGCCCAGTCCTTATTGACCACCAGCCTGCACCATGATGTGTTTGTTCCTGAGAAGTTGAAATCAACCTCTCTGCGGAAGAATTTTTTGGAAATGAATTTCAGCTGCGCTCGGATGTCAGTTCTCCTCTCCGGTCAGAGATTCAGTAGGACTACCCCCAGAATGAGAACGAAATTGCACGGAATCTTGTGGGTTTGTCGGCTGTGGGGCTGGTTTGTCGGAGCTGACCAGCCGTTGAGTTTCTTGACCTGCTGTAATTGGGGCTTGTCTCAGTGAGAAGGCCAAGTGCTGGCCATAACAATTGGTACAGCGGGTGATGCTGCTGCGGCAGTCTGATACACGGTGTTCCGAACCACATTTGGGGCACTTAATTTTTTTTGTGGGTCAATGTTCTTTAGTTTGATAGCTGTATGTGTACCGCTGGATTTGGGGGCTGAAGAGTAAAAGACGCCGTTAAAGGAGCGTATCCAAAGTTTGTGGGTCACGGGTGATTTTCTCGATCGACGAAGAAATCGTTCTCACTCCAGGCCTTCAGGACATCCTCGACCGTGATGTCGGGACACGAGAATGTTGGGACTGGAGAGTCACGGTAGTGGAGAACGTGGCTGAACTGTCCCTGAAGACATTTAGAGATGTCACTTTGATGGCAGAAGCTTTTAGGGCCTTGGTCAAGACTATCGTGGTGCGAAAGTTCTCCGGGAGAAATAAAATCTTGGTTTGGGGCTGCGTGGCAGAGATTTGTGTAGTTGGTCTGTTGGTAAAACCTGTAAAATTCGTGGCTCGTGGCGTTGAGTGGATCGGCTGTTGTTTGATGCGCTCGATGTAGGGCTCGAGCTGCTGAAGCTGCTGGGGCTGGGTTTTCTGCGTCATAAATTGTCGCTTGTCCCGGTGACCTTTGGCTCGGCGAGCTGGTGAGAGTTGAACGGTTTGTTTTACCGAGTTTTGTGATCGCAGTTGAGGAGGCCTGGGAGGGCCTTATGTATTTTGTTTGATGCGCCCATCCCATCGTCTATTCCGGATCTGGCCTTTTCGGAGATATTCGCAGGGGTTGTCGGTGGTTGGGTCTTCCGTTCTGGATTTCCTCTCGACGTCATCTTGGATCTGGTTGTGGTTACCAGGTGGGGGGGGGAAGTCAGTTGAGTTAGTATTTTGGAAAGGCGGAGAGTTGTGGCGGTTTTTTCAGTTTTTTTTTTCCGGGTAGTTGCCACTAATCAGCTTTGTGTTTTTTTTTTGTTTCCAAAAACGCGAAAGATTCGGCGAGGAGGTGGGACTTTTTACCCTTTCTCCCGTAGTTGACACTCTTTTCGAACGACGCGTCCGGGGGACAATAGTTCGAAGAAATATTCAAACCTTTAGATGGTAGTGTTCTATCATCACTTGTCTTATTTTGATAATTCATAATATCTGACACCAACATATCACCACGGAAGTTCTTGTTGCTGTTAGACCATCGAAATCAGCACCTTGTGTTTGAGGAAAATCCTAAAAATCGCGATAAAACACACTTTATTAAACGGACGACTCCGCGAGTTGGAAGAATTGCATTCCGAATTTAAGCAAATTGAAAATCACATTATTAATGAGGTACTATTAATTGCTGACGAAAACGAAAATCAAATAGAGTACAGCTTAAAATTTATGACACGCTTGCCATGTTTGATTCGTTGTTGGAAACGACCACAAACAGATCTTTGTCCAGTGAATCGCACCCCACAATCTTGAAAGTCCTAAATATTATCTGGGGAATTTCTGAAGAATAATAATTTTCAAATGGTCTTACGAATACCAGGAATCGTGGAGGATCTGAAAGAGTCCTAATATTCCCAAAAAATTCTCTGAGAATGTTCACGCATTTAGCGGTCCTCAAAATTTCTAAAAATATAATTTATTATCTCTAAATTAATATTGGGCTAGATTTCACTATTTGACAATCTAATACTTTGATCAATCAGTTGTTACTTCCTTGATTTGTTAGTCTTTATTTTAAGTCTGTATTTTCATTTTTATTTTATTATTATAAGATTCAGGTTTTTAGATTGTGTATGGGTTTTAGATTCTAAGGCTTCCATTTTATTTTAGTATTTAACGTTATAAGTCCGATAGGTAATTTGTAACGAGTTAGATATTATGGACGAGACGACGTTGGAAGCCGAGTCCAGAATGTCTAAATGACTAGTAACTACCGGACGTGTATCGTAATGCATTTTATTTCATAATGTAAGCCTGTTCTTTATTATATTATTTCAAAAATTTTAAAAATCACATTATTTTGTGAAAATCGCATCACCTTTGTTGTAATGTAAAACTTCATCAGTATTTTTTTTGCCGAGTTTCTACTCGAATGTCCTAAAATTTATATTTCATATATTTTTTTTATTTCCAACGAAGCGAGTTAAACTACCATTTCAAGCATACAGCTGAAGGAAGTGTGAGCTGAACAAAGAAGCAGAAAAAAGGTCGAAGGGAAAAAATATCTATTTATTATATTCCTAAAATAACTTTGTTGCTCTATTGACGCGCCCGGTTTCGGCTATTTACATTGTTATAGCCATCTTCAGTCTGTTTTACAAAGATGGCTATAGCAATGTAAATAGCCAAAACCGGTTTGCTTGAATAAATAAACAAATCTTGTTATTTGCTCTACTAGAAGTCATTTCAATCAAATTCAGATTAATTCTAAGTTCAGGTCAGTAACAATTAAACTAAAGAAAAAAAATAGTACGCTCATTTAGAAAGAATGTAATTCGAATTTCTTGCTATTCCGTATTAACCATTACACATCTGGAACAATGTATTAAACATTTTAGTTTAGAAATAATTTTACTTATAACTGCCATAAAAATCTTTGTCAAACCATAATTACTTTCTTTAGCAGCTTTATTTGTCATAAAATAGTCTTCAACAGCGAACAAAGGTTTTAATGGCAATAAAAATTGGTATAGGTTTTAAGGAAAGGTTTTAACTTTAATAGGTATAAATATGCAATAAAAACAATGTTCAAAACATACTAGAAATCTGCACAACTTTATTATTTTTTTAGTATTTGCAAGAACCAGTCAGGTAGTGACCTGAACGGGGGAAAAGAGTCGAAAATAGTTTCTGAATGCACCAAATGATATAACTAAAGGCTTTACCTAAAATTGACTTGGGGATCCAAATTCTCTCGTTGACAGAGTTTGATACAGGTGGTGAAACAGGTTGCAAAGAAGACGGCAACAACTTCTGGTTAGACGAATGTAAAAGAGGTGTCTGGGGCGACTGTATGAAAGGTGTTTGTCTAGTTTCTTCATTAGCTGGTTGCGAAGACTCCTCCGGTACATAAGTTCGGTCAGCTGGTTGAAAGGAGGATGCCCCCAAGTTTGGTTGAGAGAAAGTAGAAGAATCTAAAGAAGGCGACTTGTTAGATTGTAGAAAAGGTGTTCGCTCGGTGTAGTCATTAGATGGCTGCCAAAACTTCCCCGGTATATTAGGTCCGTCAGCAGTTTGAGAAAGAGATGGCCACAAGTTTTGTAGAAGAAGAAGTAAAGAAGGTTTGAAATGTGTTTCTTTATTAGGTGGTTGCCAATACTCCCCCGGTGCATTAGGTCCGTCAGCTGATTGAAAGGAGGATGGCCGCAAGCTTCGTTGATCGAAAGGTCGAGAAAAATCTAAAAATGGTGATTGTGTGAAAGGTGTTCCTCTGATTGCAGATTGAAAGAAGGATGGCCATAATTTTTGTACCGAAAAAGGTCTTGAAGAATGTAAAGATGGTGACTGATAAGATGGCTTGAAAGGTGGTTTCACAGTTTCTTCATTAGGTGCTTGCAAAGACTTCCCCGGTATATTAGGTTCGTCAGCAGATTGAAAGAAGGTTGGCCATAATTTTTGTACCGAAAAAGGTCTTGAAGAATGTAAAGATGGTGACTGATAAGATGGCTTGAAAAGTGGTTTCACAGTTTCTTCATTAGGTGCTTGCCAAGACTCCCCCGGTACATAAGGTCGGTCAGGTAATTCAACAGAGGATGGCCCCAAGTTTCGTTGAGGAAGAGGTCGAGAAGAATCTAAATATGGTGATCGTATGAAAGGTTTTTGTCTGATTTCTTCATTAGTTGGTTGCCAAGGTTCCCCCGGTACATTAGGTTCCTCAGCAGATTGAAAGAAAGATGGCCATAAGTTTTGTAGCAAAAAAGGTCTAGAAGAATGTAAAGATGGTGACTGATTAGATGGCTTGAAAGGTGGCTTCACAATTTCTTCATTAGGTGCTTGCCAAGACTCCCCCGGTACATAAGGTTGGTCAAGTGATTGAACAGAGGATGGCCCCAAGTTTCGTTGAGTAAGAGGTCGAGAAGAATCTAAATATGGTGATCGTATGAAAGGTTTTTGTCTGATTTCTTCATTAGATGGTTGCGAAGATTCCCCCGGTACATTAGGTTCGTCAGCAGATTGAAAGAAGGATGGCCATAAGCTTTGTAGCAAAAAAGGTCTAGAAGAATGTAGAGATGGTGACTGATAAGATGGCTCGAAAGGTGGTTTCACAGTTTCTTCATTAGGTGCTTGCCAAGACTCCCCCGGTACATAAGGTCGGTCAGGTGATTGAACAGAGGATGGCCCCAAGTTTCGTTGAGCAAGAGGTCGAGAAGAATCTAAATATGGTGATCGTATGAAAGGTTTTTGTCTGATTTCTTCATTAGATGGTTGCCAAGGTTCCCCCGGTACATTAGGTTCGTCAGCAGATTGAAAGAAAGATGGCCATAAGTTTTGTACCGAAAAAGGTCTAGAAGAATGTGAAGATCGTAACTGATAAGATGGCTCAAAAGGTGGTTTCACAGTTTCTTCATTAGGTGCTTGCCAAGACTCCCCCGGTACATAAGGTTTGTCAGGTGATTGAAAAGAGGATGGCCCCAAGTTTCGTTGAGCAAGAGGTCGGGAAGAATCTAAATATGGTGATCGTATGAAAGGTTTTTGTCTGATTTCTTCATTAGATGGTTGCCAAGGTTCCCCCGGTACATTAGGTTCGTCAGCAGATTGAAAGAAGGATGGCCATAAGCTTTGTAGCAAAAAAGGTCTAGAAGAATGTAGAGATGGTGACTGATAAGATGGCTCGAAAGGTGGTTTCACAGTTTCTTCATTCGGTGCTTGCCAAGACTCTCCCGGTACATAAGGTCGGTCAGGTGATTGAACAGAGGATGGCCCCAAGTTTTGTTGAGCAAGAGGTCGAGAAGAATCGAAATATGGTGATCGTATGAAAGGTTTTTGTCTGATTTCTTCAGTAGATGGTTGCCAAGGTTCCCCCGGTACATTAGGTTCGTTAGCAGATTGAAAGAAAGATGGCCATAAGTTTTGTACCGAAAAAGGTCTAGAAGAATGTGAAGATGGTAACTGATAAGATGACTCAAAAGGTGGTTTCACAGTTTCTTCATTCGGTGCTTGCCAAGACTCTCCCGGTACATAAGGTCGGTCAGGTGATTGAACAGAGGATGGCCCCAAGTTTTGTTGAGCAAGAGGTCGAGAAGAATCGAAATATGGTGATCGTATGAAAGGTTTTTTTCTGATTTCTTCATTAGATGGTTGCCAAGGTTCCCCCGGTACATTAGGTTCGTCAGCAGATTGAAAGAAAAATGGCCATAAGTTTTGTACCGAAAAAGGTCTAGAAGAATGTAAAGATCGTGACTGATAAGATGGCTCGAAAGGTGGTTTCACAGTTTCTTCATTCGGTGCTTGCCAAGACTCCCCCGGTACATAAGGTCGGTCAGGTGATTGAACAGAGGATGGCCCCAAGTTTTGTTGAGCAAGAGGTCGAGAAGAATCTAAATATGGTGATCGTATGAAAGGTTTTTTTCTGATTTCTTCATTAGATGGTTGCCAAGGTTCCCCCGGTACATTAGGTTCGTCAGCAGATTGAAAGAAAGATGGCCATAAGTTTTGTACCGAAAAAGGTCTAGAAGAATGTGAAGATCGTAACTGATAAGATGGCTCAAAAGGTGGTTTCACAGTTTCTTCATTAGGTGCTTGCCAAGACTCCCCCGGTACATAAGGTTTGTCAGGTGATTGAAAAGAGGATGGCCCCAAGTTTCGTTGAGCAAGAGGTCGGGAAGAATCTAAATATGGTGATCGTATGAAAGGTTTTTGTCTGATTTCTTCATTAGATGGTTGCCAAGGTTCCCCCGGTACATTAGGTTCGTCAGCAGATTGAAAGAAGGATGGCCATAAGCTTTGTAGCAAAAAAGGTCTAGAAGAATGTAGAGATGGTGACTGATAAGATGGCTCGAAAGGTGGTTTCACAGTTTCTTCATTCGGTGCTTGCCAAGACTCTCCCGGTACATAAGGTCGGTCAGGTGATTGAACAGAGGATGGCCCCAAGTTTTGTTGAGCAAGAGGTCGAGAAGAATCGAAATATGGTGATCGTATGAAAGGTTTTTGTCTGATTTCTTCAGTAGATGGTTGCCAAGGTTCCCCCGGTACATTAGGTTCGTTAGCAGATTGAAAGAAAGATGGCCATAAGTTTTGTACCGAAAAAGGTCTAGAAGAATGTGAAGATGGTAACTGATAAGATGACTCAAAAGGTGGTTTCACAGTTTCTTCATTCGGTGCTTGCCAAGACTCTCCCGGTACATAAGGTCGGTCAGGTGATTGAACAGAGGATGTCCCCAAGTTTTGTTGAGCAAGAGGTCGAGAAGAATCGAAATATGGTGATCGTATGAAAGGTTTTTGTCTGATTTCTTCAGTAGATGGTTGCCAAGGTTCCCCCGGTACATTAGGTTCGTTAGCAGATTGAAAGAAAGATGGCCATAAGTTTTGTACCGAAAAAGGTCTAGAAGAATGTGAAGATGGTAACTGATAAGATGACTCAAAAGGTGGTTTCACAGTTTCTTCATTCGGTGCTTGCCAAGACTCTCCCGGTACATAAGGTCGGTCAGGTGATTGAACAGAGGATGGCCCCAAGTTTTGTTGAGCAAGAGGTCGAGAAGAATCGAAATATGGTGATCGTATGAAAGGTTTTTTTCTGATTTCTTCATTAGATGGTTGCCAAGGTTCCCCCGGTACATTAGGTTCGTCAGCAGATTGAAAGAAAAATGGCCATAAGTTTTGTACCGAAAAAGGTCTAGAAGAATGTAAAGATCGTGACTGATAAGATGGCTCGAAAGGTGGTTTCACAGTTTCTTCATTCGGTGCTTGCCAAGACTCCCCCGGTACATAAGGTCGGTCAGGTGATTGAACAGAGGATGGCCCCAAGTTTTGTTGAGCAAGAGGTCGAGAAGAATCTAAATATGGTGATCGTATGAAAGGTTTTTTTCTGATTTCTTCATTAGATGGTTGCCAAGGTTCCCCCGGTACATTAGGTTCGTCAGCAGATTGAAAGAAAGATGGCCATAAATTTTCTACCGAAAAAGGTCTAGAAGAATGTAAAGATGGTGACTGATAAGATGGCTCGAAAGGTGGTTTCACACTTTCTTCATTAGGTGCTTGCCAAGACTCCCCCGGTACATAAGGTCGGTCAGCTGGTTGAACAGAGGATGGCCCCAAGTTTCGTTGAGCAAGAGGTCGAAAAGAATCTAAATATGGTGATCGTATGAAAGGTTTTTGTCTGATCTCTTCATTAGATGGTTGCCAAGATTCCCCCGGTATATTAGGTTCGTCAGCAGGTTGATAGAAGGATGGCCATAAGTTTTCTAGCGAAGAAGGTCTAGAAGAATGTGAAGATGGTGACTGATTAGATGGATCGAAAGGTGGCTTCACAATTTCTTCATTAGGTGCTTGCCAAGATTCTCCCGGTACATGAGGTCGGTCAGGTGATTGAAAAGAGGATGGACTCTTGTTTTCTTGAGCGACAGGTCGAGAAGAATCTAAAGATGGTGATTGTATCAATGGTGTTCGTCTGATTTCTTCGTTAGATGGTTGCCAAGATTCTCCCGGTACATTAGGTTCATCAGCAGATTGAGGGAAGGATGGCCACAAGTTATCCAGAGAAAAAGGTCTAGAAGAATGTAAAAATGGTAACCGATAAGATGGCTTAAAAGGTAGTTTCACAGTTTCTTCATTAGGTGCTTGCCAAGATTCCCCCGGTGCATAAGGTCGTTCAGCTGATTGAAAAAAGTTTCGTTGGGCGAAAGGTCGAGAGAAATCTAAAGATGGCGATCGTATGAAAGGTGTTCGTCTCATTTCCTCATTAGATGGTTGCCAAGAATTTCCCGGTACTTTAGGTCCATCATCAGATCGAAAGAAAAATGGCCACAAGTTTTGCAAAGAAAAAGGTCTAGAAGAATGTAAAGATGGTGACTTCATAGTTTCTTCATTAGGTGGTTGCCAAAACTCCCCCGGTACATACGGTCGATCAGCAGATTGAAAAGGAGATAGTGACAAGTTTTGTTTAGAGGAAGGTAGAAAAATATTTAAAAAAGGTGACTGGGAAGGTTGTTTTGTATCAAAGTGGTAAGATGGTTTGAATAGTGTTTCTTCATTAGGTGGTTGCCCAGACTCCCCCGGTCCATAATTTGAATCTGCTAACGGAAAGGAGGGTGGCCATAAGTTTTGTTGACCAACAGGTAACTGATAAAATCGTGTGAATGGTGTTTGCCTGGTTTCTTCAGGGTTCCGCGGTACATACGGCCCTTCGGCAGATTCAGTGGAAGAAAAAGGTTGAGAAGAATCTGAAGACCGAGAAGATGGTATAAAAGGTGCTTGCTTCGTTTCTTCAAGAGGTGATTGCCAAGGCTCGAGTTGTCCAACTGATTGAATGGCAGGTACTCCTATGTGCTGTTTATAAAATGGAGAATAATGAAACGGTTGTGAAAACTGTTGTTGTAAGTCACGCGGTAGTTGATAGGCATTTGGTGAACTCTGAAGATTATTTCCATAACCTATAATTGTAGAACAAACTGTAGTTGTTTATAAAAAAGAATAATTTTTACCTCTTGAATTTGGTAAAATTTGTTTTAGGTCTGTATTTGCATTCGTATCCAATATAAGATCAGGCAATTTGCACAAATCAGGGCCAGGCTAAAACAAAAACAAAAGGATTCAATATACTCAAATATATTCAATGAAGTTGACTGATAATTTAAGACTTTAACTTTACCCAAGCTGACCTGTCAATGTTATGCTCCATGAACATGGACACGATATTTTGATTATGTAGATATATTTCTACGGCTTCTATTTTACCATATGTATTGATGTATTAATACTTACATTTTGTTCTTCAGTTTCTTCTGGTTCATCAAGCATTCTGGCACCAAACTTTTCTAAAAAAAATATCTAATTAAGAAAATACTAGCTATTGGGTACTGTTTTTTAAATTCGTACCTAATTGCCAAATGCGATTAATACTAACCTTCATTTGTTGATGTTATCTCTTCTGTAGCCACCGTTGGAAGAAGCTGTGGCATCAAAGAACCATTACGTGATTTCAAACAAGTTTACAAAATTCCATAATTACCAATAATATAGGGTACACATAAATGATTTATACATCATCTTGCTGGTGGAAAACAAAATTTACATGTAGACAAATGGGGAATGGAGAATTTTGACGTCCAACGCCCACTGGATGTATGAATCATTTATGAACATCCTGTAGTACCAATTAGTCATTCGATTTTTGTAATTACGTACAAAATAGACGTTCAAATTTTATATATGGTGAAAAATAAGATATATTGTAAGTTAAGTTATGATTTTTTTAATTCTAAGTGGGAAAGGTATTTGAAGCAGTTTTTTGTGAATTCAACAAGAAGTACAAATTACAATATAAATTAAGAAGAATATCGATTTAGAAAACGATGAAACATAATTAATAGTATTACAATAATTTTCACCAAATCATGATAAAGAAGATAATTTTGAAAATCATCTTTAATTTTAAATACTTAAAAATTAAAAGAATTAATCTTTGTTATATCATAAGAATTTGATAAATCATTTATTTTTTGTCTTAATTGTGCATATTATGACACCCCGTGTAACCATGTTGGATTCAAAAACAATGTAACCGGGACTTTTTTTTTTCAAAATAGCAAGTAAGCTCATTTCATAGTTCTTTTCTTATATTTTATAGTCTTTTAATCGCTATAGTATTAAATTTCATTTTATTTTAACATGAATACTTACCGTTTGAAGTAGAACATTTTTTGTAGGTTCATTATCTAATTCTGTACTATTATCTGCAAAACTACGTAATTAAAGCAATGGTTACTTAATACCAGATGAGTACTAACCTTGATTTTCTGTATTTATCTCGGTTTCTGTAGCAGCCCGGGAAACAAACTATTAAAAAAAATTACACTAAAGGAAGGTCACATTAAAACTGATAATTACCAATAGGACTAATACTACGAAATTCATGACGTACGCATGATTCATCTTGTACAAAAAGTTTTCTTTTAATTCAAAAACTAGAACGTTTATCTTACGTGTTGACTTCTAAAGTTAAGAATGTACATACCAGTCCATTACATTGTCTTTATATCGCTTTGTATAAGAGTAGCTGTTTAATTAAAAATGTCTCATCTGTTTGTTCTCTTACTAACAAGCATGTTTCGGTTATGGCTTTTTTAGATCAGGTTTATGTGTGTAATTGCTTTTTTTGTTTCGTGACGAGCGTAAAGTAGCATAAAGTACACATCCATTCATTCCCGATAAAAACTATAATGCTGCTTCTGTCGATTGTATTTCAAAAGTTGATATTAGTAATCATTTGAACAATGACCAATTTAATGAAGTTCCTGTTGTTAATTGCATAAACTAAGTAGGTGGACGAAAAACGCTGTGTCAACAAATAGAAGTAAATTAAGTATAGGGTCACAAAAATGATCCAAAAAATAAGTCGGTACAAATTTAATTAGCTAGCGCATTTCGATTGAAATCATTAAACCCATCGTCCCCGGCTAAAACCCAGATCCAAGTTCAATCGCTTCCAGTCGAGTCCGATTAGTTCTTTTTGTAGAAAAAAGCGGCGATTCTGACAGAAATTAAAGATCGTTTTTTAGCTTCGCAACTTGCAAATCCGACTCGTTTATGTTGGAGGTAAGAAAAATGGTCCCTGTAGCAGCTCTTTATAGGCTGTAGTAGGTGAAAAAAGAAGTAGATGCTTGCTTTCAGAAAATGTACACCGACAGAAATGCCACAAACTCGACTCGGTGGCATTCGCGCTAACAACTAGCAAAAAATACGCGATCCTCACGATGAAGCAATAAACCAACGAGTTTAAGACCGAAAATGCGTCACTCTTTCGGAATTAAAATCGTCTCACTGTGACACGTGCTTCAGAGCTAACGTATGCAAAAGAGGTCCCGAGACAATGGACTCCAGCCGGTGTTTGGCCCTTTCATCCTAACAGACACTTTTAGCTCCTTAAAAGGATTACAATGAACCCTTACAAGTGATTCGATGAAAACGCTCCGATCCAACTTAGATACGTCTTTTTTTGTTTGTTTCGGATAAATCCTATTTGAGTTGTTTAAAAAAAGCAACGTGTTAACAACCCCCATGTTTTTAATTGACAAAGCGAGTCAACGAGGTGGTGCAACAACAATGAAGATGCACTTGAGAACAGTGTTTGTTCGTTCCATTGTGCTGAGGTCCCAATAATCGAGGGAGTTAATGAATGCTGCCGTACACTTGGAGGAAAATGTCGTCTATTGTTTACGACGACACCATCCTCTCCGCAATTATTTATATCTCGCATTCGAGCTCCTTTACACATGTAAACGCCACTAATTGCCAGGAACGAGGGACTCTAATTAGCTGGCTCTGTCCTCTCTGCCTCTATTTGCCGATGATCGTTCAAAAATAGTCTAGTCACAACAGCATTAAAATTTCCTCCTGGAAACATTTGCAAATGAGTAGCTGCACTTATTGTGAGAACTATTTACGTAATAATCAAAAATACAAAATGCTCTAAAGATTATTTATGTTTAAACAAAATTAAACTAAAGAATTTTGGAATCTTGAAAAATTTGTATACATTCTTTGTGAAATTCATGATTATCTTGAAACATTTTTAAAATTATTATTGCAATTCTTATCAATTCCCAGTCATTTCACGCTCGAATTCATTACAGTCTTTTTGAGTCTCTTTAAAGTCTCATTTCAATATTTTTCTTTGTGTGTTTTTTTTTTGGCAAGACAGCAGTGGCAGTAAATTTGAACTAATGTCTAAATAGTCTCTTCTTTATTTCTTTTCGGCATTATTGATCATTCCTTATTCTCTTTCAAGCTGCAGTAATAGTCTCTTTATAGCGTTACCACTTTTTTCTGATTCTCTGCCCATTTCCTTCTTAGTCTACTTTTAAGCTTTTTTGAGTGTTTTGTCAATTTCTTTGAATTTTTTTTGCAATTCACTCTTGAATATTCATCATGAACCCATCACTCCTTACCTGTCCTTAATAACTTATTTTCCTTCTGTTTTCATTATATTTTGCCTTCTTATCCTATATTTTTTATCCTTCCAGATTGGTCCTATGATTCTCCATATTTTATTTTGTTCGTTTTTCTTTATTCTTGCAATACAAAAGTGTGAAATGTAAAATCTTGAAATTTGTAATCTTTAGTCTTACATTTTTTAATCGACTTGTAGAATCGTATAGACTCTTTGAATTAAGGAAATTAAATGAATTTCAATTTTGGTATAAATATTTGAATTAGAATCTTCATAGCTTAGAATCTATGAATTTCGGTCATAAAGCAGGAAGTCAAATTTCGGATGCAAAAGTGTTGTTTCAGTCCTTTATTACTATCTGTAAGTTTCAGGTTTATATTTCACAAAACCATACAATGGGGGTTGAAAAAATTTCACATTACCAAAAAACTGAAGGATACTGTACTTACAGTTACGATGTGATCTGTTGAAACCACATAATTTACTTTCACACTATGTAAGTACAAATATATCAAGTCAAATCAAAACAGGGAGCACCTGCTTATTGTGCACGCAAAAATGATATCTTCCTTAGGTGTTTATTGTAAAGTGCTTTTTGTAACATTATACTTTAACAGACTTTTACGTCATAAATGTGCCGTTTCGTATTGTGGCGCGACTGGTCACCTTGCCATTCCGAATTTTTTACATAATTAAACGCTTCCTCTGTAGCAATAAAAAGATGAGATAAGACTTTTATTCAAATAGGCACGGTAAGACGTTTTATGACCTCATGAAAAATAACGACTCCACCATTCTCCCTATCGCACATATAACATTTACATGCTTTTTAAATTGGTTTTATACTTAATTAAAATTTTATTGGGTAATTATACTTGCCCTCAATATCGAACCATTAAAGACGTAACACCAAATCTTTATAATATAAGGTCTTCAGTTTCAGTTTCAACAGATAAGATTAGTGGAGTATTCGCCACGGGTATTCCAGACTCATAAAAATTGACAACACCGTCGTTTATACTTTGTAGTACAACTTTGGTGAACATAAAATTTGCCCTAATATAGTCGAATGGCGCTAGTAAACGTATTACACCTTGAGAAAAGTTTAGACCCCTCGTAATAGAAATATAAACAGAGAGTATGAACATAAAATGTTAGGAGGAACGGGAAGAGCTGATGGCGGTTTCGTGTGAATGTTCATCAAATGTGACAAACAAGATGCAATTTCAATTATCTTTATTATTACATATTTTTAATTGGACTTACGACTACTTTATGTTTTCAAATTTGATTTAATATTTAAACGTTATTAGAAACAATAACAGTACCTAGTTACTTTAACTTACTTAATTGTAAAGGCTATCGTTGCCACTGTCTGAGGAAGAAGAGAAGATGTTTAAAACAAGTAAAATAAAATAAGTAAAAAACATTTTTAAGTTAACCAGTTTTATATTGTAAAGAGACTTAATAATGATGCAAATAATGTACTAAAAACTAGAAAATAATTAGGTAGGTACCATGTACCAGTCATCACACCACTCTCCTCATCAATCTAGAGTATTGATCAGACTAAAAAATCGTGGGGCGAGTCTAATTTTTATTATCTATAGTCAACCGCTCATAGGTATGCTTTGGATGCATCTTCTCAATAGACAACTTATGCAAAATGTGTAAAAAGTAGATCATGTACATTATTTACTCAGGTTACGCTACGCCCCACAATTTTATTTTAGTCTGATCAAAACTCTAGACTGATGAGGAGTAGTACATTATGTGTACTTTTAGTACATTATGTGCATCATTATTATGTTTCTTTACAATATAAAACTGTTTAACTTAAAAATGTTTTTACTTATTTTATTTTCAAGTTTTTAGTTTTTCTGAAGTGTACTGTGCTTCACTTGCCAAGCCTGTATTCTACTAGTTAAGCCCTTTCATTTGTAAATTGTAATCCGCCATTTTGAATTGACTTTTAATTTTTTTCATGGTGTACTTACTGTATTCTAGTAGTTAAGCCCTTTCATTTGATTACCTATATTGAGGGGATTGAAAAAAAATGTAATCCGCACTTTTGTGGCGGCGGCCATCTAGGATTTTAAAATTTTTCATAATTTACTGTATTCTACTAGTTAAGCCCTTTCATTTGATACCCATATTCAAGGGATTGAAAAAATATATATGTAATCCTACATTTTGTAGAGGCGTCCATCTTGGATTTTGAATTTTTTCATGCTATACTGTATTCGACTAGCTAAGCCCTTTCATTTGATACCCATATTGAGGGGATTCAAAAAGCATATGTAATCCGCCATTTTGAGGCGGCCATGTTGAATTCATCATTTACAATGATACTGAATATACGTAATAATTGTATTGTCATCAAAACTAAAGGCGTGCACCAAATTTCAGGTCAGTCGGTCAACAGTGAAAATTGCCAGTGAAATAAAAAGAATCGTAGATAAGTTGGAAGAAATAAAAAGGGAACTATGGGAAAAGTTGAAGGAAATACGAGGAAACAACCAGAACATTAAAACAGAAATTGAAAGGCTAAGAGAAGACTTTAAGAAGAAAGAAAATAGATGGGAGGGAGAGAGAGAAAAACAGGTTGACACACAGAGAGAGAGAGACAGTATGACGAAAGAAAAAGGAGGAAGAACAATATTGTGGTAAAAAAAATGGGGTGGGGAAAGGAAAAGTAAACAGCAAGCCAAAGAGGGGTTAGAGGATTTTCTAAGAAAAAATATAGGATAGGTCAAAATCAAGGACTGTTACAGTAGAAATAGAGATCAAGTAAAATTGGGACGAAAAGGAAAAAGTGATGAACAAAAAGGAAAACTAAGGAGAAAGAAAGAAACAAAGATGATATTTATAGATAATGATCTCCCAAAGTAAGAGAGAGAGTTACCGAACAAATTAAGAGGCATAGCGAAGGAAGAACGGGGAGCTGGGAAAGGTAAGAGTATACAGCAAATTAACAATAGACGGAAAGGTTCAATGGAAATGGAATAAAACGAGCGAGAGACTAGAGGTATCCCAATAAGAAGAAAAAGGGTAAGAGTAAAAGTAAGAGAGAGGGCAAAAAGAGGGCCGGGAAAACTAAGAAACTAGCAGAGAAAAAAAGATTTCTGGGACTATGTGAGACAATTCGAGATAGTAGGTTTAATAGAAACATGGATAGAGGAACAAAGGGTAAAAAGAACTGTTACCACAAGAATTTAAGTGGGAATGTCAGGGAGCTAGAGCAGGAAAGAGGAAAGGAAAAGTATAATAACGGGGATAAAGAAAGGAATAAAGGAGCAAAATCAAAAGAAGGAAGAAGAGGAAGGATACGTAGGTGAGAAACGTAGGTACATATAGGCAATAAATGGTGGTCACAGTATATAGCAGAGAGATGAAGACAACAATAAGCAAGATAGCAGAATCATTAAAAGACGACAAAGAATAATGTATACTTCTAGAGGGGATTTCAACGGGAGAATCGGAGAAAGAGAAGCCAGAGATTGGGAAGAAGAGAAAAAAAAAAAAGAAAATCTAAAGACAAGATAGAAAATGAAGGGAAGAAGCTAATGGAAAGGATAGATGAAAAAAAGTCGGAGGTGTTGAATGGAAATAAACAAGGGGACGAAGAAAGAAGAAAGAACAAGGGGACGGTGATAGACTATGGAATTGTAAACGAAGAAGAGTAGAGGAAAGAATAGAGTCAGACCACCTGCCTACAGAAATAAGAATAGAAAGAGGGAGATAAGAAAAAAGAACATAGGAAGCGCGAAGAAGAATTTGCAGAACAAGAAGCAGCGACATAAAGAGAAATCACAATAAGAGATAGAGGAGCAAGAAAGAAAAATAAATAATGGGACAAAGAATGTGAACAACGGAAAAAGGAAGCAATAAAGGAGCTAAGACAAGGGGAAAAAGATTTCGCTTTCGGCAAACAGAAGCGGCTTTCCAAAAACGAATGAAGATATAGAGAGACGTGTAGATAGAAGAACAGGCAGAAGAAGAAAAAGAAAAGAGGGAGATATAAGAGCTATAAGAAGAGAGAAAGAGGGGTGGAATTATATCAGTAGAGAGAGAAAAAGACAGAATGAAGAAGAGAGGGATTCCCGGTATGGTGGAGAGAAGGGGGGTAATAGCCCTATTTACAAAAAGGGAGAGAAAATTAAGGTGGAAAATTACCGAGGAATAACTCCACTAAACACAGGGTATAAGTTATATGCGGTAATTTTAAATGAAAGAATGAAGAGCAGGATTTAGAGAGGAGAGAGGAACTATGGAAAATTATACATCCTGGACCATCTAACAATGAACGAACTAAAGAAGGACGGGGGTGGGTCTATGCATTATTCGTGGACTTCAAGACGACTTTCGACAAGGTGGTTAAGAGAGGATGTTCGAGTGTCTGAGAGAGATAGAGAGGGGTAAATAAATGGTTAGCAAAAAAGATGGAGGAGATAAACGAAAGGACAAAAAGTAAAGTGAAGGTAGGGGAGAGGGAAAGTGAATGGTTTGTGATTTCAAGAGGAGAATGATGATGTTTGGAAGTCTGATTGGGAGCATGTTGTTGTACGGAGCATAGGTTTCGGGATAAAAAGAACAAGGAAAGGTAGAAAGGGTGCAATAAAAGTATCTGATGTAGGTGCTGGCGGTGGGTAGAGAAACGTCAGCGTACGTAGTGAGAGAAGAATACAAAAGAAATAGGTTGAGTGTGAAGGCGGGGCAAAAAGTGGCAAAATTTGAAAACAGGATGGAAGGAAGTGGAGAGCTGGAAAAAAAGGAAGAATAAGCAGGAAGAACGAGAGAGACGAATTTTACCAGAGGAATGGGTACGCGAGCAAAGAAATAGAGCGACTGAGAGAAAGAGACGTGTGGATGAATGTAGAACTGAGCGAAAAGGACAAGAATACGGACAGACAAGAAAGAATGGAACGAATCAGAGAGTCCAGGTACAACTGGAATTACGAGAAATGTATGATTCAGGAAATACCGAAGTATTTAGAAAGAAAGAAATTGATGGCGAGGTTTAGGTGCGGAATAGAAGAGATGGAGAATATGTATTGGTTGGAAGAGGGAGAAAGAAGGTATAATGTGCTATGAGGAGAGAGAGACCATTGAACCTATTATGTGGAATGGGCGTAATGAGATAAAGATAGAGGGATTGTAGAGAGAGAGGTAATACTGAATGTAGATGGAAGGAAAATCAAACAGATGGAAAAGATATGGAAGAAGAGGGAGAATGCTTATGTTCCCATATTCTTCTTCTTTTTTGTATCCTGCTACCAGAAAACATCCTATATTCAATTCTTCTGAAAAATAAAGTCATATAAGTAATAATAATTATACACCATCAGGCAATCAATAAATACTATAACAAGAAATGCAACAAAATAAGAGAACAAATAACAGAACAGAATAACTGAGACAGTTAATAAACAAAAGAAGAATAATTTAAAAGCAAGTTTGTGTAACCAACAACATAGTCCAGGCAGTAGAGAATTTTACCTGGAAGATTATGCGGGATTTTTAATTTTTTGGTATATTTATAGATAATGTCGTTAAAACCGGAAATATGTGTAACTCCATTCTGACTAGTTTTACAAGAGAAGCAAAAAACTGTTTTCTTTCGCGTTGTGAGTCAATATATTTCAAAACTTTCATTATCACTATATTCGTATCAAAGTTTTGAATTTGAAAAATTTCCCAAAAAAAGGGAAGGATCCCTCAAATCAACGTGGTTGATTCTAGGCACTGGACTAGAATCGACCAAGGAATGCGTCACAGGGGTATCAACCACCACAGGGTCACAGCGACCGCTGATGGTGGAATTCGCATCCACACAAACTCATCCGATGATTTCAGGAAACTCATCGGTCTCCTGAGAAACCTCAACGTGGAGCACAACAGCTACTGAGGAAAAAAACGAGAGGGTGGTCATCCGGGGAGTCCCCACGGGAGTCACCGTCCAAGAAGTCTGCGATGACCTCACCACCCAGGGAATAGGGGGGTCAAGTGCAGCAGAACAGGCGAGAACAGCGGCTGCCACTCATGCTGGTGGAAGTCGAGCAAGGACGAAAGGAGGCCATCCAGAAAGTCTGACACGTGTGCAACGTGTCGGTGAAAGTCGAGGAGCCCAGAAAAAAGAAGGATAACTCAGTCTGGAAGATGGCCAGGGCCCTTTGCATCGACCGCAAACCCCTCCCCCCGATCCACGGAAGCAACGGCGTCGTCTTCACGGATGAAGACAAAGCCGAAACCTTCGCCGACAGTCTGGAACTGCAAGGCAGAGTCAATCTCCACTGTTATGTATTGTACACACACTGTAAATAGTTTATTGTGTACACATACTGTATATAGATGTAAATGGTTGTAGTGCGCAAATGTAGAAATGTATAAGACGCAGTAGAATAAAGATTGCTTTTGGGAACACAATGCTGACTTCGACCATCTTGAAGAAGTGGAAGAGCAAGTCCGGGAAATCATCGATAAAAAACCGAGGCCAAGAAAAAGGCTGAGTTCACCAGCCACACTAACAACATCCTGACATCGATCCCTTTTTTCTTTCATTTATGTGTTCTTTCGTTTATTCGATGTCCCAAAAGAGGAATCCGGCGTTGGCAAACAGGGCCTATTACTTTTGCCGCCAGTAACATCATTGCTGGCTGGCGAAAAAGATAGAGGTTAAGAGGTCACATGACCTAAAAACTAAAGACAAACAGCGCAATGCAATGCAAGTCTTCGACGTCGGTGGTGTACATCGGTCCCGGTAACTCCAAGGGTAACCGCCGCCCCAGTAACACTTGGCGCCCAACTTGTGTGGCTCTTCTCCAGCATCGCTGCTGGAGGGACCTTTTGAAAAAACCGAAGAGAAGAAGAGGGAGATGGAAGCCAGCACCGACCAGATGTACGACGAAGCCACAATGGCCTCCCAGATACTCACACCATTGCGCTTGTACTGGCCGACCGCTGTCGAATCGCGGGATGACCTCCGCCACATGACCGTGGTCGAGGTGCTCAGCCGCCAGCCGACTTCGAGGACCTCCCGGAACACCTGAAGATCGTGCCACCAGCTTACATCGTCTTCCCGTCCCGATGCTGGCCACCACTACAGGCACCGCGATCCAGAGGGTAACCAAAGATGACGCCTGTGGACCACACGTTTGTAGTTATCGCAGACGTCCACCACGAGGCAGACTACATCCCGGAGCCAAGACAATTCGACGCTTACGCTCCCACAGCGGTCCCAGGACAGGCGCAAGCAATCCTGGTGCCAGCTCATCCCGAAGTGATGGCAGTCACACGACCACCACCGGGCTTCACGGCACCGTCTTCAGTGTAATAGGAATACCACTGCGCCCAATGGCTGGCAGTGAAAAAAGAGGCAGGCCGATTCTACTGTGAATGAGGGTACTAAACTCCCCCAAAGTGGTTAAAAAACTGTGCGATCTCCAAAATTTCTCCAAAACGACGATAATGGACTGCTTTGGAAATAAAAAGTTTTACATATAATGTGTAATAAAGAATTGAGATAATTGGCCGCGTGGAATGAAAAGGGACCGAAAAACTAAGTAAGTGTAAGTGATAGAGTAAACTTCGTCGCGTTCTACATACCTCAGCTCAAAAGCGATTGACTTTTAGGCAAAAAACGGTACAGACATAAATTGTAGGAAATTATCTTTAGTTTAATTTTGTACCTAACAATTTTAAAGTGAAAATAAAGGCAAATTGAAAATTCGAAAACTATTAATAACATGTCAAAAATCCTGCAAAACTTGTCCTTTCATACAATTATTAAATTCATCAATTTTTACTTTCTCATTGAGTTTGCAAAAGTTTCAATACTTTAGCTGTGATGCCTCTTTGAGGGTAATTATCGTGTGCGCCATTTTCGGGGGTTTAAAGCGTGTTGAGTGCGATATCGGTGCCAGGTCGTTCTCGTCGACTAATTCGCGTTATCTTTAGTCGTCAGTCACGCGTCCCAAATCCTCCAATAAGTTAATTAAACATTATTGCACGGAAGGAAGATGGTGTGTATGCATGCACAATCAAGATGCCACAATTTTAAGTAAAACAACAAATTCGTTCATTAATTTGTACAATAATTAACTTTGAATAACAAAATTTTATATTGCTTGCATTTTATTCTTTTTAGATTATAATAAAAAGATTAAGGAGAGAAAAAACGCAAACAACGTTGAAAATGATCACGGATTCCACGATGTACAGTATTTATAATAATATGATCAAAAGTAATAAGATAAAGGCCAAATGTCTTGAATTATATGTCCATAGCACTGATTTACTACATTGTCGTATATAGTAATAAAACAAGGACCCCATAGTTTGCAAAATAACAAGTAGGTACCTATTTACAAAATTTTTGGGCGTGCATGCAAACGAGTTTTATAACTCCATCAGTATTAAATCTAATGTTTAGAATTATAAATCTCCTTACATTTACTGAACACTCTTTACAAGACCCATTCGATTACTTAATCTGCAATGTGTAATAACGTTCAAATTACCATTTTTGTGGTCATAACCAAATTCAAAAATCTGTAGTCAGTGCATATCCGCGTAATATTTTAATTACTTTCAGTCCTCACTTACGTGTCCTAACCCTATTAACATGATAATAATTAAGCATTTTTGCACGACCATGTGCATGTGTGTGTCTACGTGATGAAGATGTCGCGCCCATAAGTCAAAAAACGGAGGGCCACCGATTTTTCACCATTTCCTTCTTTTCGGTCTATAAGGGAAGATAGTCGACGGGGGCTCTCAGCATGGCCCTTGCCCTGCCGCGGGGGTCCTGACGGCTCGTAATTAATGTTCAGGTTGCATGTGTTATGGACGAGACCCGCCCTGAAAGTTTTCCCCCGAATATCGTCCCGTCACCCCGCTCGATGAATATTTATATCGACTTGCTGGACACACGCCTCTGCGGTAATCCTGACCATCATACAAGCGTAAATCAACGGGCTCCGCACGCCGAAATCGCGGACCAAATTACATTTATTCATTTCCATAATGCCCATTAAAAATACGGGATTTCAGATTGATGCTCTTGAGTGTTTCTATATTTTTTTAAATAAAATATGTACTATTATTGTTAGAAAAATGTGGTGTGAGAATCTAATAATTATTATTTCTGGTTTAAATATGTATTAGGCACTCCAAATTTGGAAATTCAAATCCTTCAAAAGTGGAAGACATTTTCTACTGCTATTACTTCTCTATATAAAGAAACAAAACTGGGTGACAAAATTATGTGTATGATGAGCAGATGGTCATAGAAGGGTGACAAAACATAGGAGTTAAAAGCAAAATCGACGTCATACCGAAATGACTACAGGAGTAATGGTGTCGGAAGGCATTGCATATGGAAGCAGAACGTCTTTAATTGCTCTCAGGGGCACTGTTCCGGCACAAGGTTATATCGTAATTGTTCAACTTTGTATAGGATATGCTAGAATATGCCAGCGCCGCCAATAACCATTCTGGAAGAACGTTGACACCAGCTAAAACTTGCTTGGAATGACAACGAAAAAACAAAGCTTCCTCAATGACTACGATCATCTAATTTCAAAAATAAATGAGATCACACGTTCCCCAAAATTACAATTTGACGGACTTAAATTTGAGTCCGTAAAATGGTACATTACGGCCTAGTCCCTAAAAGATCATAGCAACCTTTTGCGGATTATTTTTGATTAAACAGCTATTTACCGATCGATTTGAAAAAAAAATATATTCCTAGAAATTTGTTTTCTGAGGGTGCCATTTTTTTTAAGTTTCCGGAACTAGAAATGGGTACCATGATAAACTGCATAAAAACCAAGGGCATGAGCGCACCGGTATACTAGAGAAGTCAAAAAATTAGACGTCAGTCTCACTCAATGTTAAACTTTAAACTCATTGCAGAAGAGAACGGAAGGCCCAATCCCAGCTCTGACACCGTGAAGGGCCTAGAAAAAACAGCCACGATTTGGGGGATACGCGTCTCCAAGAATCACAGTAAAATATTCTTTTTCTTTAAACGTCAGAAAAACTTGACATTGTATATGTCAATAGATAATGACAAATGGCCATTTCTCTGCCATGACTTTGTCTACCGCTTAATTAACCATTTTTTCTGCCTAGGTTGACAAAGATTTTGTCTGACCCTCAATTGACCAATCGTGTGCTTTGAAAAATTCGAGAGGCCTGTAAAATCGATAGAAAATTTTGACAGTATGTATTAATGTTTGAGAAATACCATTGTTTTGAAGTTTAATATATTTAGAAAGAGTCGTGTTTTTTGTTGTTTTTAAATATTTATGGTGCAATTGTATTACGTGTCGTCTAACGGCCTAATTTCATGTCTCGGTAAGCGAACCCTGCGAGGACGTCGTCATTGAAATCATTGTGTTGTTCTTGTTGTGAGGAAAAAGTTCACAGGGAATGGTGTTTTATTCAATCGACAATATCTCCAATCAGATTTTGTTTCGACAACTGATTAAACTGGATCGCCAAATGTGTGGTTATGTTTTGAACTCCACTAGAACAGTATTTTAATCAACACATTCACCACTCATGGCTGGTTCGATGAAAATAAGAACTACTCTTAATTTAACACTGTATATTGAAAGAATCGAATAAATTTAAGTTCAGTCGTCTCCGTTGAGAGCTACTATAATAGTTAAGTTGTCTCAGTTTGAGAGCTAAACATTACTTAATTAAATTGTCTTATCTTGAGAGCTAAAAACTTAAAAGGACTTTGAACATTTCTCTTGGAGGTGTGACATGATCTTATCACTGCTTATTATATGGGATGATAAAACATAAAACTAAAAAAAGAACGTGAACTATTTATTTATTGGCAAATTATTTTGAACAAAATGAAAATTCATAAAACTTGTGTATGATATTTTAGAAGATAGTGGGAAGTTAGTGAAATGTTTACTTTTAGACAGAAATTCATATGTACAGTTATGGCCACATAAATCTGGTACAACCTCATTTTGACATCACGACAAATCTTTCCAATAATTTGTGTTGTAGAACAAATTTTGACAAAAAAAAACATGAATTTGCGTAAATCAAAGGATCAAATTTTATTGAGATCAAATTTGTAATAATTAAAAAGGATTAATATTATAGTATTAATTAAATTAATATTATATTATAATTTATTTTGTACGAGATTTATGTGGCCAAAGCTATACATTGAGGTTAGTAAAGTGTCAGATTCGTATTTCGTGGGTAATTTTCGGAGAAAAGTGACTTTTCGTGGCTCGTCTGTATTTGCCACGAAAAGTCTCACTTTTGCTCTTAATAAAACAATATACTATTATTTAAAAATTTCTGGGGCTGTAACAAAAAAACATTATTACACGTACCTAAAAAGTTTCTGCGGACTCATCTGCTATTCCAGACTCGGCTTCCCCTCGTATGGAAACAGCAACGATTCGTCCGCAAAAACTGCATTTTAGGTACTGTTACAATTTGATTTTATCGCGCATTCACCATCGAGGATTCAGGAACGAATCAGCGTTTAGAGATAACCGACACGGACAAAAAAACACGAAAATTTCTTGCATACCACGCGACGAACTTGCGACCTTCTTTTAGATAGACATCTGAACGAGGTAATATCTCCGTCGTAATTTTGTCCTAAACAAGGAGTAAGATTTCGGGAATAGCGTCAAGTACGGATTAAACGATTGAGATGTCCAGTTAATTTTTTGACTAAATCGCATTAGCGTATACATATATCGATTAGGTGTTGATTCGGAGGAAAAAGCGGTAAGAAAAACTACATTGACTATTTTCTCTCAATCAAATAGGCAGATCCACCAGCATTCACCGTAGGATTGTTTCTTGCTTCACTTTCATTTGGAATAGTTGCTGAGTATTTTCCACACGTGACTTTCCTGGACTGACGTAATCCACACGTAGACTCTAAAATCTATAAGGTTGTCTCCCAGGTTCAAAAGTTGAGGTATTTGTAAGGACACGTCAACTCCAAAGCCAGCAGAAACCGTTGAAACCGACTCAGAAGATAAGTAATAGTTCACATTTGTTAATCTTGTATTTAATCATTTCAATGTAATTTAACCTTTTAAGAGTAGTACAATAGTCATAATTTAACTTGTTACATTTTCATTTCAACATTCATATAGTTTTTATTTAACCAACTTGTTACTTTTCAATTTAATTTCAATCATCGCAACGTTAATTTAGTATTGTTTATTTATTTGTTCATTATATGACTTTTGGGGACATAACTGTATTTTCTGTGTCACCACCCATACCTCACATATAAGGGGTGACACATTGGGGTCGTGAATCCCCCCCCTATGTTACTCCCCATTGCGAATATTATTTGTGGTCAAAATTTCATGACGATCTCTTCACCGGTTTAGACGCCCATAACATACGAACAAACAAACAAACAAATACATATTGATTTTTATATATTACATTATTTATTTCCTTCATGGTGTTGCTTTTTTTTAAGTGAATATTAATCATTTTTCATTTCATGTCTGAGAGAGTGGTGGGAGCGTTTTTGGTTTTCAGCTCCACTGACCACTGACCCATATAAATTTTCAAAGCACCCACTGTCTTCAGCGGAGATATAAAATACGACACAACAGCAACATTCTTTGCCGCGTGAATAAACCCCTATACGTAAATATCCCAATTTGAAAAAAACAAAGATAAAAGTCCTGAACGACCTCCTAAAATTTTCTATATCGGTCGTTATTAAAAACTTTAAAATTAATTACGTCGCATTAAAAGCCAGATTTCGGGCCGTCCTCAGTTTAAGTGCTTCCTTCCCTATTCTCATCTTTATCTCAATACACATCGGAGTTAGTATTTAATTTTATGGCTTTTAAATTGTCATTCTTAAATTTCTAAACATAAAAATAAACGTAAAACATTTTATGGCCGTTGTTTTAGTACTCCATTCCCAATTTAATATACCTTTTTGTTATAACAATGTGTTTAAAAGATACATTGAAATAAATTAGAAGTATGCTGCCAGGTAGTGGAGACGTCGTTTGACGGCGATCCATTTAATTAAGTAACGGAAACAACTGCAAGCAAAGCGAAACGACGCATCCAGTTCTTATTTATTTCATCGCTATTTTACGACGAGCTTCCAGAAACCCCTCATCGCTTATAACACGAGCTGTATTTGTGGACTAATTGGAAGGAAGAATTCCTTGAAATTATTTAAAATAGATAACTTACTTTAAGCATGAGATTATTAAAGTATTTCAGAAAAGCATACCATCAAATTTTTGTTAAGTGCACACATTAAACCCCCTCGCTGCACAAACAATGAAGATAAATAGTAGATGAGAGATTTAGGTAAATCCGTATGTAAGTAATTTTATGACGCTTATACGGTTCAGAAGCACAACACGATAAGTTGTCACAAGTAGGTAGTGGCATCTACTCTTTTATTTGACAACAGCCAAGATAATTCAATTAACTCTTAATTTAAACACTTTTAAGACAGATACGGTTTTCCATCCAGATATAGACGAAAAAGTAAACGAGATTTCCTGTGGACGAATTTAAACGACATTCTTGTTAACACTGTTGGTATACGGCTTATAATTAAGACGACATGAATTATGTCAAAATAAAACACCGATGGTGCCAGAGCTAATTTCGGCTATATATTACCTCGTTCTTTAAGTTGCTGTATCAGATTCACTTTCACTACGGACTTTCTGTACAAACGACTAAAACTTTTAACACTATATAGCACTATAATCTTGTTTTATTTTCTTTCACATTTCTGGACCTCGCTTTTTATCTACCAGTTCTAATTAGTCCGTCAGTAATTAACATCTCTTTTGTTTTTATTTGTGCTTGGATCATTTTCTCATTAATCAATGCAGCATTTAATTCTGCTTTATTCTTCTTTATGTTCGACTAATATCATCTTAACCGAACCACCAACGGAATGTAGCAATTTCGGTATCACATATATCTTTTCGTAGGAAATGATGGGCACTCTTATGGCAGCTTTTCAGCAATGTCTTGACGCATCCATCAATTATTCGGTTAGGCTTGGCCTGTGTTGCCGTATAATTTGCGGGTATATATTTTAGAACACTACCACTTCTTAAGCGCCTGTTACGTTGTTTCCTCAAATCTGTAACTGTCACTAATATCAATAATTTCCGAATGCTTAAGTATAGGGTAGGTGATTTATCCAGACAGCCTTCCAAATGTCTAGAAATAATTCCGAATGATCCTTCAACCTAGAATTAAGTAAGTTATACACTGAGTGATATAAAACGTGTGCATGCACCTGTTCTCAAAAGGCATTTGTAAAGAAATGTGGAGATTTTTTTTACAACGTTAATTGAGGTTTTCATTTTTAATGCACTTGACGTACAACAAAGTAGATATTATTAGGAAAGCACAAATCATTTTAAGAAGTGAAATATAATTCTGTAAAGTCTTCCATTTAGATCCTATAAAAGTAATGTTATATCTGTTGCAAAAACTTTGGTCTGATAACGGTAATCCTTATTTAATTATTTTCTTAAATCTTTTTAACGTTGACTTTAATTACCATTTATCAACTCAACAAAAAGTGCGGAAAATCTACTGTCTCTATATCTATCTGCCTCCTTCCCCAACTTTTAATTGTATTTCTCTATATTTCTGTATATCCTATCCCTATACTATATTGGTCTATTTGCTTTTAGTAAACGCCAACTCTATAGTAACTTAAAGCAAAAAAACGAGTACTCATAAAGAAACCTGCTCTTCGACATGGAAACAAAGGTTCGCCAACTGTGATACAGAGATATTATTCTCGATAAGTTGTTTATTTGCGTTATATCACTATAACCATGGCGTTTCCTTTAGCTGTTTTTCATCTGTTTCCCGAAATTTGATCTATACCTAGCTGCCTATTTGTTCATTTTTAACTGTTTCTATGTATGTTTATTTACGTATCTCTATCCATCTGCCCATAGATCGATTTCTAGATCTATCTAAATATTTATATTTTTTCTATTTTGATTTATCGATATCTATCCGTTTATGTACATATCCCTTTCTGTCTTTGTACTCTCTAAAGGTACATCTTTCTATCTGTTTAAAAATCTGCGGTAATCCGAATGCACCCACAATTCTAATTGAAGATTTGCCACTATTATGTATTTTATAGTCCGGACATTTAATTATTTGATAATCCGAATTTGATAAAACTAATAATAAAATGTCTTGAAAAATTTTGAAGGTCCTAAAATATCTTGAGGCATTCTGAACTCATCTAAAATCAATTTGAAATATGAAAGGTAAAATATAAAACATGAGATGCAAATTATAATAGAATAAGAATAAGAAATATGAAACATGAGATCTGAAGTCCAGTCCACAATATTAAATGTGGTCTGGTACAAGGTCTTCATAAATTATTAATAAATCATATATTATTTTTATTTATACTTCGTTAAGTAAGTAAAACGAAACAGCAAATTTAAAACTAAAATATAGAACACAAAATATGAATAAATTATTGGTTTCTTATTGGTTTTCATCTCCTTAGCGTATATGGTAGCTCTAGTTGCTTTAGTACTCTTATTGTATTTAGTCTTTTTATTCTCTATTGTGTCTTAGTCTTTTGCCTTTTGTGTTTGTCTCTTCATTTCTTGTCTTTTTCTCACTCTAGTTTTTTATTCTCTTTTGTCTATTTTGTCTATCGTCTTTTTGATCTCTTTGGTCTCTTGTGGTTTTTTTGTTTATTTCGGCTCATTTCTTTTTTTGCCTCTTTAATCTCTGTTGTCTCTTCACATTCTATAGTGTGTGTTATGTTTTTGGCTTCTTTTGTTTCTGTTAACTTTTTACTAATTTTTTTGTCTTTTTATTCTATTGCTTTGTTGTTATGCTTTAATCTACGTTTCTAGTCGTTCAGATCGCATTGGTCTGTATAGTTTCTTTCTTTTTAAAATGTTTTGTTTATTATGTTGCTTTATTTTCTTTTTATTTATTTTCCCATTTATTTCTTTAGTCTCTGTACTTTCATTGGTCACTTTGTTGTATCTTTCGTCACTTTGGTCCCTTCGACTTCTTTGATGTTTTTTTTCTCTCTTTGAATATTTTAGTCTTTACAGCTTATTTTGTCCCCTTGTCCTCTTTGCTCTTTTTGGTGCCTTTCATCTATTTTGTGTATTACTTTAGCCTTTTTAGTGTTCTTCGTCTTTTTGTCTGCTTGACCTCTTTACTTTTTTTTGGTGTTTTTTATCTATATACGGGGTGTTTCGTAAGTAAACGGCAATACTTAATACGCTAACTCGTAGAAGCTAAAGAAACGTTATTCTGCAGTTTTTTCTAAAAAATTTCAAATTTCAATTTTTTGCAATTTTTTCGTAAAACACGACAAGACAAATTTGACAAATGTCTCGCCATGGTCTAACATCCATAACTTCATATATTTTTTAGGGCAAATTAATTTTCTGTCTTTCTGTAAAATATCGGAAAAATTACTGGGGAGCTTGGTACAGGGCAACGACAATAACGAAAGCCCCCCTGGTACAAGGCAACAACAACAAATAACGCCGGCCACCAAAATTTGGCGTACCGGGCTTTAAAAATGATAATCGATTTTTGAGGAGTAAACTCCAAAGTTCTCCACACAAATTTTTTTTGATGATATCTCGAGAACGGATTGACTGACTTTTTTGGGGGGCGAATAACTATTAAAACATGGAAAAAATTAACGAAACACCATTTTGAACATGTAGATGACGTTGTGGTGTGCATTATGCTTTGATAAAAAAACTGAATTTGATTCAGCTAATAAGTTAACACAACATTTATTGATTCTGAGGCGGTACAAACTTTGCCGGGTCAGCTAGTTTCTTATATATTTTTGTTTGTTTTGTTTCTTTGGTCACCTTAGTCTAATTAAATTCCTTGGGCTAGTTGGTTTCATTTCTAGTCATTTATATTGTCCCAATAGTATTTTTGGCAATTTGCTTTTTTGGTTTCGATGGACTCTCTGGTCTCATTGCTTTCTTTGATCCCTTTAGCCTCTCTTTGGGACCTTTGCCTGTTGGGTCTCTTTCAGTGTATTTGATCTCTTTAATCCCTTTGGTCTATTTAGCCTCTTTAGTCTCTTTAGCCCCTTTAGTCTTTTTAGTGTCTTCGGTCTCTTTGGTCTCTTCAGTATGTTTAGACTCTTTAGCATTTTTAGTCTCTTTAATCTCTTTAGTTTTTGATATATTTAGTCCCTTTAGTATCTTTACTATCTTTTGGTAACTACTTTTAATCAGTTTTTCCCTAAAACACCAAAAACAATTTTAATACAACTGCCAACGCACGTTTCGCCAACAGTGTTGGCATCATCAGGGTGATGAATAAACTCTCTTATTGTTAGTTGTATTAAAATTGTTTTTGGTGTTTTAGGCAAAATCTGATTAAAAGTAGTTATCAACCACCAAAAGTGATCCAGACAATTGTTTTGTTTTTATTTTTTGGTAGTGACTTCTCATTTCTTTCTTTGGTTTCTTTCAGTCTTGTTAATGTCTGCAACCACTTTAATCGCTTTTGTTTCTTTGATCTCTTTAATTTCTTTGTTCGGTTTTCTCTCTTTCATCACTGTAGTCTTCTTTGTCTCTTTGGTTTTTTCAAATCTAAGAGGAAGAACAAAATGATGATCCAGAACATTGATACTTATTATTATTATTATTCGTAAAACAATATAAAATAGTAGATTATGATATGAGAGAAGTTAGATTTATTTTGTGAAAAGTATGTTTGCGAACAAGGTGTATGCCAAACAAAGTAAAAATTAAAACAGTTAATGATTAATTTGATCAGAACGCAGACAGCACAAAATATGGACCGTCCAGCCACTAAACCTAAATGATATTGTAATGGACGTACGGACGTGAGGATGACTCATTGCTACGTCTGGACTATTTCGTACACATGACGTCATCCATGATGTTCTGGAATAATATTGTCGAGGATTCCTCGACGATGTCATCAATGGAACTATCTGGAGGCGACTAGAAGGATTTATGCGCCGGTATATTTATTCGAAGACGTTCCAGCGGGAGTCAAGTCTAGTCGCATCAACCAGTCGTATCGCAGTTCATCACAGTTGAACAGTGGATCGAGTCTGACAGTTGCCTTTATCTATCCGGAGTGCCGCGTGATGTGTAAATAATGTAAATGTTGTAATATAAGAAATGTAAATAAATTGTACATAATTTTAATAAATAAATAATGGAACCAGAGAAACGCAACAATACTTAAAACCATGTAATGGAGTTACGTCTACCCTTCGGCGAGAGCTGGTGACAACAGCAAGTGTCCAAATAACGAGGTTTTGTTACTTTTAGTTGTTGAAATGTTTACTTTCAGTAGTAGTAAAAAAATATATTATTTTTGGAAGAACTATTACAGGTGATTGATAACGATAACCCTGAGATAACTCTATGACTTTTAAGTAAATAAAGCAAATGCAGCCGCTGTTTATAAAATTCTTTTGCTATTTTAATTATTTGCTTTGTTAAAATAACTTACAGAATAACGGCTTCAATCTTCTTCTTAATTGTTGTCATAATTCTCCGATACGTGCCGCCAGTTCTGTATATCTTTTTCTTATATCTACCTGCATGCAATATTGCGACAATGTCCATCAAAATAGACCACCTGCGTCTTTCTTGTCTTCTCGTTCTAATAAAGTCCTGTTTATAAATTGATCGCTTTGACAGATGCGGCTTGCACACACGAAACTTTGTTGCTCTTCTAGTGATGGATATTGTCAATACTGAGGCTACTGGCCCGAGATAAAATACAATACTATGTAAATTAGGTCTTTGACTAATCGGTATAAATATTAATGAAGATGGAGCCAGTAATGGAGTGCACTAATGCGAACCGATGCTGCGGAGATATACATGTAAAGTTGCAACGTCTAATGCCGGCATAAGAATGCCGTTTTAAATGATTCCACATCACGACGAGGTAAACTCTGAATACTCTATGTTAACGTCGGTGCCGTTAAGCCTTAATTTAATTCAAATCAGAAAATTGCAGCTAAGATCTGTGTGTAGGTAATAACGTTGTGCTATTATTGTTTAAAGCTGCAAGTCGATGTGATTTTTACATACCAATGTATATACGCTCAAATAGACTAAATTTTTTTTGAAAAAAGACAGAGCTGTAAATAGTTGTTGGTAGCAAAAATTAGAGAAAATTATTATTTTCCATTTAAAATATATCATTACAAAATTACAGAGAAGAAATACACAGGAGTACAAACTGAAAAGCATTTTTAAGTGAAAATTTATTAAATATTTTTGACTGGAAAAGGGGGTAGGTAGGGTTTAGATTAATCCCATTAAAACACACCAAAGGGAAGAGGTTCGTATTTATCTCACCAAATTTTACCAAGGAACAGGGGTCAAAAATTTGTTTAAAAAAACGTACAACGAAAAAAACGCTCAAACAGGTCGAATTTTGTTGATCTGTTTTTGAACTATGACACCGTCATCAATTTTTTTAAATGTCAACCCCCAATCTTTTTTTGGGTTTTAGATACACTTTTCATTTCTCTATCCAACGAGAGTAAAAAAGTGATACTTTGCAACTTTTTTTTTTTAATTTTTTTACACCAAAAATTAAATTTTTAGTAATTTAATTATTTATTGATTAAAATTGAAAAATAACAATAAATTTGGAAAGCAAACTACTAAAAATTAAAAATAATTTCATAAAATTTTTGGCTTTGAGTTGGCGGAATGGTATTTGTTATGTTTGTTTAGTGCAAATTTAAATGTAGCTGTCATCAGGCTGACAACCAAATCACAGGCTCACCAAGTTTCATATAAAATTGTACTCAAACTTTGAACCTTGATCGCTCAATATATACCAGTATCCTCTAAATTTTGCCGTCACTGTAGGTTTTTGAGACATATAATCACAATTTCCTGGCGAGACATATAAACACTGTTCTCTTTCGAAGTTTTTCTAGTACTTTTTATTTTTGTAAATGTTCTAACCCTTAGCCTCAGATCTTTAGATTCTACAGATCCTTCAGAATTTTTAGCGCCTACATATACTTTGTCGTCAATTTTTCTTTTTACTTTTCAACCACAATCTTGGCAGATCTTGGCAATCTTAACCCTCACTTCGCTGTCAAGTCCAAGTGGCTTTTAACAGCTGCCAATGTGAATTGGCATTACTATTGATAGCACTTGTTTGGGGCACGCGATTTTGTCAGGGCATTCTGTCTGGGGGTAGCCAAGCTAGTAATACTTGGAGCATTCATGACTGGAGTGAGACGGGTGCTGACGGTTTGGATCAACGTTTGTATGGTTCGCACACCGCGGATCACAAAGGAAATGAAGGGGTCTGTGCGGGTTGTGGTTGTGGTTTGAGGACGTTTGTAATGGTGGTTATTATTGTGAGGTTTCAGCCATAGCTGACAGACGTTTTTGGAAGTCGTTCGGGATGGGCAAAATACGCTAGTAAAGTGTTTTAGGAGATTGTGGAGACCTTGTTCTCCTTCCGCCAATTTTCAAATTGGGCGTATGTTTTCATATACATCGCGTGACTTCAGAACTCATTTTTGGAAGGACAAAAATACGAGTATTGACGTTTCAAATGAATTCTTTTTCATGGCCGCCGTTAATGCACCTCGAAAGCGCGGCCTTTTTGAATAAACTTTTTATTTGACACTTTAACAAAAAAAAAATGCTCATTATAAAACTCGTATCATAATATACTATTTTTCACTACTAGCTGTAGAATGTACGATTATATAGTTTGTAGAGGAGGTGTGAAGTTGTTTTTCTTTCCTAGTAGTTAATAATTTTTTCATTATTGACCAGTAGTTAATAATGGGCAGAGACCGGATTTGAAGCAAAATGCATATCGTTTATTATTATTTTATCTAGGTACCTACTTAACAACAGCGCCCTTCGATTTTCACAAATTGCACCAGTTGCAAATATTAGACATTAATTAACTGCAATTCATGCAAAAAAAAAAACAAAAAACGAAGTTAAATTATTACAAAAGCACAGGTATGCATTGTGCAGGTTTTCACGAAAATCCGGTCTCTGACGGAAAAATACATAACGTCGGGTGCCAGTCACAGTTGATCCTGTCCAAATTTCGAGTTTCATGTACAGGAAAATATGACCTTCTTGGAGTAGGTTTCTTTAAAGGGTTGAGCGCGAAGCGCGAACCAAAATTTGCTATGATCCACGGAAAAAAACAAATGTTCACAGACGGCAACGTCTATTCAGGATTAACTGTGACCGGGCACCCGCTAGACGATTGTATTTTTGATGCTTCATTTATTTAACGATTTAAGCTGCTAGTAGTGACAAAAATAATATATAAACCACGGTAGAGAAGCCCTTTCTCAACTTCGCAACTTAATTCCCTCGATGCTTAGCATCTCGGGAATTAATAGTGCTTAGCTGAGAAAAATTACTTCTTTCTCTACCTTGGTTTATAATAATACTATATATTAAATAATTTTTAATTACCTCTACTGAAGTGTCTTGCTTATTGGGTTTATAATATGTATTTACAGTGTTGAAAGTGTTCTCCATGGTCTTGTACACAGAGTTGTGCTCTTCGTCTGACCCCATTGAAAACATTTTGAACAAGTTCTGCATTATCATTTATTGCCCGAATTTTGTTCTGTATTCTTTTTCGCAGTTCTACTAAATTGGCTATAGCTGTTTTGTAAATAGAGTTTTTAATATGTGGCCAAAGGAAGAAATTACACGGTGTAAGATTACATGACCTGGGGGGCTAATTATACAACGTGTCTCAGAAATAAGTTTTGTTCCTTTACCATTTTTTTCGAAATCACATTTTCAAATTAGAATTTTACAACCCCTAAAAATAACGATATGTTTAAGGGTTTCTGACACAGTGATAATGACCGTGAATTCTTTTGTTTTTCTGGGAGGTAAGAAATATTCACACTTTATTATCTTATATTTTTTGTGAACTTTTTGTGTCGCTGTGTCCGGGTAAAAATGATAAGCGTACCTACCTGTTATTAATTAGTTTAATATCGGACTGTGCAACAGGCTGTAGTTAACCGTTCCGTGATTTTGTGGTGGACAAAGTTTGCGATCTGTTCTTGTGTAGTTTTGTTTTTAAAAATTCCCAATTTTACAAACAACAAATACTCCAGTTACTGGGAATTTTTTCTGCACGGTAGATAGGATGAAATGGCTTCATTCGCTGGCCTCCCAGATCACCAGACTTGAATCCTTCTGATTTCTTTTTGTGGAGTTCCATGAAAGATTTATTATACTCAGCTCCAATTCATACAATAGAGACTTTACGGGAACGGGTGGAAAATGCTGCAGCATTTGCTGTAAATGTTTGTGGACATAAATGTTTGCCGTGTTCAACCTGCAAATGAAATGGGGGATTCTCTTATCATAAGTAGTTACTCTTATCAGTACTGTTACAATTTGATTTTTGCCGCGCATTCACATTATATGATTTTTGGAGACATAGCTGTATTTTTTGTGTCACCATCCACACTTCACAATTTTGTTAGGGCGTTACAACAATTTAGGTTGTAATAGTACCTACTTCTGCATTTTGAGTGATAATTTTGTAATGAAGCAATGAAAATAATGTTGTAATTTTTATTTTGGTATTTTCAATATCCCACAAAGAAGCAAAAACAAAGTGAAAGTAAATATATTTTTTGTATGCTTGATTTATGAGTGCGGATTTATAGAAAAACAATCCATAGCGGGTAACAAAATTCATACCAAATCTTTACACAATTTTAACTCGAAAACTAGAGGGTTTGGAGAAAAATGTATTGAGAAGTTTTCTTGCGATTCACTTGATCTATATGCTGTTAAAATTAATGTGACAGCCTGTATAATGCATTCCGACTAATAACTCTGTCTTCATAATGTTGCATTAGCATATCAAGTGTAGCTGCAGTTGTCTGGCACGTGGCCCCATCTTGTTGAAAATAACCCTAAACTCGGTCGGCATTCTGAAGTTCAATGAAGAATAGTTCCAAAATCTCATTGAGATATCTGGTCGCATTTATGTTACCCGTAGATACATACCACACGTTTAATAAAGAATAACATAATCAAAATTTCATCTTAAAAAATAAATAATTCTACGTGAACTGATGGCAGCCCAAACTCCTAGTTTAATTCCAAATTGTAGTGTTTCAACCAAAAAATGTGGATTTTCTGCACTCCATATTCTCATATACTGGGAGTTCACATATCTACTCAAATGAAAATATGCTTCATCAGTAAGGCGTTCACATGCAATTCTTGAACTGAAGTGAGGCGATAAGGATGTAAGTGTAAATCTTTTTTTAATATCGTGTCACATGTTCCAACAGAGAGACCAATCTGTTGTGCCAATTGCAAATTGAAGTTTGGGGTGCAGCATCGAGGATGTTTTGAACAATTTCGACTACCTCTGGTGTACGCACTTTAGGTCTGCTGCTATCTTTTTTTCTCCCAATGCTACCTGATTCTTCCCAATTGTTTATACAACGGTGAAGCGTTTGATGAAAATTTTCATAGTCAAAAACTTCTTGACGAAATTCTTCGTAGCACGCTCACTCATCACGAAATCTGCGGATCCACTGAACCGATTGCAATGAAATTTTGCACAATTTTTTCAAAATTCCATTCCTGAGGGGGGTAACGGGGTGGAGGAGTTAATCTATGTAATAAAAATGATATGCTGCACTTGAGACCGGCTGGACCGATTTGGACGACATATTTGGTTGAATCTTTTTTCGTTTTTTTTTGTTATGTTCCCGGGATGGAAAAAAACTCAATAGTTGAATGTTTTCAGTTAAAAAAAATTGGGAAAACGCAATCGCTCTTGTGTTGTTGTCTGTCCAAAAACAAATTTATTGAAATTTGGACGAGAAAACGTATATTGGGTCAGCTAGTATTTAATAATTATACATAAAATTATATTATAAACGGTGATAGTTAAGTTACACTTTGTGCACTTGAACGAGAGTGATAGTACCTTTCACGTACCCGTACTGCTTCTGAATTCCCGATACAGCCTACTTGACTTCTTGTTTAGCTAAAAATTTTAATAAAGCTCGACTAGCAGAATGCCAAATTTTTACTTCTTTTTTTTAGGTTTCGTATATTAGATTTTAGATTTAATATAATTTGTTGTTCAGATTTTCTTATTATTATTCTTATTAAGTTAAAGTTATTCAATTTTTCCGGATTTCTAGAAACCACAATCTACAATTTCTTTACAAGGGAAAAGTAAGAGCCCGATTTCATATTGACTTGCAAATGGTCGCAAGTGCCGGTTGCTATGGAAACGTCGTAACTAAATACCAGTCAGTAAGGATCAATTTCAAGTGAAATGAAACATGAAATTGAGCCTTACAGCCCGATTTCATGTTCTGGGTCGTAATTTGCGATTAGGTGCAATGGATTAGGCAGTAAAGGTCAATTTCATATTTCATTTCATTTGAAATTGATCCTTACTGACTGGTATTTAGTTACGACGTTTCCATAACAACCGGCACTTGCGACCAGTCGCAAGTCAACGTGAAATCGGACTGTTACTGCCTAATCCATTGCACCTAATCGCAAATTACTTTTTGACTACGCCAAAACGGTTAATCACAAAGTCTGGGGTTGTTTAGAAAAAAAGCCACGCATATTGTAATTTGTGAGATTTATAAAGAAAGTTGTATTTACGAAAAGTTATTATCTACTACTTCATTTTAAGAAAAACTGCCGTGATATATATATGTATCCATAATATAGGTACTCCCAGATACATGCGAGCTACGTTTCAAATACTTCCACGTTACCACGACGTAATTTCTGAATATCGTGTCTGAGAATTGGTGCCGTTAGACCCTAATTTCATTCAAATTAGAAAATGTCAACTGATACCGTACACAATGTAAATGTACCTTATTAGAGGATTGCATGCACTTGTCCTTACCTCATCAGTGATGTGTCACGGGAGAAAAACTCATGAAACGTGTCTAGGATTGAAATTGTTACAAGATTACGAAATTATTAGATTTAACAGATAACAGTGAAGGAAGAACAAGTTTTAAGATGTAACTGCGGTGAGTCCCTTTTTTAAAACAAGTGCCCACGGATGGTAATGTAGATGTCATTAACAATGAATACACAAAAACTTTCTCTACTGCTCATCAAAACAAATTTTAATTTGTATAAGATAAAAAGTCGGCTACATTCATACCAAGGAAACGGAAACTCAAAATTAGCAGGTTAGGGAACTCAAGCAATAATTAAACTTTAGCCAATTTTCAGTTCCCATTTAGATAATTATCTCAATGTTAATCTTGATCTTAGGCAAATACACATTGTTTTATTTCATGTTGGACCGACTTAAGCACAGAAATAAGCATGTAAGAAAAATAAATCACCATAATGTTTAGAAGAGTCAAGGGAAACTACAGGAATTTGGTGCTATTTTACATGTGAATTTAAATTAGATGAAACATCTGCATTTTAAAGAGTGAAAACCTTCTGAGCGCATCATCAAATGGGCATTAATTACTAATTGTGAAAGCAGGTGTTTTAAGGCGTAGGCCCTAGAGCGAGCAAAAAATAATATAATGATAAATGATGTGTAATTTATATTTAAAGATTAAAAGCATGTGCAATTAATGGAATTATTATTACTAGTGCGATTCCGACGTGTTTTCAAATGGCAGTTGCTAAAAGCTTCTGGTTTTATTGCTGATACAGATATGTAGGTACATGTATAACATCGTAATACTTTATAAAGGTGCAAAAATGTACAATCAGATTGGAAAAATAACTCTTTGCCATCTTGTAAAGGCAATAACGAAATGGAACGTATCTGCGTAGACGACATTTAAAAGTAATCCGGTTTTTCCATTATATTTAGTAACAAATTTTACCTTTTAAAAAGTGAAAGCTAAAAGTAAAATTTTCACACTTTCTAAGGTGTCCCATTAATTTTCCATTTGCTTTACAAAACAACATTGCCGATATTCCATATAAAAAGTACATAAATGTACCATCCATAGTCCAGCGTGATTTCTTCTCCATCTGGTGCTGTTTTTCCTTTCTCCAGGAGTCTCATACAGTACTCCACCCACTCGTTCACCGTTATATCTTCTCACTCACTGCTTTTTTGTTCCTTCTCTCTATATTGATATAGTTTCTGTTTTTCTCTGTTCTTATAGCTTTTATCTCTACCTCCATCCTTCTTCTGCCGCTTCTTCTCTTTACATGTCTCCCTATATCTCCTTTTCGTTTTTAGAAAGCCGCTTCTGTTTGTTTTTGCATTCTCTTAGCTCTTTTATTGTCTCTTTTTCCGTTGTTCACATTCTTTGTCCCATCATTAATTTTTTTCTTGCTCCTCTCCCCCTTATTGTTATTTCTCTTCCACTCCTTGTTCGTCTCATATTTTGGTCATCACCTTCTTCTGCGTTACCTCTGTTCTTGTTTCAACTCTTTTCTCTTGTCTATACTTATTTCTATAAGCAAATGTTCTGACTCTATTCTTTTCCCTACTCTGAATTCTTCCACTTCTTCCCATGCTTCTTCGTTTACTATTCCATTATCCTCAAATCTAAACGCAAATGAGGATTGTATGGCCGCACTTAACGTCTTACGTGCTTAGTGTTGTTTACCTCATTTATGCATCAGTTCCTAAAAATTACTGAACAATGGAGAAAATTTTGTATGACGGCAATATCTGTGAATGTGAAGAAGACGAATTTTATTGTCAGTATAAAGGTTATTTTTACCTCAGGTGTTAGCAAATTGTTTCTCTTTAGACGTGACGCTAGAGGTTCCTCTTGTATTTCTTCAAAAAGTTTTTTTGTCATTGAGCAATTACTTTCAGAAATGACAAGATTCATTACTCATTTGTAATTACAATGTAAAACATTCTTACTTTTAATAACCAATGGGTTGTCACTAGCAGAAAACCAAAAAACAATAAAATTGTTCCCATTTTTATAATAATTATTGTAAGAATTGTCTGTGTTGAATTTCAGACTTACCTTGACTTGTTAAAAATACTGTTAATCACGTTTCCCTAAATAGCTCTGTTATAAATTTTCTCTTAATGCATGTATGCGTCGTATGTAACCATATCAATTACAGAAAAATCCTTGACTTTTTATGCATACATAATAACGGCGCGGCGCGACGTTTAAAAATAAAAATATAACGAAGATATTTATTTATACGCGTTTGATAAGGCAAGCGACACCTACGTGAATTTTTTATATTCACTGCGGAGAAATTAAATTAACGGTATAGATCGACACGTTTGTAATTTTACCAATATGAGAATCTTTTTCTGTTCCGCCCGTAGCTTTATTATAAATTGCCTAATTTACTGGTAGTGGGTTGCTGGTATTAATGGCCATCCCATTTAGTGATGATACTACTCCCCAAAACACGCAAGCCTCAAACCTGAAGGCGTTTCAATCAAACCATCGCAACAGATCTAAAAATACAACTTGGAATTTAATTTGTAACACGTAAATTACGGATATGTAAATTTATTCAAATGTAGGGAAAAAATTAAATGAGCAGGAAGTAACATTAGATTTCTGCTGCAGTAATCTAAATAGCACGCAGATCCAAACTGAAATGAATTATTTTGATAGCTTACAGCGAAGTTGTATTCTAACCGGTCATCGGAATAAATGTAGTACGTTTAGATTTTGAATATTATTGATAGTATATATATTACGTAACGAGTAGGGTAAGAAGCTTATTACGCATGGGCGAAATTATAATTGTAAGCACGCGTAACGGTTAAAAAACTGAATTATCTTAATTCTTGTTTATTTCCTCGTGCGATGCGATTTCGCGATCGATTTTTCATAAGTGATGGCACTATGGGTCAGCCCAACCCGCAGGGGCTATGGCTGTTCAAAGCCGGAGTACGGGTGGAACAAACCCGAGGTGCCCGACTCACAGGTGAATCAGCGCCATTTACCTGATAACACCGTAAAGTAGCTGGTCCACAACAACAACCAACACATAATATGCTGTGGGCATTAGCTCTCCGGGATACTTGACTTAACCGTCCAGTCTGCGAGGAGAAAACTTAACCGTCTAGTCTGCGAGGGGAAAACCTCTATAAAAAGCCCCTACGTCACGCTGGAACAGCATATGCCGAGGACTGAACGGCTAAGTGAGAAACTTAGTCACTAGTATGCGAACTCTGGATACCAGGCGACCTCCGATTTAAAATAGCCTTCCTGTGGCATGCGGGGCTCTGCTACAGGCGACCTCTATTCCCTAGCTTCTCGTGGGACACATATGGACACAGAAAAAACATAAAGGGCTGACTCACCCTTAAAAGAGTCAACGGAAGAGGATGTACAAATCCTCCCAGAAACAGTAGAGGGTATAGAAGAGGGTGAAAATCCTGACTGTACCGAAAATACTCTACTTGCAAGCAGTGACGAAGAAGTCAAAAATGCCCTCAACAACATTAACTTAAAGGTTGCAAGGGTAAGACTAAGCGGAGCTGCTCGCAAAAGGTTTAAGAGATTATTCTGAACAAAATAGTGGAGAAGAAGGAGGAGGCAACAGTAAAGCCTCGCTTTCTCAACATACAAGAAAGACCAGGCTGGCTCATTCTTACGTGTCCTGATACAGCCACCATGGAGTGGCTAAAAGACATTCAGTCTGAGCTAAAGCCTTGGGAATGTGCATCCCTCAAAACAGTGGAAGTGGAGGAAATGCCTCACACTGAGATTCTTGTGGGATATCTACCGGGTATCCCACTCAAAAAATCCTGGGTCTGATAGAGGGGCAAAACGAGCAACACAGTGCTTCCAACTGGACAGTACCTACTACGGAGAAATGCCGTGGACCTACATTGGAGGTAACTTTATCAGTAGATCCGCACTCTGCGGAGTTACTGAAGAAAATGAGCTATCGGGTTATCTACAAATTCGGTCAAGTTCAACTACGACCGAAGAAGACCAAATCCGAAAAAGCGCAAGAGGCTCAGCAGTCGACTTCATAGACATAGACATAGACAAGGAATTCCCAACCACAGGATGTCACAGGTCCAACCGGGAAAGCCGAAGTCTGGCAGGGAGAATATTCACCCTAGAAAAAGTGAAATTTGGGATTAATACATTTCAGCCCTACAAATCACCGGGCTGGGATCTTTCCAGCTTTGCTGCAGAAGGGGATAGACCTTATATCCCCCAGCCTAAAACAAATCCTCAAAGCCAGCTACGCACTGGGCTACTTACTGAGGGCTAAAGTTATCTTTATACCGAAAACGGGAAAACGGTCTACAGAAGATGCTAAATCTTATCGCCCAATAAGTCTTTTTTCCTTTCTCCCAAAGACTATTGTGAATAACCACATGAGAAGCGAACTCGTGGAAAGAAAGAAATTCACAGTAGATGCTCTACACGACCTAGTGAAGTGGAAAAATCTATTGAGGCTAAGGAAATTGCTGAATATTTATAGACATAGAGGGTGCATTTGATAACACCTCACCCATGTCTATAAAAAGAGCAGCAGGAAAATTCAGCATTGAAACGTTCACAATTCGATGGATAGAAGAAATGCTGAAGAGACGCATAGGAACGGCTTCGCTGGGTGGAGAGGAAACATCGATACATAGACTATCGATACAACTTTCCAAGCAAGTGAAGTATCTAGGGGTCACCCTAGACTCTAAACTAAATTGGAAACAACATGTTGAGAAAACTATTCCCAAAGCAATTAAGGCCTTTTGGGCCTGTCGCAGACTGTTTGACAATACCTGGAGACTAAAACCGCAGCTGATTAGATAGACCCATACCTATCGGTTATAAAACCCATTGTCTCATACGCGTCGCGTCTCTAGTATGGTGGACGAAAACCACAGAGAAAACGACACAGGACAAACTGGGGAACCTACAGCGTCTTGTGTGTCTGGGAATAACAGGGGCAATGAAAACAACCTCAACGACAGCTCTAGAAGTCTTGTTACACCTACCACTACTCCACCTTTATGTGCAGAGGGAAGGTCTAGAATTCCTTGAGACAAAACCAGACCAAGAAATTTAAACCAGGTGACAGAGTGGGTCATCTTAGAATTCTGGATTTTATAGAGCCTGACATAATTGAAAAACCACAGGATGTAAGACCAAAAACGGTTGACTTTGACTTATCATATGAAGTGGTCATTAAAGACTGAACAAGGTATAGGCGTCCACGGCCCAAAATATAATGCATCAATATGTGCCCAAGAATGCTTAGGCAGAAAAATGAAGGGTAGACAAATCTATATACTGTCTGGCAGTCAAGCTGCGATTAGGGAACTTAAAGAACAGCACCAAATCCTTAGTCGGCTGGGTGTGCAGACAGTACCTCAAAGAACTGGGTAGAAACAACAAAGTAACTCTAAGTTGGGTACCCGGACATAAGGGAATGCCGAAGCCGACAAACTTGCTAGACAAAGCGCAGAAGCTTCTGCCATAGGACCTGAACCATTCTGTGGCCTAACCAAGACACACATTAAGACGGCAGTCCAAAAATGGGAAAAAGAGGCCACAAGGTCTCACTGGAACAATGTCCCAGGTCAAAGACAAGAAATTTATCGAGTACTCGCCACAGAATGTTAAAAAGCTTCTCTTCGTATCCAAGAAATAAATTAAGCTCATTACACGCCTATTTACAGGTCAGTGCCCTGTAAGATACCATCTTAAAAATATGGGACTAATAGACAGTGAAGTATTTAGATTATGCAATTTGAAAGTAGAAACAGCCGAACACATACTCTGCAGGTGCGACGCACTAGCTAAGCTAAGGCTTAAGAAGTGAAGAAGAGGCCTCTTAGTGACATCCTGAACTTTGTAAAGAAAGTGGGATTCCTGAGAACATAGATGCGAGTAGGGTTGAACCAAAAGTGGTTTGTGCCAAAAAACATCCTCTAGATTGTTCAATTACCGACATCATCCATTTCTTAACGGTCACAGAATTACGTCATTAAGTGTTGTACCTACTATTAGTTCATATCTAACGAGCGTTCAATAAAAAACCTGGTTAGAGTAGGCTTTGACATTGCGTTTTTGTTTTATTTTTTTTCCAGTGTAGAGCTTGACTGATTAACACAAAACTCTCCATGACTCCTCAAAATTTCAGACAAGCTGCAATATTATTAATAATTAATATTATTATGCATCTTAAAGAAGTGTTGACAAGTGCTTTAGGGTATTAGTTAACGGTTTTATATAGACCGACACGATTTGGGGGTTTGGGCTGCAATGTCCTGCAGGTATCTCCAAGAGTCCTATAACAAGTTGGCAAAAAGTTAAGGTAAAAGTAATGTGCATTCAGAAATTTGGGTGTGATGTTAATTGAGTTATTTTTAGATATCGGACACTTTATGATTTAGTTTTACACCTTTATTTCTTTAAAATGTAGAAATTAAAACCCTCTTCGAAAGGATATGACCAACTGACAGTTTCTAACCAAATTTCTACAAATGTTTATTGAGAATTTTACAATCCCTTAGAAGGACACAAAACAGTTACAGTAAATTAATGGTGAAAATGTTTTCGATATTTCTTGTAGAGAATTGTGCTTTTTTTCTGATCCCATTAAAAACAGTTTGCAAAAAATCTTCAGTTTCAGATTTTTTCTTACATCGGCTATGGATGCTTGGTACATGAAATTTTTAATATGTGGCCAAGGGAAGAAATCACTTGCAGTTTCGCTTGTTACTTTATCATATTTCACACTCAAACTTGTTCTCTTAAATGCGCAAATCTGAAAAGTATGGTTATAGGTAGAGGTTTTAACTCTTGAATTTCAGAAGCAAACGACAAACCTTTTCCTTTGCAGCTGTTATTAGATCAGGGTGCGCCTCACTAAGTTTCATTAAGAAAATGTAGAGCATAATATGTAAGTGTCTTTAGTGATATCTTCTATGCTTCGGACATTCTTTCTTTGATGACACTTTTACCTACCGTTCAGCTTTGGCACAACTCACACATTTTCTGATATGTTGGGACCGTCTTAAATTCATGTTTTCGTACCATTTCGTACTTGCAAGCAAGGTTTAGGAAACGGCTGCTGTAGCGACTCTCACTGCAACATTCATAACAGCAGTGCTTTGTAGCACCTTTCCGAGTGTTTTGATCACTTGCCATTTTGCTAGTTGCTACATGACAAGTTAGTTTTTGTAACAATTGCAATGTACCTACACTGTTATAAAAATTCCCAGCCTCCTCTAACCAGGTTTATTTTTGAACGCTCGGTAGTTATAGAGGGCAGTTATTGTGTAATCTGTTGTAAATGTATGTCCCTGCCTCTTTGACTTGAGTCCACTGTCTCAGAATTGAAACTAACCGTACAATTTCTGACAACAACTTCGCATTTATTAAGAACCACCGTAAGTTATCTTACAGGGTGGACCACCTGTTGTTGAGTTTTGACTGCACACTCACTTTTGATTATTTTTCAAAATCTAAAAACTTTGAAATTTACTAATGTCACAAATAAACGGCGTATGTAACCATTAGTAACACCCAGGCAAACTTTACAAAATATTTACTAGATGCTTTTAGAACTATATTTAAGAAGGATCAAAAGGAATCGAACATAAAACCTTTTATGGAACTCGTCTAGATGACTAAATTATAGACTCGCTTCTCCATTTTGTATAATAATTATGGATATAGCTTAGTTTTTGCATTATAACAGAGAATAACAAACTGATCGCATATATCATAGCAAGCATTTTGTCAACAAATATATAACAAATACAGACGATGTATGAATCATTTGTGAAGACCCGGTATAACATTTTTCATATTTTCATATAAAATTATTCCTTGTAAAAGCTAACAATTTTAAAAAAGTGTATTTAAGCCAAGCAAAATTTAGAATCCAATTTTAAAAAAATATCACGAAAACATCAATGGAATACAAATGTGTTGTGTCACCCCTGCTAATTAGAGATAGGTAAACCAAATCTACAACGTTAAATCTTTCCATGAAAGTGCTTCGACATCTTTAGTCCTGTTGTTCAAATGAATGATGAAGAGCGCAGATATCCGGCATTCCGGTCAGGCAGGTACAGCATGACGAATGACAGCAGATTGATCGTTGACATTGACAGGACGAGGATTCAAAACAAACGTGCATCTCGAAAGAGAACCGCGGTCGTAGCTCACTACGATCGTTCCTTAATCGAGCTGTCACCGAACGGGTCCAACGTCATACATTTGACACGGTCACAGTTAGATGTACAGACCCGACAATCACTTCAACACGGACACCACTGCGACCCTCATTTATTACACGTGTACAGGTGGGGTCGCACATCATATAGACAACCACGGCGACCTAGGACAAAGCAAGTCACGCCGTTGGCGATAGCTAAGGCTGTGGTGGTCTTTTTTTTATCAAATATTCAAATGATCTATTACATAACTATAAATTATAAATCCTGAATTAAAAATTTTTAATTCAAAGCTCCTTAAGGTCAAATGAATAATTACTAATTTTTAACCCCACTGTCATTTGGGGCTGTTTGATGGCTAACAATTTCAATAATCTGACAGTTTCACCACGGGCCGATCGTTCTCGGAACGGTAACGAGTGGCGAAGTGCTCCTCGTCGTGTTTTATGCCGGTTTTAGTGGTGTTTTATGTGCAAGGGGCCAGCATGACGGGCCCAGATCAGATCTTTCCTCGAGCTCTTGTCACACTGACACTCGTGAAAAATCGAAATTCTCTCTTTTTTACACCGGACCCACGAATAAAAAGATCTTAAGTACAGATAGAAAAGCTAAACGGCAATAAGTCCTTATCCTAAGAGCTAGTTTCGGATCTCGGGATCCATCTACGGCTCGTTTCTTGCATTGTTATGAGTGCCGGCGGCGGCCCGAACAGCCCGGTCTTGCCTAGCCGCCACCCGGAAAAACCGCTGATTGTTATTCTATGGTCCGCACTGCATTTACTTTATTGCCTCCTTTACAACCGTTACGGAAAGATAAAACAAAATAGGAATCTTAGTTTTCGATCAAATTGCCGGAATTCGGGATGAAGCAACTACATGCAAATCGAGGGTGAATCCGCCTTATAGTTCTGGGAGAGCGTTCCAAAGGGATTTGCGAATACTTCAACTTCCATTGAGGTAAGTGTACTTTGTTCTTTTATACTATCTGTCAGTAACATGGGTACACATTAATAACTAAATAAGGACAAGGATAAGTACAGTATTATTCATACAACCGGAAGGCGTCAAAATTGTTCATCTAACTACATATAAATTTAATATCCTGATGTACCCGATATACACAGTGTTTTTTTTTTTTTTTAAACTGGCCATAGGGAATCCCATGTTAAATTTTTCACCTAACATACCTGGACAATATTTCTCTTAATTTCAATAGCCATTTTACTCCAAAATTCAAAAATATCTTTAATAAAATAATAATAATTATACATCAAGGTTGAGAAGACATTTTTCTTACCCGAGCTATTTTATTACCCAAGATACGAAGCATCTTTAATTATTACTTCTATTATATATTTATTGAATAAACCAGTTGTTGGAGTATTTGATGTATGTTGATTACCCCAACTGGCGCCCACATTTCTGGTAGTTTCCGTCCCCTCAGAGGCTCAGGCTGCATAGCCGGAGTACGGGTGGGGCAAACCTGAGGTGCCCGAGCTACAGATAAGTCTACGCCGCTCATCTGATCAAAACCGTACGATGGTCAAACACCCCGGGGTACTGGCTTCATTGCCTGTTCCGCGAGGACTGCATGGCCAAGAGGGTGACCTTCGGTTTAATTCTCTCCATTGCTTCTCGTGGAACATTTTATGGACAAAAAGAAAAACAAGAGAATGAAGAAAGCCTATTAATATGGGCGACCGTCAAGAGCCTATGGAACTGGCTGATCAGCCAGGCCGAAAAGGTGATTACAAACTTGTGAGCATCGACGAAGACGCCAACGAAACCCTCGGCAGCCCAAAACCAAGAGCCGATAGGGTGCATCTGAGTGGAGTAGCTCGTAAACGTTTCAAATTCCACCTACGAACAGGGGCTCCGGCTGAAGAAGCCAGAAAATTGGCTCTCGTGCCGTTCGAGGGTAGGGTTGTCACAGACAAGGGTCCCAAAGGAAATCGGTCTGATGGCAGTACACCCGAGGTGCATGAGAAACAACGCACGAGGACGACTGAAGGAAGGTGCAAAGCCGTCTTTCAGCCAAATCGCATCTGGAGTAAGGGTTGGAAAAATACCCTCAAACTTTCCAGACTTACTTCTGACAGTGGAGTCTGCTAAAAATTGTGGAAAAGGAGAAGGAGGATCAAATAAAGCCCCGTTTTTCACCAGATCCACAAAAGACTGGTCTAGACATAACTTCTGTAGAGTAAAACCCTGGAAAGGATCGTCCTTTAACGTGATGGAAGAGGCAGAAATGCTTAACACAGAAATTCTTGTGGGCTATCTATCGGGGAGCCAGTAATATCCCGTTGAAAAGATTCTTGCACTTCAAAGCCACCAGCTGGAGGGTTATCCAGAGAAATCCGGTCGGTCCGATGAGCCAATTGAGTTAGCTACAAATTCGGGCAAACTCAACTTCACGCGAAGGGAAGCAAGCTCGAAACAAGAGCTCAACAAGAGACGGTAGACTTTATTTCAAAAGCACTTCAAGAGAGTTCTGGCGTACGCCCCAAGGAACCTGCCGAAAAGCAGGGGCCGCATGGGACAAAACCAAATCTTTCACGGGGACCGCCCAAGAGGCAGTCGGCCAAGAAGAACTCCAAAGGCGGGCAAAAGCTTCGGGGCCCTTAGAAGCCTAACCCGAAGAAGGATGCTACTAAATAACCCTCTTCATGGCACTAATGTGCAACCTGATAAGCGTCCAACACTCAAAGGCAGTGTCAAGTGCCTTGTATTGGAGGTTTATCAAGAAGAAGGCCTAGGGCTAATGCAAGAGCCCTGACTTAATGGAGGCTGCGGAAAAAAAGGTTCTCACAAACATTATTGACTTTGCAAAAAGGCTGGAGTTTCTCATAGAATTATTACGTAGGGTTTTGGAACAAAAGATCAAGGATTGTCGCAGTTCGATAAGGCTGAAAGAAAGCCAGTAGTAGTTTCCGTTGGAAAAAAGTTGTAAGCAAGGTAAGTTGATCTGCGCCCAAGCTGAATTAGTAGGACCTTTTGCTGGTGCAAAACTTAGTGTTTTTCTCTGGCCACCTTTTTTTTCCCTTTTACACCATTTCATGGTTTGTTTCTTTTTACTTTAATCCTTTCATGATTTCGCTATTTTATCTTCACTTTCTTTCACCTTTTTGTCGTTTATACCTTTACTTTATAATTTTATTTAATTTTTGTTTTTGTCCTTTTATCCTTTATTCTTTTGTAATTCCACACATTCGTACTTTTTTAAATACATACTTTATCCTTTTGTTCGTTTATTCTTTCATCTTTTCATCATTTTGTCCTTTTATCCTTTCGTTATTTCATATTTTATTCTTTGTCCTTTCATAACTTCCCTTTTTCCTTCTATAGAAATTTTTCTTTTTTTTTCTATAGAGTATTAGATAAATTTTATTATCTTTTCCTTCTTTGATTATTTCGACCTTTTATGCTTCATCTTTTTGTTGTCTCTCCTTTCATGTGTTTTCCGTTCTTCACCCTTTCACGCTTTCGTTCTTTATCCTCTAGTCCTTTCGTTTTTATCTTTTCATTCTTGCTACTGTAGTCAGACCAGTAGGTAGCAATACATTATTATTTTTTTAAATTCTGGAATCTTTGATTTCGGTATATTAATTCTACATTTCTCGAATTTTAGGAGCTTTGGAAAGAAAAATTTAAAAAGAAAAAACCTTGAAACTTCGTAAATTGACTTTTAAATTAACTGTCAGTATTTTCTGGCTTTTTTAAATGTGAGTGTAATCATGCCTGTTTGCCAGTCTTCTGGGGATTCTTTCTTTTAGATAGTAATTCAGCTTTTTAAGAGGAATCCCTCCTCGGTGGACCAGTCCACTTTGAATAATTTTTAGGAGAGTCCGTAGGACCTGTGGGCTGAGCTTGAGCTGTGACGTAGCGTCGTAAATCCTGGTATACGTTGGCCTGTCGTGTACACTCCAAGAAAATTCGGGCAAGAAACTAACGAGAAAACCAGCGGCAGTGCCACCTAAAGCAATTTTAAAATTTGGACAAACAGGCGCTAAGGAAGGGAGCATTAATGAGTTAAAGTTAAATAAAATAAATGGACTATTAGGCAGTTAGGGCAAGCTTGTTTATCTTGTTTATCCGTATCCGTAGCGCGTATCCGTATCTCTTTTCTATACGTACGATTCACATAAACCACCCGATGGTTGCAGTTCCTACCTCGGCATATCTCCCCAGGTTGGCGTATCCTTACCAAGATATGGAAAAGGGGAGGAGCTATACGTATTGAGATACGGATACGCGCTACGGATAAACACGTTTGCTCTAACTGCCTATTATCTTACAAATAGGAACTTGATAAAAATACCATTTTTTTCTCTTCTAATAAAAATAGTTATTTATCCGCAAACGTCACAAAAGTGACAACATAATATGTGCCCCCATTGACAAGGTAAAAGTGTCACTTTATCTGATTAGGCTCATAAAGTAGACAACAGGTGTTATTTTATGTGCTTAATCAGATAATGAATTCTTTCAAATTCTTACTAAATTGTTTTCTAATTTATTGAAAGTGAAACTATCGAGGGAGTGAATGGGGAGGCGTGTAAATGAAACGATTAGCGTAGTAGCTGCCTTCCCCTTGAGGGCCTCCTTGTTTTATTTACAAGGGCTTCCGACCAAAGGGCCCTGACCAAGGGGGCTCCCGACCAAGGGGGCTCCTGACCAAAAAGGCTCTCGACCAAGGGGAGACCCGAACAAGGCGGCTCCTGACCAAGGGGGCTCACGATCAAGGGGGTCACGACCAAGGGGGCTCCCGACCAAGCGGGGCCTCGACCAAGGAGTGACCGGAACAAGGGGGTTTCTGAGCAAGGTTTGCGGATAAAATAGTATATATAATTCAGAGCATAAGTCGCTTTATGTGCTTCGCCTGGACTTAACCAGTCAACAGTCCAGGCTCAGCACACAAAGCGTAACTTATGCTCTTAATAATAATAATATAATCTACTATTATTATACGAGTTCCTGTATAAATTGGGTGCTTTCCGGCATTAGGGTTTAAAAAGCACGAGTGAAACCAGTGCTTTTTTAAGCCCCGAGTGCCGGAAAGCCCCCAAAGTACACAGGATCGAGTATAATACAACGTTTATCGTTAGACACAAATTTCCAAAAAAAAAATTACCAACGGTGGGAAAGGGGAGGATAGTTTTCCTAAGAATTCTCATAACTGGAAAACAAATGGTGTTACATACGTGAAAATTGGGTTCTAGATTCTCTTTTAAAAAAGACCGGACCCGTGTTTAACGAATTTCCAAAAAAATTACCTACAGCGAAAAAAGGGGGGGGTGAATTTGAGCACTTGGACTCTCGTTTAAAAATGATTAGACCAGTGTTTGACGATTTTGAAAAAAAAAATTACCAGCGGCGAGAAAAGGGGAGGGTAGATTTGGGAAGTTTTTTTCTCAAAATTCTTATAACTTGAAGACCGACAATGTTATAGGCATGAGAATTAGCACTTGAACTCTCCTTTAAAAATACCTAGAAAATGGGCGTAAATGGGGAGGTTAGTTTTCCCCAGAATTATCCTAACTCCAAAACAAACAGTATAGCATTATAATATGTGAAGATTTGGATGTAGATTCTCATTTTAAAAAGACTGGGCCCGTGATTGACGAAACAAAATTACTTTTTGTTACTTTTTTATTAAAAACTGCTTTAAGCGGTTGTACCAATTCCAAATATAAGCGCCAGTAAAGCCGACCCCAACTTACGCGGGCAAAGCCGCGGGTAACTGCTAGTCTAATATATAAAAATGTCGTGTCACGGTGTTTGTGGGCGACCGATTTTTATAATATTTTTTTTTGTATATTTGGCAGGTATGAGAATAAGTCGTAAAGTATTTTCCACATGGACATAGGGACCCAGGGGCCTCCCTTGGGCTGGGCCGATTTTGATGATCTTTGATTTGTTGGATTTGTCTCCGCTCCGAAAAGCAGAATAACTATCAAAGCATGGACATGGGGGCTCTCTTGGGTTCCATGGGGCCCCCCTTGGGCGTGACCGATTTTTATAATCTTTGATTTGTTGGATTTGTCTCCGCCTCAAATAGTAGAATAACTATTCAAACAGGTACATGGGGCCAGGAGGCCCCCTTGAGTTTATAACTCAAGAACGGCTTTTATGATCTTTGATTTGTTGGATTGGTCTCCGCCCAGAATAGCAGAATAACTATTAAAACATTAATATGAGTCCCTCCCCCCCTTGGGTTTTATGGGCCCCTGTGTTATTGATTCTGAGGCGGCACAGAGTACGCCGGGTCAGCTAGTGTATTATTATATCATTTTTTGTCCTTTTGTGTTTGCTTTTGTATCCTTGATTTGTCCATCAGAATACGCTTTTCTATCTGTTTTTATTTTCTTTGATTTTTCCTCTTCAGTATTTTCTTCTTTGGCATTTTGAGCATACATATTCTTGTGATTGTTCCTCTAGTATATTTGTCGCTCTTATTTGTCCTTTGGTATGTGCTTCAATAACCTTGTTTAATTTCTGCTCTTCCATTTTTTTCGTATTTTTTTGTCTTTCGGAATTCTCTTGTGCTTATTTACAAAAAATATCCTTGTTTTTTTCTAAAGTATATAACGCGATAGTTTATGAAGATTGAGGAAATCAATAAAAATTTAAAGTTACTGAAATGGTAGTACATATTACAGATGAATCACTTCTTCGCACAAATCGGTGTTGTAAATCTTTTCATTTTTTTATTACTATTCACATTCTTGCTATGTCTTGTTTTAATTTTTTAAATTACACAATTTAATATTACTGCCGTCTCTTAAAAAAATTTACTCAGCTGTGTCGGATTTACTATCTTCAAACTATAAGATGATGCAGAACAACTTACTTTATTGCAGGTTTCGGAATTATTCTGTAGTGTAGATGTTTTCGTGAAAAAAGGCAAGTCTGCTTTTCGAAATCTTAAAAAAAATTATTATAAGTATAAAGGATTCATGATAGCCACCTTTACAATTTAAGCGTGTATAAACCTGCCGATTGTATTCTCTCAAATTGCTACACTTTTTCGTTGAGAGATTTAGCCCAAATTTCGTCTACTTGAGTACTGGAGGTTCGATGGGAGGAGTTTTGAGTACTCCGTCTTTCGGCGCTAGGCGGCAGCATTTCACAATGTAGAAAATTCGTTAAAATTATATACGTAAGGGTTTCAAATTTGCCTTAAAATAATGTCTATATCTTAACGAAAAGATGTAAGATTTTTCCAGATGATAGAAAGAACCCATATGTACCCATCTCTAGTGTTAAAATTTTTAATTTAGTTTTCGTTATGCCAAAAAAAAAATTGACAAAATGTGTAATATTGATATATTTCCGCCATTTATTAGAGCATCTTATAAGTAAAATTTCAAAAAAATATTACTAGACATGTGTAGATTGTCAATTTTTCTTTCATTTGGTGTCAAAAACATGAACTTTCCTTAATATTTACGGTAAATTTTAAGGGTAATTCCAACCAACTCGCAGCACCGGGGTAGGGATTCCTCTTAACCGACTTCAAAAAAGGAGGAGGTTCTCTATTCGATTGTATATATGTTTTTATTTTAATTCTTTTCTTTAGAACAATGTTGCAATGATGCAGACAAATTACCATGAAATTTGTCTGCATCTCTGCTAGTAGATTTTTTAAGTATTTCTTTCTTTAACATTGTTCCGAAAAATAGAATAGAATATTTCTTCCATATGCTTTTCTTCGTACTGCTGCCTTGACCTGTTCTATCCAGGATCTGGTTTTGATCTGATGTCAAATTCAATACCTCAAACTAAACGTCAAAAAAATCAATCTATTTATCTTTCAAGATTACATAGTCACAATGTTATAAAAACATGGTTGTTCTAAGTGTTTAAAAATTACTTCTTTCGTTAATGATGCGATAAACGAAAACATTTATATCGTCAAATCTGAAATACGTCCCCTCAAGTTCATGGGTGTTGTGATTGAAGTAGAAAACACGTTTAGGGCCGAACATCTCCGATTTTAATAAAATCGAACATATTTATGGGACGAGTGGGTTTGTGCAGGTTGCGGATTTGACTTGTAGAATAGCGATTGCCTTTTGGCAGACAAATAACGACGGAATTATTCCATTATTCAAATCGACGGCGGTTGGGAGTAGGCAGTAGAGTAGAAACACAGACAATGCGTTCGCCCGCCCGATACCGAATTATTCAAACAGCTGTAAAACGAAGAAAGGATTGATATGAGGAGAGCACACTGCGCTAAATGTATTCATTAAACCTATTTACATAGTACATTTGCCGGCAAAGGCATTAGCATTCGCTAAACAAACACCGCCATCAATTAATCTCGGAGACCGTTGCGCCGAGAAAGAACCGGAGACGGACCTGAATTACAGCCCCTCGCATCCATCTCGAAACTGCTGCTGCTTCTTTAACGTAGAAAAGGATACACCGCAAGGCCGACGTTTTAAATTAAAAAAAGCTCACTTGTTCCATTTGTTAGCTTACTTTCCAGGTATGGACGCTGTAACAAAATTCACCAAAATGGCTATTTTCTCACCAATTTCAAGTTAAAATTTTATAAAAACATCAGAACCAAAATTTATCTGTGAAATAAATACTGATTTTTTGAGAACGCTTGGAATTGTTTTAAACTGAAATTGTAATTATATAAAAAAATAAAAATGATAACAACCAAAAGATAATAGAATTACCTACTGTAATAGGATTTAATGTTATAAGTTAGGTAGGTTACTTGTGACGAGTCCAGAATGTCTAAACGAGTAACTACCGGACGTGTATCGTAATGCATTTTATTTCATACTGTAAGCGTGTTCTTCATTTTTTCATTTCATTATTTTATGAAAATCGCCGAAAAATACGTTTGAAAATGTCAGATTACTATAAGATTTTCATGTATAAAAATGAAACTGTCCGGTAAATATTGCCTAGCGACACTTACCGCTCTAATACTGTAATAGCTCACGTACCGGACTCAAATTGATCATGTCATTTAACATCTACCGGACAGTATGAAATAAATTAAATAATATGATAGTGGACGATACATTTATCCAACATAAAGATACACAAAGAGATCTCAATAATTAAATTAACATAATGAAAGATTAACAATATATCAAAATGAAAATGAAAACGAGATTACTACAAACTAATGAAAATGAAATTGCCATAAATTAATTAATAAACAAAATAAAAGTTCTAAAACAATAAAAAAAAAAACAAATAAAGTTGAGTATAACTGAGGTGAGTTAATATAACAAGTTACTACCTGACCTAGTGTTGAGCTTTAGTCAGGGTCATACTCTACCACACAGCCGCTAAATTTGGACACTATAATCATGGCCAGTCTGTATATATCTGGGTGACTTTGAAAGCATTCTGTGTATACTCAACAGACTTGTGGCTCAAACATCAATAGTTATGATATTATAACAGAAATTAACCGACCTGGTACCGAGGGAAAAAGCCACGACAGCTACAGGGCCTTCGATATGATTTCTACGCAATGCCGGTTAGTACACACTTGTCAAACTGAAATCGACACAACGGTACGAGGCGTACAAAGCTCGGTTACCCGATATTTTCAAATAATACAAATAAAACAAGGCAAGGAGCCAAGCGAATCTCCACGACATCCTTAACATCGCCATCGTCAAGAACTTCAGTTGAACGATGAAGCAGGAAGGTGAATTAGACGAAATTCGCCGCGAACTGCGAAGCCTACAAAGATTTTCCACAAATTATAAATGCCGCAATCGAAGTCTTCAAGAACAAGATCAGCAGCGCAATAGCGGACACCAGCGAATAACTCACTCAGATGCCATCTCAACGGCACACGGTTCCAAATCGAATCGTAAATCACATCTGTGAGAAACGCAAACAGTTTCCCCCGATCCACGGAAGCAACGGTATCGTCTTCACGGAGAAGAAAAAGCCGAAACTTTCGCCGACAGTATGAAGCTGCTATACAGAGTAAACCTCCAGAATGCCCAAAAAAGGTCCGAGATCTCATCGATGAAGTCCCTAGAGCCGAAATCCCTCCCACGAAACCCCTTGAAATCCGCCTCATCCTCCGAGACCTGTAGCTGCGGAAAAACCCAGGCAATATTACCAACACTGAAGAAACTCCCAGATAGCGCCGTGGACGCTTTGGCTAGTATTTGCAACGCAATATTCAAACCTGGCTTAAAACGCGCGATCGTGATCTTCAGTTCGTCGCAGAAAGAGTAATACAAAACAGACTCGCCCACTGCATTAAGATGACTAATGCCCTCCCAAACAAACTATTTGGATTCCGTCCAAAGCATTCCCCCGACTCGTGGAATACGCCGGCACCGGGCGAAATCAAGTGGCAATTTTTCTCGACGTGGTAAAAGCCTTCATTCAACACCGTCTAACACGATGGATTAGTTCTACTAGTGCTTAATGCCTCTGGAATTGGTCCAACTTCTCAATTCCTTCCTCAGAAACAGTTCTTTCTGTGCCCGCAGAGGAAACACTCTGTCCCTTCAGGGATCTGTCCTTTCACCTACCTTGTACGCGGACATCCCAAAGACCGCAAACACGACGCTCGCTATCTACGCAGACGACACAGACTACACAGTCAAGGATCGACAGGCAGGAAGCTATCGACATGTTCGAAGACTGGTGCCAGAACGGCTGATGGACGTCAACTCTCAGAAGAGCACGTCCTCGTGACACGCCGACTCGTTCAGCCCGAGGGAGAAATCGACATGTTCAACCGGGTCATTCCCTAGGCTAACCAGGTAAAATACCTAGGTGTCATCACCAATAAAAAGCTCGACCAGCACCTCGAGTACAGAAAGGGAAAAGGGAAACTGACAGTAGGCAAGCTCTCCTCGCTGGTCTGTAGGCGGCGCAAAATGTCGGTTAAGAACAAACTGTTGATTTACAGCTCAATCGGTCGTCCAACTTTAAGATCAAAAAGAAAAAAACTCGGCGTGGCACATACACGTGCAGTCGGCCGGAGACATAAAAAGGAAAGAAAGATCTACGAATGCGCTACCCCGTGCTGTGCCGAAGGCTACAGCGGGAGTACAAAAGCGACCCTCAGTAGGGCGAATTACGTAATTGTAATTACGACGGTTTATAGCTATAAGTCGAGGTAAGTATATTGTAACCCGCTTGGGTGTCCGACAACGACGATTCGACGATTTAATTAGTTTTACGTTACACGATAGAGCCGATAGAGTTGAACTAAGTTGTTACTTTAAATTATGAATTTAAATCATTACAGTTACGGTCACGGAATTTTGGCCGTCACTTATCATTTATTGTCATAAGATGTAAGGCGACCCTTAGGTATTCGTAACCTAACTTTCTACTATTTCAAAGACTTGTTATTTTGACACTGACTCACTCGCATGAAAACACTAACAGTCACAAATTTTTAGATTTCAATTTCAAAAAGTCAATCATAATGACAATAAAGCATGGACTACATCCATATTCTTTTAATTGACATTAAAGTGACGGCTAAAATTCCATGGCCGTGACTGTACTATTTTAAATTATTGCTTGGTCAATGTCCACAAAAAAAAAACGACACAAGAACCGAGAACAAGAAATGACGAGAAAAATGTCTTATCTGTCCCTGGAACTCTGGTTTGGGGTGTGTGAGGACTTCCAGAAGGAGACGACGACCATTCTCTAGCCCCTGGCACCAACGAATCCTCGATAGAAGCGTCCACGCTGGAACTTCCAAGGGATATCATGATACCCTCGCTCGATGGCGTAGTTCCACTTAGGTGGTGAGAGGTTTTAGGGTTCACCACGAGCCAGTACTGCTTCCAAAGGGAACGAAATGTGGACGCACCACGTGCACGACTTGTTCTGTGGTTTTAATCCCCGCAGGTTTAAAATGATTCCGTCGTTTTCCGATTATTTTCAACGGTACGAGAATCACACTCTTAGATGAAACGGTTGTGCTAATCCCTTGCGGATATTTCAAATTTAATTGCACGAACACCACGTTTCATCAACCACCGAACAAAATGTCTCCTTTTGACAGACACGCTGCGGGAAGAAGGCCTCTAACAAAACACGCGCACAAGCGACGCGGTGACGTTTGACGTACGTACGTAAAATTATCTTCACACTCCCCTTTCTCCCTATAGGAAATTTCCGGAGAAATTTCACCAAAACAACCCAAACAAGAAAGAAATCCTCAAAAATTGTTGGCACTATAGCAGTTCCCACTAAAACATTGTAATCGTGACCGCGATGACCTCCTCTCCGGCAATTCCTTTTCCTTCTGAAGTGACCACGACCGCACCAACGCAACCAACACCACGAGAACGCTCTGCGTCGCGTAGGATGGCATTTTTGCGTCGGTGCAGAACGTCCTCCCCCCTAGTGCTGTCGGATTCGACGGCACCACCGAGGACACCTCATCCAGGTCCAAAATGCCATTGAGTCTACCATCGCAGACCCAACTACAACGAACCACTAATCAAACAAACTATAACGATGGTGCAAAGTGTACGACCGCAGACCGACCGGCAAACCCACGTTCAATCATGCTGAAGAGACTGGGGTGAGCACCCCTCGGCGTACTCACCGAACCGAAGCCCGAATATTTTCTTGTCTCCTTTCACCCCTCGTTCTCTCCTTCCACACGTACCTTCTTTCACACCTCGATCTCCTTCGGCCCCCACACAATGCACACCCGACCGCCTCGCAAATGGACGGGTTTGCGAGATCGCTACCCTCCGAGTAGACGTCCCTCACAATTGGTACAATTGATGGAACTAAACTCTCCACTAGAAGCAAGTCCATCAATTCAAAGTCAAAATCGGTGAAGCAAAGACCCTTTCCTAAGAATTGGAAATACTATACGGTTCTCTAACCTAACGACACGGTACGTGGCAACCCATAAATTCAATGAACGATACGATACGATGCGATGCGATGCGATGCGATGCGATGCGATGTGATGCGATACGAGACGATGCGATACGAGACGATTTACCACGACCACGGATACCGAAAAACAGAACTCGACAACATTCTCAGGGTCAACGATCTCTTCGAAATCCAACTAAAATTGACTTGGCGTCAATCGAGTTTTTCTGCCAACAGGGACCCTACAACCATGAGTGGTTTCACTCATCTCAGTGGTTTAGGCCTAAGCCAGGAGTCAGGTTGTTTGAGCCCAATTAGAATGTCTAAGTCAAAGCAAAATAAACCATCCAAACGAAATTGACTTGAGCGGTTCTACTCATTTAGGTGATTTAGGCTTACGCCTGGGGTCTGGTTACTTGAGCCCAAAGTCCATACCGACAACCAAAGAAGAAAACAAAATCCACAACCAAAATTGACGAATTTCCGAGAACGTCAGGACGAATTAACTACTCATTCGAAACAAAACCGATGGATAACAACGAGCAGTACTCTGGTACTCTATTCGAACGTTTTGCCAGGAACAAACCTCTTGAGGTCCTTGACGTGCCACCGACGCTTACCCCTATTCTCATCACCTTCGAGAATATAGGGGCCATATCCGATCTTACTTTTTATGGGAAACGGACCAACATAACGAAGCGCCAAAGACGATGAAAGGTGCCGAGTGGCGTTGGACAACTGATAATTCTTACGCCATACCAAGTCACCAGGAGCAAATTCCGCATGGCGACGCCGAAGATTATAGTGCTGGGCACTCTTATTATAGGCCTCATCTAATCGACGTTGGACAGTTGTAAAGAGCGTATCAAACCCGTCTGAGTCCACACTCCAATCACCAAACTCGACGTCATCCATAGATTCCAATTCCCCAAAAAGTTTTCCGGACCGAACGAATTTACGACCGAAATTAAGTCGATATGGAGTAAATCCGGTTACTTGGTGCTTCGAGGTTCGGAGAGCACACGCAAACTTCCCAAGATGAATGAAAAAAGTAACGAAATATGTAAGGTTAATGAAAAGATAAAATTATCTTCACAATGTTTACCGATTTCTTCGTCAATTGTGAACCAATTTGTAAAATTCTTTTTTAGCCTTACAGCTGTAAATTACGTTCTTTAAGAAACGCGAAAAAAAAAAGATCCTTTATGATAAATATTGGTCGTATATTTTGAAAGAAGATACCCACTTAACTGCCTTTGAATAAGTTTCTAAGATATAATAATGACCAATTTAAAGATACTCTCGAATGCGCACCATCTCGTGGTATAAATAGTAAGCATCTCAGTTGCCTATTTACCTTATTTATAATGTCAATGTCAATCTAAAAATGTTAATTTTCTGCGATTATTATTGTCATAAAATACAATAATATAGCAAAATGGGTGAAGTCATTGAACTAAAAGTAAAACACGTCAACAATAAGATAATGAAAGAGTTAAGGTAAGTCAAGAAAATACTCCAAAAACATAATGTTGTAGGACGGTGTTTTGCGGCCAGATTTTTCGTAGTTTAGTGTAGTGATAGTGTTAATTTTAAGTTTAGAATAGATTAATATAAAACACCACGCGTCCTGTTGCGACATAACATGAAAATTGCAACAGGAAGCGAGCGTGTGTTCAGACGGCAGACGGAGTGGAAATGGCGCCAGCCGCCGAGAGTTTAACTTTATACTGTCTCCCACTCCGTCACGCCCATCACGCACGCTCTCGCGATTTCGCTGTTTTCACGCATGCGGTCGCGAGTGGTTAGGTTAGATTAGTTTAGATTAATGGTTAAACGCTCGCGCTATAGATTAAGTATATTTTTAATTAGATTTGAGTATAATTAATGTTAGATTTTGGGGTGAATAGGCTGCAGCCAATCAGGAAGCAGGACGCCGGCTGCGATCGGGTTTTACCCGGTCGCAGGTATAAAGGCATGTCATTTTCTGGTTGGAAAGGAGTTCCATTCAGCCCTCGAAAGAGGTGTGTGAATAAAAAAAACGTTGAAAAAATGAGAGACTTTTCTTTTAAGAAAAAAGACAAATAAAAAATAATGAGAGACTAAAACGACAAACGACCCAATCCCCTACTGGCCTGTGGACAACATCTTCGAGAAGGCATCACCAGGTTCGAGTTCCAGTCTCACCAAACCCTCTTCGACGTCGGTGGTGTACTTCGGTCCCGGTACCTCCAAGGGTAACCGCCGCCCCCGTAACAATAACCTCTCTCATATTTTTAAGAATTGCACCCTATGTGATCTTATGCATTCCTACAACTATCTTGCACTATCCTGCACCTATCTTTATGTCAATAATGTGAATGTAACTTTGGTGAAACGATAATTTTTGTAAAATAGGGGCGCCGAGTGGAAACTTCGTCAACGGCATACATTATGTGTGTGGTAGGTATTTTACATCACTCAGTTTTATTAAAACACTCCGCTTCGCGTCGTGTTTCAATATTAAAACTTCGTGATGTAAAATTGAACCTACCACACTTATAATGTAATATACTATTTTTATTTGAAAGAGTATACTTGAGGTGGTGCCATTATCAAAAAGTCACGATCTGGTTAGGGAATCCCATGGAAATTGAGGAAAATGCTCAAATTTTTCCTACCTTTTATGTATATTCACCGATTTCTTCGTTAATTTTATTGTGAACCAGAAGAATGTTGATAAATCCAAGTGGAGTAAATTTAAATTAAAATTTAAATATATCTAAGTCGAACTCCACAAACTTTAATGAGCGTAAAATTACAAATGGAACATGTTTCGGCAGAACACAACTGCCATCATCAGCCCTTAAAGAATATTAAAAATTATAATTTATAATATATTAAAATTTTAATTTTATTGTGGACTGATTTTGAAAATTCTTTTTTTATTTGAAAGGGTATTATACTCTTGAGGTGGTCCCATTGTCACCAAGTCAGGATCTGATGCGGGGATCCTATGGAAATCGAGGGAAATCCCCAAATTTTTATTTGCCGTCGTTTCCACATTATTCGAGAAGCGTCTTTACTAGGTCTACTCATCACGTAAAATGGTAAAAAAAAATAAAAAAAAGAACCGACTTCAAAAAGTGAAAAATAATTGAATACATGTATTATTACATGTGCTACCTAATGCTCTGTTTGAAGTCGGTGCCAAGCCAAATAGATAGTAGATAGATAGGCTTCCCGCTCCCGCCACATCACAAGTCTCCCGGCCAAACGACCCAAACGGCAGACGGTCGTCTCGAATGATATCGAATTTTTTATGCGTTATAACGTTGTTGATATATTTATTTGTATAATTACAATATGTTACAAATTTGTAACCTATTTGGCTTGGCACCGACTTCAAACAGATCGTTATGTAGTATGTACTTGTAATAATACATGTATTCAATTATTTTTCACTTTTGAAGTCGGTTCTCCTTTTTTTTAAAGCTATTTTTTCAGATACCTTGTCGAGTCGTGGGGAGTAGATAGCAACGTTTGGGGCTATTTATAATCAACAACTTTAGAACTGTAAAATAACTTAACAAATAAGATTTGTATGAAATTTTTTGCCCGTAAAGCGGAACAACCGGGCTTAAACATATGTCTGCTCTCTTCAACTTCTTCAACTCGATCAAATGTAGCAATGAATGGCCAATAGAGTCTAAACATTTTATCAGGATTCATTCATGATTTGAAATGAATGATGAAAATAGAAGAAATGTTTGCAGTACTCAAACTTTTTAAATCTTAAAATCTAAATTTTAAACTTTTCTATTAAATCGAGAAATATTTTTCAAAATTTATTATGGATAGAACCGATTTCTTCTTAAATACTTCTAACCGCCCAGTGTATTGTAATGTTTTTACCGCATTTGCTACCGCATCATGTGCTACCTTTCACCGATTGACAACTGTCATAAGCGGTTTATAGTTAGTTCGGGAAAGTAACTATTTTTTGTTTGTAAACTTAATACAAGAAATTAAAAGTGTGGAAGTAATTCACACCACCTTCATTCTCCGACTGTTCGAAAAAAAGGACCATATCTTGACCACTACAAGTCAGCCAAACATATCGCAGTGAGAAAAGTAAAGTATCGCAATGTAATCAAGAGCTGAAGAACAGACTAAAAGGCCTTAATAAGATTGTTACTTCCCTAGCCAAGACACCAAACCTGTCTTCTCCGTAAACGAAAGACTTGCTTGGCCAACGAAATATCTAGAAACAAATCTGCTGTAATTTCATGATGGCAGTTGATTCATTGACCTGTTTATAATAATTGCTAAAACCGTACATAGGCATTTGTTACACGCTGCAATCTAATACTCCTCGTTAAAATTCTTAGTGATCACCTCGTTCAATTATTGCACCATCATTACTCTAGAGGCTGTATGTACACAAAAATTGAATTTATTTTCATGAATGTGCGAACGAGCATCGAGTTAGGTATGTGAAAAGCTCGAAAAATAAATGCGTTTCGATGTAAAAATCACGACCGGCGAGACGAATGAATGTCCCAGTAGAACAATTCCCAATATTTTACTGTCCGCGCTTGTCCATCAGCGTTACAATTAGGTAAATAATGTGTACGTGATATAAGTGTGTTCCGTGCTAGGGCCATAAAAGTCCTCTCTGTAAATACATCATCTCGCGCCCCGATAAAAACTTAATTCGTGTTTTATGGGCCCCTCCCCGCACTTAATGGATAGTAGACAATGAAGTCGCTTTTATTCAACGTAGAGTCAGTATTTATGGCCTAAAATGGGATGGCCTCTGCATTTCTATGCGTGTTCTATGCCCACCTATCAGCTCGTCCATCTATTGATCCTTTCAATCATCGCCACTGATAAATTATAGCCTTCCATCGCCAAGGGATTTGAAGCCACATTCTTGTCCTATACTCACCTAAATCTAATAACCCCACGGGGGAAATTTAAGAATATTTTGTCTATTCGATAATATAATGCAGTTTAATTTACTGTGTTCAGCAAACACTCCGTACAGAAAATTGTACAGCTAGAAAAAGTAGACATTTTGTGGCATTTTCAATTATACGGATTTGTACTGTTTATGAAGTTTCAGAATTTCTGTGAAACGATAGAAATGCTGAATATAACACACGAAATATTTCATCCATGCCCTTGCAGCTTTGTGATCTAATATGAGTCGATAGGAAAGTTTCGCAATTAAAATAATCCTTGACAAATAAATGGAATATTCTGTTACATACGTCCAAAATTTAAATTGTATAAAATGAACTTTTCAGTCCTTTATGCCAGGTGAAGGAAGCAGTAATCAAATTTATTATTTAAAGGGCACACATACTGACACGTGCCCTTAAAACTTACCCAATTTGCGAACTACAACGCGCTTCTCCGTCTCCAACGAAAACTTTGGTTTCATTTTAAACTTGGATATTCTTACATGCCTTCCTTTTACTTCCACTTCAACTTTCTCACCACGCCATTCCTTTAATCTGATTATTACTTCAAATCGGAGCAGACATAAATTAAAGGACAATCTTTTTCAACAAAAGTTATTTCTTTAAGTATCTATTAAAATCGTAAATTACATCAAGAGTTTTTCATGCAATTACAGAAATGCACGCAATTGCAAAAATATGCTCAACAAAGGGGGCGACAGCTTCCAGACGAGAAATAATTAATTAATACAGTATTTACAGACACTTGGCTACATAACTAAGAATGTGTAGAAAGGCATCTTATTTTTGATGATAATTAAATTTCTTGGCAGTCTACTATTTAGAGAGTGTTTACGATTGGCAATATTGTGTTAAATTTAAGACATTAAACCAATAAAGTAATAAACATAACACTAATTAATTCCGATTTTATAGGCAATCGTCTTAGAAGCAGAATTGCTACTCAACGATCTTGATGTACAAAATTAATCAAACTTAACCAGCATCTCGATGTGTATTTAAAAGGCATAAAGGTTTAATGCTATTATAATAATCTAATCAAGTGGAAGATCACATGAATTAGTGCATGCTTAAAATACGAATAAACGATCAGCCGATCTCCCGGTAGTCGATCTTTTTATAAGAGGATATAAAATTCCCATCTTTTGACAAGCAATAATTTACTCATAAAACCCCAGTCGTAAATGGCGTGTTTATTTTTAATATCATTTATATCAACATACATGGCACTATGCAACGCGTTTACTGCAAATATTCATTTTACATTTATTAATTCGGGAAAAAAAATCCCAATAAATGTCAAAATCGAAGCAGTAAAATTTTACTTTCTAAATTAATGTAGAAGGTCGGACGTAACGTTTCATAAACAGCAATATTATTGTGAATATGATTTATTATAGCAATAGTCTGTTAACTTTTTTATAAACTTAATAATTTTATAACTTAAGACGAGAATGCTCAGCTTAACCAGATTATTATTGTTAGATGTTATCAAAAAGATTGAAATAGATACTGAATTACTTAATCTGCATTTACACACTATTAATAGATTATAAACGAGGCTCAATTGTGTAATGTAATCATAGCATTTAACAGTAATAACTTGGAAATTGTTTAATTTATTGCCGCAATTTGCTACTAACCCATTTTAAGTTTTTTGCTAAAAGCCGAAAAAATCTCACAACAAAAGCAGTAATTTTCTATAATTTATTAAATTAAAATGGGTTAGTTAATTCATACGGCTACACCCAAAAAAAAAGAAAAACCTAATGGTTCATTTAGGAAAAAATCAATTGATCAGACTGTTACGTATGTAGGTCAGATCCAAATAGACGTTCAGGATACACCAAATTATTTGACTGTTTCTAATCAAAAAACAAAATTTTTACTCTTGCACGACCTCTTCGCTATTGGAACAAATCTCGGTCAACTTTTAAAGCCGGCCACGTTACCGCATCCATAAAGATGCTCAAGCGGAAATCTTTATATCCGATGTGAGCGGTGGTGAATACCAACCTAACTATGTTTGAAATTAAACAAACAACTCAAGAAAATCCAAAAGTAAAAAGACGGGCAATTTCCCGCCTGAAAATGTCAACCGAAGCGAGCGAATGGTGCGATAAAATCAACATGTGTCATATATCGTATTGTGTGCGCTTTCGGTAATTTAGTGTTTATTGTTTTATAAGGGGCAATAAAGGCGCCAGCGAAGGCAAACACGGTAAAGTCGGTTGGAATTAGTGTTATCGCTAGCCGGGCTACCGAATTCCGTCTAGAGAGATACGACAGCAGCGCAACTGTTTACCTTAACTACTCAGATATGTGACTTAAATCCTATATTATAGTGTAATTGCTCAATAAAATGTTGAGACCGTATGTCAACACGCGTGTCGTGGGAAATTTCGGAGATCTTGGACCTGTCCAACAAACAGCGAATTTGGACGATATTCATCAATAGCAAATCGATCTATATTCAGTATGTTCCATTTTTTTCTTTGGTTTCATGTTGAGATTATGACTTTAAGGAATGTGTAGAATGTGTTTTAAATAATACACATAATATTAATACATCGTGGTCTTAATTCCGTCATTACAACACAAGAGATACATACCAGTAACATTCCCTAACCCATTGGGTCTGCGCACCCTCGATTGGCTGTGACACCACCTCACGAGTTGTGAGTTAGATGTAGATTATCAAAACAGCATCAGAAATGGTACAATATGTACTTCAAGTACATATAGTTGTCTCGGTCCAGCCGCAGCTTGTGGAAAAGATGTAAATCAACATAGGTAATTAGGAAAGGAAGAAGCATTAAAAAGGGTTAGGTTAGGTTAGGTTAGTGCATCTTTTTTAAACGCCGTACGTCATTTCATTTGTCCCTCGGCGGGGAACCATAGTAGAAATCCACTCACATAACGCCACGAATTTTGTAGGAAGCAAGAACCAACTAGAAGAATTATTAAAGACTATTTTTCATTTTAAAAACAACAAAAATAAGCTAACCTTCTATTTAACGGATCAAAACATTAAGTGGTTTTTTATACCACCGAGATCACCAAATTTGGGCGGCCTCTGGGAGGCAAACATTAAGAGCGTAAAAACCCATTTAAAAAAGACAATCGGTAAATCTAAGCTAACACTCGAAAAAAATTACACATTTCTGACTCGTTCGTGTGCATTCTTCAACGTCCTTCGGTGTAAATTGAAAACCAGGCATTTAAAAAGTTGAGATATTTATATTTAGATGTACACTGTCCAAAAGTGAAGACATTAAATCCTTTGTCTACTAGAATATTGTCGCCTTCAAAAATTCCCTGTTCCTCAACTTTTTCAGAAAGTGTTTCGAACATACCTACAAAATCAAAGATAGTACTTATGTCCAACTAATATTGCGAAACGTACATACCCGTTAGGTCGTGAGTCGTTCGGAAACTTGATAAAGACCATTGTGTGATACGAAGTCAAAAACGAAGATGAACCTGGATGAACCGAAACAAACAAAGCTGATGAAACACCTAACCTACCGTACTCACCTACTCCAAAAGTGAGGTTAAGTAGCGGCAAGCGTCAATACGTCACGTTGCCATTTATACTGCAAGACAATATCCGGTATTTATTCAAATTCCATTTAATTTCAATGAAAATACAAAGTGATTTTTTTATAAAATAATCATTTTAAAATATTTGAGAAAAACTTTTTTTTTTCATATTTACTATTAAAATACAAAATCAAAGTCAACAAAATGACAACATATCATGCCCACACTCGGCGCGCGCACAAAATCATGTCTCTAATTTTTCCTTACGGGTTTCAATAATACGACTATACATTTCTGGAACCGCTGGTAACGGAAGCATGTTACTCATATCCAGATACGCAATAAGTGGAAAACATCAACCATCAGACCACAGGTAGGAGACCTGGTGATCCTCATTGAAGACGGAAGTCCACCCCTCCAATGGCCGGTGGGAGGTATCCACCAAGTCCATCCCGGATCCGGGCATCCGACGGTGTAATTCGTGTCTTTTTTTTGATTGGCTGTATAATGATAAGCTCACCTTATTCACCAAAATAAAAAAAAAAATGCGTGATTAACATTTTGATCTAATTTATAGAAATTATTCAAAATGTCTACCGTCATTGTGTATGCAAGCCCGAACAGGACGTAACCAAGATCCCTGCACTCATTGTTTGGGACGTATTTTCCACTCAAAATGACAATTCATATGGCCCCACACAAAAAAATTGCACGGCCGTGGTACAGGTCCACTACGTCTGAGACACAAACAAGCGGCGGACTTCATTTGCATTACCTAACAATAACACCATAGAAACTGCACCATAGAAAAAAACATTTTCGTTTAAATTACAATGAATAAATTCTTAGTATTTGCTTAAGAATCGATCACAGTTCATTTCTTAGCGGCCGGCGCGACACAACTGATAACTAAAATGTACTATCGACAAATTTTTTTTGTTTCAAAAAAGTTAGAAGGTGTTCAAGTTCAATTTAGTCATAGGCGGAGGGTGAAATAAGGGGTCAGAAATATGTTCAAAAAAAAATGCGAATTTCAGCAAAGTGGTAAATAGATTTTTTTTTTATTTTAACGAGTTCTACTTGTGGTTACATTTTCTGCTAGGACTTCCATAACACCCTGTATAAAAATCAATTGCCCTGCGATATTCTCGCAAAAACTTGAGAATAGCTAGACCGATTTTGATGACATTTTTCGTGTGTGTTTGACTGGGTTTAGCGATGGTTTAGCTTCAAAATTGAACCCGGTAGGTGGCCCTGCAATCAGGTTCTAGAAATTTTTTATTTAATTTTTTGACGAAAATGTCTTTAATTTTTCCTTTAAGATTTTTCGCATATCAGAACATATAGCCACAAAACGTTCAAACAATAAGAGTGCAAATATATTTTTTTAATATTTATTAGATTAAATGCAAAGAATCTGAATAACCTGAAGAACAATGAGGCAATCCTGAAGAATTAAGCAATTCTAAGAACTCCTGAAAAATTACAAAAAAAAAACCCTAAACAGTACTGAATCTTGAGTTCCATAAAACCTCAGGCAGTACTAAGCTTGAAACCAGAAATCAAATGCAAATATATTCTTTATAAATCTAAAAGGCTCCTAAAAATTCCTGAAGGTTCCTCTGGAGTCCTGAAAGGTCTAAAGGTACAGTATAGTTTTAGCTTTATAAAACTTTATCAAAAATCCCTTCCCTTCCCTCCTTGATCGTAAGATAAGTCCTAGCATTAAGCATCAGCTAACTCTTACTTTCGAATATGTATATCTCTAAAAAGATAAAATAAGAATGTTCAGTGCTTCTCCCAAAACCACTTCAATACAGACTAAACTTTTAATCAATATACTAATCACGAAGTGAACCATTAAAAAGCATTGACTATCACAGATATTTTTGTTTTGTTGAGAACAAAAATTACAAATAACTTCTCTGAAATTTTGTACGACATTTTACATACAAATTCCTATAACAGAAAAATTCTTAAATTAGAGAAGTGAAAAACCAATGGAGAAAATTTTGCACGAGTTTGCCAAGATGGCTGATCCATATTTTTACTTCAGTATGTTGTATACCGGAAGTATATTTTGTTCCAACAAACCCAGATTAGACAAAAAAACAAATATACTTTTTAATGCAATCATTTTTAAAAGCAGTCTCCCTACATTCCCCTGCATTGTTCCTTTTTCATTAGTAATGGCTCGTTCTCATTCTCGTCTGTTAAAACCAGTTTCCCGAACTTACTTTCGATCGGTGGTTGGGAATCAGCTTCAGCGTTACATCCTCGACAGCGATTAAATTTTTTTGGTTTTATTTCTAATTTGGCCAAGAGAATCGTGGATGAAATGTCGACCGTCCCGAGATCAATTCTCCGATATTATTTACTTTGTGGTGGAAGGCAATCAGCCGCGACCGAACAGAATCGATTTTAATTGTAAGGGACGTCAGTCAAGAGAAGACCACAGCGAAGAAGGAATTGTTCATTAACCTCGTGTGGTTTTTTCGACTAGTCCAGGGGATGATTGTCATCGCGAGGGACCGGATATTTAAGCACAAAACGTTGTTGAAATAATTCTGCTAAGCTTATTATTGTTTAATATTCCAAAAAAATCATAAAATTACATTCAATTGGTATTTACAAAGCCAAAAAGACTTGGCCGTCTCGATAACGTAAAATTTGATCGAAATATACTCTTAATGCCAGTAAACATAGTTCTATTGCACAGTTAATTAATCTTGTGTTCTAAATATTTTATATATGTTGTTTTAAACATTCAGTCATGATACATTAAAATATTGCCCATTTGAATTTTATTTATTGCTCAGTTGGTATATTTACGATACAAGTAGCATTATTGTGTGTTAAAATAATTATATTTTAATGCTCGATTAAATTTTATTTATTGCTTAGGTTGTATATTTAAAGACACAAGTAGTATGATCATACATCAGTCTAGCCACAAAAACAAATGAACTGTATGGTTTTAGTCAGTAGGTTGAATGGTTGTTAGAAGAAGTAGATTTAGGAAAAGATTTTAAATTTACTAATTCTATCAATAATATACAATTTTCAATTTTTTACAACTATTTCTCATTTTTTACTATGCGGTCTTTAGTCATCGCTCTAGCCGGAGGACAAAGAGATCTCGGTTGTCAGCACTGTTAAGTCTTCAGTATTGTATGTAAATCCGATGGACGAAGCCGAATCCAAGACGTCGCGCGACTCTTCCATAAGAGGGTTTACACGTATGCACTCAACTGCTTTGAATATGTATGCGGGTCTTAAGAACGCTATCGCACCATTACCATTACGGTTCAGGTGATGTTATCTCGGTTACTGACCATTACAGGAGAGAAGAGCTCGAGACGAAAAAAATTGATAACTCGATTAAATCCGCGTTCCGATGCCACAGAGGATGAAACCTGATAGCTTCGGAGGTTTCATTGTCAAAACACAGAGCAGAGCTATCATCTGGAAAATAGAAGAAATGGATTTAGATCGACAATGATAGTGGGTTAGGTGTAACTTTGATTTTTTTAAACGGGTCAGGTTTCAAATGAAAAATGTTACATTATTCGGTGTGTTATGCATGTAGTAAAACATTCACTTCCATTCTTAGCCACCAAGTCGTAATTTTATATTACACTACAGACTATGAATCGTTACAATTCTGAATTAATGAGATATATAAACCAATGAAAATATTTGGAATTAATCCCCGATTTCGCTTAACAAGAAATTATAGACAACCGTGCAGAGTGCGACATCTGTACCGAGACCGTGTTAATAATAAAATGTTTTCTAATAAACTATACTGTACGCAAGTCACAAAACCATAATTACTTTTCAATGGTTTATAAATATTTATGATCCCCTTAGCAGATGCTAGTAGTTTACCTCATTTTCATATTTCTCCAGAAATAAATGTAGACGTCTAAGAATGCATACCTACATACCCACATCCATAGCAGCATTGGGTGTGGGTATTCAGACAAATAAAGATAACCCTTAATTAAAAAAATATGCAAATCAAACTGTTTATCGCTAATTTAAAATAAATTTCATTCCTATGTTCGCGCCATAAGAGTTAAGACTTCCTTCCGAATCGTCCTCTTAAACCAGGAATTTAAAACATTAACTGCAAACTGTTTAATGCATATTACAACTGCAATAAAGGTTTAATCCTTCCAGTTGTTGATACATACATTTTCATATTGTAAGAACAACAATCAATTTTATGAGATATTTGCATGTTCCACACAATACCTTGAAAATAAAAAATTATTTAAGCTATCTATTTCAGTGAGTCAGTTAAAATGACACAATAATTTTATTTAATAGATAAAAGAAAATTAATGTTGTTTACAAAATACTGCGAGTTAAGCAAAGTGCAGTTGTTAGTTCTCAATTACGTATTTATGGTAATTTCTAGCATATTATTGACGTATAAAATTATAATAGTATTGAAAATTGAATAAGTTTTAAATTGTTAACAATTAAATATGCTAATATGTAATTGTTGTAAAGATGTATCGTAAAAGTGCACAAAATAAATTACCGATAATCGATGCCATTCATATTATATAATTAGTATTTTTATTTTTTAAGTAAACGTCATAAATAGTTTAAATTCCGTTGAAATGGCTTCTAATTTATTTATTTATTTATATGTACCGGTTTCCTATGGTTTAAGAAACAAAAGATATTGAAGTAATAAAGAAATAATAAAACAGTTATTCTGTAAAAAAACATAATATTTATTGTTATGCAGTAAATCAGTATAATAAATCATTTTAAAATACGTTCTCAAGAACAAGGAAAAAAGTGTACGTGTTGATGGTATCGCATAATCCTATTAAGAATCAACTCTCCCGATGATTTATATTCTTCAATGTTGGTCATTGTAAAATGCATTACTACAGACTGAAACAATTCATGTTTCAATTGGTAATAGATTCACGTACAAGTGTAGACTTATTTTTGTCTTTAAGTTGGCGGAATGGCATTTGTAAATATGTAGGGTTATGTTTATTTGATACAAATTTAAATGTAGTAGTCAACCGTCTGTCATCGGCTGACAACCAAATCACAGGATTACGAATTTTGATGTTAATTGTGTTGCTGCCAACTCAAATTTTTAATACTGATCACTCAGTAGTAAGGTAAGGGCACCAATAAACCCTTCTTTTTTTACCTGGGTGCGCGCGGAATGAGTGGCTAGACAGGTGCGAATCGACATCTAAAACACGCCACAAATAATGTCAACTTAACCTCAAAACGCATTGACAATGACAGCAGTGTGACTTGACAATGGCTATCAAGCAACATAAGAATATTAAAATGGGTCATGCTGCCAACTTAACAGAATGGTCACTAGACCACCGGTGACGCGCGCATCTATGTTTTGTTTCTTTTTGTTGCAACAGCCCGTATATATAGCCATCTCCTTCTTTTAAAAAGAAAGTCTATTGTTGACCCAATATCTGAAACTTTTTTTGTGACTTTAGTGACTTTATTCAGGAGCTATCGAAATCAATTTTATACTTTACCAATCTACTTCAGTTTAAATTAAAAATTTAAATATATCTAAGTCGAACTCCACAAACTTTAATCAGCGTAAAATTACATATAGTATAATTTATTTATAGTTTTTATTTCTCAGAGAAATGTTCTAAAATACTTAAGAAAAACGGTTTTAAAGTTTCATTTAAAACAGATAACAACTTATCCAGATTTTTTATTAAAAATAAAGATCCATTAGATTACAAATCATCATCAGGTATATACAAATTAAACTGCTCTTCTTGTGAGTCATTCTACATAGGTCAGACAGGTCGCAAAATATCAGACCGTATTAAAGAACATTTCAGGCACATCTATAACAACACAGATCTTGATCCTCCACCATCAACGCCTTCTTCTTTCGCCAATCATATATTAATAACAAAACATAGTTTTTCACCATCAAATTCCAAATTGATTCATAAATGCAATAAAGGCCGGAAATTAGATTTTCATGAGACTTTGGAAATAAGGAAAGCCTTGAAACTGGAAAACAGATCTTGTTTAAATGAACAGAATAACTTCAATAATCCCATTATTAATTCACTATTTTAATTTTTCACCACTCAAACAAACTTAACAGATTTTCTTTGATCCATTTTTAATTTTTACATTTTATAGAATGTTGTAATTCATCAATTGTATCATTAATCTCTTGTTAAATTAGGGCTGATGATGGCAGAAGTGTTCTGCCGAAACATGTTCCATTTGTAATTTTACGCTGATTAAAGTTTGTGTTCGAGTTAGATATATTTAAATTTTTAATTTACATTTACTCCACCTGGATTTAAGAACATTCTTCTGGTTTACTTCAGTTTAAAACTAGGTTTTAAGCATTGAACACTTTAGTATGGTACTCGTGAATTTTTCATTGTTCTACCATTATAAATTACATAATTTATAATATTTTGAGGTTAATTGGGGGATATGTCAACTATATAGGAACCTTATGCAAATACTTTACCCAAAAGTCCCTGTCAGCTAGTGGTTACATATTTTTACAATCTTGGAAGCCATTTTGTATGCTTTTGGTACCGACCTAATTACTTTATTGTACAAGGCCAAAGGCAAATATCCCGTTGACTGCCACATGAGACCAAAACCATCCTTACTGCAGTAGAAAGAAATCTTCTGGTTAGACGGTTGTTGTCCCCGCAGATTCAGGTTTTTCTGCTACTAGACTCCAGTTGTTGGATTCTGTGCAAATGCTAGTCACAAAGCTTAACAGATCGAACCCATTTAAAGACAATCGGCCTGGAAAGAACTGGATCTCTAGTTTCTTAGCTCGCCATCCACAAAGTAAAAGTGGCAACGTTGCTGCAGGTGAATGTCATATTTGGCATCTATGGGAGAGCTTTGACAGTTGTCAGCTGTCTTAGAGCCACCTGGCCATTATCGATATCGATATAGTATGATTTACAACTTACAATGCAAACAATGAATCCAAAGTCCTGAAAAAGGCAAAATAAATACCTGTTCTGCAAAAACACAAGCTAAAAAATCGATAACGATAACACTGTGACAGTGATATGACAAATGGCAGCTCTTGTGTAACTACCAATGTTACCACCCTAGGTCAGTATCATCTAACTAAAGAAAATCCCTAGACTCCGTCGAATCGCGCAGCATTTGTTATCCTCCTTTACAGTGTTATTTATGTCATATAAGCTATACTTTGTCGTTAGTGTCAGGGATAGGTTGTCCATTACGTGAGAGACTTACTCAAAATCTGTCAAAAAGTGGGTCTGAGGTCTCTGAGAAAAAACTTTGTGGTTCCATGAAACCCAAGACTATGTAGAAACCAGAAGCAGAAGTGTTTCATGACACAAAAAGACTCTTCAATACGGACGAGACAGCCTATTTTCTCAAAGGCGCCAAAGCATTGATTCGGAAGGGAGACAAAACAGCGTACAATTTTACAAGCAATGATGAAAAAGAGTGCTTGACTGCTTTAATAATAGCAAATGCTGCTGGAATGTTAATACCCCCAATGATAATATTCAATTTATCAAAGATTGGTTGCATTGGCATTGGTAAATCAGAATCACTAACAGCATTCAACTGCCTGTGGTACTGTTTGTTGATGGCCTTTAACTTTTACATTGAAACCAAAATTGAGTTAATAGTCCCGATGGCTGTCTTTCACCCACTCAAAAATTATTGGAAGAAAGGGGTAGAAAAATTCAAGGTGACCAATCAGGGAGCGAAATTAGGGTTTTTCAAGTACGTCACACTGACGTCATTGACTCCGCCTCTAACAGGTGTTATTCACAGTTTTGTGGAAAAAAAGTAGTGATAAGTGACTTTTGTAGGCAATAGTGTAGTGTTAACTTAATTAGTGGACATAATTAGGGTATAAGTAAATATATACATATACTTTCCCTGTTGCTCCTGTTGGTGCAACCAAAAGCCGCACAAAATCTTGGCTTTCTTGACTAAACTGTTGCTCTAAAATACCACACAACAATTTGCAAACATTTTTCGTACGATAGTATGGCCAAAATGTATTTACCTTAAGAGTATTACTTTTTTTAAAACTAAAAATCACATAACCTCAACAACGTACCAAGATTTGAAGTGCTATTTTAATAATAATCCATCACTTCACTTGACACTATTTCCCTTTAAAACGAGACTACATAGCCCCCTATCGAAAATATTGATAAAAAAAACTTTCAATTGTCTCAAATTTTCACTAAAAAAATGCAGAAAACGATAAGATCCCATAAGACACCTAACAAAAGTTGTCCGGAATCAGCCAAGGTCGCCGGAGTGACGTCACGTGAAAAACCCTAATTGAAACGTGCAGACTTTGGACCTTTAGTTAAAGAAGTGAGCAGAATCTAACACCAGAAATAGAAAATAGATTTTGAACATGTGGATTATTTCCGCTGCTGTACGACGACGGTCGCCCCGGAAGCCGTACTGGGTCTAGGGCGGATGAGGTCCTCATTCTGGAACGTTCTCCAGACAGTCACTCACTTGGAGGGGATGAACGAGGTGGCGAGTGGTGTACAGAAAATGGTGTACAGGAAAAGTAGTGAACAAGAAGTCATTTTAATATTAAAAATCATTTTAATAAAATTTAGTAATTGAGGGGTGCAATGCATAAACCAGTCAAGTCCACTTTTTGCCCGAAATTAGTTAATGGTATATTCTTGCACAGTTTTAAATTCTGAATCGTCTGCAAGAACCGGTCATGTCCAGGACTTGAGTGGTTCTTGCACAGTACTGATAATAGTGTCAAATGTTGCAAAGTTAAATCTGCGATAAATTTTAAGCGACTTTCTTTAATAATAAGTGTGTGTAATAAAAATTATGTGCCACAGTGGTTTTACGAAGATATTGTTGGTATCAGATCAGATATCAATGGTTTTACGAAGATAATGAAAATTACCATAGAACCTTTTTATCAGATAACAATCAATCTTCTGCGTCAGAATTTAGTGATAATGAATAAGCGAAAATATAAAAATATAATACAAAATGTTTGGTTTTAGTTTTTACTATTGTCCTCCATTCTTAAAATTCAATAAAAATATCATTTTAAATGTTTAATTAATTTTTGTTTCGTTTACTTCAAATTTTTTTTTTAAATACTTTGCATAAACCAGTCAAGTCCATTAGTTTTTTCGTTATACTTAATCTACTTTTTGTCTTCCAACTTTTTAGTAGTTACAAATTAATGATAAATATACATTCAAATAGGATGAGATACCAAAAAAAAATCTAAAAAAAATACTTTGACCGCAAAACGTTTTTTGTCTCTCCTCAACATTTTACCGAAATGGACATGACGGGTTTATGCATTGGACCCTTCAATTGCAGTAGTGTACGTGTTTTCAGGCAACGTTACAACTGTAAAGCATCAGACACTGTGAGAATCAGATTGACACATTTTTCGATTTGAATCTTTTGTTTTACTTTATTACAATTATTTTATACAGTCAACTACTGGTGCAATAAAACTGTTTTTTTTGCAGGAGCTTTTTCTTAAATTAAAAAATATATCAATTAAGAAATTATAAGTGAGTCACTAGTGTAATGCAGTAGTAGGATATCTAGTATGTACTTTCATTTTCACCAATCACTTGGCGTTTTGAAATGTATATTAATAAAATTACTTAGTGCGGATTTGGACCGTTCTGATTGAAATAAATTTTGTTTAGATGAGTTTCACCTCTGCTATGACATACTGTGCTCATCTCTCTTCTGAATAAATAGCTAATCGCTCAAATCAGTGCGTCTATAAAAGTCGTAGTTTTTTTATAAAAATCAATTATAATCATGATTTAATGAATATTCATTTAGATGCTCCGCTGGAGCTCTTCCTAAACCAGAGAAACATTAAAGTCAAAGTATACTAATTAATAGTGCAGTAGCTAGTAGACGACATGACGTCTTCAATAAACAAGCTTCCAAGTGCGGGGGAGCTTAGAGCTTATAAGTCGTCTTTCTAAACAGTCACATACTACCAATAAGATAGTGCACGGTGTGTGGTCGAGACAATGGGCGAGTATTTATATTCGGCGCGTATTTATAATCGCCAATTTGGATGAGTTATGCCAGCAAACAGGGCGACTTTTTCCATTCTAAATTATTCATAACACATAAATTTCTATTTACACGCAGCTCGTCCTGTATTTAGATTGTTAACATAAAGCTGTCAATGGTTAAAATCGCATTAATTACTCCAAGTCCAATCGTTAGTTATTGTACAGATCCGGCGGGACTGGTGATCGAAGTCGGACTAAAAAATCATTGAGGATGATCGAGGCAAGAGTCGCGTTTGAAAAAATATCGGATAATCTAGAGAAGTCACAGATAATTAATTATAAATCACATCATTTAAAATAACTGGGTTGTGCAATACCGTATTGTGCACCTGTAGGCTAACATTAATTAAAAGAACACTATAATATTAAATTAAGAACATGTTTCATTATTTATCCTTATTGTGCTTTTTTTATCATGGCGAAAGTTATCAACGATAATTACTCATTTAATAAACGTAAACATAATTTCGACATTTTCGCTGTTTCAATTTTATTTGATAGAGAATTCTCAACGTAGCCTTCTGCTACGGTAACTGACCTCCACCCACAGTGAGGTTTGATGGCCATAACATCTCGTTAGCTAATAATGTAGCTGAAGATCGTCTAATTCTATAACCAGTGTATCTGGTAATTTCAAAGAAGATGATACTGCAACAGGTTTTCTTGACATTGTGTTACTTTCCACAGACTGATTTGTACATTTTCCATCCATATACCGTAAAAAGAATTTGCCCTGAAAAATCTTAGATGTTGGCCGTAAAAACATTATCATATATCTCCTACAGATGTCAAGAGCCTTAATAGAAAAACCCTCTTCCATAACAATAAGACTACTTGAAATGTAGTTTTTTGTTTCAGATATTTCAGGTAGATATAAATATTTTTCCTTTCAAAAAGAAATCAACTTACTGTATCTTTTGATATCTATATTTCTGTGCACTTTCAATGTCGTCTCTAACATGGAGTATTTTGTTCATAATGATCATCCCGCGGATTTTTTATAAATGTCTTCGTCTAAGGACGTCTTCGTTTATTGCTGATGCTAGGGTAAAAAAGGGTCTTAAGCGTGAATGCAAAATAAAATCTTTATTGCAACCGCCTCATAACAAAATTTGTTTATACAGTTATGAATTGAGATCAATTTTAATCAGTTTGGCAATCAACTTTGGAAATAATGGCATTTAAGAAAAAACAGATTTGACCCCAGCACTGAGGTGGGGGCAATGGTGATCATCGCCCTGTGGATAAGTGAAACAAAATTAGATATCGCAGAACTTAAACTTAAGAAAATAGATATCGCAGAACTTAAACAATAGACTCAGATTGGAGAATGCAATGTAATAAAGAGATATCTAAAATTACCTTCTCAGCTTCTTCAATGATTTCTGCCGTAAGCCGAGGAACAATATAAAATAAATAGCAACCCATAGGCCGCCCCGGTAACCGTTCCATGACCAACCAATTGACTATTTATCTAAGCTATTCATAATATGTTCTTATCACATTTGTCAACTACAAGCAGATCAAAAAAGAATTATTTTTACGTATGCTGCCGCCGTTGTGGAGAAAATTTTGTATTGTATTCGTGTCTTATTGCCTAAAAACCGTAAGCAACTTGAACTAATACTGCCGTGTCTACCCTTTTCTTTCGTGTTTTATAAGCTTAATAAGCCACTATTAGTTATGATTCCATTAGTTAAAAAAATTAAATGGAATAAGAAATTATCAAAAATGCACTGATTCAGTATCGAAGTAATTCTTGTTTAACTAAAAATCGCAATACTTTTATACCTTTTTTGTTAATTAAAACACGTTTCAATTTGAATATTCATAGATAATATAATTGACATGATTATGTATTAAGACACCGGATTCATCTGGCAAAGATCAATCATCAACGTCGCTGAAGAGCAAATTAAATGAAATCATCAAGAAGATATCAATACTACGGTCTTCAGTCTTCGGATCAGCAGGTCAAAATTATTAATTCATTTTATTTATGAAATTAAATTGTGGGAGAAATTATAGACGTGTATAAATTGTCGTACTCTACAAATCTATTCAAGTTCTTTTGTACTTCATAGAATTTCTTGTAAATTTAGAGCTAGTTTTATTTATCAAAACAAATTAAAGTTATACAATAATCATTTTGTCTGGTCTAATTCTCTATAAAGAGTTATGTACATTGACATATTAGATTAAAGTCAGATTTAAAATAAAAACCATAATAAAAAACAATAAAGGAGAAAATTCACTCCCGAAACTTTTCACTAACCCTGTATATGTTTGAAGGAAGCATTTCGGTGTCCTTCCCAAATCTTTCTTGTAAACAACATGAAGTAAGACCGTCACGAGGTCCCAATAATTGAAAAGCCGAAAACCACGTACCGAAGGCGCGTGTTCTGCGCTGTCCTTGGGGTGTTCCTCCAACTCCCCAAATCCCCCCAGTCCAATAATGCTGTGAGTTTATTGCTCGTACGCTGCGCACTGTCCAGACTTACGTGTGCGCTTGTTATACATATTTTATGCACTTTTGCATTATCATTTAAAGTACGAGGTCGGTTTCTAAATAATGCAGTTGCATTTCACTGCACTCTCTAACAATCTAGCAGATGACCACCTAGCCGTCTCTACCTGAGTTGACGCGCGTCTTCCTGTCTCCGCCAAACTCAATTTGCACATTAAAAATTAACAAGAGTACACATACGAAAGCAAACGGTCGCTTTTTAAATGGTGAGTTAGTTAAAAGCGTCTAGACGCTGAAGCCATGAATCTTTGATGCAAAAAAGGGACGGAAAAAGGTTCAGTTACCTACAATACACTTCTCCACAAAATTTACGCATAATTTAGCGCTGATTTTTTTGTAGTATTTTAAGCGTCTGACCGGGTGTAGTTATTGTAAAAGTACACTTATTTACATTAAATTTCCTATGAATAACAGATATGTACTCACAAGTTTACGCAAGACACGAAATAGAGCAAACTTTCCAGATCTCACAAGTGAGAATAATTTTCCGAGCAGCAAATCGAAACCTTTAGAACGCATTTTAGTAGCACCAATCAAAATTTAAGTCTAGAGATAATAGCTAGATCCACGGCAACGTTGACCCATGAAGGATCCAAATCAGAAACAAGTTGCAGCCCCTCAGCTTGATTGTTTCAAGGTCTTGGCCATCATCAATCATTTTGCCTTACCTAACATTAAAATGTGCACGTACTATGGCTCTAATTACACTTTTGTGCTCGATTTTTTTTATGCCGGTACGACTGTGTTAGTAGTGATCATTAGTCCATTACACTATTACAAACCTTATGAATTTCACGACAAACTTAACGTTATATTGATGAAACTCAACAGCTTATGCCTTCCATAATCAAGTGTTAAAGCAGACAAAGCTCTAATTTGTCCACTATGACGGATTTTTACAAATTAGTTGATCACGAAAAATCCCAAGAATGTTGATTTTATCACGATTTCTCAGATTTTCTAATGTTAATTATGGACGCATGTTCTTTGATTAGCATTAATTTTAAGCCGTTGTACATTATTTATTAGAAAAGAAAACAGTTTCATTATTTTACTAAAATTAATCATTCTGGAGAAGTCCAATTTATTCACTCGGCAATTTATGCAAAATAAGTTGTCAGTTTTTTCTACAGCTATTTTATGTATGTAAATTTTACGAACATCTATTCATGTCGCACTAACAGAATATTTAATTTGATTTATATGTAAGCTGTTACTTCTTAATGAAGCGAAAGGTGTTGGAAAAAATATTGTATCACACGCATAAATAATGTGCCGAAATGTATCAATTTTTTGAGTCACGATTTGCTCAGTGATAACAATACCGGTGATGGTGGTTATTAATAATAATAAGAAGAATTTACTTCATAAGTTACAGATTCAAACAACAAGACATAATAAAATTATTGTTATACTGTGAATATACTTCACCGCAAAAGTCCAAATACTTTATTATTAGTTTCAAATTAACAAATATGTGCATTCATGATTGACGTGAATAATATTGATGATCTATTTTAATCAATAATACAGTAATACCACTTGTAATTTAATTTTTGTAATTTGTCTCCATTTTGATATCTGCAATGTCCTAATAGCCATTAATGCACGGAACATTTTACGAAATTTTTTATGTTGGCAAAGCGGGATTATCTTGTCACTAATGTCAATTTAAATAACAAAATGTATCAAAAATAGGAAGTGACAGCACAAGGAAGGGAACATTACCAACTGCCACAAAAATCCCTAAATCGACTAAAGTAAAAAAAAATTGTACATACTCGTTTCCTAAGACCTTGAAGCACTCATTATATAAAACTTGTTTTTTTTTATATACTATTATCTACAACTACTGTATAGTGATAATTTAATTTGAGTTGAATAATGAACCTCATTACTCAACTACTTGAATAATCTAATTACACCACTCATATGACGTAATTTGAATTGAGTAATGAACCGCATTACTCCACTAGTGGTTACTTTGGGTGGTTACCATAACAATTTTCCTGATTCTCGAGTTTCAATTAAAGCAAAATATTTTTGAAGTTATACTTCTTTAGGAGGGTTATAAAAAAATTATGAGAATAAATTTTTGTCAACGACTATTAATTGCTATGTTTACGCAGCTGTGATATATTTTTATATTTTTTTGGAGAAAATGTAAGTCATTGGTGGAAATTTAGATGATGCACCTTCATGCAATTAACAACTCTTAACCGTAAAATCAAACATTGTAAGTGCCTCAGCATTTGAGGTTCTGTTTAAATATATTATTGTATTATAATGTAATTTTTGTAGAAGAGGAGAGAATGGAGCCCCTGAAGCTCGCCCTGAAGTCATATTTGTTGAAAAAGCATCCCTTTATGGTGATGTCCGAGCAGGAGGACGTTGACATTATCGAAGCTACATGACCAGTTTCAAATCTTCCCCCTATTATTCGTAAAAAAGTTTCTTGATTGAACAAGTCTACAGAAATAACTTAGGCAGATGCTGGATACCACTCAGTTGTGGAATCAAGAATTTTGGACAAATCACAATACAAGGTTTGCAGAAGAATGTGGCAAATGTTACTTAGAAATTGTTTTTACACAAGTGTGCTTACAGAAGAGGCAAGCTTTTATCAGAAGGAAAAGGGCCGGGCAACAATATTATAAGCAGAAGAAATGAGTGAGTTCTATAAGGAGTTCCTTGACCAAAACTGGGAAGTTCATGTTCATTGCAATATTAAGTGGTATAAGTGGAATTATGTTTTGTTGATTGTGGCCTTGAGAGTTGCTTTAGAATAAGTTGTGTTTAAATTTAGATAGCACTAGTTTGAATTAAAATCTGTGGAATAGAAGAAAGTGAAAGTGATATCATTTGATGCATATTTTTGAAGTTATATAATTCTCATTTCTATTTTTTACTTCTCTCGTTATTTTGTGTATTTTCTGTATTTAGTATTACTTAGTCGTTGTCAGTGCAGAATTTTGAAAAATCTTTCCATTTGTATTATGTTGCTTACTTGTGTCGCCATTACTTCCAATTTCTTCTTTCCATATCTTCGTATCTTTTGACTAAAATTTTTCTAATATTCGTCTTTAACTCTCTGCAGTTCATTCTCAATTGGTCCAAAGCCTATAATTATTGTCTCGATATTCTTTCCTTTTCTCATTTCTACCATTACGATCCTCTCATTAATGATTTTTCATTTTCTAATTTGTAGTATTTTACCTCGTTTTTCCAATTTCCTTTTTCCATTCTGTTTTCTCTGTTCTTTATTTCTCACCTTAGTGGTTGTTTCACACATATTCAATATTATCCCTCCTCTTAGTAGTTGGTTTGTTTTATTTCCTTTTCCCGTATTTTTTTAACAACTGTTACTTTATTGTTCTTCACTTCTATTTCTCATCTATTCATTCTTGTAATTGTTTCAGCTTGTTTTATTCTTCATTATTCTTTATTTGTCTGCGGTATTCTCCAACTCTGCTGTGACCATATTTTATTATACTTTTCCCACAGTATTGCAAAAATAATTGATTCGTCAAAATCAAAAGACTCCCTCAGTTTCTACTATTCTGTTATTCTATTACCGATAATTCGATAAGAAAATGGATTCCTTATTCCATTTCCCTAAGGGACAAATTTTCGTTTTGACAAGCTCGAGTGCATCTCTTCACGAAATTACCCAGGAGTACTTGGTGTTGCTTGTGCACGACCTAAAATACTAGAGCCAGAGGGATGCAGTGTGAGCAATTGAATTTTTTATATCTGGCACGAATTCATGTCGTCGATAGTTACTACGTTCGTACAAGGGTGATTTGATGATTGACATGTGTATGTAAACTTCGCTAATCAACGACATGCATTCGTGACGTAACTGTCTGCTATATAAAAAAATTAATTAATCAGACTGCAGCAAATTGCACAAAATGGTTCTACAATAATTAACATAATTGTATAGAACTATCAATGTAACAAATAGGTAGGTAATTTAGTAATCATCATTAGCCATGCCCTTACAAGTCAACACTTATCACATAATAACAAATTATGCTCTACCATTGCTGCATAATTTAAAATCATAAAATATTTCTCAGGCATTTTGGAAGACAAAAGACAAAATAAAAGCACAATCTTCATTACATTTAGTAAGTTACTATTACAAGCATTTTAAAATACAACCTGTTTAAACGAGTTTATTCTGTTTCTGATTTTTATTAGTATAATAATTTAAAACTTGTCCATCTTATCTATTCCTTATCTTGTTTTCTTCTATTAATTTTATGTTAATGCAATTTGTTGTTGAAACTAAAGCTGATTGTTTTTATTCTGACACTAAAATTTTTGTTGAGTAATAATTAGACCACATATTTTGACTTTAATTAAATTAAATCTCGAAATAAAAAGATATATCTACGAGATAGTTTAGAATAATTTATTAGTTTCGTCTTTAGAATTAATTAATTGATTATAACTATATAGATAATACAGATAATTCTTGGTGAAATAGCTGCATGACCTAGGTACACCTACCTTTTCTGCATTAGAGGTCGATTTAGATTTCCGTATACATAAACATAATTGTAATAATTTATTGATCCTTTAACTTAACTTTAGTCCGTATGGGTTGGTCAATTTCAACTTTTATGTTCCGTATAACGCTGTTACAAAATTGGTTTATAAAGCAACTATAAAGCTCTGTCAGTGTTACGAATTTGAAGAAATCCAGTTGCAATTATAAGTATTTTACCTGTTTTAAAAAAATTGTATTTCATTATGAATGAGTTCTTGTAGTTGAGGAGCGCATCCTTGTTTGGAGAATATAAGATATACGCTTGAGAACTAAGAGCTTTTAAAAATTTGTCGAGCGGCGTTTCTCCAATAGAGGTAATTGGCATCTCTTTGTCACAACTCAACATGAAACCAAGAACAGATTGACTGAAAACACTTCCATCATTTTGTGCTCCATATGTGTTGATATAAGCCTAATTTCATGTTGAGTTGCGACGGTCCTAAACGTCGGTTGCTATGGTGAAATTATATATGTATATATAACGATTAATACTGAGTAATAATTCATTTATAAATTAAATGTTAACGTTATGTCTATGATTACGATTATGCTATGCCATTCAGTTACGGAACTATAAATCGGACTTAATTCATTCCTGATTCTTAATGTGCTTAATGTCTATCTGAAAATTATACTACAACTTATTATTTAAAAGAATTTCTTCTCGTAAACTGAAATAAACCCAGGTCATTTGTTGGAACCATCTTGTTAGACCATCAGAGAAAATATTTGCCTCGATGCAAAAAACTCTTTAGCGATTCGATAAAAACCGTATAAATAAAAAAGCAAGTTTTTGTTGGGAACTCATTGTCATGTTTACAAGCACCGACACCCCCATCTCGCTTCACATTATACCAAATTTGGGTTTTGCACCGGCATGGAATTCTCGAATTATTCATCGACGCAGCCAACAGCGGTGCCGGCGAAAAATGTCAATGGCGAATAAATAATTCCCGAGGCCCTTTTCCCTGCCATAATTCCGACTATGTCCGGCATTGTTTCAAGCTCTTTCACCACCACCGTATTGATACCGAAGCGAAATAGAATTAAGCTTTCAATTTGAAAGCGAATGCACATGGTGTCCAAACACTGAGTTGAAAACGAGCGATGGGCCTTCTACCGCCCGGTACAATGAATAGCTTAATTACTTTTTTGCAGGCCCAATGATTAATGATGGCACATGTGCTTTCGTTGCAATTATAATCCTCTCTGCTAGGAACACCACACGCACCCCTCTTCCACTGTTTACCCGTCTTAATGGGTGTTTTCGCTATTGGGATCACTCATTATGCTCAAAGGGTGATGGTTGAAAATGTGCCGATAAGGACGTTAAACAATTAAAGTTTATTCTGTGCTTATGTTAAAAAAGATCCTCAGGAAATTGTATGATTTAGAAGCACATAACCAGTCTCTAATTAATAATAATTTACCTCCAACTGTATTTTATCCCAAGGTTCATGTTCTTACAGCTGCAACCAACAATACAGTTCCACTATTGGTGCTTTGCTTTTCTTGTTAAAATAATTAAATTTGACAGCACAATATAAAGGATCAGGACGTACTAGCACTAACTAGATAACCATTTCTTTTAGAAAAGTAAAAGAAACCAAACTTAGTAACAAACATGCACAGCGAAGTTGTGAGAAAGAGGAAAGACTTAATGCGACGAAATCGTACTCTAAACAGACTAACAACAGCTCGATTTCATGTTGAGTTGCGACGGTCTTAAATACCAATGGATGGAGACGTCTTAACTAAAGACCAGAGAGTATTAAGGCTGAATTTCAAATAGTAAATAAATTATCAAAACAATATAAACATTAAATTCAGCGAATTCTGTTTCGATCGCGGACCGTCATTTATTGACAGTTTGCAACTACAAAGTTGCAATATTCCGGTTTCCCACGTTATCCTCCAGTTTCGTAACAAACCTGAACTTGCTGTATTGAAAAACACTGTGCTAGTTAACTGTAGTAAAATTTAACTTTTAGTTTCTAAATCCCGAAGTTAACATTCTATTAAAGACCGGTTGTTAGTAGACCAAGAATATTCGCCCTCTATGTGCAGGTAATATTCCTAACCTATGAAGATTAGATTGGTGACAATTCAAAAGTTATTTAATTTTTTAAATTCCATTCTACTGTTGCGCTCACGACTGAATGTATGGTTTAGAGTAATTTAGCAGTGATGCAAATCTCGAAGGTCCTCAAATAAAAGTAAATTTTTAAATGGCCGAATCTGATTAGTAACTGAAGCGACCGATTCTTAAGTGTTATTGTCGTAAAAGTTCATTGTGATTTATAGGAAACTATAATGAATTTAAGTTATTACATAATTGCCGCGAGATTTAAAGGGTTATTCAGTTTTTACAGTTAACTACCGAAAGAGGCAATAAATTATCAAATCGGGTAGGCCAGAGTTAAATGCACCTCTTTTACTGACCGGACAATAATGCATTTTACGAGGCATCTCAAATGGAGAAAGTCAAATAGCACAGGAAACCCCGTGGACAAAAGTAAACTGTAGTCAGTCATAAATCAAAACGTTTCCACAAAAATGAAGAGATTTCACTTGGGTACCTGCGAATAAAATAGAATCGGTCCTTCTTGGTAAAACGGGAATGTTACCATTGTTCAGTTCGCAGCAGGTGGCAACTTAATTCTAATCCTCCCAACTGAAGTTAATTGTTTCATTGAGAACCCATTACGAGGGTTGCTTCAAAGCAGGTACTAGAAGAAGTGTATTTTCACCTTTTGGTCCTTCCCGGAGCCCGAGTAATGAATGGCATTAACGACTAAAGGATAAGAGGTTTATTATACTTATGTCCAGATGATGTTGAAAGGAATGCACGTATCAAAGTTTTATCTTTTAAATGGACCACTTTATTTTTTACTGCTAATAAAAATTACAAATTTACATTATTCATTAACAACAACTTCAACAATCAACCTACATTAATACAAGCACATTTTGGAATAACTGTAAAATCATTTGAGAAACTGCATTGAACCCAACTACAAAATCTCTCCTCCGATTATCCGACCACTCGACAATAAAACTCCCCTTCAGCCTCCGGGACGGTTACTTTTGATTTTTTATTTGCAATTTCCATAATATTGTAGTGGTCGTATACAAAGTCCTGATAAAATTCCCATATATTTATAGCGCAACTCTACCTATACCTTAGCAAGGGTAAATACCCCAAGGAGACACTAGCTCTATAGACATCCCGACTCCCACGGGACCCCCGAATCCCTCCGTACCGTGGATTTTTAAAATTTATGGTGTCAGCGGGACCCGCCCGCAATAACGTTAAGTGTTATTTGCAATTATAGGCACGTGAAAAGTCCATTTGAATATGTTTTAGTAATAACGGTACATATGTTTTATTTTAGGCTAAATGTGTTCGACGTCCGACGGAATTCCACCCTTTGATTGCCGATTTATGAACGAGAGCATTTTTAATCGGTTTGCGAATGAAATTTCGGATACCAAAAATGGAACAGGTAGAAGAGATTTATTTTTTATGAGAGTGCCGATTACCAATTTCCAGCAGTGGCGATATTTTTATTGCGAGTCTGTTAGTGGGTGTTGTGTGGTCCGGCTGGCTAAATTTACGACAGATAAATCCGATGATACGCTTTTATTAAAACATAAAACTATTATCAAACGTGGAATTAAAATCACACAAACCTCAATAATCAAGTCAAGGTAATCAGTTAAAGATGTCAATGGCCGTAAGCTTTCTTAAAAATCTTGCGTGGTTCAGTTGCCTATCTTTGGCACGGTGAAAATTACGCTATTGTTCAAACAAATTATTCTCTAATCTGATGAAACCAGCCTATGACTAAATATTTCAGGGAACTTTTTGCATGTAAATGAACATGTCTTGCGTGTTCAAAATCAGTCAGTGTTATTGTGCAGATTGCCACCTTTAAAGTTCCCCTTTTTGATAATTTTGTTTAAAGTGAAATTTCCAGAAGACCGCATTTCATCTTCACTTCAATGAACACCACCTTTAAAATTAGAAAGAGGACGAAGTGCTATTAAAATTTCCATTACGCATTTACAGGCAAACACTATTCTAAAATTATTATTTTTGTTGGACCAACAACAGATAACACCCTACATTATCTAAAGAAAATACAATATTTGTGTAGATAACACCCTTTGTAAATTGCATTTGGAGTAGTAGGAAAATTTTGCATCCTGCTATTGATTTTTTTCAATGGAACTTACATTTAACTCGTCGATGACTGTCTGGTATTTGTCTAATAAAAATGTTATTTTCATTCTACTAGTTTCAGTTAATGCATTTGAAAAACAAGAAATGAAGATGTTTATGAATTAGAGAAATTAAAATCACGCAAACCTAATAATTTTGTCAAGGTAATGATGATGTTAATAATGTCAATGATGGCTGTAAATCATAATTGTTAATGAGTCGCATTTTAACTTTAGAAAAGTAAGAAACGGCTTTCATAATATATTAAAAATTAACATCAATCACTAATACACGTCTGTTCTGCATAAATATTTAAAATGGTTAAGTTAAATACTTCACTAGTTAATTACGTTATTTACTTTGCGGTGCTTCCAGAAGCCAGATCTAAAATGGCATAGGTAGTATCAACAAAAACTTACTGAAAGAGGCTTCTAGGTAGGTACATATTTTAAGATACTAACATATTTAAGATACTAACATTTTATAATTTTCAGAAGCTTCACAGATAAATAATTTAATGTAAAATCATGTTAATCATGTACCTACTTCAAGCAGTTAACCAAATTCCAAAATTCGATGTACACTATGAGGAAAGAAAGTGTTATTCCGGTGGAAAGGAAACAAATCATTAAACCAGCTTAATTAAAAATGGCGACGAAAATAGATATCACTGAACCCCTTCATCGTAAGAAAATAAAATAGACAGATATAGATGTAAAATAGGCTTTTACTGAAATACAATAAACACTGATCTCTATTCTATTTTGTTTATCGGCGCTGTCCGCGTTAACTATTCATATAATATACACATCATATTTACATTAATATTTGATTTATTTTTTTCCGAGGGGCTGTTAACTTGGAAAAAAAATTGTACAACTAATTCCACATGGAATTCATTCAAGGTAATCACGAACAATTCCGGTAATTCCGATTCGAGGAATTAATTCGCATGTAATCGTGGTAATCGCAGTAATTCGTAGGTAATTCCAATAATCATAAAATAATTCCCACAAAAATTAACTAATTCCAGTAATCAAAAGGTAATTCCGGTAATTCCAACAAAAGATGAAGCACTTAATTCAATTCCCATTTTGGAATTACGAAGTATTAACAAATTAGATTAGCACTACCAACTTTTGACAATTTGACTTAAAATTTGAATGTCAAAGCGACTTAAAAAAAACTGCAACAAAATGGTGAATGGAAGTATTCTATAGAACGCTGTGTTAATGATTTTCGAAATGCCTACCCCAATTGTCCAGCAGATTATCAAAAATTAGTCCAACAAATTTATAAATGCGTGGCAAGATATCGTAATGTTGGGACTGTTGGTCGAAAAGCGGGTAGCGAAGCGCCCAAAAAAAGAACTCCTGAAATTGTGGCAGATGTTGCAGATGTTTACCAAGAAACCTCTCCTCAGGTTAGCACAAGCGATGTACCTCTCATATGGAGCTTGTCAAAAAATATTAAAACAAGATTTAAATCTTCATCCCTATAAAATTACCGTCATGCAAGAGTTGTTTCCACGAAATTTTTCTGCACGAATAATATACTGTAAATAAACAAAATATGCGAATTTGGTCCGCAATTAATCCCCATGAATTCATCCAAACGCCCCTCTATCCGCAGAAAATTGGTGTTTGGCTGGCGGTCTCTCGAAGACGTATAGTTGGACCTGTTTTTTTTTTTTGAAGGAACGGTAAATGCCGAGAGATATCGCAATAATTTACTCGAACCTTTTAAGTCCTGCACCAGCTTACAGGACAAGGGAAACTATGGACCGAATTCACGAGTTTTATGATGATCGAGTCATTCAATTTCCGCCTTGAAGTCCGGACCTGGCAGTTCTAGATTATTTCATATTCTCGTATCTCAAAAACACCGTATTCTATATAGTTGAACTATCAGATGTTGGAAAATGCATTTGAAAATATGAAACCGAGAGTTAACAGCTGCATTGAAGTTGGGGGAGAACACTTTGAACATTTGCTGTAATTGACTGCGCAAGTGTGAGGTCGCGGCGGAAGGTGGGTCATAGTGCTTGAATTATTATTTTATATGAGTAGCCTAACCATAAGTAGAAATAAACGCTGATATTCATTGCTTTTATTTGAAGAAAACATGATCCAAAGTTTAGACCTCGAGTCCTATATATTTTGGTAAGGGGGCTCCTATTTATTTTTTATTAATTTTCTTTTTACTTCTGGGATGATGCGCTACAACGTTCCGAGCTCGGAATACGTTAATTTTGCGACACCGTGTATAATGTAATATGTATTACAAATACATTAAATATTAAATAGTCTGTGGTCAAACAGTCGCACAGAGCACTGAATGAGTTTCGAGTTGTGAATTTTATGTGATTTCAAATGTTCCTTTTTCATATGTATTGCAGGGAATTAGAGCAAACAACACACGCTAATGACGTATTTAGACACGCTCACAGGTGGCGTAATAAAACAAAATTAAAAAAATATATGCCATGATTATAGATGTGTCTACTATTTGAAAAAAGATCCCCAATAACGTCCAGGCTTACAAATTTAATTAATTACAAGATTTAAATATATCTAAGTCGAACTCCACAAACTTTAATGAGCGTAAAATTACAAATGGAACATGTTTCGGCAGAACACTTCTGCCATCATTATCATATAATTTTTTATATTCTTTAAGGGCTGATGATGGCAGAAGTGTTCTGCCGAAACATGTTCCATTTGTAATTTTACGCTGATTAAAGTTTGTGGAGTTCGACTTAGATATATTTAATTTTTTTAATTTAAATTTACTCCACCTGGATTTAAGAACATTCTTCTAGTTTAATTAATTACGATCGGATTTTGACCACTGGACGACCACTAGTAGTAATAAAACCTGCATGTAATTCAATTAATTCCAGCATAATTCCATATTATTTGAAGGTAATTCCAGTAATTCCAGGGTAATTCCGGTAATTCCAGTAATTCATCAGTACTTCCTGTAATCAAGAGTACTTCCATCATTTTGAGTACTTGAAATAATTCCATATAATTCCAAACTAATTCCGGTAATTCCGATAGTACTCGGAATTAATTCTCGCAAGATGTACAACTAATTCCATAGTAAACAGCCCCTCGTTTTTTTCATTCTGTTTATTTTATTCTATTCATCATACACTTTATATTTACACTAATATTGACCGCGGACAGCATCGTTAGACAAATAGAAAATCCATTATTTTAAATTTAGAACAACTGTAGACAATTTTAAATATAATTTTGACTCATTAAGCTTTATTAAATTGTCACGGGGATGCGCTATATTTTTTGTCGGAATCGAGACATTGCAGGACAAGTAAATTGTAAACGATACCATATGGGTTCTAACCGGTTTCATTTTCCTATTGCAACTGGTTGACCGGTTTTTTTCGTCGATATAATACGTGTCTTGATTTCCAGAGTCGTATTTAATATTCCGTTATGAATTGTTACTAGCTAAAGTGAGCAATTTGTTTTTATTTATTTTGTCCAGCATGTTTTTCTAAGGCTTGCACTTTTAATGTATTCTAAAGTTGAACAGTAAAATATTAATTTGTTACACGTACTGAGGCAAGTGTAACACCTTAGCCGACCAGTCGATCAAGAGTGGAATGTTTATTTCAGAACCAGTTTAGGACGTTCATAGATAAGTTGGCCGTGCGTAATTTCCTCTCGCATCACCGTGACAATTTAAACTTGAGGCTACTATAACCGGTGTTCAAAAATCAATGAAAGACACAAAGGAAAATGAAGCGCTATTGTTACATTCATTCTATTCATGACTTCAGTTAAAACTACAATCTTCTGAATGACAATCTATCCGCAAGATATGTATTTTTCTTTGCTGTAACCACGTTGAGAGCCCCTGAATAAATACTACTACCATTTGTTCTGTCTTTTTTGTATCAAAAATGTGAGCATTTGATAATGAAGTCAAAATAATTCTGACAAATTTCAAAGGTAGAAAATATAATCTGCTTTGAAAAATACAAAATAATAATGTTGCTAATAGAAATGGAAAATTGTTTTATTAGCATCACCCCAGGTAGTTCGTATCGTATTGTGGGCATACATTTTTAGCACTGGGCAGTTACCGTCTAGTTAGAAGCTAGATCATAAATCTATATTTTTTAAATTATGATCAGTATCCAGAGTAGGCACATTTAAACCCAAATTTGCATGTCTTAGATTTTCCCATTTCTTTATCTACTCATAAGACTCTCAAACAAAAATGTAGCTTAAAACGCAACAGGTTGACGTGATTTGTAAATAGTGTAGACAATGTAAATATTGTACCATAAGAAGTGTAAAATAATTTGTAAATAGTATTAATAAATAATGGAACCCAAACATTGCCAGAAACGTAACATTAGTGTGAGAAGTGGAATCCGATTAGTTAGTAAGAATCCGATTAGTAAGAACTAAATAAACGGGAATAAAGATTTAAAAAAATTAATAACTTGAGAGGCAGCTGGAGCAATGTGAGTTGTTATATTTATGTGTTATTATATATAAGAAGAAAATCGTGGCTACAGAAAAGCTGGAATGAAGATTGGGAAAATAGACTTCGATGCGGTAATCATCATGCTGATATGTTTTTTGGAACGCTGAGACTGTACCCAAAAGATCTTGGCTACAAGACTGCAGCCACTATCATCGTTCTGAAGAACGAGAGTGAAACTGGAAGTTTGTTAAGACACCCGAAGAGCGACCCGGACTTTTGATTGGTGCTCGGACGGAAGAATGAAGACCGGGCGCGGACGTGAATGCAAGTTGCGAGGTAATGACCATGAGTAAAATCCAGCTGGGCCCAATGGGACTACATGGTTATAGGAGATGAAGTATGGACCAGATGGAATGTGAGCAGCTGATGGCGCTCCCATGGTTAGAAATCCGGAAGTTCTATTGCGGAGTACCTCGTAGACACGTGGAAGTGTCGAAGAAGTTTGGAAGCTTTCCTTGAAGAATTGAAGAATACTGAGAATTAGTCCATTTCCTAAGAGAAGAGGTATAAATAAATATATCGCCGTCCTTCTAGAATATTCCATCAAGTGAATTTCACCAAATACCCTATAGCGAGTTAGGAAGCTATCACAGTTGCTGACGCCATTATGAAAGAGTCCACCTATCGACTTGAAGATGTAAAGACCGCAATTTGAAAGCCTACTTCTCCTGGCAGACACCCGACAAGAACCAAGAAGAAATGGTTACGAAGAGCTTCGTGTACAAGTAAAGCACTTGGGATACCTTATGGGAGTTGAAGGAGTCTTGCCCCAGGGCCTCAGGAAATTGCCATTCCTCCAGATTGCCTGTGAATTTCGACTGTTTGGGTTGGAGAACAGTCAGAAGCATGTTAGAGAAAGTCTTCCGTTACACGGTACTAAAACGGGTGGTGTACCTACTGCACCCCGAAAAGACTAACGATGTGGATCAAGACATTAGTAGAACCGGCACGAAACATAATCTTTTCGTGCACATCGAGATTATGACGTCATAAACGACTACAACATGCTCGAGATGGTCTGACGTCTAGAAATGTACACATCGAGAGCATGACGTTATCCTTGATGTTCTGGAAATGGAAGTCTGAAATAAATCAATGGAATTATCAGGAGACGCCTAGAAGGTAGTAGCCAATATATTTACTGGAGCCGCAGTTACACAGTTAGGCGTTTAATAATGTAATATTAATTAATAATGTAATATTATGTATGTATAATGTCCATATATAATTTTAGGAGGTACTGCTAAGAGTACTTTATTTCTTGTTATACATGCTTTTAAAAAAGATTCTTCCGAAAGACCTGAATTGTTTCAACAATGTAGAATTTATTATTTTACCACTCTTAAGAAAATTATAGTTTATAGTGTACATTTCAGTTTTTTTTTTCCAAATTATAGTTTAAGTACATTTCGACATGCGACAAATGAGAACTAATATGACTAAGTAATAGTAGATAAGTATTTTACTAATTTTACTAAACAATTTCACTGCTAACGAGCATAAAGTATCGATATATAGAAAGACTCATTTATCTCATTAAATTTGATAACGATTAACCAGTATCTCTTTCAAGAGTTTTTTTTTGTATATTGATTGTTTGGTATAATACTGTAACGGACGTGGAACCGAAATGACTGCAGCGGCTTGAGATTATGACGTCATCAATTACTAGAACGTTCTGGATTTACTACTACAACGTACTTGAGATAATATAACATGGAATATCCGGTACACATCGAGAGAGCGATGATGTCATCAATAGAACTATCTGGAGGCGTCTAGAAAGATTTAGGCGCCAGTATATTTATTTTATTACGTTCCAGCGGAAATCTAATCTAGTCGCATTAGTCAACCAGTCGCATCAAAGTTGAAGATTAGTGGGTCGAGTAGGACAGTTGCCTTTATCTATCCGGAGTGCCGCGCGATGTGTAAATAAATAATACGAGACGTGTCGGTGAAGTAGTAAATTGTAAATGGTGTAAATAATATAAATATTGTAATATAAGTAGTGTAAATAAATTGTACATAGTGTTTAAATAAATAATCGAGCCCAGAAATGCAACAATACCTACTGAACAAAAGTTACAATTACAACAACCACTAAATCATAAAATCTTTCAAAACTAACTTTGTGCATAAGTTTTCATAAGAAAAAAAAAGCTGTATTCAAGAGTGCGTTTTGAAGAAATTAGCACAGTCTGTCCTACGAAGTTACATTGTTAAATTGATATGTTACATCTAGTGTCTTTTCAAAGCTTGAGTTATGATATTTGAATACGCTTTCATTGATTTCAATGGTTGATGAATACAGGATATGCAGACGATAGCCTGAAGAAACGGTGTACAAGCGTCGATCTTGCAGTGGCACTGAGTCAACCGTTTAAAACAACACGTTCGGTTGGAGCGCATCGATGGTCACGTTTTATCGCAGAATCAATTAGTTAGGTATACCTCACTCTTACCGTCCTTGATTTTGCTCTTACCTTCTTCTGACTGATTTTCAACGAGCCGCACCAGTCATCAAGTTGAGAAACAAAACTGAGTGGAGAAATGGACTTCAATTTTGTTCTCCAATGGGACCAAATTGTATTTATGATGGTCGTAAAAGGGAGAGAAGACATAGAGGTGAAAGGCAAAATTCTGACATTATTTATCCACGTCATACCGAAATTAAGTTATTTGTTATTTAATAAACATAAATTACAATAGGAACATGTTTCGGGAGAAAACTACTCCCATCTTCAGCCCTAATATTACAAGAGATTAATGATACAATTGATGAATTACAGTGGTGTTTGAAGAATATTTAAATTATGACGTTGTTTTGAAAGGTTATTAAATTTGACGTTTTGAAAAGGTTACATAATTTTTCAAAAATTTGGAAAAACTACATTTTTTAAAATTGGAATAATTAAAAATGAATCGAGGAGAATCTGGTAAGCTGTTTAAACCATATTTGAGTGGTATATAGAGGTGATAAATAATGAAATCATTATAAGTGAAAGAAGTGACATTTGAGGTTAAAATAAAATAAAACATGTGTGGGATAATATGCTAGAATATGCCAACGCCGCCTAGTGTCACCAATAACCATTCTGGAATAATTTTAACACTAGCTAAAAGTTGCAGATAGATTCGTTGTTAATTGCTGATGATTTCTTTGCTACCATTATTTTATTAATTAATTATTTCCTGTGTTTGTGTTTTAAATGCGTATACATAATAATAAAAATGTTAAGTGCTTATTATTAAAATTGACGATGCTAAGTAGATAGGTGCTCATTTGCACTTAATAGACACATAAGGAATTTGAGATTAGAATAACAGGATTTTATTGTAATTCGAAAAAACAGCATCTTTATTACAAAGAATAAATAAGCCATCATACAACTAAACGATCTTACAAAATCCGTCTAACAATGTAATATTTCGTGTAGGTTATAGATAGCCTCGTGCCGCCCCCTTTCAGTGACACTTTATCTGATTCTCGCATGTTAGCTGGCTTGATAAATTCGTAGACTACTGAAGAAGCGCCCGCGCCGATGAGAAACGTGAAAATAACTGTCATTACCCGTTGATAATAAAATAGCGATTAGCCAGCAGTCGTTAAGGATTAATGGCCGACCTGCATTCATTTTTTAAATCATTTTATCTACTGTTGAAATTAATTAAAACGGTCTTTGCGGGTGGGTGGACGTCTCCTCCGTGGGTGTCGTAACAAATAACAGCTTGTGCATACACAAAAATCTCGGACAAGATCTCTAAATCATTCGTCGTCTTATCATCGTCAAATCGTTCGTCCATCGAGGAACCACCCCCTCTTCTAAGTCTGGTTGCGTCATCGACTTTTTTGCCAACACACATTGGTGTTCCGTACGAGTCGTACGCACATGCATGCTTGCATGTAGTTAAGTAGCACCGAGTGTAAATAAGCAATAGGAGGGATCGGACCTGCCATGTTGGGCTTCGCTATTGGTTGCCGATTGTAAACACGGTAATTGCCGTGTACCCACCCACACCGGAGTGCCCCTGAGTCCGTCCGTAGGAGTTGCACTTGGTGTACGAGTGCACGAAGACGGCGGCGAATGCTTTGGGTTGCTGACCGTCCTTCGGAAGGGTGTGGCGGGATCTGTCATCCATCTTCAGGATTATGTATTTCCAAATGCGGAGTGATGATACATCTGATCAGCGCTTTATAAGAAAACTGGTGGCTATGATGACTGCAAAATATTAATATTATTCACAAATTAATACTAGTGACCATCAGTGGATTTTCTAACCTCCCAAGTGAAATAATTTGTAATTGATGGTGTCAAGCGATATACCTACCTAATATAAAGCTTCACTAAAAATGTACGCGTTTATCGGTAGTTTGTCTGTGAAACTTAAGATTTAAAATAATTTTAACATAATTTTCACAAATTCAAAATTATAATTATACTTTATACCAAATGTAAATCAACAAATGTCAATTAATTACAACACTATATATTGTACAATGTAAATGTGAATATGTATCGTAAGTTTGTAAATTATGCTTCTTCATAAATCTTCTTTCTACATTTACCAATCAATTTTCTTCCCATTTAAATTTCACAATTTAGGTTTACTTTTTTAGTTTGCTTAGTCCGTTACATTATCACATATGTATTATGTAATTCTGTATCCTCTGCAAAATAGGTACACCTTTTTTTGAATTAGGTATATAGCGCAAAGTACCTATAGCAATGATTACAACATATCGATTAACAAAGACATCATTTTGAAGGATGACATCCTCTTAATTTATTTTTATTGTCGAGAAGATACTATTGTAATTTTTGTTTTTGGCAACATCATTGCGGCAGCTGTAGAATGATTTGCGATTCTTTTAATATTTAAACGAACCGTCCAACATCATTGTTTTAATTTTAAATTAACACTCAATATATTTGCGTACTGTTTACGATTACTTAGGTAGGTACTTGAAACATACAATGAGAATATAGAGTTCTAAATGTGTTCTCTACCTATATTAAAATCACTCCCAGATCGAACCATTGTTGTTGTTAGATTTACAAGACTACTCGCTTAAAAACGCTTTTACTGAAGAAATATCAACTAATCAGCATACAATACCAAAAAGTGGTACCCACTTATCTCACCCACATCCTCTTCAAAATATTTTAGGCAAATCCTAAACGCTTTTGATCTAATTACTTGTAATCCAGATGTAGATGCATGTTTGGCACAGTAGACATTAAGAAGGCGTTACACTTTTCACTCTTCCATATCTGATACATTACAACATAACAGACGTTAGATAATATCAGATTTTTCCGTGTAAAGTCGGGTAATAAAGTGGAGATGGTGTTAATTTTCGTAACGGTCTTCACAGTTGCTGATGGTAATTTGTACTTACGTACCTCTGATTGTTGAGCTATAAAATCACTTTGAAGATAATGTGAAAACCGTTAGAATAATAATACTGTGGCTGGAGAATCGACGCCCAAAAAGTGTGAAATAAAAGTCTAGATAATTTAGATAAGATTTAGTACTTAACTACCTTCTCAGTTTTCAATTTCTGGGGACTCAGTTTTGTTTCAAAGGCTTTCAAGTTTCTTACACTCAAAGTGTCTAACTTCTCTAGGATCTCATGTTATTTGCTACCCAGATTTCCAGTTTCACAGCTTCTTTGTCAGGATCCCGAATTTCCTAATATAATCGAGCAGCTGACCATCTGACAACGCTGCCAAACTGACGATTTCACGCGTGACTGTATTTACGTTATTTGGACCGTCAGTTTCTGCTTCTTCTCTGTATTAAAAATGCGAACCCAGTACATCACAGACTTTGGGAAAACCAATCTCCCATGGATAAACATTATCCATTTCTTTCTCGTCTCGTAATACTTTGGGACGGTTAAGAATATTTTATTTGGGTCACTTTCTGGTGATTTTCCACAACCGGGGAAATGTAAATTTTTATTACTCATCAGTCGCCTTTTCTGTTTCTAATTTACTGATAATAATTGTAACCGTCTCGTCCTCGTCATCGCACTTTAGTTTCCTAACCTCAACAATTGACATTGACGTTTCGTTCCCTCGGCCGATATCGTAGGTTAATTCATGCATCATGCAGCGTTGCAAAACTAACTACGTCACAAACTTTTATTTTCACGGGGGAGTGGAGCTAAGTGCCTCTCAGTTTTCGATTTTTCATGTTTCGCCTTTCCAGTTGTTTAGCATCTCAATCTCTCAATTTCTTAGTGTCTCACATTAGCTTCATTTCTTAGTTTTACAGTAATTGTGGAGTTTAATTTTTTTAGTATTTCCATTGTCTCAACATTTCAGTTTCTCCAATATTATAGTGCCTTGCAGTTTCCCAATTTTCCTATGTAGCAGTATCTAAATTTTTCGGTGATGTCTCAGCCTTCGAGTTTCCCTTTCGCAGTATCATGAAGTATAATTTTTTAAGTTTTTGAGTTTCTTATTCTCACACTTAATCTTTTCCTGAGTTTGCTTTTCTCGATGTCTCATCAGTATTTCATTTTCGCAACTTAGGAACAGTCTTTCAATTTTGGAATGTTTTTTGGTTTTTCACTTTCCATATGTCTCAGAATCTCAAATTAAATTTATTCGATTTTCAATTCTCAGATTCTCATCTTATCTCAGGATCTCACATTGTTTTAATTCTTCAATCTCACAGTACCAGAGTTACTGTTCAGAATTTCTATTATATCAATAATATTCCAGTATTTCTATTGTCTCAATTTTCCAGCTTCTAAATCTCGCAATGTCTTTCAGTTTCAATTTTCCTATATGTCAGTTCGAATTTTCAGTTGGTATTTTTTTTTTAAATCTTAACCTCTGACTTTGCATTTTTTTTTGTGCTTCCGTTTTTGGATTTTCATTTGTATAGTGTATATTTCTCGAGTCCGTTTTTTGGATGTCTCGATTACTTAATCTCTCAATTTCTTATTAGTGTCTAACATTGTCATAATATATCACAGTATCATAATATGTTTTTACTATTTTCATTGTCTTCATCTTCGTATTTATCAATCTAGCAGTGCCTGTCAGCTTCTCAATTTGAACTTCTTAATCAAGTCTGAAGGTCCCATTTTCGCAATTTCCAGTTTTTCATCTCAAATTGTCATCGTTTTTTTTTTTAATAAGTTTATCAATTTATCAAGTTCTCAGTGTCGTTAGTCCTATAGAGTTTCTCATTCTCATAGTTTCCCAGTTTCTGACTTTTTCAATTTCTCAGGTTTTTCGTTTGTGCGATACCGTTTCTCAAGTTTTACTCTTTTTTTTCTATTTGCTAGTTTCAGATACTCAGTTTATCAATTTTTCAGATTCTGAAGTTCCAAGTCTCATGGGTCCCCAGTCTTGATATTCTTTCCTTTCATTAATCTGATATTTAGATAATCTGAAGTATTCTTGTTGATCTGATATTTCCTGAATATGAAATTTGATAATTCACTAATTTGATGTTTGATATAATGAAATTTTGTTAATTTGAGAATTAGGTATTTTATTAATTTATTTCATCTTTTGTTATTTGATTTCATGCTTCATTATTGATGTTAATTTTGATATGTCATAACTTCGTCTGATATTGATACATTATGATGTATCAGTTATCTAAAACCTGAATATTAAGTCTTAGGTCTTTATTTTTAAATATCGCTCATTTGATAATTGTTAATTGTTAATGTGATATTTTACAATTCCTCATTAATATTATATTTTCTTGTATTATAGGTTTTTTTAATTTCATGTTCTGTTATTACGCTAATTTGATGTAGGTGTATTTTTATGAACTAATTTTGATTTTAATATTTCCTTAATTTCATATTTTGTTATTTCGTTAATTCTATCTCGTTGATATATCTGGATATTTTATCAATTTGAGGTATTACCATTTCTTTAATATCACTTTTTCCCCTTTCGATATTTTTATATTTCTCCAATAAAATTTGGTATTTTTCCTATTTCATCAATTTGTTACCTATATGCCTTTGGTTTTTAAACAGTTTTATTTAGCTTGCCTTGTTTGTGTCTTGTGTCTTTATTTTACCCCCTTCCTGTTGACCGATTGACCTGAAATTTGGTGCACGCCTTTAGTTTTGATGACAATACAGTTATGTATATTCAGTATCATTGTAAATTCAACATGGCCACCGCCTCAAAATGGCGGATTACATAATATGCTTTTTCAATCCCCTTAATATGGGTATCAAATGAAAGGGCTTAACTAGTAGAATACAGTACACTATGAAAAATTTCAAAATCCTAGATGGCCGCCGTCACAAAATTGCGGATTAATTTTTTTTTCAATCCCCTCAATATGGGTATCCAATGAAAGGGCTTAACTAGTAGAATACAGTACATCATAAAAAAATCAAAATCTAATATGGCCGCCGTTACAAAATGGCGGATTACATATTTTTTAGTTTTCAATCTTCTCAATATGGGTATCAAATGGCAAGAGGAAGTTTTATATTGTAAAGAAACATAATTAGTACTAAAAGCTAAAAAATAATTAGGTAGGTACCAGGTACCAGTGATCACACCACTCTGCTCATCAATCTAGAGTATTGATCAGACTACAATAAAATTGTGGGGCGTAGCGTAACTTGAGTAAATAATGATCTTTCTACGATGTCGCACGATTTACTTTACACATTTTGCATAAGTTGTCTATTGAGAAGATCCATCCAAAGCATGCATACCTATATTGGTATGAGCGGTTGACTATAGATAAAAAAAATTAGACTCGCCCCACGATTTTATTTTCGTCTGATCAATACTCTAGATTGATGAGGAGAGTGGTGTGATGACTGGTACCTATCCAATTATTTTTTAGCTTTTAGTATACATTATCTGCATCATTATTATGTTTCTTTACAATATAAAACTGTTTAACATAAGAATGTTTTTTACTTATTTTATTGGGTATTGCACACATCAACCGACATCGGTTGGGTTTATGGAAGGCCCATTAACTATTTCATGTTATTAATTAGTCATTAATAACATTAAATAAGATCTGCCGGACTGGTATTTTTATTATCAATTAGAAGTTAATGATTGTTCCCTTTTTAATTTGCGCTCTGTAAATCTATCTTTAATGGTACAGGTTTTATCCAAAATAATGTACGACGTGTTGCTTTGTTTTTAAGATCAAGACATACCAACACACAGCAACTATGAATACATAGGTAGAAGGTACAATTTTGAAATTTTGCCGAGGTCACATGCACTGTCTAGAATTCAGGAACGATTCAGTGACAGGATATTACGCCTATTTTAGGTTGTAATAGTACCTACAACTAATTTTGTACTTACATTTATTTTTATCTTAGGAAACAGACTTTTTTAATCTTACTAAACAGCGGTTTAAAAATCAGTTTAATTCCAATACAGAATATATTATGTACTTACAATAAATTTATTTATTTTTTCATAAGACCCTACCTGTTATTCTATTATATCAAAACTGTGCGCTTGAGGGAAAACTCACTGTTTCTAGAGCAACACAAACAAAATTGATTTATGAATTGTCTAAAAATGATGCTAAACAATTCTGTTTTTTGTCGATATTACCGACGGTATTATGAAAAGTACTGAACGATATTCGGCCGATACGCAAATAACAGACTCAATTAATTAAAATCTTGTCTGTTATTTGCCACTTATCGGCCTCATGACGGTAATAACTATCCGCAAATGATCTATCTATTATAATGACACATACACTGCGTTTTTTTACTGATGGTCTGTTAATTTTTTCACCCTTTTGTTTGGGACAAGCCCGAAACTTGAAATTTTTACCCCACATAGCTGGACATCATTGCTCTTAATTTCAACAGCCATTTTGCTCTAAAATTCAAAATTGTTTCCACAATAAAATAAATTATCCACGCATTGTTGACGGCACGGCGGAGTCAATTCTGTCATAATCAAAAGTCTACAATAAAATGGACAAAAATGCGAATTTATTTTATTATGGAGATATTTTTTAAAGTAGGAACAAAATGGTTGTTGAAATTATCGGCCGGGATTTGCCCCAAACAAGAATTGGGGTGAAAAATTCAACACGGGAATCCCTCTGGCCAGTTTTAAAAAACGCAGTGTACAATTCTTAATTGGCACCATATAATTAAGTCAATGTCCCGACCACATTTCCCACAACGATCCAAACCGCAGATACGCCCATGCTATCGTTAGGAACGCAACAAGAAGATAGGAAGAACCAAGTAATGTTGGCACGACCCCGGAACAAGAAAAGCAACAAGACATCTATCGGTATATGTATTTGTTTACATGCATAAAACATAGATTTTTATTATCCACAAAGTACGTCCTACGTTCAATGTATGTAGCCCGAATGGTCCATGAGAGATCTCGCTATGTTTCCGAAGGGTTTTTCGAATGGCATAACAAAACGGCAGACAGTTTCGCGGCTTGCATATAACTAACATCAATTTCTCAGGCTGTCGGAGAATCATTGGATCGGAAATAAAATGTCCAAACCCAAACTTATGTCTCACAAAAGCAATAAATATACATGAGATGGTCCGTTCGATCTGATCTCGCATCAATTCTATAAATTAATTTGTTAAAGAGCAGGTGAAGCGACTGCAGCATGTATTTATTCGTTTCCTAGACGCATTATCACAAAGGTATCTCTACGAGCATGTTGAACTAATTTATATTGGAAACACGATTAATTGCCTATTTGATTTATTCAAACGAATAAAAACGATATGTAAATGGGGCGATTTACCATCGTTCCTAATTGTTCGGCCATTACTATTACCTTTACGAAATTTGATGACTCTCAGATCGAACCATAAATTACGATAAAATGTCGCCTGGAATGGAACGGCACCTTTACGTTGTCAGCTCTTGAAACATTCATATGCACCTTTACTGCTGTTTATAGCTAAAAAAAAACGTTATTCTTATTCTTCGTGTGCTTCGCCGAAAAATAATTTGTCTGCTTACAACGAAACCCGACTAATTTTAGCGAAATGTTTGTTTGCAAACGCCATACATTTAAACCAGTTGATCCCATTTCGAATTTACAATCGATTTAGGTACGCAGGGAAAATTGCTCTTGCCACTGTATTCTATATTAATCAAATACATATAAGAGTGATATCTTCAAGAACACTGTCCAGAAATATGAACTTTTATATTATTACCTATGTTGTACTCATTTATTAGTTGCCTTAAAAGTAACATTTTGATCCCTGCAAAAAGTAAATAAAACATTTCCTATTCGGGCATTATTAATTTAAGATTGATCACTGCTTTTATACTGATTTCTATTTTATTTTTTCTTATAGTACCTCTGAGAATAAGTGCACCTGCTGAACAGTTTATACGATTCGTCACACACACACCACGTATTGTTGTCCTTGACTTTGTCAAGAATTTTGATGACTCATCATCCCAGCCTTCAAAAGCTGCTATTTCCGACAAACCAAAAATGACGAATGCATTTTTGAAGGTTTGTCTCCCAAAGCATAAACATTTTTGATTTGTCTCATAATTTATCGTTAACATCATGTTGAGGTCCGACTCAGCCACACGTCCATTTAATGGGTAATACGTCAAAATTAACACGCCATTGTTGTCTAATGTGGCGGTTTACAACCCATACCAACTACTTATCATTTTTTTGTTGTCGGAAATATTTCAGCTGTCAGTGGTTGCGAAACGTCCCCCGCTAACCGAACAGTTTTCTGTCGCAATAAATTAAAGAAATAAGTCTAGTCCAGCAGGTAAATAAGGAAAAAGATTTCGGGTCCGAGGTCATGTTGAGTTTTTCGACTAAAAATAGAGCAGAGCACCGGCTGCCTTTTCTACCTGATGGTCCGTCAGAATGACAGCTCTCGGCTAAGTTCAACCTGCAATTATCGGTTTCCACAAAATTATACATTAATAGAATATTATTACATACATTATTCCTACCATTCGGAAATTAAACGTTCGAGCTCACCGAATGTCAGAAATATGGTGTGGGCTTTGATCGAAAGCTCAACTTCTTATTTATTTGTGCTGGAGACCTGCTATTACCCTCGACGGCCCATTTCACACAAAATTAAACGGTCCTCCGGCGGCTGGTAATTCCTCAGACAACTATTGCTGGCTTTTTGGAACGATTGTGGATGAAATGGGTTTTTGACGGTTGTGTTAAATGCGCGATAAAAAGAATACATCAGATTTGTTACGGGAAGTCTAATTATGAATAGAAGAAAATGTTAAACGAATCTACGGTCTTCGCCATAATAATTATATTTTATATCAAATTTTATTTATATACCGAATTGAGGGTTTATAATATCTTTAAAGCTGGTTTGAGCTTGATTTATACATGATGTCCCAGACTGGCTATATTTGCTGACAATCAATTTAATCCCAAAACCTTTAAACCTGTGATTCGATTGTGAAACGTTGACATATTTTTGATAGCTGTATTTCAGTTGGCATCAAACAAACATAACCTTCCACCAAACAAAAGACAAGAAATCCCCAATTTTAATTTATTACTAACTAAAATATTTATTAAATCTTGATCAGTACTGATCAAGATATAATAGTATATTTCAATACAAGTACGCTTTCAAGACACTTTTCAGGGACGAGGGCGAATTTTTGAGGCACGAGACGGCCGCCGAGTGTTGCAATGAGCCCGAGCCCCTGAAAAGTGACAGCGCACCAGTACTGAACAGCATTTTTGTATCCGTTCACGCAAAATGAAAGAAAATACGAATTAACATCAAATTTTGAGGTTAGGTTTGTCAAATGAAATACATATGCCGTAATATTTATATATTAATCGTATTTCACAAAACGAATACAAAAGATAACACTAAAATAAATACCTGAACATTTCATGAAACCTATTCTTATAGCAAAATAACACACAAGAAGAAATTTATAAAAATAGGAAACTACCAATATTTTTACTTCTTTTCCTGGTATTTAAAACAAGATAAATATTATTCAGCAAAATATGCGCAGTTAAGTATGACAAAACTCTACATACAATGACAAAATATGCTTTTAAAAAAGTTGGACGGACACAAAGATGTCCACCATTCCACAACAGTAAAATGCATATAAAACATTTTTAAACATTAACTTAACACTTTGTTTTTCTATTTTATTTAATTTTCGTATTACATAATAAGAAAACTTTTCCTTTTTTCTTTTTGAAAAATAATAATGTACAAAACAATGGCTCAAAATGCTGGAATGTACTAAGGCGTTCGAATAGAAACATTTTTGACTGAAGAAGATTTCTAATGGGTTTATATCTGATTGACAAATAATTATTATCTATCTATTAAACCTGAAACCTCTGAACGACTTCAATGTTGGATTTCTTGGCACATCCCCAAGGTTGGATGGCACAAGTCCTGTTGCGCCCCAATTTCGGGACTAACTTTTTGAGTACTGTGAGAGTTTGTTGACCCCGAATGTGAGGTTAGGTTTTGATTGTTTACCAACGACACAGTCGATTGACCTTATCGTTAGGGGAGAGAGACCCAACGGTTGGCATCGCTAATCTCACCAGAAACAAGCTGACGCCATCTTGCGTTTTTTGGCCCGTGCGTGCAAGTGGGTCTGTGGAACAACCATATGCCGTTGGGACGGATAATTCGAAAAATACATCCTCGTTCGGCCGCATCAACAGGAACGTCGTGTGAGTTTACCCGGTAATGCACATTGGAGGGACCATGCTTCCCCAAGCCAAACTTTCCCCGACCACCACCAAAGGGGAAAACCCAGGAGGGTTGAAGAGACGCCGGCAGGTTACCAAGAAAATCGGCATAGCAATAGGCATCATAAATGAGTTGTATCTGGTTAGCCGGTCAGCTTTTGTTAAGTTGTAAGTTACATCTTGGCCAGTGGAGGATAGTTTAAACAGTCCATACAGGTTTCAGGACTTGCCTGTAGAGAAGCAATTTCTTGTGTATTGACAACTCAGAATGGCGTACGAAGAGCCAATACATTTATTTGACTTTGAAGCTCAGTTGCTCACATGTCCTTTTCGCATGTGTTGTCTGAATGTGTAAAGTCATGTCTAGATACTTTGCTTCGTTGGCACACGGGATTAATTTTTGTTTTATTTATCCAGTTGGTAACATTGTTGACTGCTGCTTGAAGTCTGTTCATAGCTGACTGAATGCCTTGGTCGGTAGCGATAGACAAAATAAGGAAGTTTATTGCCGACAGTTTACAAATCATAATGACTCTATACAATTCCAAGATGCTGTTCGAATTATAGGACATTTCAACTGCCAGCCCGCTGCTATTGACTGTTGCTTCTTCAGAGTATGTAGTCCAGGATCTTCTCGAGAAATTGAATGTGATTTGCATTCACACACGCCTGCGGCCTTTGACTTGATCCCCGCATTTGTGTTACAGCTCTGGGAAACCGCAGAAAACCAGTGGCAGGATTGTCATCGTGAATGCTCGACATAGCTGTAGATTTCTGCCACACTCGGTGCTGGAGAAGTTCGGGTTTGGGAGGCGCCGTTTCCGGATCCACGCCCGGTCGTGGGTCTGACTGTCTCCGAAGTCCTTGTCCATCCTGCAACAGTGAGAAAAAAGTGAAGAGACCTATCTATCTGTTTGTTGTTACTCAGTTGTTATCGCGGTCAGGTTCCGGAGTCGTCAACCCAAAGTTGCCGACTGGAAAATTCGCAATTTTGCCTTTCTGGAATCCGACACGTGTCTGTCTGGTCGGTAGCGAGCAGAGCGGTATCGTCGGCAAATGTTGCTCTGTCGCTTTGTGGAATGTCGTTGGTGTAGCACAGATAAAGAACAGGTCGCTACCCTGAGGTACTCCAGCATGTCCGAGTATTCTTCTCCATGTTCAACTCTAAAGTCACGGTCAGTGATGTAGTAGCGAAAAATTTGGCTCATATTGTGGCAAATATTTTCTAGCTTATATTCCAAACCTTTATCGATTGAATCGGTCCAATTTCTGGAAAACATCTAGGAATATCGTTGTGCAAATATTTTTCTCTTCTAGTGCTCTCTCAATTACATGGGTGATTCGATGCACTTGATCATTGGTTGAGTGCTTGTCCAGAAATACAAACTGATGAGACGGAATAAGCTGCGTTTTCTCAATAATAATAATCGGTTTAATTCTTTGTTGCTTTTCGAACAGTTTGGATATAATCGGCAACAAGGATATTGGGCGGTTTGTATCTTCAAGTTGTTTGCCAGGTTTTGGAATCATTATTACTTCAGCAATCTTTTAAGTATTAATTAAGTATTATTAATTTTAAGTATTAGCATAGGTTAAATAACTTTGTAGATTTAGACACCACGCACCCTGTTGCGGCATAGCACGAGGTTGCAACAGGGAGCGAGCGTGCGATAGTCGAAGTCGAGCGGTAAATGAGCATGTGTAAGTTGCAGGTCCTCCAGAGCAAATTCCTCCGCTAAGCTTTCGACGCTCCATGATTCGTCAGAAACGATCAACTCCACCAAGAGGCCGGGCTCCCGCTGCTGAAGGAGTTCCTCCACGAGATCGCCCTCTGGACCATAAAAGAGGCCGAAGAACACCCAAATCCACTGGTCAGACAGGCTGTCGACTACGACGAGAGTGGACCATCGAAAAGGAATCGGCCCAGAACGGCGTTGCTAGAAGGGTGACAGTTTCACTGACCCTTCCACTCGCGACACCCTTCAGGTACTAACCTCTCTTACAGGAACCAGAAATAGGTAAAACCCCTTTTTTCTTTCATTTATGTGTTTTTTCATTTATTCGTTTTTGCCTTCATTCGAGACGTCAGTCCGAAAACGAGTCCTGGGTGCTAACTGCTGAAGTCACCCTACCGGCGTCAAAAGTTGACACACAGGGATTATCCTTTTTGCCGCCAGTAACATCATTGCTGGCCGGCGAAGAAGATAGAGGTTAAGAGGTCACATGACTTAAAACCTTAGATAAACAGCGCAACGCAACAATTGGAGACAGTTCTCGAAAGAGGTAGTTGAATAAAGTACGCAAAAACCCAAACTGATGTCTTTTTCGTAAAACTCGTCGACCCCTAATACCCTGCTAGTCGGTGAACCACGACGTCGAGGCGCACAGCACCAAGTCGAGCATCCGCTCTCACCGACACACACCTCCTTCGACGTCGGTCGATGTCTCCGGCAACGTTTCCACCACAGAGGAGTCCCGGACCCCATCCGTGACCTGGAGGAAACCTTGTTCCTGCGACACTTCCACTGCATTGGCATAATTATATCGGAGCCGTAGTGCTGCGTTGAAGAGATGCAGTTATTAGATCATAGCTTAATGCTTTCTTTGTTCTGAGATTGTTTCTGATGATGTCGGTAATCTCAACCGGTGTGACTGGCTCATGGGACTGGAAAGTATTTGCCAAGTGGTCATCAAATATTTCCGCCTTTCTTTATCTCTTCGGGTCCAGCTCCCATAGTTTTTGCGGATGGGAGGGTTATGATTCTTTGGCCAAGGATTCAAGGATTTAGTTTCCTTCTACAGAGAGTAGTCGGTGCTTTCTTCAGCCGTTGACACCCTAAGCAAAGTCTCAAAACTTTGAACAGTCGCTATTACACAACGTACCAATTTTTTTTTTTTTTGGGTTTTAAATACACTTTTCAATTCTGTATTCAACAAGCATAAGAAATGGCTACTTTGCATAACTTTTTTTTTTAATACGTTTTACATTGAAAATAAAAATTTTATTTCTTGGAAAAAATTGAAAAATAAGAATAAATTTGGAAAGTAAACAACGAAAAATGAAAAATCGTTTAATAAAATTTGACGCAAGTGCTCAAATTGCCACCCGCCGACTATTATTTGACACATTCCCAGGCGTGTTTTAACGCTTTGAACACTTCGTTCAATCACTTCGGGATTAATCTGCGCCATTTCACCACGAAGTCGTAGTGAAATAGTACTTTTTCAAGGAATAAAAATTTAATTTTTTGAAGTAAAATTTGTAATTTTTTCAGTTATAATATAATAAGAGTTGATATTTCGTCGGAAAAATTTACCGATTGTTACGAGAGTTCGCCTAACAATTTTGCGAATGACATTGTCATAGAAATCACGAAACGCAGTTGACTATTTCACGAAAACGCCCAAATTATTGATAATGTGGTGGAAGGTGACAGGTAATTGAGGTATTTGACATGCAGTATGCTGCCACAGTGACTGCATCAAATGTTATTTTTTCGCTGAAAAATGAGGTACGTTTTGTAATAGCGACTGTTCATTGGTCCGTAACCCCCGATAAAATTTTGACAAGTTAATTTTTTCAATTTAAATTTTGTTTCCATTCTTAATTGATCACATGATTGGTTAAAATATATATGAGTGAAATAGTCAAAAAAAAAGTTATGCAAGGTATCACTTTTTTACTCTTGTTGAATAGAGAATTGAAAAGTGCATCTAAAACCCAAAAAAAAGTTGGGGGTTGCCATTTATTTTGACAAGTTAATTTTTTCAATTTAAATTTTGTTTCCATTCTTAATTGATCACATGATTGGTTAAAATATATATGAGTGAAATAGTCAAAAAAAAAGTTATGCAAGGTATCACTTTTTTACTCTTGTTGAATAGAGAATTGAAAAGTGCATCTAAAACCCAAAAAAAAGTTGGGGGTTGCCATTTAAAAAAAATTGATGACGGTGTCATAGTTTAAAAACAGACGACGTCATCATCAAAATTTTTATATCAAAAAATGACAATTTGAAAACAAAAATCGACCTGTTCGAATGTTTTTCGAACAAACATTACATAACTAAATTATGAATTTTGTGCGGAACTTTATGTTCACTCTGTACTGTGTGGAAATTAAGTAAGGAATAAATTCAGTAACTCCGTTAGTATTTGCCCTAGAAATAAAACTTTAAAAGCATGGGGTAGAGCTATTATCAATTTTTTTTTTATAAACAATTGTCAAAATGTTGTCATGTTGGTATAAGCAACAGTAATTTTTGGTTGGTCACATTGAATGTCCAATTCTGACATCGTGGTGACATGCACGATGCAATTTCATGATAAATCGTTAACCACTGTGACATCTATGAACATAACCTCAATAGTGTCTACTATAAAGCTCGCTCCGGAAGGACAAATTTTTAGATGATACAGCCTGGTCTTTAATTGCATTTTGACATTGACAATTGTTTATAAAAAAAATGGATAGTAATTATAACGCATCCGACGAACGTACACTATTTTTTTTCCATAACTTTTTTACAGTTATGACGTCATCAATATATATTTTTTTTAATGACAACCTATGCTTTTGGTTTTACATTCGCATACAGTTTTTTATTCTGATTTCAACGTTATCAAATACTCAATAGGTTACTCAAGGAAAGGATAAATATAAACGGCACTAAATTTCAAATTATTATAGTAAATTTTGAAAAAATGAACAGAGCTGTCTAATTTTATCAGAATTTAAGGAAAAAGCCATAGAAATCCAAACAAAACAAAGTTCCCAAAAGCAATCAATGAGAAAAAATAAGAAAACAACCCTTAATTTCAAAGTAGGGCTAACAAATTAACAAAATTAACAAAAAGACTATTGATGTGAGAGTTATAAATTAAAGATATTACTCCAAATGTTCAAACTGATGACCCTGCATCATCTGACAAAATCCAAGATGATCATAAAAACCAGCCAATACGTTTTGAATAGTATTGGGAGTTATTAAACTGCACTCATGTCGAATTCTTCCTTCAAGATCATCCAAATTGTTGGCTCGGTTTTGATACACCTTGCTGTTTAAGTGCCCCCATAGAAAAAAATCTAATGGGGTTTGATCTGGGGACCATTCTATTGGACCTCTACTTCCATCTTCTTGGGAAGACCTCGTCCAAATAAAAATCCATTCTGTTGCAACCATATGTAGTACATATTTAGAAGTTCATTTATTATTTAACAGTTCAGACACATTTATTTTGTACCAATTCAGAACTTGTCAACATTGTATTGATATGTGTATGGTTTTTTCTTAAATTCCGATAACATTAGACAGTTCTGAAATTTTTTTGAAATTTTACTAATTTGAACTTTAGCGCCGTTTTAATTAATTTTTTTCCTTATCTAACCTATTAAGTATTTGACAACGTTGAAAACAGAATAAAAAACCCTATTCAAATGTAAAATAAAAAACATAGGTTGCTATTTAAAAAAAAATTTTGATGTGATAACTAATAAAAAAAATTAGTATACGTTCCTCGGATGCGCTATAATTAGCCCTATCACATGTTCTATTTCTAGTGCAAATACTAACGGAGTTACTGTATTTATTCCTTACTTAATTTCCATACTGTATGTAACATGATGGCAAAATATCAATTTGACGAAAGGCGAAAAATAAAATTAGCGAAATGACACAATGTTAGATTAACGGATTAGGTATTAACAAAAGAGAAAACTAGGGAAAAAAATAGAGTAAAAAACACAAAGTTAACGTAGCTAAATACCAGAAAGCGAAAAATATATAAATACCAGATTAAAGAAATTTAAAATTAACAGAGCTTTTATCAAAACAGCTAAACGTGAAATTAAAGAAATGGTGGTATTTAAAATTTATATTCGCACTATGCATATTTTTATTATTATTTGGATTACATAATAATAGTAGTTAGTAACAAACCAACTAAACAAAACCTATTATTTCTGAACCAAATACTATATAATTTAACACTGGGTAGAGTGTAAAGCGTGCATCAGCATGTTTTACCTACTATTACCGAAGAATAAATCACCATGTATTCGTCAAGATATTATTGCTCCTTCTAACGATTTTCTGGGTGTGAGCGAATTAAATCCAATAAATAATCGGGAAGAAAATAATTCCAAGAATGATATTGGAGCATACCATTACGAAATTGTTTTTCGATCAAGCATATACTTACTAAGGGCTTGTCCCTCCAGAATAGTCGGTGTTCGTCTCGGTCGAATTAAGCCGTTCTATGCATGCAGATAGAGTTTTATGGCCACTGCATTACGGCATTAGCATTTCCCATTTCCTCTATAGCCTTTCCACATATACATGGTACATGTAATTTAAGATTGCATCGTTAGTTATACTCCTCCATCACAGGGTGCGCCGCCTCCATTTTCAATAGCCATCGGGGTGAAAAGTTGCTCAGCAGGGAGTTTCCCGACGGACACAACACGACTTTTAAACAGAGTTTTGGGTCAGTTATTCGACCACCCTTGAGCTGGTATTTGGGTTTGGAAGTGGTAGTGTATACGGAAAACATTCTACCGAAAGCAATAATTCACTCTACGGACTGTTTCCAGAAAATTATGACCCTGTTTTGACATATGTTTGCTAAGTAAAACGCTCGATTTTAATTTACGGGCTGTTTTCTAAAGAAACTCGATCGCTCCTAGATTTCTTTCGGACAAATCTTGGCCATTGCCAGCAGCCAATTTATTGTTTTATAAAAGGCAGAAGAAAAGTGTTGTTGGTTAACACCTTTGATGACTTCCATTTTTAATGGTTGGACAGTAACAAGTTAGAGCAATAAAATTACAAAAACTGCTAAAGTGAGCAATTACTAATTCATTATTTCCCGGTAACTCGAGTTCAATAAGTTATTAAATGTAACATGTTGTAATGAATGTTAATACATTTAGTAGGTCATCATCATAATAAATATATCACCATCCGTCCATGATCACCATGTTTCCTTGTTTTTTACTTTTTTTTTTCTAATTAATTTTAAGATTAGTTTTATTATATATTATTATCTACTTATATTTACGATGATGTTTTTCTACTATGATTTAACATTTATTTATACCTTTCTAACGTCTCTATTTCTAAATTTGCCATTGTCTTTGATATCATCACTGTCTATCTTCAAACATGTCACTTTAATTTTTTTTTATTATTTTATTTATTTGCTGTTAAGCTTAAGTATAGAATTTAATTTTGTTCCTGATACCACTGTTTATATTCGCCTGTTGAAACCTTCCACAAAATAATTTTAATAAAATCATTAAATCAATCACATTTTCATAGCAAATTAATGTTACTTCTTTTTCAGTTTTATTTTAACACTTGAAACCCATGCAAAATGAATAATCGTGGTTTTAGGTACATACAGACTACTTTTCCTTCTGTACCACTTATATCTAAAACGATTTACTCACAAATAATTTATTAAGGGAGCATATTATATTCCCAGATTTTTACATGTAAAACTTCAGTCTCAAAATCCATTCTACACCTGATATTTATAACATATTGTAAATACATAATATTAAACAAAGCTTATATGTACTACAACAGTTGTTATGCTTACATCATGTTGCCTGTGGAGAACAAAATTTACATGTACTTCTGGATGTATGAATCCATTTATGAGGACCCTGTATATGAGAATATGGCTAGATTTTCTATCAATCAGTGGGCTCTTACAATTTCGTACCAGTTAATAATGCAATATAGGAATAGTATTAATTTCCAAAAATATTCGTATATGTATTTGGGTGTTAAAATTAATATTTTGCTTAGCACAGCCGAAATCTTAAGCAATGAGGGGCAATGTGTATGGCCGGAAATGCATCGTAAGTTGCGAAGCGGGGGTGGAACACCTTCCACACCCGCCACCCCTACGTTTCCGGCCAGAGCAAACTACTCCAACAGATAAGGCTGTTTTCGTTTCACATAGTCCGCATAATGTGCTCTTTGAGCCTATGCAAACTACATGCATTCACTCACTTCTATGAATTCATTATGTCTGAAAGATGCCCGTGTTTCACCCTGATGAATAACTGCCTTATTTTACGGCACCATTGTTTATTTTCATTTGTTTAATCTCATACACTCAGTGGCAATAAAATCGTTCATGGCCTAATTAAGAAACTATCAAAGAACCACGTGATGACTACATGACGGAGGTCTATCAACATTGTCAACATTCTTCTCAACGGCAGCAAGTCCAAATGCCTTAATTCCAAGTTGTTTATTTTCATGCAGCAATATTTACACTGGTGTCGGATCGCAATGTACAGAACTTGTTCAATTGTAAAGAAGGTATTTTAACAAATTAATTTTTTAAACCCACCATTGGCAAAAAATCTATTCTTTCCTTAGTTGTGCATAGAACTAACATGAACAAAATAAAATGGTAAACCTGCATAAAAAAGAAGCTAATTTCAACATTGCTATATTCAATTTCGGAATTTCAATTTATTTTAATCAGTTTCCTATAAAAAGTCGAACAGGAAATGTAAATCAAAAGCTTATATTCCATAATGAGCTTTTGTCGCTAAATTATTCCAGATTCGTATGTGGTGGAAGGGGATAAAATCCATGATCCGCACACTAATCCGATAAATAAGTTAAACAAACATTCTGACACCAAATCTGATCCGCCAATCCCGAGCCCCAATTTCCCAGTTTTTTATCTTTCTGGCCTGCAAGCCATTATACTAAGCATATGCATAATACGCTGGAACTATTCCATATGCATCGGTGGTGTGAATTCGGGGCGTGTAAGGAATATCCGTGGGACCTTTGGGGTGAACGGGTGCAAGGCGTAATGCACGCCGCCGTCGGGAAGAAGTGGTGCGGCGCCGTCCCCAGGCACGTAGTGGCGGCGGCGCTAGAGGCGGCTGGATGATAAACGACGCATGTGTTTCCGAGTAATGAGGAATCCGGCTGTAGCGCAATTGTCACCGGGCGTAGTGCCGACACCGACTTTATTAAGGTGTAATAATTCTGATAACAGCTGCACTTTATATAATGATGTATGAACGGTGGCGGCGAACCGCCTCCGAACTAGAAGCACGTGCTCTTATTAAAGGTGATGATCATTTTCAAAAAATAAATTAAACCTGCTCTTCATTTTTCCATTAATTACATATAATTATATACTAACAGAAAAGCATTTGGAGAAAGAGAAAAAACATTAAAAACAAATCATAATGTAATATTTCATGTGTCCGGCAATAGTACAGATAAGAGAAAAAGGAGAAAAACATCAGCGAAAGAAAAATTCAAAAATAAATGCGTATAAAAGATGACTATGACCAAGAATAAAAAATAGACACCTAATGTGCAGTTATAATAAATAGATAAAACAAAATCAGAGTTATAGAGACTGTGAATAAAAGAACTAAAACAGTATAAGTTGAAAAAGGATAAATAGAAAGATTGGTTTTCAAAGGAGTATATTGTATGTAGTAAATTTCAACAATAACTTACCAAATAGAAAAGAATAGAAGATGGTATTAATTAGGAAATAAAACTGAAACATAAAAAAGTGTACAAAGAAGAGGCAAGGTTATCAATTTTTAAGGCTTCCAGTTTTTCCTTTTTTTATACCTTTATACCTTTTTCAAGTTTGCAAGTTCTCAGGCTTTAATTTTACATGTTTTCAGGTTTCCATCTTTTAAGGTTTTCATGTTTTCAGACTGTCATCAGGTTCCTTAATTTTTAAATTATTTCTTTATAGTGTTTGGATTTTTCGGTTTTGAGTTTTTAGAGTTCAGGTTTTGTATTTGCGATTTTGCTTTCAATTAGTAAACCTTTCAGGTTTACAGTTCCTGAGATTTGATTTTTTTCGAGTTCTTAGATTTTGCAGTTTTTATTGTACATCCTTTCTTTATTTTAAATTTATTAAGGTTTTCATATTTTGAGCATTTATAATTTTTGGCTTGTCTGTCGTTAATTTCCAAATTTTCCTATTTATTATCAGTTTCTCTGATTTTTAGGTCTTTAGTTACTTAGATTTTCAGGTTTTATGATTTAGAGGTCCTCCAATTTAGATTTTCAAAGATTTTATCCCTGTTTCCGATTTTCAAACTTTCAGTTTTTAAGACATTCAGGTTTTCAGTTTCTTAGTTGAACATTCTCAAACTAAGATTTTAATTTCCCATTTTCTCAAATTTTCGGATTTACCAGTTCCCAGATTTTCGGGTTTCAAGTTCTCAAAATTACAGTTTCATTGTTTTAAGGACGTTTTCAGGCTTCCATATTTCCAGGTAGATTGTAACATAAATAAATTGTAATTAATAATATAATAGTATATTGTGCAACTAGTGCGGCAAGTTGTCGATTGCCCACGAAAGCGAAGTTTAGCGCACGAACGAAGTAAGGGCAATCGATAACGCCGCACGAGTTGGACATACTATTTTTTATTGCGAATGCGGAATAAATCCCAATATAAAATTGGACTCCAGGGGCAAATTCAGTTTTCAGTAGTTTGTTTATCTGAATTTGCGTGTGCAAAGAATAATTTGCGTGCGACAAGTAAACTTTGCGCACCCAAATTAATAAATGGGCAAACCGTTACTTTGCAACCGTGACCAAGGTTGCAAAGATACTATTTGTCTACATGAGCAATAAAATAATAATAATACAACTTTATTCACTTTTTCGAGCTCGAATATAATAGTTGATACATAGATAGAAAAATAAAAAATTAATAGTAAAAAAATATTTTTAAAAACAAGCTTTTATTTAAATGCACTGAAAAACCCATAATTTTGTTACATCATACAATTGCATAATATGATATAAAAGCTTGTCGCGAGATTTTTATGTGTAAATTTCTTTTATAGAAAAATACAATTTCTACTTTCAAATTACTTTCAAGATAATATCTATAATTCTCGCGAAAAGCTTTTATATCAAATGCAATTGTATGATGTAATAAATTATGGGTTTCCTATGCTTTGATTTATTTTTGATTTTCTTCTTTGCAGTGCATTTAAATAAAAGCTTGTTTTTAAAAATATTTTTTACTATTATTTTTTTTTAACTTTTTAGTTTTTGCTGCGGCCATATTGAACTTAGTGTGATGTAACTAACTTTATCGTTTTCTACTCTTCAATCCCTTTCAGTTGATACCCATATTAAGGGGGTTGAAAAGAAAATGTAATCCGCCATTTTGGAGCGGCGGCCATTTTGAAAGTACATATTACAATATTGAGTATTGGTTATTATATTGTCACCAGAACTAAAGGCGTATACAAAATTTCAACTCAATCGGATGTCCAGAAGTGGTTCTAATTTAGCTTGCAAGATTTGACCCACACATACTAACATACTAACATACTTAAATACTAACAAGACAAGTTAAATAATAGCTTATAAAAATACAATAAAAATAAATCTATATTCCATGGTTAATTAAATCAACCTTTTTTCTCCTTTTCCTTCTCCTTTTCTCTACACTTGTCCTCTTCCCCTTTCTCTACTGCTGCTTTTTTCTCTTCCTTCTTCGTATTACGGTTTTCGTCTATTCTGTTCCTCGTCCATCCTCATTCAACAACTCTCGTACGTTTTTCTGCATCTCAGTTGTTCCATTGTTCCCCTTTCCTCCTAACACATTCTGCATAATCTTTTCTCCTCTTCCATCCAATATTCATTCTCTTTCGTTTCGTTTCCACACCTAAATCTTGCTATCATACATCTATCCTTCTTTTTCCTTTTCCTTTTTAGGTGTACTGGTACCCCCTCCGTCATCCATTCTTCGTACCTCGCGTTGTATTTCGCGTCTCTTATTTTTTCTCTTCTCTCCTGTTTGCATATGTTCCTATCCCTATCTCTTGTCTCTGCCCATATACTTTCTCATCTGTATCTTCTATTTTCCACTTCCTTCCTTCCTAGCCCATTCCTCCCATAATACTTTCATCTTCTTCCTTCTCGCCTGCTATTCTTTCTTTCAGACATTCTTGCAATAGTTTTTTTTTTCCTTTCTTTCCCACTGCATTTCTTCGAATTTACTCGCTCTTTTATCCGCTTCTACTCTCATTTTCTCCCTCTTGCATTCCTCTAGCACCATATACCCTGGCGTAGCTTTGTCTAGTCCTAACACCCATCTGTAGTATTTTTGTTGCACCCTCTCTATTTTCTCTTGTTCCTTCCAGCCCCAGATTTCCGCTCCATACAGAACTGCGCTCTTCACTAGGCTTTTAAATAGCATCACCCTCTTTTCAAACTCCTTTTCGAACAACTTTTCTCCTATGACCCATACATGCGCTACGAATGTGTGTGGATGCGTTGTTTCTTTGGTTAAAGTAGTATCCCAGGTACTTCCTCTATTTCTTTGTTTCCCCATTTCCACTCCCTTGTCTTCGCTCTTCCGCCTGCTTTCTTGGATATCATCATTTTGGTCTTTTCTACGTTCACCTCTAAGTTCTTTTTCTTCATGTACTTTTCTAAACATCTAATCATCCCTCTCATTTTCTCCTCTTCCATCGCTATAACCACCATGTCATCCGTGAAAACTATCGACCACACCTTTTCTTTTCCTACTACTATTCCCTATTCCCTCTTGCGCTTTCCGTAGTGCTTCATCTAAGTCACTTATATATATGGCGAATAGGGTCGGGCTGAGAGGGCATCCTTGTTTTAATCCCACGTTCGTGTAGAAGCATTCACTCACTTCTTCTCCCACTTCCACCCTGTTTCTTGTTTGCTCATATATTTCTTCGATTCTTCTTACTAACCTTCTTACTTCCATATTTTCTCCCTTTCCACACTATCAAACGCTGATTTCAAATCCAGGAACAGCGTGTACAATTTCCCCCCTTTTTTCTCCAGTTGCTTTTCTGCCAAGTGGTTTAGAACGTATGCGTGGTCTATAGTGTCTAGTAGTGTAATCCCTCCATTCACTCGGGAAACCTTTTCCCCTCCATATCTCATTCAGTATCTCTGTCAGCCTCTCCCATACTTCTTCTGTGCCATAAATCCATGCCTCGTTCATTATCCCGTCTTCCCCTGGCGCTTTTCTTTTCTTTAGTTTCTCTATTTAACTCTTCCCATTTTTCATGGTCTCTGTTTCCTGTAGCTGTTCCCTTCTTAAGTTCTCTCTATATTCTTCAATGTAATTAAAGGAGCACTCAAGTCATCCCTGACTTTTATTACAAACGCTTTCTTTCCCTCAGGGTAGATTTTCTTTCTTCAGAAAATTATTTTCAATGATTGTAGATATTACGTTTTTGAACGTGACATTTGTTCAAAATCACCCTGTGTACATCGTGTTTCACGAAGTTATGCAACTATTTAAACCTGCAGTCCCTAATCTGGGGAGACCTACAAAAATAAAAATAAAACTTACTATAAAAAGAAACAAGATATGTATATGGCTTTAAAATTTACGACTGCCAATTAAATACTTCAGTTTTGCTTGACGATGCACAAAGTGTTCTTAAAATGCCTTTATTTTCAAATAGTCACATGGCTTATAAGAACTACGGTAAACCCATGGGAACGCTCTTGCGGCTCGGTACAGTGTGTGATTTCTGAATAAACATTTGCCAAAATCTCATGTTTTTACAAGAATAATGCAAGGATTATAGTTGCCCGAAACGATATTGTGCACAGAAGCTATCTAGACGATCAGCAAAGTCGTAGACTTTGTTTTCATGCTTTAAAGCAGTTTGCCAAGGTAATTCAATCACTGAGTGATTTCTCGCTTGTGTGGAGAAGCAGGACCGGCTTTATTTTTTTTGTTATTATTTTAACAGATATCATTGATTTCAACTTTTATAGTTCATTTGTTGTTATTATTATCATTATTGTTATTCATTATGTGTTACCACTAGTTGGATGAATATAATAAATAAAATAACACTATCACGTCAATAAATACTCTCAGTACTCTAATGTGGACACTTAACACGCAAGAAAAACACTAAGACACAATGAAAAAAATTCTAACGCTAAGACGCACAACTTTAAAAAACAATGTATCCACTTGTTCGGCCCGGTTGCAAATTAATTTACTTCGCCCCTGCACCATATGAACACCTGTATCGATGGATCTGCATGGATCAAGACCGACATGTGTGTTTCAGACGCAAAACCAGTTTCGTATTCAGATGTTTTTCAGTTCTGAGACCATCACAAATTAACTGGTCTACTTTAGTGAAAGCGTGCCATTGGTTTTTTGCGGTCTTTAAAAAGAAAACAAAACATTAGAGCCTCAGGCGCGCCTTAGAGATCTTACTCCTACTATACGAGTGCATGGTTCTTTTAAAATGAACATGAGTTATATCGGACCCACCAAAAGTGATCGCGTATATCGAGGTTAAAAATTGAAGAGGAGGTTCTAGATGCTGTACTAGCTACAAAGCATGGCTGGGCAAATTAAACGTGACCAAGGGTTACATCCTTACCACTTGAAAAAGTGGTGCAAAAAAGAGTGCAATTTTGTGAATGCTTGCTTAATCAAGTCACTCAAAACAACTGCTTTTAGAACTGATGAGGCAGGATTCACGGGAGTTCGTGTCCATACCACGTGTGGAGCGATGGTCACCCCCACGATGTTGTGGAAAACTTCCAAGAAAGTTTTTCTGTTAATGTTTGGATGTTTGGCTACCATATTTTACAACGACGGTTAACAGGTGCACAATATGTAGAATTTTCCAACAATGAACTCGAGGAATTATTATTAGAGGACGTTTCTCTGAACATAAAACAACAAAAGTGGTTCTTACAAGACGGAGCTCCTCCTCTTAGTGCACGCATAGTATCATTGTGATTAGACAATAATTTCCAGGAAAGTATTGTGGCCCCACATCCTCCAGATTTAAATCCATGTGATTCTTTCTTGTGGGGCTACAGGAAACAGCTTGTCTATACAGTGGAAGAACATCAAATTTGTGAATTCAACTGATTTTTTGTGAATTCAAGATAAGATTTGCATGCGTAAATATCAAGGTTGTATAGGGCTACTAAGAACCTACAGTGGTTTTGTTTCGGTTCATCATTCCAGTGACCACCAAAAGTTTTCGGTCGTGCATATTTTCTTGGAGCCTCCTTGGGCAGGGGCCTCTTTGGGCGCTAGCTGCCGCTTGCGCTCCCCTCCCGGTCTAAAATATCCCCCACTTTATCTATTGGATTTTCGTGTCGGTTCGTGGGATAAGAAGTTTCATTTCTATAAATAAAAGTCAAGTATACAAATACAATAAAAAGAGACGCGTGGAAAACAAAAATACGGACCAAGCAACATGTTTAGGCTTAAGTACTGTAAATAAAACCTGAGAGACTGTAAAACGTGAGAGGTGGACGAACTTGAGTGCTTGAGAAGACTGAGAAACTGAGGAATCTGAAAGAGTTAAGAACCTGACCAACAAGAAAACCTGAGAGATTAAGACACAAAAAAACCTAAGAGACTAAGAAACCAATAACAGCAAATGAGAGGCTGAGTTGAGAAAGACCTGCCAGGCTGATATACAAGCGATACTTTGACACTTCTGAACTCTGAGACACAGAGGAACCCGAAAAGCAGAAATTTGAGAATTAAGAAATTTAGCTATCTTTTCAAAAATTTCTAACTCTTCTAAGTTTGTCACATGAGTTCAATGGAAATTATGTGTTGCAAGTTGTGGTTGTCTTTCTACTGATATGATTAATGTTGCCCGTGTTAAAACAATCTCTTCAGAAAAAATCAAAAAAACTAATTACCAATTGCTGCCTCTAACATTCTTTTAAAATATCTTAAATTATCCAAGTAAAAACGAGTAAAACAACTTCTTCACAAAAGAATGCAAATAATTGTTGCTAGTATCCTTTTGTAATCTCAATATTATATTCCATTGGCTACTTTATAAAAGCTTTTGATTAGCTTTGTACTGATTTAGCTAAAACAGTTTCTTTACAGAAAATTTCAAAATACATATTGAATTATTGAAAATGTGACTTAAAGGAATGTGAATATTAAATTTTATTTTACTTAAGCTTTTCTTAAATTTAACTAACTAAAAGATGTCGGTTCAAACGCCAGAAGTGTGTCAGATTATGTTTTAATTTTATCAAGAAAGTACTATTTTCACATTCTACCAGAATTAGCTAGGAGTTATTTTCATTTAGCTTAAATATTTATTTCAAGTTGTTGGCAAATCGGCAGTTTTCAGTCGCCACTTGTTAGTTATAAGAAATATGTTTCTTCTATTATGTCTAATATTTATGTTATTTAATCTGTTTATTAAATTGGAACCAATTCACCATATACATTGGATAAAAACATAATTATTTGGTAGTTAAAAGTGATTCCATGTCCATGTTCTCGTTAGGGAAAAGCACAAATTTTTTATCGTTTTAGAAATGGCGTCTATGGCCACTGAAGACGAAGACCATGCCAGAGGGTGCTTTCTGGTCGAGAGTTGGTCGTTGGGTTTAATCGCGTCGGACGTAATTAAGAGAGCGGCGGATCGTGGTAGTGGTCATAATGGCATCGTCAATGCAGATAGCTGGGGGCGAATGCATATTTCATCTCGGCATAATGCTTGGCCGCTATATCGACTGGCCACTTTATTATTATTTTTTGCCTTAACGATTAGTTTTGTATTCATTAAACCGCGCAGGCTGCAATGAGAGAACGAAACGAAACGAGAGAACGCGGTCCGTCTTGACCGACCCTGCCTCTAATTATAGGTAGGAATATTGTATAGGTAAGAAATAAAAAGGCTACTGCCTTGTAAGTTATAACTCGTTCGAGGACGCCCTCTGTCCGTCACCTCGCCCCGGCAACTCTAGCCCGCCATTAATTACACCAAACCAATTAAAATCGGTCATGTTATGAATATATCATCTTCATAAATATGTATCGACTTTGATTCTTAGTCATTTTTCGGTCGGGTTACTTCTACCCGGAGCTTGTCGCTTCGATGAACGGGGACGGAGTGACGGAGATGCCACTCACCGCCGCACCACTACCACCACCACACGATCGAACACAATAGCAAACCCAAACCGGATTCGGAAGGGTCCAAAGCTGAAAATCATTACATGGGATTCTTCCGGATGATGCAAAAACTCTATAAGAAATCAGTTCTACCAAATTAATAATTTTACACTGACGGTTGTGGAAACAGGCCAACTTATAAATTAGAGTAGGCTGTGAAATTTAAATTAGGTTGCACTACTAACTTTTGACAAATTCGTTTAAAATTTGAATGTAAAAGTGACTTTTGAAAAAAACAGGCAGCAGAATGGTGAATGGAGTTAACAGCTGAATTGAAGCTGCGGGAGAACACTTTGAACATTTGCTGTAATTCTCAATTATTCTACATTATTTGTTAGTCTTTTATTTTCTTTAAATTAAATCAATTTAACATGAGAAACGATAACCTCAAATTTTACTGTCAGTCTAAGTTGTCAGTCAATTTGCAGGCTGGGCCATTGCATAATAAAAAATCCGCCTACTCTAATTTATAATTTAAATTATCTCACGGTATAATAGTGAGCAGACGCTAAACCTCTCTCAACGCTAGCTATTAACCCCCGAATTTGTCTATTACACTGGTCAACACGGTTTCAATGAACTATGGCTTCTCATGAGAAAAATATCAGAAAATTTCCATCACGTCAGATTTTGGAAATACATAATGTACCCACTTATAATTTAACAAACCAAAACACATGTTAAATTTTATTATTATTTATACTTTTCTTTTTCTAACTTTCTGTATCAGTTTCCCTTAAAAAAAGTGGATGCGTGTACTTAGGTACGCGCGGTAAAAGTTACACTTCTTTCATGTGATTAAAATGATTTTGCACGAAAATGTGTAGCTAAGGTGACTCAATAGACGAAATGAAGTCACTAAGAAACTAACAAAATCAACATTTTAGAATATACGGCGATCGTATCAGAAAAGAAAATTGTAACTGTTGCTAAATGAAGCAAAATTTTAAAAAATTATTCATTTTAGATGCATCACTTAGGAACATGAACTTTTAACAAGAAATGTTAAATTTGTTGCCTAACTTTGAAACTCGAACTGAAACTGAAACTTTCCTTTTAAAATTTAATTGTGATGTCTGTCCCCAGAAACGTGATCTCGTCTGGATAATTTATGAAATTCGTGTGACGTAGTTTATGGATGGCTTATCAAAAAGAAGATAACTTCATGGTATACTTCAAAAACAATAGTCATAACATATTTTTTATTCCAAAATCGATGCGATCTTCAAAAATTTTCAGGTTTTGATGAAAAAGCTCTCCGTGCTCGCCACTCATACTGTTTACATTCTCAGGATGAAATTCATATATTACTCAAGGAAATACATCTTAAGGTACATGTTTACACCCACAGAATAATAATTTTTCAAAAAATCTGCCATCGGTAGCGGTTCTGATGCAGATATACCATTTTAAGTGATTCCCATAATGGGTCTCCCCATTTTTTTAAATATAAGTTGTCCCCAGTCCCAGTATCAACAAGAATGGTGGCAGAAGATCTCCTGAAGCACTGTCCAGTGGCCAAACCCCTGGGCTACGCCCCACGCCCATAAGCGAGTCGCCAATTTGACGGTGAAAACACAGTTGTTCCACAATATACGTTTCAACTGCTCTTCCTCATAGATGCTTCATATAGCGTTCTCACTTGGCACATAGATATGCGAGAGTTGGAGTGGAGAAATTGTTGCATTCTCAGCTCCCCGCGTTTAATAGAATAGATAAGTCGCAATGATGATGTTGTGATATTTTATATTAACACATTCTTTGACGGTCTGTGCCAGAGTCTACAATCTTCAAATAAATTAACCTGTCAGTTAATTTTGATAAATATAACTTAAATAAACAGTAATATTCCTGTCTGTGAAGAAAGGGCTACCTGATCACTACTATCCACTATATTTCGATACAATTACGCTGTCAAGGCTCGGAGTCATTGCAACATTCGGCTGCCGCCTCGTGCTTCAAAAATTCTGAAAAGTGACAACGCACGAGTATTGAACAGCGTTTTTTATACTCGTTCACGAAAAATCAAATTTTGAGATTAGGTTTGACACCTGTCAAATTAAATACATGTGCGGTAATATTTATATATTTAGTTAAAGAAAGCGCCAGAGATAGAGTGATATAGGAAAAATAAACAAGTGCAAAATAAAAAACCTGCTCTCCGATTTGTACACGTGCTATTCAAAAATCGGCCGCCATGAATGCCGACGCATGATTCTCGATGAGCAGGTTTTTTTATTACTCGTTTATTTTTTCTATATCACTATATCCTAGCGCTTTTTTTATATACATACCACTCTCTCCATTACGTATTTTACAAAAATAATATTTACAATTGTATATTAGAACAACTGGAATAATTATTATTTAGTCCTTTGATCTAGTCTATAGTTGGAATCTAGTCCTTTGATGCAGTAAAAAGTTTTTTCATGTATGTGTTTACGATTAAGAACTAGGCAAGTACTTTTTGGTAACTATAATAGTGAATACACGACCATATTTTCCTACATTTCCTGCTACCTAAAATGAGTACCTAATCAAAAAGCGGAACGAAAGTTTCACACATAAATTTTCAATGGTAAAACATCGACCATTCGTGGCCAACTGTTTCACAAAATGACGAGTCAAAAACTAGCCGAAGAAATCCCGCTGAGGGTTCACCTACATCGGCCCATCCCTGTTATTAAACGGTAAAGAAGCATTACCGACCTGTCAATAATCGGGATATGTCTATTTAGTCGGCCGTTTAATTTTCCGCGGTTGTCACTCATTCAACGATTACGAAGCACTTTTACAACAAGCTCTTTTGGATAAGTTAATAAATGGACAGATGTTTAAGTAATTAGTAATGATTTTTTAACAACTATTTAGAACGCTTATAATGGACTGTTACAACTTATAACGATTTCGAAAATTGGTTCAGCTGTCTCTAACAGATAACAATGAATATTAATTTGTTATTAAAAAGTTCAAAACCACAATTCCTAATAAAATACAAAACCTGTGTATATTGATTGTTATTTTTTTAATCGCATTAGAGTCATACTACCAGTTATTTTCTAATAATAAGTAATTTTTAAATGGTAGTGGATATCTCGCCGGCAACCAGTAATACTTCTACCAAAGAACAACAAGTATTTCACTTTCGCACCATGTCTATAACAATTTATTGTGTAACCGCTACTCCGAAACCAATAACACTGAAGACAATAATAGCATCTGTGTGGTTCCCTATTAATAATGCGGAATAATGATAACCAGCTTCTTGTGAAGGCTTGACGGCACCACGCAGTTCTTCTACGATTACAAAGCAAGCAGCTTACCTCTGGGAGTCGATTTAACGCTGCTCACGATCAATTAAACTTGAATGTCATCTTTGGACAACGATCCAACTGGGTTTTGACAACAATTAGTGTCCATTAAAAAGCGTCCAGTTTTTTCTGTTTGTATTTACAGCAAGATGTCAAGTGAGAATAATAATGAATTTGGTGTGATCAGGTGCTAAAATCTTTATTGCCACAGTAATTAGGTTTTATCTGGTCGGGAATGATGCTATCGTCTTTTTACATCCGGTGTTTCTCATCTTTGCTACGTTTTAACGTCCGCTCTGTTTAGTGGAGGTTTTCAAAAAAAAAAAATTAAAGAAAGATGTAGACTGGTAATTAAGATATACATTAAGCTTGTTTGCTTAAGGTGATGATAAGGAGGTGTAATGACACCTGTTGGGATGCGAATTTAAAATTCTAATATTAGTTTGATTTCTATTAGATTCTAATTAAGATTAAGCGAATATCAAACACCGTTAAGTAAATTATTATTCATCCCAGTGTTGAAAAAAAGTTTAATGGGAATATGTCCACAAATCCAAAAAGAATACATAATATAACATAAAATATAAAAATGTGGAATACCAAGAGGTGCGTAAGATGTCATCGCATTAAACGGTTGTTCTATTTTAATTTATGATAACCGCTTTTATCACACAGATAGATTAGGCATTTTGACATTTTCTTTTGATTAATTTGCTTTTTATTACATCTTTATTACGATTACATGAATATAAAGCACCATAAAATAATTTATTCGTCGTGAAGCATTGCAAAACTTCTCCAACTTTTATGTGACCATGTCAACATCATCACCACTGCCTTTTTTAAACTCTTACAATTAAATCAGGAATTTATAGCTTACAATGCAATAAAACTAAAATGCCCGCGCATTCGTCAGTCCGTCTCGTGGCGCATTTCCTTACTTGAAAAAATCACGCTGCTCTTGGTGCACTCGAACCGAAAAATGTCCGGGAGCTTTATTTAATTAGCCCCCGGCACGAGTATCAGCTAGCGTAGTCTTAACTTGCCGTTAAGCAATTAAATCTCTTTGCGGACCGCATACGTAACGGCGTATTTATGCAAATCGCAAATACGTTCTGGAGTCGAAATTAACAATTTCGAGGCGGCCAGGACTGAAAGCGCTAGGTGGTGGTGCCGAGCTGAGACAAATTATGGGCGCGGGCTCCCTTATCGCAACTTTAACTGATACGGTCCTAGTTACTCACCTAACTTTGGCGGAGCAAGAAAAGTCGGCACAAGGCCTAGACTATAAGAGAAGAACATTTAACAGATTTGCAAGAAGTTTAGATATGAAGCCAACGATTAGACTTAAGTTAGGTGTCCAGTACAGCCCTAAGCAGAAACCTGTCCCGCATTGTTAGGAACCAAAGGAACCACTGGTCTTTTTTATAATGCACGGGCATATGAATTGCAGGAAAACATTGCCGATTCGGATAAAAAAGTCTAGATTTCAGTGTTAATGTCTCCAACCTTGAGCATCCCGCCGATGGTGGAACGCCATTCCAGCATCCAGCATCACTTTCAATGATGCAACTGTAACACGTCACTTATCGAAGCCATTGAGGCAGTAAAATCGACGTTTTTCATGCAGAGACAGTGACATGTGTTCGGGGCCGGTGGTAGCCCTGGGTAGCCCATCAGCACGGACCGTATAATTGCCACGGACATTGTTACGGTGGAATTTAAAATTTCCCAAATCTCATTATGTATCGCATTAAATTTCCAGCCGTAAAGTTAATTTATACGCTGCCTTCGAAACGGAGATTATTAAAGATATTAAGCGGGGCCGGCTCCCATTGGACGGTGCCCTGATAGGTTTCCTAAACATTCGGGGAGCACAAACCTGTTATTATAACTCAAAACACGGCGCACAAAAAACACGAGACTTCGTTGCTGCTGCTGCTGAGGGCTGAGGATCGACGGTGGGCCGAGAAGACCCGGAGGGTCATGGACGGAAACATGGCCGACCCACCCACCATGGTACATACGGCCATCGGCTCACTTTCACTATGACTAATGAAGTGTCACCGGACGGGACACTCGATTATATCACCACGAAATCCATACCGGCTATCGCAAAGGCATCAGAAAGAAACAAACAGGACACCCGAAACTGGAACCGCAATTTCCCTGATCTACAAAAATGGTAAAAACATTATTATTTATGAGAAATTATGTTACAGTATGTTGCATAGTTATTTGGTGAATTATCTAATTTAATAATTATTTATTTATTTATTTCCAGCAGGTGGGACACTATTCCCGCTTTCTAAACTATGACTACGACACTTTTTAAGTATACTCTAGTGTGTGTAGAAATGAAAAATTACTTCTTCGATGTCCCTTTAGGAAAGCTGTTTTTTTTATGAACTTATTAGTGTCTGATCCGAGCTCTGTCTGTTGACATCGGTTTCATCCATCATGTTTCGCTAATTCTTAAAACTATGACTATTTTTAAGTACTCCAGTGTATGTAGAAATTAACAATTACTTCTTCAATGTCCCTTTCGGAAAGCTGAATTTTTATGAATTTACTAGCTGACCCGACAAACGTTATCCTGTCCAAATTTCAATCAATTTTAATTTGGACAGATTTATTACATATATTTATTTCATTTTTATTATATAGATTCGTTGGTAAGCGCATCACCTGAGAACGGCTAGACCGATTTGTGTTTTTTTTTTAAATAAAAATTAAAACCAAAACTCTGGATCGCGACAAGAGCGTCACCTACCGGGTCCAACTGTGGCTAAGAACCATCCAGATGATCCCATTAGTACAAAAAAAAATCATCAAAATCAGTCAGAAAATAAAAAATATATATTCTGATTGCGACAACAGCACCACTTACCGGTTACAACTGTAGCTAAGAACCAGTCAGGGATCCATTCAAACACACAAAATTTCTTCAAAATTGGTCAAGCCGTTTAGGAGAAGAATTACGAACACACGCACACCGGAATTTTATATATAAAATTCTGGATCTCGACAGCAGCGTCACCTATCGGATCTAATTGTGGCTAAGAACCATCCAGGTGACCTCATCAGTCAAAAAAAAAATGTGCAAAATCTGTCAGAAAAAAAAGATGGATCGCGACAACAGCGCCACCTACCGTGTCCAACTGTGGCTAACAACCATCCAGGTGACCCCATAAAAAAAAAAACAAAAAAAAAACATCAAAATCGGTCAGAAAATAAAAAAATTATATTCTTTATCACGACAACAGCGCCACCTACCGGTTCCAACTGTACTTAAGAACCATCCTGGGATCCACTTAAACACACACAAAAAAAATCATCAAAATCGGTCAAGCTGTTTAGGAGGAGAAGAATTACGAACACACGCACACCGGGATTTTATATACAGGGTGTCCCAACTAAAATTTGTACCCCCCAAAAATTCTACTTTCGAAAGACTCAGAAGAAAACGCTCGAAGAATTGAATAAGCTTTAAAATGATGTATCACACGATCCCCCATGCCATTTAAATTTTTTAAGGTGGCTCCCCTGGCTAAAGGGGTGAGATCTAAGACTTAAAAGTTTAGTACAATTAGGTCACCCTTGACCCGACAGACGTTGTCTTGTCCAATTTTGAATAAATTAATTTGTTTTTTCAGAAACAATAGAAAAGTAAAAACAAATGTAATTTAATCTTAATTTTTATTAGGTACTAGCTAACCCGGCAAACTTTGTACCGCCTCAGAATCAATAAATGTTGTGTTAACTTTTTAGCTGAATTAAATTAATTTTTTTTTAATCAAAGGATATAAAGTCCCTAGATATATAAAGTAACGCAATTGGTTTGTCCCATGCTAACGCTAATATATGGGAGCCAAAATGGCGGAGATTTGGTGATTTTTTAGTGTTTGAGTGTTTGTGGTGAATTTTTAGTGGTTTGTGTGCGGATCGTGAAACTATGTCCAACTATTGTTTAAAGGAGTGCCAAAACCGTGGTGAAAACGGATATCGGTTATTCCGAATACCTACAGGAAAAAGTGCAACTTCGAGCAAGCTGCCGAGACATTTATGGCAAAATTTGAAATGGATTTGTCAGTTTGCCACGAAAATAATGTCAAGACCCTTGTTCGAACTTTTTTTCGAACGAGATTTTTTTTTGCTTTAAACGAATATAATAAAAATAACCAAGCCAATATAATGGATAAGAGTTCGCGAAGCGTAGCTATGCGTAATTTTGTCAAAAATGTAAAATAAGTACAATATTGTTTTTTAATACGTCTGTTTTGTAATTTGTTAATAAACACTGTCGAAGTTGGTTGGTTTGTTGGATATTTTTTTAATTAGGTAAATTACACTTAATGCCTTACCTGTTAAACTGGTCAACTTTAATCATTGGCTAAATTCTTAAGATTGAAATATATCTGCAGTTCACCCAGTGGCATCCTATAATAAATATTTTTACTGGTACTTAATTTTAAAATTGTACAATTTTTATTCGTTCTCAATTTTTATTTTAATGGGTGATTTTACACTCATCGTAAAAGACAATGCACTTAAGCTACCATGAAAAATATCAAGAAGTCAATTTGATTAGATAAATAGAGTGAACAATTCGCAACAAATTGATAGAGTGAACAATTCGATATTCAAATTTGCCGCCTTTGATGGCGCCAAAATGGAGGTAATTGCGTTACTTTATATATCTAGGGACTTTAAAAGGATAATGCACACAACGCCTTCTACTGACATTACCGGAACCAGCATACAACGCCATGTTAATTTTTGTTTCTGTCATGTATCAAAGATGGCGTTATATACGGATTCCATACAAAATGTATGAAAAAAATTTTTTCGGTAATTTTTCCGATATTTTAATAGTTATTCGCTCTCGAAAAATGTCAGTCAATCCGTTTTCGAGATATTATCAAAAAAATTGTGTGTGGAGTCCACGCCTAACAGAAATGAAACTTTGGAGTTTACTCCTCAAAAATTGATTATCATTTTTAAAGCCCGGTACGACAAATTTTGGTGGCCGACGTTATTAATTTGTTATTGTTGCCTTGTACCAGGGGGGGCTTTCTTATTGTCGTTGCCCTGTATCAAGCTCCCCGCCCCTGTAATTTTTCCTATGTTTTAATAGTTATTCTGATATTCGGTGCGGAGGAACATCCAACAAATTAAAGATCATAAAAATTGGTCCAGTCGTTCTTGAGTTATAAACCCAAGGGAGCCGCCTGAGCTCACTGTCCATGTTTTAATAGTTATTCTGCTATTCTGGGCGGAGTCAAATCCAACAAATCGAAGATCATAAAAATCGGTCCAGCCGTTTTTGAGTTATAAACCCAGCGTGGCCCCCTGAGCCCCCTGTCCATGTTTTAATAGTTATTCTGCTATTCTGGGCGGAGCCAAATCCACCAAATCGAAGATCATAAAAATCGGTCCAGCCGTTCTTAAGTTATAAACCCAAGGGGCCCCCCTGAGCCCCCCTGTTCATGTTTTACTTCATAAGAACCTTCCTCGAACTTAAAGGAATATTAAAAAAAAAATGCTAAATTGGTCCAGCCGTTCTCAAGTGATGGCGTGACCAAGGATAATAGGAATTCATTTTTATATATATATATATATATATATATATATAGATATAGATTTCTTTTTCATTTGAAAACATTCAATTGAGTTATTTCCATCCCGGGAGCATAACGAACAAAACAAAAAAAGAATCAACCAAATATGTCGTTCCTATCGTCAGTTATGATCGAGAGTCCATAAAAAAAAAAAAATTTGCAGTTTGTCCGAATTTCCTTTGCAATTGTCTTGAAATTTATTTTGATTCGGATTGGTTCGGGTGGTGAATTTTCGGTTGAATCGAATGCAAACGCAAGACGAACAAATTTAGTACGCGTTGACGTGGCCCCATAAATACAAAAAAAAATCATCAAGATCGGTCAGCAAATTAAAAAAAAACTCTGGATCTGGACAACAACGTCACCTAAAAGGTCCGACTGTCGCTAAAAACCATCCAGGTACCCCATAAATACCAACAAAAGATTTCATCAAGATCGGTCCGATTTTTTTTTTAATTCGAGATCCACGACAACAGCGCCACCTACCGGGGCTACAATACTACAGTGTGTCCCTGGATGTAAGTTGTTTGGACAAGAATATTTTTGGTCTTGACTGGTTTTGCTTGTTATAAAATTACAAAAAAAGGTAAAAAATTGGAAATCTTAGTTGATATTTTATGATTAATTGGGGTCTTTTTTCTTTGTATAGGATCGAAGTCGAAAAATTTTTGTTCAATTTAGTATTCAAAGCCGAACTACGAAGGCGCTGAACCGACATGAATGGAAAATAACTGTAAACGATTTTTTTTTCTGGCAATTCCGACTTTTTTCTGACAATTCTGACTTTTTTCTGGCAATTCTGACTTTTTTCTGGCAATAGCGACTTTTTTCTGGAAATGAAATACTGTCCACATATTTAGAGTACGTTTCTTTAAGGGGCCGATCGCGTAGCACGGGGCACCAATTTCAACGAAAAAGCAAATTTTCACAGACGATAACTTTCGTGGATTACTGAAATTGGCGCCTCGCGATACGCTCGACTACTTAAAGAAACATACTCCAAGAAGGTCATATTTCCCTGTACGTGAAACTCGAAATGTGGGCAGTATCTCTTATTTTATGATTTTATGAATGATAAATGGAAAAACAAATTTTCACAAACGGCAACTTCAGTGGATCACTGAAATTGATGCCTCGCGCTTCGCGCTCGACCCCTCAAAGAAACATACTCCAAAAAGGTCATATTTCCTTGTACGTGAAACTCGAAATGTGGACAGTATTTCATCTTTTAAGTTTGGGCAATAAAATAGCATCATTGTCCTACCCCTGTCGCAATTGCCAGAAAAAGTCTGAATTGCCAGAAAATACTCGGAATTGCCAGAAAAAAGTCAGAATTGCCAGAAAAAAAAGTCGGAATTGCCAGAAAAAAGTCGGAATTGCCAGAAAAAAATAACTAAGACTTCAGATTTTTTTATTATTATTCAATGTTATGGCCTTGGAGACCTATCATATCGACACGTAATCCAAGAATTTCAAGAAAAATTTCCTGGGGTTCATTTGAGCAGCAATGGGTTGAAAAAACTTGTGAACCGCTTCAAACAGGTTGATTAAAATGTTTCACTGTTTTAGTTTTCTACAGTTGTAACAACCGTACAATATGTAAAATAAACCTAAATAGGAGTAAAACAAACACTTAATTTGAAGTAATAATAAAAACAATATAATTAAAATAAATAAAGTTGTATGAAACAAAATAAAATTTCAATATAAATAGTAACACCAAACGCAAAAATATAAATAGAAAACCCATTCAAGTCGATGGGGCCAAATTTCGGTCCCGTATTTTCGATACACCCTGTATATAAATTGCGCAAACCATGGTTACTTTTCGGCCAATCAGTAGAACCCGATTCAAATTTTAATTTCCACTGTAATATTCGCGAAAAAAAGATGGGATAATCGTTCGCACTTTAAAATTCAGCCTGCTGTAGCTCATAAATAGGTAGGTTTTGGCACCCTCTCTCGGCAGGGGCGCTCGTCCTGGCAATAAGGTAGTTAGTTATATAGTTGAGCTCGCGAGTACTTACCGTGTAACTAATTAAAACTAGTAAAAGAGGTGAGGCGCGGGAAAGGAGAACGTTCCGTTGAATTTATGTGGCAATTAGCACCCGACTTGTAATTTATACAAGCTATAACCCCCTGCAGGTTTCGCTCTGCAACGTCTCAGACTCCCACCCCGCTGTACGAATCGAAATTGAATCGTTATAATTACCTGTATACCTTCCACCCCGGTACGAGATCAACTCACCAACTCGGAACGAATTGCTTCCTCAAGACGATCTCCCAACAACCGGCTCAAACCAACAAGAAAAACGCAACCAAGTTTCCTTAATTATCATTTTCACAGATACTATCTTATAATAAATTTTAATAATAGGAATAGCTTATCGCTGTGCAAACTTTCCAGGGATGCGTTCTTGAACCCGGACGAAGGGAAATTATACTATCTGGCCCTCTTTTGAATACACAACAGACTTTATCGCGAGGCGCGATATTGTGCAGTTTTGTGCTAAAGGTTTCAATATTTTTAGCAGATGTTAATTGTTTGAATATGAAAATGATAGTTACATAATTTAATTTTCCTCTCATACATTTGTATCTCAGTGAGCGAATTTTACGTATGTCTGACTCACATTCAATTTCACAGTCCCAGTATATTCAGTTCTCCCGGTGATACAACAAGATAATTGCCGGAATTCCGTAACTTAAGATTTAACCCTATCTCAGAAATTAAATTCCTGCTATTCAAATCAGGATTTCCACTATTCAAAGTTGCATTTTCCAAATTCTTTATATTCAAAATTCTCAAACTCAAGAATTCAAAATTTCTAATGCTAATGTCAAAATTCCCGAATTCATTAATAAACTTTAAAAATTGCAAACTTGCAAACTCATAAATCCTGGATACAATTTAATTATTCGGCAAGGTAAGATCTTAACAATTTGAAGTTTCAAATCTTAGCAATAATTAATGATTTCAATTTGCAAATTTAAGGATTTACATCGCACCAAATGTTTCATGACTCCAACTCATAATTGGCAATTCAATTAAAATTAAAAATTTAGAAATTCAGTTATTGAAAATATCAGAAATCTTCAATCATCTAAAGCACAAGGGCTGAAGTTAACAAATATCTTTTAATGTATAAAAATCTCGTGTGGTCTCGTGAACTCTTCCGAAGCGGCTCGACCCATCTCTATGAAATTTTTATGATCTTTGATATGTTGGATTTGTCTCCGCCCCGAATAGCAGAATAACTATTAAAACATGTACAGGGGGGCTCAGGGAGCCCCCTTGGGTTATAACTCAAGAACGGATGGACCGATTTTTATTATCTTTGATTTGTTGGATTTGCCCCCGCCCCGAATAGCAGAATAACTATTAAAACATGTACAGGGGGGCTCAGGGAGCCCCCTTGGGTTATAACTCAAGAACGGATGGACCGATTTTTATTATCTTTGATTTGTTGGATTTGCCCCCGCCCCGAATAGCAGAATAACTATTAAAACATCGGAAAAATTAAAGGGGACGGGGGAACTTGGTACAGGGCAAAGACAATAACAAAGCCCCCTACAGGGCGCCCCCAAGGAACAAGGGGGCACAGGGGACCTCTGTGGTACAGGGCAACGACAATAACAAATGACGCCGGCCACCAAAATTTGTCGTACCGGGCTTTAAAAATGAAAATCGATTCTTAAGGAGTAAACTATAAAGTTTCATTTCTGTTGCGCGTGGACACCCCACACAAATTTTTTGATGATATCTCGAGAACGGATTGACTGATTTTTTTCGAGTGTGAATAACTATTAAAACATCGGAAAAAACCTACCTATTTATGAGCTACAGCAGGCTGAATTTTAAAGTGCGAACGATTATCCCATCTTTTTTTCGCGAATATTACAGTGGAAATTAAAATTTGAATCGGGTTTTACTGATTGGCCGAAAAGTAACCATGGTTTGCGCAATTTATATACAGGGTGTATCGAAAATACGGGACCGAAATTTGGCCCCATCGACTTGAATGGGTTTTCTATTTATATTTTTGCGTTTGGTGTTACTATTTATATTGAAATTTTATTTTGTTTCATACAACTTTATTTATTTTAATTATATTGTTTTTATTATTACTTCAAATTAAGTGTTTGTTTTACTCCTATTTAGGTTTATTTTACATATTGTACGGTTGTTACAACTGTAGAAAACTAAAACAGTGAAACATTTTAATCAACCTGTTTGAAGCGGTTCACAAGTTTTTTCAACCCATTGCTGCTCAAATGAACCCCAGGAAATTTTTCTTGAAATTCTTGGATTACGTGTCGATATGATAGGTCTCCAAGGCCATAACATTGAATAATAATAAAAAAATCTGAAGTCTTAGTTATTTTTTTCTGGCAATTCCGACTTTTTTCTGGCAATTCCGACTTTTTTTTCTGGCAATTCTGACTTTTTTCTGGCAATTCCGAGTATTTTCTGGCAATTCAGACTTTTTCTGGCAATTGCGACAGGGGTAGGACAATGATGCTATTTTATTGCCCAAACTTAAAAGATGAAATACTGTCCACATTTCGAGTTTCACGTACAAGGAAATATGACCTTTTTGGAGTATGTTTCTTTGAGGGGTCGAGCGCGAAGCGCGAGGCATCAATTTCAGTGATCCACTGAAGTTGCCGTTTGTGAAAATTTGTTTTTCCATTTATCATTCATAAAATCATAAAATAAGAGATACTGCCCACATTTCGAGTTTCACGTACAGGGAAATATGACCTTCTTGGAGTATGTTTCTTTAAGTAGTCGAGCGTATCGCGAGGCGCCAATTTCAGTAATCCACGAAAGTTATCGTCTGTGAAAATTTGCTTTTTCGTTGAAATTGGTGCCCCGTGCTACGCGATCGGCCCCTTAAATAAACGTACTCTAAATATGTGGACAGTATTTCATTTCCAGAAAAAAGTCGGAATTGCCAGAAAAAAGTCAGAATTGCCAGAAAAAAAGTCAGAATTGTCAGAAAAAAGTCGGAATTGCCAGAAAAAAAATCGTTTACAGTTATTTTCCATTCATGTCGGTTCAGCGCCTTCGTAGTTCGGCTTTGAATACTAAATTGAACAAAAATTTTTCGACTTCGATCCTATACAAAGAAAAAAGACCCCAATTAATCATAAAATATCAACTAAGATTTCCAATTTTTTATCTTTTTTTATAATTTTATAACAAGCAAAACCAGTCAAGACCAAAAATATTCTTGTGCAAACAACTTACATCCAGGGACACACTGTAGTATTGTAGCCCCGGTAGGTGGCGCTGTTGTCGTGGATCTCGAATTAAAAAAAAAATCGGACCGATCTTGATGAAATCTTTTGTTGGTATTTATGGGGTACCTGGATGGTTTTTAGCGACAGTCGAATCTTTTAGGTGACGCTGTTGTCCAGATCCAGAGTTTTTTTTTTCTGACCGATCTTGATGATTTTTTTTTTGTATATATGGGGCCACGTCAACGCGTACTAAATTTGTTCGTCTTGCGTTTGCATTCGATTCAACCGAAAATTCACCACCCGAACCAATCCGAATCAAAATAAATTTCAAGACAATTGCAAAGGAAATTCGGACAAACTGCAAAAAAAATTTTTTTTTTATGGATTCTCGATCATAACTGACGATAGGAACGACATATTTGGTTCATTCTTTTTTTGTTTTGTTCGTTATGCTCCCGGGATGGAAATAACTCAATTGAATGTTTTCAAATGAAAAAGAAATCTATATCTATCTATATACAGGCTGTCCCATTTAAAACTCCCCACCCCAGATTCCTCCGAATTGATTATTGTGATTGAAAAATCCTCGGACAGGTCGATTTTGTTTAAAACGCCCCAAAATCTTAAATGGCACTATGGGTCGAGTGATGCCTCATTTAAAAGGTATTGGAGACCTCTTTACAACTAACCACTCAATGTTTAATTTTTTGGTGATTTGACTGCAAAAAACGATCACTTGAGAACGGCTGGACCAATTTAGCATATATTTTTTTTAATATTCCTTTAAGTTCGAGGAAGGTTCTTATGAAGTAAAACATGAACAGGGGGGCTCAGGAGGGCCCTTTGGGTTTATAACTTAAGAACGGCTGGACCGATTTTTATGATCTGCGATTTGTTGGATTTGACTCCGAGCAGAATAACTATTAAAACATGGACATTGGGCTCAGGGGGCCACCCTGGGTTTATAACTCAAGAACGGCTGCATCGATTTTTATGATCTTTGATTTGTTGGATTTGTCTCCGCCCCGAATAGCAGAATATTGAAACATGGACATGGGGCCCTAGGGCCCCCTTGGGTTTATAACTCAAGAAACGCTAGACCGATTTTTATAATCTTCGATTCGTTGGATTTTCCGCTCCAAATATCAAAAAAACTATAAAAACATGGACAGTGAGCTCAGGGGGCTCCCTTGGGTTTATAACTCAAGAACGACTGGACCAATTTTTATGATATTTAATTTGTTGGATGTTCCTCCGCACCGAATAGCAGAATAACTATTAAAACATAGGAAAAATTACAGGGTCGGGAAGCTTGATACAGGGCAACGACAATAACAAAGCCCCCCTGGTACAAGGCAACAATAACAAATTAATAACGTCGGCCACCAAAATTTGTCGTACCGGGCTTTAAAAATGATAATCGATTTTTGAGGAGTAAACTCCAAAGTTTCATTTCTGTTACGCGTGGACTCCACACACAATTTTTTTGATAATATCTCGTGAACGGATTGACTGACATTTTTCGAGAGCGAATATCGGAAAAATTAACGAAAAAAATGTTCTCATACATTTAGTATGGAATCCGTATGTAACGCCCTCTCTGATACATAACAGAAACAAAAATGAACATGGAGTTGTATGCTGGTTCCTGTAATGCCAGTATATGGCGTTGTGTGCATTATCCTTTAATAAAAAAAAAAACTGAATTTCATTCTTTCTTATATTAATACACTACATATTGACGAGATGATCATTTTAAGTTTATAGGCCTTATTTTGTGGTCGCGATTTATTATGACCACCGACTAAGGTTTCTAGTTGTTGATTTTTGCCTACATTTAAATAGAAAATGACGAGGAGAAAAACGCACAAAAGTTAAAAAAACAGCGAAGGAGATAAAAGAAGTATAGAAGAAAGGTAGGAAGAAACAAGGGGGTTGAGGGGTGGACAAATATACTGAGACTGAGAGAGACGGAACAAACTATGAGCCACAAAAGTCGAGAAGTGGATTGAAGAGTAGTTGAAAACATAAGTGAAGATAACAGGGACCTATGTTATAAAGACAGAAAACATAATAATAGTGAAAATAAGGGCATGGGAACAGAAGCAGAATGTCATGCGAAACAAAGAAAGACTGAGAAATATTGCAGGATCAAGAATGTTAATAAAGAGCGATATAACAAGGAAAGAAAGAGAGAAACAGAAATAAGAACAGATAAGAATAAGTTATAGGAAACTTCAGGTAGAGGAAAATTTTCGGAAATGGAATTATGACAACGGGCGAAGGGAAAATTTTTGAAGGAAAAAGGAAAAAAGCGGGAAAGAAAAATAAGACAGAACGCAAAACGAAATAAGGTACACGATTTGACGGAAAAGCAACAGAAGAAAACAAAAGAAAGAATAAAATTGTTATGTTGGCATGTAACAGGGATAAGAAACAAAGGAGAAGTATATAAGCGAATTCGACATAACTGGAATGGTAGAAATGTCGTAGATGAAAAGGAATGGAAGAAGGTAGAAGAGAGTATGCCGAATGAATATGTATGGAGATCTCAAGCAGGAGAAATAAAAAACAAGAAAGAAAGAGCGAAAGGAGTAGGAAAAGAAATTGAAGAAAAAAGAATGACAAAACAAGAACTAGAAAGAATTGGAACAACAGAGATGAACCCGAAACTAGGAACAAAAAAAAAATATTAAAATAGTCATAGAATACAGCAAAGAAATAAGCAAAACAAATAAATGTTATAAGAGACCATAAGTGAGACAGAAAAAAAGAAATCTAATAATTGGGGAAGAGTTTAAATAATGGGACGGAAGAAGCGAGAATAATAACAAAGGATAAAACAAAAAATATAGAAGGAAGAAAAATGATTGAACTTATAGAAGAGAGAAGATATGAGGTACTAAATGGGAACTGGATGCAGGGAAATTTATGTACGTAGGGCCGAGAAGAGCGTCAGTAATTGATTATAACGAGTAAGCAACAAAATTCGTGATCGCAGTTGGCTAAACGTATATCGATCACGAATTTTGTTGCGCACTCGTTACAATAGTGAACCAAGACGCTTGGGACGAGGCACGAAGATTGGAAATGGAAAACATTGTGGAATCAGACCAACGTTAGAAATAAAAATACTTGGAGGAAAAATGAAAAGAACAAGACATGATAAATAAATAATTATAAAAACAATCTGGGAAGAAGAAAGCATACAAAAGTACGGAGACGCGCTACAACACATTAAAAAACAAGAAAGAAAACAAAAAGATACCGAAACAAGCATGAAAGAACTCGAAAGAAGAATGAAAGAAGCGATGTCTAAAAGAAAACAGAAATAAAAGTAAGATAAATAATGGACAGATGGTGGTACAAATAATGTAAAAAATGAAAAGACCAACCAGAAAGCAAATGAGGAAATGGAGAAATGGGAAGGAATCGAGCGAAGAATATCGGGCGAAAAAAAAGAAATACAAAGACGCTTGTGAGAATAAGAAGGGGAAGCAAAGTATAGAGAAGAGAGAAGAAGAAGAGGAAATTAATCAACACAGAAGAATAAGCCGGAAAATACATAAACAGAGAACGATAAAGGTAAAAAAAGATCAAATGTGAAGATAAAGATGGAAGGAAGAATGGAGAGAATACTTCAAATAATTATTAGGAATTACTAGGAAGAAAAAGAGATACAAAAAGTAAAAGAATTTAAATACCTGGGCTACACCGGGGCGGTAGGACAAGTATGGGGAATAGACGAGAGAAAATTTAGTCGCAACATAAAGAAATATGAGGATGGAAGGAGTTGGAGTAGGAAAAGCTGGAATCAATCCAAGCTAAGTACTGGAAATGGAGAAAGAGATAAGATAAGACGGGAAGCAGAAAATAGAGCATTAAGATTTCAAGAGAGATTAAAAGTATGGGAAAAAATGGAATCCTTTTTCAAAGCCGGAAGGCAAGAAAATAAATTTGTAAATTTAGAATCGACGAAATTTAAGTGCCGAATTTGTAAATTTTGAATCTTGAATCTTGAAATCCCGGATTACGGGATTTGGACTCAATGACATCAAATTTTATGAGAATCTAAAATCTTGGGTTCTTAATTTGTGACATTTTAAATCGTTGAAATCACGATCTGCTGAAATTAGAACACATATATTTCAAATCTTTCAAATTTTGATTTCTTGAATTTAAGAATTTGGAAATTTTCAATCCACATACTTTTTATTTGGCAAATTTGAAGTCTTGAATTTAGAAATTTAACAATTTGCAATTCAAATTCACAATTTTAAAATCGTTGAAATTTTTAATCTATAAATAATTTGAAAAATGCAAATTTTAAATCGACGTGGAAATGCTGAATTGAAAAATTTTATTTGATAAGATTTTGAATTCGGAAATTTTGAGCAGTTGAAATCTTCATTATTCTTACTAGAACTACCTACGTATCCACAACAACGCAAGAGGGAAATAAATGAAAGTGAAAAGGACGAAAACAACTGCTGACAATGAATTTTTTTTGTGATTCTCATCTCAGTATTTCACGTTAGTGTTCTCAACTTTTATTTATCTTTACCTTTGACGTTGTATTTTGTGTGAACCCGATTTGAACGAGTGCTACATCAAATAATAAAACCGACTAAAATGTGTTAATATTAAAAAAGTTAAGATGACATGTGTCGTTCGGGGAACACACCGGATCTCACTTGACTCCGGAAATGAGTGCAGACTATAGTTGACCAATTAGAACAGCATGTCACTGAGAGCTCAGAATGATACGTGACCGTATCGCCCCTGAAAGGGTACTAATGGAGCTCTTTGGTACCAATTAGAACGAATATTTGCTACTTAACAAATTGAGTTGTTCGGTACTTAAGACATCACTCGCTTGTTAACCAGCAATGTTACTTTGTAATTCGTGAAATTTTCACTTGATTTACAGCTTCAAGGTTTGTGGACATACAACTATCCCCTATTTAGCTATCTACAAAGCATTGATTTTGAGGTCGTTACACGTCTACCAGGAGAAGCAAAGGCAAAATCTCAATTCTTTGTTTTGTAATAAATTTATGGGTACTATAAGAATTTCTTTGTGAAATCGTCATTTGGAAAATCATCAACATAAGTCTAAGTTATTACCACGTAAATTTTTGTAATAAAATACTTGACGCATTTTTCTTACGGGTACTCTTTCCCACAATTTCTTTATATGACACAGCAAAACGGTTCATTATTTTTTGCAATTAGTAATTCTCCACCGATTTCTGATTTGTATTGAATGCTAATACGTATGTGATTCGTCCTCTTTGTCTGCCATAATCGATTTCTTGTTACCCTATAACGAGGCAAAACTACAAATTTGTGTCTATTAAACATCTGGTAGCCGAGAACCAACACTTCGAGGAATCCCAGAACTGGGAACATTTTAACTTATTTTGACCACATTATTGAGTTCCCTTTGTCTTGCATTCTCGGAAGTAACACTGGTCCGTACCATTTGGAATCGGAAATCAAAGAATGTCTGTGATCCAGCCACATCAGAGTTCTGAAAAGATGGAGCCGCCGCCATTTCTAGTGCCGGTAAAGCATGAGCTAGTCCGACGAAGAAATTTCCATGTTAATGAGTGTCGGACAGTGTTCGAGCACCGGGCACACTAATTACTGCATAAATATGCGTCGCATCGATTGTATAAAGTTTAAATTTTAATTTAGTCGGCTCGCTTTGTGTTCGACTGAAATATGCCTCTCTACTGAGAGCTAGTTATACTGAATATTGTTGAGCAGCGCATTAAGGTCCGTATGTCTCGGTCTGTATCTTAGTGCATCAGTCCAAAGCGATGACTCGAAACGGTATCAGACCGACCCATCTTTGCGATCTATTTGGTCCGCTCTTCCCATTACTGCGTTATTGTATTCTCTGCCAATAAATAATATTCTTTATATGACGCGGGATGTGGAGTTCTGAGGAATGCTTGGGCTATATACCTCCACTTTAAATCTACATTTTCGACTTTCAATTATTCGGGATTTGTAGATTTCTAATTAAGTCCATCTGTTTCTTAATTGTGATGTCCCTTGTCAGTTTTTCTGGAAATAACTCATGTTTGGGACTAACGAATTTTTCGGACCGAAATAAGAGCATGGTTCAGCCCACCGGACTTTTTATAGGTATTCTTCATCTCCAAAAAATGCCGGTGCGGTGGACCCCTGGTGAGCGCATTCTTGACGCAACGCCTACAATTTTTATTGTTATTTAAGAATTCCCAGATCAGAGGAAAAAGGAAAAAGTGTGTGCCCCCATCTAGGCAATATAATTATGTAATGACGGGGGTGGTTCAGGGACCAATCAATTGAAAGCTCATTTCAGCTTTATTCCATTAACAATTATTTATTACTTTATTTAAATACGGGGGCTACACTGAAATTATGGTGGTGTGACAAGCTGGAACAATTAGACATTAAAAACAATATTTCCTATCAGTTTGAAAAAAAGTCCATTGAAAGCGAAATTATGTCGTACATTCACAATTTAAACAAAAACCACATTTTGCGAAATTTACTCTTTTCTAAAATAATCTAAATTACACCTAAAATTAGAAAACGTCTTTCACCACCGAATTTCACTATTAAATTAAATATTATTTTCTAAACGGAGTTAGCAAAAAATGACACTCGAGAACAAAATTGTTGCAATAACCTTGTGGTGTATACCCGCAGCATAATACCTACTTATAACATAATACACCGTTATTCACGAAACAATACGAGCCGACCTAAATTTTCGATGCAACCAACATTGCATTTGCACAGGTTACATGGATTAAGAAAAATAATTCCTCAAAAACTAACACATAGTGTGCGCAATTAGGTAACAATAGATATTGTCAGTGTCAGAATTTTAAATTTGCAATCAGTTTTAAAAATTCACTATGCAACTAGTAGATACGTCACGAAGTCAAAACAACGGTGGATTGATGGTGAATTGCATCTTGCAAGAACATTAATTAAATTTTAGACGAGCTGATCGAGAACCAAATCATTCCCTCGTGTGTAGTTGTCACTTCAAAGATGAGGACAGAGCTAATGGTCCTCCCATATTTAAACATAATATTGGGAAGCAATTTAGCTTTGAGAGCCCAAAGAAGAAGAGAAAAACAATTAAAAAGTGGGTATTTACAGAATTCAGTGTAATGAAATAAATTAACAACTCCTATTGTAACAGAAGCAGCTAGTGATCCTGAGGAGACGATTGAGGCCGAAATTGAAAGGTTTCAGCAGATTGTTGTTTCACATGCAGAGCCAGGACCTCTGTAATACAACAGCCTCCACAAGTGGCAACAGCAAAGCCAATATTTGCTGTTATGAATAAAGCAGAAAATTATTTTTTGCATACCTGCCTCTTTGATGCCCCATCCGTTGTTTGCAGTTTGCAGGGCGTTAACTAATTTACAGTTTGTCTTAATAAGAGAAGTGGAGGAGTTGTACAAAGAATAATATTTAGGTATAAGTAGTAAATAAGTAATTACAGGTTTGTACATAAAGTTTTATTGTAGATTTCATTCACCAGAAATGTATAAGTATAATAAAACACTTCCGTAGATGTTCTTCACCCACGCTTCAGTTCTACTAATCTCCACAATCATGCTGTCTGCTGGTGTCCAGATCATCAGAAAAGCCTTATTTCTGGCCGTAAAGTGCAATTGCCCTTGAATTTGGTGATAGTTATCATGATCTTGATGTCTTCATCATGAAATTCGATAATGTACTTTTCTATTTTTTGAGATCCTCGCTCAGGGGCGTGGTGTTTATCCACTTGTAAGGACATTTCACGTCTAAAATTCCACACCAGACGTTAACGGAAATAATATTTTAGAAGTGTCCTTCCCGAATCCAATGTGGATTGTCTTGAGCATAGTAATAACAATTAATTATGCTAATTTACACCCCCGTTATTACTAAAAGTAGCTTCATCGCTAAACAAGACATTTTTCAAAAAGTTTTCATTAAATTGGATTCTTTCTCTGAAGAAACGGCATAACTCTAACCTTTTGGGAAAATCGGTCACTTTTAGTTCTTGAACCAAGATGAGGATGGAATTTAGTGGCCCTCAAAATTCATACTGATGCCTGGCTTATCTCAACCATTCGTGGCACTTCCTTCTGGTCAATATGTGGTTTTTGTGTCACCATCTCTAAAACGGCTACTTTATTATGTTCCCCAGTTGCAGTCCTTTCCCTAGGCGTAGTAACTGGAGGCCAGTGCAGTCTCAACTGTGCCTCTAATTTTTTGAATTTTTTATCTGTTGGTTCTCTTCCTTGAGGGTAACGCTCTGCATAAACCCTAGCAGCAAGAGAAGCGTTTTTTCTGCATTCGCCATAAATTAAAAGCATGTCGGTTTTCTCGTCATTGGAATACATTATTACCAAAACAACAATAAGGTCAAAATAGTTGACACTGGTTGACACTGACAGTATCTAATGTCATCTAATAAATTAATGTGTTTAGTTTTAGTTTTAAAAGAAATTGTTTTTTCAATCCATGTAACCTGTGCAAATGCAATGTTGGTTGCATCGAAAATTTCGTCAGGCTCGTACCATTTCGTGAATAACCCAATATTATTGTCTGTGCAACAAGTGCAAAAAGTGTTTATTGCACGGGAAGTGAAAATACAAGTACAGAACTTTTTCACGTTATCGTAACTCACTTTTCTGGAGAGAAAAATGAAATTGAAAAAAACATTGTTGTGAAATTTAAATTGTGTTGGCACCACTAACTATTGACGATTTGGTTTAAAATTGGAATGTTAAAGGTGTCAAAGCGACTTTAGAGAATTTCCAAAGTGCTTTTTGACGGTTTCCAGGTGGTGCCACACCTCTGAAACAATGTTTTCATCAAAAGTGCGGCTCGATCGTAAAGGCGTCAGAATTTATTCAAGAAAGCGGTCGGGAAAACGGCACATTAAATGTGCATCTATTCCGAATCCGCTGGTCGAACGGGGTTGCACTTTTGATGAAAACATTGTTTCACAGGTGTGGCACCACCTGGAAACCGTGAAAAGCACTTTGAAAATTCTCTAAAGCCACTTTGACATTCAAATATCATCTTGAACATTAATGGGGTCGTCCCCCTCAATTGAATTTGACGAATTCCACTATATCATCTTGAAGACTATATAGTATGAAGCCCCAAAACGTGTTCTGTTGTTTAATAAAGTTTTTTGAGAGATAACAGAGTTTTTCAAAAATTGCAATTTCGGCTATCATATTCAAACGCTGTACATTTACCGCCTCTTGTGACGTAATTTCGGGGGAGCATTCTCATTGGTTCGTGCGTTTCTAATCAAACCGCGCGTCTAGTAACTTTGAATTTTGTCTGGTGAATTTTGTCCCGTGTTGACGTCACAGAAAGGCGCGCGTTTCAAATAAGACAAATGTTTCGAATTTTTTTTTACCTAGTAAACGCGTGATTTCGATTAAACAAAAAAGTACGGATATAATATTTTTTCGTCTAGTTTCTAGAAAAGCTGTTTTTTAAAATTGTGGGACGACCCCATTTCATCAATATTATCGTCATTATTAAATACTGAACGTCGGGAAGATACGTGATCTCTTTCATCATCACTTCTTTTCTTCCATATCTTACAATATTTTATACCTTTATTCACTTCACAAAGAATAATAAACCGATGCAGCAATCGCACGACAAGTGAATAAGCTCGTGACGTATCTCAAAACAATTGACGTTAGATTGAGAACTGGTGTCAAAACATTGTTTGACGTAACTCGAGCACTGCCTGTATCTATTCTATTAAAAGCCATACCCCAAAGAATCAACAATTCAATTCTGTTCAATAGCGTGCCAAGTGAGAGAGCTATATGAAGGATCTATGAGGAAGAGCAGTTGAAACGTATATTATGGAACAACTTTGTTTTCACCTTCAAGTTGTCGGTATAATCGGTGTCGGTATCGGTATCGGTGTCGATTTGTGTGAATTTCCGTATTTGTTTTTTTTTTACTTTTATTCGGTAACCAAAACTTGAACCTAAAAGCTGAAAGTTAACGGCAGTTAACAGTCAATATGTTAAATGAAAAATAAAAAAAGAATTGTGGAATGAGAAATTGGAAATGAGCGACAATAGAGAGGGAAAAATGACGATTAAAAAATGCACAGAGAGGGAGGTGACGAAAACTTGAACATACATTTAGAAGATAGAAATCCCTAATATAATAAAATAAATAGAGTGTGCTTGCTGGACCACAGCTTAATATACCATGTACATACATCATATTATAAGTGTAATATTTTTAGTTTTATAGGTTTTTGTAAACAACTCAACATTTTAGCTTGATTTTAATTATTATCAAGCGTAGATCTATTTGCTAATTCATAAGTTATTTTCATTTTCATGATAAAAAAATAGTACAACAATTGATAATAAATTATAATAATGTAAGAGCGTAACGTATTCACCGGTTTACTCTCCAAGTTCTCAGCAGTGCGCGTAGAACATCGCTGGTGTAAAGAAATAGTGTGCGAAGGCGATCGACGGCGAAATCTATCGGCCTGGCACAAATTGCGTAACGCATTTGCCGGTTTACCTTCCAAGAGGCAGTGCGCGTATAAAAGTTTCAGTTCAAAAATGGGTACAAATATATGGGGGAGACAATTTACATTGAGGGATAATGAGGAATGACAAATCAGAAATGAGAAATAATAAAGGACAATTAGGTACCAATAAAGGTTACTGAGCAATGAGAAAATGAAACCGAAGAAAATTTTGACTCGCAATTCCAAATATGTAGTACAGAGTTATTCAGAGGAACATTAATCAAAGAGCCCTTAGGAAATTACAAAAAAATGTCTATGTTTACACCATACGATCATTACATATTATTGGTTGCCTATATGATAAAAACCTTGGAATCAAACTTTGTATTTCAGTTGAAAAAAAAATCTGGTGTACTGTTACTATTAATTTATTATTTTGTTTACAAAAAATGCTCAAAATCTCTTCCGTTATGTTCTACGCAAAGTCAAACTCGTTTCTTCATATGTATTTTCAAAAACATTTAGCAAAAATTGGGGTGGAATGGCTTGCCAAACTTCCGTAATTGGATTCTTCAAATGATTCATGTTATTAATTGATCAAAACAGTATTTTTAATATGACCAAACAAAAAATAATCCAAAAGGGAGAGGTCCGGTGATTTAGGGGGCCTCCAATCAAGCGGTCATCAAAATACTGTTTTTCTTCAAGCGTATCAAAATGTTTATATTTTGGTATTTAACAAGTTAGCAAACAGTGCAAGTTACAAAGCATTCTGATTGAGTTATAAACATCGATGGTAGCTACGCCTTCCTGCCTCAAGGACTCCCTTTGGGGCCTACGCCCACGGCCTCAAGGGCCCCCCGGCTCCTGTTTCAGGACCCCCCTCAGCCCCGTGTCTCAAGGAGCCCCCTAGGCACTCCTGTATCATGGGGGCCTCTTGCCCCCTGTCTCAAGAGGCCCCGCTCGGCCTGCCTGTCGCTTGTAGGCTCCTCGGACTCCCCTCTCTCAAGGACCCGCTGTTTCAAGGGGGCCCCTTTGGAGGCCTCCTTGTTTAAGTTACCGTAACATTTGTATCAGAAAATAATGAAATGAACTCGATCCCTACCATGGCAAGTTTCACTGTCAGTCGCGTGTTTTATAATTTTTTTATAAATGTTTCTTTGAAAGTTTTTGTTAAAAATGCTTGAAGAAAAAATAGCATATGTCACTCGGAGCAGAAAGCTTTTTCTTGTGCTTGGGCCGCAACCTTCTGTGCTCAGCACAAAATGTGCGCTTTCTACTCCTAGTAACATCATATAACGAGTGAGCAACAAAATTCGTGATCGCAGTTGGCTAAACGTATATCGGTTCTTTTACTTTACTGTTTACAATTCACATTACTCGATGACTTTTTACACAATCGTATCGATCAAGAATCGACTCAAAATTTTGGATTCAGAGGCTCCTACGATCACGAATTTTGTTGCTCACTCGTTACTATAATAATAATAATTGAGTACTCAACAATCAATACTGACCATTCAACAACAAATTTATTGCATTTCATGTAATGGGTTTTCACAAGATGAGAACTGAAAAACAAAATGAACTTGAAAACCCGGAAACCTGAAAACATCAAAATTTCAAAATTTGAAGAACTTGAAAACCTAAAAATGGGAAACATCAGAACCTGACAGACAACTTAGAAACCTAAAAATCTAAAACCTACAAACCTGACAGCCCGAAAACCCAAAAATCGATACTAACAGGGATAGCCTGAAAACATGGAAATATGAGAATTTGGGTATCTGAAAACCTGAAAGACGGAGAACCTCAAAATTAAAAATGTAAAAATCTGGGAACTGAGAAACTGAAAAAGTTCAGAGACAAATACTTTCAATAAAAATATTAATATTGTTTCTGTTTGACTAAAAGTAAGTTCTGTCCACTAACAATTTATATTTATTTTTAAACCCAGCATCACGAAGCAGAAAATATTTCAACATCGGTTTTTGCAGTTGTGGAAAACGTAACGTGTGATTCTTTAAATTTCCATTCTGAGTAGGCGGTGGAAAAAAAAGTCATGTCTTTGATTATAGTTCATTTTTTAAATGTCATGTAAGGTTTTCTGGTTGACGTTTCAAACTGACAGCTATAAGCAGACGAAACAATTTGCCGAGGACCTACAATACGTTCAAATTCCAAGGCTTACCTAGAAAGCAAATTTAAAAAATCGCACGATATGTATTCTGAAATTTACCTCCTTTATTCATTGACTTTAGCATGCTCCGAATGATAGCGCCACTGATCAAGCGCACGTTTTTTAAAATTAGAAAACTGCAGTTTCCAAAAAAAAATTATTGTTCTTAATTTTAATATACAAAAATCGTTCAGTTACATCATTGTAAAATATACAAGAGGTATTATTTTTCTACTTTTTTAAAACAAGTCTGTCAAGTGTCAAGTAGTTTTATAGGTTATGTTTTTGCATGTTGGGGTTAGCAAATTCTTTAATTAATTAAACATGTGGAAATCTCTAATTAAAATTGTTACCCCTGTGGCAAATAATTGTGTCTTATTAGCGGAAAATAGTGGGTACCAGCAGATAAGGGTATTTCTATAGATAATAAAGTATTTCTTTTTAATGTTTTATTGTAGACAACTTTCATACTTAAACGCCGCTGGGAACCATTTACAAACAAGAAGGGAATGCCGCCAAAAAAATTTAAAACAAAACATTATGTATATGATTTCGTAAACAACACATCCACAGATAAAAGGCCTGATGTAGAGGTTATTTTAACTTCCTATGTTGATGGTTTGGGCAATGCAGGCGACAAAGTCTCAGTCAAGTCGCAGATTGCTTATGATGACTTGTTATTACCCGGTTTAGCAGTTTATGCAAGTCCCGAAAATGTTGAGAAATATAAAGCTGTAAACCTTGAAGATGTAACACATTATAGTACCTCTACAGCACTACAAGTAAGTAGTACCACTTTCTCTACCATAATTTATGTTGCATTTTTACAGATGATGAAAGTGCTGTCTAAAATAACTTTGTCCATAAACATGAATAAAGACTCGCCTTGGACAATTCAGCCTTGGCATGTTAAAGCGTCATTTCGTAAATGCGGTTATGCAGTTCCAGATGATGCGATTATATTACCTGAGAAGCCAATCAAAGGTCCTAACATGGATATTGAGGGGAAAGAATTCTATATAACTGTCATTGTAAGTACCCTAAGGTGAAAAATAAATCCACAACTTGTTTTTATAGATCAACAAAACAGAAGAAGTCAAAGTTAGATGCAGACTACATCATTGGAGTACCAACATTCAAGACAAACTGCCCTATGAGGAAGGCTTTTGGAAGGTTCCAGGAGAACTACTCTTCCCAGAAGATGAAGAAATAGCAAAAGCACAAACTAATGTTAAATAATTGTAATTTATAAAAAATATAGCTCATACAGTATATTTATCATAAATTTTAGTTGGATCGTATGGCTCCCATCTGCTTGCTGGGAAAATATGTTTATTTCTTTCATACCAACTTCTCAACAACACTTTTCCTGCATGGGATTCCTCTTTCTCAATAGTAGCGTCACTAACTAATCGCACATCATCATGAACATCAAACTGAAACAGTGGTCCACTTTTACCTCTGGCCTAAAATAAATCTTTATAGTAGTGAACTTAAATGAAAATGCAAAAATACTTTTGTGACAATAAAGTCGTAAAATGTGTAATGATGAGGAAGAATTAAATCTTCTTTGACATACATGAGCTGGTCAGCCATTACAGTTTTTAACTCTGAAAATTCTCGGCGCAGTAGTTCCAGAACTTTTTGTAAAAACTGATAGATGGAATTCCCTTTCTTTATTCTTACAGTCCTACGATGACCTGAGCCATCCCAATAACTGAAAGTAACGTCAATTTCTTCCTCCTTTAATTTTTGTTGTTGCTCTGCCCACTGTTGTCTCAGTTCTTCTCTGAGTTTATTTTCCTCTTCTTCTCTTTCCCTATCTGGTAAAAAACTAGTATCAACATTGGGGTCCTTTTTTATTTTTTTTGCTTTCACAGGCTCGCATTTCCAAACCTTTGTGTCTGTCTCTTCAGTTCCTTCTTCTTCATCTAAGCTGAACGATAGTGCTTGAATCTATAATGCAACTACCATATTTTACTTTTTGACTGTTACATTGAAAAGATGACAAAATATACCTGCTTTTTCTGTTTGTTCTTTTCAGCAAGTTTGGCTTCCAATTGTCTCTGTTTTTCTCTTTCTTTTTCTGCTTGCTTTTGGGCTAGTCTCTTTTCCCGTTCCTTGACGATGTTTTCCTGTTTTGCTTTCATTTCATCTAATGTTACTAAACCGATAGTTGAGCTCTACAATTAATGGTTGAAAGAGAGGTACGGAAAACATATTATATTACCTTTAATTGTTGTTCTACAGCATCATAGTGAGTAGCAAATTTGTTCTCAATGTTGTTTAGTTTTAGATCTTCTTCTATTCGTTTCTTGCGTAGCTCTAGGTCCTGCATTTCTTTTTCCCTCTTCTTCATGAGCTGCATGGCTCGGCCAGCTTCACTAGCTGCTCCTTTGTAATGGGCCATTGCAAATAATTTGTCTACAAAATATAATCATAATTTACCCAAATAATTTACAAATAAATATTACCAGAAAAGATTATACAAATTCAACGTTGCCCTTGTTTTCACAAATGTCAATGAACGTTAACTGTCAAATTTTGTGACAGGACTGCGAACCATCGACCATAGAAGTTTCTAGATATTGCGATGTCCGATGCTCTGACGTTGGCTGCAACTACTGGGAGACTATAAATGAATGATTGATAAAGTTCCGTACAAAATTCATAATTTAGTTATGTAATGTTTTTGTGAAAAACGCTCAAACAGGTCGAACTTTGTTTTCAAATTGCCATCTTTCGACATAAATTTTTTTGATGACCTTATCTGTTTTTGAACTAATGACGTCATAATTTTTTTAAATGGCGACCCCCAACTTTTTTTTGTGTTAGCAATAGTAAAAAAATGATACTTTACATAACTTTTTTCTAATTACAAGTTTAACTTTTTCGTGAAAGATTCGTAATAAAATTTTCAATTAAAAATGGTAATATATTTTTTGCGTCAAAATTTCTCAATATTTTTACCTGCAACATTGTGTAGTTTCGATGATCTGTTTTTCGATATTTTGTACTTTCGATAATTTGTATTTACGATATTTTGTTTTTCAACAAATTGTGCTCGATGTTTTGCATTCGATAATAATTTGTAACTCAATATAATTTCCGCCTCCCGTAACTTGTCTTATATGAACAAAAGAAAGATAAAAATAACGTCAATTTGACAATATTAAAAATCGTGCTGCATATAAAATTTCAAAATTTCAAATCCAAGTGGAGTAAATTTAAATTGAAATTTAAATATATCTAAGTAACCCTTTCAAAACGTCAAATTTAATTCAAAATTACGTCAACGTCATAATTTTTTATATTCTTTAAGGTAAGAACCCCTCTGTAATTCAATTGTATATTGTAAATTAGGGCTGATGATGGCAGTAGTGTTCTGCCGAAACATGTTCCATTTGTAATTTTACACCTATTAAAGTTTGTGGAGTTCGACTTAGATATATTTAAATTTCAATTTTACTGATTGGGTTGTTAATGGGTATGTATGTTGTAATAACTTCACTTTTCTACATTTGTAATTTTGGGAACTCTCTCGCCAGCTACAATTAATTATTGTTCAAATTAACGTTTGTCATAAATTATTCAAATATTGTATTCACTTAAATTAATTGTTATTGTATGAATTAACCAAATCATTGTTAAGAGCCATGAAATCAACTATAATTGTTAAATGAGCTAAATTATGAAAAAATGTTACTAGATGAACTGTTCAAAAACCCAATTATTAATCAAAGGTTCGACCATAAGACCTCTAAAGCAAATACATTGATAAATCCCCAATTTGTGTTGTTAATCTACGCTCAGCCTCTAACGCTGCGCACCTGCATTCCAAGAACTTGGTTCTGTGTCTGGTAGGTTTGGTTTGAATTTCCCGCCACTGTTGTTTTGTCAAAAAAAGAACACAACGTAGGTCCGCTCTTCTGTCTTTGTTTCTAAACGATCACGATTCACTGACCAACCTTTTCAATTTCGCGGTTTGTTTCAAAACCATTGACCATTTCATTTGACGTGTAATTTCAAATTGTTGACGGGAAGAGTTTAGACTCATCACAGGGTTATATCGACGAAACGTGTGTGAGATTAAAATTAGATCTTCGTGCATTGACTAAAAAAGGTAACGAATAAACACATTGATTTATCTCCGCCTCTATGATGGTGTCTACGTAAATATTACCGTCACTTCAGTGTAATGCAACTTCTCTATTATTTAGACTTTGGAAACAAAAATACAATAAAGAAATACAAGAAACGAGAGCAGGATGTTAAATAGCGACCGATTCTTACGATCTTTAATTTGTTGGATTTGCCGCCGCCCCGAATAACAGAATAACTATTAAAACATCGGAAAAATTATAGGGGGCGGGGAGCTTGGTACAGGGCAACGACAATAAGAAAGTTCCCCTGGTACCAAAATCTGTCGAACCGGGCTTGAAAGGAGTAAAGTTCAAAGTAAAGTTTCACCTCTGTTGCGCGTGACTTCTCCACACAAAAATTTTTTGATGATATCTTGAGAGATTGACTGACTTTTTCGGGGGTGAATAACTATTAAAACATCGGAAAAATTAACGAAAAAAATTTTCTCACACATTTTGTATGAAATCCGTATATAGAGCCATCTTTGATACATGACAGAAACAAAAAGGGGCATGGCGTTGTATGCTGGTTCCGGTAAAGCCAGTAGATGGCGTTGTGTGCATTACGTTTTGATAAAAACAACTGAATTTGATTCCGCCAATAAGTTAACACAACATTTATTGATTCTGAGGCGGTACAAAGTTCGCCGGGTCAGCTAGTAATTTATATACAGGATAGCGCAAAAGAATGGAAACACCTGGATATCTCAAAAACTGGTAGTCCGATCTAAACCAAACTTGGCAAATATATTGTGAAAATAACCTTTTTGTAAAAAGCATTTTTTTCTAAATTTAACGGTGTGCTATAATAATTCTACTTTTTGGCATTTGTCTGCAAAAAAGAATAATATTTTATTTTAATTTTTAATTTTAATATTATTATTATTAAACTCATGGCTGCAAACCTATTTTTATTATTATTCTTAAGGGGCTCGGTTCAGACCCCGCTGCACTGAAGCTTCAGCTTATTGTGCCCCACTTAGCAAGCTTACTCCATAAGGCCTGTGCTGTTGATGAACTTCAGCACAGAATCTATGGGCATATGTTTTATGTCATTCGGTTCAACATACGTCAACCCGAAGTGTCGAAGCCTCCCCGCCTCAAGCGCTGGACACTCGCATAGTATGTGTAGTGGAGTTTCTTCCTCCTCCCTGCACATCCTACAATCAGGATCTTGCTTCACCCCGATTGTGGTGAGGTGTTTCATGAGACAGCAGTGTCCCGTGAAGAGTCCAACTACCTTTCTCAGTTGTCTCCTGCTCAATCTCAGGATTTCTTCTGACCGCTTTTTTTGACGGGCCTTCCATGAACATCCGCGATTGCCTCTGTCCAGGAATGTTATTCCAATGGATGTGGTGTTCTCTGTTGATATAGCCCTGAATCATCCTTTTTGCAGTCTCATGTGCGATCCCACAAGTGGGCTCTGGGCCTATCAAAGGTGTTTTCGCTCCCTCTTTGGCTAGGAGGTCAGCTTTTTCATTTCCTTCAAATCCCTTGTGTCCCGGCACCCACCACAGAGTCACTCTGTTGTGTTTTGCCAGTTCCACAAGCGATTCGAGACATTCTTTCACAACTCTGGAGCGTACTTCGACACTCTCCAGAGCTTTAAGCGCTGCCTGACTGTCAGTCATAATGTGGATCCGCCTGTTTGCACAGCCCCTCCTCATTATTTCCCCGGCACAGATGTCAATCGCAGTGATTTCTGTTTGGAACACGGTTGCCAAGGAGCCCAGGTTGATGCTCATGTCATCCCCCGGTGCTTCTCCAGCTACCCCTGCCCCAGTGCTCTTTGTTGTTTTGGACCCATCCGTGTACCAGATGGTTCCGTTGTTATTCCTCAGTTTCCGGGTATCGACCCTCTCCTCCCTTCTCGGTATGACTACCTCGAAGGGTTTACAAAAGTCATACTCTGTCCTGAGTCGGTCCGATTGCATGCTCAGCACGCAATCGTTCCGTATTTTCCCAAATATCTCGGTGTGGTATCCCCTTCTAACGTGGGTCTTGCCATATCCGGCACTTACAAGCCTGTATGCTGCCTTCATTGCCTCCGATTTCACCAAAAGGTGTAGCGGAGGGAGGTTCAGGAGCACTTCCATGGCTGCGGTAGGCGATGTATTCATTGCTCCCGTTATTCCAAGGCAGGCAAGTCTTTGCAGCTTCCCTAAAAGCCTTGTAGCGTGCTTTCCAGACGCCTTATGCCACCAAATTATCGAAGAGTATGTTACCGTGGGAATTATGACCTTGGTGTAGAGCCAGTGAACCATTTCTGGTTTTAATCCCCATGTCTTTCCCACCATGCCTCTACAGGCCCATAGGGCCCGAGTAGCCTTGGTGGTGATGTATTCTAGATGGGGTTTGAAACTAAGTTTGGTATCTAGCATTAGTCCCAAGTACTTGACTTCTCTCCCTATCCGCAATTCTTTTCCCCACAGTCGGAGCCTCTTCATATCGATGAGATTCCTCCTTCTTGTGAAGACCATGACTTCAGTCTTATCGGGGTTAACCGACAACTGTTTCTCAGTGCACCATCTCTCGACGACTGTCAGAGCCCGCTGCATCATTTCTGATACAGCCCCTCCGAACTTGCCGCTTACGAGTATGGTGATATCGTCCGCATAACCTTGTGCGTGAACTCCTGTCTGCTCCAGGTTCCCCAGGAGGTCGTCGACCACGAGTGACCACAATAAAGGCGATAAAACGCCTCCCTGTGGGCATCCTCTGGCTGCCACCACCCCCCTAGTTACCGGGCCGATGATGCATGAAATCTCTCTGCCTTTTAAGGCCGAGTCGATCCATTCCACTACCACAGGGGCTATACCCCGCCTCTTAGTTGCTTCCGCAATAGAGTTGAATGAGGTGTTATCGAAAGCACCCTCTATGTCCAGAAAGGCCCCCAACGCAATCTCTCGATTTTCCAGGGTTCCTTCTATCCTACGAGTAAGCTCGTGGATGCTCATCTCGCATGATTTTCCAGATTGATAGGCAAACTGGTACCGATGTAAAGGGGCGTTTACCAGAACATCGTCTCTGATATACCTGTCAATCAGTTTCTCCAAGGTCTTAAGGAGAAATGATGTTAGGCTTATTGGTCGAAAGGATTTCGTCCGGGCGTATGTTTCTCGCCCTGGTTTTGGTATAAATACCACTTTCACTTTCTTCCAGCCCATTGGCACGTACTTCAAGGCCAGGCTGGCCCTGAGTAATGCGCACAGGGGGGAGGCTAATTCCTCGAATCCCTGTTGAAGCATCAGCGGAAGAATTCCGTCGATTCCTGGAGATTTGAATGGTTTGAAAGATTTCACTGCCCATCCAAGTCTTGTTTTGTTAACCAGCCTATCGGCAAGTTTCCACTCCTCCCTGGACGCCCGATGACTCGGTATGTCTAGGTTTGGAATGTTTGTTGCATTTGCCGAGGATACACTCCCCGGGAAGTGTGTCTCTAGAAGGAGTTCCAGAGACTCCTCACTCGATTCAGTGTATCCCCCATGAGGTCTTTGCAGAGTTCCAATCTTACCCCGATTGTCCCTCAGCAAGGCTTTCTGGAGTCTGGCACATTCCGGAGTTCTTTCGATCTCCTCACAGTGCCTCCTCCATGAGGTGTTTTTCGCCTCCCTCACTGCGTAACCATATTCTAGACGGGAAGTCTTGTATTCTTCCCATCTCCCAGTCCTTTTGGCCCTGTTAAACAATCTCCGTACCTCCCTTCTCATCTCGGAAAGTTCACGGTTCCACCACTTGGTCTCCCGTTTGACCTTTCTCTCTCTGAGTGGGCAGTTGTTCTCATAAGCTCTCCTTATGGCTGCTGTAATGCATTCGTTCATTATTTCAACTCCCGCCGGAGTTTGAGGTCTCGAGGGACATTCTTCCAACCCCTGGACTAGTTCCTCTCTGTAGAGTTGCCAGTCACAGTTTCTTGGATTTCTGTACATTTCGACCGTCTCCGGCGGGGATTCAATATCGAATCTTACGTACCTGTGATCCGAGAGCGTAGGTTCAGATGAAACATGCCACTCACGAATAACTCGGCACACGAACGGCGTACCTAACGTTATATCGATAACCTCCTGCCTTGTCGCGGTGATAAAGGTAGGTTCGTTACCGCGGTTTACTACTTCTAGCTTATTACTAATAATAAATTCTAAAAGTGACTCACCTCTTCTGTTGGTCCCTGAACTTCCCCACACTATATGATGGGCGTTGGAATCACAGCAGAGCACTAGCTGCGTGTTGGTTTCTTCGCAGTATTCTACCAGTCGTCTAACCTCTGGTGTTGGGGGTTGTCCCGCTTGATCGTATGGTAGGTATGCGGATCCGATTATTATTTCTCTCTCGCTTCCTGCCATAGTGATTTTTATCTTGCCTGCCATGAGGTCCTGACCACTAAGCCCCCACATTGGCAGTGTATTCGTTTTTGTCTTTGCAAGTATGCAAGCTCTTGGATGACTTCCTCCTGGTGCTAAGAGCTCCCATTCGTTCCCCATCCTGAGTCCTCTGATCTGGTCCCTATATACCCATGGTTCCTGAATCAGCACGATATCAATATCGCTATTAGTTATGTATCTTTGCAGAGCAGCTGACGCCGCCTTGCAGTGATGCATGTTTATCTGTAAGGCCTTGAAGATGCCCACGTTTTTCTTCATCCCCTCGGATGACACAAGGGTCCTATTCGGCCCCTTGTTCGTCTCCTTGGGATTCGGGTGTCGGATCGGGAGTATTCCTTGCGGTCCCCCCCTCCTCAACCTCCATCCCTTCGGATTCTTGCCTGCCTCTCCCCAGGGCTTTAAACACCACCCTGGAGAGATTCAGGTATGGCCTGCATTGCAGCTCCTCCCGGATTTTAGTCCAGGAGTGCTCATCCAGTAGGATGATAAGTTGCTGTCCCCTGGGGTCCAGCCTCCTATTCACTACTGACCAGCTTTCTGTCTTAAGACCTGGATTTTGTGTCTTAAGACGCCGCAACACGACTTCCGGTTCCTGTTCAGGCCCCGGAATCCATGTCATCACCCTCACGGGTTTCGGGACGTCCTTAGCGTCGACAACACTAAGTTCCGCCCCTTCCCAGGGTACGCTACCTGTGACCACCCGCACCAGCCATTCCCTGGTGGGCTGGTCGGCGCAGGAGGCGAGCAGGTAGCCCCCCCGGAAATTTACGGCGGAGAACCTGGGTGCAGGCTCCCCTTCTTGTATTTCGTCCAGAGCCTGAATCAGTGCGGTCTTGATCAGATCCGCCTGATCCTCGCTGAGGACGTTTGCTGGATATCCATGCGGCAAAATTGCCATCTGGATATCCGACACGGCCGCAGCAAATGATACAGTGGGCCTGGTAGGCCCACCCCTCCTTTTTTGCGGACGTGTTTTGTCGCTGGGAGTGCCCTCTGGCAGTCGTCGGCGTTTTTTGCCCCCGACTGCCAGAGAATTCCCCCTGCTTCCGGTACTGGTTCCCGGTTCCGCAGTCGAGCTTGTGCCCGCTGTAGAGCCTGGGGTCCTTGCGGCCCCCTGTCCACCAGCAGGTTGCAAACCCTTCTGTTTTTGTTTCTGGAGCCGTCTTTTGGCAGCTCCGGACAATCTCCTGGGTGGATCCGTCCTTTCGGAACCTCCTCCCAGGGGTGTGTTTGGTTGGTTTTCGTTTACTTCGGTATCCATAAATGGTCCCACGAGTAGGAGGGAAAGGGTGGTCACTATGCGCAGTGCCCTCTGTACGCATAGAAGGCTACATACAACAGGGTTCGCCTGGTGCCCTGAGGTCTGCCGCTAGTGGCCGAGCTGCCCCCCGGCCATGCATCTTTTCGGCGCGCGCAATACCTTAAGATTGGGGAGGTTTTTATAGTGGTACCTCATCCACGCGGCCAGACAATGAAGCCAAGTCCCCGTGCCCCCTGCCTGCACTACCCCCACCATGTGTGGAGTGTCGTTGCACAGGTCAGGCGGTTTACGGTATGTGTCGCGAGCTGGTCCGCGGCGAGAGGCTTTCGTTCGGCGCAGCAAGGGTTTTAGACCTTGGTCCTCCCTACTAACCCCCCACTAACTAAAGTCGGTGAAGACTCTAGCCATTCTCCTATCCGCCACCTGGAGACGCGCCTGGTAGGTAGCTCAAACCTAACAGTAGTACTACTTATTTTATGAATGTTCAAAATGTTGACCTTTAATTTCTTGACAAAAATGAATTCTATTAACAAAACTCTTCATCTAAGATTGTTCCTCGTCTTACACAGCTTTTTCCAAATTATGACAGACGAAATGTACCTGCCGTAGCAACCTGGTTCCAGCAAGATTGAGCTCCACCCCATTTTAGTCAACAAGTCCGACGTCACTTAGATGAGGTGTTTCCTGGCAGGTGAATCGGCAGGAGAGGGGCAATTGAATGGCCGGCCAAATCTGCCTCCTGATTTGTCACCTCTCGACTTTTTTGTGGGGTCATGTAAAAAGTATGAATGTGACGATAAATGAACATGATGAATGGACGATATGAAAGTGATTCAGTTACATACTTTTTTAGTGTAACCGTAATTATGAAATATTATGAAACAATATTTGACTTTCATTCTTTACTATATACATAATAGTTATATACAATTGACATTTGAAAAATAAATCTTTTTGTTCAAAGTTCAATAACTTCTCGGTAATTTTTGAAGTGAAACTTCTTATCCCACGGTGTAAGATTTTTGTACGGGGAAGCGCCCCGCAACTCAAGACGAATCCGACACAAACCCAAAACGAACCCGACACGAAAACGCAATATACAGGGTGATTCACGAAGTATAGTAAATATTTAAACCCCAAATTATATGGCCCCTAAACGTATTAAAAAACGCTTAATGTAAAGTTGAAAAATTAATGGCAACCAGAGATGCACTCAAAACATTTTGATAGGGGCCGGATTTATTTTGGGCAAAAAACTTACTACTTACGAACTATTCTAAACATCTCGGTCTTTATTGATGAAGCCTTTCCGACAGACAAAAACCACTTTTGCTTTCAATTGAAAAACCTAAAGACTCACCTAGGCCTACGAACCATTTACAAAATTATTCGAAATGACGACAGCCCTTGGCTTCGGTGTTAATGGCATAAACAACTTAAATAGTTCCCAGGGCTTTCACATAATATGATAATAGACATAATCATATCGGTCACTAGTTGAAAATAAAGGCATTTTAAAATATTTGGTGTGCACCGTCAAGAGTTAAAATAAAACTGAAAGTAATTAATTGGTAACCGTTCACCGCACTCGTTCCAGCAAAAAAAAGCCCTTTTTTGTTTATAGTCCAGTAAATCTAGTTCGGAACGGTTCTATATGTCTTTTGGGTCGCTGAATCCGAATTTGAGGTTTGCCCCCTCGCCAGAGGTGAGCTAACTTCAGAAAATGCAAAAAACTTCGGACTATTTCCAGTTTTTTGCTTATAACTCAAAAACGAGGCGTTTTTACGAAAATACCACTATAAACAAAATTAAACTAGACAAAATTTCCTACAAGAATGTGGTAATATGTTTTTTTTTATCGTTAATGGGACGGCCGCTAGAGCGCTCTGAATATAGACCTCAAGTTCTGTGCTCCATTTGAATAAAACTTGGTTTCCATCGTTACCTCTTTTACTAACCTGCAATGAAAGACTGCAACGCCTTTTGTTTAATACAGTCCTCTCTGATCCATCTAACAAGGATCCTTCACAAATGAAGCATTTTCGAGACATGTTATGCACATAAAGTTTGCTTTTGTCGACTAATTGACAAAACGAAAAAGTGGTGTATATTCAGAGCGGCCGCCCCGTTAAAGAGAAAAACAAATCTAATACCATATTCTGGTAGGAAATTTTATCTACTTTAATTTTGTATATAGTGGTCTTTTAGCTAGAACGCCTCGTTTTCGAGTTATAAACAAAAAACTGGAAACTGTCCGAAATTTTTGAAGTTTCTTGCATTTCCTGAAGTTAGCTCACCTCTGGCGAGGGGGCAAACCTCAAATTCGTATTCAGAACCGTTGAGAAAAAAAACTTTTTCCTGGAAACGGGCTTATCGAACCTAGATTTACTGGACTATTAGGCCAAGAGATAAGAGTTTATTTACTAATGGTTCTTCAATTATGTTAGCGGTTCTCAATCGGTTTTTGCGTAAATTTTAAAACCATATACATATCTTGGGGTGTTTTTACAGTTAGAACTTTTTTTTATATTTTTCTAGGTCTCCTCATATTAGGGACTGTCACAGTTTAAAATAACTACTATACTTTGTGAATCACCCTGTATAAGTGGGGGGATATTTTAGAACGGCGAACGGTGTAAGAGAGGCCCCCTGTTTCAAGCGGGCCCTGTACCACGGGGCCCTACTCCAAGGGGGCCATGTCCGACTGGGGCTTGTCCCAACGGGGCCCTAGAGCCATGCCCCAAGAGGACCCTCTTGATACAGGAAGGCTCCATTGGTAAAGGATGGCCCCCTTGGTACAGGCCCCATAGTACAGTGCAACGACAATAACACAGAACGCCGGTAACCAAAAATTGTCGTACCGGGCATTAAAAATGAAAATCGATTTTTAGGGAGTATACACCAAGGTTTTTTTATGGTGATTAGTAACGTTAATTAATAGTAAATTATTTAATGACCACATAATGGTGATTATTATACACAAGAATAGAAATTAAAATACGAGCCGCAGGCGAGAATTTTAACCATTCAAGTGTACAATAGCCACCATTATATGCGAGTGAAATACGACGTTTTATCTACAACTGTACTTTTAGAATTAAAATTAGAAATTAAACCTTGTGAAAAATTTGACGTTGAGAAAAAATGTCAACAGTCAATATTCATTATTTCATGGCCAGTTAATAATAATTCTTAAAAACCCAGCATGACTGTCTGTGTTTAATAGACCTAGTTAAGTATTCATAGATTACACGTATACTACGTCAATTAAATCGGTTGTAGATAAAGAAATAAAGAAAGAATCAAACAAACCTTGTGAAAAACTTGACGTTTAGAAGAAATGTCAACAGTTGTCAATAATCATTATTTCATGGCTAGTTAATAATAATTCTTAAAAACCGAGCCTGGCTGTCTGTGTTTAATAGACCTAGTTAAGTATTCATAGTTACAAGTATAATACGTCAATTATTAATCAGTTGTAGATAAATAGTAGATTATATTACAAGTGACAGAAATGCTTCATTGTCAGCGAGTGATACACATCTCACGAGCTTACAATGTCATTTCGGTCACGTGTAAGATACGACGTTTTATGACCGACGTGTAATTTCTTGTAAACATTAAAAATCAAAAAATTAATGAAGGTCAAAATGACGTTTCAAAATAGTATATTATATACCAAGGTAGAGAAGTGGTTTTTCTCAGCTGAGCCGTATTAATTCACGAGATGCGAAGCATCGAGGGAATTAAGTTGCGAAGCTGAGAAAAGGCTTCTCTACCGTGGTTTATATATTACTTTTTTCACTACTAGCAGCTTAAATCCTATAAATCACATTTTTCTGTCCATTCTTGTATTTATAATTACATAAAAAATTTCACGAATATTCTGCCAAATTCTAAGAAAAGATTTTTTCTCATGAAGTCCTACCTTAGGTATTACCACATTTATTAGATATGCATTTTGTATGAAATCCGGTCTCTTCATTATTAACTACTGGTCAATAATGAAATGATTATTAACTACTATCTCTTCATTATTAACTAGTAGTCAATAATGAAATTATTATTAACTACTAGGAAAGAAAAACAATTTCACACATCCTCGACAAACTATATAATGGTACATTTTACAGCTAGTAGTGAAAAAAAAAAATTATTATAGAACATAATTACATAAATATTGCGTTTGTAGTTTTGAAAGAGATTATTGATTTCTTTTGTAAATAGTTAGTTATTGAAATTCATAATGAAAGTTTATTTATTTTGTCTTTACAAAAAGGAAAAATGGAAAGTTTCTAAATCCATGATTTCATTATGATAGCTACAAAAGTACTTCCTTAGTAATGCAGTAGTAACTTCTTTTATTAGTAATGTAAAAGAATGCAAATCAGACATGCAATCAAAATTCGTGTTGATGTGTGTAATGTACCCGGCGCCTCCACCAAATATATTTCGCCCAGCTAACCAAACATTTCTACGTCACCATTTAAATTTATATCAGTAATTTTGTATCAATAATTTGTAAAGAAAGGTACGAGAAATAGCATTCCAATATTTCGTTCGTTGATTCTAGGTCCATAATCACGAAATGCAACTGTACTTGTAATCTGTAAGAGTAACTTTAAGTAACACCAGAGGAAACATTGTTGATCTTATATTAATAATAGAATCAGCCCACGAAATATTGGTATGTTCGTTCCAGACATAATAATTATTATATTTTAACTGCTGTATAATTTATTACACCTTATTCATTTTTTTTTAAAATCATTCATTTATGTTCCTTATTTTTACATTTATCACGGTCCTGTTAAGATATGTTATTTTTCAATTTTTTTCGAGAAATAAAAATTTCTAAACGTAATTTAAAAAAAAATGTGCAAGGTACAATTGGAGGCACCCAACATTGGACATCTTTTTTTGACATTACTTCAAAAAATCATTGTAATCGATACTTTATTGTCAACTGATGCTGATGACGTTACGATGTTACGTGTCATTTGGACGTCTGTTTGATTAACATTTCATTAATAAGGTTATGAATCGAGATTTCATATAAAGACTGCTTTACATCTTAAATGCCAATGTCACAAATGATGTCCAATGTTGAGTGTCCTCAACCATATCACATACCAAATTTGTATGTCAAAAGATTTAAAGGCAATTTAAAAACAAAACTCGACCTGTTGGAGCGTTTTTCGCAAAAACAGTACATAACTAAATTATTAATTTTGTGTGGAACTTTATGATCACTCTGTATTTTATCTATAACTGCTGTATAATTATTATACTTTATTCACAACATTTTTAAATCATTCATTTATGTTCCTTATTTTTACATTACATTACATTTATCCCGCTCCTATTAAGATATGTACTACCAATAATAAAATTTTTCTTCAAACGTAAAATAATTAGGTCATAATTTGACTGAGGTGACTGCGGAAAAATGCAACTTCTCCGCCGGCGACAGTTTTACTTTTCCTTTTCCCTCCATGGAGGGAAAAGTGTTGCTATGGAAACATTTACTTATATCCATTCCGTTTTTAATTATTAGTTGCGATTTGATCATGGAATATCGCGACCGCATGGTCGATCATTTCCATTTCTCTTTAGCCATTGTGTTGAAATATGCTAGAAACACATTTTGTTCAAATTTATTTATATTCTTTGAATCGCACCACTTTTTAAAATGATCGTACGCGGCACAATATTTCTCGCTAGATTTTGTGGGTCCAAGAGAGGAGACAGCCTCATTGGCCGCAGCCTCAATTTCTGTTGTCGGTTGCATTTCAAAAACTAACCGGTCACAACTAACAGCAACGATGAAGAATTTATATCAGTCAAAACGTTTTTGTATAACAATCGAAACTACTCGCATTTATTAAACGCCTACTACATTTCTAGTATTGTATGCATAAATCAAACCCAGAGCTGAGTATCAAAAACACAAAAACATGGCAGCTTTATAAACATATTTTAAAGCGTTTGAAGAAAAAATAGCATATTTAATTTGGAGGAGAAGTGACTTTTCATGGCTTGCCTTCTATTACTCAGGCGCGCAATGAAAAGTCATACTTCTCCTCCGCATAAAATAATATACTATTTTCACGATACCTACTTTAACACCAATAAATAAATGGCATGTATCTCTGCTATCAGATAAGATAAAACGAACGACTGGGGTTTAGTAAGAAAAATATGGTTTTCTGATGAATAGCACAACATATTATTATAATGTTACATTTCCTATTGGTGATATGCGTGGCTTCCACTACTGCCGAAGTTCTCACCATTTCTTCTAAAGAAAAGATTACATGTGTTGTTCACGGCGACGACGCAGATTCGGCGGTTTATATTAGTCCATTAATACAAACAAGTAAGTATCGTTATCATGTTTACTGTCTACTAGAGCCTAATATTCTTTATGTGCAATATTTTACCAACTAAAAGTGTTAAAAATAAATAAAATAGATTTTCGCTTTGTTCTAAGTAGCTTACCCGATAAAGCTTTATCTAATTATTATATTATTATTTTTTTAATTGCATTTTTATTTAATCAATGGATTAATGAGGTATTTACAGCAATATGTTCTTGAGATAACTTAAACGATTACTAACTTTGATACCAAAAATTATTCCCTTAATAGACCTTTAACCTATAAACTTTTTTTTTAAATATTTTTTAAGTCTTTCGAGGCCGAGAGCGAATTAGCTTTTACAAAAGTTTATCGAATGTTTTGGTCGTAAATAGTGCTTCTTTATACTTTCACTATGTTGTTAACTTTTTTTCGCTGAATTGGTATTATTTTTCGTATTTACTTCCATATCAAACTCATAAAGATCATCTAATCGAGTTTCAATAAACTAATAACTATTTGGATAACAAGTGTAAAAATGACTGCCATTGCATGCGACGCGAAAATTGTCCTACGAGGCCGAAGTTCGAGTTGAACAACACGTGAAGCAAGAAAAGCTGGAATTATTAATAATAACATGGTATTTTTCTTTTTGTTAGGGTTTGATAAAAAATTAACAGAAATCGACGGTTGGATTGCGGACAATTGGACAATTCAAAATTCTTTGGATTCAAATTTAAACGCTGTGACTGATAAACGATGGCAAGGTAAATTTATTGTAGCAGCAACTATTTTTTAATTAAACAGCATAATGTATAATGCACATTTTAACAGATTTCGCAAATTTGGCCGAAGGCGTTGGTCACCATTTGAAAGAATCCAGAGCATTACCGTTTTCTGTATGCACACACCAAAATGTGGTGTTTGAGGTAATGAGAAAAGATTTTCAAGAAGAAAGGCGCCTAATCTTTACGCTACAAAATGTAAGTTTTGTCTGATTGCAATTTAACATTTTAATTTCAACTTCTTTAAATAGATTACAAATGGCGAATGCAATTGGTTTCATTATTCTTTAAAGAAGATTAACCAATCTCTTCTCCTATATTCTGAAGACACACTTCTACAAACATACAATTTGAGCTTTGACCCTCACTGGATTTATTTTAAAAACAGTAAATTTTGGAGACTACATGATTGTAAATATATAATTCATTGAAAACACTCATTTTCAATAATATAATTTGGTAGATAAGTTCAGGGAAGCAGTAGCCCCCACCTTTGCCGAGAAAGAAAAAAGCATAATATCCGTGAATTTTACTAATAATTTATGTGTTTCCATGTACGTATCAATTGATAAAAATTCTTTGTTGGAGATAAGTTTGTCGACAAAAGAACGTGGTATCAATAATTTTGAAAACGTAACAGTTCTTGGATTCAATGGAAACGACCTTAGAACATGGAAACGAATTGAGATTACGGCACAAAATTCTGGCTTAGGTCAACTTACATTCTTAAGAAGTGTAGTAGAACCAGGAGCCACGACTGGATATTGGGCAATTGATAAAATCAGATTTTGCGATAAACCTACAGGTATGGGTGTTTTACGCCCCACAATTTTTTATTTGAATAGTTTTAGGAGTTTATCCAGTTTCGCTCGAAAATGGATCACATGGTCACTATACCTGTAAACTACTGAAGGAGTTAAACCAAGAAAGCCGACAAATTTTATCGTGTAACAAACCAGGTTTCTTGGGAAAAAATTGCAGCATCAGTTGTGAGGATGTCTTAGGAAGCGACCACGTTTACTGCCAACGGCACAAAATATGTCAAGACACTTCTTCATGTTTCTGTAGTTGGGGATACTACGGTGACTACTGTGATCAAAGTATTACCCATGTTACATGTATTTGCTTACCAAATAACAAATAATGTCTTTACAGAATGTGAGTCGGGACGATGGGACATGTTTTGTAAGAGTAAATGCAATTCAGAATGCCCCACGTGTCATGAATCCACAGGAGAGTGCCTAACACCAGTTGGTACAATGTCAAATTATTCAGAGCTACAGAGTATACCTACAAATTTAAGCGATAACGTTTTACCAAGCGAAGTAACTCTTAAATCGAATAAAATGTATCTTAAGTTTCCACCTGTTCAAACTAAAATTAACGTTTCTTACACGTTAAAATATAAATGCCTAAATAAATGGTGCGAAAATCGATACAAGATAGGAGAAACAATTTTAGTCAACGCTTCTCTCGTTGAACTACAGCCATTTGAGGATATAACACCGTTTACAGACTACGAAGTTGTAGTAAATGCACAAAGGTTTAATGAAACTGTAGAAAAAACTTATACAGTGCTTAGAAGAGACCGTGAGTTTTTCCCTATTCGCTTAAACACCCTCCTCTAACAACATTTTACAGCTTTTCTTTATCTCAAAAATTTAACCATTTATTCCAGCGATTCTAGTAATTTGTTAGTTAGGTTCGGACTTCCGAACAATATAACAAATTTAACTGTTTACAAAATCTGGTATTACAAAGAGGGTGCTCAATCTGCTCCACAATATGTTACATCCCTCTCGCGATGTGAAACTTGGAGCGACTTTGTTTGCGGAAAAATTGGCAATCTGGACAGCAATTCTACATATTCTGTTAAAGTATGTAAATTACTTACAAGTCTACAAATGAAATATATCTTTTAATCATTAGATAGAACGGGAGGAGAAGCAAGGGTCAAAGTGGTTGTCAAACCAATTGCTGGGCATAACTTGTGAACGAGGTTAGACCAAACACTAGAATTTTGTGAATTTTTTAACCGTAATTTCAGGATCTCAACCACCGGAAAATCTGAAGATATTGGAGGCTTCAAAGCATGAGGCTGTAATTGCATGGGAATATTCTTCCGTTACAAATGGTCCGTTACAGGAATTTGTGGTAAATGTAACAATGGAGGACGAGGTTAATAGCTATCAAATACCGGCTAACGAGACGCAAAAATCTTATAAATTTAAGGTAAGGGTAAATCGGTGTAATTAGAAAAATGCCCTTTTGGAACAGTGACAGTACAATAACGGTAAATGTGGTAATTATTATATCAAACGTCACGAAAGTTGGCTATATGAATTAATTAGAGAAGGAAAGGTAGGTTGATAATAATACACTGACCGGCAAAATTATCGCATCACTTAAAAGTAACACAATTGCGACTAATCGGTACCATACCTGCAACCACAATTCAAGGGAGAGAATAGCAGGCATATAAAAGAAACTAAGCAGGTGGTGGTAGGCAATCATGACAGATTTAAAACCAATAGGTTCACAATTAAACGTGAAATTGTCGAAATTAGTTACATTTTTGAGAAAATAAAAAATTAATTTGAATCCTTTTTTTTTCAAACAATGTAAGTTAGCAGTCGATTTTCAGTTTTTATGAATTTTATTCTAAATACAGTAACTTTTTTAGTCCTTTTGCAAAAAAACATCAACAGAGAAAGTCGTTATTTAACGTCAGAACAGGCCCCAATGGCAATAGCTCTGCTGCGTAACGGCAGAAGCCAACGCTACGTAGGTAGATTTCTTGGGGTAAATCAATCGACGGTTTCCAGAGTTGCCAGTAGGTATCAGGAGACTGGCGAACACAAACGCAGAACCGGCCAGGGCCATAAAAGGGCCACATCACAAGTTGATGACCGATTTGTCATGCTAAGATCGTTGCAGGATAGGCATCTAACTGCTCCACAGCTTCGAAATGCTCGTCGGAATACCAGAACTGTTGAAGTTAGTGAGAGAACAATAACGAGGCGACTCAGGGAAAGTGAAATGAGTAGCAGAAGGCCAGCGGATGGGCCTCTGCTTCTCCCAGAACACAAAAGAGCTAGATTACAATTTGCTCATGATCATGTCCACTGGACAGCTCAGGATTGGGGAAAAGTATTGTTTACGGATGAGTCACGTTTTGCTCTAAATTCACCTGATGGTCGTTTGAGAGTGTGGAGAAGACCAGGCGAGCGTTATTTAGAATGTACAATGGTGAATCGGGAAAATTTTAGTGGAGGATCTCATATGGTCTGGGGAGAAATTAATATACAGGCCAAGACAGATCTCGTCCTCGTCGCTGGTGGTGCCCTAAATGCACATCGGTATATTACTGAAATTTTAGAACCTCATGTGGTACCATTCGCACCATATGTAGGGTACCATTTTCTCTTCATGCAGGACAATGCTCGTCCGTAAATCGCTAGGGTCGTGACGGATTACCAGCATGAGGTTGAAATACCAAAATTACTTTGGCCAGGGCGAAGCCCAGACTGCAATCCTATTGAACATCTTTGGGATGAACTTGCACGGAGAATTAAGATACGTCAAAATCGTCCTGAAACGCTAAACGAGCTAATTGGAGCGTTAAATGAAGAATGGGAACAAATCGATCAACACGTTATCCAAAGACTGATTCTCAGTATGCCACGCAGAATAGAGGCAGTTATTCAGGCTCGAGGGGGCAATACTAAATACTGAAACTTGTGTGAAAGTAGAAATGCAGCCATTAAAAATTTTCGAACTTAAAAATTAACAGCACAAAATTTTTGTTCTTATGTTGCTTTGGAAAGTTATCCTACCCATCCGTTCATTGTTAGGGTATTTGCTTAAACTGATCATCACAGTTAGTTTTTTATTTATTTATTTACTGTAATAAGCGTTCTATTAATTTTAAATTAGGTTTCTATATGAGATTATCGGATGATGCGATAATTTTGCCGGTCAGTGTATTTGAGAATTCATGTTTCGTTAAACTTTCGAAATTTTCTTGGGCAAAAAAAGGGGAAACTGATCTCTTTGAATCCCAATTCCACAATTTAATGCTTCAAGCGAAATAACCAAATATTTTGTCCATAATTCCTATTTCCAAGAACAGTATCCTGACATGGTCATAAAATATCTTCTAAAGAAGCCAGTATTACTACACTAAAACACTAATCGAATAGTCTATTAGAGTGTTTTCAAAATTTAGATTCAGTATTGTTAGGTAAAAGTATTGGAACATTTTCGCAAAATTTATAGAAATAGATAAACACACACTTGAGATAAAATTATTATAATAATTTAAAATAATAAATCTTTAAAATTGCCACATTTTCCTGTTTATTTTCTTACAAATTAGAAACAGGAAACTATTTTCTGTTTGCTTTGAAAAACGAACATTGTAGGTTTATCCATATACAAACAGCTTATCTTTTTATTGACGTACTGCGTTATTCATGTTATTGCCATGTTATAATTTTTTAAATAAAACTTAACATTAACTATAAACATTAACACCCGATATAAAATATAGTAATGTTTTATATCGAGTGTTCATTTAATAATCCGGTCGTATTACCTTTGCCAAAGTTTTGTTTCGGTGCAGGCATGTTGTAGTTTGAATAACCCGCCCATGAAATGTCACTAGTGTCCGACGACCGCTAAAACGTAGGGCATGCCTTGATGAAAACAAAAGATTTACCCAGGTAATGCTACCGGATTATTAAATGAACACCCGATATTTTTGCTAAAGATTGCACACTCTCTAATCTCTCGCTTTATAGAAGTTGTTTTCCCTATTATTTCTTTGCCTGTCTATTGCCTCCACTGCGTACCCGCTTGTCTCATAGTATTTTCTTCTCTCGTTTCTTGCTCTTTCCGCCTTTCCATTCTTAATATCTTTTAAAAGCACTTGTAAGATCTTACAGTTCGTTCTTTCTTTTAATCTCCGTTCAAATCTTACTGCTCTATTTCCTGCTTCCACTCTTGGATCTAGCTTTATCTACTCCTTCCATCCCCATATTTCTGCTCCGTATATCATGACACTGGACTAGCCCTCTCCTTCTTATCTCGCAACCGAATTTTCTCTTGCCTACTCCCCATACTTGTCCTACCACCCCGTTCGCTTTTCTTTCCAGCTCGCTTATATGTATTTTCTCGTTAGAGGTGTAACCCAGGTATTCGAATTGTTTTACCTTTTTCTCTTTTTCTTCCCAGAGGAATGGACTCTTTCTTTCTTCTGGCTTCTTTCTGAAAAATCATAATTTTTGCTTTCAACACTTTAATTCTAGCTTCTCTCTTTATCTTGCTAATCATTTTATCATTCCATTCATTTCTTTGGCATCCTTTGCTATTAGCAGTGTATCAACCACTAATGCCAGCGAGTGCACTTTCATGTTTCTTAACAACTCCCTCTGCCTGCGTTAGTCTTCTTCCAGGTCGCTTATGTATGTCAAAATCTTTCGCTAATTCTCCCGTTTACTTTTACTCTGTTTTCCGTTTCAAAGAAGATTTTCTCTATTCTGTTCACCATATTGTGATAACCCCCTTTTAACATTACCGCCACTTTTTGAATTTGGACATGAAATGAAATGTCAATGACGTCACTAAACGTCAAATTTGAAAATTTGAAACAAACCGCGAACTTTAAAGGCCAACCTTTAATGATCGTCACACAATGAAAGAAAAAGCAGAACCCTACGTTGTGTTATTTTTTTGACAAGACAAGCAATGGCGGGACATTTAAAGTTACCCAAATGAAACAAACCCTAGATTATTTGGATACATGGCGAAAGCTAATCAGGAGTGGAGCGTAAATTGATAACACAAAAATTATGGTATTAAATGTTTATTAAGTTTTAGACATTTTGTACATTTGGGTTTTGTGATCTCGTACTGTGGTTAACAATTTCTAGTGACTTCGTATTAAGTTGGTGACAATGCAAATTTGATGATTTTAGTAATAAATTACAACTGCCAATTTCCAATGATTTCAACAATTAACAATTGAGTTCTTCAGAAAATAGTAAACAATAATACAATTTAACAATGCTTGTGTACATGATGAGTGAGGTTAAGTCAGCTAATTTTATTCGACCATGAGCTTTTGCAGTTTACAGGAATTTACAACAGACAGATACAATGAAATATCTACGCCCAAAGCGGGCCTCTTCGCTCTTGAGAGGGAAAACAGGAATATTAAAACGCGTGGAGTTATCTAAGTTGAGTACATCTGAGTCAGGGAGCGATAGACAACATGTAGATCAGATGTGAAGACTAAAGCGAAGTGAACAAGATAACTGTCTGTCAATGAGGCAAGATTGTAGAGACTTTACTATCATGGGGGAAAAGCTTGTATATCCAATAGACCAGGAGAAATGAGTTTGCTACTGAATTGTCCTAGACATACTTAGTTTCCTGTCTTTCTTCAAGGCTTGTGCAAACCAAGTACAAGTTAGCGGCACTTCCCTCGGGGACTATTCTTTTGGTTATTTAGTATTTTAAATATTTGTGAAATAAGCAATTTATTAGTAGCCCGAATCCACGCCGCAAACTCGAACCTAAGTTTGACTCAGAAGTTAACAGTAACTCCACTTCGTGTTACCCTGCAGTCCCCGGGAGGAAGTTCAAGCGAGTTCGAAAACGACCCCCGTTTGACAAATGACCCCAGAGAGCAGGTATTTACGACTGGGACCGTATAAAATCTCGAAAGCAGTATTGCAACAAAAACTACCAAAATGAATGCTATTTGGTCTATCTGTTGATTCGAAACATATATGGACAAACAATAAAATAATAAAATATACAGTAACGCAACGTCTGATTTAGAAGCCATTTTGAAACGATCGCGATGAGACGACATCAGCGGGCGCAACACGTACCGAGGCGCAACGAAAAAAACTACCAACATGCACAAACAAACTACACTAAAAACCGATCTTTGGCTTCCACGGTGTCTAATATCGCTAGATCTCAGTCATGTCAGTTACAAACGAACGATGAGATCGGAAATCGCAAGGGGACGCAAAACATAACGATAAGGCACTTTTTCAGAACTCCTGACATTCGGAGTGGCTCTATGTCGCTTTTTGGCCTTTATTCATCAGTTCTTACTCAGTGTTGGTTAATTCAAGTCAATAGAGACAAAATAGCTTTTAAATGACCGCAAGCTGCTGTCGGCCTCATAACGAAAGACAGGTAGTTATTAAAGGATTTATCTGAGTGGCAATCTAGATATGTTAAGTTAGGGAATCACTTTATTTCGAATTGAACGCGCCTGTGGTTCGGGCAAGTTATTCGCGGTGCCTGTGACTCATATGTTTGGTAATTTATGCTACTGCAGAGAACAGAGGGCTGAATGCAACTGATACCAAATTTCTGGGTTCACGCGAGGTCCACGTGCTTTTGGGGCACGCAATTTTGTTGCCTGGTGATGGTCAAGCTCGTAACACAAACAAGTGCACTCATGGCGCTTGTCAAAGACTGTGATGCCACTATACTATAATTGTGATGTTTGAGGGGGTTTGTATTTCCGGTCAGTGATGACCCGGATAAGGGGGTCCACTTGTTTGTGCGATGGGATTTGATTCAACATTTTGTGGATGGGAAGATTTCACATTAACTGTAGAATTTTTTTGCGTCCCCGGCAAAGAAACTGACAATTTAGAGTACTAGGGAGGTCATTGATGAAAAGAACAAATAGGAGGCTTAAGAGGGTTCTCCAGTGGCATGTACATTTCTGCCGGTCGAAGTACATTTTTTCGCAATATCTTTTTTTTAATTTACAAATTTTAAAAAATCGCTCTGTAGCTGCAAAGATCTATATTTTATCAACACGTCTACAAAATTTCGACGAAAAATCTTAATATTTCTTAATATTTGGGGGGTGGAGAGGTACAGGCGAGAGCTCCGCCAAAAAGGGATCTGTCCGGATATCTCTGGCGCTCCACCTGCGGTCCGGGAGTCGCTAGGACTCCCGCAGTGTTAGATCGACTGCCTCCACACGGCAAACAGTAAGTTGGCCTCCACACGAAAACTCGGCCACCCTCCTGTGCGGCCAGTCGGCACCGGGAATACCAGGGCTGATCCCGTCCTGTCGGTGGCTGGGAAGCGGTGGTGGGCGGCTGGTGCTTTTGGCGGAGGTCTCTACCTTCTTCTTCAGGCTGGTCTTCCTCAACGTCTCTCTTTCCCTCTTCTTCCCCACTGGGCTTTTGGCCCAATGGTCGGCCTATCATCGCTGCGCCGTTGTCACATCGCTTATCGGCGTGTTAGGCGGCATGAAGGATTTTGCACATCAGATCGACAGAAGAACGGTGTCGATACGGTGCTGGAAAGTATTTTATCTCGGTGTATCTGTCACAACGGTGTCGGGAAACATTAAAAATTCAGTAACTTCGTTACAAAGTGAAACTTCTATATTCGGGCTCTGAACTTGGAAGGTAAACCGGTGAATGCGTTACGAATCAAGCACAGTAGGTAATTTCAGATGTGAAAACTTATAAAACTAACAATAATATAGTTGTTATAATATAATATAGTATATTGCATAAGAAGTTTCACTTCTGGTGTGTGGTCCATCAAGCACACCTCTTTTTTGAAGTAAAACTTCTTTACGGACACTTGACTTGGGGAGTAAGCTGGTGAATGCATGACGAGAGCGTTACGAAAAGTGTGATCGGGCAAAGTGAACGATTTTACAATAATTAATTCATAGAAAAAATGTTTGCTTTAACGGGATTCGAACCCGCGTTCTCTCCGTTGTGAATAGGCACTTCAGCCATTTGCAAGTGTGTCTGTTTTGTATGCAATTGCGCTACTTATCTTAATCGCTACACATGATTGCCGACTTTTCGCTGACTACAAACTGAAACATGCATTATCCAATACTGCAGACGGTATTAATTCAGGATTCTCTAGCTCCATTTATAAACTTACATAAATTAAGAGCACTTTCACAATGCCAAACTGAAGTTTTACTCCAGTCGTGTGGTCTAAAGCACACTCATATTTTTTTATTTGTAACACTCATGTTTTTTATTGTAGATTCCAGTTGAGTACGACGTTGACTACTTAATTTCCGTTAGAGCTGATAACAAATATGAAGGCAACCAAAACCAAATAAGTGCAAGATTTGCGTCCATAGATTCTTCCTTTTCCAGTGAGAAAGATGTTTTGCTACAAATATGTTCTCCGAAATGCTATTGGTTGATCCCAAGACCGACCTACCTCAAAAATAGCAGGTAAAAATGAAAATGTTTTTAACTTTTTTGTTAAAAACGTTCACATATATAGCTATTTTCGATACAAGTGCGCTGTCAAGACACTTTTCGGGGGAGAGGGTGAATTTGTGAAGCACGAGCCGAAGCCAAGTGTTGCAAATGAGCCCAGCACTTGAAAAGTGTTATTATAGCACAAGTATTGAACATTTTTTGTACTCGTTCATGCAAAATGAGAAAGAAGAACAGGAATTATAATCACAAAGATGAAAAATCACCTTTTTCGTAATCATCGCCTAAAATAGCTACTTAAAATACAGTTTTTGCGGACGAATCGTTCCTGTTTCCGGCCGAGGCGAAGGCCGGTGTGGAATAGCAGACAAGGCCGCAAAAACTTTTTAAGTACGTATGAGGCCCTTAATTCCAAAACTTGTTTCGGTTCTAAGCGATTTTTGACAAAACGCGAAAAACTGTTTATCAAAAAACTTGAAGGTGTATTTACTTCTTATCTTTTCTTTTTATGTAACTAACACTGCTGAACTACCTTGCAGAATGAGAATTACAGTTACTTACTTAAAAAAAAAATTTGGTAAATAATTAAATTGTTTATCAATCCACAATGCTTATTATAGGTTAGAAATTAAAAAAATGTAAGTATCATCAGAAGAAACTCTACGTAAGAGCGAGTTTTGGAACTGAACATGTTTTTACATGCGCTTATCGCCTAGAAAAAACACTTTTCTCACTATCCGATGTTAGATATGGAACCGGTGCGGTAAACACTATCAGAATCTACTGCTACCTTGATTTTCATAAATTTTCGAAAGAACTAGTTTTGGAACTAAGGGCCTCGTATGTAACAAACAATGTTTTTTTGTTATAGCTCCCCAAATTTTTAAATAAAGGATATTTTATTGTGATTCTTGGAGTCGACATTTTTTAATTTTCGTGTGCATACCGTAACAGTACTTGTAACAAAAATAGCTATTTTTTAACATGAGCATGAGTCAGTTCTATTTTCAATTCAGCTATTTAAGCTGTATAATTAATCCTTGCATTTTTAGAGATTTCCAGCTAAATGTGGAGACAAAAGATGAATTTGAACACAAGAATAGTGAGATAAAGCCAAAGGAAAAGCGCATTTTTGTGTTGCACATCAATGATTATAATGAAGAATATGTTCGAGTAAATTTAGAATTTGATTTACACAAAGCCGTTCTACTTACCTCCCATACACAAAATGCCTTATATCTGGTTGGATCGAGTGGATTGAAACATACAATAAAAACGTTTGGACTATCAGCAAGTACAGCTTCATTATTACCATTGACACTGATCATCACGATAATTTTTGTCGTAATAATTGTATCTGTGCTTTTGTTAATCATTTTGTTACACAGGTGGGTATTCTGTTAAAATAACAGAACAAATCAACAAATTGAAACCAACAAATTTTTAATTTGTTTAATAATTATATTTATTTATGTATTTATTTTAGGAAGAGAACGGTGAAAAGCAACAATAGTTTTTACCTAATTGAGCAAGATCGATTAATTCCTGGCCAGGAATGCCCAGATCATTTCACAAAGGTGGAATTAAAATCGTTGGAATCATATTTAAAGCAACTGTTACAGAATGGGAAAGCTTGTTTTTCACAATTTCGGGTGAGTAAACTTATGAGTGCTGTAAATTTACTAATCCAGACACATTTCTAGTCGCTTCCACCTACTCACAAACCTACGAGCCAAGCTCTTTCCGAACAAAATAAGAATAAAAACAAAGATACACATAACATTCCATGTAATAATGTCTAATACACGTAATAAAAGTAATTATAAATTCGAACTTCTTATTATTTTCCAGATGACCACAATAGAGTAATTCTTGAAAAGTTGGACGGGATGGGTTCGGACGACTACATAAATGCTAGTTATATTGACGTAACTTAAAGTAAATAGTATTTTCAAAGTTTGATATTTTTGTTATAGGGCCTTGACCGTCCGAAAACTTATATTGCAACTCAAGGTCCAAAATTTTCCACAGTTCGAGATTTCTGGAGAATGATCTGGCAGGAAAAGATCAAAACTGTGGTAATGGCAACCAACTTCTTAGAATTTGGAAAAGTTTGTTCTCATTTCCGTATAATCTAACGCTAAAAAATTCTGTTATTAGAGAAAATGCGCGGAATATTTGCCTCAATCCGTTGGTGCTACTTTTGAATGTGGCGAAATGTTTATAAACTTTGTTGATGAGGAAATTTACGAGCATTACCACGTCAGATACTTGGACATATTTTATAGAAAGAAAGTTCTAAAATTGCGACATTTTCAATTGACATGGAATCCAGAAAAGTTAAATCCCTTGTACGCAAACTGTATCGTGCCATTAATCAAAAGAATTAGTTCAATCCGTGAAACTAGTACCACACCTATTTTAGTACATTGCAGGTAGATTTTTTCAACAATTTGCACATTTTTCTCAACATCAATAATAACATGAAAATAACACAAGGTTTTAGTGCGGGAGTTATCAGGACTGGAACTTTAATTCTGTGCGACTTGGCACTACAAATGGCTAGAACTACACAGAGTGTGGACTTCTTTTCTTTACTTAAATATTTAAGAGACCAAAGACCGAATATGGTCAGCGAGGTAAAGTAGATAATTTCGAAGTAAACAATTATTTATGCGCAGATTTATTGTAGAAACAATATATCCTGGCACACTTAATCGTCGTCGAATGTCTCATGGAAGAAGAAAATGTTTTTAAAAAATCAGTCAGTGAGAATTTTGGGTACTTAATCTTCATAAATCAGCTTCAGCGCTTAAAAAGGCTAAGTTGGCACGACAGTATAGTAAAATCATGGACACCTCAACATAACGAAACGAGTAGCTATATAAGTGACTATTTATGTCATACAGGTAGCTAAACTGATAAGTAATAAATAAAGCTACTTATTCAAAATTTAAGTTGATGGTTATGCAAAACGCCGGAAGTACCTGACGACTAAACAACCAACGGGAAATACCCTTTACAAGTTTTGGAAAATGGTTATTCAGGAAGACATCAACATAATTTTACTTTTATGTACACCGAATTTCCAGGTGAAATAAAAAATATTTGGAGTTTCTTTCTATAAAAAAATTACAGATGTGGCCCTTTCACAAAGTCCATTATGACACAATTTTTGTGATAAAAGAGCTTAGTTCATCGGAAATTGCAGAGGACTGTACGTGCACCAGGTTGTCAGTGGTAGTCTACCAAAAGTCTAATCATTGCGTAAATATTAATTGATCTGGGTACTTATTTTATGTTACATTTTTATTGTAGGTGATATTCGAAAAAACAGTTTACCTATTCCAAGCACTTAACTGTGAGCTTGATATCAATAATACTCACGTATTCATCAGTCTTTTTGAGGAGATGAATCGAAATCATCATGAGGATCCGATGTTGATCGTTTGTCGGTAAGAATTCACTCAATTTGCTAAGTAACTCATTGCATATCAAGTTAGGTATGCTGTCTTAGATTAGATTAGGTGTTGAGGGGTGTGAGGGAGTTGGCTCCCCTCACCGACACGTAGACCACACCACGGGCCCATTTTGTTACCCCCTCGTGTCCTTCATTCCTGTCTCTCATCCAGCCATCTGACATAATCGAAAAAAGCTAGGATGGTTCCAGGCGAGGTACACATCAAGTTGGCCCATCTGAGCCATGTCTCCCCCAGGATGGACTTTCTGGTCGCGGCGAGAGCCAGACATTCCCGTTCGATATGTTCGACAGTCTCGTCCTCCTCTAAACACCCCCTACACGTTGGGTCGTTTACCGTTTCTTTAGTCTGCAATGTCCGGTCCAGATGCTCACCAAAAGGCGGAGTCTGTCCTTTAAAGCAAGGATTTCTGATTAAAATATTGTTTTGTCTGCAGCCTGTTGTCGTTCCCATCTAGCACAGTGCCTAGAATGGGTGTCAGTTTTGATCAGGTTTGAGAGGTAGCGGTGGGCCGGTCCCGTCGCACCCTGTCGAGCCAGCTCGCCGGCCCTCTCATTCCCCTCATTACTGTTATGTCCTCGAATCCACCTTAGCTCAAAGACATTGTTTAGTGCTATTCTCGACAGTGCCAGATAGCAGTCATGTACCACTTGAAAGGTAATCCTGCCACTGCCCAGAGCTCGCAGAGCTGCTCAACTGTCGCTGAAGAAGCACATCGTTTTTTCACTGACATTGCGTCCAGTGATTTCTGTGGCACTCCTAAGAATGGCCGCTTTCGTTTTTCATCCATCCGTGAAGATTGAAATGTCAAACTTCGGATGTTCTCCTATATCCGTATGTACTGCATAGGATTTGTCAAAAGCATATTGAGGACAGATACAGTCCGACCCCAAATGAGGTACTGTGTGGAGTCCTTCGCTCAGGATGCGGGCGTATCCGCGTTCTGATTTCCCAGCTTTCCAAAAGTTACCTTCCCGCAGCCTGCGAGTGGAGACAAGTGCCATGCCCTCCACGAAGAGATCGATGGGAAGCAAACACAGTGCTGCAGTCGGAGTGGTTCTCATGGCACCCGTCACAGCGACACATGCCATCCGTTGGATACGTCCGAGACGTGCCATCTTTGACACCAGACAATTGCTCCGCAGCTTAGCATCGGTCTGATAACGGCCTTGTAGAGCCAGAGGGTAATCCTGGGTGTTAAACCCCAGGACCTTCCCACCGCTCTCCTGCATTGCCACAGCGCGACGCTATCTTTGTCTATTTTGCTCTCCAGGTGCATTGTGACGCTTTCTACGGTACGGTATACAGGGGTAGATATTTACAGGGGTTACATATATTCGCGGTTTATATACAAAGGTTTACAATGTTACGGAACCGGTTGCCGGGGACCAAAATAGCCGTGCCCTACACTACCCGCCGTGTCGTTCGGTGGTCGGGAGTCCCAGCAAGAGACCCGCCCGGATATCCCAATGATCGACCAGCAGGTGCACCGAAAACTAGACACTTGGACAGCTTTTCGAAAGAAGCCACCACAAGTGCCCTAACCCCGTTGCACTACGTCGTCACCAAGGGTACCAAGGCTGGCCCCGTCTGGTCGGGTGAGAGGGTCCCTAGAAGGACACGTCCGAGTATCTGGGTGGTCAACCGGCAGGTGCACCGAAAACCAGACACTTGGACAGCCTCTCAAAAGAAGCCACCACAAATGCCCTAACCCCGTTGCACCAGGTCGGCACCAAAGATACCAAGGCTGGCCCCTTTAGGTCGGTTAGCAGGAAACGACAAGCGGGCAGCACGAGGTCCCCTACCGTACAGTTTCCTACGGTGGTCAGTCCGGTCCTTCTGGTCTGCTTGGAGAGTTGTTGTCACCACACTGGAACCAACTGGAGCGGTCGGATCACCAACTGGAACGGTAGGAAGCACCAACTGGAACGGTCGGATCACCCACTGGAACGGTCGGATCACCGGTCTTCTGCCGGGTTCTGTTCGCTCTTTTATAGGGGGCTTGTGACGAAACGGTGACGTTCTTCCCCTGCGTGAACGGCCGCGCGTGGGCTACTCATCCAAGGTCTTCACCGCTATACGATTCGGCGTCCTATTCTCCCGGAACGATGGTAAATCCGGGCGGCGCACAAACTCCCGAACTACACGGCCCGGAGCTAGGTGTTGCTCCGATCACGGGAGTGAAGGAATCATCCCGATACGTCAACGTTAAGCATTTATTTTTCCATTTAAACGGCATGATGAGAAGGGCGTGGTCCTGGGTTACAAGAGCGAAAACAAATTTTATGATAATCGGACCGAAAGAATTATCCCGATCCGATGCCTGAAACGAGTTAAGAAATGCAATTTTACGGCGTGCTGCGATTGATATTATTCATGCGGCAAAGATACAAGCGGGTGGGATTAACGAGCGGCGCCCGTTGTTAGCGGAACTCGATGCATTCGGTCTTCTCAAAATTTGTAACTCCGTTACAGCATAACACTCAGGTACTTCACATCCTGCGAGAGTTTCAGCTTGACGCCGTTGAGGGAGGGCAGCCTTAGCTGTCCCATCTTCCTTCTGTTCGTGAAGAGGACTAACTCTGTATTTTGTGGATTCACAGCCAGGGCCTTCTTCTTACACCATTTTTGTACCAGGCAGAATGGTGTCTGCATAAGGTCGCACAGTACATTTTCGTACTTACCAGTAAGCAGTATGACCAAGTCATCTGCGTATCAGATAGTGTAGAATCCCGACTCGTTGAGTACGCACTACTATGTCCCATAGCAATGGGAAAAGAACCCCCCTCTGAGGACAGCTCTTCTTAACCACCCCTCGAGTAGTTGCGTGCGCTAGACTGACCTGTACGGGTCTGCACTGCAGCACCCGCTGAATCCAGTCACATAGTGTTGCTGAGACATCGCGGTTCTGAAGTGCTCGCCCGACACTATCGAAGGTGGTCTTGTCAAATACCCCCTCGGTGTCGATGAATACTCTTAGTTTGTGCTACAGGGCTCCCTCAATCGGCCCCATCACCTCGTGTAGAGCGGCCTCGGTCGATTTCCCCGGAACATAATGTATGTTGGTTGGGTGTAATGTGTGACGCTTATTGCGGTCGGTTTGAACACCCTATATACAATATATTTAGTATTTACAACACCACTATCTTCACTGTCCCTGGCGCTTCATCTTCCCTCTCAATGGCGGGACGCTTTCCCAACGGCTGTGGCGGCGGTGAAAGGTGACAAGGGTAGGGAAGGTGTGGGGAGTTTCCGGGGAAAAACACGAAACTGGTCTGGAAACAACTAGCGCGCGACAGCTGACTGGCGCGCGAGCAGAGTGCCCCCGTCGTCAGACAACCTGAAAACGCCGGAATTATGGCTAGAAATCGGAAATAGCAACCGGAAGAGATCCGTCCGGATTAAACGCGCACGGCTGGCTGGCGCGCGAGCAGAGTGCCCCCGCCGTCAGACAACCGGAAAACGCCGGAATTAAACGCAGGCAGGCGATGGCTAGAAACCGGAATTGGAAGGTACCGGGATGTTACCAGGAATTTGGACGGGAACGGGGAGGATGGTCGGCTGGTGCTCACCTTCGTAGGCTGGGACTTCCCCTTCGGTGGTGGTGCGACTCACATCTCACCTCTGGGGCTGAGCGGAGCTTCTTTTTGGACACGCTGGAGGGGAGACGATGACGTTAGTAGACGCGCGCGGCTTGTTGCAAATATAGTAGGGAGAAAGTGTTATCACCGCATTCTCTTCCGGACGAAACGACAGCGACTCCGGACAAGGTCCGGAGCGTTGTCCGGAGCGCGCTTCCTTGCTAATCAAAATGATGTAGGTTCCATCCCAATCCGATAATGGGAAGCATTTTTCCTGGACACTTTAATAATTCGTTGCGGAGGGCGTGGCTCGCGGTGACAAGGGTGGCGGCTTGGGGTGGTCGTAGCGACTTCCGGAAAGTTGCATAAGCTGCGCTCTATTTTTCCGGTGACTTCGTCACAAATGGTTTAGGCCTTAGCACCCCATCCCTTATTTGGTAGTCGCACAGTCTCTCCAAGGCTTTTAGCAAAAACGATGTGAGACTTATAGTCCAGGCAATGGGGGGTTTTTGATCGCAAAAGGTGGTACAGAAATGAAATTTGGTGGGATGGTAGACATAGGTCTCCTGATAGTACACCTGAGTTTGCGACCTCGGGGGCTTGCCGCTCGAGGGGTGGGGGGGTAAAGACTCTGCACCGCGATGCTTTTCGGAAAATAGCGCCGTTGTTGTAATTGCTATCGAAAAAAAGTTCAAATAAAATATGTAGAGAACAGAATTGTACATAATTTTGGTTTTATTGATTTTTTGTTTGAGACCAACACTTTCCGTTCTACGGGGCGCCAAAGTTGGGGGTTGATTTGCAAATTCCAACAAAATCAAATTTTCAGCGCGGATTACAACGAAGATCGACTTCAAATAATCCTGTAATATTTTTTTTCTGAAAGAGCAATATTTTCCAATTTTGTGGATGTCCCATTTGATGGATTGGGTTGTATATTACGAAAGATATGATTTTTTTAAGTGTGCCTCTCCCTACTCCAAAATAGGTTCAAAGTTGAAAAATTCTTACGTTTATCGCTTATAACTCGAGAACTATGTGTCCTACGTAAATAATCATTAGAACAAAAATTAAAGCTGATCAAATTTACTACAAAGATCACTCCCTAAGAAGGTACTAGATTGAATCGTTCTCGAGATATATGCCGATGAAAATCTAGTCCAAGCAAATTAGCCTTTTTAGAAGAAATTATTTATAAAGTTTAGAAATTTTGGTTATGAACTCCCAGCAGCTACCCAAATAAAAATCCGAAGAGTTCCCATTCCCCCGGGGGGAGCTTCATCCACTTCTGCCCAAAAAGCCGCTCCCGAATGTGACGTCATGAAGTCTTGCTGCCTTTTTCTCGTAAACGGTAACTCTGAAAAGAAAATGTTACAGGACTTATGTTCGCCATTAAATTCTGCATAAAATTAGTCTTATGAGATTTCTCCCACCCACCGCTCATCAATGACGTTGGAAAATGAGTTTAGTTTTAAGCGTGAAGGCAACCCCCGTGTTTTGCGGCGATTATCTCGAAAGCCACTATGGGAGCAAAATATGTATAGATACAGAACTGTAAAGCAGTTTTTTCTGTACAAGGTCCATATTAAATAAAACATTTTCAATAAATTATTATTGGTCAAAAAACGGGGGTTGACTAATTTTTGCCTTTGCGCTGAAAACAATAGTCATTTTCCAATGTCATTGATGAGCGGTGGATGGCAGATAGGCAAAAACTTCATAAGAGCATTTTTATGCAGAATTTAATGGAGAACATAGGTCCTAAAACATTTTCTTATCGGAGTTACCATTTACGAGGAAAAGGCAGAAAGGCTTCATGACGTTACATTCGGGAGCGGTTTTTTGGACAAAAGGTGATGAAGATCCCCCAGGGGGAGTGGAAACTCTTCGGACTTTTGTTTTGGTGCCCGCTGGGAGTTCATAACCAAAATTTCTAAACTTTATAAGTTATTTCTTCTAAAAAGTCTATAGTCCAGGCAATGGGTACAAAAAAGGGTGTTTTATTCGCAAGACGTTGGACAGAAATAAAATTTGGTGTGATGGTAAACATCCACAAACTCGAAAAGCATTGCTCTTTCAGAAAAAAAAATATTGCAGGATTATTTGAAATTTGATTTTGTTGGAATTTGCAAATCATTCCTCAACTTTGGCGCCCCGTAGAACGGAAAGTGTTGGTCTCAAACAAAAAATCAATAAAACCAAAATTATGTACAATTCTGTTCTCTACATATTTTATTTGAACTTTTTTTCGATAGCAATTACAACAACGGCGCTATTTTCCGAAAAGCGTCACGGTGCAGAGTTTTCACCCCCCCACTCCTCGAGCGGCAAGCCCCCGAGGTCGCAAACTCAGGTGTACTATCAGGAGACCTATGTCTACCATTCCACGAAATTTCATTTCTGTCCAACCTTTTGCGATCAAAACCCCCTTTTTTGTACCCATTGCATGGACTATTATGGGACGGAAAGATTTCGCGAGAGAGTAATCTCCTCGCCTTGGGTTGGGAATAAAGACAACTCTCACCTCCCTTCACATTTCCGGTAGGTACGTATGCGAGTGCAGTACATGCCCGAAAAATTATCACAAGGTTGTCCAGAATGTCCGACAGTCCCCACTGTAGCAGGGCCGGGAAGATTCCGTCCACGTCCCGGTGATTTCAAGGGTTTGAAAGTTCTTATAGCCCATTCTAGGCTAGTGTGTGAATTCCCATCCGTTGTGACCACACAATCCGCTATAGTCTTATTTTCCTAAATAATTATGTATGGAATGTCATAAAAAAGTAGAACCAGTTTAAAATAATACGTAAAAAATAATTATTATTATGTTCCTTCAACAGGGATGGTATTTCCAAATGTGGAATGTTTGTCACCTTGGATTATATAATTCAAAAGTGCAAACAAGAATTTGAACCTGATGTTTGCAACGGTATTAGGACCGTGAGACGAAGTGGTCAACAGTTTGTTAATACGCATGTAAGTAATTATAGTTGAGGTCAAATGAGGTCTTCGTCTTGCACTAAGAGCTTTAGTTTTGGTGTTAATTTCGGTCTTGTTACAACCATCGCGATTATTAGGTAATTATCTAAAATCTAGTTCTACGTGTTCTTATAATTAACAATGCGCTGTGAATAGTCTTTCAGCAGATAGTGATGAGCAAAAGCAAGACCAAGACCATGGAGTATTAAAATATTACTTTATGTGGCTTTATAAAGGGGTGACAAAATTTTACTGGTGATAGATTATACTTTTTTTTCTTCATTAAATTTGATGGGTAAAAGTACTTGTGCTGAATGTAGTAAAGAACGATTAAGTGCGTACGTATGATTGATTACCCCTACAGTACAGCAGTATGACACGCTAGGTCACTAGGTCACGCTACGTTATTTTACTACGGTTTTTTCATTTAGGTTTTCAATTCTTATTCTTTGTGGTGTAGTCTAATTGTCAATAATGACGGAACCTTTTTCGAACGTGGAAATGACACGACATGGTGCTTGCCTACGGTGAAGTTTTAGGTTCAGCTAGAGCCGCTGTCTGTCTTTATCAGGAGCGCTACCCCAACAGATAGTGCAACGATTACTCGACAGTGGCAGCGTCAAGATTCTTCAGGCCGAAGAGCAGATTTTGGATGTTGTTGAAGAAAATCCCACAGTTATCACCCACAGACTTGCCCTTCAGATTGGAGTATCCCGTTGCACCTAAGCGATAATCATGTATTAAGTTTCTGCAACTCGTTAGTTTCTCTCGCGAGGTTTAGTGATACACGGTCATACAACCGACCTACACAACGTTCCAGTCCTCCTTTACTTGTTTGTTATTTCTATTTCTATATTTCGGACGTTAAGGGAAATTTCTAAACAGTGATATTACAGTTAAGTATTATTTCGGGGACCCTATCAGCAGTAAAATTTCACCCCTTTAAAAAGCCACCCTGTATTACATCATGACCAATATATCAACCCGTGGACGATTAAAATGGGTTCTGCTGTATTATAATCCTCACAACAAACATAACATTTAATAAATAATATCAATTAAATTTTAGGTTGAATTGGAATTTCTTTACAAAGTCCTTTTGGAATATTTACAGAAATACGACGAATATAGTAGCATATTATAACCTATTAAATACTAATTATATGTTAATCTTTGGAGTTTGGAGCAGCTACAGACTGACCAACAGTTAATGTTTCAGTTGGTAATAGATTCAGATGAAATTGCAGATTTATTTTTGCCTTTAAGTTGGCGGACAACCCGACAACCAAATCACAGGCTTACCAATGTTGATGTAGATTGTATTATTGCCAACTCAAATTTTTAATCTTGATCACTCAATAAAAGTTGCTACAAATATTTAATCTGCTGTATAGATATAATTTGTTAATGTTTTTTTTTAATAAATAATACGCTTTCAAAAAATCAACTGTGATTTAGTTTTTCTTTTTCAACATAAATATCACCTTATCATCATAAATAACTCATGGAACCTTTAGATGTTTAGTGATTTGGTAAAAACTTTTGATTCTAGCAAGGATGTACAGGTGAGAAAAATATAAGATTATTTTAACGTGTCCAGAAATTTTGAGGGGTGATTCTACACGGAAAAATTGTGAATAAAAGTTCTTATTAACATAGTATGTCGAGAAATGCTTCATGTTGCAAAATTAATAAAAAATATCAATTCGGGGTATGATGTTTGAAAAACCCTACAAGCCACAGGAAGCATTTTTCATTTAGCGTTATACTAACTCCAGTTTAAATATTTGCACGTGAATCACCCTGTATATATAGGTCCTTTTCGATTTTAATAAAGTTTGTTGAAATGTTTTTGGCAATCAAAAAAGTCTATTACATCTGGCATCTAATCCGGGTCAGTTCGGCAGTATGTGGGTTTGCCTGAGCAAGTAAATTCGCATCCATATTCAGTACCAGCTTTATACAGTTCTCGTCCTTTTGTCCCCACTAAACCGTCCATTCATTTTGTCGAATAAATTCTTATACCGGTCTGCATAAATTTTGTATTTTCATAGGTGGACAGTGCATTTATTGACCTGTAGTTTTTACTGTTATTGTAGCGTGTATATCATAGGAAGAAATGTTTTCTTCTTCATGGCCTTTTGAACAGTCCTTCCTCCTCTTGGTGAATTAATTGGATGAATGATATGGTATACGGTATAGTTTTGTAAAACTTAATATGGGATTCTTTTTTTATTTGGATTCCATTCCATTCTCAGGGATTGTGGTATGAAGGTTATTTACATAGATTTAAGGATAGCACTCCAATTTTATTGAATCTTCGTTGTTGTGTCTTTAGCATATCCATAATTGTACCCAGCTGTGTTGGATTGTTTTTTAAGAATAATAGACTGTATATTCGTCTAGAACTGTTAGTCTTGTAGTTTGGAGTTATTTATTCATGGTTTCTTTACTTTCTTCTTCTGTGATTCTTTCCACAGGGTATACTTAATTTTTTTTCACATTTTACACATTTAGGTTCTTTGTTACAGAAATTGTCCAAGAACTTGACCAGAAGGAGATGCTCGTGATTCCGACCTTCACGAGGTTGTTTGAATCGCAGATCTTCGCCACTCCCCAAAACCATGGAGTGAGTAACATGAGCAAACGCAACGATCTCAAGAGATCCCTGTCTTCTGCATTCCGACCGCAAGAGCTTCGGCCGGCTTTTGGCAGGTGGGTATGATCTTGAGATTAAAGAAGAACAAAGCCTTGATGCCTCCCATGCACCCAATTACCAGAACCACCAGAACAGCATGTCTTGATATTTTGTCTATTTTTCCTCCTTCTTAACGCTGATGTTATTCTCGACAGGAGCCGCAAACTCAATTACAAACATCTTCTTGGAGTTATTCCGGTATGACGTAGCTGAATAACGTCAAGATTTTTCTTTTCACCCCTATATCTTCTCACCCTTCTACAACCATCTGTTCATCATGAACACAATTTGGACTCATTGGATAACAAAATTTAAGTCCACTCCTGCACCCAGTTCTGTCTTTCAACGCACCATTGATGTCTGCTGACTCGTTGAACAGAATTGAACGAAATTTGGGTTGATCCATACCACCAATTCAATGTGTCCCAACCGAACATATTGACGAAGAGGTCATTAAAGAACTACCAGATCGATGCTTGTACAAAATTTCTTCAGGCAAAAAAACTGCCAAACTTGCATGGTGACATATCGAAAAAATATCAGAAAGTCCAAGTCAAGATACTGGTGATATTCTAGAAACAGCGCAACTTCAAATTTGTTACCAAATAAATTGAGCGAAAATTACCTATATGAAAATCTTGCAAACTGTGAGTGAAGAGAACGAACAAACGTTGAAGAAACGAGAATATTATGCTAGCTTTCTTTTGGAAAAGGTTATCAGACTATACATTTTCAAAAAAAGATTTTATTCTTTTGGGTTTTGCAGAGAAGGTCTAAAGGAATCCTTTTGTTAACTACATTATTTATCACTACAACACTGAAATATTTAGGGCGTTTAAGATGCAACCACGATCAGAACTGGGAAGGAACTAACCGAATAACAACTTACTAATGTGTTGGAAGGACAAAGGTTATGTAATATTTCTGTTCTGTTATTTAGGACGTATTCGAGAATTCCGTAAGCATAATTTTCCAAATTCACGATAATAAGAGGTTCTATAAGGCCTTCAACTGTATAGAATTTTAATGTAAGTTTACAGATCCCACAAGTAGAAATGACATTAGAAATGTTCCACCCAGAAGGAATAATTTCAAAATCGCACATTACTGTTTTCTACATAGCAAAGGTGATGTTTCATTCAAGTATACAAACAGAACATATTTAATAAAACACCTTTCCAACAAGCAGTTATTCATAGGGCTAGTGTGTTATTAGCCACGTCAGAAATATTTAAAGCAAAAATTGATAAGGTCAAATACGGTAGGAAATTTATAATTTTAATTTTGTTATAGGTCATACTCAGTAATCCTAGACTAATATCATTGTTTAAGTATATTATATAATATACTTAAACAATGCTAATATAATATGCGTAATTCTTGAAATTTATTGATAATATTCTTTATTCAAGTTATCGTGAGGAGATAATCCGGTGGTAGAACAACTGTTCTGGTTATTATTTTTAGTCATTTGTATTTTTTCTGATTATTGTAAGTTGCCTTATAGTTTATAGGTATTTTGCTTAATAAATACCATAGCTGTGTTACTTACTATTTTAAAATTTATATCTACCATAGGGTATATTTTTGAATTTTAAATTTTTGCGCCCTGACAAGCAGCGTCCTCTGCCAACTAGGCCAACTGCGACGCGCGCAATCCCTGATAATCTTGTACACTGTAACACACAACTTGCACAGAATATTCTTGTTATCCTGTTCACGCCTATTACGAGTGGGGGTGCCAACCCTCCTCCCCCCATCGGTCTATCTGAGACCACTCTGTATAAATTCATTCATTCGGCATTCATCATTCATCAATTCGGTATTCAACATTCATCCTGTAACAAACCCTATAACTTGTACTTGTACACGACTCGCAAATAAACATAATTTAAGTATATTATCAAATCATTGGTCCTTCGAGAATATCGCGACTCACAATACACCGCAACAATCCTGACCATTGTTAAATTTGACCTTTAATCAAAACGCCCACGAATCCCGGCAATACGTAGATACTGTTTCGTGAAATTAGTACATTGGTTTCTTTTGACGGGAATATTTCTTTTTCCAGTCCAGACTAGTAGTTAATAATGAAGAGATAGTAGTTAATAATCATTCCATTATTGACTAGTAGTTAATAATGAAGAGACCGGATTTCATGCAAAATGCATATCTAATAAATGTGAAGGTAGAAAGAACTTCATGAAAAAAATCTCTTTCTTAGAATTTGGCAGAATATTTGTGAAATTGTTTACGTAATTATAAATACAAGAATGGACAGAAAAATATGATTTATAGGATTTAAGCTGCTAGTACTGAAAAAAATAATATATAAACCACGGTAAAGAAGCCATTTCTTAGTTTCGCAACTTAATTCCCTCGATGCTTCGCGTCTCGGGAATTAATACTGCTCAGCTGAGAAAAACTACTTCTCTACCTTGGTATATAATATACTATTATTTTCTAGTAGTTAATAATCATTTCATTATTGACTAGTAGTTAATAATTCAAGAGACCGGATTTCATGCAAAATGCATATCGTGTATTATTTTATCTGCCAACTTAACAACAGCGCCCTTCGATTTTTACAAATTGCACCAGTTGTAAATATTTGGCATTAATTACTGCAATTCATGTACAAAAAAAACAACAACAAAAAACAAACAAAAAAGTCTTAAATTATTACAAAATGCATTGTGTAATTTTGCATGAAAATCCGGTCTCTAACTGAGAAATGTCAGTCTCAAAAAGAGATAACCTCAAATTCGTTCCGACTTTTGGCATTATCTCATGATTATCATTCGAAAAAAGTTACACAAATGTGCTAATAGTGAAAAAAATTTGTATATAAACCACGGTTGAGAAGCCTTTTCTTAGCCTCGCACTTTTATTTCCCGCGATGCGTCGTATCTTGGGAAATAAAATTGCTTGGCTAAGAAAAATAGCTTGTCAACTTTGGTGTAATTACTACATATTATGTGCTGATTCTATTATTCATCATTAGCATGATGTTGTTGAATTTGTAGCTTTCTTGTGACACCACCCCATTTAGAGACTATAATAAAATTGTTTTTTATATTTTATTTTTATTAATAACTGACATATTATGGTTCAACAAGTTTTAACATTTTATAATATAATTACAGATCCGAACACCAAACACCAAATACACATTTCTTCGTCAATAGCAAGCAATATTTCCACAACTACAAGTCAACCAAAAGAAACTGCAAGATACAGCGCATATGATTCATTATAAAAAAAAAACACTGCATCAGAACCAAAGTATTATAACAAAACTCGTACAAAACCAGCAACACGTGCAACAACGATAACAACAACAACAAAACCTCCAAGAAAGTCCAAGATAGAAGATGAGCAAAAATTAAATGCATCAGTTACAACCGCCCTTATTATTTTGTTTGTACTCTTTGCTATAAATGCAGCGTTCTTGGATATCTTGGTTATGCGTTTGTATCTGCAATTTGTTGTGGGCTATCCTCTCATATAATATAGTATTTTAGATACCGGATGAAAAAATATCCTTTTGATTTTGGGAGAACAAATTCGCCAGAAATACGAAAAGATATCTCTCTACAGGCCACACCATGCTAGTTTCGAGATAAACGCGTTTCAATATATTAATTAAATCTATAAATGTAATTACATATAATTGTATAGTATTTTTAAAATTTTACACCAACACAACAATTTTTTTTGGATTGAAAGGAACAGGTCGATTATACTTCTAGCACCTTTTTTTTACAAAATTTACACTTTTGTAATCCTGATTAAGTAAATGTTTCAAGTATAATATGTTTGAGTTTTTTTGGCAGCAGATTTTAAAACTATAGATCTTATTAAATTCTATAACTTGTCTTTTCTATCTGTCAGTCTTTTTTACATTTTTTTCTTTGAAAGAAAGAGTATGTATTGTTGCGATTGTGAGTTGAATTATTTATTTAAACACTACATATGTACAATTTATTTACACTTATTTTTTACAATATTTACATTATTTACACTATTTACAATTTACTACTTCACCGGCACGTCTCGTATTATTTATTTACACATAGCGCGGCACTTCGGATAGATAAAGGAAACTGTCCGACTCGACCCACTGATCTTCAACTGTGACGAACTGCGATACGACTGGTTGATGCGATTAGACCAGACTCCCGCTAGAACGTCCTCTAATAAATATACCGGCCCCTAAATCCTTCTAGGCGCCTCCAGACAGCTCCATTGATGAAATCATCGACAATTATTCCAGAACATCATGGATGACGTCTTGTGTACGGATTAGTCCAGACGATCAACAACCTGAAATGGATTTGTTCTTCTTGGCTATCGGACAGCTTCATACCAGTCTTCAGGTAGTATCGTTTATACTTAAGAGGGTTCTCCAGTGGCATGTACATTTCTGCCGGTCGAAGTACATTTTCCCGCAATATCTTTTTTTTTTAATTTACAAATTTCAAAAAATCGCTCTGTAGCTGCAAAGATCTATATTTTATCAACACGCCCACAAAATTTCAACGAAAAATCTTCAAAAATAAAAAAGTTACATTCAACGGCGGGCAAAAATGTACAACAACGTGCGGCATTGAATGTAACTATTTTATTTTTGAAGATTTTTCGTTGAAATTTTGTGGGCGCGTTGATAAAATATAGATCTTTGCAGCTACAGAGCGATTTTTTGAAATTTGTAAATTAAAAAAGAATATTGCGGGAAAATGTACTTCGACCGGAAGAAATGTACATGCCACTGGAGAACCCTCGAAGCACATTTTCTCGCAATATATTTTTTTTTAATTTACAAATTTCAAAAAATCGCTCTGTAGCTGCAAAGATCTATATTTTATCAACACGCCCCCAAAATTTCAACAAAAAATCTTCAAAAATAAAAAAGTTACATTCAATGCCGCACATTTCTGTACATTTTTGCGCGCCGTTGAATATAACTTTTTTATTTTTGAAGATTTTTCGTTGAAATTTTATGGGCGTGTTGATAAAATATAGATCTTTGCAGCTACAGAGCGATTTTTTGAAATTTGTAAATTAAAAAAAAGATATTGCGAGAAAATGTGCTTCGACCGGCAGAAATGTACCTGCCACTGGAGAACCCTCTTAACCACATGTACATGTAACCCTGTCCTGTTGCACAATCATGCAATCCGAAATTATATACCCAAGCTTTTCTCAGATAAAATGCTGGGCCTACGGTGAGATTGGGTACTGGAAGAGTTTGCTGTAAATCTAAAGATATTACGCATGTTTTTCCAAGTTTAGCGTTTTGAGCTTCAATTTTTTAATCAGCTTGCATCGCTGCAGCTGATCTACTTCTAAATAAATTTTTAGCTTTCTGAAGATGTTGCTTTGGCTACTTTCATATCACACGTTTTCCATGTATCAGTTTTAGGCAACTTAAACCCAATGTTACATTCGTCACAAAAAATGCGTCTATACTTATCTTTTGACACTAGTTCTAGATTTCTCTCCCTGCGCCAATCTATGTAATAATCTGTATATAAACTTTGTCAGGGTTTTTATTTTTAGAGTAATAACTGGTATATTGTGGAATGGAGACAATTTAGGTTCTAACAGCCTGAATTGAATCATTGGTACCTTTGTTAGGACGATTGAAATGTTTTCCTCTTTGGTCCGATTTAGGCGTTGTCCTGCCTTCACCCATCTGTTGGCATAAATTTTGGATTTTTTTTGTATATTTTGTAGGACTGCCAGAAATTCTTTTTTGCATATTTGCACATCGAACCCACTAACTTTTGAGAAATACTGGACCAATATCCCAAAAGGCTTTAAATATTTCGCCTTCTTTTCCTTGTAACATCTTCTTTCCAAATTTGATTTTTTTTTCACCTTGAAGGCTTCGCTTTGTCTGGAGTGGGTAAAGATCCTCTTCGTTTAAGTGTTGTATTCTGTAGATTTTGAGCGGTTTCCTTCAACAAAATTAAACATAAGTTTTGCGAGAATAAAGATATAAACCATTTCCGAGCAGCGCGACAGCAGTACGCGCCATGCATAAACAGAGTGGCCATAAATTTCGTAACGCATTCGCTGGTTTACGGTTCAAGGTTGAGCCCGTCAATACAAGTTTCACTTCAAAAACATTGTCCCTTGTTTTCCCGTGTTATTTCCATTCCCCTATGTAAAAAGATTCGGTTGATTTTATCTTTCCCACATTCAGTCTGCTTAAAAATATTTCGATTACCTTACCACAACGTCATAACAATGAATGTATTATATAATAATTAATTTAAAGTTCTTTTTGGAGCATCAAAATTAAGTTGTAACTACTAAATTCTTGAAATTTATATCTGGATTTATTTACTTGCTTAAAGTTGAAATATCTGAGCAATTTAATAATAAAAATTGTGCATTTGCAAAACTCTCTAAATACAAACTCTGGAGTGTAAACAACACTGCGTAATACTAACAGATAAAACAGTTTATTCAAGGCTCGCCCTACAAAATACCTTAATTTAAACATGTTTTCAATCCATTCGTTTGTGCTTTGCTACTTTATTGTTACCCTTACTACCGGTTCAACAGACGAACCATTGTCTTGTGAGGTAACCAATGGTAAGGTTTAATATTTAATAACCAAGCTGGTGCTAATTAAATCAAATTCAGATGAACAGAACCAGTTTAACTGTGTCCAGGAAAACCATAACACTTCCTGTTCCTTATCTGGGGCTAATTTGACCACAAGTTCCATCATTACTTTCTGCAGTGGAAAGGACGGATGGACGAAAGGAAAGAGTCAAAAAAAGAAAGACTCAAAGGAAAGAGGTAAAAGATCAAAATCTTTTTTAATGTGTGGGTATAATGCAAATTCTATGACTGTTGTAGAACAATTTATCGAGGCTTCCAAACCAAACCAAAATTCGTGTACCATCACAATAAAGCATTCGGGAATGCTCTATGCATCTGTTGTTGTTTTCCTTGACAACGCCAATATAACGTTATCTCTACAATCTGATAAAACAACGATTAAAAAAAATGGTACAAATTGTCTAGGCCAATGGCAAAAAATTAAGCTTAACATTACTTCCCATAATGAGTCTACTTTTTCAATTAACCGAAATAAGGGGAATGGTACAAAAAAATGGAAAATAAAAAGTATAAATTTTTATACCGGTAAGTAAAGAGTAAAAAATAAGAATAGAATGTACAAATTTCAAAGATTCTACCCATTTTCGCGCTGCAGCATAACATTCAACGCCTTATTTTTTATGTAGTAAGTAGGTGGGACATTCCATACCAAGTGAGCCACCTAAAATTTAGATTCTGTCAAAATTTGGCATATGAATAGTATACTTGTAAATAGCAAGTACTTTCTGAGATTTTTTAGCGTGCTTATTTTTGGTATGCATGGGGGTGATTTATAGATGAGAATATACCGTGCGATCATTTAAATTATAAATTATAGTAGGCGGCTTTTTTATTATGGAATGGCCCAGCCCGCAAATTGACTGACAGCTTAGACTGACAGTAAAATTAGAGGTTATCGTAAAAGGTTATATTAAATTGTTTTAATTTAAAGAAAATCAAAGCCTCACTAATAATGTAGAATAATTGAGAATTGCAGCAAATGTTCAAAGTGTTCTCCCGCAGCTTCAATTCAGCTGTCCATTCACCATTCTGTTGCCGTTTTTCTGAAAAGTCACTTTGACATTCAAATTTTAAATGAAATGGTCAAAAGTTAGTAGTGCCAACCTGATTTAAATTTCACAGCCTACTCTAATTTATAATTTAAATGATCGCAGGGTAGGATTTCCAATTTGGACAATGAAATGCCCTTTCAAAATGATCCCACGCAATTTTGACCTTAAAAATCACGGAATTTAAATTTTTTTTTCATCGTATGACTGCATTTAATTGCTTCAAATGTTGCGCAAAATGTGGCTTATGACTTCTTCTTTATTGGTCATGAGTTTTATTGTGGGCTGATTTTTGGTTCAGAAGATATAATTTTTTTCAAAAGCAAAGAGCAACAAATCGACGATTTCACGTCGTGAGGGTATACAAAAAAATAGCCAATAAAGAAGAAGCCATAAGCAACATTTTGGCTAACATTTGAAGAAATAAAAGTAGTCATAAGATGGAAAATAATCATTTTTCACATTACTGGGTCATTTTCAAGGTCAAAATATTGTATTGGGTCAAAATTGCATTATCATTATCGGTCTTCATCAAAATCGTTTTTTCACTGTAGAATGTACGATTATATAGTTTGTAGAATTACATATATTCTATATGTATATGTATATATGTAAAATTGTTTTTCTTTCCAAGTAAGGTCAGGTCAGGTCAGGTCAGGTCAGGTCACATCAGTTAATATAGTTAATAATTGAAGAGACCGGATTTCATGCAAAATGCATATCGTGTATTATTTTATCTGCCAAACTTAACAACAGCGCCCTTCGATTTTTACAAATTGCACCAGTTGTAAATATTTGGCATTAATTACTCTGTAATTTTGCATGAAAATCCGGTCTCTGACTGAGAAATGTCAGTCTCAAAAAATAGATAACCTCAAATTCGTTCCGACTTTTGGCATTACATATCATGATTATCATTCGAAAAACATTAAACAAATGTGCTAGTAGTGAAAAAAATCGTATATAAACCACGGTTGCGAAGCCTTTTCTTAACCTCGCACTTTTATTTCCCGCGATGTGTCGTATCTTGGGAAATAAAATTGCTCGGCTAAGAAAAATAGCTTCTCAACTTTGGTGTATAATTACTACATATTATATGCTGATTCTATTATTCATCATTAGCATGATGTTGTTGAATTTGTAGCTTTCTTGTGACCCCACCCCATTTAGAGACTATAATAAAATTTAAATTTAAATATATCTAAGTCGAACTCCACAACATCTTTCGGCAGAACACTACTGCCACCATCAGCCCTAATTTAACAAGAGATTAATGATACCATCGATGAATTACAAGAGGGGTTCTTACCTTAAAGAATATTGAAAATTATGACGTTGACGTAATTTTGAATTAAATTTGACGTTTGGAAAAGGTTACATGATTTTTAAAACATTTCGTAAAAACAACATTTTATAAAATGTTAAAATTAAAATGGATCAAGGAGAATCTGGTAAGTTTGTTTGAGTGGTAAAAAATCTAAAATAGTGAATTAATAATGGGATTGTTGAAGTTATTCTGTTCGTTTAAGCAAGATCTGTTTTCCAGCTTCAAGGCTTTCCTTATTTCCAAAGTCTCAAGAAAATCTAATTTCCGGCCTTTATTGCATTTATGAATCAATTTGGAATTTGATGGTGAAAAACTATGTTTCGTTATTAATATATGATTGGCGAAAGAAGAAGGTGTTGATCTTTGTTGTTGTTGATGTGCCTGAAATGTTCTTTAATACGGTCTGATATTTTGCGACCTGTCTGACCTATGTAGAATGACTCACAAGAAGAGCAGTTCAATTTGTATACACCTGATGACGATTTGTAATCTAATGGATCTTTATTTTTAATAAAAAATCCGGATAAGTTGTTATCTGTTTTAAATGAAACTTTAAAACCGTTTTTCTTAAGTATTTTTGAACATTTCTCTGAGACGACACCAAAGTATGTTAATGAATTTGAAAAGGAAATTGTTTCTGAAGGATTTTTAACCAAGTGGTGTGTGTATTTGAATTTGTTATAGTATCTATAGTATAATTTATTTATAGTTTTTAAAGAATATCCATTATTTGAAGCAATTTGTTTAATGTTATTAAGTTCTGTTTGAAAAGATGAATCGGATAGTGGTATAGAAAATAATCGGTGGAAAAAGAAATGAAAAGCTGCAAATTTATGGGAAACAGGGTGACAAGAGTCAAAAGATATTACCCAATCTGTGATACTAGGTTTTCTATAAATGTCAAATTTAAAAGTATTATTATTTCTAGTGATTAACAAGTCTAAAAATGGAATTTGGGAAGTTATTTCAATTTCAACGGTGAATTTAATGGATTGGTTTAAAGAATTTAAGTTGCTGAGTGCGTTATCAAGTTCAGAATCAGATCCTTTGAATAAAACAATTATGTCATCTACATATCTGTACCACAAGAGAAAATGATCTTTAAAAGGTGAAGAACTTAAAATCTTCTAAGTTATTCATGAATATTATACCAAATCTTGCTTATTATTTTTAAAAAACCTACTATTTAATTCTAATATCCCAACCATACATGCACTAAATTTACATTCACTTTGTGAGACTGTCCTAGATCAAAATTTCTTTCAATTTCATAATAATTTTTATTCACAAAACTCAGGCTTAGCAATGGGTTCTAATTTGTCACCTCTTTTAGCAGAAATATTCATCATATTATTATATTATTTTGTTCGTACTCTTTGCTATAAATGCAGCGTTTCTTGGATATCTTGGTTATGCGTTTGTATCTGCAATCTGTTATGGGCTATCCTCTGATATAATAGTATTTTAGATACCGGATGAAAAAATATCCTTTTGATTTTGGGAGGAGAAATTCGCCAGAAATACGAAAAGATATCTCTCTACAGGCCACACCATGCTAGTTTCGAGATAAACGCGTTTCAATATTTTAATTAAATCCACAAATGTAATTACATATTTATATACAGTATTTTTGAAATTTTACACAAACACAACTTTCGTTTTAATAGCCTTTGTATCATATTCGCCCTTGAACAATATAAAAAGAACTTATTCTAGGTTATCATCACTGGACTGATAATCTGAGAAATTATCCATGTGTTCAGGTTCATTTTAAATTTCAATTTATCCGGATCCTTCTCGTACAACGTGGTATGCTCCTACTTGTTCATAATAATTTTTAGAAATGGGAGGAATATATGGAATGAGTTTAGCCAAATTTTCAATTTTTTTTTGGATTGAAAGGAACAGGTCGATTATACTTTTAGCACCGTTTTTTTTACAATATTTACACTTTTGTAATCCTCATTAAGTAAATGTTTAAAGTATAATATGTTTGGGTTTTTTTCGCAGCAGATTTTAACACTATAGATCTTACTAAATTCTATAACTTGTCTTTTCTATCTGTCAGTCTTTTTCACATTTTTTTTTTCTTTGAAAGAAAGAGTATGTATTGTTCCGATTGTAAGTTGGATTATTTATTTAAACACTATGTACAATTTATTTACACTTCTTATATTACAATATTTACATTATTTACACTATTTACAATTTACTACTTCACCGGCACGTCTATTATTTATTTACACATCGCGCGGCACTCCAGATAGATAAAGGTAACTGCGCGACTTGGCCACTGATCTTCAACTGTGACGAACAGCGATACGACTGGTTGATGCGACTAGACTAGACTCCCGCTGGAACATCCTCCAATAAATATTCCGCCCCCTAAATCCTTCTAGGCGCCTCCAGATAGTTCAATTGATGACATCATCGACAATTATTCCAGAACATCATGGATGACATCGTGTGTACGGATTAGTCCAGACGATCTCTTCTTCTCGTAAATCAACAAACTGAAATGGATTTGTTCTTCTTGACTTTCGGACAGCTTCATATCAGTCTTCAGGTAGTGTCGTTTATACTTAACCACATGTAATGTTGCACAATCATGTTATCCGATATTATTATACCCAAGCTTTTATCAGATAAAATGCTGGGCCTACGGTGAGATTGGGTACTGGAAGAGCTTGCTGTAAATCTAAAGATATTAAACATGTTTTTCCAAGTTTAGCGTTTTGAGTTTCAATTTTTTAATCAGCTTGCATCGCTGCAGCCCTCCGCGGGTGTACTTCTAAATAAATTTTTAGCTTTTTGAAGATGTCGTTGTTTTGGCTACTACTGTTCGAGGATTCAAGAATCACAATAATCAATTCGGAGAAATTTGGACTGGGATAGTTTTAAATGGGACAGCCTGTATAATATTGATTGAAATTAAAATATGTGGTATTTTTATGGTTAACAAAAATAAAAATCACCGTCAGCTGAATGTTTGTGGGTATAAAGATCGTCAGTTCATTTCCCAAAGTGACTATGCAACGCTCAGGAGTGCTATTCTTCACCCTTCGCGTCGACACAAACACTTCGAAATTGACGTCACACGCGAGTGGTAGCGAGTCGAGCGTATTCTTCACCCTTCGAAACGAAGCGAATACGGTTTGAGTCGAAGGAAAGTCGTTCGTTTTGCAGCGAGCGCTATTTACCACACGCTTTGTGTGATCCCAACCTAACTTCTTGTTTTTTCATGTTAGCAGTGTTGACTGTCGAATTTGTGGAGCAAAGTATTAACATTAATATTATGGATATTATTGTAGTTTTGCAATTGTTAAACGACAAGGAACTTGCCGAAGAGGCTGATGCAGTTGCAAATGGAAATCCAGGAATTAACCGACCAACAATTTTTGCGAGTGTTTCGTGTTAACAAAGATATTTTTCAATATTTGTTGGACTTGCTGGGATCATTTATCACACGAAAATTTAAAAACTGGGATTTGTATACATATACCTATTTTTGAAGGTAAATTGTTTAAGAAACTATAATTGTGGGGTATGAACTTATTTATATTTTTTCAGATTTGAAGGACGTGCAGCAAGGCAATGAATAATAGATAGGTTTAGACGATAATGATTGGGCTTATTAAAATAAGAAAAATGTAATTAAATTAACTGTTATTATTAAGTAAACATAATCAACCCTAACTACTCATAATATTATGCACACTATATTCTATTTAAAGTATGTACACTTATTATTTATTGGAGATGAAACTGAAAACAAACAAGTCATTTGAAATTAAGTACTCCCTTTGTCCAGAAATAAGTGTCCGATTTGCTATTTTTTGAAAACTTAAGGAAAGCAAATCAGTTCAAGAAGATGTTGAAGAATCAACTGAAGTGCTGCAACAGTTTTCTCTTGTGCTGCTACACTCCTCTCTTTGGCTGCAGCCCCTCGCACTAATGCCATCTCCTTTTGCTGTGGCAATCCTCTCCTTCGCTGTAGCAGTTGTTTAATTGGCTTCTGCAGTCCGTTCTAATGCAGCCACTTTTCTTTCGCAAAGCACTTTCTTCAACGACAACTTTGTCCTCATCATATCGCCATAAACCGCCTATTTGAATTTTCTTCCCTTAAATGTTGCAGAGTTCAGCTGGAAAATTACGTAATTTATAGAAATCCAAAGTGTCAAATTCCTTCTTATCATTTCATATACTTTTAGTGATGCTAATCTCTTTTATGGTTGGCGCTGAAGGATGAATAACGAATCACATAAATGATTGATTTATTCCCTTGGCGGCATTCTTTTAGAATTATCGGGAAAACCAAGTTTATAATCCTTCTAATGGGGTGACAGGAACATTTAACCCGATCTAACCTATTGACAATACGTCCACGCAAACAGCTGATATAATTGCGGCGTTGCCAAACGTAACCGCTCGCCCAATGCGAAGACTGATGCGAAGGGTACATGGGAATACGAAACTCAAAGCGTATGCGCTTTGAAACCCTTCGAGTTGAGACGTATACGCTTTGAAGCGAAGGGAGATGGGAATAGCACTCCAGATGCACTGACCGCGCAGCATTATTTCTGACGCTGACTGACGCTCTTAGACCCCTTAAAAATACGACTGACAATTTTATTTATTATAATATTAAAAGCATAAAACCCAGCTGCATAAATTTCATCAGGTATAAAATGACTTTATACTTAAAAAAAATTAACATGGTTCATATAATATACGTGACTGACGTATAATGCCCCCTCTTCAATACAGCTGACGATTATTTTTTAGTTAAAGATGATCTGAAAAACCATCTCATGAATTTTTGTGCGGTATCAATACACTAAAACCAAAATTTTACCTACTTCATTATCGGTCTTCATCAAAATCGTTTTCTCACTACTAGCTGTAGAATGTACGATTATATAGTTTGTAGAAGATGTGTGAAATTGCTTTTTTTCACTACTAGCTGTATAATAATATCTATAATAATATAATATAGTTTTAGGAGTTCAATAAGGAAATAATTAGTGGAAAGCTGGAAATGGACTTAATTTCTTTATTTGGACCCAATTATTAGTGTCCCCTCGAGCAAAGTCGGCGTTGGCCCTTAGAGTAAATTTTCAACTAAAAAGTTCTTTACCGTTTGTTTCCAAACTTAAGCGTTACGATGCTACGGCCATTCAAAGTGGAGCCCTTTTTGGTCCTTGCGAAAAAGTTTGAATAATTGAATTGAATAATTGAATAATTGAATTGAATAATTTTGAACGTACCACGTATACAAGCTGTTAACTTGTTACAATTATAACTGCGATATAAGACAAACAGTTGGGTTTAATTATGATAATCCAAGCAAATTAGACGAAAAAACGACGAATAGAAAAAATAATTTATAGTTTTGAAAATTTGGTTACGAACTCCCAGCAAGGACCCAAATAAAGATCCATATCGTTTATTATTTTATCTACCAACTTAACAACACCCTTCGATTTTTACAAATTGCACCAGCTATAAATATTTGGCATTTGTAATTAACTACAATTTATGTAAAAAACAAATAACGAAGTGTTAAATCTTTACAAAATGCACTGTGTAATTTGCATGAAAATTCGGTCTCTGAGAAATGCTTCGCATCTTGGGCAATAAAATTGCTTGACTAAGAAAAATGTCTTCTCAATCTTGGTGTATGATTACTACACTCAGCAGCACAAAATTCGATCCATCAATATTTTTCATAAAAACTTTATTGTAAACTGTTCCGTTCGATCAGATAATTTTAAAACAGGGATAACGTATTGTAACGGACGTAGACCCGTGATGACTCATCGCAATGGCGGCGTCATCAATTGCTGGACTGTACTGGAATTTACTACAACGTACTCGAGGTAGTATGACTCATCTTCTGGAATATCTGGTACAGATCGGGAGCGATGGAATGTGATGGAACTATCTGGAGCCTCTCGAATTATTTAGGCGCCGGTATATTTATTAGAGGACGTTCCAGCGGGAGTCAGTCTAGTTTAGTCGTATCATCGAGTCTAGTCGCATCGAGTCATCCAGTCTAGTGAGTCAGTGGGTCGAGTCGGACAGTTGCTATTATCTATCCGGAGTACCGCGTAATGTGTAAATAAATAATACCAGTGAAGTAGTAAATTGTAAATAGTGTAATATTAGAAGTATAAATAAATTGTGCATAAAGTTTAAATAAATAATGGAACCCGGAAACGCTACATTGGTGTCAGGTGTGGGGTACGAAGATTTGTAAGAAATAAATAAATCGATATGAAGGTTAAGAAGAAAAGAAGAAATACGAAGCTGGGCACGAATAAAGAAGAAAGAATGTAAGGTTACTTGACAGAGAGCTGGAGCAACGTGAGTTATAGAACTAACTGGAATAAAATCGGAGCTCCAGAGAAGGCTGCTTAAGGACCTGGAAAGAAGACAGGAAGCTGGTGTCACTCACTTTCGGATTAGATAATGGTGCTGACTGAACTCGACTCACTGAGGCAGAAAAAGAGGTTTCAATGGAATGAAAGTTGGAGAAAAAGTTCTACTTTGACGTAGAAATAAATCATGCTGTTGTAAAGGACGAGAGTTAAACTGAGAGTTGGAGAGACCCGAAGAACGACCCGGACTTGCGATTGGTGTTTGGATGGAAGAATGCAGACCACGGGCGGACGGGAATGCAAGTTGCACGATAATGACCTTGAGGAAAATCCTGCTGGACCCAATGGGATTCCATGGATGTGGAGATGGAGTCTGGACACGTGTGCTGGAGAAGCGTGTGGGTCATATGGAAAGTGAGCAGCTGATGGCTCCCATGGTTAGAATTCCGGAAGTTCTGGAGGAACTCCATGAGGGAGAACCTGGTGGACACCTGGGGGTGTCGACGATGTTTGGGGACCTGCGTGAGAGGTTTTATTTGGTCCCCATGGTGAATGGATAGAATTCCGGAAGTTCTGGAGGCACTCGATTGCGGAGTACCTCGTGAACACTTGGAAGTGTCGAAGAAGTTTGGGAAGCTGCGAGAGAAGTTTTCCTTAGAGAATTGGAGGAAACTGAGCAGTGGAGCAGGAAGTGTGTAACTTGCGCTGCAAGCAAGAGTCCATCAAAATGTCGAGGGGCACTGATACGTCAACAGTGTGGTAGTCCATGTGATAGTTGAAAACGTACTCCTCCTGGCAGACACCCTACAGGAACTACGAAAAGACTTGTGTACAAGAAGGCCACCTACCACAGTACTTGGGATACTTTATGGAAGTCGAAGTATACTGTTTTGTCCCAGGGTATCGTGAAGATCGCCTGTGAATTCGACTGTTTGGTTTGGAGGGCGGTCGGAGGCATGTTGGAAGGAGTCTTCCGTTTCACCTGGCTTAAGCGAATGGTGTACTGCTGCAACCAGAAAGGACATCGGAAGGAAGATGTAGACATCGGTAGAATGTCTTGTGACGTTTCGGGACAGAACATCTTTAAGGAGGGGGCAGTGTAACGGACGTAGACCCGTGATGACTCATCGCAGTGGCGGCGTCATCAATTGCTGGACTGTACTGGAATTTACTACAACGTACTCGAGGTAGTATGACTCATCTTCTGGAATATCTGGTACAGATCGGGAGCGATGGAATGTGATGGAACTATCTGGAGCCTCTCGAATTATTTAGGCGCCGGTATATTTATTAGAGGACGTTCCAGCGGGAGTCAGTCTAGTTTAGTCGTTTCATCGAGTCGGACAGTTGCTCTTATCTATCCGGAGTGCCGCGTGATGTGTAAATAAATAATACGAGACGTGCCAGTGAAGTAGCAAATTGTAAATAGTGTAATATTAGAAGTATAAATAAATTGTACATAATGTTTAAATAAATAATGGAACCCGGAAACGCTACAGTATCCTTTCAATCATTTCAAACGTAGCAACAACAAAAAAATCCCCCGATGAACATGTCAAAGAATTGTCACTTCTTTGTCCACACTTCTTTGAACCCGATATCAATTTTTACCGTCTTTTGTCACATTTTTCGCAATCTTCTTAACAATCCGAAGATAACTTAGTGTTTCTGAAAGAAAATAAATGTAAAATGTAAAATGTACAACAATGTGCGGCGTTGAATGTAACTTTTTTATTTTTGAAGATTTTTCGTTGAAATTTTATGGGCGTGTTGATAAAATATAGATCTTTGCAGCTACAGAGCGATTTTTTGAAATTTGTAAATTAAAAAAAGATATTGCGGGAAAATGTACTTCGACCGACAGAAATGTACCTGCCACTGGAGAACCCTCTTAAGCCCAACGGACGCTGTTGAAGCTATTGCTCTCATTCAAGAAACTCAGTTGCAATACTACGTTGCACGAGTTCTTGGTGTTTCAAGTCGAAAGGACTCTAGAACGGTTCAGAGAAACTGGGGACAACACCAGAAGAGCTGGATCAGGCAGAAAAAGATGCAATACATTACAAGTATTGCGAAATAGGGACACAACTGTTGTTCGAAACGGGAACAGCACAAAGAGCGGTTGCGTTTTGCTTATGAACATGAAAATTGGGAAATTAACGAGTGGAGTCAAATTCTCTTCATTGATGAATCCAGATTCTACCTCAGATCACCAGATGGCCGGCAGAGAGTGTTGCGTCGTACAGGAGAAACATTTGCTCAGTGCAATATTGTACCAAGGCTCAGTTTGGGGTGGTATCAATTTGGAAGGTAGCACAGAATTAGTAACGGTAAATGGAGGAACAACGAATGCTGTGCGGTACATTTGAGATATTCTGACACCTCTATTGCTCTATGCACACTCTATTGTCGACAATTTTGTTTTTTTGATGGATGATGATGATTTGATTATTGATGAATTACATGGATGAAGTTGAAATTCAACTGATGATTTGACCAGCGCGAATAACTTGCTACTTAAATTTTGAAAGCAAAATTGTACTTTATTTTGTTTTTGGGATAATAAAATTTGTTATCGTTTAATTTGCTCTAAAATTGTTTTTTACCTCTTTTAAATTAGTTATTTAAGCACGTATTAAAATCGTTACTTAGTAAGACCAAAGTTAAATAAGTAAGGTCCACCCCATTTAGAGACTACAATAAAATGTTGTTTTTTTTACTTTTATTAATAACTGGCATATTATAGTTGAACAAGTTTAATATGAATCAACGGTTATTTGAACTAAAAAGTTATAATTACAGATCCGAACACCAAACACCAAACACACATTCCGTCGTCAATAGCAAGCAATATTTCCACAACTACAAGTCAACCAAAAGAAACTGTCTCTAGCACCACATCTGATTCATTATCAACAAAAAAAACAACATCAGAAACAAAGTATGATACCAAAACTCTTACAAAACCAGCAACCCGAACAACAGAAACATCAACTATGGCAACAACAGCAACATCAATTATGGCAACAACAGCAACATCAACTATGACAACAACAGCAACATCAACAACAAAGGTTACGATAGAGAAAGAAAATGAGCAGACTGACATATCTATGGCGCCTGAAAATATAATTAATAATAATCCAAAAAAGTCCAAGACAGAAGATGAGCAAAAATCAGTTATAACCGCCCTTATTATTTTGTTCGTAATCTTAGCTATAACTGCAGGGGTTCTTGGATATCTTGGTTATGCGTTTGTATCTGAAATCTCTTATGGACTATCCTCTGACATAATAGTATTTTAGATACTGGATGAAAAAATATCCTTTTGATTTTGGAAGAAGAAATTCGCCAGAAATACGAAAAGATATCTCTCTAAACGAACTGAACGATTTCTCAGAATATCATAAAGTAAACAAAGTAAAGACAGTTCGTCGTAAAGCTGAGCTACCCACAGAAGTAAAGCATGCATGTTGTAAATTTCTTGAATGATAATGAATCTTCTTTGTTAGGAATCAGATTTGGAAGTTTTGATTAACAAACCTGTGGTCAAAACTTCTGGTCCCATAGAAACCAAGGTTTTTGAAGAATATCTTATTGCATCTATTGGAGACGATCCCTATGACAATAAATTGATAAGGCAGTATACTGTAACTACTCACGATGAACGAATTCCTTTGAAAACTCCTTTTATGCTTTTAGAAATTTCCAACCAACACCCATAAATTGACAAGAATTGGATCGCAAATGAAATATGAGAGCAAAAACCGTTACAAACATCTAATAGCTTGTAAGTCGAATTTCTGTATTTATCTTTTCTTATTTACTTTATTTAGATGATGATACACGAGTGCCCCTGAAAAATAACAACCAATGTGACTACATTAATGCAAATTATATTGATGTAAGTAACTTTTCAAGCAATCTCTCCTATCTATTTACACATGTTATATTAGGGATACGAGAACACCAAAGCCTTCATAGCCACTCAGGCCCCATCATCATCAACAGTTGCTGATTTCTGGTGGATGATTTGGCAAGAAAATGTTACATTTATAATAATGCTTACAAACCTCTTCGAAAACGGTGTTGCCAAATGTGAAAAATATTGGCCCGACAATGATCAAAAAGTGAGATACGGAAGAATCCTCATCGAATACGCGTCAGAAGTTTTATTTTCCGACTACACTGAACGAAAACTGCGTGTAACATGCGACGAAGAAACTCGAATTATACATCATCTACATTATACAACGTGGCCAGATCATGATGTACCCTTATATCTACAGAACTTTGCACCGTTTATAAAAAGAATACTGTTAATACAACAAGGAAAATCACCGATTGTTGTTCACTGCAAGTACGTAATTGGCTACATTAAAAAATATTTTGTATAAATTAAGACTTTTAGTGCGGGATGTGGCCGAACCGGGACGTTGATTCTTTGTGATATAATATTGCGAATGGCAGCTAAAGAAAAAATGGTTGATTTCGTAAAAATTATGAACAGAATGAGAGAACAAAGATGTTATTTAGTGAATAATGCCAATCAATATGTGTTCGCACATTTTGTTGTTCTGGAATGTCTGTTTGGAGTAGATTTTTCTATTCCAATAAACGATTCATTCCAAGATGAAATCCATAGAGTTCTACGAAAGACTACGATAAAGCCTCTAATGGAACAGTTGGACAAGGTTGACCTGCAATTCAGGAAAAGGAAAAAAGCTTTGCCCAATATGACTGACAGTGAGAAGAAGAAAAATCGCTTTTCGAATATTGTACCAGGTAATTATTTTACATAATATAAAAGGCGGGTTTTCACTTGTACTACCGCGCTCGTCTCATGCTCATGTCGTGTTCATATCGTGTCATTTCGCATTTCATTTTCACTATACGACCGTTTTCATACCGTGCTCATACCGTAAGCTCCAAAAATCTCATTCTTCGGGTACTTTCGTCAGCGAGCGGTGACAGCCGAACCTCCTGTGGCCGTCCATCGGCGGTCGTAAAGCGCCTCATGGGCGCCCTGACTGCAGTTTTCATTAGACAGACCGTGTTCCTACCATGCTCGTGTCGTGCTCCTGTTGTCTGTCGCGAATCGCCTCCACTCTTATGTAAAACTGCGCATAGGCGATTCTAGTGGATGGATCTTATTTTGACGTTCTAAAGAAGGGCTGAAACTCGGACTGAAAAGTCTCATTAAATCTCGTGTCCGCATCTTGCTGCCTATTAGGATAGCGCTATGTAAACTATGGTACCAGGTGTTGTACCTAAACTTTACAGCGTTCAATAATGCTAAATACAATAATTCTGTTTCCTTTTAGCAATTTGATTCGTTGAACTGCCAAATAAAACACTTCCTACTCTGCACTCGATGTTTCGTCAGACAACCAAATTCTCGCGAAAATTACAACTTTATTAGTATGATTGTTACGCAAGGAGGCGGTGGCGCCGAGGCTTTCGATTTGCTTTACACTAGTTTCGATTTCATAAGTAATATCAGCATTTCCAATTTTTCGTTTCTTGGTGTTGTGATAACCCCCCTTTTCTATTACCGCCACTTTTTGAATTTGAACATGAAATGAAATGTCAATGACGTCACAAAACGTCAAATTTGAAAATTTGAAACAAACCACGAACTTTAAAGGTTGGCCAGTGATCGTCAGACAATGAAAGAAAAAGCAGAACCCTACGTTGTGTTACTTTTTTTGACAAGACAAGCAATGGCGGGACATTCAAACTTACCCAAACGAAACAAACCCTAGATTCTTTGGATACATGGCGAGAGTTAATCAGGAGTGGAGCGTAAATTGATAACACCAAAATTATAGTTTTAAATGTTTATTAAGTTTTGGTCATTTTGTGCATTTGAGTTTTGTGATCTCGTACTGTTAACAATTTCTAGTGGCTTCGTATTAAGTTAGTAACAATGAAATTTGATGATTTTAAAAATAATGATTCAAGCACAGCATAAATACTAACCAGCACGATATCTCTCGGAACATTTAACCTCGAGGAGCGATTTCGGGAATAGAGTACAGGGTCGTATTTAATTTTTTTTTTTTTTAGTTTTAGTTGGGACGGCCTGTATAAATATAATACTTAAAATATAAAGTTACTTACCTTACAGGATCTTTATCTTTTGGAAATCTAAAGAAACTCTTATCACAAGTATAAGTCTTGTTTTTGCAATGTTTTGCAGCACAAATCATTCCATCAACCGCAATTCTCTAAGTCGAGACAAGAACTGGACTAATTTCCTATCAAAGTATGCAAAGGGTGACATTTTTACAAAGTCAAAGAAAACGAGATAGTCTTGCTTAAAACTGGAAGTAGCTGAGTTTCTAGAAAAGGGCGCAACATTGTTAAAGGCGGCATTTCCAGGAGACGATAAACAAAACGGAAGTAGTCGAGTTTGCAGAATATAATTAGTACTCTCTGACATGTTTAATAATTTCTGTAATAATGCTGGTTGGGATTTTTTTTTTGAGGTGAAAAATAAAAGCCAACATTCAATGTTTTGTGTTTTGAAAAAATAATGGACAAAAATTATTGAAATTTATTAGAAAAAACATCTCTTAATTTTTCAGTTTTATTTCTCTTTTCGTTGATATTCATAATCTCGGAGATTGCCGTTTACTTATGAAACACCCCGTAATTTTTTTAGAAAAAGAAACAAAATTTAGTCTTCGTTATTGGCCGCTAGAAACTATTCTAAGCGATCATCGATCGCTAAACCAGTTCTGCTGAGCATTCCGCCGAGTCCGGAATGAGAGATATCGTGCTGGTTAGTATTTATGCTGTGATTCGAGTAATAAATTACAACTGAGAATTTCCAATGATTTAACAATTTAACAATTAACAATTTAGTTCTTCAGAAAACAGTAAACAAAAATACAATTTAATATAATTCTGGTATACATGATGAGTGAGGTTAAGTCAGCAAATTTTATTCCACCATGAGCTTTTGCAGTTTACCGGAATTTTCAACAGAGAGATACAATGAAATAGCTACGCCCAAAACAGGCCTCTTCGCGCCTGAGAGGGAAAAACACGACTATTGAAACGCGTGGAATTTTTTTAAGTTGGGTACATCTGAGTCGGAGAGTGATGGACAACATGTAGATAAGATGGAAAGACTAAAGCGAAGTGAACAAGACAACTGTCTGTAAGTGAGACAAGATTGTAGAGTTTACTACTATAGTAAATAAATATTAATTATTAATAAAAATTAATTTTAGTTTAATTTAATGCGTTCGGTGGTAGTATAGCGTATAGCATATAGGCGTTTGCGGCGGGAGACGGGTGCGGGCGGGTGATCGAGAGTGTAGCCTGAGCAAGTTACATTTTCGCAGAAACACGATTGTAGCGGATTTATTATTGTAAATAGATACATTATTAGTTGAGGTGAATTAGAGACAACAAAATTCTGCAGTTTTTAATGTGAAAATTTTTACTACAAAGACTACACTATACGAGTTATGGCAACTTGAATATAGAAAATTTATGAATAAATCATGCGCCGTCGCATTAAATAATAGAATTTGGTCGAAAAGCATAAGTTCGCGCCATTTTCCAATTAGCCATTTTAAAGTAAATATTCTGGGCTTCATAATGAAACAAACCGCATATTTTTACCTTTTATTGAGCCAAAGATATGAGCATTTATTTTATTGGAATAATTTTTGCCAATTTTTACGGTTTTCTTGGAATAACTTTTCTCGTGACTAACCCACACTGTCGTCAATTTCCATTCTAAATGCAGAATTTTTTAACAAACAAATCTAGATATGTCTGATTGAGTTATACCAAAGTAGTGGGTTACTCTTTAATATGAACGATTTCGATCTCTCCGCCGCCGTACTATATCCTTTTGATTTAATTTTCAGAAATGCTATCAATTGATTAAAGGCTGATATATTAATGTTTTTTTTTAACAATTAATGTTGATTTCAGCTGTGAGTACTTTGTCCATAGACTATTTGCAGTATACTTTTCTGACTAAAATAATGTAAAATAACTAAAAATTATTATTATTCATGAGTAAAACTTACCAATTCCTGAAAGTAACCCATCAAGACTGTTTTATTCACGATATTTTTAACTTTCCATTGCAAAAAAATTTCATACTCCTCGTATACGTGTTTAGACTTCACCGGCAGTAAATTTCGTTTGGCTTTTTCAGCCTGTAGTAATACAATTTGTAAAATTTCCATAATTATTGTAAGCACAACCGTTTTAAATTTACAGCACCAACAGTCACGTCAATTCACACAAAAATGAAGTGTCGTTTTCTAAAGTAAACAACCCTTAACAACCTCTTAAATTTTTCCGTGGCAACTGCATCGAAGCTCACTATTCAGAAAATAGTAAAAAAACATGCAAATTAAAATGGTTTTTTACTTTAAAAGGGGTGCAAAATAAAACGTTGAAAACACCACGGGTGTTATAATGATACGCCCTCGGTCGGCATACTCCCCTCGGGCCAAAGGCCCTCGGGTAGCACATTGCCGACCTTGGGGCGTTATCAACCTTATAACACCCTTGGTATCTTAATAACTATGAAATATTTGTAAAGCAAGCAATTTGTTAGTAGCCCGAAAACAGTACTGCAACTTCAACCTAGTAGGCTCAGGAGTTAGTAGCAACTCCCTTTTCTGGGTACCACTGCAGTCCAAGAGACAACTCAAAGTCGAAAAGACTTTGCTCCTACCTCTCAAGTACAGGTAGCCGAAGTAGGGCCACATAACTCCCCCAATCAGCAGCCTGCAACGCGAACCATGAACTGAATGCTATTTGGTCTATCTGTTGCCTCGAAACATGTACGGACAAACAATAATAAAATATACAGTAACGCAACGTTTTCTTTGGAAGCCATTTTGAAACTATTTGAAACGATCGCGACGGGACATCTAGCGGGCGCAAACGCAACGAGGCGCAACGAAGCTACAAACATGCACAAAGCAAAAACACTAGATACCGAAATTTGGCTTCCCGGTGTCTAAAATAGCTAGATGTCAGTTACATACGAACGACAGAATTCGAAAATCGCAAGGGGGCGCAATACAACATAAGGATAACACTTTTCAGAACCCCAACTTTCGGCGTGGCACTATGCCTCTTTTTGCCCTTTTGTCTTCATTTCGTACTCAGTGTTGGTTAATACAAGTCAACAGAGACAAAATAGCTTTTAAATGACCGCAAGCTGCTGTCGGCCTTATACCAAAAGATAGGTAGTTAGTCAATGATTTATCCAGGTTTGAATAGCAGTAGTAGATATTATTTAAACAAGACCTAACAACAAAGCCGGTCAATTTCAGGGCCATCTCATTTATGTTAAGTATGACAAAAAAAATAAATAGATAGAATAAAAAGGTTACCTGTAAATACGTCGGGCGGCACCACACACCCGATTGATAATTCAAATTCCACCGACCCTTCTGGTAACGTGAAGTTTCTACAATGTAATTTAAACATAGAGCACACTCAACTTTAAAAACAGGAGAACTCATAGTGGAATAAAATCAAGTAAAAACAAAAAAATTAAGCGTTAATTACGACTTGATGCTTCTAATGTTAAAGTCTGAATGAATGTAATGGCCGCCGATCCTCCTTTCACCCTCTAGAAGGGACGCCAACCGTTTTTTTAGCCACGCCAGCTTAAGCGCGTTGCCAACCACTGCAGGATGTTGCTAACTTCAGAGCAACTTGCCGGATAGGCAAGTCGAAGTTCTCCGATGCATTGCATGGTCTATTTTGGGGATATCTCAGTGTTATTCTTGATTCTATTTCATATTCTTCATTTTCTCTTGTCTTCACTCCTAAATATAATATACACATTTGTGGTAACGCAAGGGGGCGGTCTCACCGGAACCCCAGAAGGGGGCTGTTGTCCCAGGTGGTGCGACGCCGGCCGATATGCACTGCCAGGGCTTCGATGAGGGCCTTAGGGCTTAAATGGACTTCCGTCGCTGTAGTAGAGAAGGGGGCTCTCGTGGAGATGTCGAAGGGCCCGCAGGGCGATGAGGTCTCGAATGAAAGAGTGTCATTGAAAATAAAATGCAGGCAGGGGCTTTAACTGTCTATTTCCGTTGCCGGAATAGCTCTCCTCTCTCCAGAGAGTTCTTCATTACTTTGGAAAATCCCACAGTCGGTCCCAAGTAGTGAGAACTCTTACTTTTACAATGAAGATAACCTCAACAAATAAAACGCCGAGGCCTGTTGGCGCCAGACTGACGACCTGGCCAGCACTGCCGTCACACGCTCCCTATATTATTGTAAAAACCACGTATTTGCGTGGAATGGAACCATGAAAGGAGTATTTGTTGAATAGTAAGAAGTTAATTTTTAAACAAAAACATACTTCTTGTAGCGTTTCTTTCGCTAAAGGAAGCAATTAATTTTTGTTATTTTCAAAACCAAGAAATCCGTACAGTTTCTCGCCTTATCACATTTTTTGCTCCTCATTCTAATTGTGGAATTTCACGACCACCATTCACTCCAATTCATCTAAGAGCCCGTCTCCAGTAGTACCATAAATGACAGCACCAGGTGGATGAATGGACTCGCATCCTTTCTAGCTATAAGTTCGGACTTTGCTGTTGGCAGAAAGAAGATTCCGGGGAGAAAAGCAAAATTTAGAAGTTGCTCTTCATAGCCACTATTGTCTTTAGATATAGGTCACCCTTAGTATTTTTCCATGGAAGGGTAAATGCAAACTCCTCCGAGGAAGATATTTTAAGACCTTTTTACCAGCGCTTTTTCTGGATTTAAATCACACAGAACTTGTGTGGAATATGAAGGGCCGCCGCATAAAGGCTGTAGCTTACCTATTAACACAGTACGCGCGTTACGACCTTACCTACAGCAACTTATAAAATATTTTATACAGGGTCGTTAAAAAGATCAAGATCAAACGATTGTGAACATTTTTTATGATCCTTTCCTTACGTAGTTAATTTAACGTTAACCAGTGCCGTGGTTCCGCGCTCAGACTTTTGGTTGAACTTTAGGTGGGCAAACTTTCTTAACCCGTGACGTCAGAGCGTGAATCATGAATTTCCCACCAAAGGCACGTTCTGACAGATGAGGGACAATTAAGACGAAACTGGCAAAGAAGGAGGGTCTTGATAGTTGGGGTTTCGCCCCAAACGATTAAAAAATCGTTTGTGGGTCTCGCAGTTGTTGAATTAGCTCCACTTGCGTCATGTCTAAAGCGCAAGACCAGTGCTATCTGCGTACGTGCATTAAATTTGCTATACACAACGATACTAATGTTGTTTATTTGTAGTACGGGAACAAAATAGAAAGTATGTATTACAGAAACGACACTAGCGGTATTTTCTTTCTAGTTCCTTTGAAGTTGCACCGCCAAGACTGAGTGACCTTGAATGGGTTGTAAAGCGATTAACTTGGTTGTCCCTCAGTTTCGCACAGGTTTAAAGATGGGACGGGTGCGCTGGGTGCGAGCGTTAGAGATAGCTGGGTCCGTGCAAAACATCGAGAAATGAACAGTTGTCCGTGTGCTTGTAGCCTAAAGGAAATGATCGCTTGTACGCGTACCCTAGCCTGGTTGTGATTTCCATCTCGTTCTTCCTTTAGATGGTCTTTCTCTTGCGGCGCTTCAATATTGTTATTATTCTCTGGTACGGGTACAGAGTTACAAGCTTAAAATGTAATATGCTCCCAGTACACTGTAAACAGACTATAAACTATAAACACAACCAAAAATAATAAACACATATAGTGACTTTCTAACCAATAATGGATTTTTTCAAGACTTAAAATCAAATTTGGAGTTTGAAGAAAATCACAAGACGATTTATCTGACTCATTCCATTTCGGAGTTATATGACGATAAAGTTGACAATTCTACACACAGCGAAATCCAAATGATTGATAACGATTATATCGATTGCTGATTTTGACATTCGGTTTCACCATTTAATCTTTAACGAGTTATTTAAGCTAATTATTTCATTCATCATCGTTTTCGACCAATAGCAAGACTTTATTTTTTGAATTATAGTGATTATTTCATTCACCATTGATTTAGACCAATCGTAAAACTTTACTTTTTAAATTATAGTGATAATTCGATAATCCTTTATGTTCCTTTTTCAAATGTTCTTATTTCCAGGACAATGCTGAATACTAGTGTCACATTATTTACTTTTGTCAAATTTCAGCATGAATCGTTTTGACTTACATTCTTTGATGTTTAAACAACTTTATTCATGAAATAATCTTACCGAATTACTTTTATGCTTCTGAAACAATATGTTGTAATACTCAAATTGATTAAAACGCAAAATGTAAAAACGTTAAACGGGAAAAAAACGTTAAAAAATGACACTCGTAGTTGCTAATCAACTTTCGTATAACATTTTTCAAGGACCTGCACGTCATATCAAATTAGTGCGTAAAAGCGTCCAATGTCAACAATGGTAGTCAAACAAACAGGATGAAGGATTGCGCTATGTTATGTTTTTGACTAGTTTTACGTATTTTTATTGTGTGGTAGCTTCGTGAAACTGTATGCATTTTCGGTGATAGCAAGATCGACGGCAGACGTGTCTCCACGCCATTTCTTCAATTTCTGAAATCGTGTTTGACAGTAAGAAAGGGCCTTGAAAGCGGAGGAAAAGAACACCTGAAAGAATGCAGTTTGTGTAATAAGTATAAAATGTGGTTGAGAAAGTACCGGCGCAAAGATTATGCATGCAATGCTGTGTCTCATGTCAAGAAAAGGCATTATACAGGGTGAAAAGTTTAACTGGAATAAATTCAGTATCTTCACTGCAATTGATTTTGAGGAAAATTCTTGAAACACGTCGATTTTTGTTTTTAAATCGCCACTTTTTAGCCTGATCAGTTTTCTTATGTTTTTACTCAGGGGGCTGTTACGACCCTTAATTTTTTTTTTCAAATGGGAAGATATGTCAACCGACACATCATTGGGAAGCTTATAAAAAAAGGAGTACAACACTACATTTTTTTCTACTTTTCCAGCTAATAATGTAAGAAGAAATAAATAAAAACAACTTTAATCTATTTATTTCCAAATAACGCCAAACGGATGCAGCATATTGCGGTGGAGCTCCATCATGTTGATACCATACTCTCTCATGTGGAAGTTTTGGATCTAATTCATCTCTAAATTGGTCCGCCAGAGCGAGGCGAAGCGTTTCTTGAAGAAACGGTAGATATCTTTCTGCATTAAGGTTATCAGGAAAGAACAATGGTCCTATTATCCTAAAAAATAGTTTTTAGGGTCTTATTCTCAGATGAGATAGAGATATATAAAACAAAACACACTCTTGTATTCCTTTTTTATGAGCTTTCCAATGATGTGTCGGTTGACATAAATCTTCCCATTTCAAAAAAAAAACTTAAGGGTGGTTTCAGCCCCCTGAGTAAAAACAAAAGAAAGCTGATCAGGCTAAAAAGTGGCAATTCAAAAACAAAAATCGACGTGTTTCAGGAATTTTTCGCAAAATCAATTGCAGTGAAGATACTGAATTTATTCCAGTTAAACTTTCCACCCTGTATATGTGTTTTACACATCGTGAATTAAAGAGGTCCTTCGGCGTTCGTAACTCATTCGAAAGTGGAAATATCATTGCTCGTGTGATTTTCTTTACTCAGCTTCGCCTCGTTCGTCAAACTTCACATTCGCAAGATAATTTAAACTTTCGACACTAGTTACGAAAACTACTATTTATCGCCGGTTTCGTGTTTTTGTATTTTGGTTCTTTGAAATTTCGAAAATGAAATTTACTATTTTATTACAAGGCCAGAAACTGTCATTTTGCAAGTGCGAGCACAGTTTGTGGAAGCGATACATATTTTTATCCAACACCTCCTTCTGTAACAGTTCTTATAACATTCATCAAAACCCAAAAAATTTGACGTTTATTTGACGTTCAAAACTGTTGGCTTATGAACTGGTTGCTATGACAAATTAGAAAACCGTTGAATTATGGGTTCATAAGTCACATGAGTGTCTTATTCCCAGTTTCACCGCAAATAACTAGGCTTTAAGCGGAACATAACTCCATAGATACTATTGTTGCAACAACAGTTGCTAAGACGTTAATCTGTACTTAAAATTAAATTCTGTGCGGTGGAACTGCCCATTATACACCTTATAATACATTCAAAATCGGCATTATTATGACTTCATAATAAATTTCTAGCGTTTTCAAAAATCTCTGGGGTATTCCTGATTTGATCAGACGCTAGAAGGATTCTGTGTCGCAATTCGTTCACATCAGGAATATCGGTTGCATAAACAACCGATTTCACATGCCCCCAGAAATAAAAATCTACCGGAGTTAAATCCATACTGCTGGCCGGCCACGGAAACGGGCCACGGCTGCCAATCCATCTCTCCGGAAATGCGTTGTTTAAATATTCTACAACATCTCCATGCGTATGAGCGGGGGCGCCATCTTGCATGTACCACATTTGGAATCGCTGTTGTAGGAGGCAGTTCGTCAACAAATGTTCTACTTCAGTTAATTATTATTATTAAAATTTTCTACTTCAGTTATTCAAATAATTATTTCCATTTAGACGATTCGGTAAAAAAAAGTGACCAACTAAGATATTTTGAAAGATTCCAGCCCAAACATTCTCTGAGAATTGCTGCTGTGGGTCTCTAATTCTAGTAATATACGGATTATCCACGGACCAATAATGCATGTTCCTCAGGTTTAAGACCCCCATTGCGTGAAAAATTTGATTCGTCCATGAAACAAATATTTGAAATAAATCACCACAAAACTGCTGCCTCCTTGGAAGATCTTCAGGCACTAAAGCTGGGACACGATTAATGTGGTATCATGCAGATCTCCTTCGAGATTGTTGTCCATACCGTAGTCGCTGGAACATGAATTCTGCGAGCAATCTCGCGCACACTAAGGGTGGGTTCAGCGGCTACCATATCCAATATTTGTTCATACCGCGCTACAGCATTATCGGCCACAGGTCTACTTCTGTCTAAATTCATAGGCCTTAAATTTCCAAATTCTCGAATACGCCGATCCAAATTGGAAAACACACCGCGATAGGGGACGTGACGATTTGGAAATCATTCTCGGTACAACCTGACTGCCACTCTACTGTTGGCGCCGACTTCACCATAGATAATACCACCATGAACACCACTGGCTTCAATTAATCAAAATTGTCACACTGACGGTAGCCGGATTCATGATCACAAACTAAATTCTGACCTAATCTCTGATTGGGTGAACTTTGAGACCTGTGGCTCCTCAAGGAGTCAAAGTAAACAAAGATTATTAACACTAGATTGGGACTACGATTACGATTCCTAAAGAGATGGCTGTCGAATTACCTAACAGCCTGTATATAATATATTCTTCTTTTGAAACAGTGAAATTATTATTTAAATTATTTACAAGCTGAAACGTGATTTATAATTTTGTTTTAGGTCATGCTCAAATTTACCTTCCTGTGTCTTCACAGAACCGCTCGAACTACATCAACGCGGTAGTCGTGGATTGCTACCGCTGTCCGAAAAAGTTCATAGTTACACAACAACCGTTGCCAAACACTGTTAACGACTTTTGGGCCTTAATTCAAGAATACAACATAAACACTGTTGTCTCACTAAACGAAATTGCTGAAAATGATCCCGTAAAGACAAAATGCGATTAGAAAATTTGATTAACAAAAATATTTTAGGAATGTCCCGAGTTTTGGCGGTGGGCGGATGGAAAAACTAAATTGCATATGTTAGAAGAAACGAAAGACAGAGTCTATGACATCATGAAAATCAAAATTACAGATGAATCGAATCAAATTAACGAAAAAACTGTAAATATCATCAGAATGAAAAACTGGCAAAAAACCGTATCCTATCCTCGAGGAATTAAAGATTTGATTTTACTTTACAAAGAAATGTTTAATACTTCTTGGAAGGGCGACAGTCAAATTGTAGTGACGTGTTAGTATGTACTCAATTTTTGAAAAATGTATGTGTGTACACGTAAAATTACAGCGACGGTGCTACAGCTTCCGGGCTTTTCGTTGCCTTGGTTTACGTCTTGGAAAAAATTAATTACGAGCAGCTGTGCGATGTTTACTCCGCTATTCGAACCGTAAGGCAGAGTCGGGAGCAGTTTGTGCAAGAGTGGGTAAGGAATAGAAACAGCTTTTATTTTCGATATAATCAAAACACATTTTAGGGCCAAATGGAATTTTTATACAAAGCTGCAAAAATTTACATTGAAGAATTTGACAATTATGAAAATTTTAATAATTAAATTAAACTACTATTTGCATATTGAACTACTTCGGTTGGTAATCCTGGTGACTTCTTTACAGCTTCAGTAATTTGTTGTGGAAAAACTAGCAATTTGAAAAGTTGATACTCTTTCTGTATGCTGTTGTTTCCTAAACTGAGCATTGAAATGAGTTCCAGATTCTGCAATCCAAAGTGTATTTACAACAATTTATAACAATTAAATTTTTACCTGAATCTGTTCAAATGCTTTCATTACAACAGGCCTCTCTGCTAGCTGTATGCTAGAATTTGAGCTCGCAAATTTCTGGTACCTATTATACACCATTTCAAAATTCATAGGTTGATTGTCGTAGATTTCACAGTGATGTTTCATAGAAATTATTAGAGTTAGTTCTAGAACACTTAAATCCTGTAAAACTTGAACAGTTTCGTCTTTCTCAAATTGTTTTGTTTGCTCCAGAAATGCTTCATAGGAGATTTTGTTGCTAGTGTCATCTAAGTTGGAGACTACAACTAGCTATTTTTTTTAACGATTAGATCTTTATAGTTATTTTGTTAAAACTTACCAAAATATTTTTTAAGCTTTTCTCACTAAGGTCTAAATCTAACAATCTCTGCATGAGGGTTTTGAATCTTTTATCATTTAATAAAGTACTAATATTACTATTCCATTCTTTTTTAAAACTAGGGGCGAGATCTACCTTTTCCTTGTTTGCAATTTGTAGAAAATGTTTTAAACGGTCCAATCTATATTCTAAATTAGATTGAGAGCTACTCTCGTCTTTTCCCAAAAACAAAAATATCTGTCTATGTGAAAATCTCGATTTTACACGTTTCTCTAAAAGTTCTATCACATCTAATCTACAAGTAACTCCTAGAATGTTTTATTGTACTGAAAGTAACTCCTATAGATATTTTGACTTACCAAGAACACAAATAGGTGTTTGTGCCGACTGGGAAACATCAAACAAATTGTACAGCAAAGTCTGATTATGATGAGAACAGAACAAATCAAACTCTTCAACAATAAAAATTACACTCTTAGCTGTACCTTTCTCGCCCGATTTTAAGCACGCCAACAAAAATGCCAAATTATCAGCAAAACTTCCAAAAACCTTTCCATCAACCGCATTGTCCAACTGCATTTGCGATGTAATGCTTTTTAAAGCTAAACGATCATCCGTATGAATCAAACCATGTAGTCTTACAAGAATCGCATCTGTTTTGAAATAGAATTCTTGATCTTTTAGTATGTTATTTATCATCTAACAAATCAAAGTAATAAAACCAATATATGCAATGTTGGAACTTACTGTTGTTTTGCCTGAACCGCGAGGGCCTATTAAGAGAGCGGAATTTGATTCGCCGGCCTCCACAGTACGTAATATCAAACCATGGATTTGCTGGCGCTCGTCTTGGTGTCCCACAAATTCGGCGCTGTTCAAGATCCTGTCTTTGAGAAACTTTCGCAAATTCCTTATATTTTTGTCATTAAAAGTCTTCATTTTTATGTAAACAATACAATTATAACCTCCAATAACTTATTTAAATTGAAAACGTCAAATTTAAAACTAGGGACTTCGTTAGGGATATTGGAGTTATTAAGATTGGCACTTATTTAAAAAAAAACTCATTACATTTCATTTTTCTTTAAGGAGATACAATAAGCTTAAAGTAAAGAAGAAGAAGAATATTAATTATTTATTGTAAATAACGTTAATTTTCTTAAATAAATTGTACGAAATTATTTTTATAAAATAAAGTATGTAGCAGAACTGGAACTTTCAATTTATATGTTGGCCACATTGCTTATCAGACTTGGCACTCTTGACACATGTCAACATATATCAGTTTTCACAGGTTTTCACCATGGAAGACGAGCGAGATGTTAAAACTGGATTAGAAGAAAGTTGTACATTTATTTTCAAAAAACGTAACATTCGAAATAAGGGGGCACGAAAAAGGGCTAAATCCAGTTCGGAAGAAGAAGGTATTTTTTTAAACATTAATGACTAATGTTAACGTCATTACATGATGTTGAAGGTTATGTTTATCTCACATTTCTCCAGAAAAATCTAACAGCGATCCCCAGTCTGCAGTAAAACGTCCAAATCAACGAAAGAAGAAAGTAAATCCTAACGTTCAAACCACAAGCAGTAAAAAAAGCAAAGAGAATGATGGCATCCAAAGTGATTCAAGTAGTGATGATGATCTTATGGTCAGTTACAAATCCAAACGTTCTGCGATGGCAGTAGGGCCAACTGATCAGGGGGCTACGGCAGTATTGGTAAGTTTAAACATTTAGTAAAGTTTAAATTTAGCAAACTGTTTGTCCAGGAAATTGAAACAGAACAAGACAGGGATGCTCAAGCAATTTTTGAGAAGAGATTGGAAATAAACAAAGAATTAGAAGGCAAACAAGATGACAAACTTTATCGTGGTATCAACAACTACACCCAATTTTACAAGCCGAAAGACACAGCTGCTGGCAATGCAAGCTCGGGTTTGGTAAGAAAAGGCCCCATCAGAGCACCTGCCAATTTGAGAACAACTGTGAGATGGGACTATCAACCAGACATTTGTAAGGATTACAAAGAGACTGGATTTTGTGGTTTTGGTGACAGTTGTAAATTTCTCCATGATAGAAGTGATTACAAACATGGGTGGCAGCTAGAAAGAGAATGGGAGGAAGGCAAATATGGACAAGACAGTGACGACGATAAAAAATATGAAATTAATTCAGATGATGAGGATTTACCTTTCAAATGCTTGATTTGTAGGGACAGTTTTAAAGACCCTATTATTACAAAGTAAGATATTTGAAACTTTTTTTTTGTTACTTATTTTTATCTTTGCAGATGTAAACACTACTTTTGTGAGAAATGTGCTCTTGAGAGGTACAAGAAATCAGCGCGATGTTTTGCCTGCAACGCCCAAACCAGCGGTGTATTCAATCCAGCGAAGAAACTCATCGCACGGTTAAACAAAGAAGACAAACCTAAGAGAGGGGACAGTTCAGACTCTGATTCTGATTAGTAAAATCCAGTAAACCTCTTTGTAAAAAGTTTTTATTATTATGTGAATGTATCTCATTCACCCTCTTCATAACAGAAGTGTTGCTGATACATTTAGAATGTATATTACACATAAAATTGCTTGGAATAGTCATTTTTTATGCCCATAACATTATTGTTGTAATGAATGTTTGTGCAGATTTCTAGTAGGGGTGTCTTCAACAGCGCGATTGCAAGATGCATGAATTACCTACTAAATGCCATTGAAGATGCAACACCTAGAAGGGACAATTTATTTTGAAAAATAATTTGTTAATCAACACTTACACTCGCTAGAGTTAATAATGTGTTTAATCGCCCCGGTTTTGTAAACCCTCATTTATGCGTCTATTATAAAGGGTATTACAAAATGATTTTCATCTAGTTAACTTTGGATTTTTTTACATCATGTAAATTTTTCTGTGCCGCTCTATTCTTTTTGCATTATTCTGTCAATAAAGCATTGGTTGTCAAATGATAAACGTCATTTAATTAAATTAATTCAAGGAAGATACGGGACTCATCCAAGGCGCCGTAATCGGAATGAATATACGGCATTGTCATGGTAAACCTGACCAGATTGTTAAAAGTATAACTATTTTCATAAAGCGGCATTTTTTATCTTACATGGAAAATGGACAGGCGACTAGATGAAAATCATTTTGTAACACCTTCAATGTTCAATCGGCGACAAGTCGGGAGATCTGGGAGGCCAATGGAAAATGTTCATATCGGACTCTTCAAGGAAGTATATTGTTACTGCTGCAATGTGTGCGCGGGTATATCTTGCTGAAAAGGAACATTGGGAAGACCTTGAAGATAAGGTAGTAAATGAGGTTTTCGTAATGGTATACGGCTTCCATTCGCAATCGCACCCCATATACCATGATACCCCCGATGCGGTTCATATGATTTCGGATAGAACATTGGATAATATGCGCCCTTCACCACGGCACTCTTTAACCCTTCTACTTGCATCATGCAGGCCTAAACAAAACCAGGACTGGACATTAAACACCACAGCATTCCATTCATGTCGTTCACTGCAACACCAAATGTGGAATGTTCTCATCGTTATGAGGCGACCTGCTTCTGCAAACGACTGCTCGGTTGCTTGTCGAACCTCGATGTAGAGTGCTGCATAAAGAGTTAATGTTTTCATTAAACACACAAAAGAGTTCTGTTATGTACTTTGGTCTCCACAATACAAAATCAAAGTATTCGCTGCATAATAGTGAGTCCACTCACAGAACGACTTAAGGGTCACGGTAACGCCGAACCTACTATGGTCAGAACAAACCGCTAAAGTCGCACGCGGAGCAACAAGATCATTCTATGCAGGGTGAAATCGAAATGTGTGTAAAAGAAATCTGGTAACACCTTGGGATGAGTAGAGTGCAACCCCCTTGGTTTCGGTTTTTCTCCACTCCGCCCCTGTATCGAGATAAAATTCTGTAAAGTTTGGCTATAAAATGGGAGCACGCAACTGCAATGTAAACAAGAAATTTTTTGCGACATATCTTTAGTTCAGAAATAATAGACAAAAACTTCAGAGAATCACCCGAGTAGGGTAACCTCAGTTTTGTTCGTGGTTCCGGCGTGTGTGCTTTCTTTTCCCAAAAATAAAAATCTACCAAATACTATCTATGGTTGGGTGCTATATGATTTACAGCCTTAGTGTCTTTTTTAAGTGATTTCCTTGTATGTACCACGAATTGCATTGAATAGCTATAGGAACGGAGGTAAGTTTTTTATTTGCTATTTATATTTAGTGGCGACTCGCTTTATGTTCGTTTTCGTAGAATTGGGTTGGCTTTCCTACTCGAAAGAGTAAAGATGTCCTGATTAATAAAGCGTTTTATTGTAAATCTGGCATATTATTGTTTCCGTACAACAATAAGCACTAGTTTTTTGTTAGTCAAGTTTTAAAATTGCTTCATGAGCGCCACATTTAGGATGGTTTGAACAGTTTATGCCCTATTAAAATTTTTGACCCAAATTTTCACAGATACGTTGTACTGAACCTTATGATGCACCAGTTAATATTTTTACATATATTTCAATTTCACCCCGTATATTGAAAAGAGTATTTCCAAATCCTTCTCCACCCACAGTTAAGAATTTGTACAATACCTACATACGGCCACATCTCGAATTTGCAATGCCTGTGTGGCGACCTCTTTATGCAAAAGACCAAAATCTGACTGAAAAAGTATAACATGCAGTAACAAGATGGTCGCCCGGCTTGGCGATGAAACCATATTGCGAGCGTCTAGTTTGTTTGGAAATTTCAAGGCTAGAAGACAGTTAGGACAGAGCCGACCTATAATAATTCAGATCTTTAGAATAACACATGCATTTTTTCCCGACCCCTGTGAAAATTTTCTGACATTGTTAGACAGTCGACGTTTACGGGGGCACGGCAAACAAAATTATAAAAAAGCCATTTAAAACAACGATTAGACAACACCTTCTAACGAATGGAACAGTCCAAAACAATAACTGTCATTTAAGATTTGTCAACTTGTTTTTATTTATTGTTGTTTGTATTATTTCTTGCAGTTTTGTTATTATTTTTTATTATATCTGCATCAGAATCGCCGTTTAAAGCACGCCTGAGCGTGCGAATGGCGATTAAAGCACGGCGAGCTTTAAAGGTTGTCAAGGAAATATGGGTATCATTATAACTTCATCAAATTTGAAAACTTCATATTCCTTCAGGTATGGGTCTTTTGACTTCGATGGTAGTATTTTGGATTCTCCTTGTTCGGCCAATGCTTCTGGACGTGGACGCGAGAAAAACGTAAACAATAATGGTCGTAACGTCGTAACTAATGGCAATATTATTACGCCATTTCGATTTATCACGACAAAAAATATTTCTAAGTTCTTAGTGCTTAATTTGTTTCCAGTATTGCTGGTATAATAAAAAATAGCGTAAAGTATTCGTGGATAACTGGTCTTTAAAACACTTGCTCTATTTCGAGCACTCCCGGCTACGCCGTCGTGCTCGAAAACTCGCGCGTGTTTTAAAGACCTTGTTATCCACTCATACTTTAATATACTATTGTGACCACATTGTTATTTCATTACGGATAACAATCAATTAATTGTTATGATGCAAGTGTTTTTCGAGTGCCACAGAAATTCTGGTCAAGCAGTGCGCCTTTTGTGCGCTTTCATTGGATTCCGACGCACACCTGAAAATTTTAGAAAAAAAAACTTTTCAAAGAATATTTTACAAAATCAAGTTGAAACATACCATTGTATTGAGAAAAAAATCCCCACCAAACTGAATAAAAAAAATGTGTTGCTATTTAAAAAAAAAAGTTGACTATCGCTTGACAAAAATGACTTATTCAAAAAAATTAAGAATCATACTCTTTTGTAGCATTTACACACCTGTCTTACACGGTTTGTGAATTTTTGAAATCGGATTATTAATAACAGAGTTATAGCGTTGTGCGTTTTTCGTAAGACAGCCCGTATAAAAATGAATCCCTATTTTCCTTGGTCACGCCATCACTTGAGAACGGCTGGACCAATTTAGCAGTTTTAATTATTTTAATATTCCTTTAAGTTTGAGGAAGATTCTTATGAAGTAAAATATGGACAGGGGGGCTCAGGGGGCCCCTTGGGTTTCTAACTTAAAAACGGCTGGACCGATTTTTATGATCTTTGATTAGGTGGATTTGTCTCCGCCCCGAATAGCAAAATAACCATTAAAACATGGACATGGGGGCCCAGGGGCCCCCTTAGGTTTATAACTCAAGAACGACTGGACCGATTTTTATTATCTTCGATTTATGGGATTTGACTCTGCCCCGAATAGCAGAATAACTGTTAAAACAGGGACAGGGGGCCACCCTGGGTTTATAACTCAAGAACGTCTGGACCGATTTTTATGATCTTTAATTTGTTGGATGTTCCTTCGCACCGAATAGCAGAATAATTATTAAAACATAGGAACATTACAGGGGCGGGGAGCTTGGTACAGGGCAACGACAATAACAAAGCCCCCCTGGTACAGGGCAACAATAACAAATAACGCCGGCCACCAAAATTTGTCGTACCGGGCTTTAAAAATGAAAATCGATTTTTAAGGAGTAAACTCCAAAGTTTCATCAACTGGCATTACCGGAACCAGCATACAACGCTATGTTCATTTTTGTTTCTGTCATGTATCAAAGATGGCGTTATATACGGATTCCATACAAAATGTATGAGAAAATTTTTTTCGTTAATTTTTCCGATATTTTAATAGTTATTCGTTCCCGAAAAATGTCAGTCAATCCGTTCTCGAGATATTATCAAAAAAAGTTGTGTGTGGAGTCGACGCGCAATAGAAGTGAAACTTTGGAGTTTACGTTGCCGTTGTGTGCATTATCCTTTGATAAAAATAAAACTGAATTTAATTCAGCTAAAAAGTTAACACAACATTTATTGATTCTGAGGCGGTACAAAGTCCGCCGGGTCAGCTAGTAAAATAATAATGTACAGATACGTTGTCAGCAACACATCCGGATTTAATATAGATTTAAACAAAAACAACTCAGAAATTATAAATGACTTCATGTGTGCATGGCATTATATTAAAAGAAATGTTACTTCATTGCATCATGTTAGAGTTTTATTTTCGCTGCAATCAATAAAAACGTCCTAAATAAAATAATTCAAAATTCAGAGTGGAACTACTGATTTAGAAGTATAAATATTTGAGACCCATTAATCTGTTGGATTGATTGACATTAAATACTATAGTACCTGGAAATTAACATTAACTGATTATTTATTATATTTCCTCATATACGAACACAATAATTTTATTAGAAAATTCACTATATCGATGGACCATCGATTTTTTGAAAGTCCAAAATTATTGTGAATTGTATACCAATTGTTGCTTCAATTATTATCATATCTTTTCTTATATTTATTGTCAAAATGAAATAACAAAATATTATGTATTTAATTACACATAGAAACCGCATCTCCGGAATCTTCTTTCGAAGCCGTACCACAGTATAACCGATTTTTTTGTACAATTTATGTTACGGCAAATCCCCAGTAGTTTTCAAGGACGTGAAAATTAGCAGAGCACATTTTATATTGGTTTTACGATTGAGAGCAACCTTGGATCTTTCCGTAAATGTTTTTTTTTTTTTTTCAAAACAATTTATCAATTTAGATAAAATTAGATTAGGTGTTGAGGGGTGTGAGGAAATTTGCTCCCCTCACCGACACTCAGACCATACCACGGGCCCATTGTGTCACCCCCTCGCGTCCCTCATCCAGCCATCCGACATTGTCGAAAAAAGCTAAGATGGTTCCAGGCGAGGTACACCTCAAGTTGGCCTAGCTGGGCCATGGCTCCCCCAGTATGGACTTTCTGGTCGAGGCGAGAGCCGGACATTCCCGTAGGATATGTTCGACAGTCTCGCGTCCTCCTCTAAACACTCCCTGCACGTTGAGTCGTGTACCACCCCTATCACGTGGAGGTGTTTATTTAGCCTGCAATGACCGGTCCAGATGCCCACCAAAAGGCGGAGTCTGATGCCCCTTGACAAATGCAGACAAGACTTAGCTCTTTTAAACCAAGGATTTTTGATAACAATCTTGCTTTGTCTGCAGCCTGTTGTCGTTTTCCATCTAGCACAGTGTCTAGAATGGGTGTCAGTTTTGATCAGGTTTGAGAAGTAGCGGTTGGCCGCGTCGGATAATGGGCGGTTCGGTTCCATCCGGTGTTCCCGTTGCACCCTGTCGAGCCAGCTCGTCGGTCCTCTCATTACCCTCATTTCTGTTATGTCCTCGAACCCATCTTAGCTCAACGACATTGTTTAGTGCTATTCTCGACAGTACCAGATGGCAGTCATGTACCACTTAAAAGGTAATCCTGCCACGTGCACGTCGTTTTTTCACTGACATTGCGCCCAGTGATTTCTGTGGCACCCCTAAGAATGGTCGCGATCTCCTTCTGGAAAATACTGGCACATTTGCCTAGGGTTGTGCTGAGATTGCAGTTCATTGCAGAGATTGCACAGCCTGCTTTCGTTTTTGATCCATCCGTACAGATTGAAATCTCAAACTTCGAATGTTCTCCTGTATCCGTATGCATTGCATAGAATTTGTCGAAAGCATATTGAGGACAGATATGGTCTGACCCCGCACCCAAGAGAGGTATTCTGTGGAGTCCCTCGCTCAGGATGCGGGCGTGCCCGCGTTCTGATTTCCCAGGTTTCCAAAGGTTATCTTCCCGCAGCCTGCGAGCGGAGGCAAGTGCCATGCCCTCCACGAAGAGATCGATGGGAATTGCCACCAGACAATTGCTCCGTAGCTCAGCATCGGTCTGATGACGGCCGTGTAGAGCCAGACGGTAATCCTGGGTGTTAAACCACAGGACCTTCCCACCGCTCTCCTACATTGCCACAGGGCGATGCTAGCTTTGTCTATTTTGCTCTCCAGGTGCTTTTTCCAATACAGCTTATGATCACATAACGCCCAGGTACTTCGCATCCTGCGAGAGTTTCAGCTTGGCGCCGTTAAGGGAGGGCAGCCTTCGCTGTCCCATCTTCCTTCTATTCGTGAAGAGGACTAGCTCTGTCTTTTGTAATATTGGTGTAGCTGTCAATATCATTAAGAGCAATGATTTGTACAATTGAGTTGCAGTTATGGCAGATTAGCATCCCCGTATTTGGACATGAGAGAGAAGTAAAAAATCGTCAATAGAGTTTTAATTCAGATCATGTGGATGTGTGGATGGTATGGCTCCAGCTCGATATTAAATTTCCATTCTGAGTAGGCGGTGGAAAAAAAGTCATGTCTTTGATTATAGCTAATTTTTTAAATGTCACATTATGGTTATGGTTAGGTTTTCTGGTTGACGTTTCGTTGACGTGCAAATTCCAAGGCTTACCTAGAAAAGAATCGTACGATACTTTAAATGTATACAAAAGCAACAACTATAAGATACCTGCTGACATGATGTATATAAATAAATATAATAAAAGAAACGTTATATCGTTAAAACTAGAAGAGATACGACATTTTATTACTCTTGCAAAAATGTTCCTTCGGCAAGAAGGCATACGATTCCGAAAACAGTGACCTTAACAGAACCCTAAAGTACTGTTACAATTTGATTTTTGCCGCGCATTCACCATCCAAGTTCAGGAACGAATCAGCATCTAGAGATAACCGGCATATACAAAAAACACGATAAGTTTTGCAGTGCCGCGCGACAAAACCTACAGCCTTCTCTTTTTCGTTCGACATCTGGCGAAGTAACATCTCAGCGTAAATTTTGCTCCTGGACAAAAGATAGCTCCAGAGAATCACGTAAATACGGATAATACGACTGGGTGTTCAGTTATTCAATAATTAAATCGCGTTAGCGGATAAAATCGTTAGGTGTCGATTCGGGGAAAAGAGGTAAAAAAAATACTTTATTGCGTGCAGACCTTGACTATTCTCTTTCAATCAAATAGGCAGATTCACCAGCACTTTACCGAGGATCTTTCTTGTGGCACCTTCTTTGGAATAATAGCTGTAATATTCTTTCCTGGACGCACGAAGTTTTAAACCCGCAGGATTCGCAAGGAAGCAGTAAAGTAAATTGTCAGGACAGCTCCAAAACCAGCAGGAAAGCGTAATACTGTTCAGAAGATAAGTAATAGATAATTTTTCTTTATATTTTTTGTGTTATCAATTCATCTAGGTTTTATTAGCGGGCCATTTAAAAATTGTAAACTTCAATAATCATTTTACTGTAATTTAACCTTTAAGTAGTGCATTAGTCATAATTTAACTGTCATATTTCCATTTTCATCGTTCAATTAGGTATTTATTTCACCAACTTGTTACCAATCATTATAATTTCAATCTTCACCACGTTATTTTCTTACTGTTTAATTGTAGAAAGTACTTGTATTTAATTTAAATGTTCATTATATGATTTTTTGGGACATAGCAGTATTTTTTTTTGTGCCACCATCCACACTTCACAATTTTGTCAGGGCGTTACAACAATTTAGGTTGTAATAAATTGGGGGCTCGTTCGGGATTCGTCAAACGAATTTTTATTTTTCCTTTTTGGGAGGGTCGCGGATTGGACGGACGGGGGATGTATCAAATTATTTGTTACTTTGGATCGGTTTTACCGGATTGATGTACCATGAACTAGGAAAAGAGGAGGACGATTGGGTCGTGGCGGCAGGTGGCAAAGACACGCATTTACCATCAACTTAGAAACCTTGCTGCGGGCAATTATAGTTAGGTCTGATGAGTTCTTTGTTTTATTGTGTTAGTTTTGATATTTGTATTGAAGTCATTGTAGTATATTCTGTATTTGGGCTCAAACAACCTGACCCCTAGCTTAAGCCTAAACCACATAAATGAGTGGAAGCGCTCATGGTTGTAGGGTGACTGTTTACAGTTACACCCGATTGACATCAAGTCAATTCTGTATATAATTATTTTCAAAAGTAAAGAGCAACAAATTGACGATTTCACGTCGTAAAGGGTATTTAAAAAATCTATATCTTCTGAACCCAACATCTGTCCACAATAAAACTCATGACCAATAAAGAAGAAGTCATAAGCTACATTTTGGGCAACATTTGAAGCAAGTAAAAACATAGGATATAGGATAGGATGGAAAATGATTATTTTTCAAATTTCTAGGTCATTTTCAAGGTCAAAATATTGGATTAGGTCAAAATTGCATGGGATCATTTTGAAAGGGTATTTCATTGTCCCTCTATTACAGTTATTAAATTGGAAATAATGTCAGTAGGAACTGAGCAAAACACATTTAAGTTCACTCCTGTCCTATCTTAACATTAATTTATAATTCACCCCCATGCATATCAAAAATAAGCAGCCTAAAAAATCTCAGATGGCGCTTGGGAGTTGCTATTTACAAGTACTGTCCTGTATTTTCATTTATAATAATTCACCTCCATGGATATCAAAAATAAGCGGCCTAAAAAATCTCAAATGGCGCTTGGACATTGCTATTTATAAGTACTATTAATATATGAAATTTGAACGAAATCTAAATTTTAGGTGGCTCACTTGGTATGGAATGTCCCACATCATATAGTCAATTATGTGGACGAATTACAATGATTAACCTACACTAATTAGTGATTGCATATAAATACAGGGTGTTCGGTAATTCGACAGCCATCGCTTTACTGTGGCCTCACAGCATTCAGAGAAAGCATATTTTGCAATTACTTGATTTTTTTTAACATCCGATAAAGAACTAGAAGGATTTTAAATAGACCAATCAGAGAAATGGTTTCATCAGCCCCAGTTCTGTGGAATCAAGTATTCTGTTTAAAAAAAAAGAGACTTTGTCACATTTGACGGCTAAAGTCAATCAAAAATCAGTGGCGTATACTGGGAAAGATACTAACAAAATAACTGCATCATTCAAAGTGGTTTATTATTAAAGAAAGGTAACTTAAATATTTAAAATAAATGTTCAAATCGGCGACCATCGTTCTGTATACAAAGAAGGGCCCGTCTCAACAACGAACTTCTAGCGTTTTCAAAAACTTCTGGGGTATTCCTGATTTGATCAGACGCTAGTAGGATTCTGTGTTGCAATTCGTTCACATCAGGAATATCGATGGCATAAACAACCGATTTCACATGCCCTCAGAAATAAAAATCTAACGGAGTTAAATCCATACTCCTGACCGGCAACGGAAACGGGCCATGCATCTCCCCGGAAATCATTCACAAAACTGCTGCCTTCTTGGAAGATCTTCAGGCACTAAAGCTGGGACACGATTAATATGGTATGGATGCAGATGTTCCTTCGAGATTGTTGTCCATACCGTTGTCGCTGGAACATGAATTCTGCGAGCAATCTCGCGCACACTAAGAGTGGGTTCAGCGGCTACCATATCCAATATTTGTTCATCCCGCGCTACAGCATTATCGGCTACAGGTCTACCTCTGTCTTAATTCATAGGCCTTAAATTTCCAAATTCTCGAATACACCGATCCAAATTGGAAAACACACCGCGATAGGGGACGTGACGATCCTTCTAGGTACAACCTCACTGCCGCTATACTATTGGCACCGATGGCACCGACTTCACCATAGGTGCATGTCGGCTAGTTCATTAAAGGTATAAATGCCACCCATTTTTCAAGTTCAAATACCACTATGAACACCACTGGCTTCAATTAATCAAAATTGTGACACTGACGGTAGCCGGATTTTTTTTTCCAGGTAGCTTGGATTCATGACGACAAACTAAATTCTGACCTAATCTCTGATTGGGTGAACTTTGAGACCTGTAGCTTCTCAAGGAGTCAAAGGGGAGAAAGTTTAACACTAGATTGGGACTCAGGGGGGTCGCCCCTACGATTCCTAAAGAGATGGCTGTCGAATTACCGAACATCCTGTATATTGCATATTTGGGCATGATGCTCATGTAGGTATGTTTCATCAAAAGTTGCATAGGTATGTATTCAAATTTGCTACGGTCAAACAGCTCGCCCATCTGCTACCTGAAATGGGACCTTGTCTGAGAAATCCCTAGATTTTATTATCTAATTCATTGTCATTGGCGCGGGTGGCTCGTCTGCATCGTAAAAATAAAATACATAAACATTTGGTACTTTATTTGCACATAATAGTTTTCAAAATAAACCTATAATTACCAAATAGGGTACATGGTTAGATGCAAGCAATTTTTTATGCCGAGAATTTTATTAAAGATATAGTTCTCGAAATCAGTGATTCCAACACCACTTTGGAAAATTGCTAAAAAATAATTAAAACTTCGGAATTGCCCCAGAACTTTGAATTTATTAAGACACACTAGCTGGAAACAAAAGATTTGCCTCTATCAAAACGAAGTTTGTCGATGTATAAACATTTATATTTTCAGACAGAAGACAAAAATTTCTATTGGAAAAATATGTTGTAAAATAATAAAAAACCATTACATATTTAATTTAATAATTGCTGACTAGGATTAAGAAAATTTTGTATGAATAAAAATATTAAAAGGCCTTAATTAATCCAACTTTGTTTTCAATAATTTTTGTCAAATCCTTGCATATTGTACTGCATACAAAATATGGTTGAACTGACTGCATATTTCTTCAAAAAATAATGCATATTATTATATATGCGCATATAATTTCTTTTTTTTTTCCTGCATATAATCCGTCCTTCATTTATAAGGAAAGCCTCTCTTTACCAATATCTTTGTATCTTATTACCAAATAGTGTACTGTGATTTTGCCAATTATTTCATAAGAAATTTTTCTTGGGCGGGTTCCCGGTTGAAGCTAACCCTGATGCTACATCTGATGCTGCGGCACCGGCCCGTGGTACCGTGGTGGCCGGCCTGGTAGATATTCGGTGCTATTTGTGTGAATTATGAATGTAGGACGTTGTTGCAATAACTCCCTTCTATTGCATCGGTTAAATAGAGACGGAAAATACAACCGTCTGTTACAAAGTTTGTAGAGCGTTGCGGGTTAGATACAGACGTAATAGCAGAAAATATTCAGCTCGCACTAGATCACGTGACAGAGAGGACCGATATAGTTATTTATTATAACAACTTGTTAACAGTCATTATAATTTCAATCTTCACCACGTTATTTTATTATTGTTTAATTGTAGAGAGTTCTTGTATTTAATTTAATTGTTCATTATATGACTTTTGGGGACATAACTGTATTTTTTTGTTTCACCATCCACACTTCACAATTTTGTCAGGGCATTACAACAATTTAGGTTGTAATAGTACCTATAACTCCAAAATAATTAACGATACGATGTTGGTGTAAGATTTCGCAAACACGCATTATCAAAAAGTGTTGTTCTTTAACGTAACGTAGAAAAGAGCAAAAGTTTCATGGGACTAGAGGAGCGGGGATAGAAAAAAGTTGTAGATTTTATCTCAAAAGTTACATAGGGACCGAACGCACAAGCACTATGGTAAACTTGACTTCCGATTGAAAAACCTGGCGCCCAGAAAGTTTTTTCAAGCTCTATTTAAGAGAATTTATTAAGAGAAGGCAAATATTTATGTGTATTCGGCTTTTCACTTTTACAAATATATCTATGCCTGTAAGTTGGATTTTCGAGCTAATGAATCTAATTTACTTGCAATAAAAAAATAAAAGTAGATCGTTTTGTGAAAGTATGTTTAATGAACTTAAACTTTGATTTTCCTAATAAATAATTATTATCATACTATTATGCACAATCTTACGGCATTATTTGTTAAATGTAGACTTCACTTTCCCTTAAAAGATAAGTCAATGCAAGTAAAAAATTAATAATTTAAAACTAGACGCAATATATTGCTATGAAAACTTTGCTTGTTAATCTTAGATAATTTTTATTATTGTAAATAATAGTTATCACTTTATTAAATTATAAAAAACACTCCAATAGACGTCGCGTTTTTAAAGTTAGGTATGTCCAGTGTTTAAACAGTTGCAGATTTCGTGGGTTACTTTTAAGCCAAAATGGCGGCTATTGGCGGTACTATAGTAATCTAGGGACTTTACCGCTGCTTCTGACCTTGACATGTAACCGCGCTCATTCTCATATTCTCATTCGTGGTGTGTCTCCCAAAATGAAACGTGCTTTGGGAAAATTTTGTAATTGTAGTCGTAACGTTGAGTGCAATGTTCATGCACAGTCTGGTCCATCCAAACCAAAGTGTGCCCAACCTCCATCTGTAAGTACTTTTTTTAAAACTACACCTACACATTTGGTACTACTTAGTCATAATCAAACGGCTTCCAACAATGGGGATGTTGGCACTGATAAAGAACCTATTATAAATAGTGAAAATATTACTCTCATAGATAAAGAATCACCACCGTTGTCTATGAATAATATTTCAAAATATTTTACTCCAATAGACAATGGAGGGGTGAGTGGACTAAACCTAGATCAGGACTTTGACGGAATTCTTCAAAATTGCAATTATAATAGTATATTATCCACGTTTGGACTCAATGCCGTGGAATCGGTAGTTGATAATTTAAATATAGAATTGGGAATTGAGGCAGAATTAGTGATTCGGTGTTTAGTTCAAGTCTTGATCTGGAATGGGCAAAATGTGTAGATTTGTAAATGGGCACAGGACAAAATTTTGACATTTACTACGATTTAAAATTGGAGGAAACTTTTCGCGGAGACACAACCACATGGCAAGCGTGATTGCTCCTCCTCGTCGGTCTTGCTGGATATCTATGAGCTATAAAATTTGACATTTTATAGTTCATAGTAACTAAAGGCAGTCAAAAGTTAGGATATTTATTTCACGTATGTTACTATGTTACTATCACTATATTTTCGTTTTATTTCCAGAAACCAGACTCAAAGAGGGTTTCAAGCTACCGAGTACCCGTACCCATTCAACCAAATTTGATATGTCTCTATATTAGCAATGTACATGATATGCCGGATTAATTCTCAAAACTTTTTATGGTACTGGAGCCAAGGCCTATTGTATTGAACTGTTGAATACATCAGATAAAAAGCCAAGGGTGTTAACAACCATACTGTCGACACTAAACTATACAACTGGCCCATGTCGATATTTAAATGTTGTCTTCACAAAATGTTACTGAATTACGAAATAAAGTCCCTTTATCGAGTATGGATGATAAACGATTTTTAATCGATCGTTCCGTAAACACTTTGGCGTGGGAGCATGTGGACATACCTTTCCAAATGAACCCTGATGCTTTATTACATGCAATGAAAACTAATGAATGTGAATAAGCCGTTTTACCCTCATTATATCTATAAAGTAACTTAACATGTAACACAATTATTGTAGAGTATTATTGTGGAATCTGTGTAGCAGAATGGGACATATTGAGTACGTGAAATAATGGAATTTGCAAATCTAGAATTAAATGTGGATATTCATGACTACTGTTTTCTTTCATCTACATTCGACAAACATAACAAGTTACTTGGGGGAACCGTTAAACGAGGCCTAATTGTTGGGAAATCTGGATGGCAAGACGAACGCTTTAATAAGCTCGTTGATACACAAAAATGGGCTGCGTTTGTCCAACGTTTATTTAGATTAAAAAACCTCAGTCAACCCAAATACCAGTTTTTAAAAGAGGTGATTGAACCTATTCGTGAAATGGATGTTTTTCAAAACGATGAAGGCAAGGACATTATTCCGCCAGAACAAACTAAACCTGATTCAGTGATTATATTATGGATGTTTTGGGCGACACTACATTTATGCCTTTTATTAATGCTTTGTGTGCTAAGTGTTGGCGATTTTTTTTGTAATTGATAATTGTAATTCACCCCTTGGCAGGTACAGAAAGGGCTTTGATAAATAACTATATTGCATTATAAGTGGTCTACATGTTGATATAAACTTAGTTTGCGTGACAGTGGATAAACGTTTACTTCTCAAACTTGCGAGAGCAGAGATTAGCGAACATATACCTGACGATGAGGAATCTAAGACTGAAGATTCAGTGTCCGCAATGCATGAAGAGCTTAGAGATCCTTAGAGATTCTTGATCAATGTCCTTTACTTCCCCGGAGGTATCTCAAGGAAATGATAATAGACACGGAAAATCAATTTGACCATCAATACTGTGTACTTCTATGCGGCAACCGCAAAATTTCATATTGGCGATTCCGAAATCGATTTTAAAAGCAACGATGTAATAATTGTTAAAGGAGAAACGAAACAACCGGTTTATGGAGTTGTTATTTAAAAAAGAACTTGCTGATTATAAAGAGACCACAAAAACTACAGTTCAACCGAGCAGATTGTCAGGTTGGTCCTAAATACACTTCATTTATAAAACAATTCAAAGATCAGCCAATTATTCGTAAACCGCCACCAGAGTCCGGCTTACGGCCACGCAATGGAAGCTTTCCTAAAACCGATTCCTAAAACAAGGAAAAGCCCTTCGTCCACTAGAATTAAATAATAAGAATATAGAATATATTGAATGGAAAAATCCCAACACAGTAGTTAATCGTTTTTTGCTGTCTTCTCAAAGCGCGGGTAAGTCACCAAAATGAGATTAGTAACATATTAGGCGGGCGGACAAAGTGGATGGGGAACATAGCGGAAATGGATGTGCAATGAAGCCTCTGGTATTTTGTACAAATTTAGGAAACGAAATATAAACTTTTGATTTTCTTTTGTTTTTTTGATGACCAATCTTTACAAATTTTCTTTATTGCCCTCTGATGTGTATAATTATTAAAGAACTGGACCAATTACATTTTTTTAATTGATGTTATAAAATATGCTTTAAAAAAATTGGAGAAAAAATCAATATGGCGGTAAAAGAATCATGTAATCCATGTCAGATTGTTTTTGTTTTTCAGCTTTATTTATTTATTTTTTTCATATTGTGATGCACATGGTTGTTTGTTATTTTATTAATAATCTAAAAAATATATAGCAAATAATTAATTTAATAACCAAATTTTCGTTTAAACAAAATAACATTTTTAAACAATAAAAAAATAATCTAAGTATAGTTTAAGTTTAACGATTATCCGACTTAGAATGCAAACGAGAACCCTAAAAGAATAGTTAGTTAACAACAGGTTTATTTTATGGTGATTAATACACGACAAATTCCGCAAAAATAAATTGACTACAACTTTGAACTTTGTCTACGTTTGTCGGGAATGTTTTGGAGCTCCTTCTGTTTAGCATTTTAGTGCCGCCCTTTCTCCTTTAAATTCGATATCAGTGAAGGGATCGATTATTATTAGATTGTATTCATTAAAAAAAAAACTTCCAACATTTTTGCTGTAAGGTGAAGAAAGTTTTCACCACACTTTCTTTATAAATCTCTCCGTTACCCTTGCGTATGTTTTAGGCCCAATCTTTTAAGATTTTACCCAACTGTTCCTTCGAAAATGCTATAATTCCGCTCTGCTATAATCTTGCAATACTGAAATTGTTTCCACACTGATTTCTTGGTGTTCGTGGTGTTCTTTGAGACACATTTGTTAACTGCCACCTCTTTCATTAAGTGAACAGTGTCCAAACCGATTTGAAGTCATTTTGCGACAAAAATTTGACAGATAATGGCAGAAACAGTTCTCAAAGCATACTGACTACATGAATTATTTAGAGCTAGACGCATTTTATTTACTTATAAAAAGCTAGGCAGATTTTAATCAGTTATAAAACCTACCTAACTTTTAATCATTATGTTATTGGTCAAAATTTGAAAATATTGCGATCATTGGTCGAGTATTCATGGAATGTATTAATCTCCCTAAAATACACTCGAGTTTGATTTTTACTCGGGATAATTTTATTTTTATTTCACTAAAATTTGTGTTGCCCCCAGAAAAACTCTCGATTAAAACCAATACTAAGCTATTAATTTTGTCATGGTTTTAATTTCGAGTTTTTTTCGTAGAAACAAAAAATCAAGCTCTTTACCCCAGGATAATGTTTTTAACTGCAGAACTTTTTTTCTTCAAGTGTCTAGATAGTACCAAAGTACCATAATTTGTTCAGATTTTTAAATCAACTAGTGATCGCCCGTCACTCGAAATTCAAGTGGTATGTATTGAATTGGTAATCAAGTCAATGTAAAAATTAAAAAAAAGTGAATACTTACGTAAATAGTGTTGAATAAAGACTGGTTACCATATTACATATTACAATTTTTAAGTTGGCTTGTCTGAATAATTAAAAAAAATTAAGACAGAATAATTTCTTTATATACAATGTTTTACGTAAACACTTGTTCATTGTGCGGTATAAAATGCTTCTGATTGAATTGTGCGCTAATGTAGAAACGGAGGCCATCGAATGTACGAAACAGAAGACATTATTACCAGTACTGTGTTGAAAAACCTCTTCAAGTATATGATCAATAACGGCACATTATTAGCCGTTTCATACATTTGATTAAACAATAAATCTTCCGCTTCTCGATTGATTTGTTGAGAAAGTCGCAGGTCAGTTAAACGAAAATATTCTGGAATTGGTAAACCAATTTTTCGGCAAGAAATATTATGCGATCAAAGAATTGTATTTTGCACAGCTTCATTCGTCCTCTATTTCACACTCCGCACCCAAACATCCAGTCAAACATCCACCAGATGTATAAATGCCAACTTGCTCACCAAACCTCAGGGGAGGGGCTAAAGATACCTATATTTAGCTACAGTTATCGAACTTCTCACTTAAAACGATTCACGCTCATTTAAATCGATGACTGTAATGAACCGCTTTTCCCCTAAAATGATTTGCAAATAATTAATGAACCTGTGAAATTTCTGAAAACGGAAAGTAATGCACACATAGAACTTGTCAATGTCTTTTATTTAAAAAAACAATTATCAAAATCGGTGCAGTACAGACTGTTTTATTTAATAAAACATATAATAAAAATATAATAATATAATAAAAAAATTATTTGCAACTTTTTTCTCTAACGTTAATAGTTTTATCCAACACCTGTTTATTATGAAGTCATAATAATGCCGATTTTGAATATACATATTATGAGGTCTATAAGACATTAGTGGACTTATGAACCCATAATTCAACGGTTTTCTAATTTGTCATAGCAACCAGTTCATAAGCCAACAGTTTTGAACGTCAAATTTGATGAATGTTTTAAGAACTGTTACAGAAGGAGGTGTTGGATAAAACTATGTATTACAGACGTGTCTTAACAGCAAATAAGTCACTCAAGAAAAATTAGCCACTCGAGCAAGCTCTCGTGGCTAAACATTTCTTTCGTGACTTATTTGCCTTATAAGACACTAGTTTAATAAATAGCTGATATACTAGTGGTCGCTCAGTGGTCGAAATTCGACCGTAATTAATTAAATTTGCAAGCTTGAACGTTATTGAGGATCTTTTTCAAATAGTACACATCTATAATAATCATTGCATAATTTTTTTGAATTTTGTTTTATTACGTCAGCTGCGAGCGTGTAGAAATACGTCATTAACATGTGTTGTTTGCACTAATTCCCTGCAATACCTATGAAAAAGGAACATTTGAAATCACAAAATTCACAGCTCGAAACTCATTCAGTGCTCTGTGCGACTGTTTGACCACAGACTATCTATTTATTATTTAATGTAGTAATAGTATTTAATATATAATATAAAAATCAATGCCACTTTTCGTTGTAATTTCATAACTCAAGAACGGCTTTACCGATTTGAATAATTTTTGTTTTGTTTTGATCGACATAATCCAGGGTTTAAAACTATTTTTCACATGGACATGGGGGCCCAGAGGGGCCCCTTGGGCTAGACCGATTTTTCGGCTCGACCGATTCTTATGATTTTTTTTTTTGTATATTTGATAGGTATGAGAATAAGTGGTAAGCTATTTTTCACATGGACATGGGGACCCAGAGGGGGCCCTCGGGCTGGACCGATTTTTCGGGTTGACCGATTCTTATGAAATTTTTTTTGTATATTTGGTAGCAGGTATGAGAATAGGTGGTAAACTATTTTTCACATGGACATGGGGGCCCAGAAGGGGCTCCCGGGCTGGACAGATTTTTCGGGTTGACCGATTCTTATGTTTTTTTTTTTGTATATTTCGTAGGTATGAGAATAGGTGGTAAACTATTTTTCACATAGACATGGGGGCCCAGGGGGTCCCTTTGGGCTGGACCGATTTTTCGGGTCGACCGATTCTTATGATTTTTTTTGTATATAATATGATAGGTATGGGAATAGGTCGTTAAGTATTTTTCACATGGATATGGGGACCCAGGGGGCCCCCTTGGGCTGGACCGATTTTTCGGCTCGACCGATTTTTATGAAGTATTTTTTTTATATTTGGTAGGTATGGGAATAAGTCGTAAACTATTTTTCACATCGGACATGGGGCCCAGGTGGGATTATTATGACCTTTGATTTGTTGGATTTGCCTCCGCCCCGAATAGCAGAATAACTATTGAAACATGGACGGGGGGCTCAGGGGAACCTTTGGGTTTATAACTCAAGAACATCTGGACCGATTTTTATGACCTTTGATTTGTTGGATTTGCTTCCACCCCGAATAGCAGAATAATTATTGAAACATGGACAGGGGGCTCAGGGGAACCTTTGGGTTTATAACTCAAGAACATCTGGACCGATTTTTATGGTCTTGGATTTGTTGTGTTTGCCTCCGTCCCGAATAGCAGAATAACTATTAATAAATAGACAAGGGGGCTCAGGGGCCTCCTTTGGTTTATAACTCAAGAACGGCTGGACCGATGTTTAATTTGTTGGATTTGCCTCCGCCCCGAATAGCAAATTAAATATTAAAACATCGGAAAAATTACAGGGGGCGGGGAGCTTTGTACAGGGCAACGACAATAACAGAGCCCCCCTGGCACGACAATAACAAATAACAACGGCCATCAAAAGTTGTCGTCCGGGATTTAAAAATGAAAATCGATTCTTAAGAAGTAAACTCCAAGTTTCACTTCTGTTGCGCGTGGACTCCACACATATTTTTACTTTTTCTTTTTCTTTTCGGGGGCGAATAACTATTAAAACATCGGAATACATGGCAGAAACAAAAATGAACATGGCGTTTTATGCTGGTTCCGGCAATGCCAGGAGATGGCGTTGTGTGCATTATGTTTCGATCAAAAAGTGAATTCAGCTAATAAGTTAACACAACATTTATTGATTCTGAGGCGATACAAAGTTTCGCTTTCTGCTCTCCTTCTCCATATAAACTTTAACTGTGCTAAATCTCACTCCTCCGTGCGCGCATATGATTGAGAAGAGGTACAAAAGTTTCTCTTCACGTATTAATATACAAAGTATGGAATAAAATATATGTTTATTCTTATGTATTAACAATTTTTATCGGACAGGTCAATTTTTATTTGTAAATCTCTATCTTTTGACATAAATTACATCTTCCTTCTTATTCTTTAGGGGTGCGGTTTTTACCCCGCTGAACTGAAGCTTATTGTGCCCCACTTAGTTGCTTTACTCCATAAGGTCTGTGCTGTTTATGAACTTCAGCACGAGCTCTATAGGCATTAATTTTATGTCGTGGGGTTCAGCATACGTCATCCCGAAATGTCGAAGTCTCCCCGACTCAAGCGCTGGACACTCACACATTATATATTATGTAGTGGAGTTTCGTCCTCCTCACGACACATCCGGCAATCAGGGGGCCTTCCATGAACATCCGCGACTGCATGTGACCAGTCAGTTAAATGGGCGTGGTGTTAAGCGACGTAGCTAGGTATCGAAAGACCCTGGTGCAAAACAAAATGAGGGCCCTATCTAAACTGGTTAGGTTTTATAAAGTAAAAAAATTAAAATACTGTAACGGACGGGGACCCGAGATGACTCATCGCTGTAGCGGCGTCATCAATGACTAGAATGTGCTGGATTTGTCATGTCAGTCAGTCGTATCATCGAGTTTAGTCGGTCGAACCAGTCGCATCGAAGTTGAAGATCAGTGGGCCGAGTCGGACAGTTGCTATTATCTATCCGGGGTGTCTACGCGCGTGATGTGTAAATAAATAATACGAGACGTGCCGGTAAAGTAGTAAATTGTAAATAGTGTAAATAATCTAAAATAGTGTAATATTAGAAGTATAAATAATTTGTACATAGCGTTCAAATAAATAAATAAATGGAACCCAGAAACGCAACATTGGTGTCAGAAGTAAGATTATGAATATTAGTAAGAAATAAATTTATGGAAATGAAGATTAAGTAGAACTAAATATGTAAATCGCTATGATGATTAAGAAGAAATATGAACTTGGGCACGAAGAAAGAAGGAAGAGTTTGAGGTAGCTTGAGAGATAGTTGGAGCAACGTGAGTTATAGAAATAACTGGAATAAAATCGGGGCTTCAGAGAATGCTGCTTAAGGACCTGGAAAGAAGACGGGAAGCTGGTGTCACACACTTTCAGATTAGATAATGCTGCTGACTGCACTCGACTCACTGAGGCAGAACAAGAGGTTTCAATGGAATAAAAATTAGAGGAAAAGTTCTACTTCGACGTAGAAATCATGCTGGTATGAAGCGCTGAGACTGTGCCCGGAAGATATAATGACTACAAGACTGCAGCCACTATCGTCGTTCTGAAGGACGAGAATTGAACTGGAAGTTGGAAAAACTCGAAGAACGACCCGATTTTCGTTTGTTTTTAACAAAAAGTAGCAAAAAGTAGTAGCTAAATTTTATAACGCTAAAGGAGAAAGGGTTCCTCTATTTGATCGATTAAGGGTGGAATCCTTCCGTGTTATTCTTCCATAAGAACTATGAGAACCAATGTAAGGAAAACGACTGAAGCAATTCCAATGAAATTTTGACACGACAAAGAACAGGACACACTTTTTACTCTATGTTATTTTGAAAATCCTAGTGCTAGTGGTTCTGCAAAAAACAATTAAAAACCAGTCAAGTTTGGAAAAGATTGATGAGATTGAGACTTAATTTATGAAAGCCGTTATGCTGATTCCGAATCCGAAAACAAAAATAAATTTTGACCCGTGGTTTACTTAAAATGGAGCTAAAAATAAGGATCGAGAGGCTGTTCCAATAGAGACATGGGTGTGAACTTATTTCACTGGGTCTATCGGTACCTACTATTTATTAGGGGTTCGCATAAATTATTGAGATTCAGGCAACTTCCTTTATTTGTTACCATCTTCATGATTATTATACAATGTGTTGTTTGCATACTATTATATTACTATCTTGTGGATTTGTAAATTTGTCACAGGTATACCTATTTTATTGCTTTGTTATGTTTTTCTATTTGCCGCCACCGTCAACTTAGTTACCTGATATTTACCCTTCCGAATGAAGCTATTATGAACACGTAATTTTTGGTGATTTGCGACAAGTCGCAGAATATAAAAGGCGTAATGAGGGAGGTCTATTTACAAGCACGTCTCCACTAAACGTGCATAATGTGTTTGATGTGCCGACAACAATCAGGACAGACAAAAACGGATTATTAATTTGTTCAGAGGCGTTTGTCTTTTCATTCAAGATTTGACGGTTTCTACAAATTTGGTAGTGAGCAGATACAAATACTGTAATTAATAATATTTTCTATTATAAATGTTATAAAAAAAATTACTATGAAAGTCTAAAATTATTTTTATGTTTTTATTGGATAATTTTTATTTTTCAAAAATGGTTTATTATGTATGTAAACCGTTGTTTCTTTATAAGAACCCCATAACATTTTGTCATCGGAGTTACCGTTTACGAGAAAAAGGCAGAAAGGCTTCATGACGTCAAGTTTGGTAGCGGTTTTTGGGCAAAAGTGGATGACGCTCTCCCCGGGAGAGTGGGAACTCTTCGGATTTTCATATGGATGCCTTCTGGGAGTTCATAACCAAAATTTCTAAACTTTATAAACTATTTCTTCTTGAAAGTCTAATTTGCTTGGACTAGATTTTCATCGCCACATATCTCGAGAACGATTCAACCTAGCACCTTCTTAGGATATGATTTTTGTAGGAAATTTTATCAAATTTCATTTCTGTCCGACCTTTTGCGATTAAAAACCATTGCCTGGAGTAATTAACATAATTATGTATTATTGTGAATATTTTTTTATCCTCAGTGTTTGGTAAAATTAAAAAAAAGTATAAAGCAAGGAAATAAAACTGGGAAAATAAGAATCTCTGAAAATGACTCCTCAGGATTTCAAACAATTTTTTAAACCTTTTTAATTATTACAATTCTTTAAGTTTCCTCAAAAGTATTGAAAACTTGAACTCCAAGATTCCTTACTACCCTTCAGATTACTACAGGACTCTAGAATTGCACAATTCTTTAAGAAACCAATATTACAACCATGGTATGTCCAGTAATAAAAACAATATTAACTGTTAGTAACTATTTTATATTTTAATGATTAAATGATTAGTCTAATTTAAATATTATATAGTTATTTGTCATGTTCCGTTGAATAAAAACAAAAGTTTAATATAAAATAATTTATATTAAAATTAATATTGTTTTTAAGTATTAGATTAATTAAAGTAAAAAAAAAAAGATTTTTTAATAAAAAAAAAATACGTACATGAGCGGGAATCGAATATCGAGTATCTGGACAAAAAGCAAAAACTTTATAGACATATATAAAACATCACTGGTATATAAGCTGCACTTACATATTCAAAGCTTTTCCCTTGTCAGTTGTTAAACTGTCACAATCTTTGAGTTCTTCCCTTAAACTTGATAACAGACTTTTCCCAGGCACACCATGGTTTTTCTTAAGGTTGATGTGAGTACTAACATTTAAAAAACATTCCACCCCGTAACCCGATAGGCCAGGTTTTTTGCAGCGGGCTCTTGGACTATTAGGATCATTAGACGAAGATGTGAAAAGCCAGAGGTGGAAAATATCCGTTATTGAATAAAAATCAAAAATGATTGCTGTTTTCCAGATAACTAGGTGCTATTATTTGCAATTTATAGAGATCTATAAATTTTAGGTTAATTTTTATTTTTAATTAATATTATGCGTTAATTTTTTTGTTCTTTATTTTCTCTCTTTTTTTAGTTATTTACAATTTTTTTTTTATTAATTCAGTCTTTTTCTTTTTCTCTGTGTCTGTTACTTTACATGTTTTATGTATCTTTTGTTTCTATATTTTTCTTTCCGTAGCACTCTCATGTTATTTCCGGTCAATTCAGAAATTGTTTTTCTTGCAAATTTAATCTTTTACGTCTGTTAGGTATCACAGCATCAAGCGAACTGAGCATAGTCATCAGTATGGAATGTTACATAGACCCCGAACATCTACCTGACAGGCATTATTATTTACAAAAGGGACATCCCTTTTCGAAGGTGCTCAATTGAAAAAAACTAAATACTTTTATGTAACTCTTTGAGAACCTTAGAAAGCTTGGAAAGCGCATAATTATATTATTTAATCCGCGCACACCAATTTTGCTTCTGCCGAAGCCAGGTTCCATCAAATTGCTGGTAGGATACGTTTTTTAATTGTTTTAATTATGTAAAAAATCAGCTTTTAATATTACCATCAACTGAAATTTTTTCTACATAAATATGATTATGGCAGGAGTAGAGCGCTCTAAGGGAGACGTAGCAGATAGTACCTACATATATCTTATTAAAATATTATTAAAAAATAGAAAAAGTTTCAGCTTTTAATAATTTTAACATTTGCACGTAACATGATTGACATACATGAATCGTTGACCCGACAATGAGATGGCAGGAGTTTATTTTGTTGATAAACTTCATTAATATTATAAAATTAATGATAAACCAAGGTGTAGAAAATGTGACAATGAAAAATGTCACACGCTTCCGTACTATAATATGTAAAACAAGAACTCCAACAACCTCAGTAGATCAATGAATAAAACTTTTTTTAAACCGTTTTATTTAGCTTGCTTTGTTTGTGTCTTGTGTCTTGTGTGGGTCAAATCTAGTATGTAATTAAAATTTTACCCCTTTCCTGTTGAATTTTTTCGCCCCACGATTTTTTTTAGTCTGATCAATGCTCTAGATTGATGAGGAGAGTGGTGTGATGCCAGGTACCTCGTACCTAGATAATTATTTTTTAGCTTTTACTACATTATCTGCAATATTATGTTTCATTACAATAAAACCGTTCAACTTAAATCTTGGGGCGAGTCGAATTTCTATTATCAATCTGATCAATGCTCTAGATTGATGAGGAGAGTGGTGTGATGCCAGGTACCTCGTACCTAGATAATTATTTTTTAGCTTTTACTGCATTATCCGCAATATTATGTTTCATTACAATAAAACCGTTCAACTTAAATCCTGGGGCGAGTCGAATTTCTATTATCTACAGTCAACCGCTAATATCATTATGCATCTTCTCAATAGACAACTTATGCAAAATGTGTGCAAAAGTAAATCCGTCACTATCACCGTACGACATCACAGAACGATCATTTACAAATTTACTCAAGTTACGCTACGCCCCACGATTTTATTTTAGTCTGATCCCTGATATCTACCTTTTTTTTTAGCTATTAGTACATTATCTGCATCATTATTATGATTCTTTACAATAAAACCGTTTAACTTAAAAATGTTTTTTACTTATTTTTTTTATCGGTAAACCTAGAACTCGGTCTACAGTTTAATACTTCATTAATCATTTAATGAGTAATTTTACATTATGTGTAATTGTTAGACATAGTGCATTAATGGCACATTAATTAATTTGTGATTAGTTGCGATTTTTGTCAACGAAAAGAAAAATGTTCGGTAACACTTACCAGCTTTGTTGCATTTAAATAAATACTTCTACTAAAAATTAGTAATAGATACTTTTTATATAATTATCTTTCAGTCAAGCAGATAATCCGTGAAAAACTTCTTTTGATCTTTTTGGGTTGTGAAACCCCAAAGTTCACTCCAACGAAATTCGTTGACAGAATCCACCAGTCCGTTTATAGTGTCTATAGTGGTCTAGACAAGGCTTACGAGGCGAGGTTTCAGGTGAAAGGTAACCCCCATCCGAACACAAACTTTATTTCTATCCTTCTTTAACAAGACCTTCCACTTGACACAAAAGAGAAAGTCTAACTTACTCGCCAATCTAACTGTAAAGTATATTGTTGCACGAAATGTAGAGTTCATCATTCATTTATTCAAAAGTTGTGAGAATACGAACATGGATTTAGTGAAAAAAGTGTTTGCGGTTTCCTTGTTTGGTTTCTTGATGGAGAGTACACAGGCCCTGACAGGTAGGTGACTATAGCTGAAGGCCTCCTAATTTATAATTTCGGGTTTAAAAATTCATTACATATTGTGCAGAAACTAGCGTGGATTATAACTATTATCATATAAAATTTTAAACCATTATGGAGGTCATCAAAATGGCTCAAGTGATGTTTCTAGACATATAAGTCAAGTATGGACGGCTTTTAAAGTAAATACATATTTGGATTTCTACCGGTTTTTTCGTATTTCTAAAAAGGTTACAGGTGAATATATCGGGTCTTCATAAATTATTTATTCATCATGTTGCCTCTGGAAAGCAAAAGGTACATCTAGTTAAATTGAGAATTTTGACGTGCAAAGCCTACTGCATGTATGAATGCTGGATGGTTCGAACTGAATATTTATGATTTGGTAATAGTTTTGTTTAAAAACTGGTGACTCTTTAATTTGAACTTAGTATGAAAAACTGTGTTTTATGATCATTATTATGCCTGTCCTAACTTTCTTCTCCAAAAGGGACAATAAACAGTTTTGACGTGGAAATTCAAATTTGAGTCAGTGAAAAATAGGTTAAAAGTTTGACGATTAATCTAACAAGTAAAGTAAAAGTACCGAAATACGTTCAACTGCGATCACAAATTTTGTTGCTCACCCGTTATCGTCCCTTCGCATAAATGAGTGTTCCACTCATTACCTAAGTATTTAATTTCAATGTCTTTCAAACGTTCATTGCATTCAAATCACCCATTAGGAAGGATACATTTGTATATCGTTTCCTAGCACTATGCGTCATGAATTTCTTTGACTGAATACTCATCCAACTCCATAATCACTAATACAAAAAGAATTTGGGCAAATATCATAAGATTTAATGTTTTTGTGTAAATTATATTATTATTTTTAATCGATGGTTACGAAAAAAGTGATTTTACGGCCTCTTTTGGAGCCGTAAAGTTTTACTTTTTTGGGACTGATCTGTCAAACTCCACTTTTCTGGGACTGATCTGTCAGAATTTGACAGATGTGTACAAAAAAGTAAAACTTTACGGCTCCAAAAAAGAGGCCATACAAACACCTTTTTGGTAATCATCGCCTAAAAAAAATTTGACCAAATTTTTGAATTCTTTTGTGATCATCGCCTAAAAAACGTCGTGTGCACCTCGGCCAAAAGTGCTTTTTTGGCCTTATCTGCATTGTGTCCTCGGCTCACGCCTTGGCCACAAACAGCAGATGCGTCCAAAAAAGCAAACTTTTACGGCCTAGTACACAAATTACACTATTTTAGGGTATGATTACAAAAAAGCTGATTCTATGGCTTCTTTTGGAGCCGTAAAGTTTTACTTTTTTGTACATATCTGTCAAACTCTACTTTGTTGGGATTGATCTGTCATCCTCTACTTTTTTGTGAGTGATCTCTCAGAATTTGAGAGTAAAACTTAACGGCTCCAAAAGAGGCCATAGAATCACCTTTTTGGTAGGTAATCATCGCCTAAAAAAAATATGACAACTTTTTTAAATTATTTTATGCACCTCGGCTAAAAGTGCCTTTTTAGCCTTATCTGAATTGTATCCTCGGCTAACGCGTTTCGGCCGAAAAAGATCACTTTTACGGCCTCGATACACAAATTACTATTTCCAGGTGGTCTTAATTTTTTTGTGATTCGAAATTGACTACTATGGGTTTTTTAAACATATTCTCGAGGAAAAATCCTTTTTTGATTCTGCACACATTCAAGCGTCAAAGTGAAGACATGTTTAAATTGAATCAATGATGCATAAAGCGAATTATCAACTTAAAATTAGAAACTCGGCATCTCTTGGTAATTTTTTACGCTTTTCTTCCTCAAAGCAAATGATACACTATTTGTTGTGGTCACCTAGCAAAACAGTTGATTAAAAAATTATAACAACAAACTACACCGTGACTCCTGAAATGTGAACCGTGTTGTTTACCATTGCTTCACTTGTTTGTGGGTTTTAACACTTCAATGGTTGGGGAAGATAATAATGATGCGTTAATTCCGGGATGGTCTAAATCAGTCGAGGATTATAATATAGTTACTTTCTATGGAAAAAAATATATAGCTATACAATAAAATAACGCCAAATACATATTATATTAAATTTGTATTTCTTTCAGGTCCAAGTCATGGAAAAGTGGTCGTGTGTTACTTAGGCACATGGGCGGTGTATCGGCCAGAAAGAGGAAGTTTCACCATTGAACATCTCGATCCCTCATTATGCACTCACATTATTTATTCTTTTGCCGGATTGGACATAGCCACAGACAGTATAAAATCTTTAGGTAATATTATTCATATAATTTGGAAAACTTCCTGATTTCACGATTTCATAGATCCTTTCCAAGACCTCGCAGACGATTATGGAAAAGACGGATATCAAAAACTCACCAGACTCAAACATAGATATCCGCATTTGAAGGTGTCTCTTGCCATCGGTGGTTGGAATGAAGGCTCTGTTAACTACTCTAACATGGCAAAGGATCCCAAGAGAAGACAGAGATTTATAGCGAGTGCGATAGACTTCATCAGGTATTGTTGAACATGTACAACACAAAAAGTGGTATAGATTTTAACGAATTATCAAATGGTGGTTCTAAAAGCAGTATTATATTGAAAGTTTGGATTTTAAAGTTCAAAGTACAGCTTTTGGCAAATTTAAAAGATATATCATTCATATAGTAGTACCGTAAGAGCTCAATAACACTGGAACGTCGATAATTTTTTAGGGATATGTTTTATGTCCACCCCTGGTTTTGTGTTTCAGCAGTTGCCCAGTTAAAGGCTTTCATAAATAAAATAAATAAACTTGAAAAAATAGTTAAATAAAAGACAATTCGTCGTCCTATCTTGAGAACAATAGAGACTCCTAAGCAATTCCAAAATTGATTGCTCAAAAGCTTTACTGAATCAGCATCATCATGATCTACAGAAGACGGCTAAAATTATTATATCATAATAAATTCAATTTGTACTTTGAAAAGAAAAGAAAATGATCCTACAATTTTTTACTGTGAAGTCATACCGAATTGAAAATGAGAGATGTTACCACACAATGTTACAAATTAATGCTATAGAGATTTTGATAAACGAGGCTGAAAGTGCATATAAATGTCGGGCCATAGCAATTAAATAATCCAGTAGCTTCTGTTATATGTTATAATAAATATGATACTACAGACTGATCAACAATATGTTTCAGTTGGTAATACATTCAGATGAAAGTATAGATTTGCCTTTAAGATGGTGGAAGTTAAATGCAAGTTAGCTGACAACCAAATTACATTCTTACAAATTTTGATGTAAATTGTTGATCACTCAGTACTCATCTTTATTTAAAAAAAAAAACGAATACCTGACAGTAAAACTAAAGTTGCTCGTTAAAATATTTTTGAATGGCCACACACATCGTCAATTATTACAGTTACCGATTTCAGGAAATACAAGTTTGACGGTCTCGACTTAGACTGGGAATTCCCTGCAAAGCGAGACGGCGCCCCCGAAGACAAACTCAACTTCCTCTTACTAGTCAAAGTACGCCTAATTATAACTCAAATAAGGCAGTTGTAAAGCAAACTTTCATTCCAGGAACTTAGAGCCGCTTTTGACAAGTACAACCTTCTGTTAACCGCCGCATTTGGTGCCGGCAAAGACACCATCGATGTCGCCTACGAAGTTAAAGGCTTGTCTCTTTACCTTGATTTCATCCACATGATGTGTTACGACTACCACGGCGCTTGGGATCAGAAAACCGGCGCTAATGCACCTCTACGCAGCTCAGACGTCCTCAACGTCGAATTCTCGATCAATTATATGTTGAAACTAGGAGCTTCCCCTAAGAAATTGGTTATGGGACTCCCCTTGTATGGACGAACGTTTCTTCTCCCCGAACCGTACGACTCTGATTCCGAACGCAAACCTAAATTAGGAGCAGTGGCTAAAAATGTAGGATTCCAAGGCCCCTTTACCCGGGAGAATGGCTTCATGGGTTATAACGAAATTTGTCTAGAACTTAAGAATTCTTCAAAAGGTTGGTCGAAATTCTGGGATAGTGAATCGAGAACTCCGTTCGCGGTTTCCGGTAGTAAAGTTATAACGTATGACGATGCTCGGTCAATTCAAGAGAAAGTGAAGTTTGCGGTGGAACAAGACTTGGGTGGTGTTATGGTTTGGTCAATTGATACGGATGATTTCCATGGAGATTGTGCAGATGTTGGAGGTAATGGTCACTTTGAGAATTTCCCTCTAATGAGGGCGATTAATACCGCTGTTGCAACTTCGGTTGCGGAATTCGAGGCTGATAAAGAAAATACTATTAGTCACGGGAAAGTCGGAAGAACTTCGGCTTCGAGTTCGAACAGCAAGAGCTTGTTGTCACTTCTTATAATTTGTTTTTGGTCGATAACAATTTAATCTAGCCTATATTTATAATGTGATTTTTATAATAGCTGTGATTGTACACACAAAAGACAGGAATGAAAACATGTAAATAAATTTTTTGGTTTTAACGATTATTATTTGTATAAGAACTCACCAAATTGACACGGATCAGAACGGAGTTTGAATAGAAAAATGAGTAAATTTTTTTTTTTTTTTTAATATAGGTACCTACACACTTACTCTCTTTCGTGCGCGATTGGACCGCGTCCTTTACATGCATGCGCGGGCCAGTCTTAAATTTGTCCCTAAAAATTAGCTTTTTAAAAAAGAGAACCGACTTCAAAAAGTGAAAAATAATTCAATACAATAATGTATTATTACATGTGCTATCTAATGATCTGTTTGAAGTCGGTGCCAAGCCAAATAGTAGTTTTTTTATTATCTACTTTTAATTCTGTACTTTATAGTTCTAATAATCTATTACTAGTCGCGTCAATAAATACTCTTAGACTTACTGAAATTGGGGGAACAGGGACAGTTTTGAAAATCGTCTGTATTTTTGCATGGAAATGAATGGTGGCCATATCCAACATTTATTACGTTAATTAGATCATTTAATGAAAAATAATCGTATCGTATACTCTACATTCATTAAGTCCTTTGCGCTGATTAGCAATTAAAAGCAACAACGTAATGACACAAAAGTTTAATTTCAGCAATTACATGTTTGTGTTTGTGGTTTCTATGGGACCCAACATGAGAAAATGTGAACTAAGTTGAAAATAGAAAATTATCATTTTTACGGTCAAAACTGCAAAAAATTGAAAGGTAAGCGGTTAGTTGTATAGAGGCCTTCAATACCTTTCAAATGAGGTATCACTCGACCCATAGTGCCATTTAAGATATTGGGGCTAACGGCCCCCTCGCGAAGAGGGCGAAGCGCCGGAACTTGAAAAGCATCTGAAAAGATGTGCCCCTGGCAAATAAAATCGACCTGTTCGAGGATTTTTCAATCACAGTAATCAATTCGGAGAAATCTGGACTGGAGAGTTTTAAATGGGACAGCCTGTATATTATTTAAAATCAGAAACCTTTTGAAGTGGGGAAATAATTATTTATATTGTTTAAACACTATTTATGATAATTATATAAAAAATCATATTTTCATACAATACTTAATCTACAAATAATATACGAAAGTAAATTATAAAATTACTAGATGACCCGTCCCGGCTTCGCACGGTGATTTTATTTTCCGTTTCTTAGTGAGCGCCCACGTGGTAAAATAAATAAGTAATAAAATTTCATTGCAATTGGTTTAGTGGATTTAGAGATTACCCCCCCCCCCATCCCGTTACTCCCCTTAGGAATGGAATTTCAAAAAACTGTTTCTTAGTGAGCGCCTACGTGGTAAAAGGAGTAAGTGTGCAAAATTTTATTGCGATCTATTTAGTAGATCTAGGGATTACCTCCCCTGCCCGATTACCCCCCTGTGGAATGGAATTTTGAAAAACCGTTTCTTAGTGAGCGCCTACGTGGTAAAATAAGTAAGTGTGCAAAATTTTATGCCAATCGGTTCAATGAATCTAAAGATTAAATCCCCCGCCCCGTTACTCCCATTTAGAATGGAATTTTGAAAAATCGTTTCTTAATGAGCGCCTACGTGGTGAAATAAGTAAGTGTGCAAAATTTCATTCCAATTGGTTCAGTGGATCTAGAGATTAACTTCCCCTACCCGTTACCACCCTTTGGAATGAATTTTGAAAAACCGTTTCTTAGTGAGCGCCTACGTGGTAAAAGAAGTAAGTGTTCAAAATTTCATGCCAATCGGTTCAGTGGATCTAACGATTAAATCCCCCGCCCCGTTACTCCCACTTGGAATGGAATTTTGAAAAAAAAAAACGTTTCTTAATGAGCGCCTACGTGGTAAAATAAGTAAGTGTGCAAAATTTCATTCCAATCGGTTCAGTGGATCTAGAGATTAACTCCCCCTTCCCGTTACCACCCTTTGGAATGAATTTTGAAAAACTGGTTCTTAGTGGGCGCTTACGTGGTGAAATAAGCATGTGTGCAAAATCTTATTGCAATCTGTTCAGTGGATACAGAGATTAACGGGGCGGGAGGCCCCGTTACTTGCCTTTGGAATGGAATTTTTTAAAACCGTTTCTTAGTGAGCGTCTACGTGGTAAAATAAGTAAGCGTGCAAAATTTCATTGCAATCCATTCCATGGATCCGGAGATTTCGTGATGAGTCAATCAGTGAGTGGTATTTTGATTTTATATACAGGCTGTCCCATTTAAAACTCCCCAGTCCAGATTTCTCCGAATTGGTTATTATGATTAAAAAATCCTCGAACAGGTCGATTTTGTTTGCCAGGGGCACATCTTCTCAGGTTCCTTTCAAGTTCCAGCATTTCGCCCTCTTCGCGACGGGGCTGTTAGTCCTAAAATCTTAAATGGCACTATGGGTCGAGTGATACCTCATTTGAAAGGTATTGGATTTTTCAATCACAATAATCAATTCGGAGAAATCTTGACTGGGGAGTTATAATGGGACAGCCTGTATGTATATAGATTATGAATTGTGGATAATTTATTTTAGACATTTATAAAAAAAAAAAAATTTCATCAATACTTGTAGGAAGGAAAATTTTGAGAATTTCCCTCGATTTCCATGGGATTCCCTGATCAGATCCTGACTTTTTGACAATGGAACTACTATTCAAGAGTATACCCTTTCAAATAAAAGAAGAATTTTGAAAATCGGTCCACAATTGACGAAGAAATCGGTGAACATACATGAAGTCGGTTAATAAAAGGGAGCGAAAATTTGAGGATTTTTCTCGATTTCCATCGGATTCCCTGATCCGATCTTGACTTTTTGACAATGAAACTACCTCAAGAGTATACTCTTTCAAATAAAAGAAGAATTTTGTAAATCGGTCCACAATTGACGAAGAAGTCGGTGAACAAACATGAAGTCGGTTAATAAAAGGGAGCGAAAAATTGAGGATTTTTCTCGATTTCCATGAGATTCCCTAGTCAGATACTGATTTTTTGATAATGGAACCACCTTAAAAGTATACCCATTCAAATAAAAGAAGAATTTTGTAAATCGGTCCCCAATTGACGAAGAAAACGGTGAATATAAATGTTCTGAGGTAACAAACATTAAAAAAAAAAAACAACCGAATTGATAACTTTGTCCGTTTTTGAAGTCTGTTAAAAAAAAACTTTTATTAGATAAATATCATACATATTGTTTAAATAGTATTAATACTTATATCCCCGCTTCAAATAAATAAATAATATTAAAAAAAAAAAACAGCAAAATGGGAGCTGTTTCTGAGGACTTCCGAGAAAAAGACTTCATTGGCGCGACTATACAGTTTCTACATTTTTAAATTTCCAATCCTCTCAATGTTTTATTCTAAATAAATGTTTCATTTGTTCAGTCGTAGTTTCTTTTTCTCTTCTAATTTTTACGTATTTTTTCATTTTATCATGTATTAAATGTATTCACAAGAATAAAAGGCATAAAAGGAAACAAAGTTAAAATGTTACGAATATTCAGAAACCAAAGACACCCCTAATTGCTGATTTTTTTCCAGAGGAGGCTTTGAACTACATGTCAATTTTGTTTTCCATAGGCAACATGATGTATGAATTATTTATGAAGTCCAGACCTAAAATCACCCATTCTGTACTTTTTGGAGAATTCCTTAATTAATTATTAAGAAAATTATTTTTAATAAGAAAAGGTAAATAAAATGAAAAATACACTATTCTGCAACATTCGCTATTTCTTGAATGATTTCAACAATTACTTCTTACTAAATGATTTTAAAGGATAAAATGAGCTGATTTATTATGAAATATTTTTATTACAATATAAATACAGTGAGCGGCAAAAGTATGGAATAGATTAATTAAAAATTAAACAATTTTTTTTTCAAAAAAATCTTTAGACGGGTTAATTTTAGGTTATAAAAATACATATTTTTAAACCGAATAAAGTTCCAAGCAGTCATTTGTTTTTGAGTGGTGACGTCATCGATATTTTTTTAAATAGAAAACCCCTATTTTTTCTTGATTCTGATAGACCCTTTAATTGTCTAAAAATGTTGTTATCTTACATAAGGAAAGTTTTGAAAAAAAAAGTTGCAAAATTTTTATAACGAAAGCTTGTTGACAATAAGCAAGTCTATGAAGAAATTCCTTTTGGACATTATGAATTACTTCTTCACTAATTCTACTTATTTCGTATCGAATCCTAGTTTTTAAATCTTCTAGATCCTGTGGCCTAACATAAATCTTAGACTTTAAATAACGACATAAAAAATAATCAAGGGGTGTGAGATCTGGAAACCTTTCAGGCCACTCTATCGGTCTCCCAATTCACCTCCCAGGAAACCAATTGTTCAAGGAATGGCAAACAGGAAGTGCAAAGTGTGAGTGTGCACCGTCTAGCTGGAACCACAAATCATCATTTACTAAGGTCTGATCATTGTCAATTGGAAGATTTTCTACAAGGACGTATCTTCGTTAATTTTTGGACGACCCGTTCTTCTAAATTTATTTTCAATTTTACTGACTGTAGATTGGCTGATGAGTCTATCTGGATATTTTGCATTGAACAAATTGCAAACTTCTTGTTGAGTTCTAGTTTTATCCCCGCACCCAATCAAAATTAAAATTTCTATACGCTGTGTTAAATGAACCATTTTCGAAAACGTTTTGTAAAACAATTTACACATACAAATGAAAGTGACAGTACCATTTGACTGTTCGATTTACCTACTTGATTTTTTGACTTGTTTTGGTTTGTCATAAAAAATCCATTTTTTTTTCTCCAAACTTTCATTATGTAAGATAACAAAATTTTTATACTGCCGTTTAGACAATTGAAAGGGCTATCTGAATCAAGAAAAAAAAATAGGGGGTTTCTATTAAAAAAAAATAACGATGACGTCATCACTCGAAAACAAATGATGGAATTTTATTCGGTATAAAAATATGTATTTTTACAACCTAAAATTGACCCGTCTAAAGATTTCTTTGAAAAAAAAATTTGTTTAATTTTTAATGAATTTATTCCATACTTTTGCCGCTCACTGTATATTTGACAAAAATATGGGTTAACATTTTTTTAATAATTTCTGAAAATATTAATTTCATTTAAATTTAATATTTGGTTTTTATTTAGGTACAATTATTGAAATAATAATACAAATACATTTTGTGTTCAAATTGTTTATATTTGTCCATGGTCTTTATAAATTAATATTTCATACATTCAGTTAGGCTTTGAACGTCAAAATTCTCCATCTAACTAGTCTTGATATATCGGATGTATAATGGATTTTGAAACAGGAATTTTATTTGTAAAATTGAAAATCTGAGAATATTGTGCTACCTACTATTTTTACTACAGTAGTAGTCTAACTATTCGAAAAATAGACGAAGCTATTCTCAACCTAATTCATACTGAATCATTGCTCCCACGCATGCGCATTGTGCATTTGTAGTTTTTCTGTATATAGAATATTCTTTATGCATAAAGACATCATTAGAATTGCTTTTTTATATCTCTCAAAACCTCGTCGTTTAGGAAAAATATCGTTTAAGCCAATTGTTTAAGATATCGTGCGTTCACGTCAAGTGGGCCATGGATTAAAAAACGTATGGCGTAGATGGTGACAAATTTGTCAAATGACATCTGACATTTGACATATCAGATTATTAGATTGGGAAAGTTTTTATGGTGGTGCACCATCCACGTGGCCAGACACTGAAGCCAAGCCCCCGTGCACCACTAGTCAGAGCTTGTGAAGACTCCTGTCCTTCTATCCACATTTAATAATGTAACATTGCCTAAGCCGGGCGGGTTCGAGGATTTAAAGAAATTCTGATGCACACCGTAGTTACTGACTTTTATTAAAAAGACTAACTTTTCACTATGTACAAACATTCACGATAACACGCTGACCACTTGTTCACGATGCTACCAATACACTACTCCACAGAGGAGGTATAACCATACCCTTCTCTCTGCACTACTCTGCTCCGTCGTTTGTTCCCTTCTTAAACCCCTCCTGACGTTCTCGATTCCTTCTATTCCGGGAATAATGAGATCATCCTCTTTGTACGAGCGTCGTATGAGTATGAGATCACCGCGACAGAATCTTCTAGGCTCATGAGAGCATCTTCTGTGAACAATTATTCGCAGACGTTCTCATGTGGACTGTTCTAGATTAATCACGTTACCATACGTGGTGACATCATCCGCTTCCGGTGCCGTCGTCTCAATAATGTCAGTGTTGTTTACCCTTAATAAGCACTGCATGCGTGTGATTTAAATGCAGACATGACTTGATGATTCCAATGCTTGCTTCGTCGTCGATTTTTATCGAACGCACGTTTTTAAATGTAAAATGATTTTGAAGACAAAACAAATAAAAAGTTCAGTATAAAATTCAGTTGAAGAAATAAATTTTGATGCAAAATTGAAGAGAAATACATAAGAACAGAGGATTCATAATGAAAAAGAAAAACACTGTCTGACAAGAAGAAGACACCTAATATAAACAAATATGTTGTAACGACGATAAAAAACAAAGTAAAAACATAATATGGACAATGAACTGTTTCTTGGATTGCATAACGAAGAAAGATACAAATGTATATGTACATATATGTAAAAGTACCAAAAAAAGAATTTTTTTAAAACAAAGAGAAGACAAAGAAATTAACCTGAAGTGATAAGAAGGGGAATAAAAAGTGAAATCGACAGAATGGAAAATAGGCATCAAAACGACAGTAAAATAAAGAAGAGAAGAAATTTAGCGGTGGCAAGTGGAAAGTGGAATAAAGGAGTAAATGACAAAAAAGTAGTAAAACCGAAAAGCAGAACTATAAAAAAAATCGAATACGAGACAAAAAGAAATGAGTTGATAATAAATTAGGCAAGGACCTACAGACATAGCAGTTCAATTATTATCAGATTAGATATAAGAATCTCCGATTTTTTACTGATTCGGTTAACTCAGTGAAAAAAAAAAGTGTCTAATCATCAAGGGGTCTCAACCAGCAGTACGTAAAAAATTGTAAGTTCAGTCTAGACCCTAATTTTAAATTATCTTTTTTGTTAATTCACTTATTTGTACCCCAGATTCAGGTGAGTCAAACACAAATAACTTGAGTATTATTACATAATATATTTGACTAAACTTACCATGTACACAGATGTACACAGAACACTTAGAATATTGCTAATAATGTATGTTATAATATATACATAACACTAGCACCGAAAAATTTTACATTTATTCCTTTGTGTCTGTATACTGACTAGTACTTGTCACATCTCTCAAAAATTCTAACAATACATATTAAATAAATGCATCAAATTCCGGTGCCGAAATTGGGTAGGGAACGTATTTTTCACAATACACACACATCAAATAGTTAATTACTTAAAAATAAATTGATGACGAGTTACATTTAAAGACAGTGATGTAAACAGAGTGTTGAATAAAAATTGAGATCACATATCGTTTCGGAATTATGTTAGAAAATACGGACCTTAATGACAGTAGGCCTGAATCGTTGAATAAAGCCCAAATTGGTGAACACTGATTTTACATAAGATCTTTTGTGAAAAAGTCAAACCCAACAACACATTTATTAACAATATCTAATGACCAAAATCCACGAAACCGTTCAGGAATTTCAAGTAAAAATAATTTATAAGTGGATATCAAGAATGTACAAGTGTGGTTAAAACATCCTGAACTGTTTTGATGGACGTTCATAGAGTATACAATTGCTAAACTTAAATAACTGAAATTAAAAATAAATAACATTTATGTACAGTTTATAAACATGGTACATCTCATTAAATAATAAAATTACTTCTATATAATTATATATCACTATTTTTTATTATGTAAAGTGCGAAATATGCTAATAAATTAAACGTTACAAAAACTATAAGATGATTTATCTTTATACTCCCAATATAGCTTCTCTTTACATTATGTTAACAAAGACAACGGGGTATACGTTAAGCAACTCAATAATTGTACTAACTCTTCATTCAGTAATAAAAACAACAATCAATAGGTAACAACGACGACTTTTGTTTGTCTTATTTAATCTCCCATAAAGTTGAAGTATGTATTTTGAAATACTAACAGTGTAGAATAACACATCAATTTAATACTCACTTGTGTAACTAGATTGTATGCTGAGGCACATACATTTGAATATTTAAGGCTATTTTTATAATACGCGATTTGTCAGTTCATATGGCTGTTCAAACTGACGAAAAAACTAATAACAACGAAAATTTACACTTTCATATCTCCAAATTATTGTCTTGTGACACAAAAACCAACTCAAGTATTACTTTATACATACATATATGTAAGGAATCGGTTTTACCGTGCAATTGAATAAATGAAGGCTTACATCCTAACATACGAGAGGATAAGAAGAGACGTGAAAGAACAACAACAAGTGGAAAGGCCATGGTTTTCTTAGACGCCTGTTATACATTGAAACGTGTTTCGGAACCGTCGGCCAACATAAGAGTCACCGTTCTGTTGTTTATCCAAATCAGTCTTGCCAACCTCATGGGATTCAAACGGGCCACGTCCGCAATGGGGGCGGTACTGTACGACTTGATACACCTCGTCTGTGATTGTCCCAAACCAAACATGCCTAAAAGAAATTCTTGATTTCATATTGTTGTTTTTAAATGGTTTACCAACTTTGTGTGTAATTTATTTGTCAAAATACCTGCTGAGTGATCAAGATTACAAATTTGAGTTGGCAACAATAGAATTTACATGAAAATTGGTAATACTGTGATTTGGTTGTCAGCCGATAACGGATAGTTGACAGATAACTGCCATTCTGCCAACTTAAAAGCAAAAACAAATTACTAATTTTAGTGGATCCGATATATTTTTGTGAACTTTTTTCCCAAGTTGACGAAATTATGCGCATTTATTTCACGTAAATAAAAAATAAGCTACCACTCACCTGTACTGGTTTGCCAGAAGCACAGTTTGTTTTCGCCGCAAGCATAACTGACTAAAAATTTCCCATCGGGACTAAATGCAGCCGCAGTCACAGCTGAAGAATGAGCATGAATTGAAGTACATTTGCCTTGCCTCAACTCATACATGGTTAAAGATCCTGCATTCGAACCAACTACAATTTTTTTTTTTAGAAAAGGTAAAAATCAAAATGCATGTGACATTACCGGCAATTCTTCTAGTTGCAGGACAATGTGAAACTTGATTAAACCGACAAACTGCAGGAAAAACGTCTTGTAGACCTTTATTTTTCAATTGACTAGGATCAAGACAGTGTAGTATGATGTCCATCAACTGTAAGTGTTTATTAGGAAAAATCTTCATTGGACACGTCACACTTACCTCAACTAAGAGATCACTCATCTCATTCTGCATTTTATCGATTAATAATTCTACACCTCGCAAAATTTCAGGTTTGGCTTTATGCAAGACATTATTACTCATGTTGATATTCAAAGTTTGGGCGTTTTGTTGCATGGCGTTGTATCGAGCTACTTCTTTTGCCATCGTTGTAATGAAGGCGGCGGGCCTAAAAAATGGAGTCAAAGAAAAGCAAGTGTTGAGGTCTTCATGAATGAAAAGTGGTAGGTAATTGGTCAACATAAATAAAAACACTAGTAGTAAAAAAAATCCTAGAAATGGGTTTTTTACCATGATAAAGTTTTTAACACAGTAGCTTGGATGGGCATGAGTGCACCGGTAGGTATACTAAAGAAAAGTAAAAAAATTAGACGTTAGTGTGACTCAATGTCAAACTTTAAACTAATTGCAGAAGAGAACGGAAGGCCCAATCCCAGTTCTGACACCGCGAGAGGGCTTGAAAAAACAGTCCCGATTTGGGGGATATGCAAAAAGTCGAAAAAAAAAAGTCGACTCCAAGAATCACAATGAAATATTCTATAAGCTATAACAAAAAAGCATTGTTTGTTACACGTACCTAAAAAGTTTTTGCGGACTCATCTGCTATTCCAGACTGGTTTCGTCTAGTCCGGAAACAGCAACGATTCGTCCCGCAAAAACTGTATTTTAGGTACTTATAACAAAAATATCTATTTGAATCCTTGTGATTATAAGGTTATTGAACTAAATGCCGTAAGTAAGATTGGATCTATAAATGAAAATAATGAGAATAATGTCAATAATGTTCTTGTGATCCCTGTTTGTGGAAGTCTGATCTCACTTCTGAAAGACACTACAATACTACCTACCTTGCAGTCGCAATAAGAGTGAGTGCATGTCTAGCCGTCCGACAGGAATCAGCTTGCGGTGTCAAAGGCAACCCGTAAGTCATACTCGGCACTAATCTGTCAGCTTCCGAGCAAAGTTCTAAAAGACCTGCAACCTCAAAAATAATATCAACTACTTAAAAAATAGCCTCAGTACCTAATAACACTTTACTAATATCTAAAAACGGTGCCCACACCGTAAACCCTCTACCAATTAAATCGATAGCTGCCCTCCTTAACGGAATGTGTGCTGGCAGTTTAGCTGAAGGTGGCGCTAATAACAAGTGCGATAACGCCATTGCAGTCAGTCTTGCTAAATTATTATTGCCTTGACCAAAACCTTCGACCACCGAACTCTTTCTTCTATCTTCGCTTGCTCGTCTTTTGTTGTTATCGACACCTGTGATGTCTTGGCCGAATTCGGCACCGATGACACCTAACAAGATTACGGCAGTCGATTGTTTACGTTTTAGTTCAGAAAGACTGGAAGGTTTGCGTACTTGTTCTTCTTCTTCCTCTTCGAATTCCTCTTCCTAAGAAAAAATTGTATGGTTAAAAAATAAAATTTCTTTTTAATAAATACCGCCGTTTCAGGTGATTGTTGCATTTGGTTGGAGTTGACGTGATTCATGCCAGGTGATGATACTGCATGCTGATTGATAGTTTCAGATTGTGTATACAGGGGGAGGTACTGTGCCCAAGCGTCCACGAGAGCCTTGCGGCCCTTATGTCCCATTCTATGTGGAAAACAAATCAAAAACTTAAGAATGTTACTAACAAAAATACAGGGTAATATGTAGTTGATTTTTTTTATCTCGTTGTTACGTCGCGAATGCATGTTGTTGATTAGTCGAATTTACATACATTACAACGACATGAATTCGTGACCAGTTTGCTACATAAAAATTCGATTTATCACTCTCAAGCTTTCTGGCGAGTTTTGATTGTTTGGAATTGGCAGATTTATTTATTTATACGATATACAGGGCGTTTCAATCGAAACAAGCCACCCTCAATAACTTTTAAGGAAAAGAGATTTGAGCAAAATCTAAAAACAGGTCAATTTTAACCTCCAGGGGGACATGTTTTGATGCAATAGTAGGCACGCTTGGTGCAACGCCATACCCTAAGGTTACAAGATTTTTGGAAATCTAGTAACTTTACCATACCCCTGACAGGAGCGACCCCTATTTTTTAAATAGGGAATAGGGGCTGAGTAACACGTCGTTTGAAAGGTCTTTTAATTCTCTTTTCAATCACATAATTATGTTTTTAATTCCATAATCTATAAGTTAGTGATTGAAAAAAACAAAACAATTTTTTTACGGATTTGTTTTGTATCTAGACAAGCTCGCAATTAACGAATACGGTATGTATTCACTTTTCAACAAGTTATAAACACTATTTTTTGAACAACACTAGGTATACACTTACATTTTCAAAATCTTATTAAATTTATAGTTACATTATCGTTAATAATATTAACTCAAATCAAAAATAAAATTACTTAGTCCTAGCGGGGACCATGTCTGATTTTAATTTATGAACTGTTGAAATCTAAGATTCCTGAATTCTCAAATTTTGAACTCTTCTTTAATCAAATTCCAGTTTGGAAATTTGAATATTGCATTTTCAAATTTATAAACGTTTAAATAACAAATTAGTGAATATGTAAATTTGTAAAGCCGTTCAAACTTCATATTCCTGAATTTGTCAATTTTTAAACGTTCAAATTTTCAATTTCTAAATTTTTTAATTTAAATTGATAAATTAAAGTCAAGTTGTGAATTTGTAATTTGTAATTTTATACTTGTAGTTAATTTTATGTTTTACCGACAATTTTTGTGATTATAAAGAGCTATTTATGGTATAAGTGAATAAAGACAAATTCTACCCATGAAAAAACAGTTTAGCACACAAGCCGAGTGTGATAATGTTTTTGAGTGGATAAAATTTCTTTATTCACGTGTATCATACAATATTTTTTCCAATTTCGAATTTTCAAAAAATTGTATTGCTTAATTCATTTACATAAATGTTAATTGTACTATAACTAATAGAAATCAAAATAAAACGGAAATCAAAGTGAAACACTTTGGTGGTGGGGATGGAGTAGGTAGTAGGTATACCAGCGGGTCAGATGGTAGCTACGCCCCCCTGTCCCAAGGGAGCACCCTTTCTCAAGGGGACCCTCCTGTCCCAATCTTCTTTCTAGTTTCACTTCAGTCGTGTGCTTATAAAAGTGAGGCACACAACATTTTGTTTTACTTATTTTTTTAATCGTGGGAAATTTTTTTTCGACCTTCTTTTCAAATAAATAACTGTTACTACAAGCTTAACAAATGATGTTTTATGCGCCATGCAAGTTCTTTCGTTAATAACTTATTTTATAAAAAATCTTATAGCGACACGTGTTGGCAGGAATGACATTGACATCCAAATCCAATCCAATTTTTTTAGTTTAATTTTTGGTTTCTTAATCATAATTGTCATAATTTCTTTATTAACAGTATAATTTTTAACAATATGCGATAAAAGTTTAAAATAAAATATTTTTAGACGACCGCTGATGAAAGTAACCATATCGACGGAGCAACCAACTTGTTGAAAATTGACATCAAAATAGTTACAATATGAAATATATCGCAGCGCTTCCGGTTCTATATCACACTTCTGATATCATTCCATTATCATAAAGTATTGTAACCTTATTTTGTAGGTTTATCATCGAACACGTGGACCAATGGTTGACAATTTCAATATAAAATTCAAACGTCAAAGTGACAATAAAGCATGAAAATTTTCAAAATGACTAAAAAATTACGTCCAAGATTTTCTATCCGCTGCTGTAAATAATTGAGGACTTTCGAAATTAGAAAACAAACAAACAGTAAAAAAACCAATAAAAAGAAAAAGAGATAAAAGTCAATGTCAAGTTGACAGCCAAAGCGTAAATATTCAACGAATAGTTAACTAGTATCCTAGGAACACTAACTGCGACTTTATCTTATATATTTAAATATAAATACTGAATTATTATTATTATTAAATATACAGGGTAGCGCAAAAGTATGGAAATACCTGAATGTCTCAAAAACTGTCCCATCTAAACCAAATTTTGCAGGTATAATATCTACTTGGTGTAATTTTTTCATAGTTGCACTATCATTTGTTTTCGAGATACAAAACCAACTTATATTTTTTTAAATAGCAACATAGGGTGAAAATAACCTTTTTGTAAAAAGCATTTTTTTCTGAATTTAACGATGATCAGGGTTCTCAGCAAGGTAGCTATATAAAATTCCCTGATATTTCCAGGTTTTCCAGGATGCTTGTCAGAATTTTCCAGGTTCAAAAGTACAGGAAAGTAACATATTATGTATTTTATTGCAGTGAAAACATAAAACATAAAATAAAGACTATTATGTATATCAGGTGTCTCAACTAAAATTTGTACCCCCCAACAATTCCAATTTCGAAAGACTCGGAAGAAAACGCTCGAATAGGTCAATTTTGTTATCAAGGGGGACCTAATTGTACCAAACTTTCAAGTTTTAGATCTCACCCCTTGAGCCAGGGGAGCCACCCCAGGACTTTCTTCATGCAAATTTTCTACCAATATTTGTTTATTAATGGAAAACCCAGACTCTACAGTGGCATTGCCATGAGAGAGAATTAAAAATAACTTCCAATAACTCAGGTTTACTATCAATTTTGTCTTTTGAAGAAAATATCTAGTCTATCTGAACATTCATCAAATTTCTTGCATTCATTTGTAAAAAAATGATCAGATATCAGATCTCTGTACTGTGCATCAGCTTTTTCAGCAACATTACTGCTGATTAGCCCCTTATTGTATAAAATCTGCAGCATACTTCTAAAACAGCGTTTAGCCACTTCAAAGTCTCATAATTGAGGCAACTAATGTATTCTATAAAATCGTATTCAAAAAAACTTCAAAATTAAAAAAATTATATTTTCGTCATAGTTCATTTTAAAAGATGGCTGTTGATTGTATTCCAGGTGGCTATAAAATTTCCCTGATTTTTTCATATAAACAGCCAAAATTCCCTGATAATTCCCTGATTTTTTTTTTAAACTTTCAAATTCCCTGATATCTCCAGGTTTTCCATATTTTCCAGGTGGCTGAGAACCCCGGATGTGCTATAATAATTCTACTTTTTGGCATTTGTCTGCAAACAAAAATTAATATTTTTTTTTTATAAATTATTATTATTATTAAACTCACGGCTGCAAATATTATTATTTGTGCTGTAAGAAAATAATAATATGCCATCAAACCTAATAGTATTACTAAAAAATCTGTCTTTTACAATACATGTTCAAAATGTTGACCATTAATTTGTTGACAAAAATGAATTCTATTAACAAAATTTTGTAACACATTGCGTAACATGTTGGAAGTGATGCTAGCAATCTCTTCTCTTATTAGTTGCTTTAAATATTCAAAATCAAGTGGTTTTCTGGCATAATCTTACATGACCCCACAAAAAAAATTGAGAGGTGACAAATCAGGAGACAGATCTGGCCGGCCATTCTCCTGCCGATTCACCTGCCGACAAACACCTCATCTAAATGACGTCGGAATTGTTGACTAAAATGGGGTGGAGCTCCATCTTGCTGGAACCAGGTTGCTACGGCAGGTACATTTCGTCTGTCATAATTTGGAAAAAGCTGTGTAAGACCAGGAACAATCTTAGTAGAGGAGTTTTGTTAAGAATTCATTTTTCTCAAGAAATTAATGATCAACATTCTGAACATTCATTAAAAAACATATTTTTTTAGTAATACTGTTAGGTTTGATGGCACATTATTTTTTTGCAGCACAAATAATAATATTTGCAGCCGTGAGTTTAATAATAATATTACTTTATACAATTTTTTTTTTCTGCAGGCAAAGACCAAAAAGTAGAATTATTATAGCACATCGTTAAATTCAGAAAAAAATGCTCTTTTCAAAAAGATTATTTTTACCGTATGTTGCTATTTAAAAAAAAAAGTTGGTTTTGTATCTCGGAAACAAATGACAGTGCAGCTATGAAAAACATACAACAAGTAGATATTATAGACCCCTATATATCTGCCAAATTTGGTTTAGATCGGACTACCAGTTTTTGAGATATCCAGGCGCTTCCATACTTTTGCGCTACCGTGTATATTAAATGACGAGCTACATCGTTAAATTCATAAGATTATTTAAAAAAATATGGTTTAAGCTTGAACCTGAGCTACTTATAGAAAATTAGAAGATGCACGCTCAATATTATTCAACTGTTCAGATGAAGTGTAAAATCTTAGAAGCTAGTTCATTGCAGAAATTATACATAGTGCGGCAATAAACGTCACACAGACCAAAGTCTTAAATTTAAACAACAGTTTAACGTTTCGCTGAAAGCGAGCGTTAATCATATAAAAAATAAGGACGTTCAAAAAGTACTGTAGAGGATAAGTATTATTAGATCGATACCCGTATTCGAACCACTTTAACTTGTTGCTTAAATGGTTTCAACAATTGAGGGGTGCAATGCATAAACCAGTATAATACAATATAATACAAAATGTTTAGTTTTAGTTTTTACTATTGTCCTCCATTCTTAAAATTCAATAAAAATATCATTTTAAATGTTTGATTAATTCTTGTTTCGTTTACTTCTTTTTTTTTTTTTTTGTAAATACTTTGCATAAACCAGTCAAGTCCATTAGTTTTTTCGTTATACTTAATCTACTTTTTGCCTTTCAACTTTTTAGTAGTTACAAATTAATGATAAATGTACATTCAAATAGGATGAGATACCAAAAAAAAAAACTAAAAAAAAACACTTTGACCGCAAAAAGTTTTTTGTCTCTCCTGAACATTTTACCGAAATGGACATGACGGGTTTATGCATTGGACCCCTCAATTGAGCTCCTTTATAAATTTTATTTATGTCATTCGAACCCGATTGCAACAGTTTTTAAAAACCGCGCGACATTGACAACTTTTTGTGCTAACAAGAGATAATAATTGGTTCGCTACTTTTTCGTCTTCTGCTTTGTTACTCACCGTGACAATTCCGCCAGAAGCAAAGTCTGGGCAGCCTCCCTAACCTCGACGCAGTGGTGTTGCCACCTCTTCGCCATCATCTCAACTTGCGGCCTCTTAAAGTTCTTCGCTCCGGCTTCGACAACCTTATCTGGTAAAAGCACACAATGTAAAGTCGCTAGCAAGGACCAACCCTGTTTAATTTGTGCTTGTTGCTGAGTATACATTTCTTCGTGTTCTTCGTCAGTCTTACTCCAATTAACTCGAGTTGATTGCCTGTGCAACTTCCTGTTCCTCTCTTGTTCGGGAACGAATGTGGCATTGCTCATCGACATTAGCGTGTGACTTAAGGCGATAATGGCCAATAAATGGTTGCTCGTAAGGGTCGTACTCAATTCCCAGTGCATATGAGATGTGAAAATCCTAGTCAAATGTTCCCGTTTTACGAGCTCTGGAGGATACATATTTGTGAATTTGTCTTCCATGGGTAGGTCATCTGAGACACTTTCGTCGTCGACTAAAATGGCGCTGTTCCATGTGGGAAGGAATAGGGACATTTGGTTCGCTTTTGATAAGAGCCCAAACGAAATTGGCACCATGGGTCTGAGAAGCCCCAATTTCACTTGACAGACTCTATCGAGGTCATTATCTAAACCCCATGAATGGAGAAGGGAAAGAAGAAGTTGCGCGATTTCCATCCCATGCGTCGTATCCAAAGGACCGAGCATTGGCTTACAGTTCGAACGTGAGCTTCCATCCGTCCCATCTAAGAGGAAAAATAAATTCGTAAAAAACTATTCCATTCAAAAAAACCTTTTGCATAACACGTATTTTATTTTAACATTTAAGTATGCCGACGACCTTGCCGAAATAACAAGATCAACGTGGGTGTGGTCCGGGTGTTCCTGAATCAGGCGATAACCTGACGTGGCTCATATAAAAAACGTATTATCCGGTAAAAACATGAATTCCCACAATGCGTTATTAAAAATGTTACTCCAGTTTCATTTATAAAAATTCTAGATGGGATGATCCCACTACAATACACGGATGAGACAAGCGTGCACACAAATATTACAACTAGCTCCCGGCAAGGTATTACGATACAATTAAGAGCGAAGTCTTGCCTTAAAGGTCAATGTCAAAATTATAAAATAACAAATTGGTGTCTGTTCTATGTGGAATTAAAATTTCCAGTTTTATGTAATTTAACACATTAATTGATAATTTAAACTAGTCTAAAACATAGATGAAAGGACAATGACTCACACAGCTCTAAATTAAGCGAGTTCAAGGGCTGGGAAGTACAAAAATTGCTGGGAATACATGATTGTACAGTCCTTTCAGAATCAGTTACCTAGTCCTAAGTTATTCCCTCCTTCAAGTTACAGTCCCTATTTTGAAGGATAAAAAAACTACATCAATATTAATATCGACAGAGATTTTTTTACCTACGAACATAGTCGATATTGATATATAGTATAGTTCGAGATAACGGATATTTTTTATAATGTTCAAACAAATTTTGGCGCAATTGAACATGAATCTTCTTGAAACTGATGTCTATCAGTAAAAGAAACATTTTTTTATATTGTCTTTTTTTTTTGTAAATTAATAAATGCTGTCTATAGATTGATCTCGATTATTTATCATTGAACTGATATGGTTGGTTTTAAATATTGAGATGTTACAATAACGCAAATTGCTCCCTGTAACAAAATACTCAAATCCTAAAATTCGATTGACCAACATATTTGTTAAAACTCTTAAAACTTAGTAGTAGTTAGTATAACACATAAAACTGTCACTTGTAAACGTTTAATTATTAATGATATTTTTTTGCTATTCTGAAACTCTTTCCATTTCGATACATCGTTTATCACTCTTTCCTATTGACCAAAATCTAGGGAAAATCACACCTATGCGAAGTTATAATAAATATTAATGTCACGCAGCTTAAGGCAAACGAGTAAATACTGGGCGTATACCGAACTAGAGACAAGGGTACCATCAGATTGGTATAAAATGAAGGAGTCAAACTCATATCTTTCAGTTGACTCCTGAAATCGACCAAAACACATTCAACATGAAAATCTTGGTAGGTAACAACTGAGTCCTCCTTAATTTGAAACTAAACAATTTTTTTACATTTTTAGGTTGCCCTCTCGTGCCTTTTGGCTGTCGGTTTCGCCAAACCTTCGGTCGCCCCTCTCGCCTACTCTAACGTAGTTGCCCATCAAGTAGCTACCCCAGTAGCCGGCCCTCTTGCCTACTCATCCGTCCAAGTCTCCCATGGAACTCCCTACTTTGCCCAAACTTATGCTGCTCCTGCTGTCGCGGCCGCTCCTGTCGTTGCCCAAACCTACGCTGCTCCTGCTGTAGCTGCCGCCCCCGTGGTCGCTCAGACTTACGCTGCTCCTGCTGTAGCTGCCGCCCCCGTCGTCGCCCAGACTTACGCTGCTCCTGCTGTAGCTGCCGCCCCCGTCGTCGCCCAGACTTACGCTGCTCCTGCTGTAGCTGCCGCCCCCGTCGTCGCCCAAACTTATGCTGCTCCTGCTGTGGCCGCCGTAGCCGCCCCAGTCGTTCAAAAAACCCAATACCACGCCCAAGACGAACTCGGCCAAGCTTCTTACGGACACGCTGAACCCTTCCAAACCCACAACGCCGTCCAAGACGCCGCCGGAAACAAAGTCGGCTCCTACAGCTATGTCGCCCCCGACGGTCAAGTAATCGCCGCCAACTATGTCGCTGACGCTTTGGGCTACCGTGTTGCCACCAACGCCCTCCCCGTCGCACCCGCTGCAGTCCCCGTAGCCCCAGCTGAAACCCCCGAGGTTGTTGCCGCCAGAGCCGCTCATTTGAACGCTCATGCTCTTGCCAGATCTCGTTCCCGCAGAAGTGTGGTCGCCGCATATGGTGCCCCCCTCGTTCACAGCGCCTACGCCGCTCCCGTCGTTAGCACCGCTTACGCCGCCCCCGTCGTTAGCACCGCCTACTCCGCCCCCCTCGTCAGAGCCGCCACCTTGAGCACCGTCGTCAACACCCCCGGACACGCTGTCTCTTACCACGTCTATTAAATTTTGATATCGGCATTGAGAGGATTTGAGTGTTAAAAATCGGATATTTTCTATTGGCGAAGATAGTTACCGCACTTTTAACACTCAAAGTAACGAACAATAGTCAACTTTAACTCTGGGAGTTAACACTGTATGAAGTTTTGTAAATGTTATGTAATAAACAACGCACCAAGTTTATAAGCGATTTTCTTTAACAAATGTAAAACAACCACCAATTAGAGAAAATCCTACCTTTGTGAATATCACCTCCTTGCTTGAGGACACTTTCGGCTTTCGCTTGAATTTTCGTATGGACTGTTTCCGCCCCCTCTTTCATTTTAGCCAAAATTCCTGTATTTGAAAGATCACATTAACATAAAATATGCTGCTACACACACAATTGAAAAAAATTAAACACAAGCTCAAAACTATACACAACTAGCCACAAAATTGTTTACCATGCTTGTCTTTTTCCTTAATCATTCTTTCCATATTTTCAGCCTTATCTTTCACTTTTCCAAAGAAGTCTTAATGCAAACAGACAAAAGAGTCAAGTTACTTAGCTGTACCCAATAGTGCCATCAGAAAAGATAAATCATTGCCCTTGAAACATTTTTTTCGACGTGTCGCAAAAGTCCACACCTTGGCAGTGTCTACTCCAATAATAGTTTGGTCATTTATAGGGTTTAGAACAATATATCGGGTCTTCATAAATGATTACCTCTGGGGAAACAAATGTACATGTAGTTAAATTGAAAATTTTGGCATTCAGTCTACTGAATTTATAGTAACGTGCACGATAATCTAACACCCATAAAACGGGGTCTATTGCCCACAATTATCTTGACAATGGAGGACTAAACCCAGCCATAAATTTCCGAGACCAAAGTGTGGCTCACTCCGAGAGCATTTTTGAATGCGTGAAGCCACGACCGTACTTGAAAATTGTGTTCAAAACGTTTTACACCGAAACTATCATAAATAAGTAATGTATTTTATTTTTAGTTACTATTTAAATTACTATTGTACAACTACCATAATATTGTAACTGTATAATATTCAGTGTGAAACGAAAGTAAAGCATCCAATTTATAAAATGAGAAAATAATAATCACATGCACAGGTCAAATTTCAGTTAAACGTGTATTGCTATAAAAATAAATTGTGGCCCAGAAATTTCGAGTCCGTTCCGTTTCATCCACCAATAAACAAGCAACTCAAAGACGTTGCCGCTTTCTGTTGCTTTACAACCCTGAACATTTCTCATTGTGCATCTAATTTGAGGCAATGGGCCCCGGTTTTATAAGTGTTAGATTATCGTGCCTCGTACTTTATGAATCATTTATGAAGACCCTGTATAACAAAGTAAAATTGAAAAATTGTGAAATATGCACCGTCTTTCAATAATATAAGTATAATACCTCTATATACTGTTGTACTTTAAAAAAAAAATGAGAACTTTTTTTACACGTTCTGGAAGGTGCTAAAATGCTTCTGTTAGAAAATTGTGATTTAAATTCCGACCACCTAAAATTGTCCATTGTTCCCTTCATTAATTTTTTATAGACTGTAATTTAATATAACAATGGAACAAGTACTCAAGGGCAACGACCATTTAAACAAAAATCCACTCACCTACTATTTTTTTATGAGCGTCTGGACTAGCACTCTGTGTGAGAGCAGCCACTTTCAGATACTCCGATTGTGCAATCAGACCTGCTGCTTCCAAACTTCCCGGCGACATCATCGCGTACTCTTCATTCAACAATTCTATAATTAACGCTTCAATGTCAAAGAATAAAATGTGACTTTCGGCGTCTTTTGGATTAGTCTTCACCCCCTGAATCCCAAGAGGAGAATTATGCGTTCTTTGCATGTGAGGATCGTCGGTATTGGCATGAGCACCTAACTGTTGTAACTGGTGAAGACCCCGTTGTGTGGCGTGTCGAATGGCAGAGAGGTTTCTGTGTCGCAAACCCCTTAAAGACACAATAAATTAAAGCCAAACCTATGTGTTTAAAAAAAACTGCACGGATATGTGTTTGTGTGTGTGTGAGTTAAGCCCACTCAAATTTCGAGTGACGGGCGATCACTAGTATAAATCAATACCTGAAGAAGTGAACTGCTGGGTTAGCTAAACCCACTTCTGATGAAGCGTTAGTCGATTCGTTCTCTTCGCAAGCGTAAAGAACTTCCTCTGCGGCAATGCCTATAAATTTAAAATTACTTTTTAACACTTCTGTTTATTGAGAACCAAACCTTGTAAAACTCGATCTAAGTGACCTGTTTCCATCTGCCACACGTAAACCGTTCCGTCTGAACAACCTATAATCATAAAGTCGTCCAAAGGTCGCCACTTGATTGTAGTTACAGGAAATAAATGTCTAGACGCTAAGCAGACGCATTTTCTTTCCGTCAGACTTAACAGTGTTACTGAGTGATCTGAGGCCACTGAACAAATACACTTTTGAATCCTCGTCTAAAATGCAATATGAAGAATGTTTTCTATATTAGAAACCGAGAAGACTTACACTACAATTATTTGGCGGAACTAGCAGTTGCGTGATTTCTCCAGCGTGGACACAGAATCTGTGCAGCAGAGTTCCAGCATATAAATCCCATAAACAAACAGCGAAATCAACGCCTCCAGACACTAGATGATTTTTGTCGTAACGTGAATGTTCCCTGTGTGGGTATAGTAAACAATTAACGCGTCCTCCGTGTCCTGACAAAACTTGATGAGGGGGCCAATCTGCAATGAGTTACCAGGATTTTAATCCTCCAGTCACTCTCCTGATTTTCAAATTTTCAATGCAATTTTGTTTCGCAGTTATTCAGCTAAACTCAGCGCAAACTATCACAAAAATCCATAATATACTAACTTGAAAAATTTTGATGATTCCCATGGAGCAACTGTAACATCACAGTCTGCGTCGCCGACACGATTATAATCGTGCCATCCTCCCTCCCAACCACAAGTCTGCTCTGCAAAGGCAGATAAATGCTGGCCGTTAGTTTAATCGCTAGAAGAAAAAGTCAGACTCAACAATTTCCTATTAACTCAACTAACGTCTCTCTTCGTGTTTCTCCAATTGATCTAAAATTCCCACAGGACTGGGCACCATACTCGCCCAGGCTTCTGAAAGACTCGTGGTCAAAGTTGCGGTCATTTGAACCGGCTGAGGTGGTTTCTGATTTTGAATTTCGTGTAACTGAGCCGGCGAAATTTCAGGAATGTTCCAAACTAAAACGTATCCTTCCGAATCGCCCCTCAGCAGGTATCGTTGTTCTTTGTTTTGTCGGCGAGTAGTGACGAAACGCATCGCAGGTGGACATGACAAAAGCTATAATTTGCAATAACAATGGAGAACGACCGTTTGTTGTGAGTTACCTTGTTGTCTGGTTGGCTTAGAAGACAATACAGGAAAGGGCTATCGCTTTCTATACTTGGTGTGTGGAAGTTCTTGTTATCGGGAATACTGCTGTAAATGTATTCCAACAAAATTAGGTCTAGTCAGAGGTGAAGGAGGAAGAAAAAACAACACTTAGTAAACGATAAAAATTGAAAAGCTGTTGTCCAACAGAGAATGGTGATTGAGAAGTTTGTATATTATGTTGATAATTTGGTAGGGTAAGAAAGTTCCTGTTATGCTAAAAGATGAATAAATAATAAAACATGCAAATTGTCAACACAAACAAAGAAGCGCAAAATATGTGTGCATATATGTATTCCTTACACAAACGTGTCACAAATTTTTAACAAATAAATGCATTAAATAGTATATTGTGCAACTAGTGCGGCAAGTTGTCGATTGACCACGAAAGCGAAGTAGAGCGCACGAACGAAGTGAATTTTTTATTGCGAATACGGAATAAACCCCAATATAAAATTGGAGTCCAGGGGCAAATTCAGTTTTCAGTAATTTGTTTATTTGAATTTGGGTGGGAAAAGAATAATTTGCGTGCGACAAGTAAACTTTGCGCACCCAAATTATCAAATGGGCAAACAATTACTTTGCAACCGTAACCAAGGTTGCAAAGATACTATTTGTCTGCCTGAGCAATAAAAATACAATATTTCGACAACTTGCCGCACAAGTTGTCGATTGCCCACGAAAGCGAAGTTAAGCGCACGAACGAAGTGAGTGCGCTCATTCGCTTGAGGGGGCAATCGACAACGCCGCACGAGTTGGACATACTATTTTTTATTGCGAATACGGAATAAATCCCAATATAAAATTGGACTCCAGGGGCAAATTCAGTTTTCAGTAGTTTGTATATCTGAATTTGCGTGTGCAAAGAATAATTTGCGTGCGACAAGTAAACTTTGCGCACCCAAATTAATAAATGGGCAAACCGTTACTTTGCAACCGTAACCGAGGTTGCAAAGATACTGTTTGTCTACATGAGCAATAAAATATACTATTGTATTTGTTTTGTGAAATACATAATGCAGCAATTGGTATATAACTAAATATGTATATAAATATTCCCGTATATGTATGCTGTTAAACCTAACCTCAAAATTTGATGTTAATTCGTGTTTTTTTCATATTGTTCAATGCTCGTGCGCTGTCACTTTTCAGGGACTCGGACTCATTTGCAACCCTTGGCTGCGCCTCGTTCTTCAAAAATTCGCCCTCGTCCCTGAAATGCGTCTTGACGGCGAAGTTGTATCGAAATATACTATTCCAAAACAGTAAAGTGATACTTCTAAAAAATTGTGGAAGCTTAGTGATCATAAAGTGAAGTTTGAAAGTATATGATGCGCATAGGTTGATTTTTAAATATTCAACGAAATTTGAGTTGTAATTTTTTATCTCAAAATTTTTACTTTTACAAAATCCTTACTTCCATTAAATCATCGAATTAAAAAATTGCGCATTTGGTTTTAATTTCGTTAAAATCGGGGAATAAAGAAAAAAGATATACGACTCTCTCCGTTTCTTAAACACCCTGTATCTATAATAATCTTTTTAGGTGATGATTTTTCGGACTGATCTGTGACAATTTGACAGATGTGTACAAAAAAGTAAAACTTTACGGCTCCATACAAACACCTTTTTGGTAATCATCGCCTAAAAAAAAACTACACCATTATGGCAAATGTTGATATGTCCAAATTTCCAAATTTTACAGGAGGCTAAGTTAAAGTTTTGAAATCTCATAAACGCATGTGCTAGTTTATTTAGGGCAAAATTTTATATAACTGCCTTCCAATTATCGCTGACATATCAACTTTTGTTAACTTTTTCTGAATGTCTTAACTGACACAACAAGTATGAAACCTCTTTCTACAAAAATAATAATACAGATACAGAAATGATAATAATGATACAGAAATTATGACCAAATTTTTCAATTATTTTGTGATCATCGCCTAAAAAACGTCGTGTGCACTTCGGCCAAAAGTGCTTTTTTGGCCTTATCTGCATTATGTCCTCGGCTCACGCCTCGGCCACAAACAGCAGATGCGTCCAAAAAAGTTAACTTTTACGGTCTAGGTACACAAATTACTATTTTAGACGATGGTTACGAAAAAGGTGATTATGGCCTCTTTTGGAGCCGTAAAATTTTACTTTTTGGTACACATCTGTGAAACTACTTTGTTGGGACTGATCTGTCAGAATTTGACAGATGTGTACAAAAAAGTAAAACTTAACGGATCCAAAAGAGAGGCCATAGAATCACCTTTTTGATAATTATCGCAAAAAAGACCAAATTTTTGAATTCTTTTGTGATCATCGCCTAAAAAACGTGTGCACCTCGACCAAAGGTGCTTTTTTGGCCTTATCTGAATTTTGTCCTCGGCTACAAACAATAGATTCGGCCAAAAAAGATTACTTTTACGGCCTCGATACACAAATTACTATTTTGTATTCGTTTTGTGAAAAACAATTATTAACTTCAAAATTTGATATTAATCCGTGTTTTTTCTCATTTTGTGTGAACGAATACAAATAAAACGCTGTTCAATACTCGTGCGCTGTCACTTTTCAGGTGTGAGGGCGAGTTTTTGAAGCACGAGGCGATGCCGAGTGTTGCAATGAGCTCATGTGTGTTGAGAGCGCACTTGTATCGAAATATACTATTAACAAAATTGTAATATTTATAAATATAAGTAATATACTCATCCATTTGTGGAAGGAAATAAAACATGCTCCCCAAGCAAATCTTGTATTTACTAAACCATTAACTGAACTATGCCTGTTAGTAAATACAATGCCCATTCTCTTAAAGACAGCATGCAAGTCTTTAAGAAAAATTCTTGCAAAGCAAAAACCAAACACATAAATGAAATGTTTTTCTAACCTATTTGTAACATTCTTGCCACGGAGTTTGCTGTGATCCATGATGAAAAAAAAAGTATCATTAATATTGGTCTGGCTAATGGTGAGTGCATCAATAATAAGAACAAAAATCAAATGAAAATATGCAGACTGACAAAATATCATTAAAATTTTTACAAAGACATTTTACCAACGCACCAAAACCGAACTTGTTAATACTAGATACCCTACAACTTGGTCTGTGTCTTGTGTTAAGTGTAAACCAAACAACAAAAAATCTTACTTTGCTGGCAATTTATACAGATAACCTTTCCCAGCATCTGACCACATGATGATGCGGTCTGCGGCCAGGAAGTCTCCAGACATCCAACGCTCGCCCCTGGGTGCCAAATACGAACACAAAATACTGAAATCCCCTAAAATCATCATTCAGATTAAACCATTATTTGTGTCTGGATTTCAATCAAAGGTACCTGCATCATACACTTGCCAATATTTACTAACCACCACCAAAACCGTTCGTTGATTGTTTGGACAACATTGGATACACACGGCATTCAAAGGTTTAATTTGTTTACTTTCATGCTCATAAATTGGCTCTGAGTGTTTGTTTTCGTGGCCAAGGAGAGTCCACACTTTCACCATTCCTGTTGTAGTCAAGGCTAGGACCACATCGTCTTTACGATTGCAAGGGCGCAGGACCTACAAGCAGTTATTGCCCAAAACTAAAATTTTACGAAGTTTATGAGACATTATTTCACACTATTTGAAGAATGGGTTTATTGTTTAAAATAAAATATTTTAAAATTATTACTAACATTGTTTTGTTAATAAGGTAATAATAGGTACTGACCAATAACAAAAAAATGTCGGTTTCTGATTCTCAAATTTGCTTGACTCAACCAATAACTTAATGAATGCATTAATAAACATCTTTGTTTGATTTTACATTTAAAATGATAACAGTCACTGAGTAAGTACTACTAAGAATTCCAATAATTATCATACAAAATGATTCACTGATCAACTGAAACAAAATATATTCTATGATAAAATACCATTATGCAGGCATTTCATAAATTAAATATGTGGTTCCAAATTACCCACTACTGCATTTTTAGCATGTAATAAATCACAAATTAAAAGAAAAAATGCAATCAAAACTTACATGAAGGGCACTTATCCAATCTGGATTTTGCTTTGATGACAACATAAACAATATTTCCAAACTGAATGGATCCATCACAATTATTTCAGGATAATATCCATTACAAAACAACCTCACATCTACACAATTGCTCATGTGGTACGCCTAAAACACACCAATTATTATAAATGTTTACTTGTTTTTTTTTTAATCAGTTCATGAAATTATTAAATAGTCTCAAGGTCAAAGAACACTGTCAGACTTTTAGTGTGAAAATAAATACACAATCTTATCAATTTATGATCACCTCCATAATACATATTTATATACCTGCATATTTGTATGTACTTGGGGTAATTTAATGTGCTCTCTGCACCTTCCATCAACTAAGTCCCAAGTGCACATTTCACCAGCTTCAGAGCTGGAGACAATATAGTTATTATCCTGTACAATAGACGCCTTTGAGATACACAAAATAGGAGCAGTGTGTCCTACAAGGAGACATCTGGGTGTCATATGGAGTGTGTCCGGATGGACTTGCCTGAAACAATTGGTTGTTTTACACAATAATAACAGTCATTAACTTACCAGAGGCAAATCTGGCCATCGTAACATCCAGTGGCTAAAGTTTTTTGATCTTTTGATAAATATATGCAGGAGATACAATGAGTGGGGGGATGCTTGCCCCACAGCACCACTGGCACCACCAAGCTATTGCCTGGCATGTTGATAAAACTAAAATAAACAAACAAATTGGATTTATTTATGTTTTACTTAAAGATAAATATGCCTCAATTAGGGTAAATTAGAGTCAATTAAATGTTTGTGGTCAAAGTGTGTCATGTGACCCTGTCCATCTTTAGTATACTCAAAACGTTCGCGGATAATTAAATCGCTTCTAGAGGTAATAAATTTTCACGTAACGAGTCACCCCGTTCAACTACAGCAATCGCAGTAGGACTAATGTTGTTCAGATGTGACATTTCCAACAATTACTAACCAAACTTTTTTGACAATTCATTCCGGCCGATTTGAAGTATTGTAATTCTCAAAATAATAATACCTGTGATCAGTAACTGGTCTAAAGGGGACGGATTTTTAACACAGAATTGAATTTCTGTTATAATTTGACCTGTGAATCGCCATTTTCACACAAGCAATCAGCTGTTTGACATTTGTCAAATCGCAAGAAACGCCCCCTTTTGCTGAGCTGTCACTTGTCACCTTTCACAAAAGTTTGGTTAAAATCGGGGGTGTCCACATTTTTCTTCTAAACAAACAGCAAAAATGAAGTGTTACTATGAAATTCTACAAGTATCTAGAGACGCAGAGTTGAGTGAAATTAAATCAGCTTACAGAAAGTTTGCCCTCAAATGGCATCCAGATAAGAATTTGGACAACGTTGAGGATGCTAAAGAGCAGTTCCAACTTGTTCAACAAGCTTACGAGGTGTTAAGCGATCCTCAAGAACGAGCTTGGTATGACAAACATCGTGAACAAATTTTGTTGGGTCCTAAATCCGAATTCGAAGACAACAGCCTTGATGTTTTCCAATATTTCATACCAAGTTGTTTTAAGGGCTTTGGAGACGACGAGAATGGTTTCTACACTGTTTATCGCAATGTTTTTGATCAAATAATAAAGGAAGACATGGAATTTATGGACAACAAAGAGGAGTTCTTAGAAATCCCCGGATTTGGAGACTCTCAAAGTGACTACAACGATATTGTTGGGCCATTTTATGCATACTGGTCTAATTACTGTACAAAGAAAAGCTATGTGTGGTTGGACCCCTATGACATTAAAGAGCTTCGTGAGCGAAAATTGTTTAAACTGGCTGAAAAAGAAAACAAAAAAGTTAGACTTAAAGCTAAGAAAGAGAGGAATGAAGAAATCAGAAATCTTGTAGCTTTTGTCAGAAAAAGAGACAAAAGGGTACAACAGCAAACAAAGTTAATGGAAGCAAAGATTTTAGAAAATCGACAAAAACAAGAGCAGTTAAGTAAACAAAAAAGATTGGAGAGGAAAAAGCAGCTAAACGAATCAAGTGCTCAAGCTGAATGGACCAAATTTGATAATGTTCAGGAAGAATTGAAGGAAATCGAAAAACATTTAGCGCAAGAATTTGGTGAAGATCTTTCGAATTCAGAGGAAGAAGATGAATATATCCCAGATCTTTATTGTGTGGCTTGTAACAAATATTTTAAAAATCCAAAAGCCCTCCAGAACCATGAATCCAGTAAAAAGCACAAAGAAAACTTAGAGAAGCTAAAGGATGAAATGTTGGAAGAAGAGGAAGAACACACTGAAGAAAGCTCATTAATTGTAACTTCAGAAGATTTAAGTGATGAATCAGAGTTAGAAGAAAGAACTAAAAAAGAGAAAAAGAAAAACAAAAAATCCAAAAACGTTTTAACAGTGGAAAGTGAAGAGGATGCAGACTGTGATATTGGCTTTAAAAGAACTGAAGACTCAGATGACAATTTTAACTTTGAGCCTGAAAAGAAACAAAAAAAGAAAAACAAGAAACCGAATAAAAATAAGAATCCAGGTGAGGAGAACGAAAATTCACCTGAAATGGAAAACAAAAATAGTAAAAGGAAGCAGAAGAAAAAAGAAAGTAAAGTTATCAATAATGTGGAAGTAGACACAAATCACTGCTGTGTAACCTGCAAATCAAATTTCCCATCAAAAAACAAGTTGTTTGACCATTTAAAGAAGACAAAACATGGTGTCTATTTACCTGACAAAAATAAAAGTGTTAAGTAAATGTAGTTATTTATTTATTAAAAATTAGATTGTAAAATAAATTACATGTTGGAAAATTTGTTTCATTTAATTAAAAAAAAATACAAGCTGCACAAGTTTTATTTTATTACATAAACATGCAGTACAGTAATATGTATAAAATTACAAAAGCTACATAACTAACATTGCCATATAAAAATATGTATAAACTGAAAAAATTTTTGGTATAAGATACAAAATTAATAAGTACATTAAAAAATATCCAGTAGTACAGAAAAGAGCACCATTGTAAAAATATCACTTTTAAAAAATAAAAACAAAGTTGTTCCCATGAGAATATAACAAGGCACTGTTTGGTACCATTTTGGTATTGACTGACAAGTAAAATTCTAGTTGTAAGTTATGCAAGGCATATGAGATTCTGCCCTTCATATATCTGGTCTTGGACTTTATCGCTGCTGGTAGAGTTCTCAGCAGGCAATGAAAGACATGCTGATAAAAAAGATAGCAGGGTTCCACCAACAGCTAACCAAAGGCCCAACCCTAAACTGCAGTCTCCAGGATAAAAAGGTGAAGCATCCCTGCCACATGATGCAACATGACACCCAAAATAAAACAGATTCCTTAAATATAAAATAAATACATTGGTCATTTACAGTGAATTAGTACCTGCAACGGCTTGTGCAGCACCAGATAATGTAAATATGCTCTTCTTAAAAAGGCTTTGGATACAACAACTTACAATGCTGGTCATTACAGTTGTGGACATGATTATTAACCCTGTAAATGTAGATTTAGTAGTTGTTGCAGTATGATTATGATTACCTATGATAAGAAATACTGTTGCAAACTTCCAAACTGTAGGATAGACATGAGAATCAGTCGCTAGGCCCCTCACAGCAATGGCTGTACAAGGAGACCTATCTATTTTTATTGGTTTACTACATTTTGTGTAGACTCCCACACTGGGGGTGTAGGTAACAGTTTCATTGTCAGTTTGTATAGACTGCTGTGTGGCCACAAGCCAGAAAGGACTCATAAAGGCTCCTAACATGAAAACAGTGGCCAATAAGCTTGTTAACATCCATAATGAGCTACGAGCCGTCACAATTAAGTACCACATGTTAGCTTCATTTGAGATCAGTTGGATATCTCAGTAGACTGAAAAAAGACATTTTAAATTTACCGCCTTACTATTGTCTTGAAGATAACGATAACATTCACTAATCACTCTACTTCTTTATCTCTTTAGGATTCACAGTAGAAGTCACTGAGCAACACTTCTCATTTACTTAATTGGTATCATACCTGTTCAAATTTAATGGGTGTGTAGCATTGTAGCATTTGACAACCACACCCTTTGAAAAGTCAATCAGCTGAACCAGTAGGTCCCATAAAAAACCTAGGGGCGCTCTTGGATATAAACAGTCAGGACCGTATTCAGTCCATTATGAGCCAACTGAACAAAGTTTTTGTTTACGGGACCTTGAAAAGGGGTGAACCTAATCATCATTGGTTTTCGAAGGACGACAGCGGGCATTTTAAATTTATAAGTGAGGCCAAAACGGTGGAGAAATATCCTCTCATTATTGGCACGAAATACAACATTCCTTTTCTGCTTTATAGCCCTGGTAAGTAAAAAACTAACACCACTAATTCAAACTTTACAGCCAGTTGCGGTTGGTAAAAAAATGATGGTTATTTACGCAACAAATGTAAAAAGCGCCTGCTTATTGCGCGTGACGTGAAGTGTTCTGGACCGCTTTTTACACGTGATATACGTTATATAAACTGCATGGTATATGGTATATTACAAACGAAACAAATACAAGGTCTTTATAAATAATTCATACGCTACCTACGTACAAAGAGAAATTGTTATATTATCAATTTAAAATAAATTTATATTGCACTAGTTTTTCAAGGTTACTTATGCGATACAACCTGCTAATCCGAAAGTATTTGTTGTTTTCCGGTCCAAGAACGAATTTCGTCATTATCAAGACCTTTGGACCTTGACACCTATGTCAACTATGTAAAACTTGGTAAATTGCAAATTATTTTTTGTTCATTTAAGATACGTCATAATAGTATATCGAGTCTTCATAAATACATCATGGTGCCTGTGGAAAAGAAAATTTATTTATGTATACTGAGTGACATAAATTGCAACACCCCGAGGACTACAATTTTCTCTGAAATCAACAATAATTCGTGCCACTGTAATCATTTCTAATAGTACCATTTTTTTGGTAAAAGAAAGTGGTGTTAGTTACACTATTTATAACTCAAGAACGGCTGAACCGATTTGGCTGAAAATTGGTGGGGAGGTAGCTTAGAACCAGGAGACGGAGATAGGATTCTTTACATGGACATGGGGGCCCAGAGGGCTTAGGGGCCCCCCTTGGCTTTATAACTCAAGAAAGGCTGGACCGATTTTTATGATCTTTGTTTTGTTGGATTTGTCTCCGCCCAGAATAGCAGAATAACTATTAAAACTGGGACAGGGAGGGTCAGCCCCCCCCCCCCCCCTTGGGTTTATAATTCAAGAACGGCTGGACCGATTTTTAAAATTTCTTTGGTATATTTGGTAGATATGAGAATAGGTCGTAAAGTACTTTTTACATGGACATGGGGTCCCAGGGGGGGCCTTGAGCTGGACCGATTTTTATGATTTTTTTTTCTATATTTCGTAGGTATGAGAATAGATGGTAAAGTATTTTTCAAATGGACATGGGGGCCAAGGGGCAACGATAACAAATAACGCCGGCCACCAAAATGTCTCGTACCGGGATTTAAAAATGATGATCGATTTTTGAGGAGTAAACTCCAAAGTTTCACTTCTGTTGCGCGTAGACTATACACACAAAATTTTGTATGGGAACCGTATATAAGGCTATCTTTGATACATGACAGAAACAAAAATAAACATGGCGTTGTATGCTGGTTCCGGTAAAGCCAGTAGATGGCGTTGTGTGCATTATGCTTTGATAAAGAAACTGAATTTGATTCAGCTAATAAGTTAACACAACATTTATTGATTCTGAGGCGGTACAAAGTTCGCCGGGTCAGCTAGTTATTTAATATAACTATATGTGGACTATGCCTACCGGGGAAACCACGTTAAAAAAAAATGAGCCAAGTGAAATGTGCATTATGTAGAATACGACTTCTTCAACTATTTGAATCGCGATATCTCAAGACTGGTGATTCGTAGAAAAAAAGTATAAAAACAATTTTTGTAGATAAAGTCTAAGAGACGTCTTTTAACTTAAAACATGTTTTAGATGGATACAACAAACAACAGTTTCATTTCAATTAAAATTTAAATATATTTAAGTCGAACTCCACAAACCTTTATTAAATTACAATGGGAACATGTTTCGGCAGAACACTACTGCCATCATCAGCCCTTAAAGAATAATTAATTTTAAATATTCTTTAAGGGCTGATGATGGCAGTAGTGTTCTGCCGAAACATGTTCTCATTGTAATTTATTAAAGTTTGTGGAGTTCGACTTAAATATATTTAAATTTACTCCACTTGGATTCATCGACATTCTTCCAGTTTCATTTCAGGTTGTTAGTCTGCTCATCTATCCTAAGATGCTCCTCACAGCGGGAGAAACGTCGCAAATTTTTCACCAAAAATTAAAACAAGACGAAAAGCTTCGTTCTTTCGAATAAAAAGTTAGTGTAAGATATTTGGCTAAACGTTTTAAAATAAGCAAAACCCAGGTAGCAGAAATCGCAAAAAATTGTTATTAAATTCATGGCATTCAGATATAAACCCTGAAATTAAGAGACATTTTTTGGAACCAATTTATAATTACTATGATGAAATGAATTAATTCAAAAAATGTTTTTTCTTTTTCTCATAAACGGAACGTCCCATAAGCAGATAGATTTTCATGGTCCCGCAGTTGTCCGTTCAAGGGAGATTTCCACTGCACAATCTGAAACCAGCAATTCGGATGTCAGTCGGTCGCTATATCGATTTTAAGCATAGCGAACCGCGACAAAATACAGAGGGTCACAAGGTGTTAATCTTTTGCGTGAGGCATAAAGCCGAAAGATTGACTTATACTATCCTACATTTACATTTAACGTACGGCTCATACTTAATGCGTAATTGCAGCGGACATTTTTTGAATAGCAGGGCGTGAATTGTAAGACGTCATCTCTGATCATTTTTTTGCAGACTGGAAAGTATTCCATAAAAATCTGGATTTTTATAAAAATACTGTAAGAACATTTTACAATTATTACGCATTTTTTGTTGTGATTATTTATATTTCAGATGTAGCCAGTTACGACTGGACATTATCACTGTTTCATTAGGATAGCTTGTCACAAATTTATACTGCATTATTGCTGCAAGATCTGGTTTACCATTAATCCGCCCTTGACTCTGTCTGTAACCACTTCCTGGAATACAATGCTGTCCTAGGAAAATCTAGTCGACCGGGAGTTTATTACTAAACAAAATATTTGAACTTGACTAGTTATTGGTACAATAAGTTAAGACAAAAAAGAATAGAAAAATGGAATTAAAGAGGAAAAAATAAAATTTTTCAATGCGATCTTTTTTCTACATTTTTGATTTGAACTCGCTATGATTTTATTTTGTTCCATCTTTAGTTTTTACGACTTTTAACAAACAAAATGAAATACATCAGTTATGATTTTTTTTCCCAGGGAACGGTACCAACGTAAAAGGCGAATTGTACGAAGTAGACGATCAAGTTTTCAAAAATTTGGACATCTTGGAAGAGCACCCAAGCTTTTATGTTCGAGAGGAACGGCAAATAAGACGTCTCGACAATGACGAACACGTAACGACATGGATATATTTTATTAAAAATTTCAAGCCAGACCTGCTCAAGCAGAATACTTTTGAATCCTACAGCAGTGAGGGTTCCCATGGTTTAAAATACGTCTCAAGGTATTTGCGCACTGCCGACCATAAACCAGATGTTCTCAATTCCAATTTTCAGTGAAGAATCAACCATAGAAGATCTCAACACAACTGGTGCAAAATAAACTTGTGAAAATGTTTGTAAATTTATTTTGTAAAAAAAGATAACTTGCAAACTGAAATCTGAGACCTAAACAATATTCAATAAAATTTCCTAAATTTGATTTTTTTAGCTACAATTTAACTTAAAAACATGGGAAAACAACGTAAAATTTAAGGTAGTTTTAAGACAGACTTATAAGAATTGCCTGAAATGAGACATCCTGCTCTTGTATTCCACAGTCAATACGGCCATCACTTAATAGAAACATGTCTCTAAATAATACCAGTCACTAGCTGTCGCTGAGAGTATTGTAGCGATTTTCAAGAGACAATTTGGGGCCCTGCCCTGAACTTGCTTTTGCCTGCTCTACTTGTCGATAGGATCCTGCCCTGTTGTGCTGCACTACCTCAAAGGTGCCCTCACTACGGTTTCTGAAATAAAACAAGCCACAATTAAATTTTGTTTTGATACATAAGTGTGTTAATTAATGTAGAAACTAAACTTACTTCTTATGATCACCAGTTTTTGACAGAGTGGGGAAAAATTCCTCATTGTGGATATCTGGAGCGGCTTTGGATCGTAACCTACTAGGTTGAACTGGAGCTTGTTGGGATTGATTTCGAAGACTTGGTGGTACGTAAGCTCCCCCCACTATTTTAGCCGAGGAGGGTGTTTCTACCTTCTTTTCGATTTTAACGGGTTCCTCTTGAACGACGTCGACGTCTACCCTCTTCCAAGGCCCCACTTTTCTTTCACTGTCCTGGCCACTTTCATCACAACCTGTTTGCTGTTCAGCACTAACTTCAGTAGTACCTGTGCTACCCTCAGGAGGTGACGTTATTGTCAGATTTCCGATTTTAAGTCCGCTGTAGTCTTTCTTTTCTTCTTCAAAATCTTTCCACTCATCCTGATCCTGAAATTAGGGTACAATATGGCTTCAAACCAGTCCTAACCAAATATATCCTTTAAAACTATTTTATAAAAGTCAAATTCTTACATGGACAGGTGCTGAAGTCTCATCGCCTTCCGGAACACGTTCCTTTTTTAGTTTTTCAGACTTTTTTGCATTGTCTTCCAGTTTTTTTGCTACTTCATCGGTCGTCGAGAATTTCTTTGTGTTCTTGGACTTCTTCCGATCCTTCTTTGCAAAAAAATCATCCAAATCGGCCATCGCAGGGGTTTATTGTAATTTCACTTACAAAAAGCCTCGAGTTTTTCCAGTTTTTCTTAAATTTTATCCCAACACACTTTGATGGTACTTCGTTGGAAATCCAAAAGGGAAAGAAAACTGCTTTATCGGCACTTCTGACAAAATGACAGATCCCAACACATATAATTCTCAGAAGCTCGAATGTGTGTAAAGATTTTGACACATGCGAGTCATCGAACAGGACCGTATTTGTTATATTTGAATTGGAAGAGATTTTATTTAAAAGAGAACCTCCTTCTTTTTTGAAGTCGGTTAAAAAATTAACAATTTTAACAAAATGATGTCATAAAATATAGAATGAAAAAAATAAGACGAAATGTTTTATCTTTCCTATCATTGGAAATAATCGAAGGAAACTCTAGTTATCTAATCTAAATACTTTTCTGAAATCTGTGCATCGATAGATTACAAAGAGTTTTATACAAAAACACCATGAAGCTAGTGATCATATTATTCTTGGTTATAAAGAAATTAAGCGCCCAAGATGATGCTTATTTATGTTCCGCCAAAACTTGTTCTGTAAGTACCTACCTAGAATAAGCAATTACATTTTTTATTCGTAAGGATTTTATCATAAGTTAGTTTTATAGAGTAAAACGTCCGACAGCGGACACCTTTGAATAATGAAAAGATTTCCACTATTGATATGTAGTTAGTTCACTCACTAGTTTAATTATTAAATTTGTTGAGTGTAAGTTGGGTAAGTGGTAAATGTGTGACAAAATTTCGAGGTTAAGGTACTGTCATTAATTGTGAACCTGTCAAAAAGCGAAAATTTCAAATGATATTGAATAAATCTGATTCTACGCCGAGACCAAACACAGCACAATAAAATTTATATCGGGTCCTCAAAAATGATTCAAACATCATGTTATCTGTTCAAAACAAAATTAATAAATAAGTGCAGGATACAAAAAATATTTTCCTCTTTTAATTCCTCTAACATTAGGTAATAGATTTCCAACTACATATTTGCAAAAAATAGTCCCCATTTTTGGGATTCCTTAATTATTGTTAATAACTTGCAATTGTGTTTGTGAGGGTTTGAAACTTTTGCACATTTTTCTAGAGGTCATTACGAATTCAACGTATTTTACTCGCAGTAGCAATTTTACAACTTCTGAACCAGTCTAATATCTTTCTAGGAATTCATATAGAGACGGTAGAGTTCAAATAAAACTTTTCTCGACTTTCTTTTGTAATTGTCTAACAAAAACAAAAAAGAATTACGCATATCCATCGTTCGAATCGTGAGTTATGATCTTGAGTTCATGCAAAAATCTTATAGAAAAGCACTTTTTATTGATATTTTGATACAAAAATATCCAAATTTTCAACTTTTCCGGTGGATTTTCCAAATAAGAAAAAATTGTTTCATACAAACCTTGTATTGACAATTACAATAAAAAAAATAGCCAAATCGGTCGAACCGTTTTCAAGTAATGATCTTTCATACATGCGGCAATTGATTTTTATTTATATAGATGCATAGATATAATAATTTATATAGAAAATTCGGCAAAACTGAACATTTTTGTATGAACTCAAGCCATAACTCACGATTCGAACGATTGATTTTGCGATTTGTACAAAAAAAAAAAGAAATTTGGACGGGAGAACGTCTGTGAGGCGTGGCAGGCTGGTTGACAAGATAAAGCATTTTTATATACCGACAATTGTGCCGACCCGGCTTGGGGACTATAGGCTTAAAAATCGGATTGGAATATTTCGACGCTACATGTCTTATTAAATTGCGCAACCACTCAGATGCATTCCTGATGCATTTATGAGATACGCCACAATGTCTTGGTGGCGCCACAACCATGTCGCACCCTTAAAAGCCAAGGTTTCCAGACGTACTTCAGGTGCCCATGAGATAAGATAAGATAAATCTATTTAAAATATGTACCACGTGACTAATGGTGTTTTTTTTTGTGGATTTTGTTTTATTGATCTTTTATTTACATCTTTCATTTTAATTTCAAATACGTCTGCTAGAATCTAAAAAGATAATCAAGATCTGTCAAGGTGTCAGCAGGAAGGGTTGCCAATCTAGTTACATCTTTCAAGATTAAAAATTTAAAAATATGTTTCAATACATTTAATTCGAAATGTCTGTGAATCAAATTTATTGACATACATATAATATGTTGATAAAAAATTATTAATAGTTCACGTTTGACAGTTCTTCAAGAACAAATTAATCAGCTCAAAATTTGGCTATACTTACCAGTATTGGAACGAAGTTCCTTATCGCACGTTACACACTTATTAGCGAATGAGAGCTAGGCCGAGAAAAGTGTAAAATTTCGACCGTCACGAAATTTTTATTGGAACGAAATTTATAACAACTTTATAACGTTTTCACATAGGAATAATCATATTTTATCATTTTGTGAATTAACCTTAACATATAGATATATTATGTCGTCGCGGACTTTTCTATAGGCCTATTTAAACTCTACAACTTTTCTATAAAAAAATAATTTATATATCTCTTCCCGTTAAGGCAGCGTTTGTAAGAAACACATTCGCTTGACCGTTTTTTCGTCGACTTACTTGGTAAAATGGCTCTTTTATTTGAACGGGATAATACACAGCCTATGTCCACCCTGAAGCTCCATTCTAAATATGATGAACGAATTTTTTAACAAAATTATTAATTACAATAATTCTATTACAATTCCTTCATTTAGTTTTTTTATTTTTCATTTAATTACTCTCAAATGTTGTTAATTTATTTTATTGTGTCTGTTATTTAAATCATAAGATATAGCGAAAAGAACATGACATAATAAATGACATGAAAACTTTTCAAAGCACAAGTATTTTGTCTTCAATGGCAGACAAAATGAGCATTTGTATACATATATTTAGCCTATTGATGACGTATACAATGTCACGTTTTTCTGACGTTTGAAGAAAACTGACTTTTTCGTGTACATGAACTTGAATTATTGTTATCACTAACATCAATATAGGTACACTCTCAACTAGAAATTGATGTAATATGAGGATCTTATCAATATGATCAAAATTTATTGTTTTTTTTAATTTATATTTTAATTATTATAACGAGTGAGCAACAAAATTCGTGATCGTAGGAGCCTCTGAATCCAAAATTTTGAGTCGATTCTTGATCGATACGATTGTGTAAAAAGTCATCGAGTAATGTGAATTGACGATTAATGTAAACAGTAAAGTAAAAGAATCGATATACGTTTAGCCAACTGCGATCACGAATTTTGTTGCAAACTCGTTAGTAGCGGCCAATTATTATAGTATTACCGATGTGGTTCTTGATTCTATTTGTTTTCTTTTAGGAATATCTAGATAAGAACAAATGTCGTACAATTCCAGATAATTGCCACATACAAAATTCCACCCATAATGGTATATTTCTGCCGTCTCCCGACCCTTGCAACTGCTGTCAATACTGTTTGACAAACCTAAGTAAACTATATCATTACAAAAAATTGTAAATTATAAAAATATATTTTAGAAGAGAATGATTTTTGCTCAGAAGGGGAGAGCGGAGGTTTAGTTCCAGATTCCATATGTGGACCTGGACTAATTTGCTCAGATGGAATGTGCCTCAAGAGTAGGATTTTTATTATGCTAAATTTTTGTTGAAAAATACATACATATCTCATTTTAGTGAGTGATCCGAGAGTCACCAAACCCACACCTGCCTGTTCTGAAGCACAAAGAGATTACGACATAAGGCGACAAGATGGAACTTTGGGATTCCTGGAGGTTCGCCCAAATTGCGATGATGACGGTTTTTATCAACCATACAAATGTATTCCAGGACAAACGTAGTTTCTTCCCACTCTGCTGGTATTCAAACTAATTTCAAATTTTAGGTGTTTTTGCTTGGATAAAAATGGAAATAGAATATTTGGAGAAATTCCATTTACCAGTACAGCAAACTTAATTCTCAAGTGCGGTAAGTTATTATAAACGCTTGTAGCATTTTTTTTAAATTAATGTTATTAGAATGCTCTCGGAAATATTACGAAGTTTTGAAGTTTTTCGATGACGATTTTCTATACCCTTATCAACATTTCCGTTGTACCGAAACTGGAGATTATGACACAATTCAATGTATAGGCAATAACTGCATGTGCACTGATGCTCAAGATGGAGCTCCAACTTTTCCTACAGCACCGAGTGTTAATATATCTAATATTTCTCAACAAAATCTTTCCGATTGTTGTAAGATTTTCTAAAAAATCTTAATTTTATAATTGTTTATGGATATTGTAGTTGACAAGAACAGACATCTAGAGGGTAAATACTACTATTCATGTGCCGAGATATACATGGATATGTTAGAAGAGGTCGAAGCTTATGTAAAAGATGGATACGATACCGTTTTTGAAGTAGAATTCCCAAATTGTGACTTGGATGGTAGATATGCGCCAGTACAGAAGGGTGTGAGAAATACAGCAGATAATATGTAAGTCTGAATTAGTTTAACGACCGTGTACAGTAATATGTTTGAATTAGGAAAGAAACTTACTATTTTTGTGCATATCCAAATGGAACTCAGATAGAAAATTACGAGAGTGACAACAGTACAATCGACTGCAGTAAGTATGGGGTCTTCATAAATGATTCATGTTGCCGCTGGAAAACAAAATTTACATGTAATCAGATATAGAATTTTAACGTTCAAAGCCTAGTGGATATTTGAGTCATTTATGAAGACTGTATAAATCTCGTTGTCAAAAATTTACTTATACAGTTGAATGAAAACAGAGTGTGCAAGAACTTCACTTTTGCTCCCGGAAGATGCCACAGAAAAACCACAATGTACTTCGGATGGTAGTTTTGAGAGAGTTCAATGCAGAAGAGGAAAGTGTTACTGTGTAGATTCTGATGGATATCAAGATGTTAAAAAAGATATTGATATTACTAAGCCCATAGAGGTCAACGAAGACGAAATTGACAAATTGTTTTGTTACGCATCTTTTGTTTAGACAAGCAAAGAACAACTTTTAATAATCTATTATAAGTGTGCAGTTAATAAATATCTTGTAACTATAACATTATTAAATTTTATAATAAATGTTCTAAATAGTTAATGGTTGTTATTTAGAATGAACTTGTTATTTATAGCTTCAATTTCTCTATTCTTTAATTAGCTATTAATATACGTCCGGTAGGCAAATGTTAGTAACGTGTGTTCAACAAAGATCGACGACGAAGCAAGCCTTGGAATCTCCAAGTCATGTCTGCATTTAGATTACACGCATGCAATGCTTATTACGGGTAAACAGTTACATTATTAAATGTGGCTAGAAGAACGGCTCACAAGCTCTGGCTAGTGGGGGCACGGGGGCTTGACTTCAGTGTCTGGCCGCGTGGATGAGGCACCACCATAAAAACCTCCCCAATCTAATAATCTGACATGTGAAGTGTCAGATGTCAGGTGACAAATTTGTCACCATCTATGCCATACGTTTTTTAATCCATGGCCGACTTGACGTCGTTTTTTGTTCAACGCACGATAGAAGTTACTACATACAACATACAAACAATGATTTACAAAGATACAAATTATTATTGCATATAAGGCAAATAGTCGTAATTGCAAATTGACAAATATTCGCAACTGCTTCTCATGAAATGATTTAATGCTGAATTTTAACACTAAGAAATCGGGTGTTACATAAGGTAACACGCACGGTAAATATTGCGAAATAAAGTGGAATATAATAACAACCAACTATTGTGTTTCATGCAACAATTTCAAAACACAAAATATGCCGAATTACCGAATTACGGTCGTTTACATAATTCGTTAATTATATTATCGATAATAATAATACTTATGATTATTGATTGGTGTAAAAACTAAACAGAGACTATGCACTAGAGTTGTAATTTTATGAACGTTTACATTGTTTCACGAAACGAAATTAATTATCAGAATTAATTACATTAGTACATATTACATAAGTATGACAGATTATGAAAAAATATATATTCGACCGAATTTAAGCAGGATGACAAAGCGAAAAAGTGTTTACATATTAATTTTGTTTTTGTTTGTTAATTACGTAACCGCATGCGTGTATCTTTTCAGTCAGGCGGTCAATTACCTACCTACTGAATAAATTTGAGAAAATTTAATTTCTGATAAAATTAAGGTAGGTTATCTATTGTAGGATTTGAGTTGGCAACAATACAATTTACGAGGCTGGTTTTATAATTCCGTGACTTTTCGAAGAACGAACCCTCGAATCGCAAATTATATTTTTTGCTAAAGTTGGCCATGATTTTTAAACAAGCACACCAAATTTCAATTAAATCTGTCATACAGAAACTGCGTTGCGTAGTCTGAAACAAGAGTATGTCAAGTGTCGTTTGTGCCATAGAGAAAAGTGAATTTCGGGTACTAATAAAACTTTTTTTTTGTGGTAATTCTATTAAAGAAACTGTACAAAAGTTAAGGAAATATTATGGGAAGTCTGCTCCTTCGTATGGTATGGTTCGTAAGTGGTTTACTGAATTTCATTGTGGTTGTACCAGAACCAATGATGCTGCGCGCCCCGGACGCCCAAATGAGATCACAACCGAAGAAATGATCAACAAAATCCATGATCTTGTATTGGAAGACCGTCGAATCAAGATACGCGAGATAGCTAAGATAACAAACATCTCAACTGAACGCGTATTTAATATTTTGCATCAACATTTAGGTATGAGAAAGTTAACAGCAAGATGGGTACCGCGACTGCTGACAGTCGAACAAAAACGAAATCGTGTAACCATTTCAAAGCCCTGTTTAGACATGTTTCAGCGTAATCCAACTGAGTTTTTGAGACGATATAAAACAGTTGATGAAAAATGGGTACGTTACTATCAACCTGAAACCAAAGAACAGTCTAAATAGTGTTTTTTTTTCTGATGAACGTGCGCCAAAGAAAACCCAGACAGTTCCCTCAACCGGAAAGGTCATGGCGACCATCTTCTGGGATTCACATGGCATAATATTTATAGACTACTTGGAAAAAGGAAAAACAATAACAGGGCTCTATTATGCTGAGTTACTCGACAAATTTCATAAGGAATTGATGGCAAAACGGCCCCATTTATCAAAGAAAAAACCACGACAATGCACCTGTAAACACATCTGATGTTGCCGTAGCGAAACTGGTTGAATTACCACAGCAAATACTTCCTTATCCGGCCTATTCGTCGGATTTAGCTCCTTGCTTTTTTGAAACATGAAGAAATGGCTCAGTGGAAAAAAATTAAACTCAGATGAAGAGATCATTACCGAAACTAATTTCTATTTTGAAGGCTTCGAGAAAATCTATTTTTTGGAAGGGATAAAAAAGTTATAAAAACGGTAGGCTAAGTCCATAGAGCTTAAAGGAGACTACATTGAAAAATAAATATAGCTATAATTTCTTCGAAAAGTCACTGATTTATCAAACCAGCCTCGTACATCAAAATTGGCAAGCCTGTGATTTGGTTGTCTACATTATTTAAATTTGCACCAAACAAACGTTCATTTACATTTCGTTTACAAATGTGATTCCGCTAACTTAACGGCAGAAAGAAATCTACACTTTTATTTGAATCTATCACCAACTGAAATATTAATTGTTGAGTAAATTCATGAAAAGTGACCTTTGCAACAGTAAACCATTAAATTCACCGTTGAAATTGAAATCAATTCCCAAATTCCCATTTTAGATTCGTTAATCACTAGAAATTGCAGAAAGCATTTTATTCCTTAGATGAATTTTTCAACTCTAGAGATTTGGATGAAACATAGCTTTTCACCATCAAATTCCAAATTGATTCATAAAGGCAATAAAAGCCGGAAATTAGATTTTCTTGAGACTTTGTAAATAAGGAAAGCCTTGAAACTGGAAAACAGATCTTTTTTAAACGAACAGAATAACTTCAATAATCCCATTATTAATTCACTATTTTAATTTTTTACCTCTCAAACAAACTTACCAGATTCTCCTTGATCCATTTTTAATTTTACATTTGATAAAATGTTGTTTTTACGAAATCCTTTAAAAATCATGTAACCTTTTCAAAACGTCAAATTTAATTCAAAAATAACGTCATAATTTGAAATATTCTTTAAGGTAAGAACCTCTCTGTAATTCATCAATTGTATCATTAATCTCTTGTTAAATTAGGGCTGATGATGGCAGTAGTGTTCTGCCGAAACATGTTCCCATTGTAATTTATTAAAGTTTATGGAGTTCGACTTAAATATATTTAAATTTTAAGTTGATTGATTGTTTGATAATTTGGAAGTATTTTTTTGTGGGATTATGTTCCTTAAAAATAACCCTAGAAATCTTCCCAAACTTTCACCACCCTCAGCGCCAAGGAATACAATGAGAGCTTCGCCGGCGACCCGGAGGAAGACCCCGAAAATTTTATCCTCGGGCTCGAGGATTACCTCAGCCAGCGAGGGATCTTATTATCAAGAATCAAAAGATGGATTTTGCCTTTAGGCATCTCCAGGGTCAAGTAACGAATTTTGCCTTCAGCTGGGCAACGTGAATTATACGCGAAACTACGTCGAGATTATGGAAGCACGGAGAACTTTGTGGATATCTTCAGGGCCTTCAACGAGACAAAATTTCAGCGGACTGACGAATTAGACCAGTTGCTGGACAGGCAAAAGCGCCTACACAGCCGGCTCTTCACGGAGGGCCCCCGAAGATAACTTGATGCCGTAACCTGCAGCCACACTTCGTAGGCGCCAAAACCTGAAGGACACTGAGGTGTTCTTCTGAGTAGGGAAGCGACTGCTTAAAATACACTGGCGTCAGGCTGCAAAACCGTCTCCTTCGCGGCTCGATGCTTTGGCCTGAAGAACAGTCAAAGACCGCGTTCATCTAGGCCAGAGAAGTCCGCGCCGTCGTCTACACACGAGCTATCCCACCGACCGGGATACGGACCACCATTTAACCATCGATTATGGCGAACGACCACATACTGATAATGAAACCTCATCCCCAGCCACTACGACGCTTCCGGAAACCGTCTGCCACGGATCCCCCAAATGGTCAAAATCATTCCTCAAAACCTCGGAAACATCATTCCCGCTCGTCGCGAATAACTCCGGGTGTGTCGGCTCGATACGCGATGGCCCACCGCACCGACCTGATGAATAATTATTATTATTCTTAAGGGGAGAGGTTCAGACCCCGCTGCACTGAAGCTTCAGCTCATTGTGCCCCACTTAGCCACTTTACCCCATAAGGCCTGTGTCGTTAATGACCTTTGGATTCTATGGGCATATGTTTTATGTCATTCGGTTCAGCCTACGTTAACCCGAATTGTAGAAGTCTCCCCGCTTCAAGCGCTGGACATTCGCACATTGTATGTAGTGGAGTTTCTTCCTCTCCCTACACATCCTGCAATAAGGATCTTGCTTCACCCCAATTCTGGTGAGATGTCCAACTGCCTTTCTCAGTTGATTCCGGCTCAATCGCAGGATTTCCTCTGCCCATTTTTTCGACGGGCCTTCCATGAACATCTGCGAATGCCTCTGTCCAGGAACGTCAAATTAGGGGAAGTTCTTAACGTCGACAGCGCTGAGTTTCGCCCCTTCCCAGGATGCGCTTTCTGCCACCCATCCGGGTGCGCTAAGTTTCCTTGGTGGTTTGGTCAGCGCAGGAGACATGCAGGTAGCTTTTCAACAATTTCCTGCGTGGATTCATCCTTTCGGATCGTCCCCCAGGGCCCAAGAGAGGGAAACTTACAACAGGGTTTGCTTTGTGCCCTGAAACGTTCTTGCACAGGTCAGGCGGTTTATGGTGTGTGTCGTTCTCCTATCCGCCATCTGGAGACGCGCCTGATAGGTGGCTCAACCTTCAGGATCGACCTGATGAAAGACGAGCCGGGTTCCCATACCCCCTTCGACTGTGTGCCTGAGATGTGTGTGGCCGATGGAATAATAGAACGTTCGACTATTGATTATTGCTCTCCGGCCGTGCAAATGGAGCGCACCAAGCCTTTGCAACCTTTAAGCAGACGATAAGCTCCAAGAGATTCATCCTTCAGACGGACGCTCGCTGTATAGGGGTCGCAGTCGATCCACACCACGAGGAAAGCGACGGGCGTCTCGTCATTTCCTACGCCGGTGCGAAGCTAAACACCACCCGGCAAAAAACCCCCTTTAATGAGCAAGAGTGTTTAGGCGGTAAAGAGGTACCGAGCGTACCGGGAGGGCCGCGAATTCACGCTGTGGACCGACAACAGGGCGTTGTTGTGGTTGAACACCACCAAAGACTCCAGCGGCAAGCTCACGCGGTGCGCAATCCTCCTCCAGGAATACAAGCTTTCAGACGCGAATCCTCTGGAGGAACCAACTATGGAAGTTCCGGAAGGCCTGCACCAAACCACATATCCTGATTGTCCTGAAAGTAGTGCTACCATCGCCGTCTTGGAGGTCATCACATTAGCGGACGAAGTGAAGGAAGCCCAAAGAATCTGTGGGATCTGAACAGTGCCAGAGTACGTGTACAAAAAGAATTCTATAACGCCGAAAATGCCGGCCACCCAGGTGAACATAAGGAAACGGCTCGAACAATCCGCCAGCACAAAGTCGACCATACCACGGATACTCACGGATAACGGGCCACAGTTAACTGCAAAAGCTTTCAAACGGGCGTGTCGCCGTTGTCGTCGTCTGCCACCTCAGGGCCAATCCCACGGAGCGGCGAAACAAGGAAATAAAGAAACGAATACGTGTTTTGTTGCAGAATGCGCACTCCTTCAACTTAAGGAAGAAGCGTAACGCCGCAAACGGAGAGAGCCCTAGCCAACTCCTGCTTGGATTTGAGATCTCTGGGCCCCGCCACTGGGACACGCGACCTGGACAACCAGGCCGGCAACACCACCGCGGAAGAACAGCATTCCAAATCGGGGACCAGGTGCTTCTACGCCCACATAACAAACCAGGTTTCCGCCCCAAATCGAGAGGCCTCATCACAGCGCGTCCAACTTTCCTGTAAACGTTTTTTTTGCAGGTTTTCCTTAACAATTAGCCGCATGGTGGGAGATGTAACATCCTCCGAATTCTTCTACAATTTATTATTAATTATTATTCAAATCGATCTCCACATAGTTTAAGCAAATTAAATTACAAAAGATGTTACAGGGATATGTTTTTGGAGAAGACTACCTACTCCCATCTTAAGAGCGGGGTCCGACCACGCCCACTCCAGCAAGTTCAGGTTAGAACCCAGGGCAAAATATGTAAAACGTCAACTGACTACTAGATGGCTCACATTGTTCACATTCAACAAAATAATATTGTAACGGTAACAGACTCTACCTGAGATCCTAATTACAGTAAATAAATATCTAGTAAAGTAGCCGAAAAACCCATATTGCCGCTAGCTACGACAGAACAGTCCATTGACGACCCTTATTTAACAAAATTTCCAAATGGTAATTGAAATATCTGTTTTGACCTGACTATTATGAGCTATTTTTGTTTTTAGTAAATTATTGTTTATTATGTAATTATTAATTGTTTTATAATTTTGAAGTTGGTGTTAAGTAAAATATAAAAAATTATATAGTTTGCTACTATAACACATAAGATACACAAAAAAAAACAATAATTACATAATAAATAATAATTTATTTATTCCAAAACTATCAATTCATCTGTCGGTAAATCCAACCAAACCATACAATATTAGTATGTATTACGAATAGATCGCTTTTTGTATCAAATGAGTCCTGAATACTTCTTCAACTTTTGGAATCGCGATATCACAGGAATGGTGTGATTCGTAGTAAAAAAAGTATGAAAACAATTTTTGTAGGTAATTGCATGATCTACAACTTTTGTCTGATCTTTTTTTTTATGATAACACTTACCGTTTACTTAAAATGCAAAAATCGATATTTTTGACCTTTGACCTTGAATAACTCTTTTAGCAGACACCAATTTTCAGCTTTATGCGAATTAATGTATTTTTTTTCCATATTCTGATAGAGCTTCGTTTACTGATTGTGACGGTTGAACTGATTGTGAGTGACGTCGTTGGGGTCAGAAAGCATGTTATGAAATGGAAGCTTGTATGAGAGGGAATGAAGGTTTTAAAAAGATTTGAATAAAGGAACCTTGTTTTCGATTTTAGATTGAGTCATATAAGGGTTTATGACACTGGGTTTTCCCAACTGGTAGACATGACCCACCCCTGATCAAGACATTTAAATTTATTTTAAATTTCACGGGAAGTCAGAATAACGCATTAGATATAGCCGCCAGAAGCCACAGGGTGAGAGACATATGCAATGTCACGTATTTATTTACAAACTAGCAGAATGGTTTTTTTTTATGATAACACTTACCGTTTACGAAAAGAATGCAAAAAATACTTTTGACCTTTGACCTTGAATATTTTTTTTAGCAGACACCATCGGTGTTTTTTTTTAGTAAATTATTGTTTATTATTAATTGTTTTATAACTTTGAAGTTGGTGTTAAGTAAAACATAAAAACAAATTATATACCTTGCTACAATAACACATTAGATACAACGAAAAAGAAAAAAAATAATTACATAATAAAAAATAATAATATCAATTCATCTGTTGGTAAATCGAAACCATACAATATTAGTATTATGAATAGATCGGTTTTTCGATCAAATGACTCCTGAAAAGTCAAGTCTGGAATTTTATATTTTAATTTTTAGTTAACTTTAAAGTCTGTAACGAGTTTCATCTACATAATTTCGTTACTATGAAATTTCAAAAATGAATGAGATTTAATAATTTATTTCCGAGTTTATTGACCATCAGCAGCCAAAAAAATGGTATTAGGTCCAAGGGACAACTTTCGGCTATCTATTAATAATAAGTAAATGCTTTTTATATCAATAGTTTTACGTAAAAGTTGACAAGTGGACCCTTGTTTTTTTACCCGTGGCGCCACCTAGCGTGTGACCAATGTCGAACCCCCCTCTTAAGCCGTATGGAATGTTAAGTTATGACGTTATATAGGGGGATATTCGTTATACAGGTCCGAGCAAAAAATTTAACCACAAAGAGAACTCTTCTATTTACGAATTGTTCTAACCCTTTATTTCACCCTCCGCCTATGAGTTCATGAACTTGAACGAATGAGAAAGTTTTTGTGCGATAGGTGTAAACACCTTCTAACTTTTTTCAGTCGAATATTCTGTGCCCGATAATTAAGCGTTAGGTAATGCGAACGAGGCCCGTCGCTTCTCTGTGATGGAACATTTTTCAAATCCCGAAAATCCAACGTCAGGTGCTTTTGTGAGAACAGTGATGCAACGTTTGTGATTATGCCAAATTTTGTTCTCCAACGCCAGATTTCGGACGTCCCAGATATAATCGCGTTATGGAAATTGAATCTAAAATTTTGGCTGCTATTGAGGAAGAGCCAAACTTGAGTATTCGGAGATATGTTTTAAGTATGTATGTCGGTGTGTCAACAATAAATGTTTACCGCACGTTACACGAAAAAGGACTGCAACCCTATATAAGTTAGAGAGTTTATTGTTAGTAACCTACTGCAACGTGTGCATATTATGGTCGGTCAGTATGTGTTTCAATTCAAACAGTTTTTATTTTGATTTGTTTATCGGGTAAATTTTTTGTGCATCTTCTTTATCGAAGCACATGGAGTTCATAGGCCGCTATTAGTTTTAGATGTCAAACTATTAATTTACAGGAAGCGTTTACAAAAAAAAATGTTTTTTACAAGTTCTTGTGATTAAATTCTTTGCTAGAACTTGCATAAGACCCTGTATATTTGAGTTGGTATAATTGGGGGAAGAACCATAATATAATTTCGCAGATGTATAGACTTTAGAAAATGTAATTTCTTAAATTTAAAATAATGTAACTTTTTAATAACGTCAGATTTAACATTCTATAAGGCTTGTCTTCTCCCGAAACATGGCCCTGTAACATCTTTTGTAATTTAACGCCCCCGAACGTGATGTCATGAAATTTTTCTGCATTTTTCTCGTAAACGGTAACAATGAGAACATCTTAGAAATTCTGCATAAATTTGATCTCATAAAGTTTTTGACTATTTTTCAACTTTGAAGCCTACCCCTCCGTTGCCTGCTACCCTAAGGGTGGTAACTTTTAGTATGTTTACCCTCTAACTACCCCAAATGCATCCCTGAAGCAAAAAATTCTCGTACCTGAATTGCAAGCGAGACCCTATTTTGAGCATTCGTTGACTGGACTAAACTTAAATTTACACTTTGATTTATAGAAATTCTTCCCGTTTACTTCCATTCTTGTCTAAACCTAGCTGAAAAGGCGCCTAAGCCTATAGCGGCCCGGCCCGCTTAGAGGAATGAAATATTCCATCTTTCCTTTCGGTAGGGATCAGAGCTATTCCGGTAACAGTAAAAACACTTTCACTTGAGACCCCATCGCCTCCTCGACGTCTCCACGAGAGCCTCCTTCTCCACTACAGCGACGAAACGTCCATTTAGGCCCGAAGGCGCTCGCCGAAGCTATGGACACCGCCCCCTTGCGTCACTAGTACCTACCCTTTTAAAAAAATCTCCACACAATAATCCAATTCTTAAAATTCTGGACTTAATTAACGTCTGGTGGTAGCTTCGGACTTTACATAAATTATATTGTAACTAAATTCGACGAATTCCTATCATTTTATTTGAAGATAGTTATTTAATTTAGTGTCGCAGATCAACATATAAGCAAAAAACAATTGTCTGCATCAGTTTTGGTGGTAGTAATTTAATTAGTAATTTCCCCTAAAGCCGGCTCCACACGGCATGCCAGGTATCAGCCAACGTGGGTTCGTTCCAATGTTGGCGCATCGTATGTATGAGTCCAATCAAGACCAACGTTGGCGCTCGTCAAGGGTTGGCCTAGTAGACGAACATGCGCCAACTTTGGAGCGAACCCAACGTCTGGAGCCAGCATAACCACCAAAAAAATTTTTTTTGATTTATTAAACCGGCGTACGTACATTTTTAATACTATGAATAAACCAATTTAATTCAATAAAAAAGTCTTAATATGCCTCTTTATTCCTCTGTGAATTTGGCAACTGGTAAAACAAAAAAGTTTTAACTAATTCGCGACCTGCAAACCTAGTAATAATAAAATAGTAAATAGCGGAACATTGACATTAATTCGTTAGTCATAGTCCTTGCATTCTGTGCAATTCTACACGGTATTTCCTATAGTAAAATCAACCTTGAAGAATGCTGTTGAACTTGCTAAGTCTATAATATTACACCATTGATTTGGTTGGTTATTATTAGTGTCGCTCATAGTCATTAACGTCTTACATGCAACGATGTGTCGAAACCAATAAAGATGCAATTAAACTGCACTGAACGCATAATACTTGCAGTAGTAACCTTAATTCAAGTGAACGCTGAGGGTCTTTGTAAATGTTTGTAAATGGAGAGAAATAATGAACTACTTGAATCATATTCAGTAATTATTGCAGTGCTTACATGAAAACAACTGTTTTGTTAAGAATGTTGTCATGTTTCTCGTGAAAGGATTATGTTAATCCACCGTGAACACAACAAATAGACTTTTTTTTATACCAATTAGTCCCAAGTTACGATGATACAATTAAAACTAAATAACATGGGTATTGCGTTTAATAATACTCAAATTCTTTGAAAATTTTGAAACTGGGTGGCAAGGGGGCACCTGGGTCATAATCGGGTCCATATTTTTCTAATTGGAAATTTGGCAAATTAGGTATCCATCCATATTCATGATTTGTAGTTACAGGAATGGGTCTAATGACTCTTTTATCTTTTTCTCTCATACCTTTGTTAACATCCCGCAAAAATTCTGAATCATTTGACAAATCACGAATTTTCTTTTCCAAGCCTCTGAAAAGTAGTAAAATCAAAATTTATAATTACTTAGGGCTGTACTCACACATATTCCTCCAGAAGCCAGTTCCACTTTTTCTTCCAATTTTGGCTCGTTCTCTCCTCTGTAATAACATGACTTTTTGTAAGTTGATCTTCGAGAACGGCATTTTTGATTCTTTTGACGTCGGTTGGTTTTCCAAAAGCCATTGTGAAATATGTCAAATAAGCAGTTCCTGAAAATGCTACTTGATTGAATGCATATAGAAAGTAATTAGCAAAGAGGTGATAACTGCATAACGAAATTAAAAAATATGCGTACATATTTTGTAAGTTTGCATTTTGAGGTAGGTGAATATTTCTGCAGTTCACATGTGTGGGCAAGGAATGTACCCATATCAAATTACATAATGGTAAATTGTACGTACTTTATGCAGTCTTAACAAATAACAATAATTTTCATTATTGACGCTAAAGAAATGTCAGTATTACCGCAACAAACATATGAGATAATAGTTCAATACAAAATCAATGAGAAATCGGTTTTGTCCTATTATTGTGGTATTTAAAATTTGGAAACTGATAACTTATTCGGAAGTCACATAATATCTATAAATTCATAAAAATTGTCGAAAAACGATTTTTTAATAATATGTGTGTTATTGACAAACGAACACTTATAGTATTTTAAAATAAAAATATACAATTAGGAAAAATTACACTAAAAACTCTCCTTATTTAAATACATAGCAAAAACTCCTAATTGTTTATAGAAATTTGTATTGTAAAAAGGACACAGACATTAATAATATCATACGAACACCTGCACCTACTTTTAATAATTTATTGATTGAAATAAAATGGATAACAACAATAATACATTAATTTATCAGGTATACACCTGTAACATTGCTGTAAAATAAGCCACGGTAATAAAATTGTTAAAAACGATTTTTACTGATTAAAACACTGTTTAACAAAATAATGCATATTTTACTAAAACAGAAATCTCGGTGAAAACATGTATTATATGGAGGTAATAATTATGATATTCTCAGACTTTTAGAAAAATTCATTATTGGGGACTGTTGACGTAAAAAATCAATAAAAGTGGGGCACCAGGAAGAGACCTTTCTTGGGAGAATTTATGTAATGATGTAACCTCCAGTCGGCGGTTTGCCAGACTCGGCAAAGATCTTTTGTGTTACATAACGCCCTGTATATGCTTCGCCCACTCCGGGTAAATTGCAAAACTTTGAAAAAGTCCCCCACTTAGTGTAAGGTGAGTTTATAAAGGTATGTAAAAATCGAGCTTAGTTTGCAATACCGATAATGTGTCAGAGTTTGAGAGTGAATTAGTCGAGTAACAAAAAACAATAAGGTAAGTGAATATTTGCAGAGATAGGGCCGTAAAATATAATCATTTTAAGAAAATGTCGGTTTCCCGAAAATTACTGGTGTCTAGAAGGGCGTTTGATTTTATACAAAGAAGTTATGCCACCGATCGCTCCTATTCGACAGCGTTGGGCATAATGCCGGGAATGTTTGAAGATGATGTTCCGGCAATAGAACATAATGAAGTGGAGAGCATTCCTAGATCATATAGCGAAATTCCAGGCCCTAAAGAATTGCCCTTTATCGGTAACGCTTGGCGATTTGCCCCTGTAATAGGGCAATACAAAATCCAAGAACTGGATAAAGTCATGTGGTCTTTAAATAGAGAATATGGAAGAATTGTGAAAGTTGGTGGTTTAATCGGGCACCCCGATTTACTTTTTGTCTTCAATGGGGATGACATCGAAAGGGTGTTCAGAATGGAAGAAACAATGCCTCATAGACCATCCATGCCCTCGCTACACTACTACAAACAAATTCTAAAAAAAGACTTTTTTGACGGCAACGCTGGAGTTATAGGGGTGTAAGTAAAGCAACCCTTAATTTTTATCCGTAAAAATAATTTTATTTAAAGTCATGGCCCAAAATGGGAAGAGTTCAGGAAAAAAGTGCAACACGCTTTGCTTCCACCACAAATTGCCAAAAACTACGTCGAGCCGCTTGATGTTATCGCCGGCGATTTTCTAAGCAGGTGAGTCTTCCGGATCATTATCTAAAATCTCTATATGTAATTTGTCGACGGAATCTGGCACAGTGCGGAGGGCGTTATATAATACTGAAATATTGCCGCGGCTTAAGATTTGACCCACTTCACAGTAAAAGTATGGACTTTTATAAGAGATGGTTACTTACATGTGGTATCACAATTCCACAATAACCATTCAGGAAGTTTTGTCATATGCATAATATTAATAAAAGTCCATTTATTATAAAAAAATATTGCTCCATTTTTTATTTAAAAGGAAATTTCTTTTTTCGTATATTTTTAAATGTTAAGTAATATTTTCCTGCTTTCAATGCATGATTGTGTGTCTACGACCGACCTACGGATATGGTTTGTGCTGTAAAATAATATGAAATGCAAAACGTATAAGTTTCTGTTTTTCATACATATTATATAATTTATGTAAATTGGAACCTACTAAGCAACGAGGAAGAAACAAAAATTGGTTGAAATAATTCCACGGATTAAGATTTTTTATGTAACATCAGGATTTATCAGAGATGATAATAAGAATTTTTAAATTTTAAAATTTGTTCTCATGTAATATTAGTATTAATAAAAATTATATGTAATGGAGATGTAAAAAAAATTATATCTATCTCAAATTTGTTTCTCTCAATCGTAATAAGATACGCAATTTTCAGTCAGTGATGTAGATCACTGCTCAGACTGTCTACATCATGTCTTTAAAAACCATCAAACTCTTAATGGAAATACAGGTTGTAATACACTTTCTACAGGCGAGCTTTACCAGATCGACAAGATAATTAGGTATAATAGATAATAATCAGTTAGAGGTGAGAGTTTATTAAACTGTGTTACGTCTAAGCTTTACTGTGTATGTATAATAAACAAATTTTAAAATATATATATTGCAAATAAACTCTAATCACAAAATTTATTACCATCAATAATCATGCAGTTATTTTATTTAATAAACTGGAAGAAAACTGTTTGGCTTTGCACATACCAGCTATTACAACCAGATGAACGAAAAAATGAAAAAAAATACGCATAAAATGATTCCAAAACCTTAAAATGGGAAAAATGCACATAGCAGATGTTGCAGAAACAACGATATATATTAAATCATCTAATTTTCGTCTGTTGTTTTAATCTTTCTTTTTCTTTTAATCAAATTCCTTTTTTTTATTCTATCTTGCAACTTATTTGATTTAACACTTCTTGCTGATACGTGCTTATAAATAACTAATTGAAACAAATAAATTAAGGTTAAATTAGACATAATGTCATGATTTCCAACGTGATTTCTCTATATGTTCTGTTTTAAAACAATAAGTGTTGCAATACTAGTAGATTGTTTGTTGTTTTGAGAGAAAAGAATGTATTATCTAAAATTTTGATGATATATAATATATATATTTTTTTATGTATGTTCGGGCATAACTTCTTTGTTTATGAACCGATTTCAATTATTCTTTTTGCGTTGTGTTCAGTATATCTTCAAGGTTTTCCAATTTTAATTTCATTCATATTGGAAGTAAGATTTCGAAGTTAGAGAAGGAAATTTCTCAAAATCAAATGGAATTGTGGTGATTGGATATGTTTGTTCGGGCATAACTTCTTTGTTTATGAACCGATTTCAATTATTCTTTTTGTGTTATATTCAGTATTTCTTCAAGGTGGTCCCATTATAATTTAAATTCCTCAAAATCAAATGGAAATGTGATCGACTCAGGGTAACGACGGATAATAATTTATGACAACCCGAGAATAAATACTGAAACCGACTTCAAACATAATTTCTTTGTTTATGAACCGATTTCAATTATTTTTTTTGCGTTTTGTTCAGAATAGCTCCAAGATGGTGTCATTATAATTTCATTATATTTCACATGGTATTCTGTAGAATCGGGAATGGAAAATCTGGAATTTGTGAATCTCAATTCCTCGAATATCGAATCTTGAATTTGGATTGATGTTCTCGATCTTTTTGACATTAACTTCTTAATTTATTTAACACTTGTGCTCTTATACTCGACAATCTATTTTCGCGCTCCTGTAGATTTGAAGCGTCCTTACTATAGGTCTACCCATCACTTAAAATTGTAAAATAATTAACTATAAAAAAAAGAAACCTACTTCAAAAACCCAAAGTAGCATAAGTTAACTAAAAGGTTTATATTTTTTTAATTTCAGAGTTATTTGTTGTTTTGCTTAATGTAATTATTTATTGTTCCGTTTAATGAAATTAAGAAATTATTGTTTATTATCTAATTATTAATTTAAATTAAAATTTAAATATATCTATGTCGAACTCCACAAACTTTAATAACTGTAAGATTACTAATGGTACATGTTTCGGCAGAATACTTCTGCCATCATCAGCCCTAATTTAACAAGAGATTAATGATACAATTGATGAATTACAAGAGGGGTTCTTACCTTAAAGAATATAAAAAATTATGACATTGACGTAATATTGAATTAAATTTGACGTTTTCAAAGGGTTACATGATTTTTAAAAGATTTCGTAAAAACAACATTTTATAAATGTAAAAATTAAAAATGGATCAAAGAGAATCTGGTAAGTTTGTTTGAGTGAAAAATTAAAATAGTGAATTAATAATGGGATTATTGAAGTTATTCTGTTCATTTAAACAAGATCTGTTTTCCAGTTTCAAGGCTTTCCTTATTTCCAAAGTCTTAATAACGTCAATGTCATAATTTTTTATATTCTTTAAGGTAAGAACCCCTCTTGTAATTCATCAATTGTATCATTAATCTCTTGTTAAATTAGGGCTGATGATGGCAGAAGTATTCTGCCGAAACATGTACCATTAGTAATCTTACAGTTATTAAAGTTTGTGGAGTTCGACATAGATATATTTAAATTTTAATTTAAATTTACTCCACTTGGATTTAAGAACATTCTTCTTGTTTAATTATTAATTGTTTTATAATTTTGAGTGAAGTAAATAAGTCCAACAGTTTTGCTTTAATTACTTAATTTAAAAAAGGTATAAAACAATTTTAGAGCAAATTAAACTAAACTCATCGAAAAAAGTTAGGGATATTGCTTCAATTCAGACTTAGGGCTTTATAAATGAAACATTAACCCTCCTATCATTTCTTGCAAAGTTTTTTATGTAAAATATTTAGATAAATATCAGCTTTTTCGGATAATCTGTTAAAAAGTTAAGACACAGTGAAAGAAATTATCTCAAAATGCAAAAACTGATCTGGTCCGTTTTGCCAGTGCTAATAAGTTTATCGTTGGAAATAGAGTGCATAAAATGGAAAGAAGACATTTGTCACAAAATGCTGCCAATAGAGCAAGTGGAATGTTGGAAGGTGGTGTTCGCCAGGTTGATGTCGCTGTAACCTTTCAAGTGAGTCAAAGTGTCATTTCTAGACTTTATCAACGGTATCGAGAAATTGGAACTGTTGAGGAAAGACCACGACATGGTCGACCTAGACTTACAACAGTTCAGGAAGACCGACTATTGATCCGGGAAGCACGCAGAAACCCTACAGCTCATTGCAATATTCTGCGGCAAGAACTTTTTTATGCTACTGGCACTAGTATAACAGCCATTTTCCACTGACACCTTCACGGAGACGTGCCAGAGTACAATGGTGCGAAGAAAGGGAAAATTCGCAAAATGAATGGGCAACCGTAATGTTCACGGATGAGTCCCGATTTGGAGTTTTTTCTGACAGACGTTCTGTTCGTGTGTAGAGACCACCAGGTACCCGATTTAATGACAGGTATGTCCAAGAGGTACATCCGTTTCAAGGAGGAACCGTAATGGTATGGGAGGCATTTTTCTTGAGGGTCGCACAGAACTGTACGTTTGCGAGAGGACCATGACGAGTCAAATTTACGACATTATTGACGACATTGTCGAACATTATTGTTACAATTTGGAGCCTCACTTACGATTTCTGGACGATAACACCCGGCCGCATCGAGCTCGACGTGTGTTAGAGAGACTGGAAATGTTAGAAATCGATCGTTTGCCTCTTCCAGCGGGATCCCCCGATCTCAATCCAATTGAGCATGCCTGGAACATGCTTGCTCGGGCATTGGCAGACCACCAGCCCCGACTAGCACACCGACAAGACTTGCGCCATGTTTTACCCATTGTGTGGGACAATTTGGACCAAGAGGCTTTAGACGACCTAATTTACAGTATGCCCCAACGAGTTCAAGAAGTTCTACAAAATCAGAGTGGTAGGACCCATTATTAAGAAAAAATAATAATTTTTAGACAACTTCATAATTTGAAACAATGTAATTTTTTTATTTTTTCGTGAAGCGTATGATATTTTTGGAACAAATTTTTTATAAATCTCTTTGGAAATGTTGTTAGTTTTTATTTGTGTTAAAAGTCCAGAAAAAATGATTTTGGATTGGTAAATTCAGCAATATCCCTAACTTCTTTCGATGAGTTTATATTGTATTGTACTTTGGGGTCGTAGGGCTATGTAGCCTCTCAGAACGTGGACCATCGTCGATCTTTTGTTCAACCCTACTCGCATCTATGTTCTCAGGAATCCCAGCAGCTTCTTTGCAAAGTTCAGCTTGTCTTTGATCTGGGACATTATTCCAGTGAGACCTTGTGGCCTCTTTTTCCAATTTTTGGACTGCGTTCTTAATGTGTGTCTTGGTTAGGCCACAGAACGGTTCAGGTCCTATGGGAGAAGCGTCTGCGCCTTGTCTAGCAATTCCCTCATGTCCGGCTACCCAACTTAGAGTTTTTGTCGTTTCTACCCAGTTCTTTGAAGGACTGTCTGCACTCCCAGGCAACTAAGGATTTGGTGCTGTGTCCTTTAAGTCCCTTAATCGCAGCTTGACTGTCAGACAGTCTGCCCTTCATTTTCCTGCCTAACCATTCTTAGGCACATATATCTATCGCAAGTATCTCAGCTTGCGTAATCGTCGGTCCAGTACGCAAGGCTATTGATGCCCTATATTTCGAGCCGTAGACGCCTACGCCAGTACCTTGTTCAGTCTTTGATCTATCTGTGTACCAGATAAGAGGAGCTTTGACCTATTGCTGCTATTCGACTTCTTGCCATGTGGCGGTCTTTAATGACCACTTCATATGGTCAAAGTCAACCGTTTTTGGTCTTACATCCAGTGGTTTTTCAATTATGTCTGGCTGTATGAAATCCAGAATTCTAAGGTGACCGTCACCTGGTTTAAATTTCTTGGTCTGGTTTAGTCTCAACGAACTCTGTAGATCTTCTCTCTGCAGATGGAGGTGGAGTGGTAGTTGATCTAACAAGACTTCTGTCGTTGGGGTTGTTTTCATTGCTCCTGTTATTTCTAGACACACAAGACGCTGTAGTTTCCCCAGTTTGTCCTGTGTCGTTTTCTCTGTGGTTTTCGTCTACCCTACTAGAGACGCGTATGAGACGATGGGTCTTATAACCGCTAGGTATGACCATCTAGTCATCTGCGGTTTTAGTCCCCAGGTATTGCCAAACAGTTTTCAACAGGCCCAAAACGCCTAATTGCTTTGGCAATAGTTTTCTCAAAGTTGTATCAATAGTCCATGTAGTTGGGGAGCTTTTAGATTTAGCTAAATGGAACTATGATGGTTTTCTTAAGATTTACATTCAGTTCCTCCCTTCTGCACCATCTGTCGATTATTTTTAGGGCTTCCTGCATTAGGATTGATATAATTCCTTCGTGCTTCCCTTTGATTAAGATGACGAGGTTAAGTGGAGTTAATTGTTTAAGGAGTGAGTCCACTACGATCATGGAGGTATAATACTTATATAAGAGGAGAAAAGACGGTCGCACAACGAGTACAGTTTGTTGTGAAGTTGAATAAGAACGGATAGTGGGGATAACGGCTGTGTTTTGCCCCAATCGTTTCGACAGTGGCGTAGCATAATAAACTGCACTTTAGTTTTTTTTGGAATATAAGATTAAAAAATAAAAGCTCAAGCCAGATCTTTATTCTATCTAAATCATTTGCAAGCCTGAAAAACGTATTTACAATTCATCCAGTACTCAATTAAATTTTTAGTTGTAGTTTAGTTATTATGTTTTACAACTCCGCCACGTTCTTCGCGTTTTGTTTTGACCCAAGTATTTACAGAGTTGCCAGCTTGTAATATATCGCAGTGATTGGTATATCTATTATACTAAAATTTAGGTGTAAACGTTTTGATATCCTTATATACAGTTAATAATAATTCATACATGGTTTAGTATGCATTATTTAAAAAGGATTTTCAAAACCCTAATGAGGCAATTTCAACAAATTACTTTTACGATCTGGCAATATTGGCCATTTATCCGTTTGATCAACAAATACGCCAATGTAGTTTCCCTTTTTATTTATTATAGTTCCATGACTACGATTGACCACAGCAGAGGCGATAGCACCCCACCTTGTGGGCAGCCCTTTGTTGTAGTTATCGATGTTTATTCTCCACCCAGCGAAGCCGTTACTATGCGGTTTTTCGGCATTTCATCTATCCATCGAATTGTGGAGGTTTCAGCGCTGAATTTTTCCGCTGTTCTTTTTATAGACATGTGTGAGGTGTTATCATATGCACCATCTATGACTATAAATATTCCAACAGCAATTTTCTTAGCTTCAAGAGATTTTTCCACTCTGTTCACCAGGTGGTGTAGAGCATCTACTCTGGATTTGCCTGGCTGGTAGGCAAACTGATTTTTGTGAAGTGTCATTCTTTCCACGAGGTCGCTTCTCATGTGGTTATTCGCAATTTATTGTACTTATTGGGCGATAAGATTTGGCCTCTCTCCAAGCCCTCGGTATGTAGCCCAGTGCACTGAGCAAATCTCTCTCCTGTACGACGCCACACTGTCTGCCGGCCATATGGTGATCTGAGGCAAAATTTGGATTCATCATTGAAGAGAATTTGACTCCACTCATCAATTTCCATATTTTCATGTTCATGAGCAAAACGCAACCGCTCTCTGCGATGTTACCTGGTCAAGAGTGGTTCATTTGCAGGTCTTCTTGCATTTAGACCTTCTTCCTCTAATCTTCTTTTGACTGTTCGTTCACTGTGTGTAGCTGTTACACGCCGAACTTCTTCTAACGCGTTTCGAGCACTGCAGTTAAGTCCCTATTTCGTAATATTTGTAAAGTAAGAAAATAATCGTCTCGGGCTGTTGTGCATTTTTTTCTCTCCCTTACCCAGCTCTTCTAGTGTAAACTCCAGTTTATCGAAACCGTTCTAGAGCCCTTTAGACACTACATCTGGAAACACCAAGGAACTCGTGCGGCGTAGTATTGCGACCGACTTTTTTGAATCAGAGCAATAGCTCGAGCAGTGTCGGTTGGGGTTAAGACCATACATATTTTCAAGTTACCTTCGGACTTTTTAGAAGATTGTTTAATGATCTTAATATTGTTCAAAGAAGTGTGGACAAAAAAGTGACAAAAAATTCTTTGACATATTTATCGGGCGATTTTTTTTTTGTTGCTGCGCTTGAAAAAATTGAAAGGAGATGTTATCCCCGTTTTAAAATTATTATTTGATCGAACAGAACAGTTACAATAAAGTTTTTATCAAAAATATTGATGGATCGAATTTTGTGCCACTGAGTGTAACACAACGCCGTTCATCAAATATATGCTTAGCTGGATATCTACAGGTAAAGGCTAAAAAGAAACTGCAAGGGTTGATTCTTAGAAAGAATGACTAGAAAGACTTTACTGAAAATCAGTTTATTAATGGCCTTTAAAAATTGTGCATTTATGAAATTCCGAAGATTGGCTCTTAAATTGGGTACGTTAATCGGATCAATCAAACCCGATTCGAATTATCGAATAGTCCCTCATTTTAAGATTTTGTAGTATTATTTATATTTCTTGTTCAACGACTTTAAAATAATTTCTATACTGTTTGATTATTTATTATGCTGATTTTCGAAAGCCCTTTCTTTTAGTCTTTGGAAGGTTAGAACTGGATGAAGCAAGTTAAAATTTCTTAAAATTGCAATTTACACCATTGTTTTATAGAATCCGGATTATTATCAATTCATTAAATATTTTAGATTTATCTAGAATTTGCAATTTGTATTTTATATATTAGGTTTCACATTTAATTATTATTGGACTTTCATGTTTTGTATTTCATATTATATCATAATTCCAAATTTTATATATCATGCTTCATACTTGATATTGCATTTCATAATATGGTTTTTGATCTCTATTTCTATACTATTCATATTTCATAATTCACATTACATGTTTTATATTTCTCGTTTCATATTCATGTCATTCATTTCATATTAATTTTTGATCTGAAATTGCAAATTTCATACTTCATGTTTCGCATTTTGGTAATTCTTGATTCAAATTTGACAATTTCTTGTTATTTTACATTTCATACTTCATATTGCATTTCATAATTTGCTTTATATTCATTTAAATAATTTTATACTAAAAACTTTTTAGTTTCAGTTTCCATTCCATAATTCCTATTTTATGAGTTTCATGCTTCGCTATATCTTATTATGTGATTTCACGTTTAAGATTTCATCATTCTCATCTAATGTTTCATATTTTATATTAATTGTTTACATTTATAAAATTGTACAGGTTTGGCATTCAGTTTTAAGTCTCAAATTTCACGTTTCATATTTCTTATTGCATTTTTTACATTCTTCCTTAGATTTTATGTATTACAATTCTTTCATATTTCACACTTCATAAATCACTTTGCATTTCATGATTTGAATTTAATGTTTAACTTTATTCGAATGTTATGTTTTGAAGTTCAAGGTTTTCGTTTTACGTTTCATATCTCACGATTTATTGTATCTCCAGGTTCAACGACGAAGTGAAACAGAAGTTAAATCTATGACCAACGCAACAAAATAATTTTCAAATAATTATAGTCACCCGGTATTATTATCACTTCCATTGTAACCTGTTGTCACAACTATTATGTTATGTTTTTTATTCATTAATGTTATTTATTATTGTTCAATATACAGGGTGTTATAAAAGTCCCAATTTAACCACAAGCAGAACTCGTCAAAATAAAGGTTTTTTTCTATTTACCACATTGCTGAAATCCGCAACTTATTTGAACATTTTTCTGACCCCTTATTTCACACTCCGCCTGTGACTAGATGAACTTGAACGTATCAGAAAGTTAGTAAATTTTACATATCAGTTGTGTCGCGCCGGCCGCTATGTTGTGGCTTGTGCTCGATTCTTAAGCAAATACTAAAAATTTATTTATTGCAATTTCCACGAAAATGTTTTTTTCTATGGTGCACTACGGGGTAATGTTAAGCCCGCCGCTTATCTGTGCATGGATCGTTTTTCAAATCCCGAAATTCCAACGTCAGATCCTTTTGTGAGAACACAGTGGAACGTCAACATTAATTTATTGTTTACCGCACGTACACCAACAAGGATTATCCTTGATGTAAGTTAGAGAGTTTATTATTGCATACGAACCTACTACAATATTATGTGTATTATGGTAGGTTAGTACATGTTTCCATTTAAACTGTTTTTATTTCGATTCATTTATCGGGTAAAGTTTTTGTGCATTCCTCACAATCAATGAACGTGGGTCCATAGGCGGTATTGGTTTTAGGGGTCCAACTATTCTTAATTTTAACTCCGTAAGGGAGCGTTTACGAGTTCTACTTGTGGTTAAATTTTCTGCTAGGACTTCTATAACGCAGCTTTTATTAAGAATTTTATTAAGCATCCGAGGTCCAAGACGGGCAATGTTTCTCTCGCAATGTTCAACAACCAAATGCGAGCTGTTGCCTGCGCACTGGGCTTACAATCGACCGAACCAACGGTTCACACTCACAGTCGCCGAATTGGCGGGGAAAACACAGTTGTTCCGCAACATACGTTTCAACTGCTTTTCCTCATAGATTACATAGATACAGCGTTCTAACTTGGCACATAATACGAGAGTTGGAATTGAAATGTTGAATCTCGAGGTTTTCGCTTTTAATAGAATTAAGTTTATTGTAATTTTAATTCTCTAATAGTTCATATTGCATTTCATGATTAGCATCTCGTATTTCATATTTTAAGTTTCCCGTTTGATGTTTGAAATCTGATTATTTCTATGAGTTTGCATTCCGCGTTTCGTATGTCATGTTTTATATTTTATAGTTCACACTTCTTATTTGTTATTGCATTTCATAATATATTTTCTGAATTATATTTCATGTTTTGTTTTTGTTGTCATTTACTAACATATTTTATTTCATATTTCTTAACTCATATTTAATAATATTTTGTGATTTACATCTCATATTTCATATTTCTTCGTAATTACCTTTGGTTACTTTTTTTTAGATCTAATTCCTTATGATTTATTTTCTATTCCTACTAAATGTTGTAATTCCTCCCCATTCCAACCGATTTCTCTTCATTCTTAATTTTCCCTATATACTTTTATTTTTAATTTTTTATTCGAAATCAAAGTTATGGTGCCTACTCATTTAAATTAATCTTACTAATATAATGTGTACATATAAAATAGAATTAGTTTTTATTACAGTGTGGAAATTAAGTAAGGAATAAATTCAGTAACTCCGTTAGTATTTGCGCTAGAAATAAAACTTAAAAAGCATGTGGTAGTAATTTTTTTATTACTTTTTTTTACCTGTTCAAATTTCAAAAAATTAACAGAGCTCTCTAATGTTATCGGAAAAAACCATAGCGATCATGGAGTGGGTATTTGTCAAATGGAAAACGCTGAACAATGTGAAATATTTTTGTCAAAGATTTATTTATTTTTACTCACTTAAATGCCCAATTATTAAAATCGATTGTCTGTGATTATTATTTTCTCACAAAAATTATTATGTAACCCCCTCATTAAAGTATGTTGTCATTTGCAGAAAAATCTGCTCTATTAAATGGTGCAAAGAAAATTATAGCTTACCATTTGAAAAAATCATCGATGACGTCATAATTTTGGTACATTATAATTTAATTATTTTTGACATATTATGTCATCGAAAGCGGAATAAAATTAATCGCTTGACATGTTTCGGCGTTTTTCTGAAAAATGAGAATTGTCCGAATTATTAATTTTGTTTTTCATTTTATATATTTCAGTTTTATATATTTTTTTGTAATACATACTTTGATATACATACTGGAAAAGCGAAGGCCTAAGTAATTTTACTTTGGGAAACGGTTTTTATAAAAAAGTATTTTTGCTCAATGAAAAACTTACTAAATAAGAAATGGTGTATATAAATATATCTAAGAAATATCTAATATATTTTCATTGCGTATTGGTATTGTATAATGTTTTTGCAACAATTATAGGTTACATATTTCTATTTTCCAGAATGGAAAGTATGTTAGATGCAAATCAAGAACTTCCCGATCACTTCCTAATGGAAATTTACAAATGGGCCTTGGAATGTAAGATTTTTTCTCTCTATTAGGTCCATTTTTAATCTTTAAAATTTTTTAAGCTGTCGCCAGAGTCTCTCTAGACACAAGACTCGGCTGTCTAGAACCCAATTTATCACCAACGTCGGAATCACAAAGCATCATAAACTCAATTAATACTTTCTTTTGGAATGTCGCTGAAGTCGAATTAAAAATGCCCGTCTGGAGAGTGTTCAAAAACAAAGCATTCAGGAACTATATCGGTGCCCTAGAAAACTTTAGAACGTAAGTAAGACACGATCTTGTGACCTACTTAGTAAGAATAATTCACTTTCGATTTCTATAAAGTGAAAGTTGACTTTGAACTTGAGAAGACTTCTGTAATAACCTAATACAAGGTGAATGAGGTCGTTCTTCCGTATAATAATTACCTAATAGTTCAGTGTTACGAATGCGTAAAATTTTAGGCTCTGTTTGGAACACATAGAGAGGTCAATGGAAAAGATAAAAACAAAAAATTTTGACAACATCAAAGAAGAAAATGTTTCAATTGTTGAAAGGATTTTGTTAAAGACTGACAACCCAAAATTAGCGGCTGTTTTAGCTTTAGACTTGATGTTAGTAGGAGTCGATACGACATCAATAGCAGCTGCGTCAACAATTTATCAGTTATCCCAAAATCCCGAAAAACAACACCGATTACATGAAGAATTACGGCGCCTTCTACCTGAAAATGATTCTAAAGTCGACGTCTCTGTCATTGATAAAATGCCGTACCTTAAGGCTTGCATTAGGGAAACTTTACGAATGTATCCAGTAATAATCGGAAATGGAAGAAGCCTCCAAACTGACACTGTGATTGCTGGATATCATGTACCAAAAGGGGTTTGCTATTAAACAAAAAGTCGATACCGACATTACAGATAAATATTTTCAGACTCATGTTATTTTCCCACATTTAGTTGTAAGCAACAGTGAAGAATATTTCCAGGAGCCCCATCGTTTTATACCTGAAAGGTGGCTTAAAAATGAACACTCGTGTCCTGTAAGGAACAAGATTCATCCGTTCGTTAGTTTGCCCTTTGGCTACGGTCGTCGATCTTGTCTTGGAAGAAGATTTGCTGAAGCAGAACTTCAAATTTTATTGGCAAAAGTATGTCGGTTTTCTTTTAAAGTGTTAATAGATAATTTATTTGGAATTTGCAGATTTTCAGAAAGTATGAAGTAGAATACAATTATGGACCTTTATCTTATAAAATTACACCTACATATGTGCCTGAGCAACCATTGAAATTTAAGTTAACTCAACGGAGCTAATGAAAAAAGACAAAATTTTAATTTGTTAAAGATCTGTTATATCTACTTTATGTACTGATTTATTATTATGTAGGTACTTTTGTAACTATTTTTTAATAAAATATTGACTGATATTATTTTTCATATTTAGCGTGATTTACGTAAGGGTTAAAATTGCGACACTGTACGAACTCAAGTGCTGATATAACACAAACATGTGAGACTGTGAGAGAACTTTCCTTCCTATGTTTCAGCTAATTAATTAAATTTTCATTTAAAAGTAGGTAAATTGGAAATACTGATAATGTTTTCCTGGAACAATAAATATTTTATTGACTAGGGTGTTATTGATTAATTTATTGTCTGCGGTAACACTTAAAATAATAAATTTTAATAGGTTTTTTAAATTTTAAAAAAGGAAAAATAAAAATTCTTGTCCAATTTGTCTGGAATGCTTATTGAGACGACGGCGCGACGGCATCGGAAGCAAATGATGTCATGATGATCTCACCACGTAGGGTAACGTAATTAATCTGGAACAGTCCACATGAGAACGTCTGGGAATAATTGTTCACATAGGATGCTCTCATGAGTCTAGAAGACTCTGTGGCGGCGATCTCATGCTATACCACGCTCGTACAAGAGACTGATCTCATTCTTTTGGAATAATCCATTGCGCCGAAAACATGATCTCATGATTCCGGGAATAGAAGAAATCGAGAACACCGGAAGCGGTATAAGAAGGGATCAAACAACGGAGCAAGTCAGTCTATTGGAAGCATCGTGAACAAGTGGTCAGCGCGTGTTATTGTGAAAGTTTACACATAGTGAAAAGTTAGTCTTATTGTTAGTCTTTTTAATAAAAGTTAGTAGTTACGGTGTGCACCAAAATTTTCTTTAAATCCTCGAACCCGCCCGGCTCGGGCAACGTTACATTGGTGTCATAAGTGGGATTTAAAGAAGCGAACGTAAAAAAAAAGAAGAAACATCGAACCAACCAGTAAGTGACGCATGTCAAAGCAACCTTCTGGAAGAGTCACGAGAAGTAAAACCATGGAGGCTCTACAAGCACAAATGGCCGTTCTTCTGGAACAATTAGAAAAGAGACGACAAGAAGAAAGAGAAGAACAAGAAAAGAGACGACAAGAAGAAAAGGAAGAACAAGAAAAGAGACGACAAAAAGAAAGAGAAGAACAAGAAAAGAAACGACAAGAAGAAAGAGAAGAACAAGAAAAGCGACGACAAGAAGAAAGGAAAGAACAAATGGCACTTTTAGAACAACTAGAGAAGCGACGACAAGAAGAAAAAGAAGAGCAAGAAAAGAGGCGACAAGAAGAAAAGCAAGAACAGATGGAACTTTTGAAACAACTCCACGCAGAAAAAGAAGAACAAGAAAATCGACGACAAGAGGAGCAGGAGGATTTTCGAACAGCTTGACATTTTACAAAACACTTTTAAAAAAGACGTGGAAGAGAAGATTCAAGTTGTGGAAAGGAAAGTTCTAAAAATTCAAGAAGTTGTAAAAGAAGAAGTTTTGGAAATGAAAGAAGACGTAAAAGGGATAAAAGAAGATTTGGAAAAGAAAGTCAAGGAAATGGAAACAAAGCGGAAAAAGATGACAATCGGGCAGTCAGTCGTGTCAGAGCCGTCATCCCAAAGGCTAAAACCTCCGACTTTTGATGGCCAGACCTCATGGTTTATGTACAGGAGGCAATTCGAGGCAGCGGCCGAAATGAACAACTGGGGTGAAGAAGAGAAAGCCACTGCACTGGTGTTATCCTTGCGAGGACAAGCTCTTCAGCTGCTGCAAACCGTCCCGGAGAGGGAACAAAAGAACTACGTCGCCGTGGTCAAAGCTCTCGAGCTGCGGTATGGAGACCTCCACTTGAACCAAGTGTACCAGTCGCAGCTGAAGTCACGAGTTCAGAAGAATGGCGAAAGCCTGCAGGAGTTTGCGGCGGACGTTGAGAGACTGGTACATCTGGCCTACCCAACGCCCCTAGCGAGTTCCACCACCAACTTGGAACAAGCGCGTTTATTGATGGGGTCCGCGACGGTGAGTTGCAGCAAATGTTGAGACTAGGTAGACATCAAAAATACGCCGATGCCCTCGTGCCCGCCCTGGAGTTCGAAGCCGCTAAAATCGCTGGTCGTCCGGCGGCTCAACGTCTGCGAGCAGTAACCATGGAGGAAGCCCCGAAAGACGGAAACGACCTGCTGCGAGAAATAAAGACGTTGCTTGAGGAAATGCGACACGGAAGCACGACGGTAGGCCCAGATGCTTTAATCGTGGGAAAGTGGGCCACCTAAGAAGGAAGTTTGCCGTTTAAGGAAGTCACCGGAGCAGACCCATAGGAATCCGGAGTCCAGTCCAGCTAGCGCTTTGGGACGTGTGCTAGCTGGTCCCACAAAAGCCCCTAGGGTCATCTCCGTCTCGCAGTTACGAAGAAGGAACAACAGTCTGTTGCTCGAGGGTCTAATCAACGGAGCTGGCTGTTAGACATCTTTAAACCGTTGGGAAAATTCCAATTGACAGAGAGCGACCTGGTGTTAAAAACAGCAACGGGAGAAGCAGCACGAGTATTCGGAGAAGTTGAGGCAAGGCTCGAGTTGGGGAGTTTCGAGTTCGTTCACAAGTGTATTGTGGCTGATATAGTTGACGATTTCATCTTGGGTCTTGACATCATGAAGAAGTTCGGATTCGTGTTGGACATCAAAAATCGCATGCTGCTAGTTGGCAACGAAGAAATCTCCCTGCACTCTGCGATACCATCCGCCGACGAAGTGAAAGTGATAGTCTCCGAAACGGTCCGTGTACAGAAGAACTCGGAACAGATCGTGCTGGCAGAGTTGGAAGAAAACCCTGGGGGATACCGGACTGGAATAATAGAACCGAACGTGACCACCAAACCAGACGTGACACAAAAAACACAGATCATGGTAGCAAGAACACTACTTGAGGCTAATGGACGAATTCCTATTCGTGTAGCGAATTTAGGTGAAAGTCGTGTTACACTACAGAAAGGACAGACGATCGGACTATATGAATCCATCCTGTACTACGGGTCGTCCGTTGCGAAGAACAACCTGTTGAGTGTAACAGAAAAGAGGCTCAGGGGACGAGTGTAGAGAAGCTTTTCCTAGAAGACTGGAAACACCTTACGGACCATCAATTAGAGAAGGCCATGGCATTTATCCGAAAGGAGAATGACATCTTTGCTACCGAAGACCAAAGCACAGGCAGAACCAACATGGTGCAGCATAGAATCAACACAGGAGATGTTGCTCCGATCCGACAACCCCCAAGAAGACTTCCCTTCGCAAAACACCAAGAGGTGGCTCAGATGGTGGACAAAATGAAAGCAGACGGAATAATTGAAGATTCCTCAAGCCCGTGGTAGTCATCAGTTGTTTTGGTAACGAAAAAAGATGGCTACACCCGCTTTTGCGTTGACTACAGACGGCTGAACGATGTAACTAAGAAGGACAGCTATCCGTTACCACGTATCGATGACACTCTAAGCATGTTGTCGGGATCGCAGTGGTTTTCAACCCTGGACTTGAAGAGCAGCTACTGGCAAGTTGAGATCCACCCCGATGACAAAGAGAAGACGGCGTTCTCGACTGGAAGCGGTCTCTACCAGTTTAACGTCATGCCATTTGGACTCTGCAACGCTCCAGTCACTTTTGAGAGGTTGATGGAACTGGTTCTGCTAGGGCTGACATGGAAATCCTGCTTGGTGTACCTCGATGACGTCATGGTAGTTGGAAGAACCTTCGAAGAACATTTGAAAAATTTGGAAGAGATCTTTAGCCGCCTACGCAACCTTCAGCTCAACCCCAAGAAATGCCGATTGTTCCAGACAGAAGTGAAGTTCTTGGGCCATGTGGTTTCGCCCAGCGGAGTACAAACAGATCCGGACAAGATCCCGGCCGTCCGAGAGTGGCCACGACCAAGGGACAAGCACCAGCTGAGAAGCTTCTTGGGCCTCTGTACCTACTATCGCAGATTTGTCAAAGGGTTTGCTGACATTGTCAAGCCTCTACACAGACTCACGGAAGACAAAACCCCATTTATCTGGAATAACGTGAGCGAAGCAGCGTTTAGAACTTTGAAGATCTCGCTGTGCACGGGTCCTATTCTGTCTTACCCGAGAGTAAAGGGGCGGTATGTCCTGGATACAGACGCCAGTAAGAACGGTATCGGGGCAGTCCTTTCGCAGGTACAGGAAGGCGAAGAAAAAGTCATCGAATACTATAGCAAGGTACTTTCTAAGCTGGTAAGAAACTACTGCGTTACGAGGCGATCGTAAATGTAGTAGGACATTTTCACAAGTACCTGTACGGTCAACACTTCAAAATCCGAACGGATCATGCTGCGTTGAGGTGGCCGTTGAGCCTTAAGGATCCAGAAGGACAGACAGCCAGATGGTTGGAGAGGCTGCAGCAGTATGATTTTGAAATCGAACACCGACCAGGCAGATTACACCAGAATGCGGACGCACTTTCTAGGAGGCCGTGCCGGAGTGACTGCAAACATTGCAGTCGGAGAGAGGCATCCAAAGAATTGGAGGGCGTGGAGAGATTGGTTCTGCAATCTCAAGATGGATGGACAACGGCGGAGATGAGGGCAGAACAACTTGGAGATAGCGAGATTAGTCCAATTCTAGAAAGCAAAGAGAACGGAAATCAGAGACCACAATGGCAAGACATCTCGGACAAGAGTCCTACTCTCAAAGCATTATGGGCCCAATGGGATTCACTGAAGGTGGAAAATGGCCTGCTGAAGCGAACATGGGAGAGAAAGTCGGTGACGATGCAACTGGTTTTGCCCAAGTGTCGCGTGAAGGAGGTGTTGCAAGAAATCCACGGTGGAGTGTCCGGCGCACATCTGGGCGTGAATAAGACCATGGGGAAAGTCCGTGAACGCTTCTATTGGGTGAACGTTCGAAACGATGTCGAGAGCTGGTGTCGAAAATGTGACACTTGTGCGGCGAGCAACGGTCCACAAACGCGTAGTCGAGGAGCCATGAAGCAGTACAACGTTGGAGCACCATTCGAGAGAATAGCCTTCGACATAGCAGGTCCGTTTCCTACCACTGATTCGGGAAACAAGTACATCATGGTGGTCATCGACTATTTTAGCAAGTGACCGGAAGCTTATGCCCTACCCAATCAAGAAGCTGTGACGGTTGCCAGGGCGTTGTTAGAAAATTGGATTTGCCGTTACGGACTTCCACTGGAAATGCACTCGGACCAGGGGCGGAACTTTAAATCTGGAGTGTTCCAGGGCGTCTGCGAACTATTGGGCGTGCGGAAGACAAGGACGACACCCCTGCATCCTCAGTCGGATGGAATGGTCGAGCGTTTCAACAAGACCATGGAGCAACACTTGTTCAAGGTGGTCGATCAACATCAGCGGGACTGGGACCGGCGTCTACCTTTGTATTTGCTGGCGTACAGAGCGGCAATTCACGAGACGACCCATCAGACACCGGCGAAGATCCTGTTTGGACGGGAAATGCGTCTACCATGTGATCTGGCTTTCGGATCACCGGGACAAGAGCGGAAGGACGTGGGAAACTACGTAGACGAACTACAGGAAGCCATGTCCAGTATACACGAACTAACGCGCAGTCACATTCGCGTGGCGAGGGACCGGATGTAGACGCGTTACGATCTGAAGGTGAATTCGGTGGGATTCAGTGAGGGAGACCTGCTGTGGCTGTTCAACCCTCGGCGAAAGAAAGGTCGCTGCCCGAAGTTACAACCCAGTTGGGAAGTCCCGTACATGGTTGTAAAAAAGATCAATGACGTAGTGTACCGGATTCAACGCCATCCCCGAGTCAAGATGAAGGTGGTTCACCTGGATCGTTTGGCACCCTACTCGGGGACAAATCAACAGGATTGAAGTAGATTGGTCGGGACGAACAATCTTTAAAAGAGGGGCAGTGCGACGACAGCGCGACGGCACCGGAAGCGGATGATGTCATCTGTCTGGGAACCATTATTAGAATGACCACATATGGTAACGGCATTGATCTAGAACAGTCCATAGAGCATGAGAACGTGTGGGAATGATTGTTCACATAAGATGCTCTCATCAGCCGAGAAGGTTCTGTCGCGCTGATGTCATACTATACGACGCTTGCCCAAAGATGATGATGTCATCCTTCAAGAATATTCGGTCGCTCCGAAAGGATGATCTCATTATTCTCGGAATTAGTAAATTTGTACACAGGAAAACTTTATTTTTTAATAAATGTTAGTAGCTACGGTGTGCACCAGAATTCTTTAAATCTTCGAACCCGCCCGGCTCAGGCTACGTTACAATATGGAAATATTTTGGTTTTATGATCTTGGAATCGTTCAAATTATGAATTCTTGAAATTATTGTTCTAATTTTAAGATTTCCAGTTGTTTAATCCAAGAAATTCTGGAATCTTTAGGATCTTCAAATTTTGTATTTTTCAAATTCTTGGAAAGTTAAAATTCTAGGAACTTTTGAATTTAGAAATGTTACAATTTTGAATCAATATCTTTAGAATCTTTATCAACCTATTAGAATCTTGAATTTTAAACTTAAAGTTTTGTAATGTTTTATATACATATCTCCCAAATCGTAATTTTTATTTTGGAACCTTAAAATTTCGTAGGTAAAATGTTTTTTGTTATAATCAATTGTCAATGTCAAAAATGTTGCAAACTTTAATACTATATACCAACTTAGATCCTGAAATTCATTAGATTGCTTATACCAACATGATGACATTTTGACAATGGAGTCATGTATTTTACTGACGTTGCTGTCACTTTTTGACATCTGCGGAAGATCTTTTCAGTACTGAGCCTGTCAAACAAATTTCAAATGTCCCGCATTTTTGCCGTTCAGACAACTATCCTTTTCTATTCAGTACATGGGTAAATATTTGAATCTTGAATTTTTGTCACTTCGAAATTTTAGAGTTAAATTTAGAAATGTTGAAATTAATGTTTTGTATACTTGAATTTTGCAACATTTTAATTTTGGAATCTTGGCATTTGGAGATCTTGGAAAAATTTAAACTTGAAATGTTGGAATCTTGAAATCTTACAATGTTGAAGTGTAGAACTCTTTAGAAATTCCAGAACCTTGTAATCTTCAGAATATTATTCAAGTAATCTTTTAAATATATGTATTGAAATCGTGGATATCTGAATGTTTAGAATCTGGAAATTTTTAAATTTTAAAATCTTTTAATTTTGATAACCTCGAATTTCGGAATCTTTAACAATTTGAGACTTTAAAATCTTTTAGTTTTGGAATATTGACATCCACAAATTTTGGAGTATGGGAATTTCGAAATTATAAAAATTTTGAAATCCTTTTGAGGCATTTGAAGATCTGGGACTGTAAAGACTTGAAATATTTCAAGTTTTGAAATCCGTCGATCTGGAAATCTTGGCATTTTGAATTCAGGGGACTCTTTTCTAGTCTTTCAAATTTGGAACGGTGGATGTGGATTTTTTCAATTTTGGAGTTTTGGAACCTTTAGAATCTGCTAATTATGATATCTTGGAGTCTTGAAATCTTCTAGCCAATCATGAAAACTTCATTTTATTTTAGTATTAAGTATTATACTTGAAATGCTCAAATTTAGGAATGTTAAATGTTAAGTCTTAGATTATTAAAAATTCGGAATGTTTCGATTTTTTTTTTAATTTGATTCTTGATAAGCAATATCTTTAACTTATGGAATCTTGTGAATGTTAAAATTGTGGATGTTGGAATCTTTAATCTTTAATCGCAATTAATTTTTTTACTGTTGACATTTCAAGATCGTAGTCTTAAAACTTTCTAAATTTTGAAATCTTTCGAAAATTTAAAGTTTTCCTAATTGAATAAATATTTCCTAATCTTGGGATTTAATCTTCGGAATCTTGTTCTGGATCTTTTGAATTTTCAAATCGTGGCTTATCTGAATTTTGAAATGGTTTACTCTTTGAAAATTTCACGAAATTGTTTGAGAATTGGTAAATTTTATTTATTTGGTTATTCTACGTGTCTGGGACTATTAATTCAGGTAGAAACTTACCCTTAGAATGAACATTTTCAAATCAAATTTTCTCAACCGGCCCTGCATTGACAAATTACCTTTGACCCACTTGACAAGAAACATTTTGTTCAATAATTATAGTTACCTGCTTCTATGGCGTCATCTAGTATTTGCAAGCAAAAGTTTTAGTAAAGTTTCTCACCAACTAAACATTGACAAAGCAGCACTCAGCACTATTGAACTTTAATATCTACGGTAACTTGTCTATGCGGCCCCGCTGTGTTGCATGTGATGACGTCATAGTAGGGGGGTCGCATAAACTAACCTAAAAACTAAAGTGTCATTTTTTATTGATCAATTTCAAACTATTCTTCAAATATAATGGATGACAGTAAAGGCACTCCAGAAAGCGACTTCAGTATTGAATGTTTTCAAAACTATACAGCTCCGGAAGTGTTCATTCAAGGTTTGGCTGGAATTGTTGATCAACAGGATGTGGAAACAATGATAAGAGCCCAAAAACAAATGTATTTCCTATATTTTACTTCTTTAAATGAATGGTTTAGTTAACCATACTCATTTTAGGTTGCAAAGATTTGAGAAAACAAATGAAATGCTCACTAACTGTAATGCTCTAAGTGCAAACCGCTTGAAAACAATTGGTCCTGAATTCAAAAAACACACACAGTTATTATTGGAAATGAAAAAGGACTTGGATTATATATTTAAAAAAATTCGTGTTATCAAAACTAAACTGTCAACACAATATCCAGATGCCTTTGCGGAGGCAGTTAGGAGTAGTCTTGCTGAAGAATGTGAAGAGGATGATGACTTAAATGACAGTAGTAATAAAAAAGATAACAGGAGAAGTCTTCATTTAAAAAGTACAAACAATGAAAATGTAGATGTAGAAAGGAGAGCTTCACAATAATTTAAAACTGATTTAATATTAATATATCTTAAAATCTAGGAAGCATATTGTTCTGTGTACATTTGGGCTTTTTTAACAAATTCTGAGTGTACATTTTTATATTCTTCAGCAATCTCAATCATGAGTGGGTCATCTGGATTTGGACTTTCTAAAAGCATCCTTACTGCAATTAGTAAACCTTCCAATCCAATTGTAGGTCTCCAGCATCCTTTTGGTGGCAACTTAGTTAAATCCAAACAAACCCTACCACTGTCATCAATATTAGGGTGGTACACCTTTGTCAAAAACTTCAGAGTGGGTGGAGTGAATGGATACTTTTCTGAGATTAAAATTTGTAGTTTAAAAATGCCATTTTCGTAAGGGCTGTTTGGGGGGCCAACAATTTGGGCCTCTAAAATGTTTAATTTTTCGTCCTTTGCTGAAACACTTATGCCTGCAGGTGGTGCAGTTGTTATTTTTGCTAGCTCCCGTGATATTCGTTGGTGCTGCATTTTGTGACTAAAAAATATGAATATAGGAATTTTAAACTCTAGTTCTAACCTCACTTTTTTTTACATAGTTTTTATAGTAATTCTTATCTTTGCAAAACAACGTACCGCTTCAGCCTTCACAATTTTCGTGTTACATTTCCTACTTTTTGATGTTATTTGAATTTGAATTTTTCTCTATTTGTGGAGAACTTAGAAGCTTGAATATTTTGTTTTGTCACTAAAAGTTACAGTAACTTTTTCTATCTCGTGATTGGTGAATTTAAACCTGACTTGACATTTGACATCCATCTGCATTGTAACGAATTTTCAACAAATCAATTAAATCTAGATTTAAGATAATAATTGTGTAGTGTATTTTGTGAAAATGGCCCAAAATTTTAACCCATTTGCCGAACAGCTACCAGAAAATGTTAAACAAGCCGAAACCTCCAAAACTGTCTCAAACGATAATCATGCAGTTACAAAAAGGTAACAAAAAATGATGAAATTTTCGTTTTAACCCCATAACTAACGTTATCTCGAACCGTAGATTGCAAAAAGAGTTAATGACTCTCATGATGTCTGAAGACAAAAGTATTTCGGCGTTTCCAGAAGGTGACAATCTTTTCAAGTGGGTAGGCACGATCATGGGGCCAAAAGACACAGTTTACGAAAATTTGAAGTTTAAATTGAGCTTGCAGTTCCCTAATTCGTACCCCTATACGGCACCTGTAGTGAAATTTATTACACCTTGTTTTCATCCTAACGTGGACAATAGTGGGAATATTTGCTTAGATATTCTTAAAGAAAAGTGGTCAGCTTTGTATGATGTTAGGACTATTTTATTGTCAATTCAAGCTTTACTAGGTGAACCTAATACTAATAGTCCGTTAAATACAACTGCAGCTGATAAATGGAAGAAAAAAGAAGAGTATAAAAAGCTCCTGTTGGAGTCCTACAAGGAAGTTTAATAAGTCTTGATCTCATGTATTTAGTAAAATTTTGAGTTATTAAGGCGTTTTTGTGTATAATAATAGACTGCATAATCTGACTTTGTGCTACTGTATAATTTTTCACATTTTCATGTGTATTGTATATGAGAAATAAAAAAAAATGTTAAAAGGCAATTTAATTTTATTTACATAAATAAATAGGTATTTGGCTTAGCTGATAATCGATAAATTATAAAAATTACGTTTTTATGACTAGGATTTTACAATAATTAAAATAAATATTAGAAGAATAGCTGTTACTGCTAAGATAATTATAGCACACATTTTCCGATTCTTCCGTTGATACGCATCGGCTTTTTGCAGCTGTTTAAAGCCCTCATAAACTTGAAGCTGTGTTTGCTCGACATTGTAATCAATTCGGTCTAAAACTGTGCCCTGATCAGCTACCATCTGACTTAGATCTTTAAATATTTCATTTAAATCCACAATTGACTTTACAATTGCATTCACTTCTTGTTCACGTTCTTGCACAAATCTTGTGTTTTCCTCTTCAAGTAGTAGGAGCTGCTGCTGGCTCATTTGCTTGGAGTTGATAAAGTAATTGTCAATATCATCAACCTCCCGGTTATACAGGTCTTCATCCTCCAACTGGTTATCAAAGTAGATCTTTGAACGATCTTCCCGCGATTGAATTTGTCTCAAATAACTGTTTTGGGTAGATCGAAACATGGTTGATAACTCTTGTAGGGCACTTGCCAAAGAATGGTATACATTTATAGTTAACCTTTGTTCTTTAACTGGACCTAAAATAGCAATAATGTCACATACACTGGCATCTTTATTATTGTTATTACCTTCTGTGGAGTGACTTTTGATTATTTGTACTAGCCTATGGGTTTCATTGAACATCCTTGTGATTTCCTGGATACAATTTTCTATAGCAATTTCATCAGCAGAGCTTTCATCAAATGTAGGCCTGTGCAAATGCTGGGAATGTAAAGTCTTCAGTTCATTAATTTTAACTTTTAATTTTGGCAGAATCATTTGAGCCTTTTCTAGATAGTCTATCCATATTGGGGGCATTAGATTCTCATTTCTGTCACCCAAGCCTTCTTCCACGTCGTTCAAGGAAACCAGATGCATTCGCTCGGAGCTGTCCTGAAATTTTAAGTTTGAAAATTAAAAACTTACGGGTAAAATGGACCTACCTGATCAGGATAAATGTGGCGGCTTCGAACTGCATTGTTTCGCATTAACAAAAACACATCTGTTAGACTACGCGAAGCCATTGGATCAGTTGTAATAATTTATTGTATGAATACAATAAATTTAAAAAAAGTCTTCATTATTTGGACATGTTGGAGAACTAACACTTGTCGCACTTGTCACCAGACCAACACAACAGCTGTCATTTAGTTTTAAGGTTATGTTTGGCTTCCATAGTTCTTATCAAAATTGTCTTTACAAGTCTAAGGGTCTAAGGGGTCTCCCTAAGACTAAATTTTAGTGTCTCTCATGTGGTGTAAAGAAGCAATTATATTGTTATTAATAAAAATCTAAGGTCGGATGACGGATCTTGTCCTCATTTTAGTGGTAGCGAAGAAATCCCCAAACCTGCACAAACCAAACTAAAATAAGAAAATTTTGACACTCAATTTTTAATTTTAATTCACCAACTGGTCCTGAATGTTAGTTGGTTACGTCCACTTTTGACTCGAAGGAGTGATGATCCATGGCTTTGAAACCCGTTGAATAGTAAACTTCTCTGAACAATTGGTATAGTAATATTTTTATAGTGATAACCTATGTCAATGTTAGTTTTGCAGTCAAACACACAAACAGTACCCTGAACGCCAGTGTGATGTTAAAATTCTCCGAAACTCGAAACTCAACCCCGAATAATGACAGTAATTTATCAAACGAAGATGTACTCTCCGGCTGCTGACGTCGTCGATCGCATCCCTTCAGTAGACCGTGTGACCAACTGGGACATAGCAGGATTCATCATTTCTATAATAAGTCATATCGTGGACGTATTATTCGACTGCAACATTGCCTACCGCTACTATGATCACAAACAATATGCATATTTCTTCACTACATTGGGGTTTATTTTAATACCAGCATTTATAAACACAGTCTTCAGTATAAGAATGTATATGCTAGATACTGAAAATAGTGACAGAAGTACAACATTGACTGATAAATTTACTAAAAGGAGATTATGTTGCTTTGCTGTATTGATATTTCAGTTGGCCCCAGTTTTAAGATACTTTGATGCTCTACAGTATGCCATAACTTCAAAGAGAGCTGAAAAGAACAAGGATCAAGAGAATCAAAGGAAGTATTATGAACTGATGGTAAAAGAAGACTCAGATGTGGCCTTGTTGAGAGTCCTAGAATGCTTTCTTGAAGCAGCCCCTCAACAAATTCTCCAACTCGCAATTATTTTTAGTACAAATGCTAATGATAAAAATAGTCTGAACCAAAGTGACACATTTACATGTAAGTGAGTACTAATTTTATTAACTGTGATGTAATATTTATTTTGTCTTAGTGGTTCATCAGTTACTCTCCATAGGAAGTTCTTTTGTTAGTATGGCATGGTCAATGGCCTCTTATCAGAGATTACTACGTGTGTCTCTGAAAAACAAAAGTAACATATCATGGCCTGGTACTTTAGTTCAATTTATGTGGCATTTTCTAGTCACAGGTCAGTATATTTGAATATTTTTCAGTAATTTCAGTAAAGGTAAACAACATCATTTTATGGTATCAGTAGTTAAAAAATACAGGGCGATTTTGAATGTGTGTCATTCCTTTCAGCTATGTAATATACATGTTTGAAGGTATATTTGAGAAAATGTCACTATGAAGAAAAAATGGTTATTTTCACTATGATTATTAATGAAATAATAATAATTATTAGACAGATGTTTAAGTATTGTATTGTAAATCTATAAAAATGACTGATTTATCCAGGGTGGATATACCAAATTTAGGGAATAATAGAGAAAAATAGGGTGAATCCAATTTTTCAATTTTTATATAGCAATTTCAAGAAAAAACCACTTGAAATCTAATGCTGTCATCAGACTTTGAACTTATTTCACACAAATTGGTAGCACGCAAAAAGTTTACAAACACCTTGCGTTTAGTTTAGTGGCGTTTGTTTCCAAAAGCGCTGGTCTGATTTTTCGATAATACAGAAATGGTAATGGCATTTCTAGCGGTTTGTAGTGTAGCTTTCAACGTGACAGTTGAACTCACTCTGGACGAGATAACGGCGCTGTCAGACTCACGCTTCGCTATCACTGCTCCGACCGACCGCATACCCCACGCGGTCTTCTAAATATATGGTGGACAATTTTCGAAAAAGTTCTCAGTGCAGAATTCTCTAGAAAGTCATTCCAGATTTACATTTCTCCAGAACGTTCTAGCATGGGGACTTATTCACGTTTCTAAGACCGTTACACTACATATTTTAAAACGTACTAGATGGTCCGTCCCGGCTTTGCACGGTGATTTTATGTAATAAGGAATGGAATTTTGAAAATCCGTACCGTTTCAAAATTAGGTGGTCAAATAAGTAAATGTACAAAATTTAATTGCATTCGGTTCAGTGGATCCAGAGATTATCTCCCCGCTGCGTTACTTCCTTTAGAAATGGAATTTTGAAAAATCGTTTCTTAGTGAGCGACTGCGTGGTAAAATAAGGAAGTAAGTGTGCAAAATTTTATTGCAATCGGTTCAGTGAATCTGGAGATTTCGTGATGAGTGAGTCGCTGGTATTTGGATTTTATATATAATATATCGATATAGATTCCCAGCCGTTTGGTTATAGTATTTCTCTAAGCGACATTTCCCGTTGAACTTGCTGTTCACCTATTATTTTGTCATATTTCAGTGTCCCTATTTCTTGAGGTTAGTCTTTCTCCACCCAGATAGTTGCGCCTTTTATTTTATTTGTTCTTTACATAATTTTCTTTTCTCTGTCTCGGTGTGAGTTTAACAATTTTTCGTCGGCTTCTTGTACTCCGTCTTTTTTCTGTCGTTTCACGATCAATTTTTGCCTTTTTGTTTGTCTCTAGAAACTCAATTTGTCTTCCTTGATTGTTCACTTTTCTCTTGATGAGATAATTTTTCTGCTTCACTGTATTCAGCTCCTTAACTAAAATTTCAAATTTCTTATCCATTTCCTGTACCGTGCGATTATTTAAATTATAAATTAGAGTAGGCTGTGAATTTTAAATTAGGTTGGCGCTACTAACTTTTGACAATTTCATTTAAAATTCGAATGCAATGATGTCTTACCAATAGATACGGTGAAAGGACTAGAATGCACAGTGATGGGTGAAGCCAACATCTCAACCCAAAAGTGACGTCAGACGTAGCGTTTGAGTTGCAGCCATGCAGCTTTGGTTGCGGAATAATATCGAATATTCCGGAAGAACAGAAAATTAAATATTGTTTATTGTTGAATGAATGAATGATGATCAAAAATTATTACCGCTTATTTTATTTATTTTGTGGATTTCCCAAATAACTGTTTCTTCTACTTGCATAGTTGGCTGCATAAAAATGAACCCAATTGTGACGTCATGTTGGCTTCAAGCATTGTGCTTTGCAACGTATCTACTGGTAAGACATCGTTGTTCGAATGTCAAAGTAACTTTTCAAAATAACCGCAACAATTATTCTACATTATTTGTTAGTCTTTTATTTTCATGAGAAACATAAACGTCAGTCTAAGCTGTCAGTCCATTTGCAGGCTAGACCATTGCATAATAAAAAGCCGCCTACTCTAATTAATAATTTAAATGATCGCACGGTATTTATGTTTTTGAACATATGAAAAAATGGGAATGGGGTTTGAAGGTTTTTATGGGGCCAAATGGAAAAAGCGAATTGGAAAATATTTTTTGATTCTTTTGAAACTGACCAGTTTGACTTATATTACACTTCGAATCTCAGCCTCATCTCTTCTATTTTCTTAATTTTTAGTTCTTGTCCGGTTTGTCTCTGGTATTTACAGTTTACTAATTAGTTAGTCTCTCGGTTGTTTGCTTTAAGAGTGGTCTCTCTCGTCGGCTTCTTTGATCTGAGAGATGTGGGAATATTTGCTGGTTATCTTATTCTAACCTATTTTGTATTTATGTCAAAAAACTGTGTAATATCTAATAAAGTCCTTTTTTTTTAAACCATTGTGGTGCCAATAATTCACACCCTATTAAATTTAGGGTACCATTTCCACAATGGTTAAAAAAAACGGACTATACTAGGTTTTTTGAAATACGAATTGTCAATATCGTTGTCCGCGCCGATGACAGTAATTTCAAGTCGTGCCAATCGCTCAAAACCTTGCGCTCAAAATATCGCTAGATGTCACTACCGCATTAGAGGAAACTGTAGTAGTGTTACAGATTGAAAAATTAGGAAGGCGTGGAACAAATTAAAAGTATCATTTATTTTTTTCAAAACCAGCTGTTATTTAGAATAATAATGCAAATCTTACCTAATCTTTATTAAACATTTTTTGTCGCTAGTTTTATTTAGTTATTTTTGCTGTCATCTGATGAACGGCAGTGTAAAAGGAAAAGAGCACCCAGGAGGAATATAGAACACTGGTTTTATTAAATTTTATTGATGTTCTTATTTTATTTACGTTATTTTGACAATTTTGACAGTTATTTGAGTTTCATGCCTCGTTATTACAGTTTCCATTAAGTCGCGATCCAAGTCCCTCTCGTGGCCATTTTACCTCTATTGGTACGACTTTGTATTACTGTCAATTTCATCGGCGCGGACAACGGTCAAGATTAGAGAGACATTCTTTGACATGCGATTTCTCGTTGACGTTCAATATTTGCGCTGGCTTTTTCAAATTTGTCGGAATATTAAAATTGTTGCAGAATTTGCTTGAAAGAACGAACACACGGTTTTCGCGCCCTGGAAAACATCTTATCGAAAAAGCTATTCTAATTAATGGTCACGAATTTGCTGTTCTGTTTGCAATGCAAACTTTTGTAAATTGTATTTTTTGTATTCGTTTTGTAAAATGAACGATATTTAGAATTTCGTGATACATGTTCAAAGTCACCCTGTATATTTATATCTGTGTAAATTGGTTCTAAGTCCATTTATGAATTACTTTTTTCAGTTTCTAGAATTTTGTGCATAAGTGTGATAGCCTCCAAACACCTAGCACCAACAATTCTTGTGATACTCCTCCACTGGCTCGTGATGACCGTATGGCTTTCATTTACAAACCAGCAAAATAACTTCTGCAAACATAACAAGATCTACGATATGTTTTTCTACTCAATTTTTGGAACGGTATACATTTTTACGCCTGTCACTCTAGTGGAGGGACCAACGTTCGGAAAATATCTGTTTTTCTATGTAGTTTTGTTTATCGAAAATACCATAGCTAACGTTGTGTGGTATTGCACTGCAGATCCAACATTGCAGGAGCAAATTTATTACAAGCCAATTGTATACTTAAATGTAATCCCATTTTTTGCAGGGTTAATTTTTATGTTGCTCTATTATAAAGTCTTCCATCCAAGTACAGGGTACCATAGAACTCAAGCTGTACTACCTAGTTAATATTAGGTTCTTTTTAGTTTTAAATAAAAGATAATAGAAAAGCTTTGTGATTGATCTCTAGGAAGCGTACTGAGTTAGCCTTCGATTTTTTAGTGTATTTTATTAACAATGTGATGTTTAATTTATTTTATTTGTGCTTAGTGTTACGTTTCTTGTGTGGCGTTTGTATTCTGGCGTGTCAGAAGTAGTATTTATTATTAACAAACTGTTCAATTTGGTTTTTGGTGCAATACTTAAGCATATACTTCGTCCATCTCAAGGTTATAGTGAGACTTATAAATGAATCGAATTCTCCATGACTCTCCAGTGTATATTATACTTTTTTGTAAAAGCAGTGCCTTAACTTATGATAATTTATTTACAATAAAAAACTTTTATTTAAACCCTGTATACATAAAAACAAATTAATAGATAGGCCCATCATCTAAATTATCATCTTCATCTTCATAGCCTTCTCCGTTGTCAAAATAGTTATTGGCATAGTCAGTTCCATCATCCATTTCTTCATCTTGCTCTTCCTCCAAAATCTCTTCTTCATCTTGAACTTCCTCCCCTTCCTCTCCTTTTACGACTTTATCGCTGTCCTTCGCTTCTAGTTTTTCAAGCTGATTGAGCCTTTGCTGTACATCAACGTTCTTATTAACTTTTAATTTATTTAAACGTTGAGCCAAGATTCTTGGTCTTAGTTCTGTGGGAAATAAAGCCCAGTCATACTTTTCTTTGACACTTGGCAGTTGTGCCACTAGTTTCTCAATCTGTTGTTCAGGATGTTTATTTTTAGCAAGTGGCATTTTTAAGTATGAAGGTGATAGTTGCATGTGATCAATTAAATCTTGTTTTAAAATGAGAAGATAGTCAGTTTCTACTGATGGCTGAAAAATTGATTTTTAGATCATAAGATTATGGGTCTGAATGTGTGCTTACAGTTAAAGGCACAGGTTTATGATCCAGTACTGGATACAAGGGAGGAGGCTGCGTAACAGGCCCTGGTAAAACTTCATTGCTTACTCCTAGAGCAGTTAGTTGTTCTTTATTGAATTTTGTAATACCACCGCGCCCTCCTCGGCCACCTCGTCCCCTTCCGCTCATTGTTATTTCGTAACTTCAAGTTTCTTTAAGTCTTCAGTTAATGCTTTTACTTCATTCTGTTCCTGTTCAAAAGTTTCCTGGAAAAAGATTGCACTTAGGTATGATACTATCTAGGAAATTATTTTATTTACCTGATCATAAATTACCTTAACTATCAAGGAACAACTAGGGCAAGTTGCAATTTCTTCACCAGCTAAAAGTTCCTCCTGAAAAATATAATCAGTTTTTGCTTTGTAGGTTAGAATTAATCTTGCCTTTGAAATTTGAAATTTGTCTCCACATGGGCAAGGATAGTAATAAATTTCTTCTTCTTCGTCGTACTCGAAATCTTCGATTTCTATTTCATCGTGGAAAACACTCATAACGTGTGAATTTTTCTTGAGACAATTTCACATGTTATGATGTTAACTTTAGAGGTTATAAAACTAATGAGTTGCTGATTAGTGATGACAGCTGTGTTTCTGGCGATCATAAGTACATAGTTATTGTAAACATACACAGCATTAAGCATTTTTGGGGTTATGATCAAAACAATTATTTCTCACTGTTAAAAATTATTTATTATTAATGCATAACATATTTGTATTTAATACTGAAAAAAATTAGAAAACAAAAAGTTTCCTCCCCGGCGGGGAATCGAACCCCGGTCTCCCGCGTGACAGGCGGGGATACTGACCACTATACTACCGAGGATGAGTTGTTTTCAAGCATTTCTTACCGGTATTTTAACAACGGCTATTACTTAATTAACGACTGTAAGTAAAACAATCAAGAGACGCCCTAACTCTTTCTGCTCCTCAGTGTTATTTCAACTTATTTTACCGGTTTGACTATAAAACGGAATGGTAATTGAATAAGTCTTACAGTCCAAGAAATGTATCCTTACAGAATCTGCCACCAGAGTGCTCATTCGTTACTGTTAACGAGCTCTTGCCGTAGACCTAGATATAAGGTTTACGAGCAGATTTTGAAATCAAGATCATACTTCACAGGATCATTTCTGTAGTATATCTTCACATACTCCATACTCAACTGTGGAGTTGACGCAACCACGATGAGGAGAGACGACTCCGGGTCTTGAGCGTGAGGCAGACTTTGCATGACATTTCGTTATGGCATGCAAAGTCATCGATGATCGCGTCCTTGCACTCTTGTAGTGCGAGGTGTGGACTTGGGGTGGTCTGAGTGGTTGCATAAAATAATTCAAAAACAATTTTTTAACATTCGCTGCGGAAAGGGTAGCGTTGCATTTTTTAAACATTTGATATTTGAAATTGGTAACGATAGTTTTCCCCTAATATCGTGCGTTCAACAAAAACGGCGTCAAGTGGGTCATGGATTAAAAAACGTATGGCGTAGATGATGACAAATTTGACACCTGACATCTGACACTTAACATGTCAGTTCAGTAGCGGTGGAGCAAGAAGTGACAGCATGTGAAAGTTGTTAAGAAAAAAAAATAGCTTTTAGTGTATTCATACCACACAAAAATTCATGAGATGGTTTTTCAGATCATTTTTAAATAAAAAATTATAATCAGCTGTATTGAAGATAGGGATTATACGTCAGCCACGTATATGAACCATATATTTTTTTAAGAATAAAGTTATTTTATACCTTATGATATTGGTGCAGCTGAATTTTTATATTTTTAATATAATAAAGGAAGTCGTCAGTCGTATTTTTAACGGGGGTTAGAGCGTAAGTCCTTGTCATAAGCATGTTGCGCGCTCAGTGCATCTGAGTGTTGCATAGTCACTTTGGCAAAGGAACTGTAGTCCAATCAAATAAGTCAGCAAATCAAAATTTTGAGGAAGTACACAAAATTTTGATATAAGTATCTGTGAAGTATTTGAAGAAGATAAGTGAAAGAAATTTTTTTCCCAACCCCCGAGAAATGGTGAAAAAAAATATAATAAAGTTATTTTCTTTAATTATTCAAAATGGGTAAAAGGTAGTAAAAAAAGTTTCGAATAAAGATTATAAAGCATGAAATTCTACACAAAAATGATCTTTTGACTTTTTTGCTATTATTAAAATTAACAAAGTTATGGCGGTTACAAGTTAAGGGATGTTGTGTATAACTTCAAAAAATCTGAAATGGATCTTAATTTCTTTTTAATGTACTCAGAAAAATATAAAATTTATTATCGGACAAATGTTTTATTTTTTATTTATAATAACTAAGTTATAACAATTTTAATTTTCGAATTTTCAATTTAAATGGACGATTGAACCATTTTTTTTTTAAATTTCATTTTAAATTTACCTGTTTAAATTTTTCCTATACCTACGACACTGCTCTTCTGACGTCACGATCACTGACAGAGATGAAATTTTGTCGGCTACACAAAGATGAAATTTTGTCGGCTACTTCTTCGCTGCTTAAAAGACGCGCATGCGTCACATTTATATTTCACTGAAGCATAGAATGAGTAATACTCATCTTTATATAAATAAAACTCCGGTGTGCGTTTGTTCGTAATTCTTCTCATCCTAAACAGCTTGACAGATTTGGCTATTTTTTTTTTAATATTATAGCACAGATAAGGTTTTTACGGAAAGAAACACTGAAAAGTATTTAGAATATAGTCCAAATAAGGTTTTTACTACGAAGGCGCTGAACGGACATGAATGGAAAAATAACTGTAAACGATTTTTTTTCTGGCAATTCTGACTTTTTTCTGACAATTCTGACTTTTTTCTGGCAATTCCGTCTTTTTTCTGGCAATTCTGACTTTTTTCTGGCAATTGCGACAGGGGTAGGACGATGGCACTGTTTTGTTACCCAAACTTAAAATATGAAATACTGTCCACATTTGGTCCACATATTTGGAGTGTTTCTTTAAGGGGTCAATCGCGTAGCGCGGGGCACAAATTTCAATGATCTACGGAAAAACAAATTTTAACAGACGATAATTTCCGTGGATCACTGAAATTGGTGCCTCGCGCTACGCGCTCGACCACTTTTAAACAAACATACTCCAAGAAGGTCATATTTCCCTTTACGTGAAACTCGAAATGTGGAGAGTATCTCTTATTTTATGATTTTATGAATGATAAACGGAAAAACAAATTTTCACAGATGACAACTTCAGTGGATCACCCTCAAAGAAACGCGCTCGACCCCTCAAAGAAACATACTCCAAAAAGGTCATATTTCCTTGTACGTGAAACTGGAAATGTGGACAGTATTTCATATTTTAAGTTTGGGTAACAAAACACTGCCATCGTCCATCGAATTGTCAGAAAAAAGTCGGAATTACCAGAAAAATGTACGAATTTTCCAATTCGTAGTAATTGCCCAAACTTAAAATATGAAATATTTTTGCACATTTCGAGTTTCACGTACAGGGAAATATGACCTTTTTGGAGTATGTTTTTTTAAGTGGTCGAGCGCGGAGCGCGAGGCACCAATTTCAAACAAAAGAACAAATTTTTACAGACAGTAACTTCCGTGGATCACTGAAATTGGTGCTTCGTGCTATGTGCTCGACCACTATAGACATTCTGTCTGTTGGAAATCAACTTCTATTATTATTATTCTATTAATATTATTATTAAAGAAACATACTCCAAGATGGTCATATTTCCCTCTACGTGATACTCAAAATGTAGACAGTATTTCATCTTTTAAGTTTGGGAAACAAAATAGCACCATTGTCCTACCCCTGTCGCAATTGTCAGAAAAAAGTCAGAATTGCCAGAAAAAAGTCGAAATTTCCAGAAAAAAAATCAGAATTGCCAGAAAAAAGTCGGAATTGCCAGAATTTTTTTTTTTATGGGATATTTGTATGAACTCGAGACCATAACTCGCCATTCAAATGATCGATAGCATTAGTTGTATTTTCTTAAGACTGGGGCTGGATGAGTTGGGCGCATTTAAAAAAAAAAGTATTCTTAGGCGTACCACGAATTATATTTAGGAAGAGAATATGTATAATGAGACACACACATTAATTAACAAAGATCTTGGACTGGGGGCACAACCAGGTCGTAGAAGTTGGCATCCAGGTACTGATTATCTGATATTTTTTTGAAGTAAAACTTCTTTACGGACACTTGACTTGGGGAGTAAGCTGGTGAATGCGTGACAAGAGCGTTACGAAAAGTGTGATCGGGCGAAGCGAAGTTTTAATAATAATAATTATTAATTCATAGAAAAAATGTTTGCCTTAACGGGATTCGAACCCGCGTCTTTAGGTTGTGAATTCTCCCTTCACTCCATACAGCCATTTGCGTGAGTCAGTTTTGTATGCAATTGCGCTACTTATCTTAATCGCTACACATGATTGCCGATTTTTCGCTGACGACAAACTGAAACATGCATTATCCAATACAGCAGACGGTATTAATTCAGGATTCTCTAGCTCCATTTATAAACTCACATAAATTCTTTCACAATGGCGAAATGAAGTTTTACTTCAGTCGTGTGGTCTGAAGCACACTCGTATTTTTTTTGTATTTGAAGTAGTCATAGCAATGGGTGTGTAGTATGCGTCTCACAGTGACAATACAACAGTATTGTATTGTCACTTAATAATAAAAAATAACAACAATTATTATATTCTCAATAGATTAATTCGTATCCAAAAATTTCTAACAAAAAAAAAGTATCTTAATTTGAATTTATATTAATAAAGTCGAGAAAGCAAAACAAAATTTTGTATAAATCTGTGAGTATTAGTAGTAATAAAAATTTCGTTTATTACAAAATTGAAAGTAAATTAAAATTTAAATATATCTATGTCGAACTCCACAAACTTTAATAATTAAAGTTTGTGGAGTTCGACATAGATATATTTAAATTTTAATTTAAATTTACTCCACTTGGATTTAAGGACATTCTTCTTGTTTATAAAATTGAAAGTATTTAGATCATGTAAGCAAAATTACACATTTTTAATAAAACTGAAATGTACATAAAACAGAGCGTGTGTAAGACTATAGTTCGCAAATTATGGATAACATTATATTTGTCCAAATTTTGCAAACAATTTTCAGGAGCAATCAAACACTCATGAGATATAGATGCGACGCATGCGCGTCTTTTAAGCAGCCTAGGAATAGCCGACAAAATTTCATCTTTGTGTAGCCGACAAATTTTCATCTCTGTCGATCACATTATCGATTTCTTTTTAGTGATCGTGACGTCAGAAGAACAGTGTCGTAGGTATAGGACAAATTTAAACAGGTAAATACATTTATACCTACCTGAACAGGAAAGGTAGAAAAAATATTTAAGCAATTGGTTTCACTGTCTAAAGTCCTTTAACAATTAAATTGAAAATTAACAATTAAAATATAAAACAATTTCTCTGATAACAAATTTTATATTTTTCTGAGTAAATTAAAAAGAATGAAGATCTATTAAATTTTCAAAACGCTATGATTTTTTGAAGTTATACATAACATCCCTTAATTTGTAACAGCCCTAACTTGGTTAATTTTAATAATAGCAAAAAAGTCAACAGATCATTTCTGTGTAGAATTTCATGCTGTATAATCTTTATTTGAAACTTTTTTTACTACCTCTTACCCATTCTGAATAAATAAAGAAAATAACTTTATTATATTTTTTTTCACCATTTCTCGGGGGTTGGGAAAAAAAATTCTTTCACTCATCTTCTTCAAATACTTCACAGATACTTTTATCAAAATTTTGTGTACTTTCTCAAAATTTTGATTTGCTGACTTATTTGATTGGACTACTGACGATCTTTACACCCACAAACATTCAGCTGACGGTGATTTTTATTTTTGTTAACCATAAAAATACACCATATATTTTAATCTCGGTCAGTATTAGATTAATTTAACATAAAATTAAATAATATGGTTCATAATACGTGACTGACGTATCTGAAAAACCATCTCATGAATTTTTGTGCAGTGAGTGAAACGAGGCCCAAGGAGGCCCCCTTGGGACAGGAATAGGACGATGGCGCTGTTTTGTTGCCCAAACTTAAAATATGAAATACAGTCCGCATTTAGAGTTTCAAATACAGGGAATATGACCTTCTTGGAGTATGTTTCTTTAAATAAAAAAAAAAAAAACTGTTGGCATATACAAACCTCTAAATCTTTATTTTTGTTTTCATATGCATTATACATGCAATATACACTGTTTGGACAGAAACAACCAAAAGAGGAAGATTAATAAATTCTTTATTTAATTATAAGAAGGGATACCTGGTTCAAAACAAATAAAACAATTATGCAGTGCATAAAGTTGACCTTAATAACGTGTGTTTCTGCCTCGAACTCGTATTACCTCTTGGATACGATGTGACATACTGCGAATTAAGTTGTCTATTTTATTTTGGGCCATATGATCCTGAAAAAGTGGTAATAACTCCCTTAGTTCTCTTATGTTATTTGGTGGAGCTAAATGGTATTCTATGGCTCTCCCCAGGATATCCCAAACATTAAATTAAAATTAAAATAATACAAAAAGAAATAAAGGCGCCCCTGCTTGCCGACACGAGCGAGACATCACTCAGTGATTTGACCTTGGTAAACTGGTTTAAAGCATAAAAACAAAGCTTACGACTTCGCTGGTCGTCTAGATAGCTTCAGTACGATTTGGGGCAACTGTACATACTCAATTTGCTAAAGCTTGTTGGACGGGAAACGGCGGCTTCCTGGTTTGTAGGCAAATAGATGCGCGAATGGATGACGGAGTTGTATTTTTTTCTCCTTTTTTTGGCTTTAAAGCCGAGATGGGCTTTACCTGGCCATGAATTTTATAATAATAATAAAAAATATACAGAAATTAAATCATAACTATCATACAAAAAAAGAAATTTAATACTCATATTCTCATACAAGAAGAAGAAAAAAGGGACCAAAACAAGTGGAATCGAAGTCAATAGAGATTCCATCTTTTTTTTTACGTCTGGTACATTAGAATTAAGTATTTTGGCAATTTCTGTCCAATCATCATTTTTTTTTCAATTTATATTCAACATGATTGGGGTTCCACACACTTGGCTTTTCTCTATAATAAAAACAATGCGTGGTTTCATCACTCTTTTTTTTTTGCATCCGCCATGTTGAAAATAAAAAATCAAAAGATGAAATTAAAACCAAAACACGTGCATTAACTGCAGACACGGGCGCAAAACTAACCAAACTAACCAAAACAAAAATCGGCGAACGAACCCCTTCGTTGGCCGTAGTTGGTCCGGTGTGTACGCAACTTTACGTGCGTTTTTAATTGTGTACGAAACGGCATGTTATGTGTGCATTGGTCAATAAGATCCAGAATTTTTAGTTGTGTGAACACATGTAGTAATAGATTTCTAGGTTGTCGCCTACAAGAGAACACATGGAGAGAGCGACGAGGAGAAAATTGACGAAAATAAAGCAAATAAAACGTAGAAAAGTGAAGAAGGGTAAAGAATCGTAGAAGAAAGGTAGGAAGAAAGGAAGAGTTTGAGGTGTGGAGAAATATACGGAGGAAACAAGGCCGGCAACAAAGCACAGTGTAGAGGGTTACGAACAGGAAGGAGACAAGGCAAAGAAAAAAGAGAAATTTAAGAAGATATAGAGGAAACTAAAAGAAAAAGAGGGCTACAAGAAAGTCCAGAACCATACTAAAAAATCAAGAAAACAGTAAGATCATCAGAGCAAAAAAGTCAAGTCAAGTCAAAAAGAAATGGAGCTGAAAATGTACGTAAAGTAGCCCCTAAACGGTCAATCATTTTTATCAAAAGCTGAATCAAGCATGATTGACTGTCTAGGCATCCGTTTGATGGTTCATAGACGGTAAAATCATTTTTGATTCAATCGATTGACTCCAGCTTTTGATCAAAATGATTGACCGTCTAGGGGCTACTTTAAAACCTGGAAAGAAATGAAAAGGCTGAAGAAAGACAGCTCAGAGAAGATGTGGCAGAACTGCAGAAAGAAATGAACCAATTGAAGAAGGAGATGGAAGAAAAAGCGAAAAGATGGAGAGAAGAGCAAATGGAAATTTTTTGAAGAAAACCGAGAAAGAAAAAAAGACGAAATAAGGTATACGATTTAACGGAAATGCAACGGAAAAAAGCAAAATGTAGCGGGGATAAGAAATAAAGGAGAAGATTTTTGGAAGTATATAATAAGTAAATGCGACTGAAACTGGAATGGTACAAAAGTGGGTAGATGAAAAGGAACGGAAGAAGATAAAAGAGAGAACGCAGAGAGACTACGTATGGAGATGTCAAACAGAAGAAAGGAAAAAAAGAAAGAAAGAGCGAAAGGAGGCATCATTACAAAAGAACTGAAATAATAGACAGGAAGCTGAAACTAGGAAAAAAAAAAGTTAAAATATACAGTACAAAAATTAGCAAAACAAAACAAATGTTAGAAGAGAAGAAAAAGGGGTAGAAAATCTAAAAAAAAAATTAAATAACGGTTACACCAACGAGAGCAATAACGAGAAAAGGCATTGGTGGTAGGACAAGTATGGTGAATAGGCGAGAAAAAAATCGGTTGTGACATAAGGAAGAGAGGGCTGATGTACGAAATGCTAGTACAGAGTGTCATGATATACGGAGCAGAAATTAATATGGAAATAATCCAAGACACCCACTGGAGATGGTTACTATATTGTTCTGGAAGAAGTAAAGAGAGATAAGATAAGAGTGGAAGCATTAAAAAGAACAGTAAGATTTGAAGAGCGATTAAAAGATATAACGAAATGTAAAATCTTACAATAGTGTTGGAAAGAGATGAAGAATCAGAAGGCGGAAAGATCAGGAAAAGAGAGAAGAAAATATTATTAGACAGGCGGGTACGTGGTGGAGAAAATAGAGAGGCCAAGAAATAATGGAACAAATGTACTGAGAGAGGTAGTCGAGAAGGACCGAGATGTATAGAAGCAGGAAAGGCAAACAAAGATAAAATATTCAAGGTATAGTGGAAAGTATAGTACCCCAATTAGAGAGGAGCTGCCGGTATACCTGAGAAGGGAGAGCGAGAAGAGCAACAATTGAGTAATCGTAAGGTTTAGATGTGGGAACAAAGAAAGGAAAAATAACTACTGGCAAGACAGAGATGAGAGAGTGTGAAGATTGTGCAGAGAAGGAGGAGAAGCGACAGAGCACATGTTGCAAGAATATGATGAGATGAAAGAGAAGAAAAAAGTCAGGAAAGGACTGTTTGGAGAAGAAATGAAAGGAATAAGCTGTATGAAAGGAGTATTAAACAGAAGAAAGAAGGCAGAGAAAAAGACAAAAGAAACAAAGAAATTAATAGTATTGACTTCCAGCCCGACCGTCGTCACAGTATGCATTCTCGATCATAACTGACGATAGGACCGACATATTTGGTTGATTCTTTTTTTGTTTTGTTCGTAATGTTCCCGGAATGTTTTCAATTTGTAAAAAAAAATATCGTGAAGATATGTATAAAAATCTGGAACAACGTAGTCCATCAGCAAAAATCTATATCATCGAAGTGAAATGCTGTCCGTTGGTAGGCTCATCACTTGAGAACGGCTGGACCGATTTGGCATTTTTTGTTTAATACTGGTAAAAGTTCATATGTATAAGGGTTTTACGGAAAGAAAAAGTGGAAAAGTTGCCTGGAAAATTGGAAAATTCGGGAAAAACGGAATTCGGAAAAACACATTGCTCAACAATTATTAATTTGACATCTGAACTAACCTCACTTTTAATTTCAGTTAAAACATTAATTTAAATCGACAGTTCAACACCTTAATGCGATTAAAAGCAGTTGTAGTGTTATTAGCCCATACTCCTGCCTTTTCGGGGTTGCAGTGAGACCCCTTTTGATAAAATTAGGTTTATCTTACAGGTGTAGTTTTTTAGGTCCTTTATACCATGGTTTTCGGTGACAGAAATCAAATTTTACTCACAAGAGAGATAAAGCTGTCAGTTCTACTCACAAGTGAGTAAATCTGACAGCTGTCAGTTGTAATTAAAAATTTGAATTATTAATTTGCAATGTAATTACATGCGATGTAATGTAATTCTCTGCCTTCCACTTCACGAACAGATCATACTCTTTCTCGTACATGTGTCTCGACCTTACCGGGAGCAAGCTGGAAACAGCGGCTTCCACGTCTAGTTGAATGTTTCGGTAGAAAGTCAATTTTTATTACTTTAGTAAAAATTGTGAAAAACAACGAGACTGTTTATTTCATAACTATAACAATCACAGGTTACTACGGAAACTGATATTAGAACCATGCTAATGTTACAAGCGGATGTTTACTTGAATAAATATTTCTTGGATTTTTATACAATGCACCTGTAAGATAAAACGTCGTATATCACACGTGATCGAAATGTCATTATAAAGCTCGTGAGAAGTGCCCCACTCGTGCGCAAGCGCACTCGTGGGTCAAAATTCTCACTCGCTAATAATGATGCATTTCTATCACTTATAATATAATGTACTATTTTCTGAACTCAATATCCGCATCAATTCAAACTCATAGTCACCGCCAACTATGACGCCAAATTAAAAAAAACACCCGTTACCTTTCATAGTCTTGGATTTAAAAGTCGATAGGCCCGTTTAATTTAATTCGTTTATTCCACCCATAAGTACTTACCACTGTCTTATAGACCAATTCGTCACTAATTTTGAAAGGATCAACACTGTTGTTATCCGTCAGTGGGCATTTTCACCTTTCTGACAGTCAAAAATCAAGGCTAATTTAACAAATAATAATTTGCTTTGTTCAAATTGTACCGTCTTGTAAAAAAAAAATTGACGCGCAACCACCACTAGTCGTTTAATTCAGTAGCGCCGGTTGTTGGATTTTCTCACGTCTTTTTATCTCAATTTGATTAATTTAGTTGACTACGCTACCAAATTAAATTTTTGAAATCACATTTTTTGTGTTAGATTGCCTTTGCGTTTATTATCGAAGCATTGGTTGCAGGGAGAATGAGGGCGCATCTGATTTTGACAAGTCAGCCGCTCGTTAATCATGTTTAATTTCAGCCGTTGATTTTATGTTTAGAACAGGCTAAAAGTCAAACGTTCTGTTAAAATATAACGAACTAGTTTCCAGAACGCATCATCATTTGGTGCTTTATTAATGGAAATTCGATATTTACTTTATAGAACATGCAAACGAAATTGTGCATTTTAAAACTAGTAAATATCAAATGAGCAGTTTGTTTTCACTGTTTAATTCAATAAGTTGGAATACAAACTATGTAATTTACATTTTAATCTGTCATAAAATCAGTTTTGGCCGAGTGGTCAGGAAATGTTGTTTTTCTTTGACTTGCCTACAACATAATTTTTAAGTTTTAAGAAGACATTAATGAATTGAATTATGTATTTTAGTGTCCAAATTATATTATGATATTTCAGGAGTGCGTTATACAAGAAGCAAATATTTTGTGCGATTCTCTTCACACATTGTTATTCGTTATTATAACTAATCGTTAAAAACCGTAACAATTTTGCTATACTATTTCATATTCTGGTCGTCATAAATTTAACGATACCGTTATTCATTATAAAATAACGAAATTGTTATAAAATAACAAGGTGCGCGCACCTAATAATAACGTGCCTGTCTGTATACAATCTGCCTGGTGTGTGCTAAGGTACCATTAATGGGAGTCATTAATAATGTATCAATTTTTTAGATAACCATTTAGGGAGGAAAAAAGTGTACCAAAACCAAAAAAAGGTGAGGATTGTCGTTAAAAAAAAGATGATGACGTTATAGTCTAAAAACCATTGACGTTATTTCAATAATTCTTACCTAAAAAGAAGCAAACAATAAATAAATTTGACTTGTCCGAGCGATTTACTGAAACACATTATATAACGCAATTAATATTTGTTTCAAACTTTATCATCACACTGTATGTATTAGCGATGAAAGTAATTTTATGTATTTTATAAATCACGTATTATCAGAATATTATATTTTTATAATACTAGTAGATTATAATACAAGTGACAGAAATGCTTCATTGTCAGCGAGTGAAATCTTTGAATCACGAGTGATACACATCTCACGAGCTTACAATGTCATTTTGGTCACGTGTAAGATACGACGTTTTATGCCCGACGTGTAATTTCTTGTAAAAGTTAAAAATCAAAAAATTAATGAAAGTGTAAAAATGACGTTTCAAAAAATGATTCATGTCTTACCATTGTGTAACCATAGTAATTCACCCCTTTTTATCATTATATCACTTGTGAGAGAAATACTCCATTATACCTTCCTTTTGCGTGGCAAAAATATTCATCATGTGGCTCTATTGTTTTTGCTCCTTCTCTGCACAGTCCGCAAACTCTCTCGTTTCTATCTTTCCAGTATTTGTTTTCCCTTTCCTCATTCCCACATCTAAACCTTGCTATTACTTTCTTATCGTTCTTCTCGCTTTCCTTTCTCAGGTATGCCGGCAATTCCTCCGTGATTAGTGACCTATACTTTCCATTATACCTTGACTCATTTATCCTCGTTCTCCTTTCCTGCTTCTGTACGTCTCGGTCCACCTCAACTATCTCTCTTAGTACATTTACTCCATTGTTTCTTCGCCTCTCTATCTCCTCCACTGCATACCCGTTTCTCTCGTAGTATTTTCTTCTCTCTTTTCCTGCTCTTTCCATCTTCCCATTCTTTATCTCTTTCCAACACTCTTGCAAGATTTTACATTCCGTTCTTTTTCTTATTCTCTCTTCAAATCTTACTGCTCTTTTTCCTGCTTCCACTCTTATCTTGCTTTACTTCTTCCACTACGATATATGCTGGCGTTTCCCTGTCCAATTCTAGTACCCATCTCCAGTACTTCGCTTGTATTGCTTCCAGCTTTTCCTGTTCCTTCCATCCCCATATTTCTGCTCAGTACATCATGACACTCTGTACTAGCCTTTCGTACATCAGTCCTCTCCTTCTTATATCTCGTCCGAATTTTCTCTCGCCTATTTTCCATACTTGACCTACCACCCCGTTCGCTTTCCTTTCTAGTTTTTTTATATGACTTTTCTCGTTGTTAGTCTCGTTAAAGGTGTAACCCAAGTATTTAAGTTCTTTTACTTTTTCTAGTTCTTTTCCTTCCCACTTCCATTCCTTTTTCTTTCTTCTGCCTCCTTTCTGAAAAGTGATCATTTTTTTTTCTCCACGTTTAATTCTAGCTTTTTTTTTCAGGTATCTTCCTAGGCATTTTATCATTCTCTTAATTTCTTTGGCCTCCCTCGTTATTAGCACCATATCATCGGCGTATGCGAACGAGTGCACTTTCGTGTTTTACCACCACTCCCCCTGCCTGTGCTAGTCTTAGTTTTTCTTCCAGGTCGCTTATATATGCCACAAATAGACTGGGGCTGAGTGGGCATCCTTGTCTTACTCCTTTCGTCGTCCAGAATCTTTTACTCGTTTTCCCGTTTATTTTTATTCTGTTTCCCGTTTCTAGGTAAATTTCCTCTATTATGCTCACCAGCTGCTCGTTGATTCCTTTCTCTCTTAGGTGCTCCCATAATCTCTATCTATTTACACCATCAAAAGCCGCATTCAGGTCTACAAACAGCGCGTACATCTTCCCGCCTTTCTTATCGAGTTCTTTATCTATTAGTCTAGTTCTTTCTTCAATTTCTCTTCCAGTATCATTGCGTAGATCTTGTACGCCGTGCTCAGCAGACTTATTCTTCGGTAGTTTTCCACCTTTTCTCTTTTTCCTTTTTTTGTGTATCGGACACACTAGCGACTAGCCCCATCCTCCATTGGCTTGGTAACTCCTTTCCTTGCCAGACGTCGTTTACTATCTCCCTCATTATCTCTATTATTTCTTACGTTGCATAGATCCACGCTTCATTGTGCAGTTCATCTTCTCCCGCCGCTTTTGGTTTCTTCATTTTTCCTATCCCTCTCTTAATCAATTCCTTCGTGATCTCTTCCCCTTTATCTTGTTTTCTTGTTTCTTCTCCCTTCTGTCTTCTTTACGTTTTGTCCTTTCCGTCTAGTAATTCTTTAAAGTATTCTCTCCATTCTTCTATCCTTATCTTCTCGTCTGCCCTTTTTTCACTTTTCGTTCTCTGTTTATGTATTTCCAAACTTCTTCTTCTGTGTTGATTGATCTAATTTCCTCTTCTTCTTCTCTTTTCTTTTCTTCCTTCTTCTTCTCACAAGTGTCTTTGCATTTATTTAATTACTTCCGGTATTCTTCTCTCGATCCCTTCCCATTTCTCCATTTTCTCATTTGCTTTCTGGCTAGTCTTTTCATTTCTTTGCATTCTTTATCCCACCATCTATTTCTTCCCATTCTTTCTCCCACTTCTACTTCTATTTTCTTTGTTGTCATCGCTTCTCTCATTCTCCTTTCGTGTTTTTTCATTCTTGTTTCGGTGTCTTTTTGTTTTTCTTTTTCTCTTTCAATATGTTGTAGCGCACTTCTGTACTTTTGTATGCTTTGTTCTTCCCAGATTGTTTTTATAATTGTTTCTTTCTCGGGTTTTTTCTTTTTATTTCTTCTCCGGCGATTTCATTTCTAACTGATTCTCCTCTCGGCCCCACGTACGCAAATTCCCCTATATCCTCTTCCCAGTTCCTGTTCAGTACCTCGTATCCTCCCTCTTCTATAAATTGGTACATTTTTCTTCCTTGTTTATTTTCTGTCTTGTCTTTCGATGTTCTTCTTGCATCTTCTGTATCATCATCGTCTTCCTAATCTTCTCCCAATTCTCGCATTAAAGTCGCCCCCAATTATTACAATTCTTTTTTCTGTTTCACTTCTAACATTTGTTTTGTTTTACTCATCTCTTTACTGTATACTGTGATTATTTTAACTTTTTTTGTTCCTAGTTTTATATTTCTTTCTGTTATTCCATTTCTCTGTAGTTCCTGTTTTGTTTTTATTTCGTCCTCAATTTCTTTCCTTACTTCTGTGATGATGCCTCCTTTCGCTCGTCCTTTCTTGTTTTTCCTTTCTGCTGTTTGACATCTCCATACATAGTCTCTCGGCATTCTCTTTTCTATCTTCTTTCACTCCTTGTCCTCTACCTACATTTCTACCATTCCAATTATGTCAAATTCACTTATGTATTTCCAGAAGTCTTCTCCTTTGTTTCTTATCGCCGCTACAGTTCAATATACCAATTTTATTCTTCCTTTTATTTTTTTCTGTTGCTTTCCCGTTGAATCATGTACCTTCTTTCTTTTTGCCTTCTGTCTGCTTTTTCTTTCCTGTTTTTTTCCTTTCTCCTTTAAAAAATTTCCAGTCGCTCGGTGTCATCGTTACATTTCCTCCATTTCCTGTAGCTTACCCTTACCGTCTTTCCTTCTTCCCTTTCTCTCTTCGCTATCTCTCTTATCTTTTTCTGTATCTCTTTCTTTCCTTGTTAGGTCGTTGTTTACAAAGATTTTCGGTCCTGTCTTATTTCTTAGTTATTCTTTGTTTCTCATGACGATCAGCTTCTGTTCCCAACTCTCAGTTTTTGCTATTATCATCTCTTCTTTCTTTATAGCATAGGCCTCTGTTATCTTCACTTCTGTTTCCAACTCCTTTTCAACCCATTTCTCGATTTCTTTTCTCATGTTTTCTCCCGTCTCTTTTAGTCTTAGCCTTGTTATTACTATGTTATTTCTTCTTTCACCTCTTTCTTTTTCCTCCATCTTTTACTCCATCTGTCCTATCTTCTTTTCTAGGAAGCTTTTCAATTTTTCCTCTTTTCTTCCATCGCTTTCTTCAGTTGGTTCACTTCTCTCTTCAGCGCTTCCATATCTTTCCTGAGCTGTCTGTTGTCGTTTTCAGCTCTTTATTCGTTTTATATTTATCATAATTTTTTTATTCAATAACTACTCACCAAGCGAAAAAGGATAAGCTCAACAACGTTTAAAATAATTGAGGTATTAGTGTTATTACGGATATAAAGTTAGTGTTATTAAGTCCCTATTGTAAAGACATATGCTCACCCAGGCCAATATTCAGTTGGAGTCTTTGGTTAATTGGGTTTTTGGTTCTTCCCCAAAAGCGAAGGGACACTATAATATCACAAATCAAATCACACCCAAACACTGCAGATTTACTATTCTGCACGAGGTTATATCATCTTGAGACAAACATACAAAATTTTATCTCACTTCAACATCGGAAGAAATTTGTCTCTCAGTAAATGACAAACTTAAGATAATTCGAGTGGTAAATTTAATTTAAAAGGAGCATAAAGATAAATATATGCTGCAACCTTTCTTCCAGTGCCCTTCGTTTATATTTCCGATTCAGGGCAAAGTGATAGACACTTCAGACACAGTTTTGTTTGGAATCGATTGCTTAAACAAAATTAATTACGACAGACTGCGAAGGGGGCGGAAGAGAGAAACGTAACCCCATCTGTCCATCACCATCTTTAGCATCGAACGAAGTAACAATTCTCCGCACCGCAAAGTAACGGTTAGAACTTCTCCATATAACTCCCTACAATTCACTCCACTAATTATGCTTTAATTTGACGCCGATCATTTGTATTCAGCCTCATATAGTGTATTACTGGTAACAGAAGAAACACATTTCTACGAGGTATATTTATTTATGGGTCTTTGTTTCGATGACATCAAAAAACTACCTACATTTGTTTGCTTTTGTTTTATTAAAAATTTATTTTTTTGTTATAAATTAATAGTTTTTACCTACCATATTATTTAGTTGTATTGTATAATTTTTGTTTGAAATAATATCTTTAATAGAAACCAAAAGAATTCACATCTTTTCTGTGGAATCTAATTTTAATGTTTTATTAGTTAAATTTTTCTATGTATTAAGTGTTTTTGATATGGAACACATTTATAGCCGCGACATGGGAGTAAAACCGATTCGAATGTCGTCACGTAACACGGCATCACGTCACTTCTCCGCCCGCGCTCTCTTCTTCCATGTGTGTGTGAGGCGCTCGTGTCTAAGTAATTTCCTAAACTTCTAGTTTTTCAAAAATTCTTTCACCAATATTTTGAATGGACCTTCAGGTTGGACATAGGCTGCATGTTATCCCATTAAAATAAAAGGGCTTTTCGGGGAGCCCACTTTTGCAAAGTCGGCGGAAATACTGTTGAGCAAACCTGTTTTTTACGTACGCTACTTAAGCGACAGGAGATATACGAATGCTTTTTGTAGAAAGCCACTTTTCTCAGAATAAAACATGATATTTTTTCTTTAACGGCTGAAAATCTGACAATTTCTTTGATTTGATTAAACTTGACTGATCATTAGCGGCGCATAAAGTAATCTCAAGGTTACTTTATGCGCCGCCAGACGACTCTATATGCGCCGTTAGACGATTTTTTCTGTCATTTGTCATTACCCACTGACGGATCCCACAACGTATCTGATGTTTGAAGATCTTATTAACCAAAACTAATTTTTTATTTATTTTACTCCATATTTATTTATTGATTTTCAAATTCTTTCAATAACCATCAATTTCGATGTTTCACATCTGCCGTGCGTCCCGTGAGGGCTTAATTTTTTTTATAAATACCAAAAGACAATTTCCATTTCATTTCAGTCTTTCAAAAAATAATCATTACGTCAATAAGTCACACTTGTGCAAAAGTATTTTATTTTCTGAGACAGTTCTTTATTTGTGTTGAATAAGAATTGAAACGGACTTAATTTGTACAAAAGCAAAAAGTTCATGTAATCTGATTGCGTCCAACCAACTTAACTGGATTTGTGTGTTAATTGAGAAATAATTGTGTTTCAGCTTTCGTTCTCCGTTATTGTCAAGGATTCTATTATCAAAAATTTCGTTTTTAGAACGTTGACTCGCAAATTGCGTTTGCGGCTTCTAGATATAAATGGTTTTCATGGTGGTGTTAATGTATTCCATGAACTGAATCACCAAGTCCATCGAACTATCGACGGACGCTTGAAATTCGTGTGTAGTGTCTTAAATCACTTTCACTAATTACGAGGTTTAATGGAAAAACAGTGACCAAAGTTCTTATGATGCTGAGCATTGTAGAAAGTCATGAAAATTATGAATTTCTTCTTGTTAGATACTTCAAAATAAAATATGAACTATAATTAAGTTTGTCTTCTTTATCTCGTTTTTTTTTATTCGCTGCATAATATTAAGTGAAAGAGTTTTAGAATTGATTAAAAATATTTATATCTATGATCTCTATCGGTGTTATAAGAACAGGACACCAGGTTAAATTATAGTAAATTTCCCTACGTACAATTAGTAGCAAAACTCGAATGTTTACATATTTATTAAGCACTCTTTTAAGTAGGTAACCGACAATTGTTGGCTCTAAGAAAAAAATTCACGAAGACTTACGTCTTATTGCTTTTACGCCAATATTTATGGGAGAGTTCGGTATTGGGAATTCCCTGTAAATTTTTCAGTAGCTCGTAATCGTTTATAAATAACTGAAGTCTTATTTTCTATGAGGGCCAGGAAACAATTGACTTTGTGTCTTTTTGGATCGATACATTCTTTGTGTGGTATTCTAGATTGCACGGGTAAAGATCAAATATAGTAGAATACTTTTAATATACAGTGTGGAAATTAAGTAAGGAATAAATTCAGTAACTCCGTTAGTATTTGTGCTAGAAATAAAACTTAAAAAGCACATGGTAGGGCTAATTATAGCGCATCCGACGAACGTATACAAATTTTTTTGCATTACTTTTTTTTGACAGTTATGACGTCATCAATATTTTTTTTTAATGGCAACCTATGTTTTTAATTTTAGATTTGTATAGAATTTTTTATTCTGATTTCAACGTTATCAGATACTCAATAGGTTACATAAGGAAAAAATAAATGAAAACGGCACTAAAATTCCAATTAGTAAAATTTAAAAAAATTAACAGAGCTGTCTAATTTTATTAGAATTTAAGAAAAAACTATAGGAATCCAAACAAAACAAAGTCCCCAAAAGCAATCAATGAGAAAAAATAAGAAACAACCCTAAATTTCAAAGTAGGGCTAAGAAATTAACAAAATTAACAAAAAGACTATAGATGCGAGAGTTATAAATTAAAGATGTTACACCAAATGTTCAAACTGATGACCCTGCATCATCTGACAAAATCTAAAACGATCATAAAAAGCAGTTTTGAATGGTTTGGGGAGTTATTAAACTGCACTCATGTCGAATTCTTCCTTCAAGAGCATCCAAATTGTTGCATCGGTTTTGATACACCTTGCTTTTTAAGTGCCCCATAGAAAAAAAATATAATGGGGTTCGATCTGAGGACCTAGCCTGCCATTCTATTGGACCTCTTCTTCCATCTTCTTGTTAACAGTTCGTCCAAATAACGCTGCACTAGGCTTAGTGTGTTGGAGCACCATCCTGTTGTGAGCAGATATTATTATTTAGAAGTTCATTTATTATTTAATAGAGAAAAACAGTTCAGACACAATTATTTTGTACCAATTCAGAACTTGTCAACACTGTATTGGCATCTCTATGGTTTTTTCTTAAATTCCGATAAAATTAGACAGTTATGTTGGTTTTTTTGAAATTTTACTAATTTGAAATTTAGCCCCGTTTTAATTAATTTTTTCCTTATCTAACCTATTAAGTATTTGACAACGTTGAACACAGAATAAAAAACTCTATTCAAATGTAAAATAAAAAACATGGGTTGCCATTAAAAAAATCTATTGATGACGTCATAACTATAAAAAAAAAACTGATGAAAAAAAATTTGTATACGTTCCTCGGATGCGCTATAATTAGCCCTATCACATGCTTTTTAAGTTCTATTTCTAGTGTAAATACTAACAGAGTTACTGAATTTATTCCTTACTTAATTTCCACACTGTATAATTATGATGAACATTTATTTAACTATGGAAATTAGAAGGGTACCATTTGCTCAATGTATGCCTTTCCAATATACATATAGATACAACCTACATAATTTACCAAGAATTACATACTAATATTTGGTGTATTTATTCATTTTTAAGTAATAGAACACATTTACACGTCTATATATCCATCCGTTTCCAATAATAGTGATTATACACGAAGGTTGAGAACCCATTTTTCTTAGCCGAGCTATTTAAATAAAAGTGCGAGGCTAAGAAAAGACTTCTCAACCGTGGTTTATATAATATTTTTTTCATTACTAGCACATTGTCATTGTCAAAAGAATTTGACGTTATCTATTTGAGATTGACATTTCCCGGATTTTCATGCAAAATTACACAATGCAACACAGTTCGTTCTTTGTTTTTTTTTTTACATGAATTGCGCTAATTAATGCCAAATATTTACAACTGGTGCAATTTTGCAAAAATTGAAGGGCGCTGTTATTAAGTTGGTAGATAAAATAATACACGATAGGCATTTTGCATGAAATCCAGTCTCTTCAATTATTAACTACTAGGAAAGAATAGTATATACCAAGGTAGAGAAGTTGTTTTTCTCAGCTGAGCAGTATTAATTCCCGAAAAGGCTTCTTTACCGTGGTTTATATATAATTTTTTATTATACCTGCATCAGAATCGCCGTTTAAAGCACGCCTGAGCGTGCGAATAAAGGCGATTAAAGCACGGCGAGCTTTAAAGGTTGTCAAGGAAATATAGGTATCATTATAACTTCATCAAATTTGAAAAATTTTCATATTCCTTCAGGTATGGGTCTTTTGATTCGATGGTAGTATTTTGGATTCCGCTTGTTCGGCTAATGCTTCTATATCGGGTGAAATCTCGTTTTAACTCATTTTTCCTCGATTTTTGCTCACACGACTAAATGCAATGACAGACGTGGACGCGAGAAAAACGTAAACAATAATTGTCGTAACTTATGGCAATATTATTACGCCATTTCGATTTATCACGACAAAAAATATTTCTAAGTTTTTAGTGCTTAATTTGTTTTCAGTATTGCTGGTATAATAAAAAATAGCGTAAAGTATTCGTGTATAACTGGTCTTTAAAACACTTGCTCTATTTCGAGCACTACCGGCTACGCCGTCGTGCTCGAAAACTCCCGCGTGTTTTAAAGACCTTGTTATCCACTCATACTTTAATATACTATTTTTCACTACTTGCAGCTTAAATCCTATAAATCATATTTTTCTGTCCATTCTTGTATTTATAATAATTTCATAAACAATTTTACGAATATTCTGCCAAATTCTAAGAAAGAGATTTTCCGGTCTCTTCATTATTAACTACTAGTCAATAATGAAATTATTATTAACTACTATCTCTTCATTATTGACTACTAGTCAATAACGAAATGATTATTAACTACTAGGAAAGAAAAACAATTTCACACATCTTCTACAAGCTATATAATCGTATACATTCTACAGCTAGTAGTGAAAAAAATTGATTTTAGTAGTAGATACATGTCTAATTTTTGCTTCAATTAATTGATGTGCACTTCCAAAATAACGACTGTAAAGGAAATCTTGCCTTTATTCATCAATTCAGTAAGCGTTGCGTAAGGTCGATCATACAGTAAGTAACAATAAAAATAACGTTGACCCACTTACTTCGGTTTATCCCCATCAGTGGGAAAATTCATTGAACCGTAATTCTAGAAGTACTACCGTCACAGAAATTACGCCATAGTCATAGTCGTCGACTTATGCAGGGCCTCCATTACTAACTAGCGATTTCACTTTCCCTCAAAGTAAATCAAAGAGCAGGGTAAAACATACGGAAGAGAGATTAAAAATGGTGTATGACGGTGTAATGTTATTATAAAAAATCTTTAAATCTAAAATCACACGGAATAGACCATCGATCATTCAACATTTAAAATGGTCATTACTAAAAAATTGAGGTAACAGACAAAATAAACCAAACTCAAATTGCGCTAGAACAAATCAGATTTTCATTCGAGCACTGGAAAACCGATATTATTAATTACACACATAATTAAATTTATGATTATTCAGAGATTGAATTTTTGCTTGCCATCTATTTTATTCAAACATGTCCTTAAAGTTTTCAATCTTTCAATCTCAGACCCACCGCCACTGCTCATCGTGACAAATTTTATGATTTCACCTGCATACGTGTGTGACGTGCGTGCATGTCTCTTTAAATATCGACACTCTTCACTGCAGACGTCAGTATTACCAGAGAAATCGCCACCGTTAGCTAATTTACAATATGTACCGGAAAACGTTAATTTCGTTTCTTCTTCTAATCATAGTTGTGAATATTGTCAACAGCTTGCCGATTTCCAACGGTAAGTTATACCTATTTACAGCTATTGGAATATCGAAGTTACATTTGTTTTCAGACGCTCAAAATCCTTCGATAATGTGCAAACTTCCCGAGGCTCGAGGACATTGTCGGGCGCTTTTGCCTAGATGGAGATACGATCCTGTAACGGGGAAGTGTCACGAATTCAAATTTGGAGGATGTGACGGAAACGGAAATAATTTCGTCACGCAAAAGGCTTGCATGAGCGTTTGTGCAGGTAAATTATGTCGCCCAAGCTGAATCGACTTTTTGTTTACAATGTTTTTTAGGAATTTGAATGATGGGACCAAGAGGTTTATGTGATATGGTTCTAGATGCAGAGTACTTGTTGATTGTGTCAATGTGTTCGCAAACGAAGCAAATTTATTTATTGTGATGAAATGTAAATACGTGCGTTTAGGAGGCACACTTTAATAAATTAAGAATTTTATGTTATAATTAATTATGTTTTGACTTGACAACTTGCGGCAATTTCTCATTAAGTATGAGCAGTACTTGAGATGTAAATGTAACCATAATATAAGTCGAATGTTCGTATTTATGCCTCATAAAGGTTCTCGTTCTGAAGTCATCAGACAGCACAGGCAGTCCCTTTGTAAACTCCTGTTTTCTTGCAGTTCGGTATGTTTAAAACCGATGTAGTGACCAATTGAGGATTTCTGGTGACAGTTTGTGCGTGAAGAAACAGATTAACTAAAAATATAACCAAAATAAATAGTAAACACAGATAGTGACTTTCTAACCAATAATCCAATTTTTAAGAATAAAAATCCAATTTGTTAAATATTAAGAGTTTTGAGAAAACCAGATGATTTTATTACTACTAATGGTCGCCCAGTGGTCGAAATTCGACCGTAATTAATTAAATTTGTAAGCTTGAACGTTATTGAGGATCTTTTCCAAATAGTACACATCTATACTCATTGCATATAATTTTTGAATTTTGTTCTATTACGTTTGCTGCGAGCGTGTACAAATACGTCATTAACATGTGTTCTTTGACCTAAATCCCTGCAATACCTATGAAAAAGAAACATCTGAAATCATAAAATTCACAGCTCGAAACTCCTTCAGTGCCCTATGCAACTGTTTGACCACATATTATTATTTAATGTATTGTATTATAAATTTCCTTCTTCATATAAACTTTATCTATGCTAAATCTCACTCCTCCGTGCGCTCAATATGGTTAAAAAGGGGTACAAAAGTTTCTCTTCACGTATTAATATACAAAGTATGGAATAAAATTCATTATAATATGTTTATTCTTATGTCTTAACAATATTCCTCGGTAGGTCAATTCTTATTTGTAAATCTCTATCTTTTGACATAAATTACACCTTCCTTCTTATTTTTAAGGGGTGCAGTTTTAACCTTGTTGCACTGAAGCTTAAGCTTATTGTGCCGCACTTAGTGCGGTCTCATGTGGGCTGTAGGCCTATCACAGGTCTTTTCGGCGCTTTGGTTTCCTTGAAATCCCTCATGTCCCGACACCCATCACAAAGGGGCACTCTATTGTATTCTGCCAGTTTCACCAGCGATTTGAGACTTCCTCTCAAGACTCTGCGCGTCTCTCCCTCTCTCTCTCTCTCTCTTTCTTTACTTCGACATTTTCCAGCGCTGCCTGACTATCGGTCCTAATATGTGTCCATCCGCCTGTTTGCACAGCCCCTCCTCACTATTTCCCCGGAACAAAAATGTCCATTGCAGTAATTTCTGCCTACAACACGGTTCCCAGGAACCCAGGTTAATAGTCATGTCATCTCCTGATGTTGCTCCAGCTACGCCTAGCAGTGTAGCGTGTTTTCCAGACCCCTTATGCCACCAAACTAACGAAGAGTATGTTACCGGGGGATTTATGACCTTAGTGTAGAGCCAGTGAACCATATCTAGTTTTAATCCCCACTTCTTTCCCACCATGCCCTTGCAGGCCCATAATAAACTAATTAACACTAATAGACTAATTATCATTAACACTAAGAGATTTATTTTATTAAACACTATTCCATAGCCATCAGCTAAGTTAGAAACATTACATGTTCCTCATCTCCTCTGCAGAGTTGTTGTCTTGTAGCTCCTTGACAATATCATCAACGATTTCTGCATTGATGGTCCTATGGAAGATTCTAAAACGGGACACCAAGATCCCAAGTGTGTTTTCTATTGTTCTCCGAGCTGGACTCAATCGATAAATCGCATGTCCATTGTTATTTTGGCCATTTGGTGCCTTGACATATTATAGTGGGGATAAAACGTACCAAATGGTAGAACATGTTCCCCGCACGATCAACATATCGTGGATACCCTCAACGAAACCCATATTGACAAACTGGGGTAAAAATCTCCAGTGGCAAGAAACCTAAGAGTCGCTGCTAACCGGTATCCTGCAGATACACTTTCACGGCGAGAATGTTATTATAATCTGGGACCAAGAAGTGACAATAATTTGTCGACCGACTGGACGGTGATTCTTGTGAAATTGGAAAAAAATTCGGTGGCTCCAAGGCGCATTTCTTGCAACAAATTGTGATAAAAGCCTTGTTCTTTGCGCTTCTGCAAATAAGGTTGCATTCAGTAACTTTTGCAAAAGCACAGATTTTTATTTTAAGTCAGATTTGACAACTCGATGACATTTTACACAATCGTAGCGAAAATTTTGGATTCAGAGGCTCCTACGATGACGAATTTTGTTGCTCACATTTTATTTTATTAATTTAATGTATTTGTAACGCATATTAAATATAAATTTTAGCTTTGTGCACTTCTCCATTTGAACTTTAACTATGCCAAATCTCAAAATCCTTCGTACCCGCAATAAGCTTCAAGAGGGATCCAAAGTTTTCGCTTCACGTATTAATATATAGATAAATAGTGCTATATGTATATGACAAATATAGTGCTGGAAGAATGACTTAGCTCTCTCATTCCATTGCGAGGTATATGACAATAAAGTTGACAATTCTAATCACAGAGAAATGTGAATGTAGCGTTTGCGTTATTACAGCTCGATTTCATGTTGATTTGCGACTGGTCGCAAGTGCCGGTTGCTATGGAAACGTCGTAACTGAAAACCAGTCAGGAAGGATCAATTTCATGTGAAATGAAACATGAAATTGAGCCTTACAGCCTAATCCATTGCACCTAATCGCAAATTACGACCCAGAACATGAAATTGGGCTGTTATCTTGTGCCTCATCACAGGACACGACTAATATAAAATTTAAACCATGATACAATCAGTTAAATTGCAGAAAGTAAGATCGATTGTAAGAAAAAGCATAATTAGATGCAAAGGAAGAAATCTCCAGAAAATAATAATCTAATATAAAATCAGTATATTTGTTTTTTTGTTTGTTTGCTTGTTTGTTTGTTCGTATGTTTTGCGCTCCTAAACCGGTGAACAGATGGTTATGAAATTTTGACCACAAATAATATTCGCAATGGGAAGTAACATAGGGCAGTTGACGACCACTTTTTCGTTAAAAAAATATTTAACGTTCAAACCGGGCGAAGATAAAAATGTCACAGGGACAGTTACTCATCAGTTTTCCTGACAATCATTTTACAAGGGAGGAATAGTGTGGTGAAGTCGAGGGAGAAGTGCCAAAATTTATTGTGGATGTGTCCAGAATTGTTTTCGACGTGGGCGCAACTTTAAATTTTTCTTGGATAGGACGCGCAATCGGCAAGTAACGCTAATTTAGTGTTGTTTTAAAAAAATAGTTTTACTTCATTTTTTGGGCGCAGCCACTCGCGGTACTTTATCTGTAAGACCAAAAATCGAGGCACATGAAAGGGCAGCTGAAATACCTGACCAACGTGAAAATAGTCTGGAGGAAATACGGAGAGATTTCAGATCAAAAGTTGCTGCTAAATGAAAAATGTAGGGGAAAGATGTGCTTATCCCATGCATACCACTTTCGATTTCAAACGTCTTCAATTTCTACTGCGCTTTACTTTCGCAGTTACCATCAACAAAGCCCAAGGACAGTCACTGAGTGTTGCTGGGGTCTATTTAGAAAGTCCATATTTCTCACATGGCCAAATATATGTTGATGCTTACAGAGAGGGAACATCGAAAAACTTATTTATGTATGAGCCAAATGGGAAAACCCAAAATATTGTTTACCCGACTGCTCTAGAATAGGAGAAAAAAAAAATACATATTTCAAAATACTTTTTACTAAAAAAGAATGTGTTCTATTATTTGTTTGTCTGTTTCTATGTTCCGAATAGGCTCCTACACCGGTCAACGGATCGATATGAATTGTTTTGATCATTGTTTACCCATCGTAGTTTATTTGTTCGTTGCACCGGTCAAATCGGAGGAGATGTGTTTTACTTTATTGTGGGGCAGAGCAACGCGCGCCGGGCACCAGCTAGTACATAATAAGTTTTATTTTCTTGCCTTTCTGCTTTGAAAAGGATTTTATTTTTTCCTATACAGGGTGTATAGTAAACATTGGCCAAAAATGCAGGGGGTGACTTCTTGGGGCCCTCCAAGACTATTTCGTCCCTTGGTGATTTCCGAAAAATCGCCTTGTTTCGAAGATACAGGGCGATAAATATTCTTTAAGAAAAAAATTTAAATTTTTAAAGTTTACAATTATTTCGATTGTTAAGACCGGCTAATTTTTGTATTCACAGCAGGATAATAAATTTCGTGGGCATTTAATTCAATTTTATGTCAGATCGTCATGGATTTTATTTAAATACGTTTTCTAAATCTTGTTGTACATTGAAAGATCTCCTAACGGTAATGTTCCTGGCATAAAAATCTTTCAAAGAATTCACCAAATTTAGAACAACAATAAAAAAAGAAATGTTATATTTATACACGACGGGACACTACCTCATTTTACTTTGGTTGCACGTGAATTTTTAACCGCAACATGTGGGAATCGCTGGATAGGTCGAGTTGGACCTCATCTATGGCGTGCTCGATCTTCAGATCTCAACCCTTTAGATTTTTACTTATGGGGGCATGTCAAATCATTAGATTACACCACACCAGTAGAAGATGTAAAAGAATTGAGAAATCGGATAACTGCTGGGTGTAATGGTATACGACACGGTGGTTCATCATGAGGAGAAGATTGGACGCATGCATTCTAGCTGATGGTCATTTTGAGAAGTTTTTGTAGATTAACAGCTCGATTTCATGTTTTGGGTCGTAATTTGCGATTAGGTGCAATGGATTAGCCAGTGAGGCTCAATTTTATGTTTCGTTTCACATGAACTTGATCCTTACTGACTGGTTTTTAGTTACGACGTTTCCATAGCAACCGGCACTTGCGACAAGTAGCAAATCAACATGAAATCGGGCTGTTATAAAACTTTGCATGTAATACTTAGGTAATAAAATATTGTTATTGTAAAAAAGTGATCGCACTGCATCTTTGAAACAAAGCGACCTTCAAAAAATCACCAAAGGACAAAATAGTCTTAAAAAAACTCAAGGAGTCGCCCCTTGCATTTTTGGCCAATGTTTAATATGTATAATTATAAATATTAAGAAAACAAAACCAATAAAAATAAATAGAAACAAATAACAATAGATAAATTAATTTTAATTTCTTTTTGTTTCTTCTGTATTTTTCTCTATGTTCTTTCTTGTGTTTAATATTCGCTTCATCCAGCTTAGTCCTTTTCCGTTTTCTCCTAAAAGCACTTTATAGTCTTGTCTCTCCTCTCTCATCTCATCACATTCTTTCATCATCTGTTCTATCGTTTCCGCTTTTTCTCTGCACAATCTGCAAACTCTCTCTCTCTCTCTCTCTCCCTCTTTCTCCAGTAGTTGTTTTCCCTTTCCACTATCCTACATTTAAACCTTGCGATTACACTCTTGTCGTTCTCTGTAATTAGTGTACTATACATTTCATTGTACCTTGAATCTTTTATCCTTGTTCTTCTTTCTGTATCTGTACATCTCGGTCCTTCTGACGTAGTCTGTACATTTGTTCCATTATTTCTTCGCCACCCGCTACCCGCTTCTCTCATATATTTTCTTCTTTCTTTTTCTGTTCTTTCCACTTTCTCATTCTTTATCTTTTTCCAGCACTATTGTCAAATCTTACATTCCGTTCTGTTAATATTCAACTCTTCAACTCTTTATTTCTTTCTGCATGACATACGCTGGCGTTTATTTAATCCTATCGATCTAATTAACTTGGATTGCTTCCATATTTCTGCTCCCTACAGCATTTCTACTAGCCTTTCGTACATCAGCCCTCTAGTTCTTATGTCGCGACTGAATTTTCTCTCCCCTATTTCCCATACGTCTCCTACCACCCCGTTTGCTTTTGTTTCCAGATCCCACCCTGTTTGCTTTTCTTTGCAGATCCTTAATATGTATTTTCTCGTTATTGCTCTCGTTGAAGGTGTAACCCCGGTACTTAATTTCTAACTCTTTTTCTTCCCACTCCGATTCCTCCTTCTTTCTTCTGCTTCCTTTCTGAAAAATCATAATTTTTGTTTTCTCCACGTTTAATTCTAGCTTCCTTCTTTTCCTAAGCATCTTATTATTCCCTTCATTTCTTTGGCCTCCTTCGCTACCATCTGCAAATACCAGTTAGTGTACTTTCGTGTTTCCTGCTGCCATTCCCCTGTCTGCGCTAGTCTGACTAGAAACCAGACTGGGCTTAAGTGGGAACCCTTGTCTTACCCCTTTCGTCATCCAGAATCTTTCGCTCACTCTCACGTTTACTTTTACTCTGTTCTCCGTTTCTAAGTAGATCTCCTCTATTCTGTTCACCAAGTGTTTGTTTATTCCTTTCTCTTCGATATGCTCCCATAATCTCTCTCTATTTAAACAATCGAAAGTCGCCTTCAGGTTTAAAAACAACGAGCACATCTTCCCTACTTCTATTTTGTTTGTTGACATCGTTTCTTTCATTCTTGTTTCGGTGCCCTTTTTTCTTCTTCTCTTTCAAAGTGTTGTAGCGCATGTCTGTACTTCCTTCTTTTTTTCTGTTCTTTCTTTCGATACTCTTCTCGCTTTCTTTGTTTCTTATCCTCGCTACATTTCAATGTAACAATCTTATTCTTCCTTTTGTTCTCTTCTTTTGCTTTTTCGGTAGATCGTATACCTTATTTTGTTTCGCGTTCTGTCTTGTTTTTTCCCGGTTTTTTCTTTTTCCCTCTACTTAAAGTTTCCTATAGCTTATTCTTAACATTTTTCCTTCTTCCCTTTCACTTTTCGTTATCGCTCTTATTTTTTTCTGTATCTCTATTTTTTCCTTGTTATATCGTTGTTTATGTAGATTTTTTATCCTGCCCTATTTGTTTCTCATGACGCTTATAACTATCTCTATCTTCGCTACTATCATGTCTTCTCCCTTTATATCATAGGGGTCTGTTATCTTCGTCTCCATCTGTGCTATCTTCTTTTCTAGGAAGATTTTCTCTTCATTAATTTCTATATTCAGATCTTCCATATCTTCCCTGAGCTGTCTGTTATCCTTCTTCAGCTCTCTCATTTCACTTGTTCACTTGAATTTTATTTTACTTGTTTTAGGTCATCCATCATTCTCTCCATCGTCTCTTCCATTTCTTCTTGACTTCTTCTTTGCTCTAGTGATCTGTTTTCTTGTTTTTTTTTTATGCTTTTGGGCTTTTTTCTAGGTATCTTTATCTTTTCATATCCTCTTTAACTTCTTCTTGAATTTCTTCTTTTTCTTCGCCTTGTCTCATTCCTGTTCGTAACCCTCTACACTGTGCTTGTATTCTTGGTTCTCGGCGTTTTTTGTTATTGTAGTTGCTGTTTCTTCCACCGTATATATTTCTCCACACCTCAACGTATTTCTTTCTTCCTATCTTTCTTCTATGCTTCTTTCTCTTCTTCGCCATTTTCTTGACTTTTCTACGTTTTATTTATCTTCGTCAATTTTCTCCTCGTCACTTCTCTCCACGTGTTCTCGTGTCGGTGGGTAATTTAGGAATCCTTCACCAAAAAGACATTTTATACAGGGTCTTTTGGAAGTCCTAGCAAAATCCGCAATTTTTTACATGAACTTGAACGTATCAGAAATTTTTTGTCGAACGAGGTAAACATGGTACAAAAAATTTGTCGTTAATAGTAAATTTTAGTTATCAGTTGTGCTTCGAAGTGTATTCGAAGTGTCGGTGTGTTAACATTAATTTATTATTGATTGTTTATTAGATAAAAAAATGTTTATTTTGACGAGTTCTACTTGTGGTTAAATTTTCTGCTAAGACTTCCATAACACCCTGTATTACAGCCGGACTCTGCTCTCATTCAAACGATCAGGGTTTGACTTATTTTAAAACCACGAAAAGGTTTGTAAACTGTGTAAATGAAAGAGCTTACCATTTTTTTTTACGATTAAATTTATTCATAATTTAAATGATGTATTTCTGGTATATTGGTCTGGCAAAAATGTCGGAAGAGTAGAATGACATCTTCCAAAACCTATTCTTTTGAAATAAGGAACATTTCATTTCAATAATAACTTACAAGAAACAATAAATTGAAAGCTGTTTGACATTAACATTTCATTGACTGATGCAATTTAGTGCAAATGAATAAAAATGCCTGTAATAAGCCAATAAAAACGCGTGAATGAGATCCAAAGTCAAGAGCCTTGCGTGAAAGTTAATAATTGATGATTCTGAAATTAATAAAAAAGAGAAACTGTAAACACATAAATAAAGTTGAGGGAACTTATAATAGTTATTTACGGGAAAAGCCTTGTAAATTAGTCTTTACAAGTAAAGATTAATCACAAGGCGAATCCCGTACAAACTTTTATTTCCACCTTAAGACGACTTTTTTTCAATTTTTATAGATATAAAATTCTGTAATCTGACGGCAGGACAGTCTGTGACGATGCGTTGTCATGGTATTGCACTTTACAGGTCTCTTCTACAAGCCCGTAAAACTTTACAGGTCTGTTTCTGTAATTAGCCATTTACTTAGTTACATAAATAACTGTAATGTGTCATTTACTTAGAAGGAGGAAATAAAAAAAAAAAACAGGAAAATAGAGCCTGGGAGCAAAAAGTAGTCTTTTAAGAATTTTTTGTACCTACAAAGGTGTACATGAGTAGCTAAATCAACAATTAAGTACGTGTGAGTATAATATCTCACACGTAAATATATCAAATATATTTACGTTCTTGTTGACCCTTTGTGCAGAACCACAAAGATCGGAACTAGGTTTTCTCTCCCAAATAACAAACGGACCTCGTTCAGTAATTATTCCAACCCTGACTAATCACCAAGTGTTGGTATCCAGCTTTCATTACTAGACGATCCATCACTAGATGGCGTCGAAGTTTCGAGGACGTATCCTGTCTGTCAGATGCACGACAAAATAGATGTGCATTTGCACCACCGATACATGTAAATACATATTAATAACAGCAGATTAATGAGCGCCGCCAATGCTAATAGCCTGTTAATTAAGACCCATCAAATTATGAAGGCGGGATGCGCAATCAGCCCTCCGTTGTATGCTAATTCATTTTTGATGGTTGCGTCAATTACGTTTGACAGTAGTAAACGAGTTACAGTGAATTGAAATTACAAAAAGGACGAAAGCCGAAGTTTATTTTTTAGTGGAGTGGTGAGACAGATAGTTGCTATAAAATTGCACGTTTTAAATATGTAGTTAAATGTAAACTCAAAGCCGATACTTACAAAGAAGAAATAGTGACTAGAAGAATGTTTACTCATAGTCTGGATGCTGCAAAAGCAACAAGAATCTCATCGATTAAACGAAAATGTCTTTTATAATTTGATCTTAAATTTTATCCGCCGCATTATAGTGATTGTTTTAAACTTATCAAAAATTGCTGCTAAGACTTCGTTTTACCGGTGGAAGTGTAGATGGAGCCGATAGATCACGAAGTGAGGGCCTCAGGTGCGGCATTTGCATAATAACGCAAGCAACATCGTCGGGCTTCCGAACACCGCCATGCTAATTGCAATCACTATTTGCAATTAAAAAGAACCACTTAGTAATTAGTACATTGATTTACAGCGACGTTACTAAGATTTGTGGCCGTTTTTAGCCTGCTGCACACAAAGGGCGCTATTTACCCTAAAACTCGTTTACCTACTTACGTATTTATTTATTCCGAACCGAAAATGAAGCCGGTGGAAAATAATATGAAACATTACTTTAAAATGTATTTGCCACCAAACCCAACCATTTTTCAAAGCTATTACACAGAGAGATCTAAGACTAAATTAGTCAAAGCCATGTACTTTGTCGCTTCTCTTAAAGTTGTCAATCTTGAATGTTGGCTGCGAGATGCTGCAACCTCGTTCAGAATAGAAGAACTAAAAGGTTTGGGTCGGATTTGGTTTGTGGTATTACAGTGTCCTTTTGCTTTTGGCGACAAACAAACAACCCATGTTATTTGGAACCTTTAAAAATGAATATTGATGGCCTGGGTGACGGTTCTCCTGCTGCATGTACATTCCTGCCGGGCGTTGAAGATAACTTTTTTGTTTTTGAAGATTATCGCTTGAAATTTTGAGAGTGTGTTAAAAAAATAGATCTTTGCAGTTAGAGAGCGATTTTTTGAAATTTGTAAATTTGAAAAAAGATTGCGGAATGCACAGAGAACGGAGTAGTTAATTAAAACTTCTCGTCTGTTCAAGATTGTGGAACTCGCAATTTATTCAGTCCACTGGAATCAAAATTGTGTTGGTTTTTGGCATGTGTAATTAAAACCGCGCGGGGATGCTTCACTGTGGGTGGAGACAAGTCGATGCAGATTTCATTCCGATTCATTAGCGGCGTGTTCAATATTAACAATTTTATTAACAACAATTAATTATTAATAATTAACAAATTCATAATTAACAATTATGTCTGATTTGAGGAATATGTCCGTCAAGCTAGCGGTTTCTCGTACATAGCCCGCTTAGTCCAATCTAGTTTTCGATCTTTCTGTATGAAATCTTTCTGTAAATTTAATCAAATCAAGAGGAAACGTAACATTCTCTATTTTAAAGTAACTTCTGTTTCCTTTATAAATATACAGTAAAATCTCTCATAAGCGGACACTCACGGTCCTAACTTTTTTGTCCGTTTATGGGAAATGTCCGGTTAAAGGAAAGGGGTTCGTGATGTTGAATAAATTTGATATAAAAACTTTTTACATTTATTTTAAATAGAACACTTATATTATGGAATATATGAACTTTAAAGAATACTGTATTGGTTTTAAGACACTTAGGTAGTATGTATTACAAAGAAATAAATATGAAATATGTAAGGCGCCGAGCTAGACTTGAAAAAAAATCTGCAAAATGGTTGACTGACGATTTTTTTTTATTCTTTCACACGGCTTTGGAAATTAATTTCCAATTTTTTATATTCAAATGCCATAAAGTCATTTCTATTTCTTACAAATTTCTTTAAATTTTTACCACAAATTAAAGCTTCACTACGATAGCCGTCCTGGTTCATTTGATAATAAGAACTGAAATTCTACGTAACCCGAGAGGAAAATTGTCGTGTTATTTGTTTATGCTCTTTAAAAATATGGCTTTTCTCAGAATGTTACGTTCCTTTACACTAATTTAAAAATAAAAGATCCGATTTCATTCTGATTATGTCCGGTTATTAGAGCTTCGTATCAAAATCGAGTGTCCGCGTCCGGCTAAGGGAGCGTCCGGTTATTAGAAAGTGTTTTATGTACAAATATATAGGAATGAAGCTGGTTCCAGGAAATTTGTCCGGTTATTAGAGATGTCCGCTTATTGGAGCTGTCCGCAACCAGAGCTTTCACTGTAATTACATTATAGAGGGAAGTAGGGTATATTGGACCGTTTGCTAAATAGGAGCACCACTGTAGGTATATCAAGGGGTAGTTTGCATCGGAATTTAGTCGGATTTTTTTTGCTGATTATTGAGAATTATGTAATAATTCTGTTGATTTATCCTTAACAAATTATAGCTTAGTAACTCTGTCGTTTCATTTGATATAATTGATGACTTGGTTATTTTTAAATTATTTAGCTAAACTTTGAATTTAACAAAAGTCGTCCAATTTAACCGATGTACGTTCCACGATTCTTTGATTTTTTAAATATTTGTTTCTACTTTGGTGTCATAATTGAGTTTTTGTGAAACTAAAAGTAGTGTCACAAAGGAACTTTTTGTGAAACTGCTTTTGGTTTTTTTATTTGATACGTAATACGTTGGTATTGAGCATTTCTAACCAACTCCATTCGAAGTCAAGCCAAGTGTCAACTTTTCAGATAAAAAACATAACCAGAAACACAACCGTTCCTAATCCAACTCTTATTAAAAAAACAGAATTTTAACATTTTCATAAAACGAAGAGCTCCAAAGTAGAAAAAATAGTATATTACACTCGTTTAACGAGGCATTGTGACATTCGTTCTATTGGGGCACTTCTCGCTGCGCTCGTCGTGCCCCAAAACCACTCATGTCACAATGAAGCCTCTTGTTAAACTCGTATAATAATGTACTATTTTCTAAAATAGATATAATGAATAAATTATCCACAAATTTAAGTTTTGGGGTGGTTTTTGGCATTTGATGTTGTTCGGCCTTCGTCCATTTAGGACAATTTTCACGTTACGTGCAATAAACTCACTCTGTGACAGAAATAGGTATCAAAATTTTAACCATTAACAGAACTTGACAACAACAACAAAATTTCTATGTACTATTTTTTCAAAAACTATTTTTTTTAGCATTTTCTCTCCTAGCCGCATATGGATATTTATTTTAACTTGAGCAACTGAGAATCTATTTTTTTTTGTCCGGAAAAACTCGGCATGTTTATCAACACTTTCTGTCCCGCGCAGTTTTATCTGAAATTAGTTTGTCGACACCGAGGGTGGCTGGCGGTAATTTGTATTTGTATTTGTTATTTCACTTTCGTTATAAAGTTATTCATCATAAAAGATGGCGATACTAATTTATGGAGGTCATGGAAGTTCCACCGAAGTACGTAGAGTTTATGTGAAACGCCTGCCAAATCGCTGTGTGCCTAATTTGCGTTAATTTTTTGTGCCTTGTGTTTTGCAAACTTGTGAAAACCGTCCACCGAAAATTAGCAAATCAGTTTGGAGAATTTTGAAAAAGCAGCAATTGTTTCCCTATCACGTTCAGAATTTAATTAGCTGTTCCACGACGCCTTTCTCCGCTTCCGATCTCCAGGAGGACCAACGTCACACACGCCATCTCGGCTGAGCTAAAACAGCGTAACAAACCAAGAGAGAGTGTAACAAGTGAATTCATTTAAACATTTGGGAGTGTTAATCGGCGGAAACATACATACAATACATAGGACAATTTTTAGAGCCATACTCATTAACCGAAGCGAAAGCTGGAACACAAAAAGAAGAGAACACAAGTTATTGCAGAATAGCTGATACAGAATACTAATACGGCTTAAAATTATGACGTCATCAATTACTAGAACGTGCTGGGATTCGATTCGAGTAGTTGAACCGAGTGGACGTGTTTTGTAGCGCTTGATAAGATAAGCGGTTAAAAAAGCGTGAAAACGAGGTAGAATGAAAAAAGTGAGAGCGAGAGACACGAAGACTATAAAAGAAAAAGAGAAGAACGACGAGAATCGGAAGAAAGGATTAACCCTTTTAGAAAAAGCAAAAAATTGGAAAGATCACCGGTTAAAAAGGCAATGGGTGAGGAAATGAAAGAGATGAAAAAAATTATGGAGGATGTAGGGGAGATAAAGAAAGAGAATCGGAAGATGAGCCGGGAACTGGAACCATTGAAAATTATGATGTGTGAAGAGCAGGAAAAAAGAGTGAGAAAATAGAATATTGTCGTAACGGGACTGGACGGAGAGGAAGGCAAGAACGAGAAGAAACTGGAAAAAATTGATGAAGGCTGAATTAGAGGTAGACGTGACTGTGAGATGTATAAAATAAATGGAGGAAAAATGATTGTGGCGGAACGTGGGAGCTGGGGGAAAAGAGGAAAGTTATGGAAAATAAAAGAAAACTAAAGAAGAGCGACAAAAAGGACAGCAGATGAAAGTGGGTTATAAAAATATAGAGGGAAAAAAGCTTAGGTAGGACGAAAAAAAACGGAGAGTTAGATTTTTGAATAAGAGCACAACAAAAGCACTACAGGGCAGAAAAGGGAAAACGAATACGGAGAGGAATAAGAGAAAAGGAGCAAATAAGAATAGTATTCTGGAACGTAGCGGGAATAAAAAACAAACTGAATGAGTTTTGGGAGTATATGGGAGAATTTGACGTAGTGGGAATGGTAGAAACGTGGGTGGATGACAAGGGGTGAGAAAAATTGGAAAAGAGAATGCCGAAAGAGTGGAAGTGTCAATATGCAGAGAGGGAAAGCAAGAAACAAAGAGAATAATAGAAGAGCAAGTAAAAGAGCATAAAGAAGAAACTTTGGTGATTGGGGGGGATTTTAATGCAAGAATTGGGGGAAAAGGAAGACGGATAGAAAAGGAACAAGCAACAATAGAAGGAAGATCAGCAAAAGATGGAACAGAAAATGCAGAAGGGAGAGTACTGATTAGATTAGTAGAAGAAAGAGGGTGGGACATACTTAATGGGAACTGCACAGGAGATGATAAAGAGGAGTACACGTATATTGGATCAAAGGGGGAGACAGTTATTGATTATGTTATGGTGAATGAAGAAGCATGTGATGAAATAGAGAAATTGAAGGTGGGAGAAAGAATGGACTCGGAACATATGCCTTTGGAAGTGAAGACAAAAGGAAGAGAGAAAGATAGAGGAAGTGTGAATGAGGTTAGAAGAAAAATTGTGATTGTGAAGAATATTTGGACGGAAGAAGGAAAAGAAAATTATAGAGCAAGACTTAGGGAGGCAAAATACGAACAAACAAAGATAAACGAAAAGGTGAGAAACGGAACAGAATAAAAAGAGTTAGAGAGAAGATGGGGCTGTGGAAAAACGAGTGGTGGGATAAAGAATGCAGGGAAGGGAAGCAGGAAGCAAGAAGGAAGTTAAGAAATTAGAAAAAAGAAAAAGCAACTGTGGAAGAGTACAAGAGAGCACGCAAGAGGTACAAAGAAAAAGTGTGGTCTTAGCATATGCGGATGATTTGGTGGTGCTACTAGCGAGAGAGTAGAAAGGTGTGAAAGAAATGATAGAAAGCATGGAGAAATATATGATTAAAAATTTGACGGTGAATGTAGAGAAATCCAAGATGATGGTGTTTAGAAAAGGGGGTGGTATAGGAGAAAAGTAAATCAGTGGAGATGGGAGAAATAGAAAATTGAAGTGAAGTGAAATAATTTAAGTATTTAGGTTATGTGATGAATAAAAGAAACACAGCAACAGCACATGTGAGAGAGTTAGTGAAAAAAGCAAATAAGATAATAGGAGCGGTATGGGGAATAGGATGATGTTTGATAGTCTGGTGAAAAGCATGATGATGTATGGAGCGGAAATATGGGGATGGAGAGAGCAAGAAGGGTTGGAAGGGGTACAATATTTGAAATGGGTACTAGGAGTAGAGAGAGACACAGGAGTATATAGTGATGGAAAAAACAAAGAGAGATGGAATGAGAATAGAATCAGGAAAGAGGGCAATAAGATTTGGGCAGAGAGTGATAGAGAGAGGAGAGTGCAGAATTTTGCAAGAATGAGAGATAGAGATGTGCAAGTGCAGGGAAAATGAACGAGAATTAGGGAGTCTAGGTACAATGCAAAGTATGAAAAAATAATAAGAGAGAGTAGAAAAGAGAGAGTGATAATAAATAATAACGGAAGAAATGCCAAAGTACCTAGGAAGAGAGAGTGTAAAATAGCAAGATTTAGATGTGGAAATGAGTAGAGAGAGAATAAATATTGAAGTGAGAATCGGAATAGAGTATGCAGGATGTGTGGAGAAAAAAAGGAGACGATAGAGCATTTGTTGAAGGAGTGCGTAGAATTGAGAATTGGAATCTAATGGATGAAGAAGGTTGATTGGAGAAGAGGGACAATATGTGGGGAGGGATAAAAGGCTGCTAGTTATTGTGTTGAATTATTGATTTATTTAGTTTTATTTATTATATTATATTTTATTTTATTGAGTTATAGGAAATGTATTAATCGGATACTTTATAAACCTGTAATAGTTATTTACGGGAAAAGCCTTGTAAATTAGTTTTTACGGGTGAGCCGGGAGATTAATAAAGTAAAGACTAATTGCAAGGCGAATCTCTGACAGGACAGTTTGTGACGATGCGTTGTCATGGTGTTGTACTTTACAGGTCTCTACAAGCCCGTAAAACTTTACAGGTCTGTTTCTGTAATTAGACATTTACTTAGTTACATAAATACCTGTAATGTGTCATTTACTTAGAAGGGGGAAATAAAGGTAATAAATATACTCACTACTACTACTAGAGATAGTATGAGATCATCTTTTGGAATATACGGTACATATCGAAAGCGCGATGATGTCATCAATGGAACTATCCGGAGGCGCCTAGAAGAATCTAGCCGGTATATTAAATTTATTGGAGTTCCAGTGGCAGCGGGAGTCTAGTCAACCAGTCGAACCAGTCGCATCGAAGTCGAAGATCAGTGGGTCGAGTTCGTTTACGTTATTTGTAAATAAATACTGTAAATAATGTAAATATTGTATGGCAAGCAAAGATACAAAGAGCGAATATTGAAATACAAAGGAATAAGATCGAAAACTAATTAATAAATTAATATAAATTAATATTGTGTAAATATTAATGCTTTAGGCCTTAATGGTAGAAAGGGGTCGTCCATTAATTACGTGAGCTCAAAATGGGGGGAGGGGTCTAGTAAAATCTCATCAGATCTCATCTAAAGTTAGCAGGGGCTCATTGAAAATCTCACGTCAACTTTTTAATTAAAAAAATATACAGTATTATTACATAGAAGATAAAAATCATTAAACTTATGCTCATGGAGTGACTGAACAATTAGGGAAGGTAGTCTATTGTTGTAATTTAAATAAATTTGTTATAGTTGTCCTTAAACGCACTATTATTTTCTCCCTCTATATTCCATCAGTATTAAGGCTTAGGTATTTAGTGGTATTTAGCAAAATGCATGAACATGCAGAAAATTAATTACTTATAAAAATTGTAAGGGATAAATCTCACGTCAGGGGGAGGGGGGTTGCACCAAATCTCACCATATCTCATCAAGGGGGAGGGAGGGGTCCAACAGAAAAACACCTCACGTAATTAATGGACGGCCCCAAAGGCTATTATATCGATGGTAAATCGGAAAGTGACTAAAATAAGTTATGTATTGAAAATATTAAATTTAGAACGCTATTCGACTTATAGTTTTTCTTACGAAAACTGTTTACAGGAACATTTCAGAACAATTTATATATTATTTCCTATGACCACCGATATATCAATATAAGTATAAAATATAATAAGAACAAATTAATACTTCTTTGACATGTAGAATACTGTAAAAACCGTGGTTGTCAAGCTCTGTATAATGTCTCGAGTATATTTTGAAACTCGATCCTCCGATCTTTACCTCGACCTTCTAGAAATGATGAATGCGCCTGGTGAATTAGGTTATGTGTTAGAGTAGTTTACATTTTAATAAAATATCTGTTTCGTTTCAATACCGGTGTTCACATACAAAATTTAGACATCTAATTAGTTAGGTATTATTAAATGTATACTGGTTAGTATTTATAATTTTATACAGAACGTATCAAAAAAGGTGCACACTAACTCTTCAGAACTATATTCCTTGAGCTTCCCGACATCTACGTCAAATTCACTTTTTTCACTTCACCCAGGCATTTCATCGGTAAACTATATCGACTTGCTGGTCGTATACTAGTGCTCTGTGCAATGTTTTGCGAACCTTTTGATACTCCGGTTTATGCAATAATCGCATTATGTTAAAAATGATTCATGGAATGTTTAATACATTTGTCGGTAGTAAATTGCAGCTATTTACAGTACGATAGAAAATATGGGTATGTGCATAATCCAAAGGTCTGCATGTAGTTTTTGTGTGCCATGTCAAACATTTCAGTTCGAATAGTTGTAGGAAACCGCGCGCTAGATTTAGTATACCTATCGCATCGCATGCACGTAACAAGTTTACATAATTCACGTGGAAATTAATATTTAGCCCAACAACGTTATTTCAATTAAGCGGAGCGCTATTAAATAACACAAATTCTCGTAATTAGGCGAATAATAGGGCCGAGGCATCTGTCTGTTGCGATATGTGTTGGCTCGCATTATTCCGGCACGAAGTTTTTGATGATTTAATGAAGCAACGACTACAATAAATAAATCTTGGCTGGTATGTGTGCATTATAACGTGCGGTCGAGATTTTATAGCGGCGCACACGTCTCCTTTCTGAATTCCGGGACCAGCGGCGGAACGGATATTTTTGCTGCTTAGGTAAAGTGTTTAAAACAGATTTTTATTTTCAAACAAAGATTATTTCTTAAATAAGCATGTGTTAGTTTAAAATCAAAGGTATTTGCTAGCTTTAATTTTGATATAAAATATTCAAATGGTACATTTCCAACTGCAATCTACTAGACTTGCAGTAAATTTAGGAACTTTTCTAGCACTTTTTGGAAAATAAAAAGATATTTCAAGTTGTGCGATGATTCCCCATAAATTAAACCCTATAATAAAACGGTCATCATCTGCGCTGTTGTGCTCCATGTCTAATCTTCTGGGAGATATATTTTCATAATCCGGACGTAAGAGCCTCTTGCAAAACTTGCTTGTTTAAACATAAAAACATTTATCTTGCACCTGTCCATTATTGCTTTATAATACCTACCTTGGCAACGGTAGCTATTAACAGCCTCATAATACCCGAGGGCATTATAGAGGGCATTATGGATTATAATGCCCGCTAATTAAAAAAAACTATTTTGTTGTTGTTTAAATAACTTAGTTATTTAGAAAACATTTATTTATTACTATAATACATACAAATTAATTAATTCTTTTCTCTTTAGTCAAAATTACAATTTTGTTATGAGCCTGGAAAAGATGAGATAGTTCCAAGTTTGAAGTTCTGTGAGTTGACCGATGATGAACTCCTCAATGTATTGCATTCGTTTCCATTCGGAACGATAACGGACGAATTTTCTTTTTGGGAATGGACTATCATTGTGTCAATAATTCATCATCGTGTTTAGACTTCACCGGCAGTAAATTTTCTTTGGCTTGGTCAGCCTGTAGTAACACATTTTATGAAATCTCCACGATAATTATTGTAAACACAACCGTTTTAAATTTACAGCAACAACAGTCACGTCAATTCACACAAAAATGCAGCGTCGTCGTTTCCTAAAATAAACAACCCTTAGCAACCTCTTTAATTTTCCCTAGCAATGCATAGTAGCTCACTATTCAATAAATACTAAAAAAACATGCAAATTAAAGTCATTTTTTAGTTTAAAAGGGGTGCAAAATAAAACGTTGAAGACACCCCGGGTGTTATAATGATAAGCCCTCGGTCGGCGTACTTCCCTCGGGTTGTACACTGCCGACCTTGGGGCGTTATCAACCTTATAACACCTTTGGTATCTTAATAACTATAATATTAAACAAAGTTAAACATAAATGTGTTTCTACAGAAAAGAGTGAACAAAATTTAAAAAGTCACAATGCAAACTTTGTGTGTCTTTTTTGTGTTCCACTTTTGTCGTGCTCTACCTCTTGTGTTTCCATCTTCCATACTCTCATTGTTAACCTTCTTGGGTTCATTTTACTCAACTGTACAGACCAGACCTAATCTATCGATTCTTGTCTCATTTCTTGCTTTGGCGAACAGTCTCACTTCCCCTATCTTTCTCATCTTTTAAATATTTTTTTTTTCCCGTATATCGTAGTCTTCTTTTCTGATTCTTTCTCAGCATTAATAACTTTCATCTATATATGTTACAGTCGAAATGTACAAAATGCTGTGTATTCTTGTCTTTGTATTTTTGACAGTTGTTCTCTTCGATATATTAGGTTCGCTATTGTAATTGCAGCATTAATTCTCTCTTCTAGTTCCTTTTTCTTTTGAAATGAAAACTTCTTTAGGCGTACCTCTTAACACGTTAAAAACTACGTCAATGGTGGAATTCTGTCGTTGAATACAAAATGCTGCCACTGTAAGCGCTGTATGTTCTTTAGGGAATTATTCATCTTTCTATTCCGCACATTCGTCCGTATTTCCTACAATTATTTTAATCTTTTTTCTTTAACTGGTCGATACTTCTAATATCAGCAATCTTCAATTTATTTCATATCAATTTGTTGTTTGTTTTTTCAATTTTATGTAGTAACCATGCTGTTCTTTTGCTTTTTTAGTTAGTTCAAAGTTCCTCTTTCTTTTTTCCGTTATGCAGGATTATTCTGAAGTCTCAAACTTAATAAAATTTTCTTTTTCTTACCTCCAAGTTTTTTTTACATTGCACGTATGTATTGATTTTGTATGATGCATTGTTTTTAGTTCCTTCTTCATCTTTATGTTATATTTATATTATATATCTGTGTTCGTTACTCTGATTTTTCTTATTGTTTCTCAGTAGGGCGTCTTCCACGATTCTCTGTCAGACGCCATTGTTTTTTATTATCACTGATTTATTGTGTAACAACCTATTGCACAATATAAGTCTATATATTAGTCTTGTTACTTGTAATTTGTAAAATTCTATTGCATAATGGTAATTATTTTATTACTAGTTATTACCAATAAAAGTAATTTTTCTAATGAAAAACTGATGCAATAAATAACGAAAATAACTGATTATATTAACTTTGCTTTAGCTTTGTTTAATTTATTGCTGTAAGGCTTATCGAATGACTTTCTTGTTAAATTTTATATATTGCTGTCAGGTTCAGCTATTATCTCATTGCTGTTAGACCTATACCTATTATTATTTTTCTTACTCTGTTTAGTTAATTTCTGTTAAGTCTAGCGACTCTTATTCTATTTTGTTGATTGTTGTTATGTTTTAGCTCTGTTACTTTAATTGCTGTCAGGTTCACCACTTGTCTGTCTTCTTCTGTTTTGTATGTTTTTGTCAGGTTTAGGGACAGACGTTTATTGCTGTCAGATGTACAAAGTCACCCTTAGGTCTGATACAACTACGGTAATTTTAGGGTTATTAGTATCGATTGAGATTTAAAAAATGTAATTGTGCGTGTCAGCTTCGACGCACGACGGGACTTTACTCTTTAATGTCTTTGAATATACAAGAGGCAAAGGGGGTAAATAAATAAAATAATGTATATTGATTCTACGACACAATAAATTCAATTTCGGCATTATCATTTGGGTTGATAGTTAGTGGAGTAATTAGCGAATTTTTTAGTGGATACGCACTATCCCCAATGATGTAGCCATTCCGGATAGGTAGCCATCCTGCTTCCAGTCTTGCATATAAAGTGGAATTTCTTACAACTCTAGCGTCGTGGATTAATTAGCATTAACAAAATGAAATTCAGTCTCTGGCCTGAAGCTTTCAATTTCCACTGCGCCAACCGTTTAGAACAACACGTTCGGTTAGAGCGCATTGGATGAGTGCTGCGAGTCGACCCATATCGATAGGCATGATTTAACGTAGAATTAATTATTTAAACGTCCTTCTTCGGACTGAGGTACTTTGGAAGACATCACTTGGTGGGGGAGTGGACTTCTATTGTGATATCCAATGAGTCCAAGAATGATTTCAACGGACTTAAACCCGATGGAATATGTATGGAATGTGCAAGAATACGTCAGAGCCGCCTACTGCCACCAAATTTTGAACCAGCTAGAACAACGTTGACACCAGCTAGAATTTGCTTAGAATGAGCTCTTTCTCAATCTGACATCAATCATCTAATTTCAAGTATGTCTTGAAGAGTTGTGGAGTGTATTAATAGATGAGGATGCATTATCAGGTGTTTACATGAATTTGTAAATAAATTTGGCCAAAATTTGAATTATATGCTGAATTTCCTTCATGGTTTTGATACTGAGTTTACTTTAACGAAACGTTTTACTTTCTAAAACCACCAAGTCTAAATAAAAGAAATAGCTGCGACACTTCAGGACACCAAGATGTGTAAATGGCTGATAAAAATCTGAAAATAAATAGTTCGACAAACTTAAAAGAAAATTTTACGTTAATTAGAGAAACGTTTTCAAAATGATAACGATCCGACCAAAATTAGTTTTATTTTTATAATCTCTGATAAAAGCACGAGGTGTTGTTGGGAACAAAAATACTTCGAGTATTTTATTGTTTCATCCAACATCTGTTTATAATGAAGTCATAATAATGCCGATTTTGAATGTATTATGAGTTCTATAAGACACTAGTGACTTATGAACCCATAATTCAACGGTTTTCTAATTTGTCATAGCAACCAGTTCATAAGCCAACAGTTTTGAACGTAAATTTTTTTTGGGTTTTGATGAATGTTTTAAGAACTGTTACAGAAGGAGGTGTAGGATAAAACTATGTATTACACCCGTGTCTTAACAGCAAATAAGTCACTCAAGAAAAATTAGGCGTTTGAGCATGCTCTCGTGGCTAAACATTTCTTTCGTGACTTATTTGCCTTATAAGACACATGTATAATAAATAGCTATTACCTGTATAACGAAGTGGGTTACAATTTACATTCTCGCTTCTTAGCGTATTCTAACGAGCGTTCGAAAAATAAACCTGGTTAGAATATGCTGGGCATTTTTATATTTAATTCAGTTTAGGTTAGGCAACCAGCACTAAATTCTGACAACGTGTTATTGTTGTTATTGAAATTTATACTATTATATAAGTACGAAATGGCACAAAAACATGAATTTAAGACGGTCCCAACATATCAGAAAATGCCAAAGCTGACGGGTGGGTCAAACTGTGTCATCAAAGAAAGAATTCCCGAAGCATAGAAGATATCACTAAAGACCCTTACATATTATGCTCTCTACATTTTCTTAATGAAACCTAGTGAGGCGCACCCTGATCCAATAACAGCTGCAAAAGAAAAAGTTTGTCTTTTGCTTTTGAAACGCAAGAGTTAAAAACTTCTACCTAACCGTACTTTTCAGATTTGCGTATTTAAGAGAACAAGTTTGAGTGTGAAATATGGTAAAGTAACAAGTGAAACTGGAGTGTCAACATCAGTAGACAGCACGTTATTCAGTGAACCTATGGATATTGACCCAGAAGAGAGGAAACTACTTCCTCAATTAACAGCTGGAATCACCAACATGGTGTGATAATGTCAAACAATTCCAATCTTTTATGTTGATGCTGGTAGATAATCACAGATGTATTATTTTGTGCAAGAGTGAAGAGAAAGCCTGCCAAACTGAAACCTCAAGATATCAGTGTAAATCCACACAAACCACATTGTCAATAATTACATAACATAACATTGAGGTTATCTTGTTTTCTAGAGATGTGCAGAATGAAACTTTTGTAGAATGTTTTTAATGGGGTCATACAAAGAGCACAACTTTGTGTACAAGAACATGGAGAACACTTTCAACACTTGCTGTAAATACATATCTATTATAATCCCAATGATCAAGACACGTCGTACAGGTAAATAAAAATTATTTAAAATATTTTTTGCATTCTAATCACATTGACTGGCCTCTCTGTTGGAGCCTGTGACGATATCAAAAAAGGATTTACGTATATCTGTTTGTTATTTTTACACAATTTTGACAATGGGTTCCCTAGTTCTTGTGATTTCTTCCTTTGGCCACATATTAAAAATTTTATGTACAAGGCACTCATGCCGATGCAAGAATATGAAACTGAACATTTTTTGCAAACTGTTTTTAACGGGATCAGAAAAAGAGCACAGCTCTCTACAAGAAACATCTAAAATATTTTCACTATTTATTTGCTGTAACTGTTTTGTGTCCTTCTAAGGGATTGTAAATTTCTCAATAAACATATATATAAATTTGATTAGAGATTGTCAGTTGGTCATATCCTTTGGAAAAGTGTTTTAATTTCTACAGTTTAAAGAAATAAAGGTGTAAAACCAAATCATAAAGTGTCCGATATCTAAAAATTTTAACTCAATTAACATTACACTCAAATGCACTTTACTTTTACCTTAATTTTTTACCAACGGACACAAAAAAATCTTCTTAAATTAATATTGGTGCATACAACATGCTTCTGTCAAAACCCGTTATAGGACTCCTGGAGGTACCTGCAGGACATTGCAGCCCAAACCCCCAAATCGTGTCGGTCTATATAAAATCGCTAACTAATACCCTAAAACAGTCGTCAACACTTCTTTAAGATGCATAACAATAAATATTAATAATATTGCAGCTTCTCTGAAATTTTGAGGTTATATTATCTGTTTACAAGTCATGGACAGTTGTTAATCAGTCAAGCTCTACACTGTAAAAAAATAAAACAAAAACGCAATTTCAAAGCTTGCTCTAACCAGGTTTTTTATTGAACGCTCGTTACAATACTTAAAATAAATATATAACTGGCGATCACGGAATGGCACAGTTGATGTTCACAACTAGAGTGAAGCTTTTATAACTCGTTGATGGGTACTGCACATAAGTTTTTATTAACAAAAACTACACGTAAAATTTAATGATCCCGTAAAAAATCATACATATTTAAACCTGCCTTCCTAGTCTTTTCATTGATTTTTTGTCATGATGAGTGGTAATATAGCTTTGTTACACTTATCTATTTGTTAAGAACGTAAACCGAGTAAAATACATACCACAAACACTCTAATTAACATTTTTGTTCAGTAATAAATATTCAAAAATATTGGTACAGTAATTAAAATAAATACGTAGTTGTGTTTTCCAACAATTTTTAATAAAACTAAATTTGAGGCCGGGTGTTTTTATCTTGCTAAATATTTCACTTCGGAAATTGGGTCAAGTTCTGCAAAATGCTTTTGGATGATTTGTTTTCCGTAACTATGGAGGAATCTTAAGAAAAGACTATAAATATATTATGTTTCGAGATCAGTGGACCTTTTCACTTTGTCCTTTTTGCCCTGCTTCAGTTACGCTACTGTCTTCGAGTATGTCGCGAACACTGGAGCGTTCCTGAAACGGCGGACCTCAGGTGGCACGTGAATACACTCTGATTACAAAACTAATTATAAACGCTACTTAAAAGCTACTCTATATATTAATAATATTATTTATTTCGACGGCATCCCGTAAACCTGCCGCCGCAATGCCAAATTTATCTTATTTATAGCAAAAAATGTTTCTAATTGCCACGTCGGCAACGCCACCAGAACATTCAAAACAATTTCGTTACATTATACTGCTCACATTTTATCGGCAAAAATTGACAGGAGACGTGCTAAATCAATGAGCCGGGCAATGCCGTTACGGCCGTTATCGATACCCCACGTATTTCATATTTACAGATGGATTTTCCATTATTACCCACCGAATTGAATGCTTAATTGCTAATTTTTGCGGTGTTCTCACCAATGGCAATATTAAACTTTATTAGCATATCTAATAATAATTAGTTTTTTAGTATGCATATTTTAAAACTGTATTTACTAAACTAGTTTTAAGCAAATAAATTCTTCACTGATAATAAATTAGTGAAATACTTATGAGCCTTTAAATCGCTGTCCTACAATTGAAAAATCAAGGAAGTAGAAAATCGTAGTTTCTATCAATCGGCGTTGTACGTTTTTTACGCTATTTTAGCTAATATCTCACTTATTTTTGAATATCTTTTTGTAAATAAAAAAAAATTCAAAAATTGGAACGGCTCTAATTTTTGTCGCTCCTTCAGTACCATATCATTTAAATTATAAATTGGAGTAGGCGGTTTTTTATGCAATGGCCCAGCCTGCAAATTGTCTGACGTTATTGTGTTAATTTAAAGAAAATAAAACACTAACAAATAATGTAGGTTTATTGAGAATTACAGCAAATGTTCAAAGTGTTCTCCCCCAGCTTCAATGCAGCTCTTAAAACTCTCTTTTTCATATTTTCTATAATTTTGTGTTTTCTATAGTTCCGAGCATATTTACGGCTCATATGAAACGAATTCTTTATATATTTTTAAATTTTCAATTTAATATAGAGCTTTACTTATATTCCGACAAATATTATTATTATTTCCCTTTGGCTCATTGTAGTGCTTTGCTTGCTCTTTACAATGACACTTGAGTCAACGTCCTAGCGAACGCGTTTTAACGCTGCACTAATTTATAACTTCACACAACCCTAATTCAAACCAATCGCGAATATCCACTTACGCTAATCCGCTCTACCCGTTGTGGGCTCAACCGTTGTTAACGCATTATTAGTCTCGTAGTTACTAGCGATTCAAGTCTCAGGGCATTTTGTACCTAATAGGTACAAGAAAACAGAATACAGAATATAAACGTAGATGTCATAAAAGAGTGTTCTGTGGGTTCTGTGTGTCTTGTTATCTCTTTTTTCTTCGTTATTCCAAGAGAGCCCTCCATCTCCTTCGAGTTCTCATTGTACGGCGGTATCGTTCAGAAATTCGTTAATTTCAGCGGCAGCAACTTTTATCGGTGATACACAAATTTCATCACCATAAACTGGCGTCCAACATTTCCTAGCTGTATTTTTAGTGAAAAGCACATACTATACTGATGTTTTGCGAAGATAAGCGCCGTTTTGTCACGTAGCCGTTTCAATATAAAACAAACTTTACGATTAGTAAATGTAACGTCGTCTCTAAAAACTACGTTTGCGATACGTTTAGCAGATGTATAAATAACGCCCACCCGCATGTATACAGTACAGACAACATTATGTCGGAATAAACATCCCTTTTTGCATTTTTAAAAATAGAGTTTTATAGTGCGTCAGGTTTGACAATTGGTTATGCGGTGCTTTGTTTAAGTTTTCCAACGGAACATAGATGGCAGGCAGCGTCGGTGTCGCCGCTTTGTTGTAGGCTTACAATATGCTTCCTGAGAGATACGCCGCCGTTCATTTCCCTGCCATTGTCTTAGAGGGACGCCTTCGACGCGACGTGACGCTCATGCCTTTCAGCGAGGAACGGGCTTTTTGCACCCTCACCGGTTTCCAAACTGTTAATTAACTTGTAGCTCGCACACCGGGTACACATCTGTGTAAATACAAATCCACTAGGTAGTAAGGATTTTAAATGTTGATAATATTATTAGTATAATCTTAATTTTCGTTTGTCTCAGTGTTCTTGTTCAAAAAACACGCCGCCATACGCTGAATTACAAGACTCCCACTTTACCAAAAAAGAGTAATTTCGCATTTTTAATCTCCATTTCAGAAATATCGCCCCGACAAGATCCAACAAAGCGAAACCGGTCCACCATTTCTGATGAATAGCAATACGAAAGTCTATTCACATTTGGATGTATTTATTAAAGTGAAATTTCTTAATCGACGTGTGAGTACGAAAAAATGAAACGGAAACCAAAGGAAACACTTTGGTTGTGGGGTTGGAGTAGGTAGTAGGTATTACGGCGGTTTAGATGGTAGCTACGCCCCCCTGTCCCAAAGGGGACCCTGTATCAAGGAGGCCCCTATCTCAAGGGTTCCCTCTTGGGGGCCTATGCCTCCCTGCCCGAAGGGGGGCCCCTTGTTTTAGTTACCATAAGCCACTTTTCAGAAAATAATGAAATAAAAAAATGAAAAGTCATTAAATTATACCTACGTGATAGTGGATTTCATTTTTATTGTTTTCATGGCAGCGTTATGTGGTGCTGTTGATAGATAATTAAATAACGGGTGTTTAACTGCAAATATATTTGGAGGAGGCCATGATACACATTACATTTGTCATAACTGCACTTTATTAGGTCATTAGGTCATTTGGTTAAAAGTTGGGAATTATCATTATGTATTGTGTCATTATGATCCGTTGCATTTTTATATTGGGTAGTAAAGGATGACCGACTGAAGGCTGTAAATGAAGTTGAACAAGAGATTAAAAAAATACAACCGATGTATATACACTACTCACAAAAATTAAGGGAGCAAAAAAAATTCAATTTTTTTATTGTTTTTTATTTTTGACGGGCTGTACTTAAGTGAAAAATGGTCGTATCGAGGATTTAAGATTCTAATTTTCCGATTTTTTGGCCAAAAATTTTTAGGAGCCATGTTTTCTACGCAATCCAAAGAAACAACGCGAATTTTTTTTTCCAAATTTTTGGACTTCTTTTTTTTACTCCACGGGCTCGGAAAAATTATGTCGGTTTGAACCATCATATGGACCGGATATTCTATGTATTTATTCAGCTTCAATTTCCTTTTTTTAGATTGTGTCTATGACCATTTTCTGCGGAGATATCCGATATTAATAAACGAAAACGGATCCTTTTGCCTTCAACCATCGATATCTCAGCAACCAATGATCGTACAGGAAAACGAACTGCAGTTTCAGAAACTAGACCACATTTGCTATGAGATCCAAATGAAATAGAAACATTTAAGAAAAAAATTTGTTTCTACCCACAATATCGACTTGAAAACATTTCTTCTTATTCCTCCTTGGTCTTTATTCTTCATTCTATTTACATTTCATATCTTATCCATATTTTCTTTTCTAATTAGCTTCTAGATCTTCTTTTGCTTTGTCTAACCTACACTCTATCCCGTTTATTGTTAGTCTCTATTTCCCTTTCGGTACTTCTTCCTGTCTCCGTTTTGCTATGAGGTTCACAATTCTCTTTCAGATCTCGTTAAATCCGTGTCTATATACCTACATCTCTTCTACTCATATTTTCTTTGTTTACTTGTATTCTTTAGAATATCGGTTTTATTTTTTAGGCTTCTATGATAAACTTTGGTTTTCCTGATCGTTCATTATTCTTCATTTTAATACAAGGTCATTATAAAATATTGTAGTCGAAGTAGGCTTTGTAATCTAATGTAAAAATTGTTCCTGTCCGCTTCGTTGTAATAGCGATTTAATCCTAGATTTGAGCATACAACAATCTTCACACACGATTTAAATTGCTCGCATAACAATAAATTACTACCCTTTTAATTTCCTTAAAGTGAATAAATAAAATTGTGCAAATCAAATTTGGAAACGTTTCCAGTTTGATCAAATCTCTCCACAATTCTTAGAATATGTGCCATTAAAGATTCTTCTTCAATATGAATAGCAGGAAATGTCAGATCTTGGTCTTTGCATGCTTCAACTGAATATGTCCACTGTCCATGGTCATTTATCACGCCGTTGCGATAATACGACTTAATAATAACTGACTTGAAAATTGACAGTTATCACAAGAACGGCAAAATTTTAAAAGCATTTGCATAGCTGACTTCGACTACAATCAATAAAATTATAATGACCCTGTATTTGGTTCAAGCCTATTCTCCGTAAAGTTATCAATTTCTTCTTTAAATATATTTTCATATTTTTCAAATTCTTTCTCTTTCGTTCCTTTTACAAATACTTTAAACTCATCTAAGTATATACTTATGCTTTTTATTCTTCCCCCATTTGTTTTATCCCCGGAATGGGGCTGTGGTCTCAGGAGGTAGTGCGACGCCGGCCGATATGCTAGGGCTTCGGCCAGGGCTTTTCGGGCTAACTGGGCATTCCGTCGCTGTGGTGGACAAGGGGGTCCTCGTGGAGACGTCGAAGGGGCTGCAGAGGCGTTGGAGTCGCGAGAGAGATAGATAGAGAGAGAGAGAGAGAGAGAGAGAGAGAGAGAGAGAGAGAGAGAGAGAGAGAGCGAGAGAATTATCTCCATACTTGCTCTATGCACTCGCATTGTGTTCTTCCTGGTGTGTCGCATTCTTTATTTTATTTAGGGTTCTTCAGGAACCTGCAAGGTCTTCCAGGAATGAAAAAGATCCAAAAATCATTTTTTTCCAAAATCAAAGTTTAACATTTTTTACAAGATAACGTATCTAGGTCTTGACAGTATTTTTTGTATTGATATTTCTTGAGGTAATATTTCGGAATCCACTAGCGATATCCCAAAACTGATAGTAAATTTCTGCTCTGCCCAGAGGTAGCCTACGCGTTCGGGATGTACCTATAGTTGCTCTAGTAGTAGTAGCACGTTGTGTTATTTTTTTGACAAGACAAGCAATGGCGGGACATTCAAACTTACCCAAACGAAACAAACCCTAGATTCTTTGGATACATGTTGGGGAACTATTCTTTTGGTTGTTAAGTATTTTAAGTATTTGCGAAGCAAGCAATTTATTAGTAGCCCGAATCCACGCCGCAAACCCCAACCTAAGTTTGGCTCAGAAGTTAACAGTAACTCCACTTTGTAATACCCTGCAGTCCCGGGAAGAAGTTCAAGCGAGTTCGAAAACGACCCCCGTTTGAGAAATGACCCCAGAGATCAGGTCCGGACGATTCATCATACAGTATTTTTTCTACTTTGGCACTTTTTATACAAAATAATCAAAATTCACAATCTAGGGAATTTCGCGGCGGTCGGTCACATTTGTGAGGTGCATTAACGGCGGCTATAAAAAAGAATTAATTTGAAACATCAATAAATGAGTTCTGGGTGACTGTCGGATAAACGACCCAAAAAACTACAAGATTTTCTATAAAAATGATCATACCAAAATATTCTACACATTTTTACGAAGTGATTGAGGTACGAATGAACACGATCCGTTTGACCGAAATATTTTAAAACTTAACACAAAATCTGCACAAAAGTTTGACGTTTTGAGGTTGTGAAATCTCCCCATCCACAAAATGTTTAGAATCAAATCCCGCCGCACAAACAAGTGGACCCCCTTATCCGCGTCATCACTGATCGGAGACACAAACCTCCTCAAACATCACAATTATAGTATAGTGGCATCACAGTCTTTGGCAAGCGTCATCAGTGCACTTGTTTGTGTTACGAGCTTGACCACCATCAGGCAACAAAATTGCGTGCCCCAAAAGCACGTGAAGCCACCCCCCCAAACAAGTGCCAACAATATAGTAATGCCAATTCCCATCAACAGCTGTTGCTGTTGTTCCCTCTGCCAGTCACTTGGAGTTGACATCTTGACAGCGAAGTATTATAGGTTAGGATTGCCAAGTTTCCAATATTAAAAAAACAAATTATACTATTGTTAGTGGAATTATTATAACACTGTTTTTGTCTATTATGACACGCAAAACCGTATCGTAATAGCCTCAGTACGAGCGCAAAGTAGAAAATAAAATATAGAGTAACGCAACGTTTTATTTGGAGGCCATTTTGAAACAAGCGCGATGCGATGACATCAAGCGGGCGTAGCACGTAACGGGGCGCAACGAAGCTACCAACATGCACAAGCAAACAACACTAAATACCGAAATTTGGCTTTCCCTTGTCGAATATAGCTAGTGTCTGTTACAAGCTAACGACGAGATCGGAAATCGCAAGGGGGCGCAAGACAACATAACGATAATGCACTTTTCAGACCCCGACATTCGGCGTGGCGCTTTGCCGTTTTGTGCCATTTAGTCTTCAGTTCTTACTCAGTGTTGGTTAATTCAAGCCAACAGAAACAAAATAGCTTTTAAATGACCGCAAGCTGCTGTCGGCCTTATAACGAAAGACAGGTAGTTAGTTATTCAATGATTTATCCAAGTTTGAATAGCAGTAGTGGACATTCTTTAAACAAGACCGAACAACAAAAGGGTGACTAATAGTTTTTTTCCCCTGGCGGCCATCCTATTAGTGACGCTGACAAATCGGTGGCCGGACAAAAGTAAAAACCGAAAAGCTTGTTATCTAGGAGTTTCTATTATGGAACAAACGCCGGTCAATTTCAGGCCCACCTCATTATGTTGTGTATGACAAAAAGAAACAGATAGAATAAAACGGTTACCTGTAAATACGTTGGGCGGCACCACACAAACGATTCTTAATTTAAATAAAACCGATCCTTCTGGTACCACTGAGAGCAGAAAATACTGAGAATATTGAGCTGGTTATCTTCTCTTGACAACTGTCAAAAGTGACAGTTATTGTTTAGGAATAACTCGCGGGTTTGACAATGTAACGACAGCTGTCACGGTTGACAGCATGCCTAAGACCGATTCACAATAGTGAATTAGTTAAATTTTCAGTATTACACTGTCCTAGTATTTTATGCTCTCGGTGGTACATAATGATATAGAAAAAACATGGAAAGTTGCAACATAATCAAAATTAAGTTCTAGATAGAGCATAGTATCAAATTCTACTTTTATTTCCTGCCTTAACTAACACAGTAAACGGTGTGAATAAAAGCCATCATAACATGCACAACAATATATACAGAGTGATCATAAAGTATCGCTTTTTTACTCTTGTTGAATAAAGAATTGAAAAGTGTATCTAAAACCAAAAAAAAGTTGGGGATTGCTATTTAAAAAAAATGATGACGGTGTCATAGTTCAAAAACAAATGACGCCATCAACAACATTTTTATGTCAAAAGATGGCAATTTAAAAACTAAAATCGACCTGCTTGAGGGTTTTTCGTAAAAACAGAACTTTATGATCATTCTGTATAAGTACAATAATTATATGTCCGAATTTATGCAATTAATAAAATTAATGAACAAAGCACTTTTATAAGTTTTATCTCAGGCGACACCTATTCTGTTCCTGCGAACTTACTCAATCAACTTCGAAGCTCTTGTCAATTTTAACGATAATTGAAAAAGAAGGAACTTAAAACAGTTGTGGATCGTCCTGTGAGCCGGATACAGCTAAACAAGGACCCAGGTGCAATTCGGCTCCATGTTATTCACTGGGTATTATTTTTAGAAAATGAACCAAAGTAGATAAATCCAAGTTTCCGGCTTGTAACGCTCGTTACTGGAAAACTTCCAACCGAACTAACCATTCTCGGAGATTATTTGTATGGATTTCTTTTGCGCCTCCTTGTGTAGAAAATACCAAACAGCATTAACAGCAACAAGAGGATCAAAGTATTATCTTATATAAAATCAAACTTTGATTATCCTTTTAAAACTTAATTGCCTTGCTTACATCAATAAAGTAATTAATGAACTTTTAACGTCAGTTTTGCACTAATCGCTATCAATTGATAAATTGATATGTAGGGGAAAACGTTTTTGGGGTTCGCGGCATAATCTCCAACTAATGGAATGTCAAGGATTTGATAAGATTTTTTCGTTTCTGGTAACCCCCTCCCAAAGGTATAAGTTCGTGATGCAATCACGACTGAAACTGTGAAAACAACGTGATTGGAAATATAAAAGCAACTCATCAATATCTTGTATTTGACATAAAAATATAAAATAAAATATACGTTATCCTAAAGAGTAAACCACTGGTTTTTCATAATCCACGCCAAGTTTATTTAACGATCTCTTTTGTTTGCTACCAAATATTTCTGCAATCTTTTTCTCATTTTCACGTTTTTCACGAACCTTGTGCACGGCTTGTTGTAATTTTCTATACTGAGGAGATTTAAAAGTTTTTGCGCGTTGAACTTCTCTTTTGTCGTCCATTTTCCATCCATGAGCCATCATTTTGTTTTTGATTAGCTCATCCAAGTCGAAATTGGGAACAAATTCCTGATTCTTTCCTAAACCGACACTTTCTAGTTGCCTTTCTACTAAATCTTTATTATAATGCGGAATATTTCTTTTGGATTCCAGAAGTTTACTATTACAGTGGCTAGTAGGACATTGCATTATTTTCTTTAACATTTGCACATGCTTTTCGATGTAATCTCGGACAGGTTCCGCCTTACTTTGACATTCCGGATTCAAATTATGGTAATTTAGGAGAAGTCCTTCTAGTTTTACTAAAATGTCTTGAAGTCTACCTAGATCAAATGGAGGTTGGCCGACCTTGTTGTTGTCTTGATACATAAAAAGAAAGTTTCCCTGTTGGTCGTTTGGTACGAAGTTTGCTGATTCGACTCCGTTCTTCACATTCAGCAAAATTTCTAGATAGTCTTTCAATTCATCCGGTAAACGTTGACACAATTTTCGCCGGACTTGGTTTATAACTAATTTGTTTAGAACTTTTGATATTTGGCCGATGAGGAGACGTGCTTCATTGGACTCTTCGGTTTCGTTTGATTTAAAAATATCGGAGTCTTCCTATACATTTGATTTTAGAAACATTAATGAGAAAGATCTACAACTTACTGTGCCGACAAGGTTGACATGTTTTCTTGACAAACCGGAAACTATCTTTGATTTGACCCCGTTCCTTTTTGTTACTTTTTCAAAAACGATTGTGACAATCCTTGATGCCAAGCGTCCATTTACAACTTGGGCTAATTTTTCGTTTTCAATGTCCATTTGATGAGCTGCTTGTTCGTAGGCAGTCTAAAAAGTCAAATGATAACGTAAATTTTATGGTGTAGATGTCTTAGGCATACACTAAAACTAGGCTTTTTGTAAAACGAATAGGCTTTTTCAAAATGACTTGGAAATTGTAAAACAATAATAGCTTTGCAATTAGACTAGATATTTCAGGCGATTTATAAAATGCCGTTATAATTTTAGGCTTATTGTAAAAACAATGATTTTACAATATGCTTAGCCCACTTGTTGTTTAGGCATATAACTACTTTTAATCAGTTTTTCCCTAAAACACCAAAAACAATTTTATTATAACTGCCAACGCACGTTTCGCCAACAATGTTGGCATCATCAGGGCGATGAGTAAACTAAACTTACATGCTACGTACCGCTCTATATATACTCTAACGGCTCGCATCCCCACCCGTACAAAAATATGTTGAGCTACACTTGATTTTTCGAATCTACCAAATCTCTGATGAGCAATGTGCTCTTTAAATCTAGTTGAAATTGATCGTCGTGTTTGCCCAATATATTTTTGATTACAATCTTTACATTTAATTTCATAAATTCCCGATTTCTCCAACTGATCAATTTTGTCTTTTGGGTTTCCCAAAAGACATTGAAGACTAGGCCCAGAAGTGTGTACCACTTTTAAGTCTAGTCCACTGAAGATTTTTGCCAAACCCTTGGTGATCGAGGGGGCATAAGGGATTGTCACAATTTGTGACTTCTTCTTTTGATCAGTTTGAAAAGTCGAAGATTCAGTGACCATTTTCTTAAAATTAATCCTATTTATAAGCTTATGTATTATACTACTGTTAAACCCATTACACCTGGCTACTTCTTTGATAATTTTGAGCTCTTTCTTGAACCTGTCTGGATTCAGTGGAAAGGCAAGGAGTCTGTGCACCAAAAAGTTGAGACTAGCCATCTTGTGTTGTGGACAATGATGGGAGTCTGCTGTGATGTAGCGAAGTGTCACACACAATACATAAGCTTATAAATAGGATTAATTTTAAGAAAATGGTCACTGAATCTTCGACTTTTCAAACTGATCAAAAGAAGAAGTCACAAATTGAGTCAGTCTAGTCTAGTCGCATCAACCAGTCAGCCAACCAGTCGTATCGCAGTTAGTCAGTGGGTCGAGTCGGACAGTTGCCTTTATCTATCCGGAGTGGCGCGCGATGTGTAAATAAATAATAGGTGACGTGGTCCGGTGAAATAGTAAATTGTAAATAGTGTAAATATTGTAATGTAAGAAGTGTAAATAAATTGTACATAATGTTTAAATGAATAATGGAACCCAGAAACGCAACACTATTATTGTTTTACAATTTGCCAAGTAATTTTGAACAAAATGCCTGATTTTAGTATGTGCCGACGACATAGACATTACTTACATCAATTTCTTTTTCGGACTCGGTAGAACTGTTACTTTCTGTAGTAACTTCTGTGGTTTCTGTTGTTGATTCTGTTGTAGGTTCCAGCGATGATTCTGTTAGTTCCGTTTGCTCACTGTCCTCTTTTTTGTGGAGATTATGTTGCAAGGAAATATATTTTCTCAAGTTTAATTTCGGTATTTCGGCTTCCCACTTTGGCACATTTGGTTGTTGTCTAACCTTAACGTGATTTTTGTTGAAACGGTCGTGGTCTTCATGGGCGTTATAAATTTTGTCTTTGTTTTCTAATATTCTGGTTTCTATATTTGTTGCGCCTCTGGATTTTCGTTTTACTTGTAAATATGTGACTGGCATGGCAGTGTTTTTTGCACGTTTATTTTCTGGATGCGGATGACAGGTATTAATAACAGGGGTTGTTGTTTCATTTTTTGGTTTCTCTTCGAGGATGTTTTTAATATTTTTTACATCTTCCTCTTTGTGACTTTTTGTGGTGTTGTGGATATGTGTATCATTTTTTACATCCATATTATCTACCGTCATTTCTTCTTTGTAAGGATTTTCCTCGGTATAGTCTTCTTCATTCTTCATCCCTAAAGAATCAAGAAAATCTCTTCGTGCTCTGTTTGGCAAATCTTCATAATTTTCATCATGGTTGTAAAAATTCGCGTTTTCGTAGTCAATAAATTTTAGATTACGCGCTTGGAAGTGTTCTTCTCCTTCATCGTTAACTTCGTTACTCAGATCTCTCTCCTCAAGAGGCGACGATTGCTCGTGATATTCGATCATTTCTTCATTTGGGAGAAAGGAATCATCGTTTTCATCAAGTTTGGTGTCTTTTACTCTAAGGGGATGAAGCGAATGTTTTGATAATATAGATGACTGTTCGTTTTCGTTTCTTATGTCTTTCAATTGTTCATTCCCCCTGGCGTTTGTTTTTTCTTTGCTGAAAGGAAGTATAGATTTCTTCTGCAAAACTTCGTCTTCATCGTTTTCTGCGGTGTTTTGTCTACGGGCTTTTGAAATTTCCATAAAACCGGTTCCTACTTGTTTGACGGTTTTTTTCCCGTCATTTAAGTGCTGTATATAGTTAGCTGGATTCTCAGTGGTAGTGGTTTGAAGGCGCTTTACGTTGTCATCATTATCAATGAAGAATCTTTCGTTTGATATCTCCGATTGTTCTTGAGGGGAATACTGATGTTGAATCGTACCAGTGTTGCTAAGGTATCTTGGTTCATACATTCGTTGAGGATAAAATGCTTGGTAGCTATCTGGTCGTCCTGCATCCACAGAATACAAGCTGTTACCGTCTGGGTTGTTGAACATTTCTTGTTCGTCGTGATATCTCGGCGCAATTTCGTAACTTAGAGCTTTTTCGAAAGCTACGTTTTCATCAATATTGTGATGCACATTGGGGTAATAAAGATAATCGAAATTTTCTGGGGTTCTTGGCCTGTCCATTGGACGATTGTACATTCGATTGCCATAATAACCTGGTCTTCGTAAAGTCCTACTAAAAGCCCTTCTCTCATTATTTTTTTCCCTTTCTTTCTGAGCAGCGTCTTGTAAATCTACATAGTAAACATTATTTTGTTGATTATTTCTCATATCATCCCGCATCACTTTTCCTCCTTTACTTTTATACCCGTGATGAACTTCATCAACAAAATTGAAAGCCTCCTTTTTTTCTTTGACCGTATCCTTTAAGTCTTCATCCGCGTTAAGTTTACCGTTTTCTGCTTCTGATTGAACTACGATATTTTGCGGTGTTCGTTTCTCAATGGTTTGTTGTTGTGGCTCTTTGAAAATTTGGGATGGAAGATGATGTTTAATTTTCGGTGGTTCTGGTTTTGCCACTTCGGGTTGCATACGTTTTTGAATTGGATCATCTACTTCCTGTAGTAAAATGAATTCGGGAAAACGCTTTTTAATTGTGCTCGGTGCATTAATTTCTGGCGACATAGGCTCTTCAGTACTCTTCTTGGCGCCTCTTCTAATTCGTTGAATTTTATTTCGCATGTTTGGCGGTAACAAACCTAAGTTTCGAAATTTTCGCTTGATTTTGTGATGGGGAACGTGTCTTTTTTCGTCAATTTTTTCGTCAAAGTATTCCTGAAAATAAGTTCATATTATTATCCGAGCTCATTTTGAAGTGATTTTTGAATTTTGAATTTTAAAATGTGTAAGTGTTTCTTTATGGTTTTACATTAGATATAAGTTTTTTTCTGTTAGATATAAGTTAGGGCGGGAAAACCAACCGAGGGACGAAAGTGACAGGTTAAGGGTACTTTTAAAGCTATTCAGGGTTTTATTCATCCCTCCGAAGTCAGCGTGAAATAGAAAACGTCTTTTAGTTCCGACTGTTAGTTCACCTTGACCTTAAAACACCCGACGCGACGGTTAGGTTCAGAAGACTGCGTCCCTTCTTTGCGCCCCCTTCGACACACACTCTCCTGTCTCGAAGGCGCTACGCACGAACCGTGCTCCTTCTGGTGGATATCCTCTGGATCTAGTCTTCGGACTTCTCCAGGTGTTGTCCTGTTGGAGATGGCTGACTCCAGGGTGTACTGACCTCCGAGGAATGAATCACAAGTCTCAATGGTTTTAAAAGTACCGCTACACGTACCGTTACGCGACCACTTTCGTCCCTTGGTTGACTTTTCTGCCCAATTTACAGAAAAAACATATCTAAATGTAAAACTAAAGAGCTCCTCCCGTCTTGAAGGCGGCGTTTTAGCGCTCCGCAAGGCCCGTGCCCCTATGGTAGCTATCCTCTGGATTGAGTATTCGGACTTCTTCAAGTGTCCTTCTGTTGGGGATGACTGACGGCGATAGGCACTCCGGGATGCTGGCTTGGAAGTGATAGTAACCGGCGGAAGGGTCATGTCCCGTGGTGGCGCAGTCCAGATGACGAAATCTCTCCATGTAATTTTCGGTCTGCACTGATCTCCTTGGATGTGTAGACGGGGTCAGTGGTAGACGGATGCGATCGGGCGGCATCTTTAGAGGTGGCGTCGCTAGCAAAGCCGATGTCGGCAAACCTTGAGGCCATGTTGCTTTATTGTCAACCCTGTGTTGTTGTGGCGGCTGCTCCTGGGCCAGCGAAAGGTCGCTGCTTGGTACTGGCAGCCGTCAGGGTACAATTGATTCCTGTAAGTCTCTTGATCTCACCGTCACACCGGTGGAAGCAGCATGGCAGGCCTCCATGGGGTTTGTATCGACGGCTCTCGGAGCATGTTTTGCAGGACCAGACATTGGAGTCCGTCTTAGGCGATCGATTCTGATGGCGTCTAAATCTACTGCGACCGTCTTGGAAATGTCGTTCGTTGTCTGGAAGCGGGGAATGAGCTTATGTTTCTTTTCAGTCTGGATGGCGGTTCCTTGGGCTGGATCAGGCGTCTGGATGGCGCTAACGTAAGGACGGCTGGACCTGAGAGGAATTCAGACAATTTGTCGGTGACGATAGTTATTTAGTTATTTGGAAGAATTATTTCAGACAGAGACGTGTTTGTGTGGTTGGTGTGCATGAGGAAGTGGCCTAGAAATATGTGTGCAGGAGTTGCCCGCAGGGTTCCATTTGTGTGGATGAGTTATTGTGCGAGTTGGAGATACGCGATGATTTGCTGATAGTGATGGATACGAGAACGTTGAAGAATGGGGCATGTTGAGGTTTCGGGGAGTAAAACTGTGTCTGGAATGCCACGATTCGTTCCGAGGAAACGTCCGTGAAATGTGTGCAGAGCGTAAGGTATCTGAGATGGGTGAGAGGTTGAATTTTTACGGGCTTTGGAAAAGCTGAGAGGAAAGATTGCTGTAATAATAAATTGTTGGAGGTTTTGAGTAAGGGAGTTGGAGTGACTTTGACTTTGCTGCTTGAAGGTGTGTACGATCGTATCAACGGCTACGATGGAGGTTAGGATGGAGGTTTCTCTGGTTTGGTGGAGCAGAGGCAGGAACATTGGGGAGATTGGAATTTTGGAGAGGGCAGAGATGAGAGGATTGGACAGGCAAGCGATTAAGTGGAGGGTCGGAGTGTCTGTGTAGGGCTCCAAGGAAGGATTGGGGGCATGTGTTGTTGGAGTGTGAGAATCTGATGCATTTGGGGATAATAGAAGTAGTACTGGGACCGGTACAAAAAGTGGATGGGCTGGAGGAGATTGTTATGGACGAATTGAGGTTTGGTGAGTTTGTGAGATATTTGTTTCAGTCAGTAAGTTGAATGAGTGAGGACCGGCCGTGGCTACATATGGTCTTCGGAGAGTGGCGATTATTCGTATTTGAGCTGGTCTACCAGTACCGAGTCGGGCAGTCGAATCAACTGGGAGAAGTGATTTTGTTCATTACAAAGATCCCATCAGTGATCTTGACTGGTTCTGCGGGGAGCTCGCTCGGACCGACCATTTGGGAGGACTTGCGGGCGCAGTGATTGAAAGCCAAATGCTGGCTAGATGGTGTTGGGATACGGTATTACACACAACGCCGGCGCCGTATCTCCACCAGTAGAGCGAGGCGGATTGCTGAGCGTACTGGTAGAAAGGGTTTGACCTGCCGAGCTGATCGGGTGTATCCCAAACTCTTGAGGTCTTGGACCGGGTAAGCATTTACGCAACATTTGAAGGTCTTTCTCTCGACTGCGTGACGTCACGGGCGTCGTTTTTAGGCTCTGACTTGGGTGGCGTATAATCCGCGAAAACGTTTGAGGGACCTTTGGTCGTTGTGTTCTCATTGCGACAATGACTCGTTGGTCCGGCGACGTTGGTGACAACTGGAGATGACATTGGACTGAGCCTCTGAAGAACCTGAACATCGGACATTTGCTCGGGATCTTGGTGCTCGAGAACGTTCTGAACTCCTTCGGCGAAGTCTCCGAGAGTGATATGATGCAACTGAGGGCATGGTTGTGGCACCAGCAAGCATCATTTTGATCAACTCATTAATCTGAAACCTCTATGGGCCCTTCGCGAATGTTTTCCGATACTTCACCTTCTTCTATGTCGCGATCTAAAATCATCGCATCTCTTCCGATGTTATTGCGGATTTGTCTTTAGGTCTCAGTCGTCTCCATAAGTCCTCCAGGCAGTTGTCGTAGTTTTTTTTTTAGCAGCCTCCGGGGTTGTTTGTAAGGGAGTACAACCTGTTGCATTGCCCGGGCGATCGCATAAGAAGGGTGGTGTTGCAGAGTTCGCTGTGCCTACAGGAAGGACACGGAAGGTATAGGCTGGATCCCGTAAGGGTGAATCCCGTTGAGGTGTTGAAGAAGGGCTTGTATCAGTGCTTCACGTGTGTTGAACGCCATTGTGGAGGTGTTAGCAGACTGCACTTGATAATTATTGGATGTGCTTCCGGTTAGTTCATTTGGCTGAACGACGGTTCGGCAGCGTAAGTTCTTTTTCTGGGTGCTGTAGCCGATATATCCATGTGGTTAGGTCAGAGCAGAAATGGGCAAGTCGTAGCAGCCACATGTTGGGCACCGTGTGAGAAGAGGCGAAGTTTCTTGAGCTTCGATCTTTGGGTGTTTTAAGGTAAAGGAGAATTCCGCTCTAATTAGAAAAAAAACTTATACGTTATTTAATGTAAAAGTATAACAGAACACTTACAATTTGAAAATACTATATAAAATATACTAATATTAAAAGCCACCTCAAATGAGTTTCGGTGATAACTTCTTAAAAAAATGTAATTGTAACATATTTACATTGTAGGGGTTTATTGAGTCCCCCAAGAAGTCATCCGATAAAGAAATTTGTGCCTCCTTTTTATTTTTTTGATACTTCTTTGCCGCCTGTTTAACCAAATTAAAATCTCCTCTATGGTCCAAGACGTTCGCGAAAAATTCATTGAGTTCCGGAGGGTTGTCTTCTCTTGGTTGCAAGAAGTTCTAAAAAATAATAATTTAATAAGGTGAAACAAAAGGAGGTAATTGGTATATAAGACATGGATAACTGTTGAATACGCGATTGGTGAAAACGCCGTCACTTAATACCCCTTCCGGCAGCCTCTAATCCAATTAATGAAAAGGATTACGAACAAAGACATCGCCCGCTACAAGTATAGATATTGTAAAGAGCTAAGGGGTGTTCCCCCAGTTTCTCTCTTTTACCCATCTGCTTCGAATACAGAAAAGTGCCCGAATATTACAATCGTTACGATAAATAATGGCGTTGGCTTGACGCTCGATACCGACAGTGCCACGTGACCTAAATTTACCAAGTTTCGGGTTAATGAAAAGCCTGTTTCATTGGAGAAATTTGTACCATTGGAACTAAGTTTGATTCACTTAGGAAACTTTACAGTTGAATTTTATGCAGTGTTAAAAATTTTACTAATTATGAAGTTCCCATTTGTAACATCGTTAAGAAACAGTAAAATTTAAGTATAGTTTCTAATTAGTTCATTAAAAAATGTTTTTTGTGTATTAAATGAACAGTTCGGAGTTTCTCATTTTAAGTTTTCACTGGTGTCGTTAAATAACTATCGATATTTAACAAAATTTCGACGTGTTCAAGTTTAGAAAACGAGTCGAAGACGAACTGTGCTTGAATGTCTTACGAATCGAGTTATTTATACTAGGTTTTCTGCTTAGGTTTTTGACGGTTTTAATAAAATTGTTAACGTGACTATTAATTGATTATTTAATTAATGCTTTTTAGTATAAAATTTACAGACTGTTGTAAATATCGAAATATGAGGAATTCAATGCCTGTAAAAAACTTAAAAGCAGTACCTATTCCTATACAGTGTAAATGCTACCTATCTATAAATCTCAATTACGTAGAAAACTAGAATTTCTGCCACACTAATAGCAACCCATATTGTCGATAATTTTCCTCCGATCCCGGCTTCATCCTGTAATGTATTTTCCCCATTCCTGTATATGAAAATATTGAACTCTCCGATGGCCCCGGCGGCGCAATATACATTTTGGCCTTATTGGTGTGACTTATCGCCTGAAGTGGTCGTAAATCCTGCAAGGTCCTTCCGTCCCGCGCCCTCTACTTTTCTACGTGTACATTTCCCTAATGCAAACGGTTATTTACTTGCACCCTTTCTCCCAAATACATGATGTTCTGCTCCGGTATTTGGTCCACCAAATTCGAACCAGTTTTACATCGCACTAAAAACGAAAAACCTATCATAAAATTCGATGTTAAACATAAAATAAAAAGAACGAAACGACCGCCCATATAGGTGAACACACATGTAATCGAATTACACAAAAGGAACGAATTAACTGCCTGATGCTATTCGACATCGTCCAATTTGTTCTTTTGCTGCAAATAAAAAGTTTAGGTACAAGCATTATGCATTAGATTAATTTATAGGGAATCAGTTAAAAATAACCATCAGGTGGAGAATATAGTTATTTCAGTTTTTATTTGGCCTGGAATTTATTATTTAATAATTCCATCAAATATTACTTGTAGTACAGCATAGTAAAGAACTATGCTAGGAATGGTCAACTCATGACGCCGAAATGAATGTAGTGTTTTAGAATTACTATACTTTAACAAATATATTTTGAGAATTTAAATCGTAACGTGCAGTGCCATAATGTTAGGTACGATATAATTTTATTCAAACAGCAAATAGTTATCCCTGAGTTAATTTATCTAACAAACCTTGCATTGAAACTTAAACAATAAGTTAAACTTTCTAGAACAAATACGGCTTGAAAGCTCTTCGCCTAACACGATAAAAACAAAGATTCGTATCTGCTACTCGCAAAATAAGCCAAAAAAACTGCAACCGCAAGTGCAAAAACTAGATCAGTAGCTATTATCGATTAGTACCTGTCGATTCTAAGCACCACACCGAAACTTTATTTTAATAAACGACTTCAGTTAGTTTCCTGATTAAAAATTAATTCCTTTAAAACATTGCAATTTGAAAAATGTTCCCTACCGTCATGCACTTAGCCATCCCGTCTACTTCGACGTTATCCTATTCAACAAAAAAACTTCCGCATTTATCGATGAGGCGGTAGTAGTCGAGAGAAACTCGGTAAGTTTTATGCAAAAATAAGAGCCGAGAAACATCTGTTGCTAAAAATGCGGAATATTAATTCTAATATCCGCGCGTTTAAATATGGCCCATAAACTGTCGGGAGAGATGGCGGCCTCCGGAGCTTTTTATTTTCCTATTACCGACGGCTAAATTATTGTTTTACTTAAGACTCGCCTGTTTAATAATTGATAAGATTACACGAACGGGGGCGCCGCTGGCTGGCGGATGGCGTGTGCGTCCCTTCTGAAAAATAAACAACGGGGGAGGGCGAAACGCAACCGACCCTCTCCAATAATACACATTTCACATAGCTAGACAAAGACAAATAGAAAAGACTAAAGCAGTACGGTATGAAAAAATTCTTGGAAGTGTGGAGATTTGGCAAACCGAGCGCGAGTCGAACTCGAGTACCGGGTGTCTCACAATATTCAACTGATATCTAGAAAATCAAATCAGCTCAAAAGTCCTTAACTTCGATTTTGCAAATGTTTTTTTTTTTTTTGTAGAAAATGGAAGGACGATTTTGATAAAAGAAAGAGATGATTTATATAACGCCAGTAAAAACCAGGAGTGGAGCCGAATCTAATTTGGACCACTGATTAGAGCAATATGCAGAAAGGAATAAATAGAAAACAGAAAAGATAATTTAAAAATAGATATAGCGTAAAAGGTTTTTTGTCACCCTATATACCTAATCGATGAATAATATAATAAAGTATAATAATGTACCTTACAGATGCGATCTACTTGAACCAAAATCGGCCTTCCTGAAATTTTTAGAAATAATGATTCTTACATCATACACCAGGCTCTTTCAACGTCGAAATGCCCCATCTAACTGCATGTAAATTTTGGTTCCTACAGGCAAGATGATATAATATGAATCATTTATGAAGAACCGATATATTAAGAACTGTTGTTAATGAATAAAATTATTGCACCACTTGGAAAGATATAAGCTAGAGGTCTGAGATCACAAGATAAGTTTCACAAAGAGATGTAATTGATGAAGTTTTGAAGTTAAAAGAAGAAAATTACATAAAAAAATTACAATTTGTCATGTTGTCGTCATGTTGTCATGTTACATTCCGTTCTTTCTCTTATTCTCTCTTCAAATCTTACTGCTCTTTTTTCTGCTTCCATTCTTATCTTGTCAGTCTTTACTTCTTCCAGTACGATATATGCTGGCGTTTTCCTGTCCAATCCTAGTACCCATCTCCAGTACTTCGCTTGGATTGCTTCCAGCTTTTCCTGCTCTTTCTATCCCCATATTTCTGCCCCATACATCATTACACTCTGTACTAGCCTTTCGTATAGTCATCTCCTTCTTATATCTCGTCCGAATTTTCTCTCGCCCATTCCCCATACTTGAACTACCACCCCGTTCGCTTTCCTTTCTAGTTCCTTTATATGACTTTACACGTTGTTAGTCTCGTTAAAGGTGTAACCCAAGTATTTAAATTCTTTTACTTTTTCTAGTTCCTTTCGTTCCCACTTCCATTTATGTTTCTTTCTTCTGTCTCCTTTCTGAAAAATCATCATTTTTTTCTCCACGTTTAATTTTAGTTTCTTTCTTTTCAGGTATCTGATTTCATTTTATCATTCCCTTCATTTCTTTGGCCTCCCTCGCTATTAACACCATATTATCGGCGTATGCCAACGAGTAGACTTTCGTGTTTCCTACTACCACTCCCCCTGTCGTGATAGTTTTAGGTTTTCTTCCAGGTCGCTTATATATGCCGCGAATAGACTGGGGCTGAGTGGGCATCCTTGTCTTACTCCTTTCGTCGTCCAGAATCTTTTACTCGTTTTTCCGTTTACTTTTACTCTGTTTCCCATTTCTAAGTAAATTTCTTCTATTCTGCTCACCAGCTGCTCGTTGATTTGTTCTCTCTCTTAGGTACTCCCATAATCTCTCTTTATTTACACTATCAAAAACCGCCTTCAGGTCTACAAACAGCGTGTACATCTTCCCTCCTTTCTTATCGAGTTCTTTATCTATTAGATGTTTCCAAATGTACACGTTATCGATGGTGCTTCTCCCTTTCCTAAAACCCGCTTGTCCATCTGGTAACAAATCTTTTTCATCTAGTTCTTCCTTCAATTTCTCTTCCAGTATCATTGCGTAGATGTTGTATGCCGTGCTCAGCAGACTTATTCCTCGGTAGTTCTCCGCCTTTTCTCTTTTTCCTTTTTTGTGTATCGGACACACTAGCCCCATCCTCCATTGACTTAGTAGCCCCTTTCCTTGCCAGACGTCGTTTACTATCTCCCTCACTATCTGTATTATTTCTTCTGTTGCATAGATCCACGCTTCATTTTGCAGCTCATCTTCTCCCGCCGCTTTTCGTTTCTTTATTCTTCCTATCCCCCTTTTAATAATTTCCTTCGTAATCTCTTCCCCTTTCTTTTGTTCTCTTGTTCCTCCTCCCTTCTGTCTTCTTTCCGTTTCGTCCTTTCCGTCTAGTAATTCTTTAAAGTTCTCTCTCCATTCTTCTATCCATATCTTCTCGTCTGCCCACTCTTTCATTTTTCGTTTTCTGTTTATGTATTTCCAAACTTCTTCTTCTGTGTTGATTGATCTAATTTCCTCTTCTTCTCTTTTTTCTTTTCTTCCTTCTTCTTCTCACAAGTGTCTTTGTATTACTTTAATTGCTTCCGGTATTCTTCTCTCGATCCCTTCCCACTTCTCCATTTTCTCATTTGCTTTCTGGCTAGCCTTTTCATTTCTTTGCATTCTTTATCCCACCATCTATTTCTTCCCGTTCTTTCTCTTACTTCTACTTCTATTTTCTTTGTTGTCATCGCTTCTCTCATTTTCCTTTCGAATTCTTTCATTCTTGTTTCGGTGTCTTTTTTATGTGGTGTGGTCGGTGTACTTTTGTATACTCTCTTCTTCCCAGATTGTTTTTATAATTGTTTCTTTCACAGGTTTTTTGCTTTTTATTTCTTCTCCGGCGATTTCCATTTCGGAACGGTTGGTGATCTGATTCCACTCTGTTTCCCACTTCGAATCTTCTTACTTCATCCCATGCATGTTGATTGCGTAATCAATCACTGATTCTCCTCTCGGCCCCACGTACGTAAATTCCCCTGTATCCTCTTCCCAGTTCCCGTTTAGTACCTCATATCCTCTCTCTTCAATAAATTCGATATTTTTTATTCCTTCTTTATTTTCTGTCTTGTCCTTCGATGTTCTTCTCGCATCTTCTGTCTCATTATTCCATCTTCCTAATCTTGTCCCAATTCTCGCATTAAAGTCGCCCCCAATTATTACAATTCTTTTTTCTGTCTCTCTTATGGTCTCTTCTAACATTTGTTTTGTTTTACTCATCTCTTTACTGTATACCGTGATTATGTTAACTTTTTTTGTTCCTATTTTTAGATTTCTTTCTGTTATTCCAGTTCTCTGTAGTTCATGTTTTGTTTTTATTTCGTCCTCAATTTCTTTCCTTATTCCTGTGATAATGCCTCCTTTCGCTCGTCCTTTCTTGTTTTTCCTTTCTGCTGCTTGACATCTCCATACATAGTCTCTCGGCATTCTCTCTTCTTTCTTCTTCCACTCCTTTTCATCTACCCACGTTTCTACCATTCCAATTACGTCAAATTTACTTATGTATTTCCAGAAGTCTTCTCCTTTGTTTCTTATCCCCGCTACATTCCAATATACCAATTTTATTCTTCCTTTTATTTTCTTCTGTTGCTTTCCCGTTGAATCATGTACCTTCTTTCTTTTTGCCTCCTGTCTGCTTTTTCTTTCTCCTTTAAAAATTTTCCAGTAGCTCGGTGTCATCGTTCCATTTCCTCCAATTTTCCTCTACCTGCAGTTTCCTGTAGCTTACCCTTACCGTCTTTCCTTCTTCCCTTTCCCTCTTCGCTATCTCTCTTATCTTTTCTCATCAATGTATCCAACAGCAGTTAATGTTCCTGAACCAACACCAAAGAAAACTGAACCCCAACTGTGATGGCACCTGGAGTTAGGCCTCTATGACCTCTTACAGCAAACTTCGCGAAACCGTCGTGCTCGAACTTTGCCATCGTGGCGCCATAAGTAAAAGCAGGACTGATCTCTGAAGACTACACTATCCGATTCCTCAGGCCAATTTGCTCGTTGTTGGCACCACAGTAGTCAAGGAGTTGAGTAGCAGTTAAGAGAATTGTTTGATTTGGCCTATAAGCATGCAAGCCAAAAGCTCGTACCCTTAGATAGACTGTGCTCATTGATATTCTTCTGTGAAGAGCTCTCCTCCAATCCATCCCAATGGAGGCCGTGGGCTGAAATCTGTCTCTGATTGCCATATAGCGAAGATAACGATCTTTACAATCATTTGAAACACCTGGACGTCCAGCTCATCGACGATGTTGTTGGACCCCTTCTTCTGACCACGAACGCCAAATTCGTATGACTGTGTTGGAACGTCTGCCAGTTTCTCGGTTTGAGAAACACCTTCCTCAATTAAGCCAACAATTCGACCTCTTAGAAAAGAAGTCATTTGCCTATAATTGTTGTGTCTCGAACTGAAGGTATTTTGTTAACCGTTGTGTTAAAATCTACGCAAAATCGCTGCTGTGACATCTATGGCTTTTGTGCAAAATGCGATAGTGTTTTCTTATTTTTAGCAAAAAGACAATTGATAACTCCCTGAATACTCTAGTGGATGCTTGAAAGGTATTAATAAATTCACATATTATTGAAGAACCCTGAGTACGTCAGGGAAATTTCAGACCACTGGCTTATCTTTTTCTAGGCGGTGCAATAATTTAGAAAGTCTATGAAAGAAGAAGAAGAAGAAAACGGTTATCGATTGGGAAAATACAATATGAAAATACATGTTAACAGATGGTAAGGATAAATTGTTTATCCAATTTGGTAATAAACTTACAGCATCGTCTACTGAAAATTAGAAAACATTTTGTAACAAAACGAAGAATATGAGAATGCCAAAAGCAAATACAGAGTAACAATTTTAGTTATGCGTTATGTTTACGATATTTTCAGATGACAGAAATTGAACTAATGCAGACAAAAAAGATCGGAATAGACGATGACGAGATAACTACGGAGATGATCAAGTTCATGAACGAGAAGAGACAACGAGAATTGCTAGACATTATGAAACCAGCAAACATAGAAAAGAAAGCACCACGAGACTGGAAAATAACTATTATTACACCAATATACAAATAGAAGACCGTAATGGGGTCGTCCCACAATTTTCAAAAACAGCCTTTCTAGAAACTAGACGGAAAACTATTAAACCCCTATTTTTTGTTTATTCGAAATCACGCGTTTACTAGGTAGAAAAAAATTTGAAACATTTGTCTTATTTGAAACGCGCGCCTTTCTGTGACGTCGACACGGGACAAAATTCACCAGACAAAATTCAAAGTTACTAGACGCGCAGAATAATGAGAGATGCATGAACCAATGAGAATGCTCCCCCGAAATGACGTCACAAGAGGCGGTAAATGTACAGCGTTTGAAAATCCTAGCCGAAATTACAATTTTTGATACGCTCCGTTATCTTGCAAAACAACTTTATTAAACAACAGAGCACATTTTAGGACTTCATGTTAAGTCCGATTTATAGTTCCGTAACTGAACGACATAACATAATCATAAGCATATACATAGCGTTCACATAACGTATTTAATTTATAGATTAATTATTACGTAATGCGTTATGTTATGATTGTCAATCTGCCAAATTAGTTTTCAAAAATGTTTTACAACGATGAAGATGTTGTGCTGTCGTTTTATACGAATTAGGCAAAACAAAAAGAAATAAATTACGAAAGAAACGCATTGCAAACACGAGATTGATAAATCAACATAGAACTCTCAAAGGGTTCTATATCGACATTCTTAGTAATGAAGGAGTATCACAAAGACCATTTTTTTAAGTACACGCAAATGTCGTTGCCGTTGTTTAATAAATTTGTAAATCTTTTTAAAACGCACATGCTGATCCACAAGAGACATCTGCCAGATAGTATAGACATTGAATAACGAATAGCAATTACTTTACAGTAATTTACATCAGAAACAAATAGTTTATCTTCAACTATTTTCAATTATAGTTTTCTCTCTCAAGGATCTTCAATGCAAACTACAGTCTGGAAATATCAAGTTGGACTAACTACTGTACACTGTATAAAAGAAGTGTGTGTGGCGCATATGGATCACAAAGTGATGGAGGTGTTTTCAGTCAATCTGTTTTTGGAAAAGCGTCAGATAACAATGAACGGAATGTTCCTGGAGATAAATGTCTTCCAAACTGCAACCTAAAAACTCCTCACTGCTTTGTAGCTGATAAAGCTTTTCCATTGCTTACTTATATTATGAGACCTTACGCAAGATGAGGCTTAAATCATAAACAAAGGGTTTTCAATTATAGATTGTCGAGAGCACGAAAAATAAATAGTTAAAGCGGTAATTTGCTACATAATTTTATAAATAAAGAAGCCATGGAAAGGAAATGGAATGCGTACAATCCGCTGGATTCGCAGATCAAAATGATGTTGATAATGGACATTGGAGGAGCGAAATTAAAATATTAACATTAGTAAGACGATGATCTTCAAATAATGCTAGTATAGCCTCAACTCAAATACGTGAAACGTTGGCAATTAATTTTTGTACACAGTATGGTGAGGTTCCATGGCAAAACGAGCGTATTTATGAAATTACCTAATTACTTATAATATAATTATCATTTCTTGTGCAATAAAACATAATTATTTAGCAAAACAACTTTATTTAATGCCCGAAGTAGCACTGACAGTTAAAAACCAGAGCTTCGCTGCCTTAGAAACCAGCGTCTTTGAAATAAAAAAATTCGTAACATAGCGTTTTACGTAACATAAAAGTTGAAATTGACCAACTCATACGTAAACGGATACGGACTTAAGTTATGTTAAAGGATCTATAAATTATTACATTTGAATCATTGTATTTTAAGTTGAAACGTTATGTCATATGTTTATGTATACGGAACTATAAATCGAACTTTATATAGTCTACGACATGCTATAGTTGAATTCGTAAGATTCAGTTGAGAGGGACGACCCCATCAATACCACCTATTCTCCCTTTCTTCATTTCCGCACCTAAACTTAGCCATCATCTTTTATTCTTTTTCACTCTTTCAAATATCTCTCGAACTTCCAGTTGTACCTGGACTTTCTGATTCTTTCCCCTCTTTCTTGTCTATCCTTATCCTTGTCCTCCCTTTCGCTCAGTTCTACATCTATTCACATGCCTCCTTCTCTGGCAATCAGTCTCCCTATTTCTTAGCTCGTGTATCCATTCCTCTCGTAATATTTCTCCCTCGCATTCCCCCTTGCGTTATTCTTCTGTTCTCTCTAGCACTCATTCAATATCCTGCATTCTCTCATTCCTTTGATCCTGTCTTCAAACTTGGCCGCCCTTTGCGGCACATTGTTGTACATTTTTGCCCGCCGTTGAATGTAACTTTTTTATTTTTGAAGATTTTTCGTTGAATTTTTATGGGCGCGTTGATAAAATATAGATCTTTGCAGCTACAGAGCGATTTTTTGAAATTAGTAAATATATATATATACTTGTGTGTTGCATAATGTGGCACCCTACACAGCTATTGTTAAAGCGACACCCGGCGTATATATTTCAAGATAAAATTGAACATTTTGGCACCTACACATATATAGCAAACGCGGTACCCATTTGTATAACTATTACATGAAAGGATGTCGAATTGGCACCCGACGACGTTGCCAAATTGAAGGTATCACTTTTAGGTACTTCTCACTGACGTGGCCAATGTTGATAGAGTATGCAAGAATTAAGACGGGGTTTATGTTTTGTTTTTATGTTTTGGGGTTTCTAAACAATAAAAAAATTGAGAAACTGCACGTTTTCTTTTAGGATGAGGGTGATTTGCTCTGAAGTTCTTTTAAATATACTGATCGTCCAAAAAAAGCCGAGCACCCAGAAGAGATGATCGTATGAACTTGAAATAACGGTGACAGGTTGAGATTGGTGAAGGTAATGAATAATAGCAATTTCCAAAACAATCTGCATCTAGGAAGAGGAATAACTTCATTTAAAAACGCCGTGGCATACTTAAAATTAAATGATTAATTTGTGGTTGAGGTATTTCTTCCCACGCTTTTTGAATTTTAACTCGAACTTGAGCCAAAGTGCCTATGGGCTTCGGAAAATCTTCTGCCGATCGAAATTGACGTTATTGTCATTAAAAGATCTTTGTGACTCTTGTAATATGTGCCCTAGCGTTGTCTTGCTGAAAAGCACTGTTGTGATGGCAACATAACTAGCTCCGAACCCTCGTTGATGTATCGGGCTGTATTGAGACTTCCTTGAATAAAGACTAGAGGTGACCGGCTTCCAATATGTATTGCAGAATAGCGTCGGAGTGCGAATTTCAAATTTAACTTGTGTCCTCTAGGTGTTGTAACACGCAACCGACCACCAGATTGCCATAGGCAAAACCGAGATTCATCACTGAAGATGATTTCCTGCCATTCATCGTCATTCATTCCTGCTCCCTTTAGTTCTCGAGCTTAAATAATCTCGTAAATAAATCAATAACAAGCTGTATTTCCTAAATTCAAACAAGGAAATTCTTAGAAAAGTCGGCTTTAACCTTTTAACAGTAAGGGGTATATTTCATACCATCCACTTGTTTTTGTTAATACCTTTTGAAATAATTTTTTAACGATCTGAGGCTCCATGTATTTGCTCAAAACATAACAATGTATCAATAATATTTCAAAAGGACCGAGAAAATATTCCAGATTTTTCAAAATAATTGAAAATAATATCTAACGTACAATCCCAACTTTACAACATAACTCCACTTTATTGACGTTTCCATTAGAAAATGGTGCTTTTCAGTAGTTAATAAATTTTTGACAACTGAAGAGTGAGCGAAAATATTAGAAGAAGTAAGCGATAATGAAAATGGACCGTATTATGGCTGCGATACTGATTTGAACGATTTAGATTTTGGCAGAGTTTCTGAGCATAATTCTGATCAACACCAAAGTGATACTGATGATAAATACGTAGAAAGGGATGAAGAAGATCTGACAGGAAGAACAATTGCGAGAAAATGGAGAATATGAATCCGATACTGAGCAGAGCTCATCAGAAAATATTGATGTTGATAATGACAGGGAACTGATTGTATTTAATTCCAAATCTAGATCCAAAACCAGGACTCTATCCGCTAAGCCTTTGAGCTATTCAAACCTCGATCAATGTTAGATAAAATCTGTAAACAGACAAATCGGCATTGCCATAAAAGGTATAGTGACAAAAATATAACTCCAATAAAAGCAGATTTCCTTTCTTTGATTTCCTTTCCTTTGAATTTTGTTCGCTGTTGCGAAAAATCATGCAACAAAAATAAAATTGGATGAGTTATGGACTAGTGATACACCTTACAGACAACCGTTTTCTACTGCTGGTATGGCTTGTGACAGGTTTCGCTAAATACTCAGCAGAGTCAGATTTGATGATAGTCAGACTAGAGCCGAACGCATTGAACAAACGCAGGATAAACTTCAAGCTACAAGAAGAATTTTTGATCAATTTCCAATAAATTTACATAAAAAGTAAACCTGGTCGCTACGGCATCAAGATATGGGTAGTATCTGATTTAGAAACTGCTTATATACTGGATCTTCAGCTTTGACACTGAAATTATTCAATCAATAAATAATTTTGATTCTGTGACTATAGGTATTGAGATAAGTCGCATCGAGTCGAAGTCAAGTGTTTACAGCGGATGATGTCACTCCTGAACGTTCTCTAGATGACGGTCGTGCCAGAAGTCGTATTGTGTCGGGACAAGTACCTGCCCGAATGTTCAGGTCATGGTAAATGCGAAAAAAGTGAAGGACGACGGGTCGTAACCGATTGAGTGAAGCGGTACTCCGGTTTCTGGAGAGGTATAACCTGTGACAACTTTTCACTTCGATCCCGTTGGCAACAAAATTGTACGCAAGCAAGATAACAACGACATTGAGCACCAGACAAAAGGTGCTGTAGACACTGGTGCGATAAAATGACTCACACCTGTGTCAGAGCTACTGAAGAAAAATCCAGAACATGATACACCGTATTTTTCATACCCCCCAAATGTTAAGGTACTTTTTTTGTACAGAACTGTCAAACTCTCTTTTTTGGGACTGATCTGTCAGAATCTAAATTCACATTTTTTACCTAAGATCTATTTTAGGTACAAGAAAAAAAGAATTCATAAATTTGGTCATAATATTTTTTAGGCGATGATTACCAAAAGGTGTTTTTATGGCCTCTTCTTTGGAGTCGTGAAGTTTTACTTTTTTGTACATATCTGTCAAATTCTGACACCATGGAAATTTATTACAATAACATTTCCAGTAGTCATTTCATTTCAAAGCCGGTTTTATTGTTAATTATGACAGCGTTACACGTTGCACGGTCCCATTGCGTGCAAATACGTAGTTTTCATTTTTTTACCATAGGAATTAATTAAGGTAGAGACCGTGTGACGTCAGTACTTCTCTCCACAAAAACATAATTATTATGATTAAAATTACATCAGAATTTGATAATTTAACTCTTGTTACGCTGATGTTACGATGCGGCTCCAAGGACCAAAAATGTTATGTTGATTATTCAAAACGTAGTTTAGATCCGGATCGAAGAACCAAAAAATCTGTGATGGCTCGTGAGGCCCAAAAATTATGTGTTGATGATTGGAGCGAAACGTGTTGCTCGGCTCGAAGGACCAGAAATCTTAGTTGCTAAAACTAGTACTCAATCTCAAAACTAATCTCCCCGGTATTGGGGATGGACCCAACCTATCGTGAGAGAAAGTCCCGAAATTTTCGAATCGTAGATTGTTAGAAAGTGAAGATCTCAAGCTTCTCAGATTGTCCAAGGTTCCGAAAGACCTTAGTTTTCCAGACTCTCAGGTTGTGGTTTCTTTGATTATGTTTACTTGGTTAGTCAAGTTCCCTAAATTTTCCAGTTTGCCAAGGTTCCAAACTGTCGGAATTCTCGGTTTCTCTAAGATTTCAGGCTTTCCGCGATTTCGGGTTCTTCAAATTCTCGGGTTCCCGAAGTTCGCAGGTTCTCTAAAGTTTCAGGTTTTCCAAGATCTCAGAATTCTACAGGTCGCAATTTGTGTTTCTTAAGTTCTCAGGTTGTTAAATTTCTTATGGTTTAAGTTTCGCTTAGTTCTCAGATTTTTCCTAAAATCTCAAGTTCCCTAAAATCTCAGCTTTTCCAAATTTCTGAAGTTCCTCCACTTCTTAACATTGGTTTATCAAGGTATTCAGTACCTAAGTTCCAAGATCTCAAATTGCCCATATTCTCGAGTTCTTCAGGTTCTTCAAATTATCAGGTTCCTCCAGTTCTCAATTTATGTTTCTCAAGTTCTTAAGAATACTCAAACTCTAAAGTTCTCTTAGTCCTCAGGTTTTCAACAACAGTTGCAGCTTCCAAAATTTGACCGGAGGTGTCTAAGCTATCGCTATCACACAAGACTTTAAGGACCTCGGATAAAACACCTATTCCTCAACTGGGAAGCACACAATGTCTGCAACGGCGGTGTTGCCACATCGCGGGTGCCAGATTATGCAAAGAACGTACGGGTGCCACTTTTACAATATTTATACAATTTTATATACACGTATATCGAACAGCGCCCTCTGATGAGAAATTGATGAACTAAACTATATATCCCGTCATAACAGATGACAAACTGGCACCCGACCAATTTTTTGGGAAATGAGGTAGAATATGCGGATACACCGTTTAGCGAGTTTATACACGCGAAACAATCTGGCACCCAAAGTCGGGTTATATATATATATATATATATATATATATATATATATATATATATATATATATATATATATATATATATATATATATATATATATATATATATATATAACCCTATATATATATATATATATATAAGCTATATATATATATACATCCTTAGCATGATACTGCGTCCGTACATTGCAAAATCGCATTCAATGCTGCGTCCACGACCATACTGCGTCCGTATACGGACGCAGCAAATCTAACCCATGTAGTTTAGTTTAAAGGGATGGGGGCAGTCCAAAACCGAATTCTTAGAGGGACGTCTTATCATGCGTATAGTGAACATTCACCGTATATTTTAGTTCTGCTCCGTAACGTGTTGGGGGCGCTGCGAATTTTTCAATATACGTTTCTGGAATATACGTTCTTTTATGCTCTCGCTTTTGCTGCGTCCGCACCGTATATCAGCTTTTATTATTTGACGTTTGCCGCCTCCTGCAAGTTTGGCAACGTTGTTTCAATAAAACCCAACGATGATAGCGAAAGCGGTGAAGCGTGGAAAGGAAATAATGTTCCAAATTCGGCATATTGGAGAGTCCAATTTCGGGCGGGGAAATTTAAATTGAGTTTCTAAATAAAACGATCGTAATTGTGCTGTTTTATTTTTTTATATATTATAAAGAATAAAGATAATTTGAATAGTATATAACCTCAATTAGAGGATGAAGTTAGTCTTCGCAATAGTACCATTTCTGACAATACTCTTTCGTCGTGTGGCTTTCTCAATAAATTTATTTGATTCTAAATCAGACAACACTATTCCTTCCACGGAATGAAATCAATTATACTTCCGAGTCATGAGACGGATTCCGCCGAAACACCACGACAATGCAGCTGGGGTGGTGTTTCGCGGAAAACGTCGAATGAGGAGGTTAGTATAATCGGATTATTTTCGTTTGCTCGTTTCATTATATAATCAAATCGATCCAAAAGATGCGAAACTTTGACCGAACTTCTTTTTCTGACGTTTATTAACAAAGCGTGAGAAAATTGTTACTATGCCAAAGTTTAATGTTGGACCCAGCGGAAAAACCGAAATGATTGTACCACATCGTCAAGAGTATAACCGCTTATTTATACTGTAAAATTTGTAATTTTTATTGGATCAATTTATTATGTGTTATACAATCTACAATAGATAATAATCTAGAATGTCATATCCCGAACCTGGAATTTTGTGTCTGCAATGTATAATGTAGAATTCCAAATTTGGATGCGCAGTCCTAAAATCTCGAATATGTAATCTCTAATCAGTAATCTGGAATATAAAATTTCAAATCTAATATCTGTAAACCTAAAATACCCTCTAGAATCGGGAAGCGAAAATTTGAAATTTGGGAATATAATCTCGAAGTTGAATCTCGAATTTTCGAATATCGAATCTTGAATCTTAAATCATAGTAAAGCGATGGTCTCGATCTTTTTGACATTCATTTCTTAATTTATTTAACACTTACATGCTCTCAGACCCGACAATCTATTTTCGCGCTCCTGTGGACTTTCATTCATAATAATTGTTTCAAAATTTCTGGTTCTATTTTTTTAGCGTTTTTGTCTTTCATCTTCCTTTTACGCCAGTCGTCGTTTTCTCATTCGAAAAGCGCTTAACACTTAACACTTAGTTAGTTTACGGGGGGGGGGGAGAGTGGGGCTTGGTACAGGGCAACAACAATAACAAAGCCCCCCTGGTACACGGGCCCCCCTTGGAACAATTGGGCCCTCCTAGGGACCCCTTTCGACAGGCGGGTCCCCTTGGGACTGGTGGGCCCTCTTGGGACAGATGGGCCCTCTTGGGACAGGTAGGCCCTCTTGGGAAAGGGAGGCCCCCTCGCGACAAGGGAGCTCATGGGACAAGGATGGGCCCTTGGTATAGAAGTCCCCTTGGACAGGAGCCCCAATTGAGACAGGAGGCCCCTTGAGACAGGTGGGCTTCCTTGGAACAAGTGGGCCCCATTGGGATGGAGGCCCAAAATTTTTTGTCGGCCGAAAAAGTTTTGTGAGTTTCGGCGTTTAAAAGAAAAATGGCATGTGTTATTCGGAAAAAATTTACTTTACGTGGCATGTCTGTAGTTACCATACAGACAAATCCAAAGATTTTTTTTGAGACGGGTTCGAAGAGCGAGTTGAACAATACTGCCGAGGTCATATAAAACCCAACGGCCGTGTATACGAAGGCGTTGAACGGACATGAATGGAAAAATAAATGACAACGTTTTTTTTTTCTCGCCGTTCCGACTTTTTTCTGGCAGTTCTGACTTTTTTCTGGCAATTCCGAAATGCGTGAGGCACCAATTTCAATGATCCATGAAAAAATAAATTTTCACAGACGGTAACTTCCGTGGATCACTGAAATTGGTGCCTCGTGCTACGCACTCGACCACTTAAAGAAACATACTCTAAAGATTTCATATTTCCCTGTACGTGAAACTCAAAATGTAGACAGTATTTCATATTTTAAGTTTGGGCAAACAAAACAGCACCATCGTCCTACCCCTGCCACTATTGCCAGAAAAAAGTCAGAATTGCAAGAAAAAAAGTCGTAATTGCTAGAAAAAAAAATCGTTTCAGTTATTTTTCCTTTCATGTCCGTTCAGAGCTTTCGTATCAAAATAGTTTTCTTATAATAGTATTGAAGAATTTACAATTTCCCTGTTTATTTTCACGTCCTAAATCCTGTTCAATTATTAATGCTAAAAAACAAAATTATTAAAATTTCGGAACTGAGGCGTTTCGGTTGAAGGTTTTAAATAAATATCTTGGTTTAGAACGGCTATTTACATGCCAATCGTGGTTAATCCAGTCTTTTATACCTTTAAAGACATTTTTTAAGTGTTATTGCTCAATTAAAAATCAAGGTCGTTTTTATGTCTCCAACAATACCTCAAATTCTAAAATTAATAGAGTATGGGTATAACCATTCTCCTGCGCTTTTTTCTGTTGAAATCAAGTCAAGCTTTTATTCGTAAAAAAAAACAATACAAACAATCGTTTTATAGACAATTTAATGTAACTTAAACTAGTTTTTTAGTAAAATATTGTTGATATTTTAATAAAAAAGTCCTTAACCGTCAAAATAATAAGAATAATCATAATTAGGAACTGAAGCGTTTGATATTTTTCATGATATTATTCTGACTTTTTTTCGATTTTTCGCTTATAACTCGAAAAATATGCGTCCTAACTAAAAAATGGTAGGAACCAAAATTAAAGCTGATAAACTACTCTATAAGAATCACTCCAGAATTGGGTTTTAGGTTGAATCGTTCTCGAGATATGTGCCTATGAAATTCTAGTTCAAGAAAAATAGACTATTTAGAAGAAATAATTTATGAAGTTTTGAAATTTTGGTTATGAACTCCCAGAAGGCACCCAAACAAAAATTCAAAGAGTTCCCACTCCCTCGGAGGGATCTTCATCCCTTTTGCCCAAGAAACCGCATCTGGGCGTGACGTCATGAAGCCTTTCAGCAATTTTCTCGCGGTTCAGATTAGATATACGCCACCTGTCCCAAAAAGACTCCCCTGTCTTAAGCCCTGTCTCTGTGCCAAAAGAAACACCCTGTCTCAAGAGGGGCCTCAATATTAGCATTTCTTTACAGAATTGTACAGCTAATTTTAATTTTCATTGATTTAATTCCTCTTGTTCATCTATTTTCAATCATGACGTGTTTTGAAAACAGAATTCAATTATTTGTTGTTATAAAATAACAAATTGGGAAATTGATGTAAATAATTTTTGCCCGAACCTAAAAGAAAGAAATTTCACTGCGACTATGTAACTTAAGTCATACTTACGTTTGATAAAACAAGTTGCAAGCCTGTTCTATACATAATTTTTCATGTAAACTTTACTCCAAATTTGATTAATTGTCTTTTAAAGCTATCATCAACATGGCAACGTTGCGGACGCCGTATGTGTTAAAAGATGAAGAGTAAATATACAAGAGGACGCAGCATAAGCTGGATAAAGTAATGTGTATATTCTGGATGCAGCAACGTGCTATTAATGTACGGACGCTCTATCATGCTAACAATAAAAGCACATAGGTTTTCGTTATTTTAAAAGATATCTGTAAACACAATAGATTTTTGGAATCTCCGTTTGAATATCTAGAGGTCGCTGATTTCTAAATTAAATATATACGTTTCCTTCTTGTGGACGCAGCATGTGTTATTTCGTGAAAGGACGCAGCATTGATAGCAAGATGTAAATATATATATATAGCTATATATATATATAGCGGAAAAATGTACTTCGACCGGCAGAAATGTACATGCCACTGGAGAACCCTCTTAAGTGCACGACATACGTTTTCGGATTCATGGATGACTCGATTACAAATTATCTTGATCGCTCGATATTAGTAGTGGTAAATCAGACTCATTATCTTCCCGAATGACGCTGCATTTTGCTTTATTGTTACAACTGTACCTACCTAATGGAAAATTTTAACACTCCAAAAGTTTTTTCAGTTCCGTCAAGAAAAACAAATCTGTCGTCATTTCCTTGTACCTTAAGTCGAACGGCATGGAAGCGTTAAGTGTTCAATAGTTATAAGGACGCTAATGGAAGGGCCTCGTTCCCGACGCGTCGCGACGCCCATCCGCTAATACAAGCGACCGACCTGAAATACGGCGACAACGCGCACCTACAAATTAATTAAACACATTGGCGACGAACGGAGCCGCCACCGACGCAATTAGAATTGAACACTCCGAGAAGCACCCCTAATTCTGACAAATGCGCCGCGAAACTTTGACGTTCGTGTAATCATACGTACTGTGGGCCTTGCTTGCCGAATTCGGAGCAGAGAACGCTTTTTCAACATCGACGGTCCCGAAATCTCTATCTCTCTCTCGGTCATCTATTCTAATTATTAACCGGGTAACCGGGGGCGAGGGTGATGCTGATTTGATGAATATTTGTCGGAATTGAACCGCTTTACCTCAAAAGGGAAAGATGCAAAAAAAGACTCCAGATTTAAAATAGATTTAGGGCAACATTATCCAGGTAGATATATCCGTATTATACCTACATATTAAATGAACATACTTATTGTTGTTATAAATGAGGGGAATTTAGTAATAATACTTTGCTGAATAGGAAAGACGAACACAAGGTAAAAGCAAGGCATGAGAAGAGTTTGGAGAAATGACGCCAAGACGAATCAAAAATTGTTCTACAAAAAGATAAAGAGGAGGATATAAGATAAATCGGATTAAAAAACAAAGTTATAGAAGCAAAGGTAGAAATATCGCTAGAACTGATTAACAGCGATGATATTACCACAAAGGAAATGGAAGAATTACACTAACTTACTACATAATGTGGAAGTTTGAAGAAAGCTATGACTGACATTTAGGAACCATGTGGGCGAATTATGACCACAACAGGTGTCGAATTTTCATTTTAAGCCATTCAAAAAAACAAACATTATTTGGAGTTATTGCAAAAAGTATTTCTGTTTTTAATTTTTCAACAATTTCTTTAAGGGTGAACCTATTTTTGTATGGGAATGATCATACACTCTATCGACGCGAGCGTATTTTTTGGGGATACAACTTTGCTGTTCTATTTCAATTATACGAATTTTTCCTGCAGGTTTTATAAAACTTTGTTAACGTGGACTTTTTTCTTCCCCGTCGGACTTTTTCAATTGGTCTACGTTTTTTTTCTTAAACTATTCCGTATCTTCTTCCTGCTAATACTATTAAAAGCCTTTCTCAAGGCAATGAAGCAGAGGAATAAGTCCTGTTTTTCTTCAGTTAATCTATTTCAGACACAAACATGCCTCTTGGTGCTCTATTGCTTTCCTTACTTTTTTCTCTAAAATCTCTATATATAAATGTGAAACTGATTTCTCACTGATCACCGCACAGCCCAGACCGTTGAGTGTTGAAATGTGAAATTTGGTAAGAACATAGTTTTTAGGGCGTATAGGCGCACTAAGAAAGGATTTTTAAAAATTCCGTCTCTAAGGGGGTGAAAATGGGGTTAATTGGACTCTCTAGGCTCCAACTAAGTTGAAAACGAAAAACGGTAAAGAAGTGAAAATTCGCACCCGAACTCCCTTTTGAAAATAACTCGACCCCTCTTTGACGATTTTCCAAAAAAATATTCAAACGGCGAAAAAGGGGGGGAAAGGGGAAAACGGTTTTTATAAAAAATTTCATAACTCGACAACTTGGCATGCTAAAAACGTGAAAATTTGGGTTTAGACTCAGCTTTGAAAATAACTAGATCCGTGTTTGACGATTTTGCAAAAATTTCTTTACCGACCGAGAAAAAATTTGGGGTGGTTTACTCAAAATTCCTATAACTTGAAAACTGACAGTATTGCTGTCGTGAAAATTGGGATCTAGATTCTCCTTTAAAAAATACCGGACCCGTGTTTGACGATTTTCCAAAAAAAGATTTACTAACGGCGGGAAAAGGGGAGGGTGGATTTGAGGGTAATTTTTCTCAAAATTCTTATAACTTGAAGGTCGAAATCATCTTAATATAACTAGACCCGTGTTTGACGATTTTGCAAAAATTTAATTACAAACCCCGAAAAATGGGGAAGGTAGTTTTCCTGAGAATTCTCATAACAGGAAAACAAATAGTGTTACATACGTGAAAATTGGGATCTAGATTCTCCTTTAAAAAAGACCGGATCCGTGTTTGACGATTTTGGAAAAAAAATTGCCAACGGCGAGAAAAGGAGAGGGTGGATTTGGGGGTTGATTTTTCTCAAAATGCTTATAACTTGAACGTCGAGAATGTTACAGGCATGCGAATTGGCGCTCGGACTCTCATTTTAAAATAACTAGACCCGTGTTTGACGATTTTGCAAAAATTTAATTACAAACCCCGAATAAGGGGCGTAAATGGGGAGGGTAGTTTTCCTGAGAATTTTCATAACTGGAAAATAAATAGTGTTACATATGTGAAAATTGGGTTATAGATTCTCCTTTAAAAAAGACCCGACCCGTGTTTAACGAATTTCCAAAAAAAATACCAACTGCGAAAAAAAGGGGGGTGAAGTTGGGAGTAATTTTTCTCAAAATTCCCATAACTTGAAGATCGAGAATGTTACAGACATGAGAACTGGCACTTGGACTCTCCTTTAAAAATGATTAGACCAGTGTTTGACGATTTTGAAAAAAAAAATTACCAACTGCGGGAAAAGGAGAGGGTGGATTTGGGGGTGATTTTTTTCAAAATTCATATAAGTTGAAGGTCGAAAATGTTACAAGCATGAGAATTGGCACTCGGACTATCATTTAAAATTAAGTAGACCCGTATTTGACGATTTTCCAAAAAAATATTTACCAACCCCAAAAAAGGGCCGTAAATGAGGAGGGTAGTTTTCCTGAGAATTCTCATAACTGGAAAACAAGTAGTGTTACATACGTAAAAATTGAGATCTAGATTCTCCTTTAAAAAAGACCGGACCCGTGTTTGACGATTTTGGAAAAAAATTACCAACGGCGAGAAAAGAAGAGGGGGGATTTGGGGGCTAATTTTTCTCAAAATGCTTATAACTTGAAGGTCGAGAATGTTACAGGCATGAGAATTGGCACTCGGACTCTCATCTTGAAATAACTAGACCCGTGTTTGACGATTTTGCAAAAAAAATATTACAAACCCCGAAAAAGGGGCGTAAATGGGTAGGGCAGTTTTCCTGAGAATTCTCATAACTGGAAAACAAATAGTATTACATACGTGAAAATTGAGATCTAGACTCTCCTTTAAAAAAGACCGGACCCGTGTTTGACGATTTTGGAAAAAAAATTACCAACGGCGAGAAAAGGAGAGGGTGGATTTGGGGGTTGATTTTTTTTCAAAATGCTTATAACTTGAAGGCCGAAAATGTAACAGGCATGAGAATTGGCTCTCGGACTCTCATCTTAAAATAACTAGACCCGTGCTTGACGATTTTGCAAAAATTTAATTACAAGCCCCGAAAAAGGGGTTTAAATGGGGAGGGTAGTTTTCCCCAGAATTCTCATAACTCGAAAACAAACAGTGTTAGATACGTGAAATTTGAAATTAGATTCTCCTTATAGCATTATAGTTTCTCCTTTAGAAAGACGGCCCGTGATTGACGAAGAAAAAAATACTTTTTGTTATTTTTTATTAAAGACTGCTTTAAGCGGTTGTATCAATTCCAAATATAAGCATCAGTAAAGCCGACCCCAACTTACGTGGGCAAAGCCGCGGGTAATTGCTATCTAATATATAAAAATCTCGTGTCACGGTGTTCGTGGTCGAACTCCTCCGAAACGGCTAGACCGATTTTTATGATTTTTTTTTTGTATATTTGGCAGGTATGAGAATAGGTGGTAACCTATTTTTCACATGGACATGGGGGCCCAGAGGGGCTCCTTGGAATGGACCGATTTTTCGGCTTGACCGCTTTTTATGATTTTTTTTTGTATATTCGGTAGGTATGAGAATAGGTGGTAAGTATTTTTCACATGGATATGGGGGCCAAGGGATACCCCTTGGGGTGGACAGATTTGGTGATCTTTGATTTGTTAGATTTGTCTCAGCCCCGAATAGCAGAATGTCTATTAAAGAACGGACATGGGCCCCCTTGGGTTTCATGGGGGCCGCATTAGGTTTCATGGAGCCTCTCTTGGGTTTGATCGATTTTTATGTTCTTTGATTTGTTGGATTTATCTCTGTTCCAAATAGCAGAATAACTATTAAAACATGAACATGGGGGACCAGTCGCCCCCCTTCGGTTTATAATTCAAGAAGGGGTTTCATGATATTTGATTTGTTGGATTTGTCTCCCAACAACGCAACACCCCATGAAGGAGTAAAATCTGCACGCCGAAATGCCACGGATGTCGGGGAGTTGGGTACATTCGGTCTCTTTTTATAAAAAAATTAGTCACATAAACATGCATTTTTATAAGATAAATTTATACTTACCAGACACATCTAGATAGACTAAGAAAGGATTGCTCAAGGGTTTGTCTCGCTTTATTGCTTATTTGATATCTTTATTTGCATTTTTCCAAATCGTCGAAAAGTAATGAAAATACCCCATTGGCCTAGGTGTAGGGTATATTCGTACCCTATGAAATCACTATAAACTTGATGTCATTATTGATATAGGTTGTAGGTAATCATGTAACGTTAAGAGAGCTAAAGTTATTACTGAAAGTATATGTACATGGAAGAAGTACAATGTCCGAAATAGTAATGTGACTTATTTCTTCCTCTGAAGGAAACAATTCAGTGTCCCTTTCGTAAGCAGTGAAAATCGCTTGATTGTCTTCATCTTTTTTAATTTGCTGCTTTTCCTTCCTTTTGTCGAATACATTTTTCTTCAACTTTTTACTTCCTCTTTTTTTCCAATTCTATTCGCGATTCAAGTTAAGATTCCCGCCACAAACATGGCCGCCAAAGGCGGATGGTAACATAACCTTGCTTTTTGGTTACATTTTAATTTTACGTTTATAGTAGTTAAACCTTCCGATTTGTGTGTTATTAACCAATTTATTAAGCAATAAGCAATAAACAATAAAGTGACAAATGGAAGTCGACGCCAACGGCGTAATAACGATTGGTTCTGTTAAGGAATATTCACATCATCTTGCACTGTTACTATTGTTAAAAAACGCACTTGTTCATGTATTCATGTACATCTCATCTTCAGCTATTTCCAACAGTGGCACATCATCCACCTGTTCTAGTATATCGGGGTGATTTATCTATATTCGTCTTGGATTCCGCCATTTCCGCACAGAACAAATTGTTTCATCTAATAAAAGCTGGTCCCTCACAAGGGTTAACTTAGAAATTTAAGCTGACTATTATTTATTGTTGACGAGAAAGGAGTATAGTAGGTATCTCCCGGGGTGCTGTTATTTAACAAAAATGTATTTTTCCATTGAATATGTATGGATAAAAGGAAATTCTTTCTGTAGGTAAGTTATCTTTAAAATTATTTTTTCGACGTCTGCCCTTCTGAGCTTACCTTACCATTTTTTTTCCTCTATACATATATGAAAACTGAAGTAATTTTTTATGTAATTGATTCATAATTACCTTATTTACTGAAGGATAACTTTTCAATAAATTGTTGTTGAACTCTCGTATCAAATATAAAGGCGAAACTAAGAAAGACCTCAACAAACATAATATGATTACTCAGTACTCTGCATTTCCAGAAATGAATGAGTATTACCTACCATCTATGTATAGAAACGCGCTCACAGAAACGAGACAAATCATCGATGATGTCTGCCGAAAAATTAAGATACAAAGGAAAAGAAGTACAGGTAGTACATTTGACTAAAAAGGGAGTACATTTACAGTAGAACTATCCTCCGGAGTACAGCTCATAAAATATACATACTCCCAAAAGGAGTACGTTTGGTCAGCTTAAAATTGGGAAACTTATTATCTGGAAGATCTGTGAAAAAATCATTTGCTTTGAAATGCAGGGAGCAGAATCTCATGTATTGTGTGATTTTTTTATTTGATTTGATGGCTTTTTCCCAAGCTCTTCATCTGTCGATGAACTCTTGACTCCCGAATTTGTCCCTTTTTTTACCGGCTATTCAAAAGTAATTAAAAACAATAGTTTCGATTGTTTGATTTTAATCGAGGCATATTTAACAAGGTATATAAACAATTAAACTCACCACAACCGTTTAACTTAATGCGCGCAATCCAGCACTATCCGCCTTTGACCGTTTACAAACTCGCCACCAGAGGGCGGTCTGCCCTTAGCTGGAATCGCGAATATTCTCCCTGATCAGCAATTCAGGAGTGTTAGAGTCAGAGTCACAGTTTTGGGATAAGGAACAAGTTTCTCCAGAGTGAGACCAGAAGTTGAAGATTGCTCTGAGCTTGTAAAACGTCCTGAGGAGTACCCTATGGCAAATTTAGGGTCATTGTTTTCAAGGGTGGCTGGATCTTCATCATCATTTGGAGGTTCTCCAAATATTCTTTGTTTCTCAGAACTTCAGAACAATCGAATTGGGTTTACAATACCTTATTGCTTCAACAGAGATATGGGATTCATGGTTATCTATAAGTAGTATTTTTTTTTCTGCAGAACTACGAGTTAAGATTCACCTCCAAATAATTCCGCAGTCAACTAACCCGATTTATTTATGATTTTTAATTTTTGTATTTATTTGCTTCTTCCCTCTTGTAGTGACCACTTTCACAAGTCTTGCAACAGTCGTGATTCCTGTTTTTATCCAAATTCCGCACTTGTTCGGTACGAAATTTGGACTTTTCCAGGACAGAAGCATATTTTCTAAAAAAGTCATCCACTACAAACTGGTGCTCTCTGGTTTCCGCAATTAAAGATCTTGATGCCTCTCCCTGTACTAACCAGTTCAGTGTTGCAAACGAATTGACAAATTATTGTAGTGGATTTCCAAAATTCAAACCAGCTTGACAACAAATTGGGAATTGATTTTGCAAATTCATGCCAAAATTCTAATCTACTCGTATGATAATCCACAGTGTAGGCTTGATGATTTTTTATGTAGTGAATTAATTCATCTTCTTGGTCTCTTGTAAAGACATGTTTAGCAGGGTATTTGCTATTGTATTTGGGCACTTTCAGCATTCCTGAGAATTTTTTCTAATGACTTCTTTTTTAGCAGTGCCTTGATTCGAGATTGTAGCGAAGACTTTTGACGCCACACTGTCTAGCTGCTTCTGTTACTTTTAATCGCGACATATTTTTTCATGGCCAATTTCATCAATCTTTCGTCAATATTCACCCGCTCGGTTTTTTTAGTATATGTGCATGGCATCTCCAAAACATAAATTTTTCTCTGAAATTTATGCTTCAAAATTAAGGATGGTCATCGAGTGGGTCTATAAGAGATCCCGTAAATGATTCCTTACTGTTTGGTCCGAAGTTCCTGTACCAGAGGCGTTCGCAAGGCTCTCTAGGTGCCGACGACCTGTGATTGCATTCTGTTTCAGACAAATGATCTAAATTCAAACAAGGATTTAAATCTTACTCTATCTAAAAAAAGTTTTTGAACTGTTACAGTGCAAGCAGCTCTTGGAAGTAACTGGTAACAGTAACCCGCTGTTATTTTTTTACCAAACAATTATAAAATTTCTTCGAAAATTACCTCAAATATTTTGTATTAAAAAAAAAAATGGTAGCTCAAACAAAATAATAGTTTTCAACAATATCCCTATTTAATTTTGATTATTTCCTTCATGCAACGAAATAGTACATTATTTAATGAGCATATAATGGTGGCTATTATACACGAGAATGGAAATTAAAATACGAGTCGCAGGCGAGGATTTTAACCATTCGAGTGTATAATAGCCACCATTATATGCGAGTGAAATACGACGTTTTATCTACAACTGCACTTTTGGAATTAAAATTAGAAATTAAACCTTGTTAAAAACTTGACGTTGAGAAAAAATGTCAATATTTATTATATCATGGCCAGTTAATAATAATTCTTAAAAACCCAGCCTGACTGTCTGTGTTCAATAGACCTAGTTAAATATTCATAGGTTACATGTTTAATACCTAAATTAAATCGGTTCTAGATAAAGAAATAAAGAAAGAATAAAACAAATCTAGTGAAAAACTTGACTTTGAGAAGAGATCTCAACAGTTGTCAATATTCAGTATTTCATGGCTAGTTAATAATAATTCTTAAAAACCGGGCCTGGCTGTCTGTGTTTAATAGACCTATTTAAGTATTCATAGTTACAAGTATAATACATCAGTTATTAATCAGTTGTAGATAAAAATTATAATTACTATGGTTTCCTGCCCATTTTACAGCGATTAATTGCATGTCAAAATTTTGCCGCGGTTAAAAATGTGTCAAACTTTAATCGCTTCTGAATTTATTGGTCACTGGGCTTACAACATGCGAAAACAATGTGAAATATCACAAAATTTATTATTTATTCAGGAAATAATCATGCCGAATATCCCGCGTGCATGAAAACAACCTGATTAAATTTTGACGTTTTTGTCGCAACGTTTTGCTTTAAGAAATATTTCTCGTAAATTTTCCACCCAAAATCCCTCCGCATTCGAGATTTTGTTACGTGGAAAATTTACTCGACATATTTCTAAGCAAAACTTTTTGACAAAACGTCAAAATTTAATCGGTTATTTTCATGCACTTGGGATATTACTGTTGAGTAATTTATTATACTTATTTGTAATTATTTCCTCATCCTTCGTTTTCACATGTTTTATATATAAATATATATTTTCAGTTTATCTCTAAATCACTATAACATTTCTTTTACTACATATGTGATTCCATCGCTTTTTAAACTGCTCCCAAGATCTTTGTATTGATTCAGTTATCAAGTTGTTTACAACTTGCCAACATTTTTCCCTTCAAAATATTCTATAGATCATTCAAGTTTTATGCCATCTGTTTTTCCTGTGCAACGGTTTCCTTTATCCATTATTGATACTTTTCTTTACCCGTTTGTATTCTCAGACTGTAAATGGTTAGCTTCTTGAAAATATGAGATTTCTTACTTTGAAAGAAACAAACAATCTGAGTACCATTAGGGCCAAAACTGAATAGTAACAGAAAAGAGGCACTTTTGGAACATCTGTTATAAAGCTACAATAATAATTAACCCACTACAATCAACCTATCATTCATGTTCTATTGCAACCCTAAAGTGTCAAGTTTGGCTGTTGTTAAAAAACACAAAAAAGTAAAAGTAAACAGAAGTTCTCAAAAGTTTTAGTTCTAGGGTCGTATTTTTTAGATGTCTTCAAAATACAAAATACAATTTGCTATAACACTTTTTGCTCCTTATGCTAAATAGTTCCTCCATGTTGAAGGAAGTTAACCGTATGCGAGACACCCTGTATATTAATTCCTTTTGCACCCTATTTTCTTTTTCTATTTTTGTATCCATCATTGGTCAACTAAATATTTTTTTGTGTTTGATTTTTCTATACTTTCTTGCAATGCTCCCCAAAATTCGTTTTTAACTTTCTGCATTTCATTCTCATTCTATCCATTGTCAGAATTATTGCCTTCATGTCCTTTCCTCTTCTCATTTGTAATGTAAGTATCCCCTCAAAAGAAGCTTTACTATTCACTTTGAGTATATATATCCTTTTTTCTGTCCCACTTTCTATTCTTCCCTACTTTGTCTTCTTCCATTCATTGCTTTATCTTTCTTTTTATTTCCCTTTCTTTCCATTTTGTTATAGTTACTTATACAGTAGTAATATTTATTTAAAAAATTTATATCTATACATGTTTTAAAACAAAAATATATTATACATAATTATAATAGACAAAGAAAAAAAGCTATGCAAACTGTTGGTAAGAAATTAGTTGTACATGATCTGCAAGTTACTCATATGGAAATGCATTGTAATCTTCTAAATTCATGAGCGTTGTGATAATTAAATGATGTAGAGTAATTTTATAAATGGAAATAAATAAGAATTGGGGCTGCACCCTAACCTGACCTGTATACAGCATTTCCAAAAAATTATTGCATTTTTGGTAAAAGTTTAGTTTTTAAAAGAATATACCTACACAATTTTATTTTACAATGTGGATAACCGCTTGTATACTTAAAACAAATTAGATTTCTATGAGTAAGATATAGTGTACTTAAGATTTGGGAGCATAATGATTAGGATTATACAGGATGTGAAGGGCTAATACCTGTTTCACAATGATGTTAATGTTAGGATGGTAATGTTAACGTAATATTTAAAACCCTAATAAAAATATGGAATTGTTCACAATGATGTTAACACCAATGGTATTGTTAAAGAGTACGTAACCCTGAACATAACATCATGTTAGAAAGCAAAAATATTTTAAATTTTACCATCACTCTTAACATTGCTCTCCTACGCGCATGCGTCGAGCGGTTTTTTGACAAGTTTGTGGACGTGAAATTTGAAAGAAACATGATTGACATTGAGTTATTAATTCAATTAGTGCAAAATCAACCATACCTTTATGATAAAAAGCAGAAAGGGTTCAAAGACACCATACAAAAATAATGCATGGAAATCAGAAACGTTAAATGTTGAAGTAAAGGTGCCCACAGACTAACATGCGTGACAAACATGTATAACGCGAGACACTGTATTAAAAATCAAAACACTTGTGTGACACACCTGTTTGAGTCTTTTGGACCACACACTGGCAAACATCAACGCGCAAACACGTATGTCGTACATGTATGGCGCACATGTAAGCTGGTCTGTGGGCACCTTAACGGAAGCAGAAACAAGGCATTTAATAATAATTTCACTATTAGTTTGACAATTTTATGCAAGATAAACCCTACTTATGTAGAGATAAAATCAAAAAATCCCTAGTGACAGTTAACATTCATTATGAACACGCAAGTCTTAACATTGCCATTACCACTAACATTACGTTAACATTAACATCATTGTGAAACAGGTATTATAGTCCACGATGGGTTTGAACAAAATCAGAGTGCTCCTTCAAAAGGCGGTATTAATATTGCAAAGCATGCCAAAAATTAAAAAAACGGTAACGAGTAACGCAACCAAAACTTAAATCAACGACTGTCATTTAATGACCAATTTCCAAGACATGCTTTGCATTTGATATCGCGCTCTTTTTGAAGGAGCACTCTGATTGGTCAAGTTTCGACCTCTGTAATTTCTAAACTATGGTAGCCAGGACGATTTTAATTGCAGATTTTGTTCAAATCCATCGTGTGTTATTAACCGTTTACCATGGGGCGGTAATTGTGGAACACCTCTATACAGGGTGTTTCATAAGTAAACGGCAAACTACGAGATTATGAATATCAACGTCTTTAAACGTCTGGTTTAAAAATGCCGATGGTTTTAACTGGACTAGCAGAAAGATAGAAAATGAATTTGCACTAAATAATATGTACAGTTATCGATGTTAGACCATGGCGAGAAATTTGTCAAATTTGACGTTCACTCAGTGGCGTTCTATTACTATTACAAATTTGTCTTGTCGTGTTTTACGAAAAAATTGCAAAAAATTAAAATTTTTAATTTTTCAGAAAAACCTGCAGAATAACGTTTCTTTAGTTTCTACGAGTTAGTGTATTAAGTATTGCCGTTTACTTACAAAACAGCCTGTAGTGCGAGTGTAAAGTTTGGAATAAAATTGATTATTACAATTAAAAATTTAAAATTAAAAATGATGGCAGTAGTGTTCTGCCGAAACATGTTCCATTTGTAATTTTACGCTCATTAAAGTTTGTGGAGTTCGACTTAGATATATTTAAATTTTTAATTTAAATTTACTCCACCATGATTTAAGAACATTCTTCTGGTTTAAAATTGATTATATTTTTATTTTTATGTGTTAGCAATTTTCCTCGGACAGGTCAATTTTTATTTGTAAATCTCTCAACAACTCAAAAAATTAAAAGGGCAAGGAGGTCAAATGTCACATTTTTGAGATGTGCGAGTATATATTCAAATGCAAGGATGAATATTCATATTTTATTTTCATATGTTTTTGCCATAAGCCATATCTCCCGTACTTGGTACGTCATCTCACCCACTAGGTCAGGGATAGATGGACAAATGTCGTTTCTTTTTTGAAAATACAAATTTGACAGAATGTTTTTATGATTTGTTCTGAATAAAATATAATATATCAAAAAGCCAATTTATTTAACCCGTCTTTGCCCTGATTCGGTGATTACTTGCAAAAAAATTCATTTCTAACCAAAACGTGCGTCATCTCTCCCTGAGTTCCCTTACTTAAAACCATATTCCAATTATGTACACACAAAATGGAATTTCACTCCGCCATATATTTTCCTCTTTTAAAATTCATTTTGTTGAAAAACACACATGTTGTACAATGACAACAGAGCTTTTCACATTTAATACCGAAACGTTTAGCAAAACACCTCTCGAATAGGACTGTTGCAATTCGGACTGTCATTCCTGCACTCCTTTTAAATATAAACTAGCGCGCGGCATGATTTATTAATTCATCGTCACTAAACAACAATGAGTTAAATCAATATTGAACACTCTCGTAAGTTATTCCAACAGAATATTTTATTTATAACCCCTGTTTTTGAGCCACTACGTCCAGATAAAATCATTATTAGATCTCGACGAAATGAGAATATTGTGTTAATATTTTGATAGGATACAGTATAGCGCTGCCTATAGAAATTCAAAGTAATATGAGAAAATGAAAGGGATATAGAGTAAATTTTGCAAACAATGGCGATCAAGAAACTTTTCATGGAATATCGGGGTTGATATGAGAGGAAGGAGAGTCATTTCGCACATACATTACGCAATTAACGATGGTAAAGCTTAAAAACCGGTTTACAAAAAAGCTTTTTACGTTTTTGGCCGTCGACTATAACCACTGTTTTAATTTTCAATGAGCGAAGCGATTGAGGCAAAAAGGACTAATATCGACTAACGGGATATTCTAATTTTCATGAAAACATACACCCAAACTGTACGGATTCTGATCGTTAGAGGGGAAAAGGCAGTTGTTAATCTAAATTAATGTAAAACGGAGGAGGGAATATAAAATTTAAAAGCATTCTGTTTATTGTAGGCAGGGACTTGCATAATATTTTTAAAAACCATACATGTATTTCAATCGGCAAAGTTTGACTCATCTTATTCTCACCTCATTTGGCTTTGTACGCACTTGTATTATGTATTTAACTTTTATTACGTAATATCTAAATGCCTCGAATATAAGACTATGATTAATTACTGAAATAGTAAAGTGCTTAAGAAATTTCGAGAGAGGAGAGGAGATCCAATTGTCACCGGAAATACAGGTAACCTCTTTATATTTATGTCTTTGCCAAATCTATCGTAAGTACACCCCAATGTAATTTACAAACAATTATTTTTTGTCCATATATGAAATTCTCAACTAAATCATTCCAATTTACCGTTTGCTCCGACAATGTGTTCTGCGTAACCGCCGTCGCTTTATATTTCATTTCCTATACAAATTTCAGTGTTGTACAAAGAGTACTCTGCACTTTGCTGTGCTGTGAGCTAAACCAAAATCTGTGTAATCGTGAAGCAAACTTTTTTTAAACAGACTTTTTATTGCCCACAAGCATTCACATAAGACTTATTCACCTAACGCCAGCGATCGTTTAAGACATTTTCCACTAATTTGTTTTAAATAAAAAAATAAATTGTAGTGAAGCGTAAAGACGGCCGATAGCGTTAAAAATTTCGCATTCACAACGTCTGCTCATTATCGAGCACAAGTCAGAGGGTCCTGGCGTCGAACGAAGTGATGAAACACTTTAATTTCCGACTGTGAAAACTGGGCCGCATTAACTCATTGTTCGAGTTGATTTAATAAACGCAAGATTTACCTTGAAAGTGGCATAATATTTGTGGAACGACGCCGGCGTCGACGTCGACGCTTTCGCACCATAACGTTTGCACTCGTAAAATTGATGAATTGATAGGGAATTTAATTATGTCGGCCGAACGATTACCAGAAGTAAGCTCCTTTTTTCGTGCTCTCTCGGATGCCGCCCAAATTGAGTGTACTCACCTCCAGAAGGTCGCTTTTCGCGGTGGTGATTTTGTACACGACAATCAATATCGCCAGTTCCTGCAACCACGACCGAAGATCCATAAAACTGGAAATGAAAAACGAGTCAACAAATGTGGGAAAACAGCTGTTTGGAGGACAGCACTGGAATGGTTATATTTACCTAACGTGTTTGGAGATTTCCCTTCTAAAAAAGTTGGGTACAATATTTTTTGTAACGAATCAAGTCCAAAAAGAAGCATTTACAATTTTAATAAATTTTCACACTACAAAACATAATTAATTAACAAAGTTGTCGAAAGTATTATTAGAATCGGTAATAAATATCAAAAAATATAAGGTTTGTATCAATTAGTAAAGCACGATAACAGCAAAAATACAGAGAGATCGAAAACTGCATTAGTGAAAGTTGTCCATGTACGTAAAGCGGTTTTTCGTAGTTTAATGGAATTATTTATTAAATATCAACTATCTTTCAGTCTTTCTGTATTACGGATAATTATGGAGAACCGGTTGAGAAAGTGTTTTAAATATTTTTTTTTGTGGAATGAAAGCATGATGCTGAAAAACGACTTCATTTCAAATCTTCAGAATAATTTGGGTCGACATAGTGTCAAATAACAGTAATAAAAGAAATAAAATAAAAAGAACATTTAAAGAAGATGGAATTGGTTCTTACTGTTATAAGTTGTTGCGATTTTATTTTTCTTTCAACCATATTTGCCAATTTGGCAGACACAAAAGGTTCCGCAGCTGGATGAAGCCCCCCATATTAACAATTATAAGAGCAGAGTTATTTTGAAGACAGCTCTTTTCGGAATTAAAACTATTTGTATTGCTGTTTCACTGTTTAAATCATATCATTCGAATCCTTGCAATTTTATTTACGTTTCCAATAATAATATAATTAGATCAATTAAGTAATATATTGATCTTTTATAACCGTACAAGACAGGCCTGATTTCTATGTGTTTGACCCCATAATTCAGCAGCAGCTATGTAATCTTCCCGATAGTCTCAGGATGTTCATCTTCGAGGAAAAATGATACAGTGGTTGAGATGGCTGAATTAAAAAAAAAAGTTAAAAAATTGACAATCAGTAAATATTACCGTCGAAGCTATCCCGGCGCATCCACCAGTTTAGTTTAATAGAAATATTGGCGTATGAACTTTCAAATTTATAGTCAACTTGACTTTTATTAAAAAATTCTATTACACTAGGACAATCGGATTATCGTGCATGGCCACCTTTGATTGATTTTGCTTTCGATCTCTCTGTATTTTAGCTTTTTAAGTACTCAGACACAAGTAATTGGATTTATTTATTTGTTTGCTCATTTATTTATGACTTTATTATATCATTTCTTTGACATTATCGTATCTATATCCTTGTTTAACCACGGAGACATAGGATCAACCATGGGATTTAAAAGCTGTTGTTTTTTAAAGATCACTATTTAATTTTTTACAACAAATAATAATAAATGTCTTTCTTAAGCGTTTCCATTTTTTTTTCTATATTTTTTTAATCATGTGACATGTCACATCTAGTTCCACTTAGGTAATTAGTTTGACTACAGTTTCTACTCCTGTTCTTTGACGAATGTCAATGTTCATACCCGATCTCGGTGCCTAATTTCTTTTTTTGTATTTGATGAATTTATATTCTCTACCTTCTTTGATTTTTTTTACACTTGTTATTTTATCACTTGGTACCAGGGCTAAAAACTAATGCGGAAAATAAAGTGAATTTAAAAATAGGAATGGAAATTTTAATAGGCAAACCGCGGGTATAAAAATTCTGATCATAAATAAAAAAAAACAAAGGAGTAATAAAAAATGAAATACAATTATTATAAAATTTGATACATAAATAACGAACTGATTAAAGAATTCAGGAAATCCTAAAAATAGGGCACTACAAATTTACATTTATAAAAAGAGTATAAAAGTAGGATTAAAAACAAATAACCGTGTTATAAACGAGATCCACTATAGGTATTTAATTTGACAGCTGTCAAAGCTAGCCTAAATATTTGATGTTCATTCGTGTTTTTTTTTTCTCATTTTGCGTGAACGAATACAAAAAACGCTGTTCAATATTCGTGCGCTGGCACTTTTCAGAGGCTCGGACTCATTGCAATCACTCGGGATTCGCCTCGTGCTGCAAAAATTCGCCCTCGCCCCTGAAAAGTGTGTTGACAGCACACTTGTATCAAAATATACTATTTCCAGTGAGCACAGAATTAAGGAATCGCATTAAAGAAAACAAAGTAGGAGAGCGCGGGTAATTGCCATAGTAATAAAGTAATAAAAAAAATAGATAAAATAACGAAAATTCCTAACAAGAAAGACATTACCAGAAGTAAAGTAAGGAAACAAAATTGGAGAAAGTACAAGGACACAAAACTCCATAAAGTTATGAAATACGAGCAAAGATAATACAGTTCCATTCAAAAATATGAAGGATGAAAACGGTTAAATAGTAGAGTGCCAGTCTCGCTTAAATGTGTCACCCTGTGGGCCTTTCAATTCACAAGCTAAAATTTTCAGGAATGAAAGCTAATGCCCTAAATACATTACATATGAATTCGTCAAGAAATCGTCCTGTGCAAGAAGAAGTTATTAAAAACTTTCGAGTTTTCGATAGAGTGAGTTACTGATACATGGTTTGATTTTTCTGATATTTTTTCAAAACATTCTCTGTAGAATTTTGGACAAGTTTTGGACAGTTTTTGCAAAAGCATTGAGTTTTCCATCTTGTAGCAACTTTAAACTCTTTTTTCTCGACTTTACGTCCGATGAAAAGTAATTACTTTATGCCATTTTTGCCGTTTCTCACCCGTTATCTCCAAATCTAAGCTCTAAATCAAAAAAATTTTTCTTGTAAAACTATTACCCATTTATTGTGATTCCTACACTACCACTTTCATATTTTTGTCGTAAATAATAAACTAGAAACCATTAAAAATGTAGAATAATGTAAAATTTGGAAGTCTGGAGACCGCGCGGTAAAGCTCAGAACTAAGATCACCCTCTCTCTCCCCACTACGTCCTTCGCCCATCGTAATTGCATCATGCAGGTTTTTAAAATATTCGAAATTATTCTTACGTGTTCATTCTGTTTAATATTGTTGATAATTTTGTGGATGCCAATACACAAAATCACATTGGAATTGAAATATTGGAAAAGAATCAATCTTATAAAATTATTATCTTCTTATAGATGCGTTCGATTTCTTGTGTAGTCATTGGAATCTTTGGAACGAATATACAAATGTCAAAGTTATTCCCCTTGGCTGGATAATTTCGATGCAGATCTCAAAGTAACACTTCTTTTTTTCAGTAGGAATAAAAAAAACAATCACAATTTTTTTATTAAAGAATGAAACAAAATCAAACATATAAGAACAAAAATTACTCGCTATCAATATAGCATTTTTTTTCAATAATGGTTGTTGATGTGTGTGGACCTTTGGGCAAAAGCATATACAAGTTTTTTTTTGTACAACTACACCATTTAACTTTGCACTAAAAAATAGTATATTAAAGTATGAGTGGATAACAAGGTCTTTAAAACACGCGCGAGTTTTCGAGCACGACGGCGTAGCCGGGAGTGCTCGAAATAGAGCAAGTGTTTTAAAGACCAGTTATCCACGAATACTTTACGCTATTTTTTATTATACCAGCAATACTGGAAACAAATTAAGCACTAAAAACTTAGAAATATTTTTTGTCGTGATAAATCGAAATGGCGTAATAATATTGCCATTAGTTACGACAATTATTGTTTACGTTTTTCTCGCGTCCACGTCTGTCATTGCATTTAGTCGTGTCAGCAAAAATCGAGGAAAAATGAGTAAAAACGAGATTTCACCCGATATAGAAGCATTGGCCGAACAAGCGGAATCCAAAATACTACCATCGAAGCCAAAAGACCCATACCTGAAGGAATATGAAAAGTTTTCAAATTTGATGAAGTTATAATGATACCTATATTTCCTTGACAACCTTTAAAGCTCGCCGTGCTTTAATTGCCTGTGTTCGCACGCTCAGGCGTGCTTTAAACGGCGATTCTGATGCAGGTATAATAAAAAATTTGGTTATGTAATAGTTGAAATGACCAATTACGTCTATGCTTACCTTTTTACACTTACATGTGTCATTAATTATGATGCTACCTCTGGAAACGGGTGTAAAGTTTGAAAAACTGGAACTATCTTTGAGTTTATGGTTTTTCATTCATAATCCAAATAGCTATATTATTATACATATGTGGGGTTTCCGAGAACCTTCTTGTTCTTAATGGAGGAGCGTCCACCCAGCGCCAGTTGAATTCAAGCAATTGGACTTCGTGAGGCGTTCGTGAGTAAACACACACTCTGTCGATCCGGTCTAAAATTCTATTTTCCAGTGCGTGTCGGTGATGCCCTAGACAACAACCGAGCCCGTGACTAAATTCTTACTTATTGACATTGATTTATCTTTACTTCGTTTATTCATTAAATCCGTTTACTTTTCAACTTTTAGTGAATTACCCCAAAACCCTACACATATTATATAGGATAATTATTATTAAATATTTTCGTCAAATTTAACTACCAAATCATTTGAGAGTTCTTGCCACACTAGATAAGTCTTTATCAACAGTCTTTACATTATGGATGGAAAACCCTTAACTCTAAGGTAGTTCCAATTTATCAAACTTTACACCCGTTTCTAGAGGTAACATTATTCCCAACAACATGTAAGTGTAAAAAAATAAGCACAGATGTAATTGTTCAATTAAATATTACATAAACAAATTTTCTATATTCTCTTGTCCAAACACAACAACAACCATTATTGAAGAAAAAGATGATATTGATAGAAAGTAATTTTTGTTTTTATTTTGTTTGATTTGTCATTGTTAATTCCTATTGAAAAAAAGCAGTGTTATTTTGAGAGCTCTATCGAAATTATTCAACCAAAAAAGGCTAATAACTTTTATATACTTATTCCTTCCGAAGTTTGCAATGACTAAAAATATTAAACAGAATAAACAACTAAGAATAATTTCGTATATTTTTAAAAACCTGCTTGTTGGAATTACGATGGGCGAAGGACGCAGTGGGGAGAGAGAGGGTGATCGGGGTTCGCGCGGTCTCCAGACTTCGAAATTTTACATCAGTTTACATTTATAATTGTTTCTAGTTTATTATTTACGACAAAAAAATGAAAGTGGTACTGTAGAAATCACAATAAATGGGGCAATAGTTTTACAAGAAAACTTTTTTTTGATTTAGGGCTTAGATTTGGACATAGCGGGTGAGAAACGGCAAAAATGGCATAAAGTAATTACTTTTCATCGGACGTAAAGTCGAGAAAAATGAGTTTAAAGTTGCTACAAGATGGGAAACTCAATGCTTTTGCAAAAACTGTTCATTTATTTTTGGCCAAAGGGCTACATAGAATGTTTTGAAAAAATATCAGAAAAATCAAACCATGTATCAAGTAACTCACTATATCGAAAACTCGAAAATTTTTAATAACTTTTTTTTGCACAGGACGATTTTTTGACGAATTCATATGTAATGTATTTAGGGCATTAGCTCTCATTTCTGAAAATTCTAGCTTTGTGAATGAAAGGCCCACAGAATCGTTTTCTGAGCGACTTAGCCGTCCGCGAGCACTCCACTAATATACCTACCGGAGATGAAGGAAATTATTGAAAGATAGTAAAAATATCTTAAGGGTTTGCTAGAGGCAAAAGGAGTAATACCAACAAAGGAATGCGACATTTGGGAATAGGAAATAAAGAGTGAGGGTGTGATATTGTAACTGTAAATTCAACAATACACGCTACAGTGTAGGTTACGAATAGGAGTGAGACAAGGCAAAGACAAAGAAAAATTCAATATAAAGAAGAAACTAAAAGAGAAAGAGAGCTAGAAGAACGCCTAGATGCACTCCAAAAAAGCAATAAAATAGTAAGATCACCAGAGCAAAGAAGTCAAGAGGAAATGGGGCTGAAAATACTGAAAGGAGAAATGAACCAACTGAAGAAGGCGGTGGAAGAAAACGGAAATATAGAGAAAAGAGAAACAAAGATATGACAGATTGAAGAAAAAGAAAGAGGCTAAAAAATAAATATGTAACACAGTAATAACAGGACTGAAACTATAAGGGATGGGAAGCAAAAAATCGAGAAAAAGTGAAGATAACAGAGGAGGCTGGGCCCGGCCTTGACCGCCTTGAGTGGCGAGGTGTTCGTGGACAAAATGCCGACGACGATAACGTGCGTTCAACAAAAATCGACAACGAAGCAAGCGTTGGAATCAAGTCATGTCTGCATTTAAATCACACGCATGCAATTTTGGTTACGGATAAACAGTGACATGTCATACGTTTTTTAATCCATTGAAAAAACGAATAGCATTTTTTTCTATAAGTAAGTATAAATAGTAATCTGCAGATCCACTGAACCGATTGCAATGAAATTTTGCATCTTTACTTATTCTAATACGTAGGCGCACACTAAGAAACGGTTTTTCAAAATTCGATTCCTCAGGGGGGTAACGGGGTGGGAGGTTGATCTCTGGATCCGCTAAACCAATTACAATGAAATTATTTGTTTCCCACGTAGGCGCTCACTAAGAAACGGTTTTTCAAAATTCCATTCCTTATTGAATAAAATAATGAAATAAAAACACGATGTGAAGGATTAAATGAAATAATCAAATAAAAACACCGTGCGAAGCCGGGACGGGCCATCTAGTCTATACAGTGCGAACGTAAAGTATGGACCCAATTCGATAAAAAATTTCAGGCAACTTTCAGCAAAAATTCCTTGAACAGGTCAACGTTGGTTTTTAAATTGTCACTTTTTCCAATAATTTTCATTTTTGGATAGTGTTTTGTTTTTGAGCTATGACGTCATCGAGTTTTTTTTTAATGGAAACCCATATATTTTTTAATGGAATTAGATACAGTATACAGATCCCGAGATAATTGGTTCCAAACAAAAAAAGAAAAAAATATTGAATTCAACCTGCATTTTAGCACTTTTGTAGGAAATTTTGAATAGTAGGCGACGAACAAGTTCATGTTTTATGTAAAATGTCACGGAAGCGTTGGAAACAAAAGACGATATTGACAGAATTGTTTGTTGACAAATATTGTTGTTAATTTTTTTTAAACATAAACTAATAACAATTGTCCGTCAATTATCAGAAAGAGAAAGAATAGAAATTTTAATTATGATTGGTTATGCGGATAAAGTTCGCACGCATGAAGAAGTTACTCATCTCTTTAATAACAGAGATCGGGATCAGAAACCAATCCAAAGATCAAGTTACTGTATGTTAAATAGAGCGAAAATTTTTAGAAGTGGGCTACGCGAGAAATCTGCCTAAAAGTGGACGCCCAAGAGTCAAAGAAGAAACTCAATTAAATGTTCTATTAGATCTTCAAGAAAATGTCCATTGATCCACCTGCCAAGTGGCAGCAAACAACGAAATTTCTCAATCTTCCGTCGTGAAATATCTGGAAACATACAAATAGCATCCTTATAAAGTCGTTTTGGTACAAGAATTGAACGAAGATGATCCGGACCGCAGCCTACAATTTTGCGAAAACATCATACGGAACATAGTTTTTTTTCTGACGAAGACACTCTCTATCTCAATTGTGAAGTAAATCGACAAAATTGTCGTTATTGGTCGCCAGTCAATTCACATTGGAAAATGGAGACCCATACGCAGTTTCCACAAAAAGTTAACGTGTGGGCTGGAATTGTAGGTGACCGTATTTTGAAGTAATAATTGAAATAATCTAGATCCAGATCCAAATGATTCCATATGGTATCAACAAGATGGAGCGCCAGCCCATTATGCAGTTATAGTTAGAAATTATTTAAACAAAGTATTTGCTAACCAGTGGATAGGCCACAGGGGATTTATTGAATCTCCCGATTTCACTCCTTTGGACTACTTCTTGTGACCGGCTGCAATAAATTAAAGAATTAAAAAACAGAATTCGCAATGAAATTAGAGGAATTCAGCCTGAGACCATCCGAAAGGTCCTTCAGGAGTTTCAGTAGGGGTAGGCTATTGCCAAGAAATGATTGATTTCCTACAAAAATGCTAAAATGCAGGTTCAATTCAATACATATTTTCTTTTTTTTGTTTGGAACTAATTATCTCGAGATCTATTGATTTTAAGGATATAGATGCTTATATTCCCGTGTTCAGAACGATATACTGTATCTAATTCCATTAAAAAATATATGGGTTTCCATTTAAAAAAAGCGTCGATGACATCATAGCTCAAAAACAAAACACCATCTAAAAATGAAAATTATTGGAAAAAGTGGCAATTTAAAAACCAAAGTTGACCTGTTCAAGTAATTCTTGCTGAAAGTTGCCTGAAATTTTTTATCGAATTGGGTCCATACTTTACGTTCGCACTGTATAGTAAAGATGAAATGCTGTTCGTTGGTAAGCGCATTACTTACTTGAAAGTGGTTGAACCGATTTGAACGACATCTTTGGTTGATTTTTTTTTGTTTTGTTTGTTTTTTCTTCCGGGATGGAAATAACTCAATTGAATGTTTTCAACTGAAAATAAAAATCGGAAAGATCTGAAGAAAAATCTGCAAAAAACTCATTCTAGCCTAAATTAAAATTAAATTAAATTGGTTTTTACTTTTCTGTTGTTTTGCGATCTGCCCAAAAAAGAAATTATTGAAATCTGGACAGGATGTTTGTTGCGTCAGCTAGTTTCGATATAAATCATTTGATGAGTGGTGACATACTGTTAACAACCGTTCAACTTGTGTTGAACTTGGGTTGAAGACTCGACGATGATTTTATCAGCCATTTAGGCATTGCGAGATTATTTTAACGTTGACTTTGTTATTTTGTTACTTGTTATACAGACCGTTTCAATGGAAACGAGCCACCCTCAATAACTTTTTTGGAAAAGATATTTAAGAAAAATCTAAAAACAGGTCAATTTTTATCTCGAGGGGGACATGTTTTGATGCAATAGTAAGCAGGCTTGGTGCAACCCCATACGCCTGACAGGAGCAACCTCGATTTTTTAAATAGGGAATAGGGATCGAGTAACATGTCGTTTGAAAGGTCTTTTAATTGTCTTTTTGGCCACATAATTATTTTTTTTATTTGTATAGTATATAAGTTAGTAATTAAAAATGAAACATTTTTTTTACGGATTTGTTTTGTATTTAGGAATGCCTGCAATTAACGATAAAAAGCTTGCAATAAACATTATTAGACAATTTATTATTGAAAAATTAAAAAATTTAAATATATCTAAGTCGAAACTTTAATCAGCGTAAAATTATAAATGGTACATGTTTCGGCAGAACACTTCTGCCATCATCAGCCCTAATTTAACAAGAGATTAATGATACAATTGATGAATTACAAGAGGGGTTCTTACCTTAAAGAATATAAAAAATTATGACATTGACGTAATTTTGAATTAAATTTGACGTTTTCAAAGCGTTACATGATTTTTTTTTAAAAGATTTCGTAAAAACAACATTTTATAAAATGTAAAAATTAAAAATGGATCAAAGAGAATCTGGTAAGTTTGTTTGAGTGAAAAATTAAAATAGTGAATTAATAATGGGATTATTGAAGTTATTCTGTTCATTTAAACAAGATCTGTTTTCCAGTTTCAAGGCTTTCCTTATTTCCAAAGTCTCAAGAAAATTTAATTTCCGGCCTTTATTGCATTTATGAATCAATTTGGAATTTGATGGTGAAAAACTATGTTTCGTTATTAATATATGATTGGCGAAAGAAGAAGGTGTTGATGGTGGAGGATCAAGATCTGTGTTGTTATAGATGTGCCTGAAATGTTCTTTAATACGGTCTGATATTTTGCGACCTGTCTGACCTATGTAGAATGACTCACAGGTAGAGCAGCTTAATTTGTAAACACCTGATGATGATTTATAATCTAATGGATCTTTATTTTTAATAAAAAATCTGGATAAGTTGTTATCTGTTTTAAATGAAACTTTAAAACCGTTTTTCTTAAGTATTTTAGAACATTTCTCTGAGACGACGCCAAAATATGTTAATGAATTTGAAAAGGAAATTGTTTCTGAAAGATTTTTAACCAAGTAGTGTGTGTATTTGAATTTGTTATAGTATCTATAGTATAATTTATTTATAGTTTTTAAAGAATATCCATTATTTGAAGCGATTTGTTTAATGTTATTATTATTAAGTTCTGTTTGAAAAGATGAATCTGATAGTGGTATAGAAAATAATCGGTGGAAAAAGGAATGAAAAGCTGCAAATTTATGGGAAACAGAGTGACAAGAGTCAAAAGGTATTACGCAATCTGTGATACTAGGTTTCCTATAAATGTCAAATTTAAAAGTATTATTATTTCTAGTGATTAACAAGTCTAAAAAGGGGATTTGGGAATTGATTTCAATTTCAACGGTGAATTTAATGGATTGGTTTAAAGAATTTAAGTTGCTGAGTGCGTTATCAAGTTCAGAATCAGATCCTTTGAATAAAACAATTATGTCATCTACATATCTGTACCAAAAGAGAAAATGATCTTTAAAAGGTGAAGAAGTTAAAAATTGATCTTCTAAGTTATTCATGAATATTTCTGCTAAAAGAGGTGACAAATTAGAGCCCATTGCTAAGCCTGAGTCTTGTGAATAAAAATTATTATTAAATTGAAAGAAATTTTGATCTAGGACAGTCTCACAAAGTGAATGTAAATTTAGTGCATGTATGGTTGGCATATTAGAATTAAATAGTAGGTTTTTTAAAATTAATAAGCAAGATTTGGGTGGGATGCTGGGGAATAAATTAACTACGTCAAATGAAACAAGTCTAGTGTCTGATAGGATTTGGAAATTTCTAATTTTGGAGCAAAGATCTATTGAGTTTTTTATTGCAAATTTGTTATTAAAATCTAAATGTTGTCTAAGAATTGTATTAAGCCATTTTGAAAGTATTGATACAGGTGAATTGACAAAGGAAACTACTGGTCTAATGGGAAAAGGTTGAGTTTTATGTATTTTAGGTAGACCGTATAGTCTAGGTATGCAAGGATTCATGGGTATTAGTGTGAAAGCTTTTGGGTCAAAATATTTAACAGTTTCTGAAAGGTCTTTGAGCGTAGATTTAAGGTTGGAAACAAATTTTGAAGTAGGATCTTTTTTGAGTTTTGTAAAGTCACCAGATTTTAAGAAATTCTCTACTTTGTGTAAGTAATCTTGTTTGTTAAGTATTACCAAACAATTACCCTTGTCAGCTTTACTAATACAAATGTTGTTTTCTTTAATTTTTGTTTTTAAGCTTTTAATCATGTTTGAATCTGAAATGTTCTTTGTGATATTGTGGGGGTCTTTAGATAAGGTAGTTAATGTAGTTACTAGTGATGGAATGGTATCGGGTATCAATGGTGTATTATAATGATTGGTGATGATTTCTGTTTCAACTGCAAGTGTTTCTTTTAAGTGTTGGATATTTAATGGTTGGACATTGTATTTAAGGCCTTTGGAAAGAAAATTAATTTCAGACTCTGAAAATAAGGTATTACTGTAATTTAAAACTCTATTGTGAAATTTATGATCTATAGCTTGACTACTTTGAAAAGGTAAAGATTCTACATGATGGTCTAAGATGGACCTCTTATCTTTAAATGGCATGTTTAATTGTTCAAAGCAAAGGTGATCTAACTTTCTTACTAGATTCTCGTATTTCCTATGTGCTAAGTCTTGTAATCTATCTCTAATAAGTCTGTCCACATGGTCGAACTGTAGGTGGTCCAGGGAGAAATTGATTTCAAAGTAAAGCCATTTGAGGTCTCTATTCACGATGTTGAGGTGGCGATAATGTTCTTTGATGCATTCTTTGATCCAGTTTCTCTCCGCCTGTCGTTTAATCTTCCAAGATATGTGGTTTTTGATTCCAGTCCTTATAGAGATAAATTTTGGGGTGATCTGAAGCTTGAGGCAATTTTGAAGGAACCAGATTTTTAAAAGGGTGAATCTTCTCTTGATCATTAATTTCTCATAATTACGAACATTATTAGGCCGACTAGCCATATTTATAAACATGAAGAATGTTCTTAAATCCAAGTGGAGTAAATTTAAATTAAAAAATTTAAATATATCTAAGTCGAACTCCACAAACTTTAATCAGCGTAAAATTATAAATGGTACATGTTTCGGCAGAACACTTCTGCCATCATCAGCCCTAATTTAACAAGAGATTAATGATACAATTGATGAATTACAAGAGGGGTTCTTACCTTAAAGAATATAAAAAATTATGACATTGACGTAATTTTGAATTAAATTTGACGTTTTCAAAGGGTTACATGATTTTTTAAAAGATTTCGTAAAAACAACATTTTATAAAATGTAAAAATTAAAAATGGATCAAAGAGAATCTGGTAAGTTTGTTTGAGTGAAAAATTAAAATAGTGAATTAATAATGGGATTATTGAAGTTATTCTGTTCATTTAAACAAGATCTGTTTTCCAGTTTCAAGGCTTTCCTTATTTCCAAAGTCTCAAGAAAATCTAATTTCCGGCCTTTATTGCATTTATGAATCAATTTGGAATTTGATGGTGAAAAACTATGTTTCGAAATTAATATATGATTGGCGAAAGAAGAAGGTGTTGATGGTAGAGGATCAAGATCTGTGTTGTTATAGATGTGCCTGAAATGTTCTTTAATACGGTCTGATATGTTGCGACCTGTCTGACCTATGTAGAATGACTCACAAGTAGAGCAGCTTAATTTGTATACACCTGATGATGATTTGTAATCTAATGGATCTTTATTTTTAATAAAGAATCTGGATAAGTTGTTATCTGTTTTAAATGAAACTTTAAAACCGTTTTTCTTAAGTATTTTAGAACATTTCTCTGAGACAACGCCAGAATATGTTAATGAATTTGAAAAGGAAATTGTTTCTGAAGGATTTTTAACCAAGTAGTGTGTGTATTTGAATTTGTTATAGTATCTATAGTATAATTTATTTATAGTTTTTAAAGAATATCCATTATTTGAAGCGATTTGTTTAATGTTATTAAGTTCTGTATAAATAAATTATACTATAGATACTATAACAAATTCAAATACACACACTACTTGGTTAAAAATCCTTCAGAAACAATTTCCTTTTCAAATTCATTAACATATTTTGGCGTCGTCTCAGAGAAATGTTCTAAAATACTTAAGAAAAACGGTTTTAAAGTTTCATTTAAAACAGATAACAACTTATCCAGATTTTTTATTAAAAATAAAGATCCATTAGATTACAAATCATCATCAAGTGTATACAAATTAAGCTGCTCTACTTGTGAGTCATTCTACATAGGTCAGACAGGTCGCAAAATATCAGACCGTATTAAAGAACATTTCAGGCACATCTATAACAACACAGATCTTGATCCTCCACCATCAACACCTTCTTCTTTCGTCAATCATATATTAATAACGAAACATAGTTTTCCACCATCAAATTCCAAATTGATTCATAAATGCAATAAAGGCCGGAAATTAGATTTTCTTGAGACTTTGGAAATAAGGAAAGCCTTGAAACTGGAAAACAGATCTTGTTTAAATGAACAGAATAACTTCAATAATCCCATTATTAATTCACTATTTTAATTTTTCACTCAAACAAACTTACCAGATTCTCTTTGATCCATTTTTAATTTTTACATTTTGTAAAATGTTGTTTTTACGAAATCTTTTAAAAAATCATGTAACCCTTTGAAAACGTCAAATTTAATTCAAAATTAGGTCAATGTCATAATTTTTTATATTCTTTAAGGTTAAGAACCCCTCTTGTAATTCATCAATTGTATCATTAATCTCTTGTTAAATTAGGGCTGATGATGGCAGAAGTGTTCTGCCGAAACATGTACCATTTATAATTTTACGCTGATTAAAGTTTGTGGAGTTCGACTTAGATATATTTAAATTTTTTAATTTAAATTTACTCCACTTGGATTTAAGAACATTCTTCTTGTTTAATTTATTATTGATCTGAATAATGCTGTAATCAAATTTGTCGTCATCCATACTCATTTATACCAATCCTTAACAATAAGTAAATGTTCCCATTGTAATTTATTAAAGTTTGTGGAGTTCGACTTAAATATATTTAAATTTTAATAAGTAAATAAATAAACTGAAAACAAAATAGTCGTGTTTAATTTCCCGAGCGATAAAGCAACTATAGCATTGAACACTAAATTTGATTTCATATGAAATGTTCAAAATGATTTCCATCGACTTCCATGCACTCATACAGACGATTATGAAATACGCTTTTTAGGTTACGCAACGTTTCCGGTGTTATTTGTCGAGTTCCCAGGATAATCTTTTTTCGCAAATCTTCCAGAGAGCTGGTTCTGTCGCAAAAATTTTGGACTTGAGGTGTCCCCACAAATAAAAATCCAGGGGAGTCAAATCGGACGATCTAACTGGCCATTCTACAGGACCTTGTCTACCAATCTACCAATCCAGTGGTTAGGGAAGTTATTGTCCAGGAACTGCCGTACTGACGCAGTATAATGAGGTGGTGCTCCATCCTGTTGAAAGACCAACGCGTTCTCTAGCTGTAGCCAAAAACCGATAAGATAATAAATACGCAAATAATTGTACAAAAACACAGATTGTCTAACATTGTTGATTGCAAGCTTTTTATTGTTAATATTTGCAAGCATGTCTAAATATAAAACAAATCCGTTAAAAAATTGTTTTATTTTAATTATTAACTTATAAACTATGTAAATAAAAAATACTTATGTGGCTGAAAAGACAATTAAAAGACCTTTCAAACGACATGTTGCTCGACCCCTATTCCCTATTTAAGAAATCGAGGTTGCTCCTGTCAGGGGTATGGGGTTGCACCAAGCCTGCTTACTATTGCATCAAAACATGTCCCCCTCGAGATAAAAATTGACCTGTTTTTAGATTTTTCTTAAATCTCTTTTCCTAAAAAGTTATTGAGGGTGGCTCGTTTTGATTGAAACGGTCTGTATGTCTCCTAGCCTACCAACTATATTTTGTTATACTATGTACGGCGATTATTTTGACTACAAAATTTTATCGAAATCATTTCGGTGATTAGGAAAGACTACCAGATTAAAAATTGGCAGAATTTCTGGATTTTGCCAACGAGCGATTTTAGTGGAGGGGTGTCACCCCCTTCGGTCGGGCCGGTAACAGAGGCCTATGCTATAAACGGAAAAGTAGCAAAAATAAAGAGATGGGAAAATTTTCATAAACAACGCTTTAACATGGAAAGAAAGAGGCATACAGAAGATAATATAATAGCGATAGCAAAGAGTGGGAAAGGAAAGACGGTAAAAATAAGCTTTCGGAAACGTCAGGAAGAAGGAAATTGTCGGATATGGAATGATGGGCGAATGGAAAATTATTGCTGGAAAAAGAAGAAAAAAAACGATAAAGAAAAAGAATACAGAACCCAAAACGAAATAAGGTATACGATTTAACGGAAAACTAACAGAAGAAAAGAAGAAAGAATAAGATTGCTATATTGCAATGTAGCGGGTATAAGATGTTTTATAAGGAGAATTTTTTTGGATGTATATAAGTGAATTTGACATAATTAGAATGGTAGAAATGTGGGTAGATGAAAAGGAATGGAAGAAGATAGAAGAGAGAATGCCGAGAGACTACATATAGAGATTTCAAGGAAGAGCGAAAAGAGGCAGCTTTACAGGAGCAAGAAAAAAAATTGAAGAAGAAATAATAACGAAGCAAGAACTGCAGAGAACTGGAATAATAGAGAGGAATCTGGAAATAGGAACAAAAAAAGTAAAATGGTCACCGTATACAGTAAAGAGATTAGCAAAACAAAACAAATGTTAAAATAGACCATATTAAGTAGGACATAAGTGGGAAGACTTCAATGCGAGAAATGGGGCAAGATTAGGAAGACAAAATAATGGGACAGATGAAGCGAGAACAGTAAGGATAAGACAGAAAATAAATAAGGAAGAAAAATGATTGAATTTATAATACAAGAGGGAGAATATGAAGTACTAAATGGCAATTGGGACCATGATGTAGGGGAATTTACGTAAAGGGGGCCGAGAGGAGAGTCAGTAATTCTTGGGACGAAGTACGAAGATTTAAAGTGGAGAACAGAGTGGAATCAGACTCCAACCCTTAGGAATCGAAAGTTGGAGTAAAAAGAACAAGAGACGAGAAAGAAATAATCTTAAAAACAGTCTGGGAAGAAGAGCACATACAAAAGGATATAAATCCGCTAAAACACACGGAAAGATAAGAAGGAAAACAAAAAAAAATACCGAAACAAGAATGAAAGAACTCGAAATAAGAATGAAAGAACGATGTCAACAAAGTAAATAGAAGTAGAAGTATGAGAAAGATTGAGAAGAAACAGATGATGGGACAAAGAATGTAAAGTATTGAAAAGACCAACCAGAAAGCAAATTAGGAAATGGAGAAATGAGAAGGGATCGTGAGAAGAATGTCGGGTCCAACAAAATAAATACAAAGACAATTGTGAGAAGAAGAAGGAAGAAAAGAAGAGAGGAGAAGAAGCAAAGGAAATTAGATCTATCAACACAGAAGAAAAAGTCTGGAATACATAAACAAACAACGAAAGGTGAAAAAGAGGGCAGATGGGAAGATACCGACAGAAGAATGAAGAGAACGAGAGAAAGGGGAAGAAATTACGAAGAAAATGATTATACTACAAAATAATAGAGACAATGAGTTTGTCCGATACACAAAAAAAGGAAAAAGAAAAAAGGTGGAGAACTACCGATACTAGAAGAGAAATTGAAGGAAGAACTGGAGGACAGAAGAAGCAGAAACGAGAGAGCACATGAAGAAAGAATGTAATAAGATGAGAGAGTGCTATAAGAGACTGGAAAGTGCTATTAGGAGAAATGTGGACATGACTAAGCTTTATGAAAGGAGTATTAAACAAAAGAAAGAATACAGAGAAAAAAAATCTGAAGAAATAGAAAGAAATTAAAATTAATTCAGCTATTTCTGGGTGATTCTACGGTATTTGTTGTATTGATAAATCTTATAAAAAAAATTAAATAATTATTTATTGTCTGTGTCATTCAATTGATAAATAATATCGGTCTTTTATTTTGACCACATATTAAAATTAAGATAACTATTTCACTTGAGGCATTTATATGACAAAATAGTGAAAAATGTATACTCCCCTGGCTTGGCCTTTTGCCAACTTTTAATAGAATGTTGAACATAATTTTTTGTATTTGACTACTACAATGTTATTTCAATTATTATAATCATGTAATTAAATAAATATCAAAACAAATTTTTGCAAATTTAGTTGTAAAAATAATAATTATTAGAATAAAAATAATGACAGATTTTGAGGTCACCATTAAAAAGTGTCACCTCCACCTGGCGAAATTTTTGTTACAATAATTGCAAACGCAGATCCTTGATCTTGAGTGCCGCTTATTGAACAGAGTGAACTTAAAAAAACAAGCTAACGGCGAGACCCTATCCAAACTAAAAACGCGTCACTAGTCCTTCCACTGTGTTAGACCTTGCTTGTGCCAGTAGCTACAGTATTTCCCCTGGTAAGTATATATTTTTATATTTGATTGTTACATAATTTTACGTTGGTTAAAAACAATAGTAATTGTGACTAGAAGTCATGAATTACATTTAATTTCAGCAACAAATACCTATTTAGTAGTATTTCGAAATTATGTGTGATTTTGTCACTCCCCTGGCAGTTTTTATGCGAGGGTAAAAATATACAACCCAAGGGAATGACAAAATATTATATAGTTCGTATTTTAATACTTTATTTTATTTAATTTATTTAGTCGCTTATGTTTGATATGAGCCGGTATCATGGTAAACGTCAAAAATAAATAAACTAGGGAAAAACTATCTAATTATACATATACTAATTATACATAATTATATATATATATATATATATATATATATATATATATATATATATATATATATATATATATATATATATATATATATATATATATATATATATATATATATATATATATATATATATATATATATATATATATATATATATATATATATATATTAATACGTGAAGCGAAAACTTTGGATCCCTCTTGAAGCTTATTGCGGGTACGGAGGACTTTGAGATTTGGCATAGTTAAAGTGCATATGGAGAAGAAGTGCACAAAGCTAAAATTTATATTTAATATGCGTTGCAAATACATTAAATTAATAAAATAAGATGTGAGCAACAAAATTCGTCATCGTAGGAGCCTCTGAATCCAAAATTTTCGATACGATTGTGTAAAATGTCATCGAGTTGTCAAATCTGACTTCAAATAAAAATCTGTGCTTTTGCAAAATTTCACTTGAGTGGAACCCGTACAATGCCTTTTTCGGGATCAGCTCCGCGAAAATAGTTATTGTAAACCTTTGATTTTCTGGATTTAGTGGACGGTAAAAGTTTCGAAGTGGACATGCGCATCTGGTGATTGACAGACGACGAACCGTGAAAGTGTGGTTATTTATTGTATGCAAGTGTCGCATTCGAGTTAATAAGAAGAAATTAAAAAGGTAAAGATGACTCAAACCGCTCTTTTTGTGTACCCACTTACAGAATAGTTTTTGTTTGCTTCAGGTGGAATCACAAGGAGCCCGCCTTAGAGGTTACTGAATGCAACCTTATTTGTAGAAGCGCAAAGAACAAGGATTTTATCAGAATTTGTTGCAAGAAATGCGCCTTAGAGCCACCGAATTTTTTTTTCCGATTTCACAAGAATCACCGTCCAGTCGGTCGACAAATTATTGTCACTTCTTGGTCTCAGATTATAATAACATTCTCGCCGTGAAACTGTATCTGCAGGATGCCGGTTAGCAGTGACTCTTAGGTTTCTTGGCACTGGAGATTTTTACCCCAGTTTGTCATATGGGTTTCGTTTGAGGGTATCCACGATATGTATGATCGTGCGGGAAAAAAAATGTTCTACTATTTGGTACGTTTTATCCCCACTATAATATGTCAAGGCACCAAATGGCCAAAATAACAATGGACATATCGATTGAGTCGAGCTCGGAGAACAATAGAAAACACATTTAGGATTTTGGTGTCCCGTTTTAGAATCTTCCATAGGACCATCAATGCAGAAATCGTTGATGATATTGTCAAGGAGCCACAAGACAAAAGCTCTGCAGGGGAGATGAGGAACATGTAATGTTTCTAACTTAGCTGATTCTAAAGGTCAGGGATTATTTAAAACATTATGTTAACGGTATAGGAGCTGCAGTTGCACCATGGCTATGGAATAGTGTTTAATAAAATAAATCTATTAGTGTTAATGTTAATTGGTCCATTAGTGTTAATTAGTTTATTAGGGGCCTGTAAGGGCATGGTGGGAAAGAAGTGGGGATTAAAACTAGAAATGGTTCACTGGCTTTACACTAAGGTCATAAATCCCACGGTAACATACTCTTCGTTAGTTTGGTGGCATAAGGGGTCTGGAAAACACGCTACACTGCACTGCTAGGGTGGCTGGAGCAACATCAAAAGATGACATGACTATTAACCTGGGTTCCTGGGAACCGTGCTATAGGCAGAAATTACTGCAATGGACATTTTTGTTCCGGGGAAATAGTGAGGAGGGGCTGTGCAAACAGGCGGATGGATACATATTAGGACCGATAGTCAGGCAGCGCTAAACACTAGTCAGACTCGCAGTCGACTACGACGAAAGTGGTCCATCCAGATGCAAGCGGCCCAGAATGGCGCTGCTCAAAGGGTGACAGATGAAGCCATTCACTGACCCTCCCCGCCGCGATGCCCCTCAGGTAACCCCCTTCAAGAAAGCCCCTAAGGCAAAACATCAAAATCCTCCTTGCCTCAAGCAAGAAAGAAAACCAGTGCCCTTCAGGCAACCGCCCTTCAGGCGAAGGTCCCTCAGGCAATGGCTTCCAAAATGCCCGTCAGGCAAAAGCCAATAAGGCAAAGGCCCCTCAGGCAGTCCCACTGTCCAAACCCTGACTGCACTCAAGTGCTTTCAAAAAACCCTTCAGCTCAAAAGAAGCCATCTTCTTCTTACCTAAACCAGAAACGCCCATCAGGCAACCCCATCCTCTCCAGACAAGGCCCCTCAGGCAACAACCTCCAGAATCGACTGCCCTTCAGGCAATCCCCAAAAAGTCGATCGCCCCTCAGGCACCCAAAATCAGAACAAAAATTGCCTCTCAGGCAAAGCCCATCAGGCCAATGGCTCAGGCCACTCAGGCACCCCAAATCCCTCAGACAACTTTGTAAGCTCGGAGCTACAAAGCGGAACCCATCAGGTTCAAACAGAAACGCCATTTTCTATTGGTATGAATGTGATTGTGAAAATGAGAAAACCTCCCTCACCTCTCCTCCGATTCCCTGTTTCTACCAGGGACCTCGGTTCCCTCACAGACTCGGTAGTTAGTGCCAATACCGAGTCATGGGGGGACTTGTCCGATTGCATACTTGACATGTGATCTCTAGAGAACAACTGCGGGTTGACCGAAAGGAAGACCCGCGGGCGGGACCTGGGGACTATCTAACTTACCTGCAGTATCTCACTTACTGTACGGTACGGTGCGATAGAGATAAAGGGACCCACCAGGGTTTATGAATCTCAGTCAGACAATGCATGGCAGCGCTAAAAGCTCTGGAAAGTGTCGAAGTAAAGAAAGAGAGAGAGAGAGAGAGAGAGAGAGAGAGAGAGAGACGCGCAGACTGGTGAGAGGTAGTCTCGAATCGCTGGTGAAACTGGCAGAATAGAATAGTGCCCCTTTGTGATGGGTGTCGGGACATGAGGGATTTCAAGGAAACCAAAGCGCCGAAAAGACCTGTGATAGGCCTACAGCCCGCATGAGACCGCACTAAGCTTCAGTGCAACAGGGTTAAAACCGCACCAATTAAGAATAAGAAGGAAGGTGTAATTTATGTCAAAAGATATAGATTTACAAATAAAAATTGATTTACCGAGGAATATTCCATACTTTGTATATTAATACGTGAAGAGAAACTTTTGTACCCTTACTTTTTAACCATATTGAGCGCACGGAGGAGTGAAATAGATAAAGTTTATATGAAGAAGGAAAGTAGAAAGCTAGAATCTATACAATGTAATATGTGTTACAAATACATTAAATAATAAATAATATGTGGTCAAACAGTTGCATAGGGCACTGAAGGAGTTTCGAGCTGTGAATTTTGTCATTTCAGATGTTTCTTTTTCATAGGTATTGCAGGGATTTAGGGCAAAGAACACATGTTAATGACGTATTTGTACACGCTCGCAGCAAACGTAATAGAACAAAATTCAAAAATTATATGCAATGAGTATAGATGTGTACTACTTATTTGGAAAAGATCCTCAATAACGTTCAAGCTTACAAATTTAATTAATTACGGTCGAATTTCGACCACTGGGCGACCACTAGTTTATATTATATATACCTTATCTACCTATATACGTTTATATATACGTTTTAAATGTAAAAAATAAAAGACTGTCACTTCCCTGCCTCAATTTTTCACTACTTTGTGCATAGTGTCACTCCTCTGACTATGCAATTTCCCCTGGTGTCTATAAAATTTAAAAAAATAATAATATCGTCTGGCCCTTATCATTACCCATACATAAATAGTACGACCTTGTAAAATAATTAATACTACATTAAATGGATGACTTTTTCTTTAGGGACACCAAAAATACAAATAGCGTAGAATCACCCTTCTACTGTTTTATGTTAGTTTTATTTACTTCATATTTATTTATGCATGGGAAAAAATGATATCCTTTTCAAATCCGGAAGGCAAGAAAATAAATCTTATTATATTATAAATCGAAGATTCAGTTTGGATTCAGACCAGAATTGATTGAAGAGTGGTGGACGGGAACTTCATAATTATCAAATTCGGCAGATAACTGAGAGAAGAAAAAGCTTTAGACTTTGTAAATGGGAATGTAAATAGGAAAGGGAAGTAGATGAAAGAGAAATTGACATTTTTGTTGCTACAGTGACAATTTTGAATTTTTTTTAGCTTCAAATAGTGGGAGCATTGAAGCCTGAAGCTTCCTTGGCCGTTAGAAATCTTAATACATTTGACATTATGTACTTGACTGTTATGAGCCTTACAGTGTCGCAAAGTTTAAAACACAGATATAAAGTAAACTAACCTGTCAGAATCAATTATTATCAATTTAGTTTAAAAGGAGAGCAATTGCATTTCTCTGTTATTTTGAATTTATTATTAGGGACATTTATTTGAGAATGTTGGGGTCTTCTGACACAGAAGATTTTGACCTTTAACGTCACTGACATTTCAAAGTTAGTGAGCAACTAATTACCAACATATTTTCTGGTCGAGTTCGATGTTAGCGAGTTATGCGAGGAGTTAGGCTATTCGTTATTTTCGGCTCACCACAAATTTCGCCGTTTTTAATAAACCGACACACAGCTTCCACCTGTTTGATGAGGATCAACGTTTGTGTTTTCTGACTATACAGGAGATGCATCGTGGGTCGATGGATATTTGCCTTCTTAAAGCAGGAACGTGAGATAATGGTCATGATTTCTTTTTAACTTTATTTAGGGCCAATTTCACCAAACTTAGTTAAACTTAATCATCTATTAGAGGCAATTATTGTTGCTATAGTTTTAACAAACGTATCTATGCAGTTATTTATCAGTTAAAGTTAATGGCCGGTTTTTCAAAATTGTTGGTTAAAGTTAAACCTCTAGTTAAACTAAAAATGCAGCAATTTGATTAGTTAAATTGCAAACACTTCCATAGAAATCTACTAACTAGAGGTAAACCAATGATTGAAAAACCGGCTCTTAGTGAAAGAGAGGTCAACTTTTTACTGTATAAAAATATTTTTGGTAAAAAAAGGGTTGATCAAAAGATATGTTGCTATAAAAAGTCATGTCTATTATTAAGCAAAACCACAGATACGTAGACAAGCTTTAACTCCTTGTGGCGTAAAAGATGCGGTTATGCGGTAACTCGCTTAAATCTTCTTGAATAGCTTGTAAGTAGCTACGAACGACTTCGAAAGTAAAGAACAAGCTTCGGTAAGCTGACTACTAACGCCTACCGTCTCTTCTTAAGGTGCTTTGCTTCGGATTATGCGTCGCCGTACATAATCGAAGATTACAGCCGGCACGCAGTTAACTTTAGAGATAATTTACACAATGATGGGCTTGAATACGGCACGGCAGCTAAAAAGTCAAAGACAATAGTATAGTCAAGGGTGTTAAGACAATAATTCGTGAATGATGGTTTTACAGTTTGTTGTTCAGTTATTAGTTTTGCCCAGTATCATCACATACATAAAAATTCTAAACTCCTTCACAATATCAGCGACTTCTCTTTGCCGTGAAAATAATTATCGATTTTGGGATGTTTTCTTTGCAACTTTTAATCATCGCTATCTGTCTGCTTGCAGATGGAACGTCTTTAATCTTCAACGGATGGCCAAAGGCGGAATTAATATGAGATGCCGCCTCTCATCTTGTAGTCAAAGACGCGTTCTTTTGCTCTTATAATGTTTTTTAAAAAAGACGCCACATGAAGAGGGACATAGCTTTCCTGTCAACTAAAATTAAAACAGTTCGACAGAAGAAGAATGGGTCGATAAAGGAAGTCTAATCTGACACTTTATAATAGTTTAGAGAGACGATGGTGCACCAGATTCGGTGTTTTATAAAAGTTAGGGGACTACGCAGACAATCGATCAACCTCCAATCTTATACCGTCCATCATGTTAAGCCAGCAACAGATGGTTCAACCGCACTGTTTTTACGTGTTTTCGGTGGTTTACCTGAGAATACATGAAGTAATTTTCAGTATAATCAAACATAAGCAGAGATATAAAATGTCAATTTTAATTCAATTAGAAAATCAATAAACTTTCACATTTGTACCTATAAAACAGTCGCACAAGAGATGCCATACCGCAATTCTCCAAAGTGCGAGTAAAAAATTCAGACAATACGCAGCATTGTGAAGAATTAAAACCGAAATGTGCCAAACTTATTTGAATAAAGTTTCCCATTCTCTTGTAGAACAGTGCATTTACCGCCATTAAAAAATAATAGTAATTATTCCTGATGGGTTTTCTATGACAGTACGTCCTTTCTTCTCGTTGCCGTAATTATTTTCGTCATTTCTGTTGCAAAAAAGCCCGCTAGCCGGCCATCTTTTTAATTTGGATGCTTTCTCATGCAGACTTCTTCAATTCACTCCGCCTTTGTCATGCATATCGCATTCGCGGTTATTGTTCTTTATTAATTGTTTTCTTCCAAATGCAGCGAGCTCAAAGCTGACATCTTTAGATATGAAAGTGTATTTTTAAAAATATTAATTTAAGGCATACACACTGCTACAATGAAATATATCTCAATTAACTGTCTGCTGAAACTAAAATAAAATTTATTCGAACTAGACTGATGCCGAGGAAAATAATGCAGTTTAATAACAAACCAAAATCGTAAAGTCGACATTACTTACAGGGTGTCTCGGATAAGGTTAGCTTCCACATGAAGGATCTATACAGTCTAACGAACAAAAAAGTTTTATAGCAAATTGCATTTTGGAGACATTTTGAAGACACCTTTAAAATACACCCCTAGTATAAAACTTTTGAGAAATTCTGTTTAAGTTAATAAATTATTATAGTTACTATATTTCGTAATTACGTCTTGTAGACCACTATGTGGTTACGCTACTGACGCGGTTATGCACTAGTTCACAGATAATAATTGAAAAACTTCGAAATAGATAGAGAAATGGAAAACTGAAGCTATATGATCTGATAAAGTGAAAACTTTTAAATTTAGGAACCTGAGGATCTGAGAAACTGAAGGCATGAAAAATGAGAGAACACGGGAAATTGGGAGATTGAGAAACTAAGAATAAGAGAATCTCAAGATGAGGAATTGTAAACCTGAGAAAAAATAAGAATTTAGGAAACTTAAAATTGAAAAATTGTTAACTGGAAAAACCAAACAAAAACATTTTGAGATTGAGAATCATTTAGTTTTAGTCACGTACCAGAGGAGTTGCTCCACAGCAGCTTATAGGCTCACTTACAGAATAGAAGAATTAATTGTACCGAACACTTTATTAACACTGCAATCATTAAGTGGGTTTTAATCAAATGATTTAACAAAGGTGATTTTTGAGGTACATATTAGAATGTGTTATGACTACAATAAAATATTGGTACATAGTGCATAGTGTACAACACGTGCTGAAGGATATTTCTAACTCGTGTGACTAAGCCACTCGTTACGCTCGCGGCTCTACTGTCTGTTTTTCAGCACTTCGTGAGGGATTATTGAAAACCGCTTTAAAAACTGGATCCTAAAGTAGCTATGGTCTGCATCTCTATTATGTATTTACCAATACTGCTTATGCGGTTTTTCAAAACGGTAACCGTTTTGGAGATAATTATTATTATATTTTGGAGTTTTTTATCTTTTTGTTTCTCATAAAACATACACTTCTTCTCACACCACTTATTTCTATAACAATCAAAAAATATTTGTATACTATATTGTGGTGAGAATAAAAAGAATAAAAAATCTATAACTGCATTTATTGAATAAATCTCGAATTAAATACCACAAAAAATAGCAGATTATATTACAATTGTCTGCGAGTGAGCTTACAATGGCATTTTGGTCACGTGTGATACACGACGTTTTCTCCAACAACAAAAGTTCTTGAAAAGATATTTTTGAAGTGAAATTGCGTGACATTGCATGACATTCACATTTAAATCATAGTCATGGTATTGCACTTTTAGTTAATAGTGACTAAAATTAAATTTTAGTCACTACTGATTGAAATTTGATTTTAGTCATTCAAAACTAACGTATAAAACACCTAAAATATGCAAGTGTTGTCCAAATGTCATGTTAGATTTTATGAAATCACAGTACTGCGGCTTCTCCAGATAGACTTTATTTTTATTTATAGTTATCAATATTTCTTTAATGACAAGCTATATTTTTTATTTTACATTCGCATAGAGTTTTTCTTTTCTGATTTCAACGTTATCAAATACAAATACTAAGAATTAGTAAAGAATTTCAAACAATTAACAGAACTGTTTAATGTTATCGGAATTTAAGAAAAAAGAGATACCAATAAAAATTTGAAAAATTTCTGAATAGGTACTAAATAATAAAATTGTGTCTAAACGGTTTTTCTCCGATTAACACAACACCTTTAATTTCACATGACATCTCTAACAGTACCCCACGAATCGAAATCTTTGGGTATGGAGATCGCGTCAGAACCTACTAAGAAGTCTGTGGACTGTTTCGGGCCAAATATCCTGATGATGAAACCATGGTACAGTGAAGAATTTACCAAAATCTGGCCGTAATTGTGGGTAACAGATTTATAGAACCACTTTTTTTTCGACAAGAATTTAATTACCTATAAGGTAAGTACAAATCTGCCTACAAAATGTTGGCAACTAGTTGATATCGATGTTGGCAACATGTATCCCGTCAACTAGATACAAGTTGTTGCATACTCAGCAACATCGGTCGGAATGATGGTAAAGAAATTTTGTTGACTGTTGCTTGTATCTGCGGTTTCCATTTGAAATGGAAAACATCACTCAATGTGCACTAGCACCAGCAGCAACAGTCTCTTCCATTTTTTCGTCAACACTGATTTCGGTTTGGACACACAACATTGTTGACAACATATGTCTAACTACAATTTGCTGTATTCAATAAACATGTTGCCAACATCCATCAACAAGCTCTGTCGATTGAGTGCCGAAGTGAGGAAATTACAGTGAGGAATTACTACAGCATGGCTCTAACAGAATACAACAAAGAATTAAGAAGGTCTAAAAGGCGCACGTGGAAGACTTTATATTACACCTTAATCAAAAAACCGATGAGCAAAAGTCTGAGTAATGTTACAGACTCACTATTTCGGATGAACGTTACATGACTATATTTAAATCTGACAAAAAGATTGTCTGAAAACAACGTTACACACATCAGCGGCGCTCTGGACGTACCGCAGGTTACTTGATAAGACATTGGATCTAAAGCTCAAGATGATCTACTGGTCATACCTACCGGTGATAACAGCTATAGTTACCTACGCCTCATTTGTCTGGTAGCTAAGAACAAATGACAAAACCACGCAAACCAAATTGCAGAAATTGCAAAGGGTAGCTTGTCTCTCCACGACTATCTTAAAGGCATATTATGTTGGAACTACTCCCTTTGCACCTCACTGTCAAGCGACAATACAGAGAAACCAGTTAGAACCAGGAGACATGACTGGACATACGAAAATACTGAACGGGTCAAAATTGTCACAGAAAGATGGGATATGGATTTATGGACCCAAATGCAGGGTATCAGAGTCCTTTGAAAGTAACACCACTATTTTGAAACCGGAAATCTATACAATAGATGTCTGTACAAAAATGTGTACAAAGTGTTCCAAAATCTGTACAAAATCACCGATCTGTCAACTAAAAACTGTTTGGTACTGTAAACAATCCATCAAGCAGCTGGCCGTAAACAACAAAGTCACTTTGACGTGGGTGCCAGGGTACAAAGAAATTGAAGCAAATGAGCTTGCTGATAGCCTTCCCAAGAAAGGCACTAAGCAGCTATTCATCGGACCAGAATCCTCGTGTGGACTATCCAAAGCCCAGCGGGTATCTGGCATCCAACAGTGGGAAAAGGAACAGAAAGAGTTCCAGGACAGAACCACTCGAAAAAGTTCTATAAACCTATTCCATAAAGAAGACCCTAAAGCTTCCCGAACTTTGAAAGAACGATGTAGAACAAGTCATTGCTCAGAAAGACATCTTCTTGCAAAAATGTAAACTATGTGTATCTGCGGATAAAACTGCGGAACTGGCGCAAAATACACAACAATATCTAGGTGGATTGAACACCAAAAAAAAAAAAAAAATGGGTTACCTGCCTCCTAGGGACCTGACAAGGACTTGGCAACCTTTGCCAGTAAACTGAGTTTTCTAGGCTACAACTAGATGTAGGGTCATTCACAAAAGATCAGATTGGTCGAAGTGACAAGAGGATAACTGTGCTAATCTATCTATACTATGGACTAAAGAATAAACCTTTCATACAATTAATCTATATCTATATACCGAGTGTCCCAGAGGTGTGTGGACCATCAATTACGCCTGTATTTTGAAAGATATCAAATCGGGGTTTTTGGGGGACGATAGCCACACAATACCTTCACAATTTAAAATTATTAGTAATCATATACAGAGTGTCCTAGTATTAGTAATATACGAAAGTTATGTTTTTTTAAAAGGAATGGCCTGTATATTAGTTGGTGAATTGAAAGAGCAGTTAATGCTGAGCAAAATGATATGAGGTACTACAGGTTTATTATGGATGGTTCTTGAATTATGAAGAATTTGAGGTCAAAATTAGTACTTTTTTAAAAAATTGCAGAGACCATTCCAACAGAGATAACTGAATAATTTTCTGTCAATATTTTTTTATAGATCCAAACTTAAAACATACTGATTGAAAGTGATCTAAATTGATATTTCTATACAGGGTGTACGGTTTCGCAAAATGTATAATAACTTATTTTTTTCAAATGGAACACCCTATATTCCATTATACCACCAAATAGCATTTTTAGAAACCTAGAAAATTTCCCGAAATTGCTAAAATCGCGTATTAAGATCAGATCGCCTTGGACTTGTTGCCATGGAGGTAGTCGTTTATTGTCTAATTTATTAAATTACTTCAGAAATGACACAGAGAGGTAGAAAGACTTATGTTTACGTAAGAACTCGATTGACTATATCCTTTACATAACCCCAAACGAAAAAATCTAGAGGGCCGCCTTTACCAATCCAACATTTCGGCAACCAGTCATTTAAATATATTCTTACATTCCTATAGAAATGTACAGGGGCTCCATCCTGTTGCAATCACATTAACGACCACTGATTCTGATAATCAATCGTCCGCATCCAGTGGGGATTTTCAATGGAATAATAGTGCATGTTATGCCTCTTGACATGCCCATTACTCTTAAAGGTCGCCTCATCAGTGAACAAAATTCTGTTTAAAATATTTCTATTCCTTTCTAGAAGATTGTCCATTATTTCGTAGAATTCCACTCTTTTTGCAAAATAAGCTTCTTGCAATTCTTGATGGAGTTCAATGTGGTATGGATGAAACCGATGTTTTTTGATCACACGGTTTACTGAAGATTTCCAAATATCAGATTGGGCGTCAAATTCTTTTGTACTGGAGTGAAGATTTTCTTCTAACATTAGTAAAACTTCTAGCTCAGTGTTTTCACCTACTCTTCTACCAATTAATTGTTTTTTGTTGTAGGCCACGTTTCCAGTGTTTTCAAAACGTTGTAAATATTTGTGGCCAAAAAGGAATCTCTTTGGGCTTCTCCTAACGCATTGTACCATATTCATCATTACTTCTTTCGTAAAATTCATTTAGATTTTAAAAATCAAATCACAAAAGTGAAACTATTTGTTACAGGATAACTTACTGTCAACAAGATCAAATGGCTCCATGGCAACCAGTCCAAAAAGATATCTCTCCATGGCAACAAGTCCAAGGCGATTTGATCTTTTACACGATTTCATTAATTTGGGAAAGTTTTCTAAGTTTTTTGTAAAAATTATCTACAGTACTAACATTTGCCGAGGCAAACTATATATTGACAAAAAGCTTATTAAAAATGCTATTTGGTGGTATAATGGAATATAGGGTGTTCCATTTGAAAAAAAAGTTATTATATATTTTGCAAAATTGTACACCCTGTATGGAAATATCAATTTAGATGACTTTCAATCAGTGCGTATTAAAGTTTTAGTCTATAAAAAATATTGACAGAAAAGTATTCAGTTGTCTCTGTTGGAATAGTCTCTGCAATTTTTTAAAAAAGCACTAATTTTGACCTAAAATTCTAACTCAAGAACCATCCATAATAAACCTGTAGTACCTCATATCACTTTGCTCAGCATTAACTGCTCTTTCAATTCACCAACTAATATACAGGGTATTCCATTTAACAAAACACAACTTTGGTATATTACTAATACTAGGACACTCTGTCTATATGATTTCTAATAATTTAATAATTCTTTTTGACAGTTATAACGTCATCAATATTTTTTTTTAAATGGCAACCTATATTTTTTATTTTACATTTGCATAGAATTTTTTATTCTGTTTTCAACGTTGTCAAATACTTAATAGGTTAGATAAGAGAAAAATGAATTAAAACGGCGCTAAAGTTCAAATTAGTAAAATTTCAAAAAACTCACAGAACTGCCTAATGTTATCGGAATTTAAGAAAAAAACATAGAGATACCAATACAATATTGACAAGTTCTAAATTGGTACAAAATAATGGTGTCTGAACTGTTTTTCTCTATTAAATAATAAATTAACTTCTAAATAAGAATGGTTGCAACAGGATGGTGCTCCAACACACTAAGCCCGGTGCGACATGAGTGCAGTTTAATAACTCCCCAAACCATTCAAAACGTATTGGCCGCTTTTTATAATCGTCTTGGATTTTGTCAGATGATGCAGGGTCATCAGTTTGAACATTTGGTGTAATATCTTTAATTCTTTAATTTATAACTCTCACATCAATAGTCTTTTTGTTAATTTTGTTAATTTGTTAGCCCTGCTTTGAAATTTAGGGTTGTTTTCTTATTTTTTCTCATTGGGAACTTTGGGAATAAACATATCTATTTATCTCTATGTTATGTGAAACATTTAAAGCTGCTCATGTTAATGTTACAACCTCAAAATGATCTTCTCATAATTGAACAAGCAATTGCAGAATTCGATAATAGTATATTATAAACCAAGGTAGAGAAGTAATTTTTCTCATCTAAGCAGTATTAATTCCCGAGATGCGAAGCATCGAGGGAATTAAGTTGCGAAGCTGAGAAAGGGCTTCTCTACCGTGGTTTATATATTATTTTTTTCACTACTAGCAGCTTAAATCGTTAAATAAATGAAGCATCAAAAATACAATCGTCTAGCGGGTGCCAGGTCACAGTTAATCCTAAATAGACGTTGACGTCTCTGAACATTTGTTTCTTCCGTGGATCGTTGCAAATTTTGGCTCGCGCGTCGCGCTCAACCTCTTAAAGAAACCTACTCCAAGAATGTCATATTTTCCTGTACGTGAAACTCGAAATTTGGACAGGATCGACTGTGACTGGCATCCGAGGTTATGTATTTTTTTTCTGACATTTCTCCGTCAGAGACCGGATTTTCGTGTAAAAACTTGCACAATGCATACCTGTGCTTTTGTAATAATTTAACTTCGTTTTTTGTTTTTTTTTGCACGAATTGCAGTTAATTAATGTCTAATATTTGCAACTGGTGCAATTTGTGAAAATCGAAGGGCGCTGTTGTTAAGTAGGAAGATAAAATAATCGATATGCATTTTGCATCAAATCCGGTCTGTGCCCATTATTAACTACTGGTCAATAATGAAAAAATTATTAACTACTAGGAAAGAAAAACAACTTCACACCTCCTCTACAATCTATATAATCGTACATTCTACAGCTAGTAGTGAAAAAAATTATTGTTGTAGGCAAAGACGTAGACTTATTGCAATGCAATGCAACCCCACCTAAAATAGTGCAAGTGCGGATACTGGTTACAGAGTGCAAGAATGCTGGTTACGTCGTGTTGGAGTTGCATAGACGATGATGGTAGACATTTTGAACAATTTCTATAATTAGGTCAATATTGATGACGGTAAGAACTTTTTTATTTTCGTGAATATATCATATTATGTAAATCCAACAAAAAAAAAACAACTTAGTTTTTGCTTGTGTACTTCTTTTCTCGTTTTATAGTGCATTTCAGTGCTTTGAATGTAGGCATTTTTTTTTCTCAGATGTTTTTTAGTACGATTGCTGCGATTGTTACGTTCAAGGGTTGCAGAATGGAGGGTTTGAACTTCGTGAGACCCCCACCCCGTATAAGGGTAAGTCATCACAAGGTTTTAAGTATCATTTAGGTTTAGTGACTGAATTAATCAAAATTGTCAGTGCAATTACCTTTACTTATACCTCTTCGTACTGCATTTGCAATAGCACTGGTAGAAAATACCAAGTAACATATATGTATGCATATTCGATTAAAAGTGATTTATTTTATTTTGTGGGAAGGATGTTTGGGAACGAGGCGTATATAACTTTTAACTCTCATATCATAATTTACTATTTTGAAATATGGAAAAGCAGAAATAAAAACAAAACTGTATTGTTACCATTGCCGTCTTTGCTGCCTGGTCTGCCTTTTCATTTCTCATTATTCCACTGTGACTGGGAACCCACAGAAGTGTGATGGTCTTGTTTTCTTGGTAGTGAAGGCACATAAGTATTTTCTTTGCCATTTCATCCGTGGTGTTTTTATTTTGAAGTAAGCGAAGGGACGATAATGAGTCTGTGCAGATCAGGAACTTTTTACCAGGGAGCTCTGTTATTAGGTTCACACCTTGGAATAGTGCATGTAGTTCCGCGGTGTGTATCGTGGTCTGGTTGGGCAATTTGATGCACTTTGTTTGGTTTGTTTGTGGAAGAAGTATTGCAGCCCCCACCCCTTCTGAGGTTTTGGAAGCGTCAGTGTACAGCGTAGTAAATCCTCGGTATTTATCTAGTTGCCTTCGAAATAGCGCTTCCATAAGATTTGGGTTTATATACGGTTTAGGTACTTGTGTGAGCCCCAGATCTATTTGTGGTTGTTTAATAAGCCAAGGTGGTGTGTCAAACCGTGGATGTGGTGATATGCTTGGGATATCCTTTGAATCGATTTGGGTAGAAACTAATGCTTTAAATCTGACCTGGGGGGACTGTGGACAGCTCGGCTTCTCGGCAGATTCTGCATGATAGGCAGTGTGAAAAAGCTGGTAATTTATGTTTCTTGGGTGGGAAATGGTATTTAGGGAGTACGATGTGAGAAGTTTGTCTCGCCTGATCTCAAGTGAAGGTTCTGCTGCTTCGCAGTAGAGACTCTGGATGGGGCTTGTTATGTGTGCATCTAGAACTATGCGGAGGCCGTGATTATGGATGGAGTTGATCTTTGGGAGTAATGATTTGGACGCAGTGGCGTAGGCTATGGATCCGTAGTCAACTTTTGCTCTTATGAATGCTCGATAGAAGTTCATGAGCACACCTTCGTCAGCTCCCCATCGGTGGTGGCTTACCGACTTCAAAATGGAGAGTCTTCTGATGCAGTCTTGTCGCAGCTGGTTTATATGATTTGCCCAAGTCAGCTTCGCATCCAAGATTACTCCCAGAAAGCGGGTTTCATCCACTTGATGAATTTCTTGATTTCCAAGGCGTAATGGAAGGAGTTTGGCGTTTTTAGTTTTCCTGGTAAAACAAATAACTTTTGTTTTTTCCGCGGAGAATCCAAACCCTGTGTTTGAGGTCCATGTGGCTATGCGAGATATCGCCGTTTGTAGTATTATCGCTGTGGTTTCTGGGTTTTGGCCACTGCAGAATATTACTAGGTCGTCCGCATAGATTGTGGCTTTGACTGGAGACACCACTTGTTTGATAACATCATTTATTGCAAGTAGAAATAACGTGACACTGAGGACGGATCCTTGGGGCACACCATTTTCAAGCGTCCGCGCGGAGGACGTTGTATTGTTAACTCGGACTTGGAATGTTCTTTCCCTTAAAAATTGCTTGATAAAGTAGAACATGTTTCCTCCAATCTTGTTTTCTAATAGTATTTTTAATATTCGTCTTCTCCAGACGTGTCATACGCTTGTTTTAAGTCAAAAAAAAAAACGGCAGCCAGATGTTGCTTCGTGGAAAATGCTTTCAGGATCCCCACCTGGAGATTTAAGATGTTATCAATTGTCGATCGATGCTCTCGGAAACCGCTTTGTTCGTCACAGATGATGTTATTTATTTCTAAAAACCATCGCAATTTTTTGTTCAGTACCTTCTCCAAAAGTTTACACGGGGTGCAGGTAAGTGAAATGGGCCTGTATCCTTTCGTATCGGATTTCTTCTTTCCCGGTTTATGAATAGGCACTATTATGGAATGGCGCCATTGTACCGGAAATACATTGCTCTTCCAGATATGGTTATACAAATCGCACAAATATGATGTCGCTTCTGGTGGTAAGTGTTTTAGAAAGACATTGTGTATATTATCCGGTTCTGGACTTGAGTCTTTTAGTCCTTGAATAGCCTCTTGAAGTTCTTCGAGGGTGATAGGGCCGTTCAGCGCATCCTTGTTGGTGATCTTTGGTGTTAGGGGTTCCTTTTCTATTTGTCTTTTATTCGCCAGAAAAGCTATGTTATAATTCTCGTCGGCTGAATTTTCACAAAAGGAATCGGCTAGAAGTTCCGATATTTCAGGATTTGCGATCTTGCGATTTTACTCTGTTTATCTTAGTCCATACTTCGGATATAGGCGCATTATGGGACATTGAGCTGACATAGTTCCTCCAACTCGCTCTTTTGCTTTCATTGATCAGACGACGGGCTTTGGCTCTGGCCTTTTTAAACTCGATGAGTGCTTCTACGCTTCGATGTTTCTTGAATTGGTTGAAAAGCTGCTTTTTTTCTCGGATGGCATTCTGGCAGTCCTTGTTCCACCACGGAACAGCGGTACCGCCTTTAAGAGCTACACACTTTTTTATATACTTGTGTGCCGCTTTGAGAATTATGTCGGATATCTCAGCAAGTGCCATGTCGATGCTTTCTGTCTCATCTATGGGCTCGAGTAGTAAAGGGCTCTTTAAAATGTCTTCAGCGAAAGATTTCCAATCCGCAGTTTTAATGTTCCACTTTATGTGAGCCGGTTGGCTGTTTGACGGGCTGTTGTCTTTGTTTAGCATTGAAATATGTATTGGGAAGTGATCACTATCGTAAAGGCCAGGGCAAACTTCCCATGTTAATGAAGGGGCAATTCTGGCTTCCGCAAATGCCAGATCAATGCTTGAAAAAAACCGGGTGTTGCTCCCTGAGTTTAGCAGAATCATTGTGGTGTCGGAGATGAGTGCTTCGAGGATTCTTCCTCTCAAATCAGTGGTCTTTGATCCCCACAGATGACTGTGTGCATTAAAGTCACCGACTAAAATGTACGGGGCTGTCAGCTGCCCAATTAAATTCTTTAGGTTCTCATGGCTGATATCTGTTCTATTTGGGATATACACATTGCAAAGAGTTATCTTGTGTGGCCACCATAGTGTAATAGCAACAGCTTCCAGCTGTGTTTGGAGATTTAGGGGTTCAGAGTGATACTCGTTTTTTACAAATATTCCTACCCCACCACTGGCTGTTCGATTTTTGCAATAGCCTGTGAATCCTCTAATGTTTGGTTGATGTCCGGGTTTAAGGTTTGTTTCTTGGAGACAAAGTACAATTGGGTCAAATTCGGATATTAACATTTGGATGTTATTTAGTCGTGTATAGAAGCCATTAACGTTCCACTGAATAAGAGAGTTGAATATGATTAATGCGTTTGGTCGGAAAAGTTGTTACACTCTCCGGGTAAAGGGTTATCTGGATCCAATGTGATTCCTGAAGCTTTCCTGTATTGATCAGCAATTTTTTTCTTTAACCGTGTGAGTCGGTTTTTTAAAGACTGATTTTCCAGATGTGGGTAAACCGTGTTAATCATTGCAATGGTCTCGGGTACCTTGTTGGTAAACCGTTGTAGCTCTTGAAGCACATTAGTTTTTCCAGAAGTGTTTTCGACGAAAGCTTTAAAGTAAAACAGGGAACTGTGCTCAAAATTTCGAGACAAAATTGTAGCTAATTATTTAGACAATTTAAAATCAATTTTATAACACTGAAATGTGGTATGTATTTATAAATATCAGCTATTAATGTATATAAAATCATAATGAATAAATTATTTACAATTCCTTGTATTCAAACAAATCATTGTGAAACGTATTTTTAGCAATACCTGTTCTGTAAGTCATCATTCACTGACAAATATATTTCATTGTAAGCGGCGCTTTTTAGTCAGGTGCAAGTTACCATGGTTACCTTGCAATAATATTTTACTTACAGTCCGTGGACTGTAAGTAAATATTACATACCAACGTATGTCATTCGGGTTCCATGAAAGAAATTTCACCAGTGGAAGGTAACACTAAGACAAAAAATAAAGACATTCAGCATTTTAAGAGTTGTTTTTATTTAAAGTAATATGGAACTGACAATAATAATAATTGGTCATTGTATTTAGAGTAAATATTGATGTTAAAGGTTTATGAATTTCTTCCCTTATATTTTCTTCTATATTCGCGCTCGAAGTGCTTGAATTCGATTCTCAATGATGAAAAAGTGCAGACATCTATATTATTCATTTCAAGAAATGAACTGCCTTCTCTACTGTTGACTTGAAAGATTTTGTTGGTCACTTGTATTTTATTTGTTTCTGCACATAGCTTTCGGCCATTGTTGAGGACTTCCTTTTAAGTTGAAGAACAGCAGCCCCGTTGTTAGCCAGGAGAGTAGCAGAGGTTCGGCGAAAGGAGTGCCCAGTATATTTTTCCGCATTTGCTAAATGTAAATATTTTGCGATTTCACTACGAATCTTAGCAAAAATATTTTGCCCAACTGCTTGATTGACAACCTTCCCGTTATAAAATCTCAGAAAGAATCTTCTGTTTTCCGTATTTTGTGGTCTCAGACTCACATATTTTCTAAATAATTTCAAGCATCGAAAATTTTCATTATCCACAATGGAGAAAACTTCTTTGTTGATGGTTTTTTGAATCAGGTATTTTAACCACCAATATATCCGTAGAACGCAGCATTGAGTATTCACACCACAAACTCGATGGGGATGAGTACTTTTTAGACTTCTCCAGGAAATACGCCAACAAAACTGACTCTTCGGTATGGTTATTCACTTTTTTTCCTTCGCTCCACTTTCGAAACAGGTCATACGTAACTTCGTACCTTTTTTTTTGACTTTTCAGGTTACAATGATGCACAAGCAAAACTTGCAGTATCTTCAGTATCATCCATTTTTCTATTTTCACTTGAAAAGCCTTCAGAACAGTATTGAAGCGTTGATTTTGCAACAAATGTTGATTTTAAGTGATGTTTTTTTGTTTTGTGTCCCTAACACGAAACAAAGGCCACACAAATTTTTAATTTGACAACAATTTGCCGTTTATTGATTTTTCATAAAAATAAATTCAGAAAATGTTTTGCTTTTTCTTATTTGTGCAGGTATTGCTAAAAATAGCTTACTAACCTCAAACTGTAAGTTTTTTTTGGTCTCGAACGCTTAGGAAACCTCGGTACCCTCGGTTTCCCAATATTGCATTCTCGACCAAAGAAATTGCACTTACAGTTTACGGTACGTAATATACTATTAAGTTGGTGATCAACCAGAGGACTGTGTTTTTGGTATTTAAAAATATGTATATATGTAAATAATTATTGCTAGGACTTTTCTTGACTTTTTTTTACGTAGAATACATTATTAATTATCATCGTACATTTAAATTACAGCAAAATTAAGAATTTCCGTAATGAAAATTGTACGAGACATTAAGTTGCCCAATTAGTGGAGCCCAGTTATAGATATTCAACTTTTTTTTTAAATCTACACAGCTCAGAAAATCGGTTTAGTTATCTATTCGTCCGCCATTAATATCGGGTCAATTATCAAATTCAAATTTGGCTGGATAACCAACTCATTCCCGAGGACTGGGGATCAATGTTTTCATATTTTGGAGCCGATTCCAATATGACGCCGATAATTAATTGAACTCTACTTAAGACTACTTTCTTGCCTGTTTATCGAAATTAAAATTGGAAACAGTAGAACACATACAACAAGAAAGTAATAATGAAGAGGCAAACATATGGATTGAACTTGAGCCTGAAGATGGATATTACTATTATATTTAGATTAAAACTCATATTTTCAGTTAAATACTATTGATTTTTTATTGCTTACTAATTGTAAGCTACAAATTCGGCAATTTCCATTAAAGTGCGACTAATCTCAAATAATTTCACAAAGGATAACACTTTCTCGTACTTGACTGTCCAATTTCCACACACACTTTGGTCATAGCATTTTTGGACAGCTTCCGAATAATGGTGACGATTTTCGCCGTAAATATGATTTAGTATTTAGAATTATGCAACGCTTTATGCCGTAATCACCATTAAGCGAACGGGTGGAGGTCTAGAATGGGGGCTTGCAGGACGTTTTAAATGCATCGCGCGATGCCGCCGTATACATGCCCGCATTCTTACATTATTAAATCTGAATAACTACACGACTTTAGCGAAGCTCGGCGGTGGAAATATTTAACGGGGGTGGTGGTGTGGGAGCGGCGCCCGCCATCAAATACCGGAGAGCTTGCCCGAACACTGCTCTGAACAGTGAATAATAGTTGTCTTTGCAAATAATTACAGAGCGCCCCGGGTCAGACTACGGGCCTTCCATGCAGCTGTCATGAATGACGTGTGGCATTCGTAGTACGAACGCTCGAGTATTGTATAGACAAGAAGAGAAAAAATTGCTACTGATTTAAATTAGAATTCGGACTTACCCGTTAAGAGAAAACAGAAAACAACGAAGGAACTTAACAGGATCTACCACGACACTATGTGAGCAGCATCTTTGACAGGCGTTGATAAGTAATAGGTACACGACTTTTTTGGGTCTGTCAGTGTTTGTCATGTTTGGCTTTGTTTTTGATTTTGTGGGGTTTCTATCACGTTTCTATAAAAAAATCTTAAATTACGTTCTTCTTACTGCATATTGGCATATAATTTATATTTATTATTAGTATTAAAAGGATAAATTAATTGTGTGAAAGAAGCACATTTGCAACATTTGTAGTCGATAACAATAAATTTAGTATTTGGAATACAGAGGTGGCAATTTCAAATACCTAAGTAGCGATTAACGTTGTGATTACCTTGAAATGATTATCTTGCGATGTTGACTCGTGGAAAAAATCGCGCAATAACTCGATTGTCTATAGACAAATCGGGAACAAATCGCTTGTTCTGCAATTACCTGTGGTGGAATAAGTATAACACATTTTAATAATATTAATTTTTACAAGTATAACATTATTAATTCATACAACTATTAAAAAAAAACAAGATATAATCATAATTTTTAAAACTAATTTAAAGATTAATTTTATACTAATTTTTAATCGAACTGAATTAATATTTTACGTTTTGCCATGGAACTGATCCCTCTACACAAAGGAAATAATCTCGAGGAATGTTTTGGAGATCTATTAAAAATGAATGACCGTCGTTAACTTCACTTCTTCATCCACCCTCAATAACATTACCATCATCATCGTATGAATCAAATGTACCATGTGGAGTGTAATGTCGACTAGATGCAAAATCCCTGCGCAAAAAGTTGTGCAGATAGATGCAAGCCACAGATGTTGCTTGTCCGGGTTTAAGTAGTATACGAAATTTCCGAAGACAATGATCCTTCTTGCTCTGCTTAATGTATAATTGTATATTTGTTCTGGAGTCGATGCTCCTAGAGTGTATCCTGGATATGGCTTCATCATGTAACTTCATAGTGCAAACGAATCATCAGCCACGAAAACGTAAAGCCGGAAATACATCTGACGAATTTTACCGTTCGTTCGCATTCGCACCCATTTCAGAGGTTCTTTCCCGGTGGCATTACGTATTTGAACGAATCATCCGCGTTTGCACCATTCGCAGTATTTCCACCCATTCTCGACCGTATCCGGCAATCCATCCGGCGCCATCAGCGGTACGCTGCATGAAAGTATAAATTATGCAAGCCGAATGAGGTGGTCAGTCCATTTTCAGCCCTTCGAAAAATAAGGTTGAATAAGTATGAAATGGAAAAAAATATGTTTTACTTTTTAGTTATGTTACTTTTGTGTTTTTTGAAGTCGGTTTCTTTTATTTTAAAGTTAATTATTTTATAATTTTAAGTGATGGGTAGACCTTGTAAGGACGTTTCTCGAATGAGGAAACGGCAGATGAAAGACGGAAACTAAAAAAATAGAACCAGAAATTTTAAAACAATGAAGCTGAACACAGGAGCGCGAAAACAGATTGTCGGGTATAGAAGAGCATAAGAGTTAAATAGATTAATAAATTAATGTCGAAAAGATCGAGACCATCAATACAAATTCAAGATTGGATATTTGAGATTCAAGATTCGAAATTATATTCACAAATTCTAGATTTTCCATTCCCTATTCTACAGGGTATTATGTTCAATATCAATGAAATTAACATGGGGCCATCTTGGAGCTCTACTGAACAAAACGCAAAAAGAATCAATGAAATCGGTTCATAAACAAAGAAATTATGTTTAAAGTCGGTTTCAGTTAACACACAATAAATCATATATTCACCGTATTTATGAAGTAATCGGCAGCTAATCACGTCCTTGACCACAGTTTGCTAGCTACGTTATTCAGGGGTTGTCATAAATTAACAATGCAGCCTGCAGAGATAAAGAGGAGTATGCAACCTTTTGCGACGAATGGTAGCGAAGAACTGAAATTATTGTCAACACGTCCACACTCCAACGTTTCCAAACATTCTTGCGTCATATTTACCCTTTGATCTTTTCATTTTTACCGCCCGGCTGTGGGAAAAACTCGTTCGCATTCGTTTGCGCTCAATCCATTCGGACCTCAATAAAATACGCTGCGAATGCACGTCTACACCTCAAGCAGTTCGTCCCCTTGTATAAATAAAAACAAACTCTCGCTGTGTTCTGGTGCTACTAAGAGTGGAGATTTTTATATTATCTTCCTAGCCATGAAGGAAAAGAGTCAGAAGAAATGTAATATTTTATTTTTCGATATAAGATCCACTAACGGTCACACACTTATTTCAAAGTTCCAATAAGGTTCTAGAAAAACGACGTCCGCGCAACTGTTGCAATTATTGAAATCATTATTCTTCGATTGACTAAGACCAATTCCTCAATTTTCTTGTTGTTCTCCTTCAACAGGCCTTCCGCATCTTGGATCTACTCGAATTGATTCCCTACCCCATAGAAATTGCTTAGACCAAAATTTAACCGTAAAGTGTATCTTCCTCATACACTTTATTATTTTTATATGTATGGCATAACTTCTTTGTTTATGAACCGATTTCAATTATTCTTAGTGTGTTGGGTTGAGTATAGCTCCAAGGTGGTCCCATTTTAATTTCATTCATTTAGAACGTAACACTTCAAAGTTATAGCAGGAAACTCCTCAAAATCAAATTAAAATGTGGCGACTGAATGTGTATGTTCGGCCGATTTTTATTATTCTTTTTCCGTTGGGTTCATTACAGCTCCAAGGTGGTCTCATTTTAATTTAATTTATATTGGACATAAAACTTTGAAGATATAGCAGGAAACTCTTTAAAATCAAAGAGAAATGTGATCGACAGGGTACACCAGACGGAGGCTGCATTGTTAGTTTATGACAACCTCAGAATAAAGTAAGAACTGTGGTCAAGGACAATAAATTCCTTTTTCCACCGATTATTTTCTATACCACTATCAGATTCATCTTTTCAAACAGAACTTAATAACATTAAACAAATTGCTTCAAATAATGGATATTCTTTAAAAACTATAAATAAATTACTTGGTTAAAAATCCTTCAGAAACAATTTCCTTTTCAAATTCATTAACATACTTTGGCGTCGTCTCAGAGAAATGTTCTAAAATACTTAAGAAAAACGGTTTTAAAGTTTCATTTAAAACAGATAACAACTTATCCAGATTTTTTATTAAAAATAAAGATCCATTAGATTACAAATCATCATCAGGTGTATACAAATTAAACTTCTTGTGAGTCATTCTACATAGGTCAGACAGGTCGCAAAATATCAGACCGTATTAAAGAACATTTCAGGCACATCTATAACAACACAGATCTTGATCCTCCACCATCGACACCTTCTTCTTTCGCCAATCATATATTAATAACGAAACATAGTTTTTCACCATCAAATTCCAAATTGATTCATAAATGCAATAAAGGCCGGAAATTAGATTTTCTTGAGACTTTGGAAATAAGGAAAGCCTTGAAACTGGAAAACAGATCTTGTTTAAATGAACAGAATAACTTCAATAATCCCATTATTAATTCACTATTTTAATTTTTCACCACTCAAACAAACTTACCAGATTCTCTTTGATACATTTTTAATTTTTACATTTTATAAATTGTTGTTTTTACGAAATCTTTTAAAAATCATGTAACCCTTTGAAAACGTCAAATTTAATTCAAAATTACGTCAATGTCATAATTGTTTATATTCTTTAAGGTAAGAACCCCTCTTGTAATTCATCAATTGTATCATTAATCTCTTGTTAAATTAGGGCTGATGATGGCAGAAGTGTTCTGCCGAAACATGTTCCATTAGTAATTTTACAGTTATTAAAGTTTGTGGAGTTCGACTTAGATATATTTAAATTTTAAAAATACGAGTATTAACGTTTCAAATTACTTCTTTTTCATAGCTGCCGCTAATGCACCTCGCAAACGTGGTCAACCGCCGCGAAATTCTCTAGATTGTGAAATTTTATTATTTTGTATAAAACGTGACAAAGTAGAAAAAAATACTGTCTGATAATAACTCGCTTATACGGCATTTTGTCGCACTTACTCATTTAGGGCACTCCTCGTTACGCTAGACGTGCCCTAAATCCGTGCGTGCGACAAAATTATTCTTATAAAACAAGATATACTATTAAGGAACTGTTACAGAATAAGTCACTCAAGAAAAATTATCCCACTCGATCAAGTTCTCGTAGATACACATTTCTTTGGTGACCTATTTTCCTTATAAGACGTTCTAGTCCAGTAAATCTAGGTTTGATAAGCCCGTTTGCAGGAAAAAAAACTTTTTTTTCCAACGGTTCTATATGTTTTTTGGATCGCTGAATCCGAATTCGTCAGAGGTGAGCTGACTGCAGGAAATGCAAGAAACCTCTAAAATTTACGTTTTAGCTAAAAGACCACTATACACAAAATTAAAGTAGACAAAATTTTCGACAAGAATATGGTATTAGATTTGTTTCTTTTTTATGGGACGGCCGCTAGAGCCTTCTGAATATAGACTACTTTTTCGCTCTATGTTAAAAGCAAAAAATTGGAAATAGTCCGAAGTTTGTTGCATTTCCTGAAGTTAGCTCATCTCTGGCGAAGGGGCAAATCTCAAATTCGCATTCAGCGACCCGAAAAACATATAGAACCCTTGAGAAAAAACTTCCGAATTTTTATCCTGATAAAAAAACTAGAATTACTGGACTACTTGTATAGTAAATGGCTAGAAATTACTAATGTTCTAAACAATAATCCAAAAAATAAAGATAAAAGGGGTCTCAATAGATCTAAAATTAATAATTTTGCAGCAAACAAATTAAAAAAAAAAGGAGTTGCAAGGCCTTATTGTGGTTATTGTTAACATAATTTATAAACAAGAAGCGCTATTGCTAAGATATTTTCACAAAAAAATGGTTTTGAAAGATTGACCTGAGAATGAAAAATTTGATATGATAAATAATTGTAATAGAAACCTATAATGTGTTAATTAAGGTGATAATATGGTGATAATTTTGGGCCAGCGACATCTACTAGAGAGTAGTTTAAGGGATAGTACAGAGATTTAGCTGCAGCTTGGCGCTCAAATCAAGTTTTAAAAATGGGCGTCAAGCTTTATGAAAGTGTTAATGTTAATTTGATGGCAGTTTCTGAAACTGCGTTTAATGGTTGCGGATATTTTAAATTAAATTAAATATTTGCTACTCTCTTCACCTTTCCTGTATGTCTAGAGGTATTTACAATAAGTGCGAAAACATAACACAATCAAATTACAAAGAATGTTTGCTAGATCTGATGCTAGAAGTTGGGAAAGAAAAAGTAAATTTAACCAGAGATGCAGGAGAAGTGAATGCTAATGGCTTACGTCTAGTAACAGAGAGATCCTATCTAAACAACTATAACGCTAAGTCGGCTGTTGGCTGCATTTTCGGACAAAAAGCAGGAAATCTTGTGTACGTAAAAAATAAGTATTGTAGTATGTATTATTTGTTCCCTTAATTCAACAAAAGGAATTGAAAACACAGAACACAAATTTAATGTTCTGGTGTAAAAAATGCATATCTTAAGTAAGTAAAAAGTAATTAAAACACTAGCACTTTAAGTGGAACATTAACGTCCTAGTACTTTAAAGAAAAAATTTAAAGTCCTAGTACTTTAAAATTATACGTCAATCATTTCTTACATTGTTCCCGACATTTTTGTGGCATCAAATTGTTCTTCACGTGATCTGCTTCATCTACAATGTTTTGAGGCACCTCAATTTTCTCCATTTTAAACGGAATAATCGCATAAAATATCCAAAACCATTCACCGTGGCCCAGTTTTTTCGTTGTCATTTTTGACAAACGTTTGTTACTATGGGAATGTTGGTTCCCGCATATTTAATTATTACGAATAATTTGTGCGAGATAAACACACAACATTTCATTTATTTTGACTTAGTTCATTAAACTTGCAGTATGAAATAAAACGTTGTATTTACCTCGAACGAAGAAGTGTTTTTAAAGGTACTCACAAGTAATTCCAGCCTCGGCTAGGCGCCTCGGCCGTAAACAACTTGCTCGTACTTTAAACTTCACTTCTCGTTCTAGATAAATAATATACTATTAGTTTGCATATTAGTAGTAAGTTAAATGTAATAAAATGAAAATGGCTTCCTAAATTTCTTGTACATCTGTTCCACAAGCACTCCCTGGCTTGACACTCTTCCACAAATTTCAACGTGGTGTTTTCGTAATGGAGTCGCCATTTTATTTGAATGCTTTTTATGAATTCTCACTTCGAACAACAAACTACAATGTGTCCCTGGATGGGGTGCCAATGGGGTGATTTTTTCTAGTAAGTTGTTTGGAGAACAATATTTTTGGTCTTGACTGGTTTTGCTTGTTATAAAATTACAAAAAAAAAAGATAAAACATTGCAAATCTTAGTTGATATGTTTTAATTGGGGTCTTTTTTCTTCGAATAGGATCGAATTTTTGTCTAAGTCCCAATATTTTTAATAAATCAAAAAAATTTTAATAAATTTTTATTTTTAATAAAAAAACCATTGAAACTTTATGAAACTTCATTGTTGTCAAAAAAAAAATCGGAATACTAAGTCTTCAGCAAAGATTTTTTTTAATTCAGTGTTACGGTCTTGGAGATCTATCATATCAATACGTAATCCAAGAATTTCAAGAAAAAAATCCTGGGGTTCATTTGAGCCGCAATGGATTGTTGAAATTGTTTTGTTAATTATTTTACTCGAAATATTAAGGTATCAGCCGTGACTGCCACTGTGTTCAGGTTGCTAGGCAACTTTGCCTTCAGTTTATGGACTTAGGAGAAAAAAACGCTTAATTTAAAACAGGTTGATTAAAATGTTTGACTGTTTTAGTTTTATACAGTTATAAGATAAGCAAAACCAGTCTAGAACAAAAATATTCCTCTCCAAACAATCTAATAGAGAAAATCACCTCATGGGCACCCCATCCAGGGACACACTGTATACTAAACAAATTGTCAAATAATTATACTAAACGAACTTGTCTACACGTGCATAGTAACGCCATGCAGTTGATAAGACGCGGGATGGGGGTACTGTTGCGGATTTGAATTTACCGCGTCACCTGTCTTAGGTCCAGAACCAACGCAAGATAACAATGCGTTACAAATGCGGGTGAAAAATTTCTTGTAAAATTTGCTTCTTTCTTTTTCGAGTCGGGACAATGATCGAGGTGGCATGTTCACCACCTTGTAGATCTAAATAGAGGAATAAAATTTTGAAAATCGTCGAGTGACGGATTAACTAGTGTAAGATGCCCAATTAATTTTAATTGAAATCGCTTTGCGGATCGTCTCGATTGGTGAGCAACAGCATCCTCAGCTAGGGGTTGTTTGTTTATTCTTATTCTTCTTCCTATTCAACTGTTCATTAAATACCCCAAAACCCTAAAACTTGACAGTAAGTTACGCTGTTTTAGGTTGTAACAATGGCTCCAGTAAATAGAATCTCGTTCTAAACTATTTACTAAATTTTTTACTGACGCCTGTACTAAATCAACCATTCACATGACGCCAGTAGCTAAATTTAGTTACTGTCTTTAGCTACTATCCCTGTGTATTCGTAGCCGAAGAACTTGGAACAACAGCATACTGGACTGAACGGCCAACACAGGACATTCAGCAGAGCACACAATAAGACTCAAAATAAAATTCTGCTCAGGCTGTATATTTCATGTTCTAGGTATGTGCTGTGATTAGTAAAAGCCTTTATGGTCAAGTTCTGCTTAAATAATTTGTAGTTTACTATGCTTTATTTTCTAAAGTGGAATTTCAGTTCTTAACATAAAATAAATTTTATACTTTCCTGCCATCACATAATATTTTGGAATATCTTTTTCTTTCTCAAAGACTTATCAGAAGATGCTACCCTCACTCGGACCCCCGATAATCGATATAAGCAATGAATAACAATCAGGCCGTCGAACAAAAATAAATTTGTCAATCTAAAGTTTAATTGGGGCTAGGATGGGCTGACGCGTCAGACAGACAGGCGGTGGCGGAGCCGCAGGTGTCTCTTTAGAACCGAACAACCGCATGATAAATGGGACCCTCGATGTCATCCTTGCAATGGTAGGTATGATGGTGGTGCCAGTGTCTTTACTTTCCGCCATTGGATCGTGGCTGCCGTCATTGATATTTATTATCCGTATAAATAACAATAACCGCTTTCTTATTCGGGTTCATTCGGAAATTTGCCTTGTGGAATTTAAAGGGGGTGACACTCCAGAACTCGGATTATGAAGGATGAGCCTCGAGGGCGGCCACACTCTCCTAACATCCTTCCGCCCGCCTACGACCCTCTCTACCTACCTGTCGCGGTATCGGGTATTTTATTGCAGCCGTCCATAGGAGTATGTACTTTTTTATTGTGGCTCGTATAAGTCTTATATCCAAACTGTAAAAGCCATATATAGCTTGCAGACGGAACGGAAAAGCACGTAAAAGGACACAAGGAAGGATCAAATTCAATTACTGTAGCAGCGAGTCATTACTCTCGTTGACAAATTTTTTTCACTGCTTGCTGAAAGCCAACTGACCGTTAACAGCTAAACGCGAGCCACTTTTACCAGTTGGTTTGACATTCGTTTTGATAAAAAATTACGCACAAAGAGTACTTTGTTATTGACGTTTTACTGAAATGCCACACGCGTGATTTCTAGTCTCATATTTAACCAAAAATGAAATATTGGAAAACATTTACTGCGAATGACAAGACTTTTTTATAATGAGTCAATTATAAATTATTATTGGTATTTTGTCAATTCAATAATGTTTTTAACAAATAGCATCAATATACAATAAGTGTGAAATGCTTATAGAAAAGAATAGTATAAATCAGACTCAAAGAGGAAAAGAGACAATAAAAGAGCGGTGTTAGGGGAATTTTAAAAAGAGCAAGAAAAATGACCATAGGACACCACAAAAAGAGAAAGAAGCGAGACCAGATAGATGGATGGATAACTTAACAGATATGATCAGAAAATTGATGTAAGAGAAAACAACATCAAAACAAATACCAACAGCAATTGATAAAACTACGAAAAGAAAATAAAGCACTAAGAAAATGATAGAAGACATGAGAAATATGAGCCTAAGAATACCTGGGATAAGCATAAGGAACAATATTGTACAATTAGGAGTAAGAATTGAAGCTAAAAAAAAGAAAATTTTAAAACGAACAACATAATTTACACAGAAGCTCAGATTAAATATGCCGCAAAAATAGAAGAAACAGTGCACAAACGGAGCTTAAACACCGGTTGCTTTAGAGACGTCTTATCTAAAGACCAGACCGTAAGGACCAATTTTATGTTTCATTTCACATTAAATTGAGTCTTACTGCTTGGTCTTTAGTTACGACGTCTCCATAGCAACAAGCTCTTAAGACTGTCGCAACTCACCATGTAATCGGGCTGTCAGAGCATCAGGTTCCCATTGTGGCAGGTTCATTAACAATAGCTGTAATTTTTGACAATCCATTTAAATGATCACAAAATAGATATTTATGTAGCAAGGGCATAATGAGCACGTTTATATTCGAGGGCAACAGTTTACAAATTCGAGGGTCTCCGGCCCGAGATTTTGTAAATTGCCCGAGAATTATAAACATCGAGTTATGCCCGTGCTGCTTACAACGTTTTATATTTCACTGCATTTGAATTTGTGAACAATTAAAAAAACTTAAATTTTGAATTTGATTTTGCTAAATTTCCTCGTTTGCGGCGGCTTGTATCCATGAAGTTGGAAGCTCCCGTGAAACTGGAACGTCCGGCGAAAATAGAATTTTCGGTAAAACTGATGCCTCCAACCTGAATGTTTCTTCATTTAAACATAGTATAGATTTAATAAATTGTTCAATTAGTGGATCTTCATTTAGAAATTGTACTTTTAATTTTAAATAAATAATAATAATAACATTTAAAGTTATTGAGGGCATAATATGCGGGCATTATGATTTATAGGCCCCAGGGCATTATAGCCTACTTAATATATTTCGTTGTCAAGGTATAAAAAAACAAATAATGATTCAGTGAAATATAAACAAATTAATCAGCTCAAGATTTTGCTATACCAGTATTTTCTGCTTTTGGTGGTACTTTATTTAGAGGATACTTTAAAATCACACATAATTATCTATTGAAAATTAAATTATATTGCATATGCAATGCTTATAATACACAAAATTTTAAAATGTTCATATATACCTTTTTGTATTTGTTTTCTCGCCCTTATGCCCTTTGAAGTTTGGCCAGGTTTTTTCAAAATTATCAATTACTTCTTATAGTTGCTTTCCTTTCTCACCATCCAGAGTCAATCTGTCAAACAATTACTCAGATCTATTTGGTGCTTTCTTTGTATTCAGGTATAACTGTCTTTGCAAATCTTTTCTTGTGTTTGTTAGGAGTTTAGAAGTTTCCGCTGAGATGAAAGCATTATCCTGAGTGACTAATGTAAAAATTAGAAGTTTGTGAGGAGCCCTCAATGAAAACATCAAAATTTCCATTGTTGTCGTCGTTTTTAATAGGGATAAACTATTAATTACTATTTTTGAAGATAAAATTTCTCTGTAGATGGAATATCTTGCAATTTTTCCTCTGATCTTATCAATTTTTGTTAATAATTATATACAGTGTGCCCATTTTATCTGTTTACGCCTGAAGATTCAGAAGTAGGCAACATATTAAACACTTCATCAACAACTATTTTTTTAAGGATTTACCTTATATATTTGATTAGTAGTAGTTTGTATATTTATTACAATTACAGCTTTATAAATTATCCAATTAATTAATATAATATAAATAAATAATTCAATACAATAATTGGCTTTTTATCCATCCCCACATATTGTCCCTCTTCTCCACTCAACCTTCTTCATCCATTCGATCCCTCTTCCGTCCTCATTCAAAATTTCTTCTCTACTCTCATCTTTCTTTCTCAATTCTACGCATTCCTTCAACAAATGCTCTATCGACTCCTTTCTTTCACCACACATCCTGCATACTCTATTCCTATCCTCACTTCAATATTTATTCTCTCTTTCCTCATTTACACATCTAAACCTTGCTACTATCACTCTCTCTTTTCTACTTCAACAAATGCTCTATCGACTCCTTTCTTTCACCACACATCCTGCATACTCTATTCCTATCCTCACTTCAATATTTATTCTCTCTTTCCTCATTTACACATCTAAACCTTGCTACTATCACTCTCTCTTTTCTACTCTGTCTTCCTAGGTACTTAGGCATTTCTTCCGTTATTATTTTTTGATACTTCCCATTGTACCTAGACTCCCTAATTCTCGTTCATCTTTCCTGCACTTACACATCTCTATCTCTCTGCACTAATTCATCTGTCATTACTCTGCCTCCCTATCGCATTATTTCTATCTCCGCGCCTGCATACGCGTTTCTTTCGAAATATGCCTCCCTCTCTTTCCATTTTTTCCTATTTCTTTCCATTTTTCTTTCAAACACTCTTGCAGAATTCTGCACTCTCCTCTCTCTATCACGCTCTCCTCAAATCTTATTGCTCTTTTTTCTGCTTCTATTCTTATTCCATCTCTCTTTGTTTCCTCCATCACTATATACCCCGGTGTCTCTCTCTCTACTTTTAGCACCCATTTCAAATATTTTCCTTGCAAACCTTCTTGCTCTTTCCATGCCCATATTTCCGCTCCATACATCATCACACTTTTCACCAGACTATCAAACATCCTTACTCTTCTTCTAAAATCATGTCCAAATTTTCTCTCTCCTATTCCCCATACCTTTTCTCTCTCCTATTATCTTATTTGCTTTTTTCACAAACTCTCACATGTGCTGTTGCTGTGTTTCTTTCATTCATCACATAACCTAAATACTTAAATTCTTTCACTTCTCCATTTTTCTCTTTCTGCCATCTCCACTCATTTACTTTTCTCCTACCACCCCCTTTTCTGAACACCATTCTCTACATTCACCGTCAACTTTTTCCTCCTTATATATTTCTTTTTTTTCCTATCATTTCTTTCATACCTTTCTCCTCTCGTTAGCATCACCAAATCATCCGCATATGCTAAAGACCACACTTTTTCTTTGCCTACCACACACACCCACCCTTCCTGAACATCTCCTCTATATCTCCAATAAAAGCTGCAAACAGGCTGGGGCTTAGTGGGCAACCTTGTCTTACTCCCTTATAAGTCTTAAAACATTCACTCACCCTTTCATCAACTCTCACTCTACTTATCGTCTCTTCATATATCTCTTCTATTTTTGTTACCAGATGCTCATTTATCCCTCTCTTTCTCAAACATTTCCACAGTAAATCTCTTTCCACATTATCAAAAGCCGCCTTCAGGTCCACAAAAATGCATATATTATCTTATTAATTTTTCTTGGTGTACTGAACAATTCCTTCTCCAATATAACAGATGCAGCTCTATGTTGCTAACTTCATTGTCTTGGAGTTTGGCCTTTCAAGAGCACTAGGGCTCATGCTGCCTGTCTTACTGACTGTCTTCTTTGATTCCTGCAACTCTTGCATTTCTATTTCTATCATACTTTCATTCTCCTTTGGATTCATACCTTATATTCCAGTAACCTATTACATCGTAGGTTGCATCAAGTGGTGGTAGTAGGTTTCGTTTTTTTTTTCTGCGGCGAGTTGGCTGACTCTATAGTCGAACAGCCCATCCATTTCGTCGTCGTCGAGCTCGTCCAAATCGTGGGTGTTGACATCGACGTCTACCGTAAGTTCAGACAGATTTTCGCAGGATTGGCCATTGCAGGTTCTGCAAACAACTGAACAGTTCAAACTTGCTTTACTGCAGCTGCAAGCATTTCTGCATCTCTTCTTGCAACTACAGCAAATAATATTCAGCAGATTTGAGGGTGCTACTATTTCAGTATGGCCAGGCTGAAGCTGTTCTTGGCTGCAGCCTTTGTGAAAAGCTGGTAGCTCAGGTCGTTGAGGGTTTGACTGGACCTTTCCCCACCATACAGCTCAATGAGTATTTTCTCCCCGGCTTCAGCTACTTGGGCAGGTGTCGCAGCTGGATTAGAAAAAACTGCAGCTTTCTCTTTAAGTTCTACATGTTTCTGTAGTCTACATACTCGCCTGCAGTAACCACCACCTGAAAATCAGAGGTTTTTCTGATAGCTGTAGTGATGATTAGCGTGTCAGCATCTTCTTCTGCCTGAAAAACCGCAATGTGTTTGGTTCCAATCTCACCTCCAGCAGTTGGATGAATCTTTGTTTGTTTTTATCATTAGATAATTTTTTTGTTTTTTGTTAAACATTAACAGTGGTTGTTTCCTCAAATATCATCTCTGAAGAAGAATGTGCCTGAGCTCAGCGATTACATTCAAAGTTCTTTGTACTCTTTTGATCAGGCTCTACAGGGTAACCATCGGACAGCTATCAACACAAACGAGGAGTGCTTGGGCCATATAACTTTGTGAATGAGATGACCACCACCTACAACCACAAATTTAGTTTTTCATCATTAGGTTCCTATTGCTCATTATGTATCATCATTCCTATATTTATGTATATATCCTCTCCTTTCAAAATCTTAAATTGCATAAATGTTTACTTCACCGAATCATTTCAGACAAGTTATTGAACATATAAAGACATAAAGACAATTGATGAAATATGAAAATTAGCTTAAAATTTTTAAGTTTGGAAAATTTTACAAATTTTGAAAATCTGTATCTCGGAAATTATTAGAACACAGACCGGTTTTTGCCGAAAACGTGCTCCTTCATGGTCAAAATGGGTGAAAGACGAAAAAGTGTGAAAATTTAACAGTTTTTGGGATATTCAAAAGTGATCCGGGGGGCTGCCAAAAATTTGGATTTTGTATCTCAGTCACATCTCATACAAGAAAAAAAAAATGAAATCTACTACCACCACTTGATGCAACTTTTATTTAGATTTTATTTAAATTTAGTCCAGGCAATGGGGGTTTTTGATTGCAAAAGGTCGGACAGAAATGAAATTTGGTGGGATGGTAGACATAGGTCTCCTAATAGCACACCTGAGTTTGCGACCTCGGGGGTTTGCCGCTCGAAGGGTGGGGGGTGAAAATACTGTACTGCGACGCTTTTCTGAAAATAGCGCCGTTGTTGTAAGTGCTATCGAAAGAAGTTCAAGTAAAATATGTAGAGAACAAAATTGTGCATAATTTTAGTTCTATTCATTTTTTGTTTGCGACCAACAGTTTCCGTTCTACGGGGCGCCAAATTTTGGGGGTTGATTTGCAAAATCCAAAAAAATCAAATTTTCAGCGCGGATTACAACGAAGATCGACTTCAAATAACTTTGCAATTTGATGGATTTGTTTGCATATTACAAAAGATATGATTTTTGTGTGCTTCTCCCTACTACAAAATAGGTTCAAAAAATTTTATTTATCGGTTTTTTGGGTATAATTCGAAAACTATGTCTCCTACGTAAAAAATCATTGGAACAAAAATTAAAGTTGATAAAATTTCCTACAAAAATAACTCCTTAAGAAGGTACTAGGTTCAATCGTTCTCGAGATATTTGCCGATGAAAATCTAGTCCAAGCAAATTAGACTTTTTATAAGAAATAATTTATAAAGTATAGAAATTTTGGTTATGAACACAGCACGCACCCAAATAAAAATCCAAAAAGTTCTCACTTCCCCGGGGGGAGCTTCATCCATTTTTGTCCAAAAAACCGCTCCCGAACGTGACGTTATGAAGCCTTTCTGCCTTTTTCTTGTAAACCTTTTTTCTCCGTGAGAAAATGTTATAGGAGTAATATTTTCCATTAAATTCTGCATGAAATTGGTGAAGTCTCAAAAATTTGTCCACCCCCGTTTTTTGGCCAATAACAATTTATTGCTAATGTTTTGTTAAATATGGACCTTGTACAGAAAAAATCTGCTTTACAATTCGGTATCTATACATTTTTGCTCCCACTAGTGGTTTTTGAGATAATCGCCGCAAAAGACTGGAGTTACCTTCACGCTGAAATCTAAACTCATTTTCCAACGTCATTCATGAGCGGTAGGCGATAGGTAAAAACTTCATGAGATCAATTTTATGCAGTATTTAATGGAGAACATAAGTCCTATAACATTTTCTCATCGAAGTTACCGTTTACGAGAAAAGGCAGGAAAGCTTCATGACTTCACGTTCGGGAGCGGTTTTTTGGACAAAAGAGGATGATGTTCCCCCCCGGGGGAGTGGGAACTTTTCGGATTTTTATTTGGGTGTCTGCTGGGAGTTCATAACCAAAATTTCTAAACTTTATAAATTATTTCTTCTAAAAAGTCTATAGTCCTGGCAATGGGTACAAAAAAGGGGGTTTATGAAAATGGTAAACATCCACAAACTCGGAAAACATTGCTCTTTCAGAAAAAAATATTGCAGAATTATTTGAAGTTGATCTTCGTTATAATCCGCGCTGAAAATGCGATTTTGTTGGAATTTGCAAATCAAGCCCCAATTTTGAAGCCCCGTAAAACGGAAACTGTTGGTCGCAAACAAAAAATGAATAGAACCAAAATTATGCACAATTTTGTTCTCTACATATTTTATTTGAACTTTTTTTCGATAACACTTACAACAACGGCGCTTTTTTCTGAAAAACTTTGTCTGTATCTCAGATTTCCACATTTTTTCCACAGTTTTCAAGGTTTTAGTTTTATCGGCTCTTCAGTTTCTCAGATTCCCACAGACCTCTCTAGCTTCCCACTGTGTTACGCTTTTAGTTTCTCAAATTCTCAGGTCCCCACGTTCCCAGGGTGTCATTTTCTTAGGCTCTCAATTTAAATATAAACAAATATATCCATAAATTTGCTCAATTCGAAATATGCAATAATTAATCTATACGTCAATTAATTTATTGACTAAGCATTGACTTAGCCCTTAGCATATCAAACATGGGGGATTTGCAAATTTCAAATAACCCACTCTTTGGTTATGGCTAGGTCTATGCCACAAATTGTGAATTTTTGTTATGTATAATTGTATATATTTTTTTAGTTGTACAAATAATATTTTTGTCAAACAGTTGCATATTTTAGGGGTTTTTACGTTAGTTTTGAGTTACTAAATTTAAATTTCAATCACTAGTGACTAAAAGTGCAATACCATGACCAGTCAATGTCGATTAATGTCACTTCAAAAATATCTTTTATTATACCTGCATCAGAATCGCCATATAAAGCACGCCTGAGCGTGCGAATACAGGCGATTAAAGCACGGCGAGCTTTAAACGTTGTCAAGGAAATATAGGTATCATTATAACTTCATCAAATTTGAAATCTTTGCATATTCCTTCAGGTATGGGTCTTTTGACTTCGATGGTAGTATTTTGGATTCCGCTTGTTCGGCCAATGCTTCTATATCGGGTGAAATCTCGTTTTAACTCATTTTTCCTCGATTTTTGCTGACACAACTAAATGCAATGACAGACGTGGACGCGAGAAAAACGTTAACAATAATTGTCGTAACTAATGGCAATATTATTACGCCATTTCGATTTATCACGACAAAAAATATTTCTAAGTTTTTAGTGCTTAATTTGTTTCCAGTATTGCTGGTATAATAAAAAATAGCGTAAAGTATTCGTGGATAACTGGTCTTTAAAACACTTGCTCTATTTCGAGCACTCCCGGCTACGCCGTCGTTGTTATCCACTCATACTTTAATATACTATTATGGTTCGAAACTGTCAGAATTTTCAAATTTTCGCTTGTGTAAACACTGTCATGAAGTAATAAAAATGTCAAATAAACGTCACATTATTTTTATGGATTTTAAGCAATGTAAAGGCTTGCCGGGGTTGAACGATAAAACGTTGTATTACACTCATTCCTGTGTAGATTGTGCGCTCGTTTCAATCGTGTTTTTTTAAACCCCTAGTGCCGGAAAGTCCCCAATTTACACAGGAACTAATATAATGCTATCAAAGATCCTTTGTTCTTGAAAAATTACAACTATTGGACAAAACGTCGTATCTCACACATGACAGAAATATCATTGGAAGCTCGTGAGATGTGTATCACTCCTGTTATCGTATATCAAAAATCTCACTCGCAGACAATGAAGCATTTCTGTCACTTGTAATACGGGGTGATTATAAATGATGTATATAAATATATCAAGTTGGCTTTGGAAAATGTTTAAGCCGCTTCATTGAAATGCACAATATTTACTGGTAAATTGTTGGTTGCCTGCTAATTAATTAAAATAAGCGGCAAATGGTCCGAATCTACTATTTTCATCAGAAGTCGTAATACTCGTACTTTTCACGACGCGTTCCTGTTTTGATTTTTTTACTGTTTTATTCTTAACTTAATTATTATTTACCATTCGTCAAGGGAAATCATACTGGTCGACTATTTGCGCATGATACTGGCAATTTATCTCTAATTATTTTTATTGGTCGCACATTTTATAGTTGTCGAATGAAATAAGTAAAGGGAACATTTATTGGTGACTCGGTGTGGGCCGTAAACAGGGAAGTTGATATCTCGAGGACCGCCGAAACGGCTTTATGATACGTTCATTTATTTACGAGATAACGAAAAATACACACCGACGAAATTAACCGTGTGATGCTCGATTCCTTGATGACGCCAGTGATTTCCCCTAGGAGAAAAATTAGTCCAAAAAATGTTTTTACTGCTTCCATCTCAATAAGGCTTCAATTACGAAAATTGTGTTTTTAAGTAACTCGGACTTTATATTACAATGCAGTTATTACATAAAAATATTGGTAACTGAATGCTTGTACAATGACATCATTATAATAACAGTTACAGTTTTAATTACAATTAAAAATATTATATCATCATGCTTTTTGTAGATATTTGAAGAAGTGTTCGTTTCGTTGCGTAATCTATTTACTTCTTATGCAAATTACTATTTTTCCCATATAAAAAATATCTGTTGTGACAATCGCAGGGTCCATACTGCGGATCTGGTAAACAACGAATATGAAATTTCGGGTCTGAACATGATAAACCGAGAGGTGGAAGAGGGAGGGTGAGTTTGGAAGTTTGGTAATCGGTCGTGCGAGACGTCCGCGTCAAACACACCACTTACTGGTGCATACGCAAACGGTACATTAGTAAAATGTACTGAAAACGTGACTGGAATACACAATAATCAAACTTCCACATGGAATAATCTCCCCAATAAGCCCCGAATTCGAAATGCACCTACACAATAAAAATGGGCTAAAGGTTTTTAGTTTTACGTTTCACCACGAGTTGCTGTTAGTGGAAATTTTAGAAGGATAATGCAACTGAGCCCGTGTATAAAAGTCTCACTTCCGTAATGAATAACAATATATTTACAAAACACAAATATTTACCTCATGCCTGACACAAGTGACCATTCAATTTTCATGTGGATTTTTTGTTTTACACATTGTTCTACACATTTTTGTATAATTTTAAAATAAATTGTGTGTGCAGATTTATGTTATTTTGATCACAAAAGCATAAAACGCCAGACTGTTCGAAACCAAATCTTGTATTGCTACAGATCATATTTCTAACTGAAAATTTACAACTTAGGCAAGCTATGCAGGGCCACATAAACTGTAGAAGCTGCGTTGGCAAAATTGAATATTGTATATTTTAAATACTGCAGACATATCGTGTAGAAGCAGCATGTACAAATGCCGATTGCTGCCAAATGTATGTATAGTTTTATTACTTTACGAACTGTAGTATTACATAAAAGCGAGTGATACGATTGCCTATAAACTAAATCAACTTTACGGAATTTTTTTGTTACTTCTAAATGATGGTATCAAGAAAAATCGTGCAAAAGTTTCCTTTATAATCTTAAAGCTTCGCACGGTGATTTTATTGTATTATTTTATTTAATACTTCACACGGTGTTTTTATTTTATTATTTTATTTAATAGGGAATGTAATTTTGAAAAAAACCGTTTCTTAGTTGGTGCTTACGTGGTAAAATAAGTAAGTGTGCAAAATTTCATTGCAATTGGTTCAGTGGATCCGGAGATTTCGTGATGAGTGAGTCAGTCAGTGAGAGTGGTATTTGGATTTTATAACAATAATGATTCTATACCTGTGACAACCCGTAACACAAAACTCTGGTCAGTTTTGACAAAGTTTTATTAACTTCCTTCACTTATTGTCTCGGCCACGACAACAACTGCCCGCTTCTTACAAGAACAATAAAATAATCCGTAAAAAAAACTTATATAATAGCGGGTCCGCTTAGGGTCGTACGATTTTCAGAATACCGGTCCCCACATCCCTCCCTCTCTTTTTAAGCGAAGAGGTTTCATTCTGGCCGTAGAAACTGGTACTTTGGTTGTTCGGAGATCATTGAGAAACCTCTTGATCTTCCTTCGTCAGTGTTTTCGGACTAACAGGATCTGGTTGATTGTTATGGTAAATTATGACCCCAAATGACTTACGTGACGTCTCATCATTCGTCCTTCTGCTTCCAAAAATGCTTTGTTTCCCATCCTTCCAATGAATTCGTAAGGCATTTTGCCAAAATTGGTCATCAGCTTATGTAGGAATACATTTTTCACAAGGACTTTAAACTCCTCTTTGATATCGCTGATAGCACTATTTGCACATGCCTGGTCTTCTCGTATTTTCCGCTAGAGATTTCCCGGTTTATTTTATCGATTTCTTCTGAAATTGGTCCCGACTTCATTAAATCTAGAGCCAAAAATTACCAGGAGCCTTTTGGGAAACGGTGTCTTAGCAAGGGTTTCGGGTATTATGATTTTAGTTCCTCGAAGCAGTACTGGCCCGATATGTGTCGATTCCCAACGAACCGATAAATATGAAGTTACACTATTCTTTTCCCAAAATCCTTAGCCTCTTTTAGGAGTTGGTTGATAAATCGATTGCAAACGTAAGACCCAACGTTCGATTGGGGCTGGAGGTTTCACCGATGATTTAATTATTGCCTTCAGTGGGTTATGGTCACCAATTAAAAATATAATCAGAAGAATGTCGATGAATCAAAGTGGAGTAAATTTAAATTAAAATTTTAATATATTCAAGTCGAACTCCACAAACTTTAATAAACGTAAAATTACAATTGAAACAGGGCTGATGGGAGTAGTGTTCTGCCGAAACAATTCGCCTTGAATATATTTAAATTTTAATCAAAATATAATCCCGACCAGTAATAGTAAAATGTTCAACCAACGCCAAACTTTCTTTTTCTGTCTGTGAATATCGCCTTTAAACATCAGACTTTTACTCGCATTAGAGACGACACTTGGTATATTATTATGTCGTCTTCACTGATTAGTACTGCTCCCAACGCTATAGGAATTGCGGATCAAAGTAAGCCAGGGTTGAAAGTCGTTGAAGTTGACAATGATGTTTTTAGTTGATTGAAGCACAACTGAAGCTGACCATTTTGACGTCCTGTTTGATTAAATTTCTGAGGGGTTCCGTCAGGGTACCAACATCCTGTATGAATTTGCCAAGATATGTTACTATAAGCCCAAGAAACTTCTAACTGATGTAAAGGCATTTGTCTTCATTCAGCAACACCCCTCGTGTTTTCAACACTCTTCACACGACTCTCTTAAGCTGTTAGGACAATTGGCAAATATGCCTTCGAAAATCCTTTGAAAAATTTCAGGATCTGAGTTCACACCGACAAGCAGTCGTTTATGTATATCTAAACATACCCCGCTGAGTAATAAACATAGTAATTGGATTAGTCTTTTTTCCAATTCTAGTTGGATTTGCGTTCTTTTTAAGTAAATTTCCTAAAAGTATCGTGCGTTACGCAATTTCGTCATAACGGACTTAAACGTTGGCAGTGGGTAATTCTCTGGTCTGTTAGCCTCATTGGCTCAACGCATATCGACACAAATACGTATGTCTCCCTCGTATTTGAAGATGATGACAATTGGTAACACCCATTCGCTTGGTACTTCAACTTTTTCAATGATGACACTTTGGAGGTCTTCTAGAAGTTTGCGGTCTACTTGCGCTTCGAGAGCGATTCGTATTCGGCGAAGATGCTGCTGTACTAGTCTGACGGCTGAATCGATACACCTTTTACCCCTGAAAATGCAAGAATTTTTAAACGTTTTGCAGTCTCACGACCAATAAGTGAGATGTTTCCGTTTGGCATGACGTAGACTGAAGCAATTATCTCAAATCGTCCATCTACGGGTATCGTGAAAACTTGAGGTGAAAACTTGTTTAATTGTTAAGTTTGATGCATATGGTTTTAGTGTGCTTTCCGGGCATTCCACCTCGCAGCGTTATTTTTATGCAAAAGGTCCCAATCCTTTTCCGTGGTCACATTACTCGTGACCCTGAATCAATGAGCATTGTTATCTGAACGCCTCCCACAAAACACCTAATGATCTCGTCATACTCTTTGACTGGTTATTCCTGCAGCTTGTCTATTTGAAAACAAACGAAACTGCTTTAGTTATAGTCGTGTTCAGCTAGCCTTTCTGGAGTGTAGTTAAAATTTAACTTAATGTAGATTTGGGCTAGTACTTGCGAAACCTTTGGTTCTGAACTTCAATGCAAAATGACAAAGCTTTACAACTTCTTCTAGGGAGGGTCCTTTTCCAACAATTTGTTCCTAAGCTCTACTAGGGCTCAGCAATCGCTTACCTTGTCCTTTATATTTAGTTCCGTGGCCTCCTTTTCGCTCCGTCCGAATGAACACTTGTTGGCTTACTGTAGTAGTAGATTAGGTGTTGAGGGGTGTGAGGGAATTGGCTCCCCTCACTGACAGTTAGACCACACCACGGGCCCATTGTGTCACCCCCTCGTGTCCCTCATTCCTGTCTCTCATGCAGACATTCGACATTGTCAAAAAAGATTAGGATGGTTCCAGGCGAGGTACACCTCATGGGGCCATGTCTCCCCCAGTATGGACTTTCTGGTCGAGGCGAAAGCCGGACATTCCCGTAGGATATGTTCGACAGTCTCGTCCTCCTCCACGTTTGGTCTTTACCACGCCCATCACGTGGAGGTGTTTCTTTAGTCTGCAATGTCCGGTCCAGATGCTTACCAAAAGGCGGAGTCTGTCCCTTGACAAATGCAGACAGGACTTTTAAAGCAAGGATTTTTTTTATAAAAATTTTGCTTTGTCTGCAGCCTGTTGTCGTTTCCCATCTAGCACATTGTCTAAAATGGGTGTCAGTTTTGATCAGGTTTGAGAGGTAGCGGTTGGCCGGTCGGATGGGCGGATAGGTACCATCCGGTGTTCTTATCGCACCCTGTCGAGGCAGCTCGTCGGCCTTCTCATTCCCCTCATTACCGTTATGTCTTCGAACCCACCTTAGCTCAATGACATTGTTTAGTGCTATTCTCGACAATGCTAGATGGCAGTCATGTACCACTTGAGAGGTAATCCTGTCACTGGTCAGAGCCCGCAGAATATTTCTCTCCACTTTCGGGTTTGAGTTGTTTAAACAGGTGTCGCTCAAAAGTCAAATTTTGTTGCGGAGAGAAATATTCATTCAATGTCTCGATTAATGTCATAAGGACATCATTCTGTGTTTCTGGATCGTATTCTTCTCTGGCGTCGGGAATTTTATGCGCCACCTCTTGTAGTAAGTCCCGTCCAGATGGAGCAAATTATTTCCACATTACATTACGTTACCGGATTTCCAAAGGGCCTCCGCGTCCAAAAAAAAAGGTCCCTGAGCGAAGTCATTTTTACCATTCCTTCCTCAACAACGCCATGGTATCACATAAAAATTGTTTAGTACTTGTATATTCCATTTCCCTGAGTCTTCTTGTCTTCCGGTACATAGTGGAGTGCCAGTCTCGCTTACATGGATCACCTGTAGACCTTTCAAATCACAAAGCTAGACTTTTCAGGAATGAAAGCTAATGCCCTAAATAAATTAAAGATGAATGCGTTAAAACATCGTCCTGTGTAAAAAAGTTGTTCAAAATTTCCGAGTTTTTGATATAGTGAATTATGTACATTTTCTGTAGCTTTTTGGCCAAAAATAAATGAGCAGTTTTTGCAAAAGGATTGAGTTTCCTATCTTGTAACAACTCTTTTTTCTCGACTTTACGTCCCCTGAAAATTAATTACTTTACGCGATTTTCGCCGTTTCTCACCCGTTATTTCCAAATCTAAGCTCTAAATAAAAAAAATTATCTTGTAAAATTATTGTCCTATTTATTGTGCCTCCGACAGTACCACGTTCATATTTTTGTCTTAAATTTCGGATTCGCGGAACCGGGCGGCAAAGCACAGATCCCCGTTCACCCTCTCTGTCTCCTCTGCGTCCATAGCGCATCGTAATTGCATCTCAGGCAGGTCTTTAAAAATATTCGGAACTGGCTGACCCGGCGAACTTTGTATGGCCTAAGAATCAATAAATAATTAAAATTTAAATATATTTCTAAGTCGAACTCCACAAACTTTAATAAGCGAAAAATTACAAATGGACATTTTTATCGTCATTTTTCTGGTTCAATAAATAATGTTGTTATAGTAGCCTCAAGCTTAAATTGTCACGGGGTTGGGAGGGGAAATTATGCAGGGCCAACTTATTTATGAACGTCCTAAACTGGTTCTGAAATAAACATTCTACTCTTGATCGACTTTTCGGCGAAGATATAAAGGAATGGTGACAGGACCGTATTGCCAAAAATGTAAATTGAGTTGATCACTTCCCTCAGTACGTGTAACAAATTCATATTTTACTGTTCAACTTTAGAATACATTAAAAGTGCAAGCCTTAGAAAACATATTCTGGACCAAATAAATAAAAACAAATACCTCACTTTACCTAGTAATAATTCATAACAAAATATTAAATACGTGTCTGAAGAACGGCGCGTGCCGCCGTACAGAAACCCCGTCTTGCAATCGAGTCGACCAGTTGCAACAAGACAATCAAAACCGGTTAGAGTCCATATGGTATCGGTTACGACTTACTTGTTCCGCAATGTCTCGATTCCGATAAAAAATTCGTGACAATTTAAGGTTGAGGCTACTATATCTCTTTAGCTGAATCAAATTCAGTTGTTTTATCAAAGGATAATGCACACAACGCCATCTACTGACATTATCGGAATCAGCATACAAAGCCATGTTCATTTTTGTCATGTATCAAATATGGCGTTCTATACGGATTCCATACAAAATGTATGAGAAAATTTTTTTCGTTAATTTTTCCTCTGTTTTAATAGTTATTCGCCCACGAAAAAAGTCGAGTCAATCCGTTCTCAAGATATCATCAAAAAATTTGTATGTGGAGTCCACTCTCGCAACAGAAGTGAAACTTTGAAGGTTACGCATTAAAAATAGATTTTCATTTTTAAAGTCCGGTACGACAAATTTTGGTGGCCGGCGTTATTTGTTATTGTTGCTCTGTACCAGAGGTACTCTGTTATTGTCGTTTCCCTGTGCCAAGCTCCCCGCCCCTTGTAGTGTTTCCAAAGTTTTGATAGTTATTCTGCTAGGGGGGGCGGAGGCAAATCCAACAAATTAAAGATCATAAAAACCAATCAACCGTACCTAAGGGAGCCCCCTGTCCATGTTTTCATAGTTATTCTGCTATTCAGGCCGGGGCGGAGACAAATCCAATAAATCAAAGATCATAAAAATCGGTCCGGCCGTTTTTGAGTTATAAACCAAAGGGTGCTCCCTGGGCCCCCATGTCTATGTTTTGATAGTTATTCTGCTACTCGGGGCGGAGACAAATTCAACAAATTAAAGATAATAAAAATCGGTCCAGCCGTTCTTGAGTTATAAAACCAAGGGTGCCCTCTGAGCCCCCATGTCCATGTTTTAATAGTTAGTCTGCAATTCGGGGCGGAGACAAATCCAACAAATCAAAGATAATAAAAATCTGGTCCAGCCGTTCTTAAGTTCTAAACCCAAGGGAGCAACCTGAACCCCCCTGTCCATGTTTTGATAGTTATTCTGCTATTCGGGGCGGAGACAAATCCAACAAATCAAAAATTATAAAAATCGGTCCACCTGTTCTTAAGTTATAAACCCAAGGGGCCCCCTGTCCATATTTTACTTCATAAGACCCATCCTCGAACTTAAAAGAGTATTTAAAAAAAAATTGCTAAATTGGTTCAGCCGTTCTCAAATGATGGCGTGACCAAGGAAAATAGAGATTCATTTTTATTGACGAGGCTCACTTTTACAAAACAGGATATGTAAACTCGCAAAATATGCGAATTTGGTCTGCAGAAAACCCCCATATATTTGTCGAGATCTCTATGCATCCTGGAGTGTGGGCAGCAATCAGCGGTAGGAGAGTAATAGGCCCAATCTTTTTTTAAGGTAAAGTAAAAAAAGTATCTAAAACATACTGATAATAATATAATTTCAACTTAGGTAACATAAACGCGGTTCGTTACCAAACCGAAATCTTGCAGCCTTTCTTCGAAGCATTACATGATGATGAATTGCAAGAAGGGTATATGCAGCAGGATGGGGCAACAGCTCATTGGACAGTAGGACCAATTACTTTATAAAAATAATACGAGAATATTTTGATGATAGGGTAATTAGCCGCAACACAAATATTCCAAGGCCCACAAATGCTCCAAAATGTCTTGAACGGATTTAGAAGAAGAGTTGTGCTTTGTCAAGAAGCAGAGGAAGGGCGTTTTGAACGCCTTATCTAATAAAGAGTTCTTCGTTTGTGTTTCATTTTTGATGTTTTGTTTGTTGGTAATCGTTGAGGGATATCCAGTGGCAGGAGTTCAGGCACGGATGTCACGCGGTATGGGTACAAATTTAACTCCTTTTTGAGAATGGTCCGGCACGTCTCAACACAAATATGGACCTGTTGAGATAGACGGAAAGGAAGAAAGTTCGAGGTTCCTCCACCATAATTTGTTCAATATCATCAAGAACATGTGCAGTTCTTTTTGTTGGCCGTCCAATTCCGGGTTTTCTTGTTAAGGATCTAGTCTCACGAAATAATTTTACACTACGATTGAGACACGTCGGTAAAGCTAGCAGGACCAAAGTCGAAAAAACAGAAATTAACCACATGAGAATTTAAGGCTATTTAAGGCTATTTAAGGCTATTTAAGGCTAATTTAATGCCAAAGATTTAATTTTATTGCTCTCATAGTTTTCGTAGAAATTATGGCTCTGCTGGCTTGACGTCAAGCTAGCAGGACCATGAGTTAAAATTTGGTAAAAATTGAAAAATAACCACATATTATTTTAAAGCTATCTAAAGACTAATGTAATGCCAAAGCTTGACGTCAAGCTAGTAGGACCATGACTTTAAAATATGAAAAAAATCTAAAATTAGCCCCATGGGAATTTAAGGCTATTTAAAGGCTAATTTAATGCCAAAGACTTAATTTTATTGCCCTCGTAGTTTTCGTAGAAATTATGGCTCTGCTGGCTTGACGTCAAGCCAGCAGGACCATGAGTTAAAATTTGGTAAAAATTGAAAAGTAACCACATAGGATTTTAAGGCTATTTAAAGGCTAATTTAATGCCAAAGAATAAATTTTATTGCTCTTAAGGTTTTCATGGAAACAATTTCTTGTCAGCAGTTTTCCCTGAATACCTACCAATATATATAATTTTTGTTTTGTGACACGAGTTCCTTCTAAAGTATCTGTTAAGACAAGTTTTACCTTTTTGTTTGACGCATTTTGGAGAAAGATCGGCTTTATTAAACCAAAAGAATTAAATTTGCTGTAGAAAACCCTCTGGTAAAGCTTAAAAGTTTTTAAAAGCAGGCTTTAAAATCATTAAAATTAAACCTTTTTAATTTCTCGGTTAATTATTGCTTTTTATAATATTTTAAAGCAATGATCCTGCTAGCTTGACGTGAAGCTCTAAGGGCCTTAATTTCGAGAAAAACCTCGATTTTATTATCTTTGGCATTAAATTAGCTTTTAAATAGCCTGAAAATCCTGTGGTTATTTTTTTAATTTTCATCTAATATTAAGTTAAATAATTTCTACAAAAACTATAAGAGCAATAAAATTAAGTCTTTGGCATTAAATTAGCCTTTAAATAGCCTTAAAATCCTATGTGGTTATTTTTCAATTTTTACCACATTTTAACTCATGGTCCTGCTAGCTTTACGTCAAGCCAGCAGAGCCATAATTTCTACGAAAACTATGAGAGCAATAAAATTAAATCTTTGGCATTAAATTAGTCTTTAAATAGCCTTAAATTCTGATGTGGTTAATTTTTGTTTTTTCGACTTTGGTCCTGCTAGCTTTACCGACGTGATTGAGACATTCATTAAAAGATTTGTAATCTACCGTAAATTTCTGGAAACTGGGTTTGAAATTCTTCGAAACGGTCATGAGTGGAATAAGACCATTCTCCATGTTTTCTTCACCCGTTCCGGAAATAACTTTCAACCATGAATGTTTTTTGTTGAAGTGTAAAAGGCATTTTTCGACAATTAAAGAAGTGCAACTTTAATTTTTGACACTTTAACATTGACATTGGCTACCACAGATTTTGGCTACGACGTGCCGAATGTGAACCGCTTTTGTTTCATGGCAATCTTGACCAGATTTTTATTTAGACACCCGATAGATTATTATTATGTCTACATTCTGTTTAATATATTCGATAATTTTGTGAATGACAATATTCAGATGGGAATTTAAATATCGGAAAAGAATCATTCTTAGATGTATTTCTGTTGTAGTCATTGGAAACTTTGGAAGGAATAAGTACCTATTAAAGTTATTAGCCTTTTTGGGTGGATAATTTCGATACAGCTTTCAAAATAACACTTATTTTTTTCAATAGGAATTAAAAAAACATCGTTAAGAAATGCCTAATAAGAGACTACTTTAGGCTACAAAATTGACCGATTAGGTTATTCTAGATCGATAAAAGCTTTTAATGGAAACAATAAACAGATAAAATAAACGAAAAAAAAAAATCTATAGTGAAGTCCACACATTTTTATTTCAAAAAATCTCATTTAAACAAATATTTGATCATACATTTTAGGAAGTTCGACACGCCGGTTTTAGATTGTGTTTTTTACGGCAGTCACATTACAATACGTGCTTTATTGTTAGGAAAGCTTTATTTCAATAATACTGTGCATTTTCCAATGGCTTTTAACATAGAGAGATTACGTAGTTACAGGGACAATTTTCAGCGTTTAAATATTTGTCCACGGGAATATAGCATCAAAAAAATTAATTGCGAATTTCTTTTAAATAGGACTTGAAACCCGGTGACATGAGTGCAGCTTCTATTAAGCCCTATGGCGCCCGTTTTCATTTTGATTCAGTATAAATCTCCAACATTAAAAACTGCAACAACGCAATTGAAGGATTGCAGAGAAAGGCATTGAAATCTCATGTTATTCGACGTTTCTATCCCTTATGCAAATAGCAAAAACCAGATTCAAGCATTTTCAAACTCGCTCTCAGATGCATCTTCTAATTTGCGTTAACCCCAAAAGTCGGTGGCGTAGGAAAGCTGGTAGTTTACGTGCAGACCCCAGAGTCCTAGAGCGCTACAAGTACTAAAATATTGATGCCGCATGTTATATATGCAACATCGGTACGGGTTATAAAACTGGCTGCTATTGGCCATATCTTAGCATTACGCCCCAGCCGCAAGTCTCTTCGCCACACGGCACGCGCTTCATCCATCCACCGGGAAAAACAATTTCTTTTCGAGCTATCCCCATCTCTCTAACCTTGCCCTTTGTAATAGAATCTAACAAAACACAGTTTAAAAATAATAACCATTCACTAATTGAATATACGAACGTAAAACTGGAGAATACACACTAATTATTATCATTTAACATTACAGCTAATTCAATTTAGGGAGGACATAATTCGTTTTCTCACGGTACCAGCATTGTTAAGTTAAAATTTTGCTGTTTTGGGAACGGTACACGTTCCAAAAAATTTTGCTGTATGTTTTAAATCTCAATATTTCCACTCGTATTAAGATCAGGAATATTTTCGGTTCAAGATGGACAGGAAAGCTAAGATCAATAAAATTTAGAAGCAATGGTCACATAAAATAAATAAGACCGTTTATCAAAGATTAAACCATTAATAGGCATTGAATCACTGCTAAAATGTTTAAAAGAAGATATCGTATTTAATGCATATCTAGTGGGAAAACTCTTGACATTAAGCGGATCCAGTGTTTCAAAGTTTAAAAGTTTTTCTTAAACTTCAGTCAGTTAACACTTCAGTTGACACAGTTTACAAAGCTGGCATATACATCAGAGACTTCTGCAAGAAGGCATCATGCAAAACATATAATATTATATAACATAAAATAGTAGATTAAAGATTATATTATTTACGAACAAAGTGAGTCCAGGCGAAGCACATAATGCGACTTATGCTCTGAATAATATATATACTATTTTATCCGCAAACGTTTAAACAATAATTTTAGTCGCGTCAATAAATACATAAAACAGGCAATCTTCGGAAGTCCTCAAGAACAGCTCGGATTTTAATGATTTTTTTGTTGAATGTTTGTTTTTATATATTATTTAAAATCAGAAACCTTTTGAAGTGGGGAAATAATTATTTATATTGTTTAAACACTATTTATGATATTTATATAAAAAAATCAGTCTTTCATACAGTACTTATTCTACAAATAATATACGAAAGTAAATTATAATAGTATATTATTTAATGAGCATATAATGGTGGCTATTATACACGAGAATGGAAATTAAAATACGAGCCGCAGGCGAGGATTTTAACCATTCGGGTGTATACTAGCCACCATTATATGCGAGTGAAATACGACGTTTTATCTACAACTGCACTTTTAGAATTAAAATTAGAAATTAAACCTTGTTAAAAACTTGACGTGGAGAAAAAATGTCAATATTCATTATTTCATGGCCAGTTAATAATAATTCTTAAAAACCTAGCCTGACTGTCGGTGTCCAATAGACCTAGTTAAGTATTCATAAGTTACATGTATAATACGTAAATTAAATCAGTTCTAGATAAAGAAATAAAGAAAGAATAGAACAAACCTTGTGAAAAACTCGACGTGGAGAAGAAATGTCAACAGTTGTCAATATTCATTATTTCATGGCTAGTTAATAATAATTTTTAAAAACCGGGCCTGGCTGTCTGTGTTTAATAGACCTAGTTAAGTATTCATAGTTACAAGTATAATACGTCAATTATTATTCAGTTGTAGATAAAATTATTATGAATTGTGGATTATTTATTTTAAACATTTATAAAAAAATAATTAAAAATTGTTCATCAATAAAATTTGAGGATTTCTCTCGATTTCCATGGGATTCCCTGGTTAGATCCTGATTTTTTGATAATGGAACCACCTTAAGAGTATACCCTTTCAAATAAAAGAAGAACTTTGTAAAGCGGTCCATAATTGACAACTTTTGTCGTCATTGTGAAAACTGATTAAGAAAAACTTTGTTGACTTTGTTGACGAAACATCTAATATCGAGGGAGAAGAGCCAAAATTTATTGTGGATGTGTCAAAGTGAGCGCAACTTTAAGTCCTTCTTGAAAAGTACGTGCAATCGGCAAGTAACGCTAACCAAATAATTTTATAACGCTAATTTACTGTTCACTAAAAAAAAAGTTTTACTTCATTTTTGTGGCGCAGCCACTCCCCAGTAAACACAACCACGTGAGAAAAACGTAAAAAGAGACGAGTACCAACGGTTGTATAGACGTTACGATGTCGCTGACTTCAACGTTACTTTCGACGTGTAAATATGACGTGTTTATAACGTCTAGTACAACACGTTTTTTTTTTACGTGATTTTACCACGTTTTTAAGACGTACTGATTTTCCGTAAACAAAACAACGTGAAAAAAAAACGTAAAACAAACGAGTACCTACCAACCGTTGAATAGACGTTACGATGTCGCCGAAATCAACGTTACTTTTAACGTGTAAAAATCACGTGTTACAAACGTCTAATAAAACACGTCTCTTTCAGGTGTTTTTACCAGGTTGACAAGACGTCTTGATTTTCTGAATTAAACGTCATTTTCAATGTCTCAACAAAACGTTCTGTAAACGTATTTTAAAGATATTATAAAATACGTCTTTTTTAGGTTATTTTAGGAAATAAGTATATTAAAAAAGTGTTGTTTTTCATGACATATATTTATTATAAAACAAACAAAAAAAATTGTTTTACAAAAGTTCAAATCTATTATAATGTGTAAAGCTGAATAGAAAATATGAAAATAATAACTAAAAACTATAATATTAACTATGTACTACTAATATTATAAACTAAATATATAACTTTAACTATAATTATTATTATAAAAAAAAACTAAAATAATTATTATGGGCTAATTGTTTTAATTAAATTAAATCATTTTTTTCATGACTCGGATTGTGTGTTGCTCGACGTGGTGGGTCAGTTTTGCCTCGAGTTTTGCCAATGTTTGCAGTACAGTTGCCTCAAAATCTATAAGAAATAACTATAAGTAACTATAAAAAAATCCTTACTAGGTATATGATTGTCGTAAATGATATAAAATGACACAATTTACCAGGATATGTTGAAGCTGGAGAAAAAGCTGACATTGGCTTTGTATAAAACGTCGGCGGGGTACAGCAAAAATCCTCTCCAAGGTTTACAGTTCGACGCCGCTTACTATCAAAAAGAGACTCATCACCAAAAACTTGCTTTCTTGAGAGACTTTCCACTGATGAGTTGTTTCCTTTCCCCAATCTCCTTGATGAGGTTGTTGGTCTTTTTATCGTCTGTGTCATAATCCTCTGCAAAGAAGCTCAAAAGTTAAAAAAATATTTAATTAGAAAAATCATAAATATAATATCATTTATTATGTATATACCTGTCTTAAAATGAATCTTAAAGCCTTGTAAGAAGGCCAGGTCGGTACACTTTCGGAATAAATTTAAATTCTGGTTTAGTAATATGCATAAAAATGTATATTTATTTACTACTTTTAAATAAAATACTGTACTACTTACCTTTAGGACTTTTGGAAGCTACACAAATTTTAAAACTTGGTAAGGCAAACGAAAACGAAACGAACTGCACGATTTCAGACGAAAAATGAAAATGAACAAAATCGAACTAAGCAATGGCCAAGCACAGATGACACATCTGGAAAGAATTCCTTGGTTTCGTTTCGTTGGGGGGGCAAGGCAATAAAAAAAGCTGTAAATCACGTACAATTTTGTGTCTTGGAAGCAGCATGTTTGTTTGTCGCCAAAACAAATTCGATAAGGCAGAAATTTTCATTGATAATACCATTGAATATCAATACTCTAACCACTCTAACTAGAGTATTGATATTCAATGATAGTGCTGATTTAAACGTTTGGTTATTATTTATTTTCGACAATAAAATTACGCTCACGTCGTCGGTTCCTCAACCTTCAGCCCCCATCATAAACCAATATCCGTTCTTCTAAAAATTCCAGCCTCTATTATACCTGCTTTCAATTTAGTTTTTAAAAACTATTCATTCTCTGACCAACACTAAACTCTTCTCCGGTCAAAGACACTCTCAAAAGAGATTCGTTGTTTTATTTTTAATCTTTTCGCTGGTGTTCTGACACCTTCACTTACTTCGCAGCGTTTCACATTACCAAACTTTACCAATATTTATTAATTTCGTTGATTAACCGTAATAATTAATGATCCTAAATTTTTGTTTTCAACTTTAACAAACACATTTAAATTAATATTTGTAAGTACCCATCTACTTTTAATCAGTTTTCCCTAAAACACCAAAAACAATTTTTATTATAAATACCGACGCACGTTTCGCCAACAATGTTGGCATAATCAGGGTGAGGAGTGAATCGGAAAACTGATTAAAAGTAGCTACCTACCACCAAAAGTATTCCAGACAATTGTTTTGTTTTTGAATAATTATATGAATTCTCAAAGAGCGATTGTTCATCTCTATTGCGAACTAGGCGGGCGAGATGATCCTAAAACATTTCAACCACAAGAAAACGTCAAACTTTACAAGGTTGTTTGGGTAAAATTTGGAGTGCCAAATGTTTACAAGAGCTAACTTAGTTGTTACCATGTTTCGTAAAAATTATTAAAGAAATGCTAGCCTTACTAAATATTTATATTGTATTTAATGTGATTCAAATAATAAATGTACATATGTTTTATAGTTTTATAACCCGCAACAAACAATTTACAGTGGCTTCTTAACTTGGCACAAAAACCGCCCATATGGAATCTGTAAAAGACGCCAATGGAATGCGTTCTTTTGTCGTACATAAATTAAATATAATTATATGTGTATATAAACACGTGAATTTATTGTAAAAATTTCACGAGAAATTAATGTCAGAACTGAACGTCAAAATTACTTATATTTTACCCACATTAATTCCTTTCTATGCTTCTATATCGGGTGTCAAAACTAAAATTTGTACCCCCCAAAAATTCCAATTTCGAAAGCCTCAGAAGAAAACGCTCGAACAGGTCAATTTGTTATCAAGGGGGACCTAATTGTACCAAACTTTCAAGTCTTAGATCTCACCCCTTGAGCCAGGGGAGCCACCCCCTTAAAAAATTTAAACGGCATGGGGGGTCGTGTGATACATCATTTTAAAGCTTATTCAATTATCTATCCAGACCTATATTTATCGATTCCTTTCTACAAAAAAAAAGCATAAATTCGATATTTTCCAAATCTACATAAAATACTCAACTAAAGTTTGTACCCCTCAACAATTTCAATTTAGAAAGACTCAGAATAAAACGCTCGAACAGGTCAATTTTGTTATTAAGGGGGACCAAATTGTACCAAACTTTCAACTTTTAGATCTCACCCCTTTAGCCAGGGGAGCCACCCCCTTAAAAAAATTAAATGGCATGGGGGGTCGTGTGATACATCATTTGAAAGCTTGGGAAAATGGGAAAACCAAAAATATTGTTTACCCGACTGCTCTAGAACAATAAGGAAAAAAAATTAAATAAAGTACATATTCCAAAATACTGTTTACTAAAAAGAATGTGTTTTATTATTTGTACGTTTGGCTGTTTCTCTGTTCCGAATAGACACCGGTCAACGGATCGATACGCAATTTTTACCACAAATCAAATAATAAGTATTCGTCAAGAGGAGTGTGTAACATGAGCGTAATTCCATCTGGATCAGTTCAGTGTTTACCCATCGTGATTTACCTGTTTGTTGCACCGTTTTTTACTTTAGTTTACTTTTTACAGCTAGTATTATATAAAAATTGTATACATACAAATATGGAAAGCAGGAAAGAAATTGTAGGAAGTAAATTCTTGAATTCTATTTAATACATGTATTAGGTACTGTTACGACCAAAATTGGCGTAAGGTTCTCTGTCAAGGTTGGAGTGGGATCAAGGTTACAATAAAAATTCGCTTTTATCCCACAAACTCTATAATGTAAATTTAACAATGGAAAAATGAAATTGAATAATTCTAATATATAAAAATTTCGTGTCACGGTGTTTGTGGTCAAACTCCTCCGAAACGGCTCGACCGATTTTTATGTTTTTTTTTTTGTATGTTTAGCAGGTATGAGAATAGGTGGTAAACTATTTTTCACATGGATGTGGAGGCCCAGGGGTGCCTTGGGATGGACCGATTTTTATGATATTTCATTTGTATTATATTATTATACTATTATAATATGTATATGGGGGCCCTTGGACCCCCCGAATAGCAGAATAACTATTAAACCCAGGGGGCTCCATTGAGTTTATAACTCAAGAAGGGGTTTCATGATATTTCATTTATTGGATTTGTCCCCACCCGGAATAGCAGAATAACTATTATAACATGGATATGTGTTATTGATTCAGGGGCGGTACAAAGTTTGCCGTATATATATATGCTGATTAACGTGATAATTAAACAATATAATATATTGTAACGGACGTGAGGATGACTCATTGCTACGGCATGTTCGAAATCGTCTGGACTATACCGTATACATGACGTCACCCATGATGTAGTGGAATAATTGTGGAGAATGTCTCGATGATGTCATTAATGGAACTATCTGGAAGCACCTAAAAGGATTTAGGCGCCCATCATATATTTATTGGAGGACGTTCCAGCGGGAGTCTAGTCTAGTCGCATCAACCAGTCCCATCGTAGTTCTAGTCACAGTTGAAGATCAGTGGGTCGAGTCGCACAGTTGCCTTTATCTATCCGGAGTGTGTAAATAAATAATACGTGAGTAAGACGTGTCGGTGAAGTAATTTGTACATAGTGTAAATACTGTTAATATTATAATATAAGAAGTGTAAACAAATTGTACGTGGTGTTTAAATAAATAAATGACACCAGAAACGCTACAATATTAATGTAATAGGTGGCAGAATTTAAGGTGAAATTATTTAAATGTAGAGATGACAAAACTTTAGTTGATAAATTGAACAAAATTGTTAGATGTAAAAGTTTAAAATTTAGCATTTTTATGCTGCTTGCCACGCCTCTGGCTGTCTGGAGACTGTATTTCAAATCACCAAAACCACGTGGCCCCCCTTTACTCTACCCAACACACTTGTGGTAACCGCCGATGATGGAATCGGCGAGTTGAAATCCGATAACAACGGACGAAAAAAAATATACGATTAATTTTTTTATACCTAAAATAGACGGCGATATCTGTACCGTGTCACACCACACGGTTGGAATCAAAAGAAGGATCGGACCTTCACAATCAGAAACGAACCCCGTTCGCCATAATTATGTGTATTATTTTTTTATAAAATACAATGCCATGCTTTCCTTTAATTACTCATTTTCGTCGTTGTCAATCTCTCTTAAGTGATTTCTTCAACTGCTCTTTAATCTGTTCAGAACTTATTTTCAAAACTCCTAGGACTGTTCAGGATTATTGAATTCCTCTTCATTGACCCAAATTGCCTTAAGTCTTAGGGTTTTTTTTGGAATCCGCAAGATATTTCAGGATTTCTAAGAATTACTCGACCCTTCAGAATTACTCGGACCTCTCTATTCTCTTCATGACTTTTCAAGCGATTTCAAGATTCTTCAAGATTTTTTATAATTGTCGAGGAATCTTGAAGACACTTCCTGGAAACTTGTCAGTCCTGAAAGGTACTCTGGAGGATCCTTTTGAGCTGTTTAGAAGTTTCTTTATTCTTTCCCAACAAGCTTATAGATTTCTCTGAGAACATAGCAATCTCAAAATCGGGTAACCAGAAAACTTTGTACCTGAAAAACTCAATACCAGAATTCTCTAATATATTGTTTAGGGGTCTTTGGGATTTCAGCACTTTTCATTTCTTCGTACTTCTTCAGGACTCATAAGAGCTTTTCATTAGTTTTTGCATTTCCCAAGACCTTTCAGAAATATTCAGGAATCTCTAGTTCTCTCTTCAGTAGCTGCAGCTCTTCAGACTTTTTCATAATTCCTTAGAATTTTTCAGAACCTATTAGAAGAGTTTTTCCGGGCATTTGAGCTATTGAATGATTTACTTAGTGCTAGCCAAAATCTTTCAGAATCTTTTATAGCCCTTCAAGTCTTCATTACTATTTAAGCTCCTTCAGGATTTTCCAGGACTGTTCAAGATTATTTAGAATTGTTCTGAATTTTAAAGTCTTTCAGAATTACTCACAAGGGTTCATGATCCTTTAGAACTCTGTAGGAAACCTCAGGACCTTTCCAAATTTTTTAGGACGATTTAGAATTTATGAGAGTTTCTCGATTTTTCAGTTTTTGAGAAATCTTCAAACTCTCGCGGATACTTTACTACACAGGAATCTTCAGAATCTTAGAAGATTCTTCGAGACTCTTTGATTTCTTAGAGCAATTTTTCAGTATTCTTGAAAACTTTTTAGCACTTTTCAGAATTGTTAAGACGCTTCAAGGTTCTTTAGCGTTAAGATTCCTTATTCTTACCCAGTATGCTTCAAGCTCCCACGGGATTTTTGAGACTTTTTTACGCTTCTGCAAATTTATCAATATTATGAGAAGTAAGAGCTATTAGTAGGAATCTGGAGAAAAAATAAATTAAAATAGAAAAAGTTTTATTAGGAAATGACAAAAATAATTTTTGGAAAGAAGAATAGGTAGGAATCAAAAAGAATGAGGAACAATCGAGCAGATCAGCTGAACTCTTTTAACAATCAACGTACAATAAAAGGTTTAAAAAAAATCGTAAAAGTGGGCGTTTCCGGCATTACATTTAAACGGAGCAACTAAAGCACGGTTAACAGCTGTGGCAGCTTGATAGTTCGACGGTGCGTGAATTTGAGGTTATGTGTTTTAGCAAATTAGAAAAGAAATTCTAACTGTAAAAAACAAGGTATGCATACGGTTTTAAAATTTACACAAAAACCGATTGAGAACCATTAGCATTAGAAGAATTATTTGTAAATAAATCCTCTCTCAAAGGACTTTTTTGTTGCGTTCAGACATTGGCGGTAAAACGACTGCCAATTAATTACTTCAGTTTTTGGCCTGATTGACTGTGCACTAGATTTTCTTAAAATGCCTTTATTTTCAAATAGTGACATGGCGTGACATGATGTGATTACGACCTACGGTGAAACCCGCGGGAATGCTATCGCGGCTCGGGAGTTGTGTGCTATTTCCGAATAGACATTAACCAGATGCTCGTGTTTTTACAAGAATAATGCAAGAATTGCGGGAGCATGATTTTTTTAAAATGAATATAATACCCAAGTGTGGAGCGATGTCAACTCCCACCCTGTTGTCGAAAGGAACTACCAAGAAAATTTTTCTGCTAATGTTTGTTCTGGTCATCATTCCAGTGACCATGAAACTTTTTCGGCCATGCATTTTTTTTGAGTTGATAAAAAAAAATTGGCCTCAAGTCAATCTATTTACTACCTCCAGTTTACATAATTGTATAACTTCGTGAAGCACTCTATATAATAGAAACAACTTGCTGTGCTTTAGAAAACGATTCTAGTAAGACAATTTCTGTCATTCATTCCATATTAAGAATTACTCTAACTTGAGTCCTATGTACAAACGACAGGAAAATCGTTAAAAAATTGTCACAAATACGACTTCCAGCCTTTTAAATCAGCATTCGAAGTTAATTAGAAGCCGTGCCTCGTTAGTCCTCTGCAGTTTCAGTTAGTAATAACAGAAGAATATAAATTTATAAAATTTACTTAGAATGCGTGTCAGAAGACGTCTGTATGTGAACGGTGTAGTTATTGGATGGAGCTCGGTAGCGGCAGGTTCTGTAAGTTAAGAGGGAGACGTAATTAAATATCGCTTAATTTAGATCAATTTATGTACCCCAATTGTTTCGGAAACCGTAGGAAAGGACCATTTAAAAGCGGAAAATCGACGGTACAGGGGATTGTATTTATGCACCTGTCCAAAGAAATGCACCTCTTCATTAAAACCAGCACGCAATACGAATTTAATTAGAAGAGTTTTCGCTTCCATGTTCTGCCTTGTAACACAGATGAAGATTGAACAAAAGAGCTTTGTGTACGAATGTGTGAAAATAATTACGTGTTTTTTATTTTACTATAATACGAAAAGAATTAATGAATGTTAAAAATGTGAAAAAAAAAACTTTTATTTTTTTATTATTTTTTAATTATTATATTGACATTGTTTTTAAATTTTAAAAGAGCATTCTTCTTTAAATATACTCGGGAAGTGTTATGAGACAATTAAACGTTTTAGAACATAACATAAATAAATTTTTTAAATAAAAATTATATTAAATTTACGTTTCTGAAGATATCAACTATTTAATAATCCAATTAGGTAATGAACTGTATTTACCATTCAGGAAACGTGAAATTCCGTTTAGATTCATGCTCAAATAACCGGAAAATGTGCATGTTTTCGCTTATTTTTGTTCCGCAAAACTCTTGAAGTGTTTAGCAGCCTTTGACATGATTGTAATACATAGTTCGTGGGGTTTTTGTCTGAAACAATGCTCAATGAACGCATCGATTCTCAGCACATGAAAGAAATATTATGTGACCAGTCAGTGGCAGAAAGCACTTCAGAACTGGATGCCTATTGTTTAGCATGAAATGAGCTACCCAATGGCATAATTGGACTCCTTTTATGCTTTGACTTTTATTAGACGATTCCATCCAGCGGCAATCAACAAAATACTATGAGAACAATTCAGATATAACTCTGATTTATTTCAAAAGAAGAAGAATTCTCATTAGTTTAAGAAGTTGCAGGTTGCTTGTGGTAAATATAGTCTTCATAAACACATGTAAATTTTGTTATCCACAGGCAAGATGATTTAGTCAAGCCTGCTATTGACCCATAAGCTTGTTTAGATGTATAATTAATAAAACAATCCAATTCAAAGGAAAATCTTTCTGCGGTTGCAAAAAATTCTAATGCGTCCGAAAGGTACTCGTAGTGCATACGTAGATGAATGAACATAGTTTCGTGCAATTAGTTTTTGAAATAAAATGTTGGCGGCTTTGTAATTATGTGTTTGTAACAGAGTTAACCGCAAAAAAGTGAAAAATGTGCAAAAGTATTCTGAAAGTGCATGCTGCGCTTTATTTTTTCTTATTCAACTAGTCTGGGAAAGAATGCAATTAGCAACGATTTAACGAACAAAAACATCTACGTTTCGCTTCTAGAGTTTTTTGTTTGACAGCTGTCAAACCTAACTTCAAAATTTGATGTTAATTCGTGTTTTTTCTCAGTTTTGAACGAATACAAAAACTGTTGTTCAATACTCGTTCAATATGTGTACATCTCCTCCTAAGTAAACAGAGACTGGCTTATAATTGTTTTAAAATGAAATTGATTTGAAACCTCCTTTCAATATACCGTCCACATGTGGGGCACGAGGGGTATAAAATGTCAATTAAAATTGTTCTCAGCACAATCAGAATTTTGATACAGGTCTGACTTTAAACTTGGTGATGAATAAATCACTTACCCTTCCGGGACATGAACTCTTTAAAAGCTCAAATGATGATGAGCACGTAAATCGGTAACCAATATACGTTTTTCGGACCTTTTCCACGACCCTTCCCCTCTCTTATTAATATAGGCCCGGCGTAATCGACGCCACAATAGTAAAATGGATTTACTCTTACATCAGATTTAATATTGCATCAGGTAAGTTTCCCATAATCTCTTCATACGTGAGTGCGTTCACGCGTATACAAGGTACACAGCTATGCAATATTTTTCTGATGGTATTACGACCGCCTAAAAGCCAATACGATTGTCTAATATGATGCGTTTTTGGTTTGAGAATAAAGATCTTTTTATCATACATACTGGGTTATTCACGAAACGATACGACCCTGACGAAATTTTCGATGCAACCAACATTGCATTTGCACAGGTTACATGAATTGAAAACAATTTCTTTTAAAACTAAAACATAGTGTGCACATTAATTTATTAGATGACATTAGATACTGTCAGTGTCAACCAGTGTCAACTATTTTGACCTTATTGTTGTTTTGTAAGGTTAGAGTTGTGCCGTTTCTTCAGGGAAAGAATCCAATTTAATGAAAACTTTTTGAAAAATGTCTTGTTTAGCGATGAAGCTACTTTTAGCAATAACGGGGGTGTAAATTAGCATAATTGTTATTACTACGCTCAAGACAATCCACATTGGATTCGGGAAGGACACCTCCAAAATATTATTTCCGTTAACGTCTGGTGTGGAATTTTAGAGGTGAAATGTCCTTACAAGTGGAGAAACACCACGCCCCTGAGCGAGGATCTCAAAAAATAAAAAAGTACATTTTCGAATTTCATGATGAAGACATCAAGATCATGATAACTATCACCAAATTCAAAGGCAATTGCACTTTACGGCCAGAAATAAGGCTTTTCTGATGATCTGGACACCAGCAGACAGCATGATTGTGGAGATTAGTAGAACTGAAGCGTGGGTAAAGAACATCTACGGAAGTGTTTTATTATACTTATACATTTCTGGTGAATGAAATCTACAATAAAACTTTATGTACAAACCTGTAATTACTTATTTACTACTTATACCTAAATATTATTCTTTGTACAACTCCTCCACTTCTCTTATTAAGAGAAACTGTAAATTAGTTAACACCCTGCAAACTTAGAAAACAACGGATGGGGCATCAAAGAGGCAGGTATGCAAAAAATAATTTTCTGGCTTATTCATAACAGCAAATTTTGGCTTTGTTGTTGCCACTTGTGGAGGCTGTAGTATTACAGAGGTTCTGGTTCTGCATGTGAAACAACAATCTGCTGAAACCATTTAATTTCGGCCTCAATCGTCTCCTCAGGATCACTAGCTGCTTCTGTTACAATAGGAGCTGTTAATTTATTTCATTACACTGAATTCTGTAAATACCCACTTTTTAAAATTGTCTTTCTCTTCTTCTTTGGGCTCTCAAAGCTAAATTGCTTCCCAATATTATGTTTAAATATGGGAGGACCATTAGCTCTATCCTCATCTTTGAAGTGACAACTACACACGAGGGAATGATTTGGTTCTCGATCAGCTTGTCTAAAATTTAATTAATGTTCTTGCAAGATGCAATTCACCGTCAATCCACCTTTGTTTTGACTCCGTGACGTATCTACTAGTTGCATGGTGAATTTTTAAAACTGATTGTAAATTTAAAATTCTGACACTGACAATATCTATTGTTACCTAATTGCGCACACTATGTGTTAGTTTTTGAAGAATTATTTTTCTTAATCCATGTAACCTGTGAAAATGCAATGTTGGTTGTATCGAAAATTTCGGTCGGCTCGTATTGTTTCGTGAATAACGGTGTATATGTTGTGTTGGTGGAATACTAGAACATCCGATTTTGAATTAGTTTTATTAATATAGACAATTACAAGGACAAGTTGAATGTAATGGTAATATAATATTATAACGAGTGAGCAACAAAATTCGTGATCGCAGTTGGTTAAACGTATATCGGTTCTTTTACTTTACTGTTTACATTAATTGCCAAACTTTTAACCTATTTTCTCTGACTGTCAAAAATTTGAATTTCTGCGTCAAAACTGTTGTCCCTTTCAAGCCCCGTTTCCACTGAAGAAACATTGAGGAACTTTGTGTTTGCCTTTGTCGCGTGTTTAGGAAATGTTTGACAACCACGGAGGAATTGGCAACATACATAAACTTTGTGTTTCCATCTGAGCAACTGAAAGTCGCCTATAGTTGTAGCTTGAGAAAGGGCAACTCAGTGTTTCCACTGATGTGAAAAGTTGCAGCAACATGGAGGAGGAAGACTTGTTATTATCGCGTGTCGATTTTTCTTTTGATGTTACCGTTAGAAATGGGAACAATCAACATTTGTTTCCGAAACAATGAAGAAGATTCGGAAACATTTGGGAACTTCTAAAAACATTTTCGGAAATAATCAACAGAAACACAAAAGTTACTCAATGTTTCTTCAGTGATAACGAGGATTTAGAGAAGAAAGTTAGGACATTATAACTGCATAATGTTGAAATAACAAGTGACTAATTCAAATTTATTCCCCTCTTATAATGCTCAAGATAGTCTATTTCAAGAGGATTTAATACAGGTCCTGCAATAATGAGAGAATGTGAGGGTCCCCCCAAATCCACCTTGGGACATCTCCTGGAGGCTGCAAGCCAGAATCTTCTGAGTTTCAGATAGTACTCTAGCAAGCCCAATGCAAAGGTGTTCTCAGTCAGTACAAATCCAATAAGAGTCATTTTTACACCATTTTGACATCTACCTAAATTATCCTGTCCCTTGTTCTTCAGTATCTCTAGCAGTTGCTGCAAAGCCTCACTCACAGACGTGAATTTAGGTGGAATGTACTCCTTCTTCTTCTTTATTAAACTTTCTAATGTGAGCTGCTTGATCTTTATATCTGCAACATTTCCCTCCAGTACTCTGTCACAATACTGAACAGACCTACCCAACAAACACAAAGTGTGAAACTTATTCCTATAATTAGAAACAATCCTCTCATAAAAACTGTCTGGTTTCCAACCTTCAGTCCAATAGGGAATTGAGACAGTCTCCTCAAAACTGTACAACTGCAACCCACAGCGTTCAAAATGTCAGCATTGTGTCAAAACCACGCTCTCTTGCCCTCAGCACCAGGCCCGTGTGGGTCGTGGCCCCAAACAGGTCTCGGTCTGCTACCATGAGTTTGCGGCCGTAGAAGTCCTCCTGGCTTTTCAAGAGTCATTATAACAAGTGAATTTGAAATATTGGGACTTACTAGCGCTTCGGTTCCACTAGTTAGGATCGACGTGTAGGCCTCCAGATAGACTTTGTGGCAACGTTTTATTTCCAAACCTTTGATTGTGATGTTTTTGCGGTCGTCGATTATGTAGAACACTTGAGTTTAGAACGGGGTCATGGGGTGATTATGGTTGCCTGGTTTTAGGGGAAATGCTTTAATATTCTGCTAATAATTCGGTTATCAAAAAAATTAAGTTGACGGAAACTCTTGTTGTGTGCACCGGAGCTTCATCCTGCTTGAAATAACCCATCATTAGTTCGTCATCGTGCAGGTTTTTGCGGCTTCTTCCATAATTTGTCCCACTCTTTCAACCGTTTTAGGTATTCTAACATCCCGATATCTACCACTACCTTCTTTTCAGTTAACACTTCCAGTAGCATCGATTTAGAACGCTGCAGAAATTACTGTAGATTATAACAATATCACGATATTCAGTTCGAAATTCTTCCCAGATATGCGGAATAGAATGTTTCCAAATCCCGTTTATTTTTGTTGCATTGTGAAAATAAGGTTGTACGGGTCCCACTCAAGTGAACTTTTGCAAAAGAACAGATTTTTATTTCAAATCAGAATTGACAACTCGATGACTTTTTACACAATCGTATTGATCAAGAATCGACTCAAAATTTTGGATTCAGAGGCTCCTAGGATCACGAATTTTGTTGCTCACTCGTTATTAATATTATACACTGCAAGCACGTGACAAGCGAGAGGCGTTGCTTTGAGGGTGTCAAAGAGGACCTGTTCTGGCGGCAGTGTTCTTCCTTCTCCCCATCGCTCGGGTGCGCTCCCTGGTAGATGTTGCGATTTCAATTTGACCGCCGCATAAAATGATTGAATTCTATTAGTAAGCTATATTTAGACAGTGGTTTATTTTTACGAGACGGCTGTATTCGTCGGCAAATTATTGTTCTTGTACTAATTTTACAATAACATTACGACTACTTCCTTCCTTAACAGATAGTGGTCCTGTTACATATTTATTTTCTCACCTTTAATTTTGTTGTAAACTCGAAAGCAGAGGGCAATAACGTTAATTGATTTTTTAAAAGATTTATTTTATTATTTATTATTGCGTGTTTTTACAGTTTATTTATTATAACCGTGTTCCGCATCCCAACATCCATCTTTTCCTGTTTCTGCAGTCTTCTTCCTCTAGGTTTATTTTTTGCATAGCCTCTTCTATGTAATTTCGCCATCATTAAACTTTTTTGATTTGATATTTTGGCTGACGAATCAAATACAACACGTAAATGAGTTGTTGTACTGTTTTTTAGTAACATCATGAGAAGGTAAATGAGAACTGAAAGAATTGTCGAGTATGTTTGAATGTACTTGTTCAGCATGTCCTTGTTGGAGGTAATCCTTAATTACTTCTGTGTAATCAGTTTTATAAAAAGTTCTTTTTAAATTTACATTATAGTGATTTAAGACGCTTTATGGGACCCTTAGGGATTTCTTGATTAAATGGTAAAGGGACCACGTATTTACCAGTTTTCGAACGTTTATCACCGTCATTATATATTCGCTCACAAAGAACGTCATCTTGAGCAACTAATTACTATTTCGTTTTTAAAAGAATTCAAATCCCAGACCTTGTTGACCATTTCTTCAAGGGTGCGTTGTACAAAGTGGCATAAACCTTGAGTTGGAACATCCTTTTTATTGTAAGAGGCGTTTACAACAACCCAACCAAGTTTGGTCTCTTGTAGAAGAAAGTTTTGTGCCAAGAATTCGCGTTTAGGTTTCAAAAGCTGAAAGAAAACTTGAGCAGAGATCAATAAATCAATTGCTCCTTTTATATGAAAAGTAGGATCCGGTAACTGAATATAATTTGGAAACTCTAAATTGGTTGTAGAAAGTGAATTGCATGACAGAAATTCGAAAATTTGAGGTATTACAACTCACGACAAATTTAAATGATAATTTTTATAATTCATAATTGTAATGTCTGTTACATTTGACGCATTTGTGATGGAGTGATTGATGAAAGCAGCCGATAGAACAATGGGTTGTAATTTGAGTTTTTACAATTTTGCTGCTCGTTCTGACACGAAATTCAATTGAAAGCGGCTATCTAGAAGAGGTGTAAATATTTATTCTTAAAATGGTTGGTGATTGTTGATTACTTGTACTTGATAATTTATTTGATTTGAATTGCATCGATATTCAGATTTACAATTCCACAATAAATGATTATTATCGCGAAAACAATTGTTACATAAGTTTTTGAAGTGAAACTTCTTATCCCACGGTGTAAGATTTTTGTAGGGGGTAAGCACGCCGCAACCCGACACGAAAATGCAATATGTATATAAGTGGGGGATTTTTTAGACCAGGCGGGGAGCGCAAATGGCAGCTAGAGCCCAAAGGGGCCCTTGTCCAAGAGGGCTCCCCTCAAGGGGACTCTAGGTGGCTCCTGACACTGGGCCCAAGGGAGCTCCTGCTCAAGGAGGCTCAAGAGCGCTCCTGCCAAGGGGTCCAAGAGGCTCCTGCCAAGGCGGCCCAAGAGATCCCAGGGCAAGGTGTTCAAGGGGGTGCTCTGTCACAAAGGGCCCCCTTGTATCACGAAAACTATAAAAACAACATTAACCTTCATCGGGCCAAACTCCAAATATTACGTCTCGGTCCGGTGAACCCCAGTTTTTTTTCCGCAAAAACCATATAGGAAAGACATATAAAAATGAAATATTTATTCTACATAGTGATCAATGAAATAAATGCACGGACAAGCAAGTGTTTTGTTATTGTTGAAATTTAATTGTTCTTGTTAGTTAACAGATTCGCTAATGTTATCATGATTATGATTGATGGATAATTTATTAGACATTAGATATGTTTCCAAAAGGTAATTACTAGAATTGATTTTTATCGACTTGAAATATTAGTTTGTTGATATTGCGATCTAACTGATTTATGTTTGGCGTCCAAAGGGTGTAATGTTAACTGTAATGTTAAAACACTGTGGTACTCCGTCGCTAAAGTCGTACCTTGGTCAGCAGTAAGAGCTTGGTTAAGAGAAGTTTCTAAATCTTCGATTTGCATCTCAAAAAATCCATGAATCATAAATAGGTCGTAGTTTTGCTAGACGTTGTTGAATTCCAATTAAAGATGTTAAGTCTGGTAAAGCATTTTGAGCTAATGTTAATAGCTCCTTGCTTTATATTTAAAGATGAAAGTGCTTCGGCAGTCATTCTTTACTTATGGTTGTCAAACATTAATTGAAATTTTACGAAGTCTACTGTCCACGTTGGGGTTCCCTGGTCGTGAAGCTGTTTGATGATGTACACGTTCTGGTCGTAGGGTTTTTGATGATACGGTGAAAAAACACGTCACTAAAGTGAGATGTCTGGCTCGAGGGACCAAAATGGTGAATCAAATTTGAATGATGGTTTCAATATTTATTGATCACACGCTGTATTTTTTGCCGATTTCTCGCAAATAAAAAAATGATAGACTTAATGCTTGACTGCAGTCTCCAAGCTCTGAATAAAATTATAAGTGTTGGATTTACTCGAAAACGATCATTAACATAAACTAAGATAAAACGTGTGAGTAGAGCGTAAAATGGTACACGCCTCAACCAAGTTGAGGTAAACTGAACAGACACAAACATTTAAAAACAACTAAAACATTATTGTACTCTTTTAATTAACAATTGGAGTTGTTAGCAGAGGGCAAATGGTCTGTTTTCACATCTCAAAATGCAATGTGAAAAATCGTTTATGAGAACTTGGTAGAAAAAGAATGTAAACAGCGAGCGGCTTTTCCTACTTCACTTGTAATTAATATTCGATGCAAGCTTGCGCTTTCATGATTACATTGTCTATTTCAAACTCAATTCCTGCATCGCGAAAGTCGCTTATTAGTTTTTCGAGTCTTGTGCCACAATCAAGTTTTTGGATTGTGGTAAAGAGTAGGTAGTGCTATACAGGTAACATAAATGATTTATATCGATATTACTTTATTGAGATTAGATTGATTGTTACAATTTTTTAATACTTCTCATCTTCTCACTACTCCCTCTGACATTTGATGTTGATTTTTCAAATGCATTTTAGAGGCGTTTAATTGAAAAGATCGTCCTTAGATAGGCATCATCACGTAAAATTAAAATTTCCAATATTAATTTTAACGGTTTAGAATGGATTTTAAGACATAGGAATGACTCGGGTAAGTGCGACTCGGGCTTGCACACGAAGGGTTCCGTACCACCGTGCAATAGTTAACACTACATACATATTTTTTTTTAATACTTTAGTAAAAAAAACACCGAAAAAACACGTTTTTTGTATGGATACCCTTTTTAATTCTTAACTTTATTTTATTGTGTGTTGTTATAGCTGCCACATTCTGTAAAAATTTCAAGTGTCTACCTATTACGGTTCAAAAGATACAGCCCTGTGTGGAACAGACGGACGGACGGACGGACGGACAGATGGACAACGCAGCCTTAGTAACAGGGTCCCGTTGGCACTTTCGGGGTACGGAACCCTAAAAACAAAGATCTAAAAAAAATCTGCTCCCTTAATCATTTTAGAGCAAAACTTTTTAGTGATGACAGTTGTAGAAAATAAAAAGTACTTTTGCACGAGATTCAACTGTTAAAATGAACGAGACAAAATGATTTTATCATCCATCATTAAGAGCTGAAAAACTAGCTTAAAGATCTTCCAAAGACTACTTCAAAAAATTACCTTCTTTTTTCAATTTTGTGAAAATTCTTAATTTTTGTCTTCTTCTGCTGTTCTACCAAAAGCTGTTATACAAAAACTAAAAATGGGTGTACGTAGGATTTTTATTTAATGCTCTACAACTTTCACAAATACTAATTAAGCGGGCTAATATTTTCAGATCTTTGTTTTTACATGAAAATGCCTGTGTCTCAAAATCCATTTTACACTTGGTATCTTGATTCAAAATTTAAAAAATACTTGTTTTCTACTTATTACGATATGTTAATATCTTGTCATAATACCCACACCTATCCTATTTAGGATCCCTACATTCCGTGATTACATCACATCTTTCAACCCTCGCGATGTAAACGTCAGCTATTAGTTTTTTAACTTTCTTTTTCAAGACAATCATCAAGTTGCCAATCCCAAGACGCCGGGAAGCAACATATCAAGGTAGAACACGTTGCATATACGATATTTATAAGCTCGTTGAAATGCAGACAGCGTTTTAGCCGGACCGGCGGTTGGCATTCCTGCAAATCCATCCGAGAAACACAAGACGAAAGAAACAGTAGCAGCAGCAAGAAACAAGGGACTGTATTATTGATAAAAATGAGCATGGCAAATTGTTTTATACGAGTGCCGTGCGACATTGGCGTCCGGACCATCTTATCATAAATAATGCACCCGCCTCTGGCCCGAAGGGTGAACTGGAACTGCTCCAACCTCACGGAAAGACGAAACTTACTTTTTTATATGATCCTGGCCAATTGAATTATACGAATGATAGCAAACACGGCAAAGTGTTGTAACGTTAAAAGAAGGTTTTGTTTTAGCCACAGATATTTTATAATAATTTATTTATTTTGTTACAGGAGAGCTTCAAGTGTTACTGCTACTGCCACACTACTGACTTTAGAATATCGTCGAATTATCATTGATTTGGTGCATCCTCATTTATTTAAATGAATTAATAATACAATAATGAATAGTTAACATATACCGTAACAGGATGCAATGGGCATGATGGGGAGACCTAAATCGATCACAGGGTACCATGTGGTCAAAAAATGAACTTTTAAGAGGACTACTGACTAGCGCTATGTTCGGGAAATTTTTCATAAATTTGAAAATAATGCATCAATTTTGAAACGCTTTCGTATTCTAATATAGAATAAATGGTAAAATGACGTCATCACCCAATTTTATTTATAGAAGTAAAAAAAGTTTTTTTACTTTAGAAATAATCATTTAAAAGAAAGAAGTTGATCCCGTCATTATACGATTTATATCAACATTACTTTACTGAAAAAAGAAAAACTGAAAACGCCAAAAATTAAAAGAATTATGCAACATTTAGTAAAAAATAATTAAGTGTTGAGACGTGGCTCACCCTGCAGACAACCCGTCGCGTCATATATGCGCGCTTGGGAAGTTTTCGGTGCAACAAATACTTGTGCCAGACAGGTGGGGAAAATTTTCGACAATATGCCTGACTCTTGGGAAATTGTTTATGACAATCTTTGGTGGCTAATTTCATTTTTTGCTGACAATTTTTGGTGTCTAATTCTTTGCTGACAATTTTTGGTGGCACAGTTCATATTTTGCTGACAGTTTTTGGCTCGGCAATGTTTGGTGGCAAAGATCATTTTTTTGGCAGTCAATTTTTGGTCACATTTTTTTTGCTCGGCAATTATTGGTGGCAAATTTAATTTTTTGCTGACAATTTTTGGTGTCAAATTACATTTTTTTTCTTAACAATCTTTGATGTTAAAATTAATTCCTTTGCTGACAATTTTTGGTCACATTTCATTTTTTGTTCGGCAATTTTTGGTGTAGGTATAATTTCATCTACCGCTAACAATTTTTGGTGTCTAATTTCATACTTTGCTGACAAATGTTTGGTGTCAATTTTCATTTTTTGCTGTCAATTTTTTGTCATATTTAATTTTTTTATCGGCAATTTTTGGTGTTAAATTTAATTTTTCATACTTTGCTGACAATTTTTTTAAACAGCCACGATTATTAATCGCCTTCATTAACGAACTTATTTATTAAATAACTATTAAATTGAAAATTACTGTCACAAATGTCAAAATCGGGACTGCTAGGTTACAAACAATAGATTGTTTTATTTTATCTCTTAGCTTATGTAGTATCGATCCGCGCTGGAACTAATTCTCTCTGTTTTTGTTTCAACTTAAAATCCTTAAGTTTATAATTTTATGACATTATGAAACCAACGATAGTTGTTAGTTATTTTCGTTTTTAGTTTTCTTTATCAGCTAAAGTGTGCTTTTAACTAATAAGTATGTATTAGTAATTAGAATTGAACCCACTAACTCTGTGTTGATTGATTTTTAAGCAAATTCAGATTTGATTACTGAGTTGCAAAACGAAACGGGAAAAATAGTTGCCAGGGGCTTTTAGGACGTATAGTGAAGTCACCAAAGTCCGAGATGTCGATCTTAAATTGATATAGCTCTGCCAGGGCCAGAAATATGTGGCAGACTGTTCCCTGCCACGCTATTATAATTTAGGGGCCTCCGGAGGACTCTACGTACGGATTATGGCCGTGTCATACATTATGTACTTGGAGCCCTCCATAACTCCTAACATTACTTATTGTAATCAAATACTTCACGTGCACACGCCTAGAAAACCAATGTTTATACACGAACGGCCACTTATTGTTAAAAGAGAAAATATTAAGTAGGTACATCAGAGGTGTGTAGTCTACAAGTATAGTTATGACTAGTTGAATATAAATTGTTCATGTTATCTTAAATTAGGCATTTTGTACCTATTGAGAGATAATTTTGCTGAATTTTATTACAAATAGAACACAGAACAAATAGAAATGGAAAACAATAGTAGATTATATTACAAGTGACAGAAATGCTTCATTGTCAGCGAGTGAGATCTTTGAATCACGAGTGCGATAGCACGAGTGATACACATCTCACGAGCTTACAATGTCATTTCGGTCACGTGTAAGATACGACATTTTATGCCCGACGTGTAATTTCTTGTAAAAGTTAAAAATCAAAAAATTCATGAGTGTCAAAATGACATTTAAAAAAATAATTCATGTCTTACCATTGTGTAACCATAGTAATTCACACCTTTTTATCATTATATCACTTGTGAGAGAAATACTCCATTATATCTTCCTTTTGCGTGGCAAAATAGTCATCTAGATGTTAGTCGGGTATAAAAATATATATATAATGGTAAAGTAATATAAGGTTTATATTGTTACTTAGCATTTTTGAAAAACACTCAAATATTGTACAATTGTACATTATAGTAGTAATCAATAAAAGATCAAAACACAGATATTAGGAGAAAAGTTTTAATTTTAGAATAGACAATAAAAAGTAAGGAAAACATAGTAATAAAAATACATAGTGGGGGAATATGATGTCCATAAAGTGCTTCTAGTTTCTTATATTTTACAGTACCATAGCAAATATAATAATTATGTTGTGACAAATGCTCAAATGTCATGTCAAATAAGCTACAAACGAAATTTAAAAAAAATCACTGCTGCTGTCTTTTCCTCCATGGTTTGAATTCCGAGTGAGCACAACATTGTCACAACAAAATTTGAGATCAAAAATTTACTAGTCTAGTCGGATTAAGGCAAAGACTGCAGTAGAAGCGACCAGCACTTTGAGATTTTCATGTGTAACGGACCTCACAATAGCTCGGCTTTTGGTATAAAATTTCTCTACGTCGCGCGTCATCCGTCCGATGCGAAATTTTAAACTTATTATGGTGTTCCAGATAACGAATGCCACGGTCGGATTTTATTTTAATTTTGCGTTTCGCACATTATCTCTCAACAATTATTAACACTTATATTAATTGTAAGATGGAATTTAGGAAAATTTATCTGTTGCTTATTTTCTTAAGGCTAATCAGGATGACCAAGTGTGCAAGAGAGATAAATATATCGGAAAAGAAATTTCCTGTTTATTTTAAAATGAAAAGAGGAATTCGTTTTTAAACATTTTTGAATATAGAATTTGTGTACAATTTGCGCTAACAATTTACTTTTTTTGTAATTTTTTTTTAAACAATTAAGGAACAAAAAATCAACTATAAAAAATAAAATCAAAAATCTGTTAGCCAGCGACTGAAGAGCATTTTTTTTTAAATTTTATGCACTTTTTTGCATTATTTTATGTTAACGGTTTGTCTATCAAAACAGAAAAAATAGATTTTCCTTTCATGTGTGCCGCTGCGCTATGCAGCAATCTTCTTCACCCTCCTCCGCCTCATGTCAAACAGAAACTCGCCTGGGCTGACAATTTCTGTGTTTGTTACAATTAAAATAGATGTAGTATAGGTTTTTTTATTTTGTGTAGCTTTGTATTTTTAGTAGGTACGTAAGTTTTCTTTTGTTTACAATTGTTTGTAATAGTTAGGAGACGAAAATACCAACAGTCCCAGGATCTACGAGGTGAGCGAGGAGAGGAGATATCTAATTATTAAATTAAATTAATTAACTAATTAAAAATTAAGGTTTTAGAATTTGTGAACGATAAAAACCTATATCACAAAATAAATCTTACAGTAATAGTAGTATGCAGAATTTTTTTCTAATACTATGATTATGATGAGTTTTTTTTTCTCATTCTCATTTCTTGTCACTATCACATATGTCGCGAATGCTTCAAAAATTCATAGGCAAAATCGTACGTTGCTAGGGCTATAAGAACACAAATACGTACATACAAAGATACTATAAAGAAAATGAATTACTTTAATTTTGTTTTTAAAATGTTTTCTAGAAAACAACGGAGAACTGGAAATGGTGAACACTAATAAATTGTCGCATAAAATCACATCTCAAAATTGTAGGTGAGAATTACACGGAATTTGCTACTTGAGATATCCTATATGAGCGGTTTAAAAAGTAATTATTATTGATACAATGTTTTTTAGTTTTAATTTAACAACCTCTCAAATAACGTCACACCGAGATCAACAGAACAAACATGTCGTAGGGCCGATTGAAAGGTAACATTATTGTGCGTTTATTTACTAATGAATATTTTAAAATGCAATTGTTTTATTAGTATTCCAGGGCCAACTACAAAACAAAACTCTACTAAAATATCTAAACTAAGTCTAGCTCAAAAGAGAAGGAAAAAAAGTATTAATGTTGGCCTTTTGAACCACAACATCTCCAGAATATCTACTAACCAGCAGTAATATTAAAACAATAATTTGAATTAAAAAAATTATAATTCTATTATGTCTTACAGAAATCAGTCGAGCAACTCAAATACTATCAACAAATTTTCAAATTTGCATAATGATGATATTGCCATTTCTAACTCGGGGTAAAAATGAGTGAAAAAAATTATTTATAATGTGGAAGATAATTTTTGTGAAAAAAATGAACAAGATGTTTATTCGTTTGAAGACCCACATGACGGACAATCTACTTCGAAGTATGTTATTGTAAAATATCTCTCTATATCTCTATCTACAGAGTGAACTCGAACTGACGCCAAACTTCGTCCAAGTGTATCGCACTCTCGGCCATCTGTCTGACCGAGCCGGCGGCAGGTATCAAAGCGAAAAATTATTTTTTCTGTTTCTGTCAAAACTATAAATGATAACAAAAATCTGAAAGCTGTACTGGGATTAAGATAATACAGACTACAGTTCCTGGCTCCCACTTTTTTTTAAATATTGCTAAAAATCTGAAAAAGAAAAAAATTATTTTTATTAATGTATTTTAGCAAAATATAGATTGTTAGCGCAAATTCTACATGTTTTTTGTTAATGTTTCAATTTTCAAAAGTAATGTAGCCCTTATAGTTTTTGAGAACATAGAAAAGTAAATTCCGCGCCATCTGTCGTTTCAGAAACACACTAAAACGTTGTCCGGATTAGCCTTAAATATGGAGTTTGCAAAAGAAAACATTAAATCCAAATACTCTGCTTTCAACAAATTCTTGAACTATAACAAGTCTTGTTCAACTCGGAAATTACATTGTAAAATGTTACATTCGACAAACTTTTTTATTACTAAAGATAACAGGGTACTATATCGACAAAATTTGTTAATACTTCCAGGAAACTTTTTTATTCTAAACATTTTTTGCTAAAATGATTATTTTCTTTCTAATAGAGCCGTAAAACTCAGCTTATAGTTGATGCCAAATTATCTGCAGGATTAAGTAAAGACAACGTGATATTTTTTATCTTCGTTGTTTTGTTATCTATAATATGTTTCAAACAACTCGTAATTTTGGATTAATGACTTTTGCTTAGCAAAATGTTGGTACATTTTTTTGAACAAACTGTATTTGACTAAGAAAATTATGTAATTGATTATTAATACTTATGTATTTACATAAGCTTTTTTTTAGACAAATAAAAATGAACTGAATTATAACAATAAAATACATATATGTACATAATGCATTATAAAAAAAGAAGTATATCAAAGTCATTCTTTTTTTGCTGTATAATTTCGAGACAACTTTTATGAAAATAAATTGTATTAGGAAGAGATAATAAAGACAAATAAAACGAAACAAAAAAAAATGTTTATAGGATTTTGTTGTAAAGGTACATGTTTTTAAAAATGTACAAAACTTTATTTTATTTGTTAAAAGCTAAACAAATGATTTTTTAGATATATCCATATTTATATGTTAGATTGGCAAAACTTGGGAAACATTGAATTTTAATACAACGATTATTATTAATTATTATTACACTAACAATTACCCTCGGGTTTGCCCTCATAAATTGAGGTCGGCTTTATTCGCGTGGATATTTGGAATTAGTATAACCGCTTAAATCAGTTTTTAATTAAAAAAAAATACAAAAGTAAAAAAAAGAAATTTTGTTTGTAAAATTGTCAGGCACGCGTCCAATCATTTTTACCGAGAATCAAGATCCCAATTTTCAGATATGTACTGTTTGTTTTCTTCCTCTTTTTTCACAGTTGGTAACGGGTCTAGTTATTTAGTAGTTATTTTTACATGAGAGTCCAAGTGCCAATTCTCAAACCTGTAACATTGACGATGTTTAAATTATAAGAATTTTGAGAACAATCACTCGCAAATCCAACCTCCCCTTTTTTCGTAGTTGATATTTTTTTTACAAAATCGTCAAACACGGGTCCAGTTTTTTAAAAAGGAGAATCTAGATTCCAATTTTCACATTATGTAACACTGTTGGTTTTCCGCCCCTTTTTCGCCGTGTGTAAATAGATTTTTGCAAAATCGACAAACACGGGTCTAGTAATTTTTCTTCAAATCTTCAAGTTATAAGAATTTTGAGAATAATCACTCCTAAATCCACCCTCCCCTTTTTTCGCAGTTGGTATATATGTATATATATTTTTTAAATCCTCAAACACTGGTCCAGTCTATTTAAAAGGAGAATCTAGATCCCAATTTTCACGACTAATATGTACTGTCAGTTTTCAAGTTAGAGTAATTTTAGGGAAAACCACCACTATTTTTTTCTCGGTGGGTAAAGCAATATTTGCAAAATCGTTAAATATGGGTCGAGTTATTTTCAAAAGCGGCTTCGAGTAAGAATTTTCACGTCTGTAGCATTTTTGGTTTTCAACTTAATATGTGAAGTCTAGAGAAACCAATTAACCCCATTTTCACCCCCTTAGAAATTAAATTTTCAAAAATCCTTTCTTAGTGCGCTTCTACGCCCTAAAAACTATGTACCTACGAAATTTAACATTTCAAGACAACGATCTCGTTTCACTAGTGTTTTTTTACACAGGAACTCGTATAATAATATGCTATTGTCCAACAGTTGCATATTTTAAGTTTTTTTACGTTTATTTGAGTGACTAAAATCAAATTTCATCAATCACTAGTAACTAAAATTAAAATTTAATTTAATTTTAGTCACTCATAGTGCCATACCATGCTTGTCTATGTTTTAAATGTCAATTTCAAGCAATTTCGCTTCAAAAATTTCTTTTCAAAATTCTTTGTTGTTGGGAAAATATGACCACTGTTGGACAAAACGTCGTTATATATAACAAGTGACCGAAATGCCATTGTAAGCTCGTGAGATGTGTATCACTCGTGCTATGGCACTCGTGATTCGAAAATCTCACTCGCAGACAATTAAAAATTTCTGTCACCTGTAATATAATGTACTATTGGTATCATCTAAAGTTGTAAAGGTCTAACTCCTGAACGTTTTATCTTTCCATTTAAGAGATCTACAATAATGCACATGTAAATAGATATTTTGCGTAATCTAAACTGCATGTTATTTTGATAACGCAGTCTTGAAGATAAAATCTTACTTTATAGTCCAGGCAATGGGGGATTTTTGATCGCAAAAGGTCGGACAGAAATGAAATTTGGTGGGATGGTAGACATAGGTCTCCTGATAGTACAGCTAAGTTTGCGACCTCGGGGGGGTTGCCGCTCGAGGGGAGGGGGGGTGAAAACTTTGCACCGCGACGCTTTTCGGAAAGTAGCACCGTTATTGTAAATGCTATCGAGAAAAAGTTCAAATAAAATATGTAGAGAACAAAATTGTGCATAATTTTGGTTCAATTGATTTTTTGTTTTCCACCAAGAGTTTCAGTTGATTTGCAAATTTCAACAAAATCAAATTTTCAGCAGGGATTATAACGAAGATCGATTTCAAATAATATAATCTAATCTTTCAAATAAGTCCTATAACATTTTCTCATCGGAGTGACCGTCTACGAGAAAAAAGCAGTAAGGCTTCATGACGTCACGTTCGGGAGCGGTTTTTTGGACAAAAAGAGATGAAGCTCCCCCCGGGGAAATGGGAACTCTTCGGATTTTTATTTAGGTGCCTGCTAGGAGTTCATAACCAAAATTTCTAAACTTTATAAATTATTTCTTCTAAAAGGTCTATAGTCCAGGCAATGGGTACAAAAAAGGGGGTTTTATTCGCAAAAGGTCTGACAGAAATTAAATTTAGTGAGATGGTAAACATCCACAAATTCGGAAAACATTGCTTTTTCAGAAAAAAAAATATTGCAGAATTATTTGAAGTCGATCTTCGTTGTAATTTGCGCTGAAAATTTGATTTTGTTGGAATTTTCAAATCAACCCTTAATTTTGGCGCCCCGTAAAACGGAAACTGTTGGTCGCAAACAAAAAATAAATACCACCAAAATTATGCACAAATTTGTTCTCTACATATTCTATTTGGATTTTTTTTTCAATAGCTCTTACAACAACGGCGCTATTTTCCAAAAAGCGTCGCGGTGAAGAGTTTTCACCCTCCCTCCCCTCGAGCGGCAACCCCCCGAGGTCGCAAACTCACCACATATCATTTCTGTCCGACCTTTTACGATCAAAACCCCCTTTTTAGTACCCAAATTACACGTTTGATATTTCGATGTTTACACAATCTACGCTTTTTATTACCCATATTTTTAATGTTACAAGAGAATACTTTTGGAAACCACTACTCAACAAATTAATTTCTTCGAAACTCTTATCTTCTTGTGTGTAGCAATGGAAATTGAGACATCGGGAGCAAGTACGTTAGCGACAGAGGGATAGAATATCACTGTGCAGGGAATCGCTTCGCCCAGGTCCGAAAACATTACCTTGTTCTGATCCATTTGGTCCGTTTAATTTTGCAATATTTCGATTTTTTTTTAATGGATCGTTTTTGGAAAGGATATGTGCAGGGCCGAGCGGTCCATTTTTGTAAAGATTTGTTTCACAGAACGAGCTTAAAGTCATTGAAATAACACAATTTTTTGTGTCTTTAGATAACAATAATGCCAAATCTGGCATTCCAATTGAAATTTTAAGACCGCTCGCCTCTAATCTAGATGCATGCAGGAGAACTGTTTTCCAAAAAGCTTGTAAATATATTCGTTTTTATATTGAAGTAAAGCGTTACCAAAGTTCACGTAAAAACAGCAGTTTTGTCGACCGTAGTCTTCTCCTTAATTGGACCAGATCTTATTAATAAGAACATACTTGTTCTACTGCACTAAACTGTAGGTAGAGGGATGAATAAAAACTAAAAAAAAAAACATTGAAAAATTCAAAATTTTGAACAAGAAACGATCGTGTAAGTTTATGACAAAAAAAAAATGGCCAAGCTCTTTAAAATATAATGGAGGTTGAATTTAGCGAACCGCCCAATATACCCTACTTTCTCCTACTATGTATAAAATATCTTAAAAATAAAGTTATATTAAGAATGGAATGGAATATCGTCATCCTTCGGCTATACCGTACCGATGATGTGTAATAACATCAAAAGCGCGGTCTGTGGTTGCCGTTGGACTACTATGGTGACGGTACCATAGTTGCAACAGACTTAGGTGTACCTTTGTAATTCAGCGCCTGTAGTGGTATTTCTTCTAGGAATAGCTGTTGACACTTTTTAGAGGCGAGGGAAAACTTTTGCAAGACGAGGCGCAGCCAAGGATTGCATATGAGCCGGAACCTCTGAAAAGTGAAAGCGCACCAGTATTGAACAGCGCTTCTTGTATTCGCTCACGCAAAATGAGAAAAAACACGAAATTACATCAAATTTTGAGGTTAAGTTGACAGATGTCAGATTAAATAAATAATGCTATACAATTCAACTGCAATTTTTCAAATATTAACCAATAAAATAGCAATATTTACTTTCGTATCCTAGCAACAGCAAATTCCAGCGAGTATTTCTCTTGTGATAATATAAGTGGGTATTCCACTTGTGGTTGCCTTGAGTATTTTAAACGAACTTGATTATTATTTTTATTTAAGAAAATTATTATTTTTTTACAAAGTTAACTGAATAATTTGAAAAATAAACATTGTTGCAAGTAGTAGCATGTATGCTCTCTTTCCTGCTTATATTCTTATTCCATCTCTCTTTGTTTCGTCCATCACTATATACCCCGGTGTCTCCCTCTCTACTCCTAGCCCCCATTTCAAATATTTCCCTTGCACCCCTTCCAACACTTCTTGCTTTCTCCATCCCCATATTTCCGCTCCATATATCATCATGCTCTTCACCAGACTATCAAACATCATTACTCTCCTTCTAAAATCATGCCCAAATTTTTTTCTCTTCTATTCCCCATAGCGCTCCTATCTTATTATTTGCTTTTTTGACTAACTATCTCACATGTGCTGTTGCTGTGTTTCTTTCATTCATCACATAACCTAAATACATAAATTTTTTCATTTCTTCAATTTTCTCTTTCCCCCATCTCCACTCATTTTCTTTTCTCCTACACCTTTAATAAACACCATCATCTTGGATTTCTCTACATTCACCGTCAACGTTTTCCTCCTCATATATTTCTCTATGCTTATAATATATAAGGAGGAAACCTTTCTCCTCTCTTGCTAGCACCACCAAATCATCCGCTTATGCTAAAAACCACACTTTTCCTTTGATCCCCTTATAATTACTGACTGTATCCTTTTCTCCTTTCTTATATATCTGGCATATTATCCCCTGCTTCCACTCCTGGGGAAAACCTTCTCCCTTCCAAACTTCATTCATTATCTCTAACAACCTGTCAACTTCCCTTTCAGTTCCATATATCCACGCTTCATTTTGTATAGCGTCCCACCCCGGTGTATTTTCAACGTTTTCTTAGTTGTTGCTCTAGTTCTTCTCTTGTTATCTCTTTTATTTATTCCACTCTTCATTGTCTATTTTCCTTTTCTTGTCTGTTTTCATCACCTCCATTCTTCCATAGTAATTCCATCACTCACTCTCTCTCTCTCTTTTTTTTCTTTCCCTATTTATCTATCTCCATACCTCTTCTTCCGTATTTATACCCTTCATCTTTAGTTCTTTTTCCCTCCGTTTCTTTTGTTTCTTCTCTTTGCATACTAATTTCTACCTTTTGCGTGCTCTCTTGTACTCCTTCTTAGTTGCTTTTTCTTTTTTCCAATTTCTTAGTTTCCTTCTTCATTCATTCTTTATCCAACCACTCGTTCTTCCACAGCCCCATCTTCTCTCTTATCTCTATTTTTTTCTGTTGCTTTTCTTACATTATTCCTGAGTTTCCTCACCTTTTCGTCAATCTCTGCTTCTTCGTGTTTTTTTTTGCTTCTTCCGTCCAAATTTTCTTCACAATTTTTCTTCTAACCTCATTCACACTTGCTCTATCTTTCTCTCTTCCTTTTGTCTTCACTTCCAATGGTATATGGTCCGAGTCCATTTTTTTTCCCACCTTGAATTTCTCTATTTTATCCCATGATTCTTCATTCACTTTAACATAGTCAATAACTATCTCCCCTCTTGGTACTCTCCCTTCTGCGTTTACTGTTCCATCCTCCTTCTATTTTTGCTTGTTCCTCTTCTATCCGTCTTCCCTTTCCCCCAATTCTTGCATTAAAATCCCCCCCAATCACCAAAGTTCCTTCTTCTTGCTCTTTTACTCGCTCTTCTATTATTCTCTTCGTTTCCTTCATACTTCTGCTGTACACTGTTACAATTCTTCATTTTCTCTGTTTCCTTTCCCCGTTCTTTTCATAATCCCTCTTTCTACTTTTGCTTAAATTCCATTTTCTTCTTCCAGTCCTTCTTTCACCCCCATTATTATCCCACCTTTAGCTTTCCCTTTCTTGCTTTCCCTCTCTGCATATTGACACTTCCACTTCCAACTCTTTCGGCATTCTCTTTTCCAATTTTTCTCAACCCTTTTCTTCCACTCACGTTTCTACCATTCCCACTTCGTCAAATTCTCCCAAATACTCCCAAAATTCATTTTCTTTGTTTTTTATTCCCGCTACGTTCCAGAATAAACATTCTTGCAATTCTGAAAAATTCCTCCTTCTTTGAACGAATGTTCAACATCACAAATTTCACCATCCCTGCTGTTGGTCAATCTAGTCGTCGTCGTTGTCGACGTAGTAGTTTTAATTTTTTCAACAATTATTGTCCTGTGATGTTTATTGTCCATTTGCAAATAACAATTAATTAATATCATTGTGACCTGTGATTTTTATTAACTGATGCTTCGGCCCATAACGAAACGCTTGTGGATCTAATCAAATGACTGGATATTTTTCTTTTTTAAACAGTTTTATTTAGCTTGCCTTGTTTGTGTTTTGTGTGGTTCAAATCTAGTAATCAAAATTTTACCCACTTCCTATAGACCGATTGATCTGAAATTTGGTGCACGCCTTTAGTTTTGATGACAATACAATTATGTATATTCAGTATCATTGTAAATTCAACATGGCCGACGCCTCAAAATGGCGGATTACATTTATTTTTCAATACCCTCAATATGGGTATCAAATGAAAGGGCTTAAAGACTAGAATATCGTACACTATCAAAAAATTCAAAAGTCAGTACAAAATGGGGGATAACAATTTTTTTCAGTCCCCTCAATATGAGTATCAAATGAAAGCGCTTAACTAGTAGAATACAGTACATAATAAAAAAATCCAAGATGGCCGCCGCTACAAAATGGCGGTTTACATATTTTTTAGTTTTCAATCCTCTCAATATGGGCATCAAATGAAAGGGCTTGGCAAGTGGAACACAGTACACTTTAGAAAAACTAAAGACTAAAAGCTAAAAAATAATTAGGTAGGTAACAGGTACCAGTCATCACACCACTCTCTTCATCAATCTAGAGCATTGATCAGACTAAAATAAAATTGTGGGCCGTAGCGTAACCTGAGTAAATAATGTACATGATCGTTCTGCGATGTCGCACGATGATTTACTTTTACTCAGATAAGTTGTCTATTGAGAGGATGTATCCAAAGCATACCTATAATGCTATGAGCGGTTGACTATAGAATTTGATAATAAAAATTAGACTCGCCCCACGATCTTAGTCCGATCAATACTCTAGATTGATGAGGAGAGTGGTGTGATGACTGGTGCCTGGTACCTAACTAATTATTTTTTAGCTTTTAGTACATTATCTGCATCATTATTATGTTTCTTTACAATATAAAACTATTTAACTTAAAAATGTTTTTTACTTATTTTATTTATTGTCCAACCCTATTTTTTCTGCCGCTGTTTTCATCCATTTTCCAATTTCATTTACTCCCACTTGGGAATTTTTGTACTAATAGTTCCTTCCATTAGAATTCCAAAATGGGTTGGGCGTTAAAAACATTCTCTCAGTCTTGACATTGCTGCCTCTCTTCGACAACAACTTGTGGTACAGTGTATAATTATTTGATATTTATAAATCAATTAAAAAGAAAGAACTATGGACTTACCTAGCTCACAGTACCAAGTTCCGCATTTTCATTGGGTATCAACCATTTACTTTAAGTTAAACGTTTTGCACCGCCTTGAGCAGTTTTAGAATAAAATAGAATTATATTCTACACGTTTTCTAGGAAGACCCTCATTCTTAATTTGGTCCTTGAAGAAGTAAGTTTGACATTGAGCCCCTTCTCCACCTCGCCAAACCAATTCATAGGAGGCAATCAAGAAAAATTTCTTTTGAACTTCCTCGGGACTGTCTTCGTCAAAAACAATTTTTTTATATTTCAGACAGCTGCTGCGCTACTAGTTTTGAATACAGCTTCACTAAATGAGTTAATCTCAATATTCCACCCGTTGAAATACATTTCTTGCACCATTTTCGCAGCGCTGTTTCATGTATGCTTAACCACACCTTCCTTGTATTCTGACCCATCTCTCTTCCTCATATTGACAACCCAAGTCTTCAGAATAATATTTAATTCTGTCAAAGAGCAGCCTTTTTCTTGCAAAAACTTAGAAAACTGACGCCATAACGACTCTTGTGACTTCCGTGTATTTTCCGACACGTTTCTTCTAATATCCACACTGATTTCTGCATCAGATGTCTCTCCAAATCTCTTGCACATACTTTCTATCGCGAGTAACACGGAAATAGCGAATTGGCGATATTTATCACCTATAAATTAACTCGTGAAACACTGCTTTCAGAAAAAAACTTCAAATAACAAAAATTTATTTACCCGTTGCTATAGAAATGAAATCACGTGTAACGCAAATTTGCGAGCTAGCTTTTGAAAAATTTTATTTTAATCATTGATTTGGTTCATTGAATAGTCTGTTGAATACAATTTGTAGTCAAAAATTTTACAATATTTTTATTCATGGTCATTACGCTTGTGAACACCATTCATGCTGCGCACTTATGGTATTCATAAAGCGAATGAAACGAATCATAAATATTCGACAATTTTTGACTACTCGTATTATAACTGAGTATTTGATGGGATTATATTAATAAATTAGTATACATGACATAGTAATTTAATTTTTTTTTACTCATTTAGTCCCTTTACATTTTTAAAGCTTCATTCATAGAGATTTTTAAAATTGAATTATTTTTACTAATGTTATTTTTTGAATACGATAAATATAAAAAGCAAATATTCAGATTATAGAACCCGAGGAACAATTATGTATTTTTTGTACATCACACCAATCCGCCCTTTTGCAGCTAAGCTACTGCAGTAAACGACTAGTCCGCGTCATGGAGGGCAAAGATAGATATATGTGCATGAGAGAATGTAAGTTTACCCTGGAGACCTTAATCGGGCTCATTTTTAACCTCAAACCGACACCAAACAGCTCCTTCCTTCTTTATCCAGCTTATAAAGCTGGATATACACTTGGTCCTAGTTCGCCTTTTATGATCACCTCTGTCGTTGTTTGTTCAAATATCGAAAGCTTCGTTCGATAAACGTAACTTTACAAATGATAACTGGCCATAGTGTATTTCCTAACATGCTTATGTAATGTTCCTTTTTCTCTCTATTATAAGTTAACTAGACTACTCGCCAAGTGTATAGTACAACATATATGTTTACTTTGATATAATTCTCAAATCATTTTCTGTTATAATAACGTGTAAAATGTTCACAAATTTATGTCAGAGTAACAATCGTACAATTATCGAGGTTTTTGTAAATTGATAAATCAGTAAATCACAAAGTTCAACTCTATAAGAACATAAAATAACAGGTGTTGGGGGGTTGCTGGCATTGAATGTCAGATGTGTATCTGTATGGAAGACCTAGTGGCGGAGCGTAACAGGTTAGCAGGGGATGTCGGCCATTCTGCACGTGTCAACGAACAACACAGAGGCCTATCTGATCGAGCCACAATAAACACGTCAGCGGTGGTGGCGGAGGCGTCAGCTATACCTCGCTTCCGGTTCCCTGTTCGTTCTCCTATCTTCATGCCGCGGCTTTGAAAACGCCTTGCTGGTGCTTCCTGCAACCCGAATATTCAACGCAGATATTACACCATCCATCTCGTTGTAACCACTTTGAACTAATGTAGAATGTTTCAGGAAAACGTCTTGTTCTCAGAGAAGCCCAACTAGAGTTCGGAGGAACAGAAGACAAAATTACTTGAAAAGCATGTTTTTAAGCGGTTGTGATAACGATGATGGACTCTTTTGAACTTTAAATTTATTGTCTAGATAGGCAAAATTTAGCATGGTATTACTAAAGTAAAGTATGAAATATAATATGTATATACAAAATTTTTAATGTATTACTTTTTTTATTGCTCATGCCGATAAATAGTATCTTTACAACCTTGGTTACGGTTGATAATTTGATAAGTTACTTATCGCACGCAAATTATTCTTTTACACACGCAAATTCAGATGAACAAACTACTGAAAACTGAATTTGTCCCTGGACTCCAGTTTTATATTGAGATTTATTCCGCATTCGCAATAAAAAATATAATGTCCAACTCGTGCGGCGTTGTCGATTGCCCCCTTCGCTTTCGTGGGCAATCAACAACTTGTCGCACTAGTTGCACAATATACTATTACATTTATTTTTATATCTTACATTTTTTTTCCCCGTAAAGAATTTTTATTATATTAATAAATTTTAGGTTTGTAATTTACTTTCAAATACAGTGTTTACGCAGAAACAGAAAATTGGATATTTTTTTACGACAAATGGCCCAAGTGGATTATTATTCTTTTCAGCAATTTTGAAAACACAATGGGTTAAAAATTTCAGGAAAAGCTTAAAAAAATAAAAAATCCGAATATAAAATCGTATACAGGATAAAATCGACACACATGCATTAAAAAGCGTGATCAAGAAGGACTGTTTGAGTTGGTAATACTGAATTTCATTTTTAAATGGTAGAATTGTAACTTCCGGTAGTTGACGTCTTGACACTAAGACCTATTCACCTAACCTAAAATTTTCTCTCAGTTGACGTTACGTCAAATATGTGTATCCGGCTGCAGTGTTACAAATTGCAGAACAAAAAAAGTATCTTAAAAGTAATACCAACGCAAACAGTCCTTATTCACTCTGTACCTTGGGGCGAATACAGTACAACCCTTTTGGTGTGCGGGTTCAGCTTGGCCCCTGTATCGAGATATAATGATTTAAAGTTTTGTTGTAAAATTGAAGTACACCCATGGAAAAGAAAATTAATCGGTGCAATGAAATTATAATAAAATGTCTTTGTCAATATTTTCATTGTAGTTGACTGTACAGTGTAGCTATTGCGCTACTCTACTCAACGACTCAAAAACAAAGTAAAGATAGAACAATTTAAAAAATAGAACCAAGGAGTTTTAGCGACTTTTCTTTAAATTGATAAATAATAGTAGACAAAAAAACCATTATCGTTGTTGAAACTATCGGCCGCAGTTTCGATCGTGAAATCAAACAGTCGTGTATGCATTATTAGTGGTGGTGAAAATGGCAGATGCAAAAGTACCCTATTTGGTGTTCAACACCTACGACATCACGGGACCTTTCGCTCTCAACGTTAAGATCAAAGTCGCAATCGCACCTATCATTTCCTGCAGGCGGAAGAGCAGAAGGCGTAGAACCAAATTCGGGAATTAGTACCAGGATATAACTTTTTGTCCGTGCTGCTAGAACATTTCGACATACACCAGGTGTTTTTACATGAATTCGACAGTTTTTACATGAATTTACATGCTTCGCAGAGCTCAAACATCCATCGACACCGAGAGGCGTAATTTTGAACATCTTTTGTGGTGTAAAGGTAAGAGATGTAAACATTTTTTGTGGGTTTATTTTAGTAGGTCACTTGCTTCAGGGACAAGTTCATGTTTATCTTCAGTTTTTGTGCGAACAGATATTTTACCTTTCACCTGCATTTAAAACTATTTTCTCAAAAACGTCGGAACTGGAATGATTTAAGAGGCTTGTACCCCACTCTTATAACCGGCTAAAACTCGAGAAATGGATACTATACGATCTCATCGTGTATAAGGTGTCTGCACACACAAAAAACTTTTAATTTGATATCTTCAAATTTTCCAGGATTACAATTTTTTAATAGGGTTAGCAGCTTAACGAATATCAATTTTTATACATCAAGAATATCTGCGTTATTAATATATGAAAGAAGGTGTTGATGGTGGAGGATCAAGATCTGTGTTGTTATAGATAATGTGCCTGAAATGTTCTTTAATACGGTCTGATATTTTGCGACCTGTCTGACCTATGTAGAATGACTCACAAGAAGAGCAGTTTAATTTGTATACACCTGATGATGATTTGTAATCTAATGGATCTTTATTTTTAATAAAAAATCTGGATAAGTTGTTATCTGTTTTAAATGAAACTTTAAAACCGTTTTTCTTAAGTATTTTAGAACATTTCTCGGAGACGACGCCAAAGTATGTTAATGAATTTGAAAAGGAAATTGTTTCTGAAGGATTTTTAACCAAGTAGTGTGTGTATTTGAATTTGTTGTAGTATCTATAGTATAATTTATTTATAGTTTTTAAAGAATATCCATTATTTGAAGCAATTTGTTTAATGTTATTAAGTTCTGTTTGAAAAGATGAATCTGATAGTGGTATAAAAAATAATCGATGGAAAAAGGATTGAAAAGCTGCAAATTTATGGGAAACAGGGTGACAAGAGTCAAAAGGTATTACGCAATCTGTGACACTAGGTTTTCTATAAATGTCAAATTTAAAAGTATTATTATTTCTAGTGATTAACAAGTCTAAAAAGGGGATTTGGGAATTAATTTCAATTTCAACGGTGAATTTAATGGATTGGTTTAAAGAATTTAAGTTGCTGGGTGCGTTATCAAGTTCAGAATCAGATGCTTTGAATAAAACAATTATGTCATATACATATCTGTACCAAAAGAGAAAATGATCTTTAAAAGGTGAAGAAGTTAAAAACTGATCTTCTAAGTTATTCATGAATATTTCTGCTAAAAGAGGTGACAAATTAGAGCCCATTGCTAAGCCTGAGTCTTGTGAATAAAAAATATTATTAAATTGAAAGAAATTTTGATCTAGGACAGTGAATGTAAATTTAGTGCATGTATGGTTGGCATATTAGAATTAAATAGTAGGTTTTTAAAAATTAATAAGCAAGATTTGGGTGGGATGCTGGGGAATAAATTAACTACGTCAAATGAAACAAGTCTAGTGTCTGATGGAATTTGGAAATTTCTAATTTTGGAGCAAAGATCTATTGAGTTTTTTATTGCAAATTTGTTATTAAAATCTAATTGTTGTCTAAGAATTGTATTAAGCCATTTTGAAAGTATTGATACAGGTGAATTGACAAAGGAAACTACTGGTCTAATGGGAAAAGGTTGAGTTTTATGTATTTTAGGTAGACCGTATAGTCTAGGTATGCAAGGATTCATGGGTATTAGTGTGAAAGCTTGTGGGTCAAAATATTTAACAGTTTCTGAAAGGTCTTTGAGCGTAGATTTAAGGTTGGAAACAAATTTTGAAGTAGGATCTTTTTTGAGTTTTGTAAAGTCACCAGATTTTAAGAAATTCTCTACTTTGTTTAAGTACTCTTGTTTGTTAAGTATTACCAAACAATTACCCTTGTCAGTTTTACTAATACAAATGTTGTTTTCTTTAATTTTTGTTTTTAAGCTTTTAATCATGTTTGAATCTGAAATGTTCTTTCTGATATTGTGGGGATCTTTAGATAAGGTAGTTAATGTAGTTACTAGTGATGGAATGGTATCGGGTATCAATGGTGTATTATAATGATTGGTGATGATTTCTGTTTCAACTGCAAGTGTTTCTTTTACGTGTTGGATATTTAATGGTTGGACATTGTATTTAAGGCCTTTGGAAAGAAAATTAATTTCAGACTCTGAAAATATGGGATTGCTGTCATTTAAAACTACTTAGCTTGACTACTTTGAATAGGTAAAGATTCTACATGATGGTCTAAGATGGACCTCTTATCTTTAAATGGCATGTTTAATTGTTCAAAGCAAAGGTGATCCAATTTTCTTACTAGATTTTCGTATTTCCTATGTGCTAAGTCTTGTAACCTATCTCTAATAAGTCTGTCCACATGGTCGAACTGTAGGTGGTCCACGGAGAAATTGATTTCAAAGTAAAGCCATTTGAGGTTTCTATTCACGATGTTGAGGTGGCGATAATGTTCTTTGATGCATTCTTTGATCCAGTTTCTTTCCGCCTGTCGTTTAATCTTCCAAGATATGTGGTGTTTGATTCCAGTTAAATTTTTAATAACATTAAACAAATTGCTTCAAATAATGGATATTCTTTAAAAACTATAAATAAATTATATTATAGATACTATAACAAATTCAAATACACACAATACTTGGTTAAAAATCCTTCAGAAACAATTTCCTTTTCAAATTCATTAACATACTTTGGCGTCGTCTCAGAGAAATGTTCTAAAATACTTAAGAAAAACGGTTTTAAAGTTTCATTTAAAACAGATAACAACTTATCCAGTTTTTTTATTAAAAATAAAGATCCATTAGATTACAAATCATCATCAGGTGTATACAAATTAAACTGCTCTTCTTGTGAGTCATTCTACATAGGTCAGACAGGTCGCAAAATATCAGACCGTATTAAAGAACATTTCAGGCACATCTATAACAACACAGATCTTGATCCTCCACCATCAACACCTTCTTCTTTCGCCAATCATATATTAATAACGAAACATAGATAGTTTTTCACCATCAAATTCCAAATTGATCCATAAATGCAATAAAGGCCGGAAATTAGATTTTCTTGAGACTTTGGAAATAAGAAAAGCTTTGAAACTGGAAAACAGATCTTGTTTAAATTACCAGAATAACTTCAATCATCCCATTATTAATTCACTATTTTAATTTTTCACCACTCAAACAAATTTACCAAATTCTCTTTGATCCATTTTAAATTTTACATTTTATAAAATGTTGTTTTTACGAAATCTTTGAAAAATCATGTAAACCTTTGAAAACGTCAAATTTAATTCAAAATTACGTCAACGTCATAATTTTTTATATTCTTTACGGTAAGAAACCCTCTTGTAATTCATCAATTGTATCATTAATCTCTTGTTAAATTAGGGCTGATGATGGCAGAAGTGTTCTGCCGAAACATGTTCCATTAGTAATTTTACAGTTATTAAAGTTTGTGGAGTTCGACTTAGATATATTTAAATTTTAACTCTTATATTGAGTTAAAAAAGAAATAAATATTTAATTTTGTGTTTATTCCCCGCCTTGAAAGAGTGAGGTTATATCGGTTTATTGTTTATATGGAGTAGTGTGCATTGGATTAATTGCATTTTAACTGATTTTAACCATATTCTAACATTCGTTTATCTACGAACATACAAAAATGAACCAATTAACAAACAATTTATTGTGTGTGAAGGATTGCATTATTTAAATCGTGTGCAAATTCATTATTAAACGATTTCTGTTGCCAACGTGATAGCAACCCTCTAATAACAACAACATAAACAAACGTCAAATTCGCGTCAAACGCTCGCATTTTTACAAGTTGTTATCTTCTGTTGGTGAGTAATCTTCAATTTTTTGTGAATTTCTTGATATTTTAACTGCCGCTTTAACCCCATTTTAGGTACATTATCATGGATGAGGTTGAACTAGTATATATGAGGCTCTGAGTTCCAAAACTTGTTCTTTCGAAAATTTGTGAAAATCAAGGGGGCAGTGGATTCTGATGTTCAGTGTTTATCGCACCGGATCTATACCTAATGTCGGATACTGACAAAAGTGGTTCTTTCTAGGCGATAAATGCATGTAAAAACACGTTCAGTTCCAAAACTCGTTCTTTCGTAGAGTCTCTTTTGATAATACTTACATTTTTTCAATTTTTAACCTATAATAAGCATTCTAGATTGATAAACAATTTAATTATTTACCTAATATTGATAATTAAACAGTTGAAACAAATAAATATCGAATATCAATATCTAGTAATAATAAACAACAAGAACATACATTTGATGTTTCATCATTCATGCAGTATTTTTTATCAATATTATGTAGTAAAAACTAGTTTTTTGAAAATTCACAGTATCAAAACTGCTTTTTATCGAGTATTAAGTGACAAAACTCGTTCTTTCAAAATTTGGAAAGGCCCTAGTTTCTTTTTTTAAGTAAGTAACTTTAATTCTCATTCTGCAAGTTAATTTAGCAGTGTTGGTTACGTAAACAGAAAAAATAAGAAGTAAATACACCTTCAAGTCTTTTGGTAAACAGTTTTTCGCGTTTTGCCAAAAATCGCTTAGAACCGAAAGAACAAGTTTTGTAATTAAAAGCCTCATATGTACTCCTCCAGAAATTGCAAGTAAAGTGACCACAAAGTTGTTACCCGATAAACCTAAAAAGCTGTACATGAATACATACAGAGATTTCTTAGATTGGTGCAGCAAAAATAAAGTAAAAAGCTATACAGAGAACGTCTACATCGCTTATTTTTCCGAGAAGTCCGTTAATTGCAAAGCGTCGACGGTATGGTCAATTATTCAATGTTAAAGGCGACATTTAATTTAAATAATAATATCGACATTAGCAAATTTACAAAGCTGATTACGCTTCTGAAACGAACATCAGAAAATTACAAATAACCGAAAAAATCTAAAATCTTCATTTTGCAAGAAATTGAAAAATTCATGTATGAAGCCCCTGATGACCAATTTCTAATGATGAAGGTGAGACAATTAGAAATGGTAATAATTAAGAAGTGTGTTAATCAAAATCTTTTCAGGTTGTGGCACTGTTTGGGATTTCTGGCGCATGTCGTCGCCAGAAGTTGTCTGAAATTTTGATAGATGATATTCCAGAGTCAGGAACAGCTTTAATAAATAGTAACTATCCAGAATGCAAAAATAAAATACCTAGAACTTCACTGTTGTTGACAACAAAGATAAAACTCCAAGTTTCTTGCAAATCTATCGGAAATATGCCTGTTTACGTCCCACAACTGATCATAAACGATTTTTCGTTTTTTATAAAAATAATAAATGCACTAAACAACCAGTAGGCATTAATCAATTTGGAAAAATACCATCGCTTATAGCTTCATTTCTCCATTTACCACATCCAGAGTCTTATACCGGGCATAGCTTCCGACAATCATCAGCTTCCTTACTGGCAGATTCAGGTGCAAACATTTCCGCAGTTAAACGACATGGTGGGTGGAAGTCTGCCACAGTAGCAGAAAGTTACATCGAAAATTCCATAGAGAATAAAAAGGAAACTACAAGAAAAATTTTTGGCCTAAACCAAGATGTCCAGCCGTCAACATCGCGAGCGTATACACTAACAGAAGAAATTCTAGTTGAAAAAAGAAAACGATGACACCTCAATAATTACAAGCAACATAACTAATTGTCAAAATATAAATATGTAAATATTAAAAAAGTTGATAAATAAATATTGTTTTTTATGTGTTCCTAGATAAAATAGTGTATGATACAGGTGTGTGAAAGGCTTTTATGCACTTCTTGCGATTGGGCACTCGCCTGCGGCTCTTGCCTTAAACCTCGCAAATCGTGCATAAAAGCCTTTCTTCACACACTTGTATCATAATATACTATTGTTGTATAGTTTGTGCCCTTATGTATTTATGCGCTTGTATTAATAGTCGGAGAGCTAGTGAACATTTCGCGTCATTACTCGAAGTAGGCTAAAAATTTGCCAAAACGTTGCCATAGGGGTATTGAGTTGCCATTTCAAATGTTTCGACTTGGCGATAGGCAGAAAGGGGTGCAAGAACACCCCAAAATCGTAAGGTAGCAGTCGAAATTTTCATTATCGCAAGTCGGTTGAAACTTCGTATTTTGCTTCAACTAACGTATATAAATAACCATACAAATTGTCAGACGAAAATTTCAGGCAGCAAGGGGTGCAAGAACACCCCAAACATGTATTATTTTTCATGAAATTTTTATTATTCGTTCCTGTCTGACAATTATAGTACATTATATTATAAGTGATAGAAATGCATCATTATTAGCGAGTGAGAATTTTGCACTTCTCACGAGCTTTATAATGACATTTCGATCACGTGTGATATACGACGTTTTATCTTACAGGTGCATTGTATAAAAATCCAAGAAATATTTATTCAAGTAAACATCCGCCTGTAACATTAGCATGGTTCTAATATCAGTTTCCGTAGTAACCTGTGATTGTTATAGTTATGAAATAAACAGTCTCGTTGTTTTTCACAATTTTCACTGAAGTAATCAAAATTGACTTTCTACCGAAACATATTCAACCAGACGTGGAAGCCGCTGTTTCCAGCTTGCTCCCGGTAAGGTCGAGACACATGTATACGAGAAAGAGTTAAGTGGAAGGCAGAGAATTACATTACATCGCATGTAATTACATTACAAATTAATAATTACAATTTTTAATTACAACTGACAGCTGTCAGATTTACTCACTTGTGAGTAGAACTGACAGCTTTATCTCTCTTGTGAGTAAAATTTGATTTCTGTCACCGAAAACCATGGTATAAGGGACCTAAAAAACTACACCTGTAAGATAAAATATGTTATTCTAGAGACCTTTTTGACTGCATAATTTAATTGTCAGACAAAAATTCGGGGCAGCACACCCTATAAATACCTTGCAAACTTTCCTCGTGGCCGGGTGCCAACGACCCAAAGCGCGCTATATATTAAAAAAAATAATTGCGATTCCTATGGCGTACTGACTTTGTGTTTTTTAACATTTTAGAAGCGATTTAAAAAAATTGAATAAAAAATATTGATATCACGCTTAATTTTCAAGATTAAACAATTAATTCACGATATCTTTTTAAATATTCCATTTATTAAAAAATGTATAGAAGCATTTACGTTGGCAATTTAATTCTCTATAAAAGACATTTAATGACTTTTTTCGTTATCTTACTCGATTCTCGAGATATAAGCTTAAGTATAAAAATTATGATATGATGATATGATGTCCATGATTTTCAAATTAAGTTTCATTCGTAAGAAGGTGGGATTGTTATTGAGGATTAAGAAAATTTATCGTTTATTGTTTACGAATTGATAAAATACTTACATAGCTAAATAAAAAAAATAGACGTCAAGCAGGGTGGTCTCCATCTTCAGCCCCCGTGGAACACTCATCGTCAGATTTGTATTGATTGGTATCATTGGTAATGTCATCGTCATCTGAAGCTGAAGACCATCCTGCTTGACGTCTATTTTGCTGAGTAATTTTTTTGTCAATTCGTAAACAATATACGATAAATTTTCTTTCACCAGCACAAAACGGCAGATATTTTTTTTTCAAATAGGTACTGGTGACACTAGGGGGCTATGTAACCTTTAATCATAGTATCTAGAATCCTCACCTTCATATGAATTCAAAAAAGTCCGTTGGAAAATATTTTTTTATATTTAAATTCGGGTAGCGGCACCACTTGGTGAACCAATTGTGTATGCGAATTTGAAATATTATTATTTGTTTTCACACATAACTTTATTGTAATATAATTTACTTTAACAAATAAAGTTTAGTTTATCAAAAGAACCCTTAAGAAATATTTTTTTAAATAATGGCATAGAAATTAGAGACTCTGCTGGACTTACATAAAAACTTCTTTCTGTCCCAATTGAATCTTAAATTTCTGTGTTTTTATATAATTTTTATACTTAGAGTAAGTTTTAAGACTAAATTGTAAATAATTTCAGTAGGGGTTTTATTTTAAGTTGCATTTAAGCGAACTTTTTATGATGGTATACAAAATACACCGCGCCTGTAGTTACGTAATGATTTAGGGCGCCCGTAGTTAATCCTCAATAACAATCCCACTTTCTTACGAAAAAAACTTAGTTTGAAAATCATGGATATATGTATTATCATCATCATATCATAATTTTTAACCGACTTCAAAAAAGGAGGAGGTTCTCTATTCGACTGTATATATGTTTTTTTTTATGTATGTTCGGGCATAACTTCTTTGTTTATGAACCGATTTCAATTATTCTTTTTGCGTTGGGTTGAGTATGGCTCCAAGGTGGTCCCATTTTAATTTCATTCATATTGAACGTAAGGCTTCGGAGTTATAGCAGGAAACTCTTGAAAATCAGATGGAAATGTGGTGATTGGATATGCTTGTGCGCGCATAACTTCTTTGTTTATGAACCGATTTCAATTATTCTTCTTGCGTTATATTCAGTATACCTTCAGGATGCTCCCATTTTAATTTAATTCGTATTGGACGTAAGATTTCGAAGCTATAGAAGGAAATTCCTCAAAATCAAATGGAAATGTGTTCGAATGACGCTACCTGCTCGAAATGAATGGTTTATGGCCTCAACCCAACCCCAGTGACAAGCCGAGAATAAATACACAGTGGTCAACGACATGATTTACTGTGTCTTACCGAAACCGACTTCAAATATAACTTCTTTGTTTATGAGCCGATTTCAATTGAATCGTTTATTGTTAAAACAAGCCAAGTAACATTTTGCAAACTTTTCAGGAAACGAAAAAACTATGGAAAATTGATCTACAATTGTGTTTTACTATGCCCTTGGCATATAAGCACTATCAATTAGTCGCAAATTTTAGCATACATGATATGGTACTTGGATGCTTTCTGCACCAATCGATTTATGTCTATAATATACAGGCTGTCTCATTTAAAACTCCCCAGTCCAGATTTCTCCGAATTGATAACTCTGATTGAAAAATTTTCGAACAGGTCGATTTTATTTGCCAGGGGCACATCTTTTCAGATTCTTTTCAAGTTTCGGCGCTTCGCCCTCTTCGCGAGGGGGCTGTTAGCCCCAAAATCTTAAATGGCACTATGGGTCGAGTGATACCTCATTTGAAAGGTATTGAAGGCCTATCTACAATTTTTTGCAGTTTTGACCGTACAAAAAATAATTTTCTATTTTCAACATAATCCACATTTTAGTAAGCGTCCTTACTAGGTCTACCCATCACTTAAAATTGTAAAATAATTAACTTTAAAAAAAAGGAAACCGACTTCAAAAAACCCAAAGTAACTAAAACTAAAAAGTAAAAAATAAAAATTTCCAATTTCAGAGTTATTTGTTGTTCCGGTTAATGTAATTATTTATTTTTCCGTTTAATAAAATTCAGAAATTATTGTTGATTATCTAATTATTAATTGTTTTATAATTTTGAAGTTAGTGCCATAAAAGCAAATTATACACCTTCCTACAATAACAAATTAGTTACTACGAAAAAAATTATAAAAACAATTCATAGGAATTACATAATAAATAATTTTTTATTTATTTCAAATCTAACAATAATTCATCTCTCGGTAAATCCAACCTAAATCATGCAAAATTATTACTACGAATATATAGCTTTTACCTAATGTATCAAATGTGTTCTGAAAACTTTAATTCAGTAATCATAATCGTGAATTAAGAAGTCTGAAATTATCAGGGAATTATAACATTAAAATGTATAATTTTATGTTTTACTTGGCACCGACTTAAAAATTATAAAACAATTAATAATTACATAATCAACAATAATTTCTGAATTTTATTAAACGGAAAAATAAATAATTACATTAACCGGAACAACAAATAACTCTGAAATTGGAAATTTTTATTTTTTACTTTTTAGTTTTAGTTACTTTGGGTTTTTTGAAGTCGGTTTCCTTTTTTTTTTAAAGTTAATTATTATACTTAAGCTTATATCTCGAGAATCGAGTAAAATAACGAAAAAAGTCATTGAATGTTTTTTATAGAAAATTAAATTGCCAACGTAAATGCTTCTATACATTTTTTAATAAATGGAATATTTAAAAAAATATCGTGAATTAATTGTTTAATCTTGAAAACTAAGCGTGATATCAATATTTTTTATTCTTTTTTTTAAATCGCTTCTAAAATGTTAAAAAACACAAACTCATTACACCATAGGAATCGCAATCATTTTTTTAAAATATATAGTGTGCTCTGGGTCGTTGGCGCCCGGCCACGAAGAAAGTTTGCAAGGTATTTATAGGGTGTGCTGCCCCGAATTTTTGTCTGACAATTAAATTATGCAGTCAAAAAGGTCTCTAGAATAACATATTTAATTGTCAGACAGGAGCGAATAATAAAAATTTCATGAAAAATAATACGTGTTTGGGGTGTTTTTGCACCCCCTGCTGTCTGAAATTTTCGTCTGACAATTTGTATGGTTATTTATATACCTTAGTTCAAGCAAAACACGAAGTTTCAACCGACTTGCGATAATGAAAATTTCGACTGCTGCCTTACGACTTTGGGGTGTTCTTGCACCCCTTTCTGCCTATCGCAAAGTCTAAACGTTTGAAATGGCAACTCAATACCCCCATGGCAACGTTTTGGCAAATTTTTAGCCTACTCCGAGTAATGAAAGAAAAATGTTCACTAGCTCTTAGACTATAAGTGTATTGGTTCATTGCAAAGCGACCTGTTTCAGTAATTATTTATAATTGCAATTCTGTTGTTCAGCAGAGGGCACCAAATCATAAGAACTATACGGGACAAATAAGCTCCGTACCGCATAAACCGTAATATACATACGGGACATCGTAGACCCCGTAACGCACCCCACAAAGTTTCAATTTTATTGCGCAGCAGCGAACACATTTAGCTTAACCCGGCGCATCCACCATTTGCCTATGTGACTTTCGAACATTTTGTGCCCTATGGTGGCCGATGTATTTTTAATAGTTTCTTCATATTCACAAAGTAATAAAAAATATCGCAATGATTTTGAAGATTGTGTATAGAACTGTTCAAAGGAATGTCAAATAACACCTCTGTGCTACTTCAACACATCTAAATATTTTAGTACTCTGTCTCCGCTAGTTACCGTTTTTAGTGCCCGTCTTCTTACTGTACGGTCCTATTAAATTATATTATACGGTCCATGGACAATATCTTTACTCCGAGAAAAGTTAATCCTTCGACCAAGTTCTTTAAACCCTAAAACAGAGTTATTGTTTTATTGTTTCTTCTAAAATATTTGACACAAAGGAGTCATCGATTTATGTAGATCTAAATAATCGCTGCAGCTGACGATGACCACAGTATTTTAAATTGTAAACGCAATGAAAATACTATTAGAAGCTTAAAGTTTTTGGTCACCGTCTTGACAAAAATTGACACAAAGTCGTCTTAACATGCAAAAAGTTATATAAAAAACCATAACAGCAATTATTACTGAAAATGTCAAGACGTGTGTGCCTTTTTTATAGTTATATACTGTTACTCAGGGCGCGTTGCTACACCCCAAAAATAAAGTAAATCAGATCTCATCCGATTTCACCTGGTCACTGTGACATTTTTGTCTAACAGACTCGCCCGGTTTGTACTTTAAATTTTTTTACGAAAAAGGGGCGACACATTGGGGTCGTCAACCCCCTAAGTCACTCCCCATTGCAATTATCATTTGTGGTCAAAATTTCATTACGAAAAAACAAAAAAAAATGATTTTTTAATGTTAAAAAGTGTTTAAATACGGTGGCGCAACTTGTCAATACAAATTTTTATTGTAAGTAGGGCATTTCAGCGGACAATACATTTGACCAAACATTTGAACATTTGTTATAAAATAATTACACAAATTGATAGCCTTTTCTTAGAGTTACGTACCCAAAGGGTGCCAACGGGATCCTATTATCATTGAATATCAAAACTCTGACAGAATGCTCAACTACTAGCTCCATTTATAAACTTACATAAATTAAGAGCACTTTCACAATGGCTAACTGAAGTTTTACTTCAGTCGTGTGGTCTAAAGCACACTCGTATTTTTTCCCACATTTTGAGCCAATGAACCTTAACTAAACTACCGATTGAGAGATAATTTAAAAGAGATTTTATAGCTTGCATGATCAAACCGGTCCACAACTCTAGCAAACGTTGTTTTTTAAATCATATTTAAAAGAAAAATTAATCTATAGAAACTGTTAAATTGGGTTTTTCGTGTTCAGCAGGTTAATTTACATGCGATAAAATATGTCACCAAAAACACATTTTTGATTTTGTAACAGAAATTGTACCAAAGCGCTTCGCTAATACCCTCGTACCTACGAGTCGTCGCACCACCACCCCATAAAACCCCGGACAACGCTCCCGAAGGCATCTTCTTGTTAGATGGTTGCTTGTGGTAACATCTAGCTAGACTCGCCTACCCTGGTTTGTTCTGGAGACCTAGTAGCTCTAAGTAGTGTAACAAGTGAATAAATTGAATTGCTGTGCTTATCTCCAACTGAGTTTCCATTTATAATCGGACCGCGCCCTGACGGTTTCAATTTTTATTTTGTAAACTAATATTATTTTTCTGTTGCTCCATCTAATCACATATTTACATAGCACAGTACAGCATTAGAAAATAGAAAATTATCGTTTTTCCGGTCAAAACTACAAGAGATTGAAAAGTAAGCAGTTAGTTGTAGAGAGGCCTCCAATACCTTTTAAATGAGGTATTCCTTGACCCATACTATCGTTTAAGATTTTGGGGCTAACAGCCCCCTCGCGAAGAGGGCGAAATGCCGGAACTTGAAATTAACCTGAAAAGATGTGGCCCTGGCAAACACAATCGACCTGTTGGAGAATTTTTCAATCACAATAATCAATTAAATTGGACAGCCTGTATACATACATTTCATTCAAATAGGTGGAGTTTCGAGGTACGTAAGAAAGTTGCTCAACGGTAATCGCACCGGTGCGTGTGAGCATTTGGCGGACAGGGAAGTATTCCAGAATTTAAGGTTTCGGTTTATGCAGTGCTATTGAACGTTGGTTTAGTAAGTCTAAATTTTGGCGACAGTTAACATAAAGTATATATGTAAAACTGCACAATCGATCAAAATTCACCTGCACGTGCTGGACAAGTACAACCAGTTTCTTGCGCCTCCTCTCGTACGATATAAGTATTGAAAGAAGTATACAATATTACATAATTATTCGTTAAGTCTAAACATTAATCATCAAGTTACATGTTAAACCTCAGTATTAAATTGTAAGACAATCGTGACTTTCTTCAACAAATTACCAAATCACAATGAGCACAAATAATTTAACACCGATGTTTTTCATTTGTTCCATCACTGAAGCAAACATCGCATCATCTGGAAACCTTTATTTACATTTATTCGCAGTGAAACAATTACCTACTTTCAAAGGACTAAAATGATACAATAATTTATCTTAGGAGGGGAGGTTATTGTTAGAGTCGTGTCGAGAAATGTAGTAATGTCTTATCGGCTATTATTTATCACACAATTTGAAAGTAGGTGCTAGGGACGCTGATGATGAGAAGAAGGTTGGCAGGTGGCGCCTGCAGGGACGTACGCAGGGGTTGCCGTACAGTTAATCTCATCTAATTTTATTATGAGGCAATATCGCGAGTTTGCAGAAGGCCGCAAGAAACGACGCTACAGTGTTGGGACGTTGCTTGGGCACGACATCCTCACATAATATGGTGCTGTCTGCAGCCGTGTCGCATAGCGATAACATACACAATCACATCACGCTAATTTACGGTTATGGTCTGTTTCTCATAATATCAATATCAAAACTAAAAAACTAGTAGTCAATATAGTTTTTTTGTAATGACATCAATTCAATTCAATTGTAACATATTTTCAAACATTATTTTAATCTGTTACATCTTTTCGTTATGGAAACAAAAAAAAAGCATTATTGGAACGAAGTTTCTTAACGCGGCTTAACTGAGGTTTCTGCAGTTACAGTAAACCGGCAGAATTCATCACGTAACTCGCATGTGCAGTTATGCCCGAACTTACAAAAATAAAAAATAAAATATGGTATATGGTATATGGTAAATCCGACATAGTCGTTTGCGTCGCGGACTTTCCGCTGAATAATCAACGTTTATCATCAACCGTATACTTGGAGATTTTTTCTGAGAAAATTAAACGTTTATTATACTTGTTGGTGTTGCTTTTGATGTTGCAGCCGGAAATACGCTGAAAAAATATAATAATAAAAGGTCTACCTGATGAAGCTACGGAAAATAGAAGTGAGGCACAAGTTAAAGTGGAAATGTTGCTAGAAAAATGGCAATCGAGATTAATCTGGAAACTGACATAGACGAGATTAAAAGAATTGGAAACTACAAAACCGAAATCCAAGTAGCATCCTAGTAAAACACAGGAAAGTGTAAAAAAACTGAGAAATACAGAAATTTTGTTTTCTTAAGTTCAATAATGCACAAAAACATTGTTTTGGATAATAAATAAAAACCCGTGTGTACAAGTTGCATAGAAGATGACAATTTGGCCCCAGCACGTTCGAACCAAGCAAACTGTCGTAATTCGTTTAGCACAAGCGATCAACAAAGTCTTGTAATAAGCGTTCTCACAAGCGTGTTAAATGCAATAAATGCAGAGAACAGACCTGTGGAGTTAGTTATGTCGATAAAATAAAGTTTTCCTGCAAACTACTCATAATCAAAGTGCTAGCGCCACGTGTACTGTGACTTTATTAAAGCTCAAACATAAGTACGAACCGAAGCTAGGGAGCTTTCTCAGCTTGTCACACATTAGACTTGACTTGAAGGCGATAAAGCTCGCCCGGCTTCGTATTAATTAAATCTGTTGTATTAATTTATAGCAAGCTGGTGCTAATTTTGAACTCATAAACATTTTTATGGGCCGCGTGGTGGGGCGATTTTACGAGGCTGTCAGCCAATTGTCTTACGCCGTTAATTGACGTCGTAATGTTTAAATATGCTTTAACCGCCTTGTTTGGGCCACGATGTCGGTCATTATTGCACTCACACCTACGCAAACACCTGTTCTATACTTTCCTTCATTATCTGCGAGAAACACGCGCTTCGGAGTTTTGGAGTAGTTTTCTTTTTTACTTTAAATATAGAGTGTGGAGGATTATTTTCAGAGAAGCCTTATTTTGTAATTAAAGGCTATCCGAAGCTTGTTTCTTAACTAACGGAAGGGTAATTTTTAATTTTTTGTAATCTTTAAACTTATGAGTAAATTTTCTTCAAAAATGGCTTTATAAATTAATTATTATTTAAGAAACGAATTCATAATGTTACTGTAGCAACAACCATCCCACATAATTATCCAATATCGCAATTATATTAAACAAAGGTTACAGCGTTGCCTAGTTGAACTTTTTCTTTCATGTCTTTTTTAAAAACAAACCCAGTAAATACATGCACGTTGTTTTAACGTGGAAAAGTCGTGTATGGTTGATAACACGTTTATGGTTGAAAATATCACGTCATATTTTGGTAATACCTTCAACGTTATTTGAACGTATTTTAAGTAACGTAAATTCAACGTTGATTTACAATAAAAATAATGACTACGTATCTACAAATTACGACAATTCAACGTTAAAAATTACGTTATTTTTAAGTATTATATATGACGCAATAAAGTTTAATCAATATTGTTAATCAACGAAAGGTACATAATGTTGATAAAATATAAGTTATTTTCCACGTGCAGTTCTGACGTTTGTTTCTCGTGAAATTTTTACATTAAATACACGTGTTTTTCTAGTGTCATATAGGCGTGTTTGTCGTCGTTTATTTTTCGTGAAATTCTTACATTAAGTACACATGTTTTTCTAATAAAATAAAAAATAAAAATACCTAAGGAGTGAAAGAGTTCCAGCAGGGTATAAAACATCATCATCATGGTATAGCCCTATAGGTTTTTGGGTTTAAAATGAGGTTTTTCAATTTACTTCCCTTATTTTTTTATTATTGTATTTTACTTTACCTCAATTTACTTTTGTTTATAAAAAAATAATGTTAAAAAATATATATGTTTTAAGTATTATTTAAATCATAACTTAAATCAAATTATATAAAATAGAAAAGAACGAATGGCGGTGAAGTCTAAATTATTATTTTTGACTATTATTTCTCGGAAAATTTTAACATTAAATACACGTGTTTTTCTAGTTATCTATAATACAAATAAAAACGCATTCGAGACGTGTTTTGGCGCCGTTTACTTTTCGTAAAATTTTCACGTTAAGTATACGTGTTTTTCTAGGCAAATAAACACTAGAAAGAACGTATTCCATATCATATTATTAGGCGTGCTTTGTGGTCAAGTTTATAAGTCACTAAGGGGTTTCGAAGATAAAAATGATGATTTTAAAATACATAATGTATATTAATTCTTCTTAATTTATATTTTTTATTTGAATTGCTGACTTCCATTTCCCCACCACCTTTGTCATCAGCTGTTTGATGGGTAAACAAAGAGCTTGGTTTATTACGAGATTTGTTTTATTTTGTTTATTTTGTTCGCGTTTTGTGTTAATGTTGTAATTGTGTGTAAAATTGTGTAGATCTAAGAATTATTATAACGTTCAGTTAAGTTCAAGTGGGAAGAATAAAATAATTGCACTAAATAAAATAATTGCTAGAGATTCTTTCGATTTTTTGGATATTTCATATTATAAACAAGAAGAATGTTCTTAAATCCAAGTGGAGTAAATTTAAATTAAAATTTAAATATATCTAGGTCGAACTCCACAAACTTTAATAACTGTAAAATTACTATTGGTACATGTTTCGGCAGAACACTTCTGCCATCATCAGCCCTATTATATTATAATTTTTTATCTTCTTTAAGGGCTGATGATGGCAGAAGTGTTCTGCCGAAACATGTACCATTAGTAATTTTACAGTTATTAAAGTTTGTGGAGTTCGACTTAGATATATTTAAATTTTAATTTCATATTATACTACTTATTTTATAGGCACACACTTTTTCTTGTTAAAAACTGTATAAACACAGCACTACTCAATGCGATACGCATACGATACCGTTGTACCGTTGTCTGCTTACCCACCAAACAGCTGATTGGCGGCCATAGTGGAACAGACCAATTACGATTAAAATCAAATATAGAAGCATAGAAAGGATTTAATGTGGGTAAAATATAAGTAATTATTGACGTTCAGTTCTGACGTTAATTTCTCGTGAAATTTTTACAATAAATTCACGTGTTTATATGGGTTTATATAGTCATATAATTATACAGTATGATCCAAAAGGACCGCACCATGACTCGGGTGGTATTTGAAACCATTTAGTTGCTCCCAAAAATGCAAATAAAAAATTTCTGTAAGCCACCTTTACGTAAATAATAGCCCCTGAAGAATACGATTTTGATGTCCATTTTTTCTTAATTAGATAAAGTAATTGTATGTTTTAATTAAGTGAGATATAAAATACTCGTATTATAAAGATTTCTTAGTTAATAAACATTACAATTATTAAGCAATAAAGCAGAAAAAAGCTTTGGAAATATTAACATTTTCTGAAGAAATAAGGTCGGCAACAGGGCATCAAAAATTTGTTGGCACTAGGTTACCGTATAATCTGTCATTTGTGGTAAAATAAAATTTGTCACATTTTGATTTTAAATGTCAAGTTTTTCGTGGTGTTTACGTAAACGAATAATGTGATATGTATTTTGTTCTGGGAAAGTGCAGGGGAAACTTTCGACACGCTGCAGCGGCTTATGCTGAACGTTATCATGAACGTACACATCCAAATAAAAATTTTTTTCAAAGATTTGATCAGCGGATGAGAGAAACGGGTCCAGTTGATACTATCCTGAAACAGTAGGTAGGCCAAGCGCAGCTAGAACGCCCAAAGTTGAAGAAGCTATTTTACAAGCATAATCATCATTATTGGGCAATAGAAAACCCCCATGTAATACGTCGATGAGGATTCCAACATCGATTTTCCGTCAGTGTGTGCGGCGACCAATTGATTGGCCCATACTTTTTACCAAATCGTCTCAATGGTCATAATTTCTTTAATTTCTTAAGAGGAGATTTTCAAGAGCTACAAGATAATCTTCCCTTGATAGTTTTACTTAACCCAGTATGGCTACAATTAGATGGGGAACCTGCGCATTTTTTTAGACCTGTGAGAGATCGCCTCAGATGCTACAAAATGTTCAAGGAAACAGTAGAAGAAGGCTTCACAAATGTATTGAGGCAAACGGTCGAAGTTTCGAACATTTATTATAGCTGATTAATTTTTAGTTGTTTCATTGTTTGATTTTAATTTTATTGATCGTTTTTGAGTTCATTTTAAATTTTTCTGTACCTACTTTATTAAAGCATTACATTTTAAAATGTTTTCTGTATTATTTAAATTCTATGCAAGTTCACCTCGTTTTTGCAAAAATTTGTCAATTTTGAATTTGACAACGCATTTGTCAACAAAAAACGGGAATGGGTCTGTGGCTTCACTATGGTTTCAAATTATTAGTAAGTGGACCTGTAAGGTGCAAGGGCGGGCGCAAGCACAGCGTTGCCTATTTGGGCCAACTTTAAGCACTTATATCTTGAAAACCATGCATCGTGGAAAAAAATTTAATACTAAATTTGAGCTTCTCTTAACGTTCTCTATCAGCAGCCGAACGGTGGTGCGACCCTTTTGAATCACCCTGTATAGTACATAGGTACTACAAACGAACGCATTCCATTGGCGTCTTTTACAAATTCCATATGGGCGGTTTTTGCGCCAAGTTTAGAAGCCACTGTAAATTGTTTGTTGCGGGTTATAAAACATATGTACATTTTTTATTTGAATCACATTTTTAAATAAAATAGAATGGTTATAGAATTTAAAAGTAATAGAAACAATAGAAATATTTAGTAAGGCTAGCATTTCTTTCATAATTTTTACGAAACATGGTAACAACTAAGTTAGCTCTTGTAAACATTTGGCACCCCGAATTTTACCCAAACAACCTTAAAAGTTTGACGTTTTCTCGTGGTTGAAATGTTTTAGGATCATCTCGCGCCTAGTTCGCAGTAGAGATGAACAATCGCTCTTTGAGAATTCATATAATTATTATTATTATTAAATTAAAATTCAAAAGTTAAATTGACATTCCCTATTCTATTATGGTGTTAATGTTATAAAAAATTACAAAAGCTTTTTAACACAACGGCAAAGAAATTATTCAATGTAGGTAGTTATATTTACTTACGTAGATAGGTACTTACAAATATTAATTTAAATGTGTTTGTTAAAGTTGAAAACAAAAATTAAGATCTTTAATTATTACATTAAAAAATTTAAATATATCTAAGTCGAACTCCACAAACTTTAATCAGCGTAAAATTATAAATGGAACATGTTTCGGCATCTACAACTGACCGATTGACTAAGGGTATTGGAATGACAACCATTTTTTGACTTAAGAATTTTGAAATTGGATTGAACACGAGAGTGGGTTCTAGTTTTTAAAGGAAACAAATAAAGATAAGAGGTCCATCTTAGACCATCATGTAGAATCTTTACTTATTCTCTTTGACTATGTAAAATCTTTACCTATTCAAAGTAGTCAAGCTATAGATCATAAATTTCACAATAGAGTTTATAATTTTCTTTCCAAAGGCCTTAAATACAATGCCCAACCATTAAATATTAAACACGTAAAAGAAACACTTGCAGTTGAAACAGAAATCATCACCAATCATTATAATACACCATTAATACCCGATATCATTCCATCACTAGTAACTACATTAATTACCTTATCTAAAGACCCCCACAATATCACAAAGAACATTTCAGATTCAAACATGATTAAAAGCTTAAAAACAAAAATTAAAGAAAACAACATTTGTATTAGTAAATATGACAAGGGTAATTGTTTGGTAATACTTAACAAACAAGATTACTTAAACAAAGTAGAGAATTTCTTAAAATCTGGTGACTTTACAAAACTCAAAAAAGATCCTACTTCAAAATTTGTTTCCAACCTTAAATCTACGCTTAAAGACCTTTCAGAAACTGTTAAATATTTTGACCCACAAGCTTTCACACTAATACCCATGAATCCTTGCATACCTAGACTATACGGTCTACCTAAAATACATAAAACTCAACCTTTTCCCATTAGACAAGTAGTTTCTTTTGTCAATTCACCTGTATCAATACTTTCAAAATGGCTTAATACAATTCTTAGACAACATTTAGATTTTAATAACAAATTTGCAATAAAAAACTCAATAGATCTATGCTCCAAAATTAGAAATTTCCAAATTCCATCAGACACTAGACTTGTTTCATTTGACGTAGTTAATTTATTCCCCAGCATCCCACCCAAATCTTGCTTATTAATTTTAAAAAAAACCTACTATTTAATTCTAATATGCCAACCATACATGCACTAAATTTACATTCACTTTCTGAGACTGTCCTAGATCAAAATTTCTTTCAATTTAATAATAATTTTTATTCACAAGACTCAGGCTTAGCAATGGGCTCTAATTTGTCACCTCTTTTAGCAGAAATCTTCACCCTTTAAAGATCATTTTCTCTTTTGGTACAGATATGTAGATGACATAATTGTTTTATTCAAAGGATCTGATTCTGAACTTAATAACGCACTAAGCAACTTAAATTCTTTAAACCAATCCATTAAATTCACCGTTGAACTTGAAATCAATTCCCAAATTCCCTTTCTAGACTTGTTAATCACTAGAAATAATAATACTTTTAAATTTGGCATTTATAGAGAACCTAGTATCACAGATTGTGTACTACCTTTTGACTTTTGTCACCCTGTTTCCCATAAATTTGCAGCTTTTCATTCCTTTTTCCACCGATTATTTTCTATGCCACTATCAGATTCATCTTTTCAAACAGAACTTAATAACATTAAACAAATTGCTTCAAATAATGGATATTCTTTAAAAACTATAAATAAATTATACTATAGATACTATAACAAATTCAAATACACACTACTTGGTTAAAAATCCTTCAGAAACAATTTCCTTTTCAAATTCATTAACATACTTTAGCGTCGTCTCAGAGAAATGTTCTAAAATACTTAAGAAAAACGGTTTTAAAGTTTTATTTAAAACAGATAACAACTTATCCAGATTTTTTATTAAAAATACAGATCCATTAGATTACAAATCATCATCAGGTGTAAACAAATTAAACTGCTCTTCTTGTGAGTCATTCTACATAGGTCAGACAGGTCGCAAAATATCAGACCTTTTTAAAGAACATTTCAGGCACATCTATAACAACACAGATCTTGATCCTCCACCATCAACACCTTCTTCTTTCGCCAATCATATATTAATAACGAAACAGAGTTTTTCACCATCAAATTCCAAATTGATCCATAAATACAATAAAGGCCGGAAATTAGATTTTCTTGAGACTTTGGAAATAAGGAAAGCCTTGAAACTGGAAAACAGATCTTGTTTAAATGAACACAATAACTTCAATAATCCCATTATTAATTCACTATTTTAATTTTGTACCACTCAAACAAACTTACCAGATTCTCTTTGATCAATTTTTAATTTTTACATTTTATAAAATGTTGTTTTACGAAATCTTTTAAAAATCATGTAACCCTTTGAAAACGTCTAATTTAATTCAAAATTACGTCAACGTCATAATTTTTTTATATTCTTTAAGGTAAGAACCCCTCTTGTAATTCAACAATTGTATCATTAATCTCTTGTTAAATTAGGGCTGATGATGGCAGAAGTGTTCTGCCGAAACATGTTCCATTTATAATTTTACGCTGATTAAAGTTTGTGGAGTTCGACTTATATATATAAACTTTTTCATTTAAATTTACTCCACTTGGATTTAAGAACATTCTTCTAATTTTTAATTATTACGATTAATCAACAAAATTAAGGTGTCAAAAGACCAGCTAAAAGATTAAAAATAAAACAACGAATCTCTTTTGATAGTCGTGTCGCGAAGTTTGAGTGTGTTTTTGACAGGAGAAGAGTCTAGTGTTGGTCAGGGAATGAATAGTTTTTAAAAACGAAATTAAAAGCAGGTATAATTAAGGGACAATTTGAAACATACGTTGAGAAGTTTTAACGTTTAGGCGCTGGAATTTTGAGAAGAACGGATATTGGTTTATGATGGGGGCTGCAGGTTGAGGAACCGACGACCCGAGCGTAATTTTATTGTCGAAAATAAATAATAACCAAACGGATAGATATGTACCACACAGTACTATCATTGAATATCAATACTCTAGTTAGAGTAGTTAAAGTATTGATATTCAATGGTACTATCAATGAAAATTTCTGCCTTATCGAATTTGTTTTGGCGGCAAACAAACATGCTGCTTCCATACCTACATTGAACGCGGCGAGCGGGCATCACTTTTGTGTAGGTGATTTACAGCTTTTTTTTATTGCGGCTTGCACCCTGAAACGAAACGAAATACCAAGGAACTCTTTCCAGATGTGTGATCTGTGCTTGGCCATTGCTTCGTTCGATTTTGTTCATTTTCATTTTTCGTCTGAGATCGTGCAGTTCGTTTCGTTTTCGTTTGCCTTACCAAGTTTTGAGATTTGTGTAGTTCCAAAAGTCCTAAAGGTAAGCAGTACAGTATTTTATTTAAAAGGAGTAACTAAATATAAATTTTTTATGCATATTACTAACCAGAATTTAAATTTATTGTACCTTTTATGACTTTCGTCAAAAGTGGTACTCCATGTAAGGCCTTCTTACAAGGTTTTTAAGATTCATTTTAAGACAGGTATATACATATATGATATTATATTTATGATTTTTCTTATTAAATTTTTTTGTTTTAACTTTTGAGCTTCTTTGCAGAGGATTATGACACAGACGATAAAAAGGCCAACAACCTCAACAAGGCGATTGGGGAAACTGCAGAGGAAACTGCAGAGGAAACAACTCATCAGTGGAAAGTCTTTCAAGAAAGCAAGTTTTTGGTAATGAGTCTCTTTTTGATGGTAAGCGGCGTCGAACTGTAAACCTTGGAGAGAATTTTTCTTGTACCCTGACGACGTCTTATGCATCTCTAATGTCAGCATTTTCTCCAGATTCAACATATCCTGGTAAATTGTGTCATTTTATATCATTCACGACAATCATATACCTAGTAAGGATTTTTTTATTTTTGCAATAGTTACTGATGGTTATTTCTTATAGATTTTGAGGCAACTGTACTGCAAACATTGGCAAAACTGACCCAGCACGTCGAGCAGCACACAGTCCGAGTCATGAAAAAAATGATTTAATTTAATTAGGACAATTATTATTAGCCCATAATAATAATTTTAGTTTTTTTTATAATAATAATAATTATAGTTATACCCGACTCCTGTACTCCCGAATATTCCAGGCTATTGACCCAGTGTATTCGAAAATTTTCGAACAGCGAGGCTGTAAGAGGGGCGTGGACGGCTGCAAGGAAAACCTGCTGATTGATAGGTGCGTCACGCAGGATGCCGTCCAATATAAGCGCAACTTATCTATGGCCTGGATCGACTATCGTAAGGCATTTGACACAACATCTCATGAGTTGATTATTCACTTGCTCCAATGCCTTATGGTACCCGATCCACTGGTGAGAAGCATAAAACAACTGATGTCACTCTGGAAGACGCGGTTCTCGATAACATCCCGACGGGACCGAGTTCGAACAGAGTTGATATCGTTCAGAAGAGGAGTATTCCAGGGAGATTCCTTGAGTCCTCTTCTGTTTTGCATCTCACTGCTGCCGCTGTCCGTAGCCTTGCGCGGTGCAAGGGGTTATAGCTGTGGTACACCCGGTGACCGAAAGCATAAGATCACGCACATGTTCTATATGGACGATTTGAAGATGTATGCTTCCGGCAAGCGAGAACTGACGCAGTCATTGCGCATAGTGCAGGAGTACACAGATGCTATTGGCATGGAGTTTGGTTGGGATAAATGCGCTCAGGTTCATCTCAAAAGAGGACGATGCGAGTATTTCGACGAAGATGCTCAACTCATCGACGGAAGCGTTCTGAGACATCTGAACGTCGGAGAGACTTACAAGTTCTTGGGTGTGGAACAAAACCACATTCAAGCATCACACAAAGTAAAGTCTTTCCGCGGCAAGTACAAAAATCTACTCCGACGGATTTGGTCTTCGGAACTGTCGGGGAAGAACAAGATTTTTGCGACAAACATGCTTGCCGTTCCGATCCTGCTCTACTCGTTTGGAGCAGTTAAATGGTTGGTAGATGAGTTGAAGCAGATTGATCGAGATACACGCAAAGTGATGCATTTACAGCGAAGTCTGCATCCAAAGTCGTCCGTTCCGAGGCTATATCTCCCACGAAATCAGGGAGGCCGAGGACTTTTGAGTTTGGAGTGTCTTCAAAACCGTATAATGTTGAGTACAGCCTGCAAAATTATCAGGAGTTCGGACCCCTTGTTGCTCTTTGTCAGGGAGCACGAGAAGCGGGGAATCGGGGCTTTTTTGTTTAAGGCAGCACAACGAGCAGCAGATGAACTCGGTCTTGACTTTGACGTTGAGCGAGCTCGGCCACATTCTATTACCGAGCTCGAGTTGCTCCGTCTTACAGCCCACGTCAGAATCTCTGAGCAAGACATCTCATGAGAAAGCACATGGATAAGTCAATGCACAGCGTTTTCTTCAAGAACATGGAAAACCTTGGCTCATCCAAAAGGCATACATTTGCCTTTCTCAGATCAAGTGGGCTGAAGTCTGAGACTGAGGGATTCATTTGCGCCGCGCAAGATGGTGTAATTAACACCTTGGTCTATCGCAGCCGCGTGATGGGTATAGAGGTCCCGAATGTAAGCTGTCGAGCTTGCCACAGAGCTCCTGAAACAACAATGCATATACTTGCGGCTTGTCCAGTATATGCACCTTCGGCCTATATCCATCGCCACAATGCGGCACTGAGGGTACTATACTTTCATTTGAGGCACCACTATGCGATAGACCAAACGCCAGTGTTGCCTTATGTCCCGAACGATATTGAGTCCGTTATGGAGAATGAAAGGTGCCGAATCTATTGGAACTATTCATTCTCCACCGTCAGACAGATATCAGCAAACAAGCCTGACGTGGTTCTGCTGGACCACTCCTCCAAGCAGATGTTTGTAATTGAGTTCTCGGCTCCCGCCGAGAATAACATCTGCATAAAGGAAGAGGAAAAATGGACGAAATATCAAGACCTGCTGTTCGAACTCCGCACGCTGTACACAACTTATACGGTGAAGCTGGTCGTTCTGGTAACTGGGTGCATGGGGGGCATCAAGGGTTCGTTTGTCTCCAATCTGAAGATCATACCCGCTTGCCGAAAGCCGGCAGAAGTTCTTGCGGCCGGAATGCAGAAGGCAGTTATCTTGGGGTCGTTGCGTTTGCTCAGGGCACATGATTCCCGGTATTCGTAGTTACTCACCCCATGGCATTGGGTAGTGGCTACGATGTGCGATTGAAAACATCTGATCAGCAAGGAACCTCGTGAAGGTCGGAATCACGGGAAGCTCCTCCTGGTCAATTTAAAAAAAAAAAAGTTATAGTTATATAGTTTATAATATTAGTAGTACATAGTTGATATTATAGTTTTTAGTAATTATTTTTATATTTTCTATTCACCTTTATAAATTATAATAGATCTGAACTTTTGTAAAAGAATTTTTTTTTTGTTTTATAATAAATATATGTCATGAAAATCAACACTTTTTTAATATACTTATTTCCTATAATCACCTAAAAAAGACGTATTTTATAAAATCTTTTAAAATACGTTTACAGAACGTTTTGTTGAGACATTGAAAATGACGTTTAATTCAGAAAATCAACACGTCTTTTCAACCTGGTAAAAACACCTGAAAGAGACGTGTTTTATTAAACGTTTGTAGCAAGTCATTTTTACACGTCAAAAGTAACGTTGATTTCGGCGACATCGTAACGTCTATTCAACGGTTGGTAGGTACTCGTTTGTTTTACGTTTTTCTCACGTTGTTTTGTTTACGGAAAATCAGTACGTCTTAACAACGTGGTAAAATCACGTAAAAAAAAACGTGTTTTACTAGACGTTATAAACACGTCGAAAGTAACGTTGAAGTCAGCGGCATCGTAATGCCTATACAACCGTTGGTAGTCGTCTTTTTTTACGTTTTTCTCACGTGGTTGTGTTTACTGGGAAGGATGTCTAAGCAATTATTTTTGCAGATTTTCGAACCGATTAAATTCAGCAACCTCGGGTAAAACCTGTTTTTTATTTTGTTGATGCGATTGGAACGGTGATACGAGGACATTGTAGAGTTGCCACGACGCGACTTTTACACGACGCAGGCGGGTGGAATGTCCGAGGACCACTGCAATGGTCGTGGTTTTTGGTGGGTGATGAGGTGACATGTTAATTTATGTTTTAGCTGACAAGGGTTATACCGCTCCCTCGGTTTACGGGTGTCCGAAACCTTTTTCTCATTGTCTTTACCCACCTCCTATTCCTTTGTTCGATTTATTTTCCTTTTGGTTTCTTCTTCTTTTCTTTCTTTCTAATATGTTTCTCTGGTTCACTTTTTGGTGAACGTACTTTTTTCTTGAACAACAATGAGCCCAGTAACTGCAGGGCATGTTTCAAGTTTTTAAGCTCATTTGAGGAGACTGTCGTGTCTTGCGATGGAAATTCAGTCAAAATTAGCTCGATCAGCGTCTCTGGTTGGATTCATGATCATAATACCCTCCAGCAGGGATTAAATTGATTTATGGTACATGTACCGATTAAGTGGAAAAAATCTTCCATGGCTTCTCTTGGACTACCTTCTACCTTCTATTATATACTTTTTGGAACAACAACTTTCCTCTGTTTCCTGAATTTTTTCTAGGAGAGCAACCGACCTTCTCCATCACGTGGTTTACCTGAACCAGTGAAGGTTGAACGCCTTCACGTGAGGATACAAGGTCAGATATATACCATTTTCTTTGCCTTGTTTTGGATCAGTCTTAATGTGTTTGAGTTTGTGTAATCGTTAGTGCTTCTTTTGCACTTGACCCCTTCATTTGAGTATTTAAGCATTTTTTAGATAAAGTTAAAAATAGATCGATAAAGAGGTTTATTGCCGACAGTATACAGATCAAGATGTTACATGGTTATGACTCTACAATTCTAGATGTTGTTCGAATTACAGGTCATTTCATTCAACCGGTCTGCTGGTATAGGCTGATGCCTCTTCAACGGAAGAAGTCCAGGATCTTCTTGGAGAGGTTCGAAGTAATTTGCATCCAAACACCGCTGCTTTGAAATGTTACAGCTCTGAAAAACCGCAAACAACTAGTGCCGGGATCGTCGTCTTGAATGCTCGATAGCTATGAGCGTGAACGTAGATTTCTCTCGCGTTCTGGTTCTGAAGGAGTTAGGCTTCGGCAGTCGTCGTTTCCGGGTTCACGTCTGGTCGTGAGTCCTTTGACTGTCTCCGGAATCCTCCAACAGTGAAGCGAGCAGTACGAGGGAAGAGTGAAGTAAAAAATAAACATTAATATGAATAAAAAAGATTCTTTTGTGGAGAATGAGAGACAGAGAGATCAAAGGAGAGAAAAGAGGGAGAGATTGTAAGAGAAACAGAGAGAGGAAAGGTAAAAGATAAAAAGTTCTCACAAATTACAGCGCTACGTCGCCGGTGTCGAGTTGGGTTGTAAGCTTTCCGGGGTCACCTGGTAGTCAATTTTGCATTTTCCTGAAATGCATAACAGAACAGCAAAACAACACACATATATCGGTGAGAAGTGTAGCGGGTTGGAGGTCAGCCCTTGTTGATCTCCAGCCTGCACCATGATATGAAGGGCGATCCCAGAAAAGTTGAACTCAACCTGTCCACAGATGAATTCCTCGACCGTCGATCCCGACATCACGGACTACACACTAGAATGTTGGTTTGAAAGTGCGGCTTTGAAGTTGGCGATTTTTTGCGTGGGGTGTGCGGGGTGACATACGGGTCTGGGAGAATCCATTTGGTCTGTTAACATCGTTGGGGCTGGGTAGTGACCATGGTGGGAAAAGTGGCTTAATTGTCCCTGAAGACATTTGGGGACGCCACTTCAATGGCAGAAGCTTTTAGGGCGTTGGCTAAAGCTTTTGTGGTGCGAAATTTGGCCGGGAGAAACGTATTCTTGAATTTTTTTGGTTGGGGTTATGTGGCGAAAGTTTGTGGGGTTGGTGTGTTGGTGGGACTTGGGGAAACGCGGTAGATTGTTGATTCCTACGTGGCTGCCGTTAGAACTTGGAGCGACGACCTCTGTGTTGTCAAGTTGTTGAGAGTTAAAGAACTGAGAAGACCTGCGATAACCTTAACTCTTTTGGTGTTTGTTTCACCAATCCCAGTCCACTGCGCATCTGGCCTCTCCGGAAATGTTCGCAGGGGTTGTCGGTGCTCGGGTGTTCCGTTTTGGACTTCCGTCTTCGATCTCGTGGTAGTTCTCGGGGTCGAGGAATTGGTTGGATCGGCGGTCTGGTGGAGAATTTTGGTTTTTATCAAATGATTCATCAAAAGTGATCTTTGAGATAATAGAATGTGTTATGATTGCCTACACGGGCAGCCGCTAAGTTGGCAGCGACCTATAGCCAGTAGGAAGAACGCTGTGTCTAGTTAGGAGAACGCTGTAGCTAGTGAGCAGCGCGATTCTAGGACGGCGTCGGCACCGGGATGGAGGAGGGATATGAGCGGTCATTACCGTTTTGAACGCTCAAATCAACAAGTTGTTTGTAACTAGCACTTTAGTTTTCTTTTTCTTTCATTTTATTACACCATGAGTTATTCCTGTAGCTCACATTTCGGGTGCCTTGAATGTCTTGTTCGTCATGTTCCGAATAGAGCCTATATAATGTTATTGTCTTATGACTTTATATAATACTAGCAGAATGCCCTGCAATGCACGGGTTAGACCACCAATAATTGCTGTAAATTTTTGACAATACCAGCGTTTAGATTTGGGTAATTATTAGGAAGCTCACCCGACAGACGCTGTTCTGTTCAAATTTCAACAAATTTGATTTTGGACAGATTACGAAACAACACAGAAGTAAAAACAAATGTAATTCAAGGGCCCATAAGGGGGGAACAGGGGAGGACAGGGGGGCGTAGCTACCATCGGTGTTCCTATTGGAAGCCCCTTGGGGCAAGGGGACGTGGCTACCAAGGGAGGGACAGGGGCGCGTAGCTACCAAGGGTTGATAAGGGGACGTAGCTACCGTCTGGGTTCCCCTTAGAAGCCCCCTTGAGCCCCATTAGTACTTGGAGCCACATTAGGACAATGGGGCGTAGCTACCAACAGTACCCCTTGGAGGAAGGGGGCGTAGGTACCATCGGGGCCCCCATGCGACAGGTGAGCGTAGCAACTATCGCGTTTCCTTTTGGAAGCCCCCTTGTGGCACGGGGGCGTAGTTACCATCGGGACCCCCTTTGGAAAGGAAGGCGTAGCTACCAACAGAGCCCCCTTGGGACCGGGGCGTAGTTACCATCTGAACCGTTTGGAGTCACTTTAAAAGGCTACTGAACTTCCTCTCGGGATGCAGTTCCATTTCGAGTTGTAGATACTGCATTACCGCCGATCCAAAACCAAATTCAAGGAACAGCTTTGCTTTCTGTCGCTTGTTGCTTAACAAACAGTGAGTTCCCGGAAGCAACATTGCTGACTTGGACTGTCTTGGACACACCTTAGATAAAAACAGGAAAGTACATGGAACTTTATCGCAGTGAAATAATCTGTTGGTAACAAGCTCATTTCATATGGTCCATTTGCACGTGTAGGCCTTTTCCGCTGTCGTGAACTTTTTTACAATTTTACAGTCACACTTAAAAATTTGCCCTGAAACATTGTTTAGTCAATTTCCCAGTTAGAAATATTGGCACTCTGTGTCTGTCATATATGCATCCTAAAGCAAATAACTTTATATTTCACTGAATCATTATTTGTTCTTTATACCTTGACAACGAAATATATTAAGTAAGCTATAATGCCCTAGGGCGTGTAAATCATAATGCCCGCTTATTATGCCCTCAAAAAATTTAATCATGCTATTATTATTATTTATTTAAAGTTAAAAGTACAATTTGTAAATGAATATCCAATAATTGAACAATTTATTAAATCTATACTATGTTTAAATGAAGAAACATTCAGGTTGGAGGCATCAGTTTTACAGAAAATTCTATTTTCGCCGGACGTTCCAGTTTCACGGGAGCTTACAACTTCATAGATACAAGCCATCGCAAACTAGGGAATTTTGCAAAATCAAATTCAAAATTTATGTATTTTTTAAATCTTCACAAATTCAAATGCAGTGAAATATAAAACGTTGTATGCACCACGGGCATAACTCAATGTTTATAAATCTCGGGCAAGTTACAAAATCTGTTGCCCTCGAATATAAACATCCTCATTATGCCCTTGGTACATAAATATTTATTATGAGTTTCAAAACCTTGCTTCTCTCAAAGTCTCGAATATGCACGCTCTGGATGTAAACATCTCATTGTATCCGTTTGTTGTATATTTCTAAAATTATCTAAAGCTCAAAGTGGTAATAAGATGTTGTTAATCTCACTCATTGTATGCACCTGAATTGTTGAATTGAATGTATTAATGCATGCTACTCCTTGAAAAACTAAATTGTTAACCTGTCTGTTTTTGTAAATTGTCAAATGTAATTTATTGTCCAGATTGTTATTAACTTGTCAAACCAAATTGTTGTCTACTTAATACAGTCACTAGAAATTGTTAATCACAGTACGCAATGACAAAAGTCCACCAAATGATTTAAAACCATAATTTTGTGTTATCAATTTCTACTCCGCTCCTGATTTATTAGCTCTCGTCATGTATCCAAAAGAAACTTTTTCTTTGGGGTAAGTTCGAATTTCCCGCCAGTACTTTGTCCTGTCAAAAAAATATACAACGTAGGGTTCTTCTTTTTCTTTCTTTGTCTGATGATCACTGTCACAACTCGTTTGAAATATCCGTATTTCAGCACTTGTTGTACAATATACTCTTTCTTGACATTGTTTACGGTAATGACAAATGGCCATTTCTCTGCGATGACAGACAAAGTCGTCTAGCGGCGCATAGTTGTTTGGCGGTGCATAAAATAACCTATAAATAAATTATCGCGTAAAAAGTTTTATCAAATTGAATAAATTGTCAGATTTTCGGTATTTAAAACAAAAATAGCATGTTTTATTCAGAGGAAAGTGGGTTTTCGTACCTCGTCTGTATTTGTCAAATCTACAGGCTTGCCACGAAAAGCTTCACCTTTGCTCCTAATAAAACAATTTACCATTTCTTATTATTCTTATTATAATAATATAATACAGAATATAAATACAAGACAAATAAATATTTTTAATATAAACTTTTTTACAATGGAGTTACGAAATATTATTTGATAAGCTCTACAACTTTTCTATAGAAAGCGTTCGTATATCTCTTATCGTTAAGGCAGCGTTCGTAAAAGACGGATCGTTTTTTAGTCAATTTACTTTGCAAAGTGATCTCCACAAAAAGCCCTTTTATTTTAAGGGGATAAAATATGCAGCCTATGTCCACCCTGAAGGTTTATTCTAAATATTGGTGAAAGAATTTTTCAAGTTGGATAAGTAGAAGTTTTGTAGATTATTTAGACACGAACGCCTCGCACTCCCATGTCGCCGCTATAGATGTTTCACATCAAAAAGTAAGTAATAGTTTTTTAGTGAAGAGTTATGAAAAACTCAATTCAATGTAGAGGTTTATTTATTACAAGTTGAATAAAAGGTTTCAGTTGCAACTAAACAACGTTGACTAAAGGTTGTTGAATTACAAATTGTGGTAAATAATAATTTGATGATTTTCCAGTACATTCCACGTGTTCAAGTTGAACCCTTTATGCTAGAAACCCACTTGTCCCATGCCATACCACGCCATCCCATCTCACGCTACGCGATGCAGAAATTTAACACAGATTCAAATCCAATACGTGGGATAGCGGCTCGTGGGATGGCATGGGACAACTGTGAACGCATTGCATTTGAATCTGTGTTAAATTTCTGCGTACACTTTCATCGCGTGGCGTGGCATGGCATGGGACAAGTGGGTTTCTAGCATTATGTCCCCTCCTTTCTTATTTATTCTTTTGCAAACTGTTGAATTTCATATTGATAACATTTTTCAAGAAATGGTTTATATTTTGGTTGTTGAAAGTTTTTAGGTTTTTGCTCTTAAAAGTACCTGCTCCACAGGTACCACGAGATTATTTAAATTATAAATTAGAGTAGTAAATTAGGCTGTGAAATTCAAATTGGGTTGGCACTACTAACTGTTGACAATTTGGTTTAATATTTGAATGTCAAAGGTGTCAAAGTGACTTTAATAAAACGGCAACCGTGAACAGTGAGTGCAAGTATTCTATAGAACGCTGTGTTAAAGGTTTTTCGAAATACCTACCCTAATTTTCCTGCAGATTATCAAAAATTACTCCAACAAAATTATAAATGTGTGGCAAGATTTCGTGATGTTAGTGAGTTGTAGCGAAGCGAGTGTTAGTTTTACGGTTTTATGATGATCGTGTCATTCAATTTCCGCCTCCAAGTCCGGACCTGACAATTCTAGACTATTTCATTTTCCCGTATCTCAAAAACAGCAAACAATAACCCGCACAATCTTGAAGAACTGCAAGAGACAATTTTTAATGCATGCAACGCTATATATAACCTTTCAGATGTTGGAAAACGCATGAAATGAAATGCAATGAAAAATTTGCTGCAGAGTTAAAAGCTGGAGAACACTTTGAACATTTGCTGTAATTCTCAATAAAAATACATTATTATTTGTTCGTGTTTTATTTTCTTTAAATTAAAACTGTTCAGGCTCCAACCCCTTCCACCCCAAAAGTGGGGGTTGTAACACACACCCCAAAGGGGTGGGGGTGCGGCCACGCACCACTTTTAGTTTGTAGTTTTTAGGGAGAATAAAGTAAGCTTTGAACCGAGCAACATCGTCTTACTTCTCCATGTTCAAAAACTCTTGAACATTTTTTGGTCCTTCGAGCCGGATCCATTCGCGCGGTTTGGATTCAAAAAGCAGTTCAGTTTATTGTGAAATCAATCAATCAAAGACAGTACCACATCAGTGAGTGCATCAGCAAATTCATCATCTTCAACAGAAGAAGGTCATCATCTCTGCATCAGGAGACAACACATCAACAACATAATCGCTCATCGTAGTCATCAGACGAACACAACAGTACCCACTAGGACTCTACAACTCGAGATTCAACATCGCAACGCATCATCAGCAGCAGCAACAGCAGCAAGTTCACGGCTACAAAGGTCAGACCCTTCTTTTCATTTCTATTCCTCTCCGTATATGTTTTGATCCTCGTCAAAAGAGTATAAACAACGTCACTTTTCTTGCAATCGGGTTGATTATGCGAAACAAAATGTCGAAAGAGAAAGAGGTAAAGTCCCTCAAAAGTAAGCGCGGTCTCGTAGAGGCGCGCCTTACTCGATTTAAAAATTTTTTCAACGACGCTGCAAATAAAACTAAATTAGTTGAAATCAAAAATCGATGCATCGACCTAAAAACGTGTTTAGCAGAGTTTCAAGATTTACATTTTCAAATTAAAGAATTAGATGAAACGCAAGCAGTAAAGCAAGAGTTAATTGACTTTGAAAACGATTACTACAAAATTGTCGCGGAAGTAGAAACAATGATATCGAAAGCAAATAAAAATCAAGTCGAGTCAGCGCCAGCGGCGGCAACATCAACAATCATCATATTTACAATCAAGTTTAGAAGGTGATGCACGCCAAAACATCGAGCATCTAACAATTTCCGATAATAATTACGCCACAGCATGGAAAATTCTAACAGATCGGTATGAAAATATTCGATTAATCACGTCGCATCATGTACGCGCACTTTTTAATCTAAATCAAACAAGCGCCAAAGACCCTAAAACGTTACGTCAATTGCTCCAAACAGCCACCACACATTTAAAGGTATTAAAGTCATTGAAACGACCCACCGATCAGTGGGATGATTTGCTCATTTTCATCATCACCTCCAAATTAGACCACAACACGAGTCTCGCATGGGAATCTTCGTTGACAAACGAAGTTCCTACTTACAAACAATTGGAAGAGTTCATGACACAACGGTGCCAAACTCTCGAATCACTTCAATTACTGACAAACACTAGCATCGTCTCGCAAAAACCTGAACAAAAACTAAAATTTAGCATAGGTAGTTCTCGTAAATGCATATTCTGCAAACAATCTGAGCATGAAATATTTAAGTGTAAGGAATTTCTCGCGTTATCAGCTCTCCAAAGAGCAAATGAATCAAAGAAATTAAAGTTATGTTTAAATAGTCTTCGTGAAGGCCATCGCGTTGACACCTGTCAGTCCAGCGGCTGCAGAAAATGCAATAAAAAACACAATTCACTTTTACACATTGATTTCGACAACAACAAAAGACAAACGGCTCTATCAACTCCAGGTACTTCCAGTAATCACTCACAATCACAATCAAATTCTCATATAGTCATTTTGTCAACGGCTCTGGTAACAGCATACGATATTCATGGTCAGCCTTGCGAATTAAGAGCTTTACTTGATTCCGGATCACAATCAAACTTTCTAACTGAAAAAGCAGCAAACAAATTAGATATTCCAAAGAAAGACATTCATTTGCCCATAACAGGAATAAATCAAAGTTCCAGCATTGCAAAACAAATTGTCGATCTCAAAATTCACTCCAAAAACATTTCATTTTCGGCAACTTTATCATGTCTAATTTCCAGTAAAATCACAGAAAATTTACCGGTCGTTTCTTTCAACCCATCAAATTGGAAAATACCACACAACATTATTTTGGCCGATCCACAATTTAACATTTCATCAGATATCGATTTATTAATCGGCAGGGAAGTTTTTTGGAAACTCTTATCAGTCGAACAAATGACAAATAAAAACGGTCCAGTATTTCAAAAAACCAAACTGGGTTGGATTGTAGGAGGTCGCATTCCTTCATTTCCAACCTCATATACATTATGTAATTTAGCAACAATTGAAAACGACGTGAAAAAGTTCTGGGAAATCGAAAAATTCCAAACATGTGTCACTTCTAAAAATTCAGGTCAAAATTTCTGTGAACAGCACTTTCAATCGTCATACTGTCGCCAATCCGACGGTCGGTTTATGGTAAAATTACTATTTAAGAACGGAAAACCCTCATTAGGATGCAGTAAAGCAATTGCCATAAAACGATTGAAAGGGATGGAGCGCAAATTTTCAAACGACCGGAAACTACCGCCTTCTTATCAGAATATTTGAGCCTGGGCCACATGCAAGCCATAAACGAACCCAAAGAACCCGACAATTGTTATTACCTACCCCATCACGCGGTTTACAAACAAGATGCAGGTAATAAAGTTCTCCGGGTTGTATTTGATGGTTCCGCGAAAAGCAACAACGGATTATCAATCAATGATAATCTTCTCGTGGGAGAACCACTCCAGCAAGAGTTGTTCTCCATTTTAATTAGATTTAGAACACATCGCTTTGTATTTACGGCAGACATTGCAAAAATGTATCGGATGATTGACATTCATCCGGAACATCGCGATTTTCAAAGAATAGTGTGGAGATTTCATCCAAATGAGCCAATCAGGACTTATCAGTTAAAAACAGTTACATACGGAATGTCATCTTCACCCTTTCTTGCAATTCGGTGCTTAAATGAATTAGCTCACAAAGAGGCAGCAAATTTCCCCGATTCCTTCGGCATAATTTTAAAAGGTTTTTACGTAGACGATCTACTTACCGGTGCGTCCACAACTCAAGAATTAGAAAAGATTCGCGAAGAGGTTACAGAAATTTTACGCAGGGGGGGATTTGAATTGCGCAAATTTAGGAGTAACGTAAAACCAACGCAAAACGAAATGGAACAAAATGCGTGCAGCATCTTGCAACAAACAAACAAAAAAACGCTAGGCCTTCTGTGGAACAATGAAAGTGACACAATCTCATTTTCAAAAACTAACATAAATTCCATTCACAAGATCACAAAACGTTCGGTGCTCAGCACAATAGCGCGATTGTTTGATCCCATTGGATTAATCACACCAATAACAGTCACAGCAAAAATTATTCTACAAAAAATATGGACCCTAAAATTAGATTGGGACGAATCACTTTCCGCTGATTTACACACAGCTTGGGTAAAATTTTTAAAAGAATTTCATTTAATTAGCTCATTTACTGTTCCACGAAAAATAGTAAGCGACACAAATATTATTAAAATTCAAGTGCATGGGTTTAGCGACGCAAGTCAAGCTTCATATGGTGCGTGTGTGTACATCAGATGTACTGCACTTAACGGAACACATACCAGTACTTTAGTTTGTTCAAAAAATCGCGTTGCACCTTTACATTCAACCACAATACCACGCTTAGAACTGTCTGCCGCAGTGCTGCTTGTTCAGATAATCACAAAGTTAAAAACGATTATGAATTTAAATGTATCCGAATACTTTTATTGGACCGACTCACAAATTGTTCTAGCGTGGATCAAAAATGACGCACACAAATTAAAAGCATTCGTCGCGAATCGGATCATGCAAATTCAAGAGGCTGCAGAAGCGTCTGAGTGGCATAACGTTAACACCAAGCAAAATCCAGCAGATGTATTGTCTCGGGGAACCACCCCAAAACTATTACGGGAATCATCTGTCTGGTGGTCAGGGCCAAGTTTTTTAGTAAAAAACTAATCCGAATGGCCAATTCTAGAAACATGTGCGCCAATTCAAACCATACCGGAGTTAAAGACGGTATGTTTAAAAGCAAACATAGTTCCCAACAAAATGGAATTACTCACGAAATTCTCATCGTTCACTAAATTAATTAGAGTTCTTAGTTTTTGTTTACCTGGGGGTTGAGCTACCTACCAGGCGCGTCTCCAGGTGGCGGATAGGAGAATGGGTAAGAGTCTCTGACTCTGCCTAGTGGGGGGTTAGTAGGGAGGTCCGGGATCTAAACCCCCCGCTGTGCTGAACGAAAGCCCCTCGCCGCGGACCAGCTCGTGACGCATACCGTAAACCGCCTGTCTGCCAACAGGGGGCACGGGGGCTGGTCTTAAGTGACTGGCCGCGTGGATGAAGTACCACTATAAAAACTTCCCCATGCAACATGGTGACTGGTGTTGCAGGTGCATAAACAGTCACCCACGTGTTTGTGCCGTGCGTGGCGACCCGTGCGGGTGGATGAAGGGATCCTGGTGGTTAAGCCTGATCTTGGCTACGGCCTTGGGAGGGCAACACGCCACTTTGGCCCGGATTTCACCCTAGACGGGCGGTCGAGACTAACCCACCTCGATCAATCGGCTGTGTCGTCCCGTTAGAGGGCCGACGGGGTGAGCCCTTGGGAAGCATTGGGGCATGCAACTGCGTGGGCGGCTTCGGCAGACCGCGTGGGCTGTGTGCAACAACCTCCTGGGGGCTATATCTCTCGAGTATCCCTGGCGTCGAAGCTCGGCGTCCCCATATGGGACTCCGTGGTGGGTGGGGAGCTTGGAAGATGAAGTAAAAAATCCCGGTATGGAGAATAAAAACAACTCCAACCAGGGACCGCAGGGTCCCAAAAAGAAGCTGCAGAGGCAAAGGCGTGAAGGCGCCATCCCTGCAGCAACACCAAGAGCTGATATAGGAGCAACCGGACGCCCCACGGGGCAGACGACACCTTCGGGTGGAGCAGAACCGTCGACGTCCGGTGTGGCGACTACGTCGCAAAGAAAGTGCAGGTTCGACCTAATGGGCAAAGGACTCACACTAATTCAAGCAAACCTACACCGCTGTCGGGAGGCGGGGGTAACCCTAAGTCGTCACTTGACAGCAAAGCAGGTAACAATAGCCCTGCTACAAGAACCGTGGTGCGTAGGCAACCGAGTTTGTGGCATGGGCGACAAATCGTCCGGGACCACTTACGTGGGTTCCCTTAAACAAAGACCCAGAACTTGTGTATATGTTTCAGGTCAACAAAACGCCTTCCAACTGACGGGCTATTGCAACCGAGATGTCACGGCTGTGCAGGTTAACCTGGAATTTGGAAGGAACGTAATAAAGGTAGCTTTTGTCTCAGTATACCTCCCCGGGGACTCCAGGGAGCCACCCCCTTCTAAGGAGCTGGCGGACCTGGTTGAGCATTGTGAAAGGGAAGGAAAACAACTCATCGCTGGATGCGATGCCAACGCACACCACATCGTATGGGGGAGCGGTGATTGCAACAGCAGAGGAACAGCACTGCTCGAATATCTTACGAGCACAAAGTTAGGAATACTCAATCGAGGGAGCGAACCTACGTTTGTCACCTCGAGGTGTCAGACTGTGATAAACATCACTCTCGCGACGCAAGAGATTTCCAAACATATAAGGGACTGGCAAGTTTCATCCCACGTGACCATGTCAGACCACAGATGGATAACGTTTTCGTTAGAAGCAAAAGAGATGTTACCGAAGCCGTACAGGAACCCAAAACAAACTGACAGGGATCTATTTCTAGAAAACCTGTCAAATGTCAGGGGTCGGCTCGATATGTCTAATGATCTTAAGACGAACGAAGGACTGGAGAGGGCAGTCACTGACCTCACTAGGTCTCTGATGACGTCTTATGAGCAAGCTTGTCCGCTGAGATCAGGCACCCGCCAGGGCCAAAACACCACATGGTGGTGTAAGGAACTGGAAAGGGGAAGAGTCTATCTGCGCAAGCTATTCAATAAGGCCAAAAGGACCAAAAATGCAGCCGACAGGGACGAATTTAAAGAATACCAGCGGCAATACAAAAAAGACGTTCGTTCTAAGCAGAGGTCATCATGGAGAAAATTCTGTGGGGACCTCAAATGGACCACCACCGCTGCCCGGCTGATGAAAATCCTGTCAAAGGATCCGGGACAGCAAGTAGGTAGCTTGAAGAAAGAGGACGGCACATACACGGACTCTGCCGATGAAACAGCCAAGGTACTGATGGCTACACATTTTCCGGGCTGTGTGGTCACAACGGATGTGAATCCGATCCAAAGCTGTCCGAAAGCCCCCTCCCTGGAGGACTGGGCTGAGGCTGCGCGGATTGTGAACCATACTAGCGTAGAATGGGCTATAAGAGCTTTCAAACCCTTCAAGTCACCGGGCGTGGACGGAATCTTTCCGGCCCTGCTACAGTGGGGACTTTCGGAGATTCTGGACAACCTCGTGATAATTTTTCGGGCATGTATTGCACTCGCATACGTACCGGAAATGTGGAGGGAGGTGAGAGTTGTCTTTATCCCTAAACCAGGGCGAGGAGATTATTCTCTCGCGAAATCTTTCCGTCCCATAAGTCTCACATCGTTTTTGTTAAAAACCTTGGAGAGACTATGCGACTACCAAATAAGGGATGGGGTGTTAAGGGCCAAACCATTACACCCCAACCAACATGCATATGTTCCAGGGAAATCGACCGAGTCCGCTCTACACGAGGTGGTGGGGCGGATTGAGGGAGCCCTGGAGCACAAACTATACTCCTTAGGAGTATTCATCGACATCGAGGGGGCTTTTGACAAGACCACCTTCGATAGTGTCGGGCGAGCACTTCAGAACCGCGATGTCTCAGGAACAGTACGTGACTGGATTCAGCGGGTGCTGGACTGCAGAACCGTACAGATTAGTGTAGCGGACGCAACTACTCGAGGAGTGGTTAAGAAGGGCTGTCCTCAGGGGGGAGTTCTCTCGCCTTTGCTATGGGACATAGTAGTGGACGACCTTCTATGCACACTCAACGAGGCGGGATTCTACACGATCGGATACGCAGATGACCTGGTCATACTGCTTACTGGTAAGTACGAAAATGTACTATGCGACCTTATGCAGACAGCACTCTGCCTGGTACAAAAATGGTGTAAGAAGGAGGCTCTGGCTGTGAATCCACAAAAGACAGAGCTAGTCCTCTTCACGAACAGAAGGAAGATGGGACAGCTAAGGCTGCCCTCCCTTAACGGCGTCAAGCTGAAACTCTCGCAGGATGTGAAGTACCTGGGCGTTATGTTGGATCATAAGCTGTCTTGGAAAAAGCACCTGGAGAGCAAAATAGACAAAGCCAGCGTCGCCCTGTGGCAGTGTAGGAGAGCGGTGGGAAGGTCCTGGGGCTTAACACCCAGGATTACCATCTGGCTCTACACGGCCGTCATCAGACCGATGCTGAGCTACGGAGCAATTGTCTGGTGGCAAAGAGTCAGACAAAAAATAACGATGACACGTCTCGGACGCATCCAACGGATGGCATGTGTCGCTGTGACGGGCGCCATGAGAACCACCCCAACCGCAGCTCTGGAGGCTATCCTGTGTCTGCCTCCCATCGATCTCTTCGTGGAGGGCATGGCACTTGCCTCCGCTCGTAGGCTGCGGGAAGGTAACCTTTGGAAAGCTGGGAAATCAGAACGCGGGCACGCCCGCATCTTGAGCGAGGGACTCCACAGAATACCTCTCTTGGGTGCGGGATCGGACCGTATCTGTCCTCAATATGCTTTCGAAAAATCCTATGCAGTGCATATGGATACAGAAGAACAGAAGTTTGAGATTTCAATCTTCACGGATGGATCAAAAACGAAAGCAGGCTCTGGAGCGGGAGTTCACATCCCCGAAATGAACTGCAATCTCAGCGCAACCCTAGGAGAATGTGCCAGTATTTTCCAGACGGAGATCGCGGCCATTCTTAGGGGTGCCACAGAAATCACTGGGCGCAATGTCAGTGAAAAAACGATGTGCTTCTTCAGCGACAGTCGAGCAGCTCTGCGGGCTCTGGCCAGTGGCAGGATTACCTCTCAAGTGGTACATGACTGCCATCTGGCACTGTCGAGAATAGCACTAAACAATGTCGTTGAGCTAAGATGGGTTCGAGGACATAACGGTAATGAGGGGAATGAAAGGGCCGACGAGCTGGCTCGACAGGGCGCAACGGGAACACCGGATGGAACCGAACCGCTCATCCGACCGGCCAATCGCTACCTCTCAAACCTGATCAAAACTGACACCCATTCTAGACACTGTGCTAGATGGGAAACGACAACAGGCTGCAGACAAAGCAAAATTTTTATCAAGAATCCTTGCTTTAAAAGAGCCAAGTCTTGTCTGCGTTTGTCAAATAAACACCTCCACGTGATGGGGGTGGTCAACGACCCAACGTGCAGGGGGTGTTTAGAGGAGGACGAGACTCTCGAACATATTCTACGGGAATGTCCGGCTCTCGCCTCGACCAGAAAGTCCATACTGGGGGAGACATGGCCCAGCTGGGCCAACTTGAGGTGTACCTTGCCTGGAACCATCCTAGCTTTTTTCGACAATGTCGGATGAGAGACAGGAATGAGGGACGCGAGGGGGTGACACAATGGGCCCGCGGTGTGGTCTAAGTGTCGGTGAGGGGAGCAAATTCCCTTACACCCCTCAACACCTAATCTAATCTAATCTAGTTTTTGTTTACGTTTCATTCACAACACGCGAAATTCAGTAAAAAACGTAGGGCACTTGTCCTGCGCAGAAATGCAAGCAGCCCATAATTTTATAATTAAATCGATTCAACAAGAAACATTTTCCGATGACATACACGCCCTTAAAAAAATTTCAAAATTTCAAAAGAACGATCTTTTGCGGGTGGGAGGAAAGCTACGGCACGCGCCCGTTGCGTATGATCAGAAACATCCCTTATTATTGCCCAAAAGTCATCACATAACATACTTAGTGATCATCAAATTTGCATTCAGGTTGTCAAGCCACTTTGGCAGCAGTGCGAAATAAATACTGGCCCATTGCCGGAAGAGACGCAGTCCGTAAAACAATTCACAAATGCATAACTTGCTACCGAGCAAAACAAATCACCAGTGAACAGCTGATGGGAGATTTACCTGAAATGCGTGTAGAGCCAACGCGCCCATTCTATTGTACAGCCATTGATTATGCAGGCCCGTTTACACTAAAAAATGGTCACGGCAGGACCAATCGAAAAATTAAATCATACATAGTTATTTTTGTATGTTGCGTCACACGCGCTATTCATCTAGATTTAGTTTGTGATTGTACCACTACATCATTCTTGAACGCCCTTAAAAGATTCATAGCCAGACGTGGCAAAGTGTCGGTAATCATGTCCGACAACGCAAAAACCTTTATAGGAGCTGACCGCGAATTAAAAATGTTGCACAATTTAATCAAATCAAAGCAATTTGAAGAACAGATAATCGATCAGCTAGCTAACGACCAGATTACCTGGAAGTATTTCCCACCACGTGGCCCTAATTTCGGAGGGATACACGAAGCGGCTGTAAAATCGACAAAGTATCACTTAAAGCGCGTCGTACAAAATAATTTATTAAACTTTGAAGAAATGTATACTCTTCTGACGATGATTGAGGCATGTCCCAATTCCCGTCCCATGTCCCCTCTCTCCAATGACCCATCAGACCTGCAGGCACTAACCCCCGGTCATTTTTTGATTGGAGAGCCTCTGACCTCACTGGCGGAACCAAACCTTCTAGATACGAACACCACGAGGCTAACGAAATATAAGCATCTTCAACAAATGCGACAACATTTTTGGAAGCGATGGTCCGCAGAGTATAGGAATCAACTTCCGCAAAGGACAAAGTGGACCAAAATCCACCCACAGCCCGAAGTGGGAGCCCTGGTACTTCTCAAAGAAGACAACCTGCCACCCCTCCAGTGGTCTTTAGGGGGCATCACTCAACTCCGTCCCGGGGCCGACGAATTAGTTCGTGTTGTGTCAGTGCAAACAGTTCGCAGTGAAGTGAAAAGGCCAATTTCTAAAATCTGTGTGCTTCCGACCAATTAAACTTCGCAACATATCTTTGTACAAACATAAATCTTTTTGTTTTATATTGTCTCAAGTTTTATATCACATTGCCTCATATTTTGTTTTATTTTCTCATGTTTTGTTTTGTATTCGTCTCATTTCTTGTTCTATATATTCCACGTTTTGTATTTATTATCTAATGTCTCATTTTTGTTTTGTAATTGTGTCATGCTTTGTTTTATTTTGTATCACCTTTTGTATTTGTATCATATTATTAGCAATGTTCAGGCTCCAACCGCTTCCACCCCAAAAGTGGGTGTTGTAACACACACCCCAAAGGGGTGGGGGTGCGGCCACGCACCACTTTTAGTTTGTAGTTTTTAGGGAGAATAAAGTAAGCTTTGAACCGAGCAACATCGTCTTACTTCTCCATGTTCAAAAACTCTTGAACAAAAACAATTTAACATGAGAGACATAAACGTCATACTGTTTAGACCATAACCTCAAATTTTGCTGTCAATCAATTTGCAGGCTGGGTCATTGCATAAAAATAACCCGCCTACTCTAATTTATAATTGAAATGATCTCATGGTACAATGGTTTCATTTTCGGTATTCTAACAATTTTATACCGAAAATTTTTTATGATCACAAATTTCAATAACCGTTTTGGGCTTTTAAATTCGATCTGGGAGCATAAAACACTCATCGTCACTAGCGTTAAACATAAATAGTGCAGATTCTACAAGTTTCAAATCAATTCACTTGTCAATGTTGTCAATTTTTGTAAAAAATGGATGTTTTAAATAAATTATTACAACTCTAAAACCGATTACGCTTTCCATGAAATTTTCTTTATAACGTTATCATATCGACTTTTTCGCCACAGAACCCGCATGCTCATATGAATGCAAGCACGTGCAAATAGACATTAATTATTTTGAATGGCAATTAATTTTTGGTACGTCCCCCATTTTTAATGCGGTGTACACGGGCCAGCTTTTTGAGATAAACAGAATTATAAACTACCCTTCCTTTTTTTGTTAATGAAATATTATATCGCTCTACATATCAAATGTGACGTTGTAAATGTCACCGGAACATTTCATTGCCAACCAAAAATAAAAAAGACTATAATAATTGGATTACTATAAAAATTTAAGTTTGGGGAAAAAATCATCTTGACATTTTTGGGACTTCAAAAAATAAATGTATTTGCTTTATTGTGTGTTGTAAAATAGTACCAAATTGATTTTTGTCTCGGATATTATTCTTCTAAGATTAGAGATTTTAGTGGCACTTTTAATTATAATTTTTCGTCACTCCTATTGACTTACATATTTTATTCAGTTTAAATGATTATTTAAACTACTATGGGGAATGTAATGAACACATGATGCATTACAATCCATATCCAATTATCCACTATTATTAATTTCATTCTTCTCACTGACTGAGTTACCCGTGAGCCTCAAGGAACGATCCAGTTCATCAACCCTCGTCGTTTAAGCAAAAATTAACTGTTCTATTCTGTTCAGATTAGCAGCTATATTTTTTGGTTACTGAACAGTAAAATAAATTGGTAACATAGCACGATGCAAAGACAAAGTTTCAAGATGTAGGTATAGTTTATTTATTGAACCATTTTTAAACTATTGCCATTACCGCTTAACTTCTTCGTTGAAATCTAAAAATCAGCCTAAAAAATCTCAATCGTGTCACGAGAGTGTAAACCTCCAAGCTTGATAAAGCGTCAGACCTTTACACTTGTCCATTTTTTTAGTTACGGTTACACTCAACGATTATTCCCGTAATAAAAAGCAATAACCCTACAGTCTTTTTATTTAATTGACAACTTTGATATCGACATAAAGAATTCCAGTCAGAGGGTAGAAACGTTGAATGCAGTGCGCTCTCGGTAGCAGACGGGCTTTCGGCACTCTGCTTTGCCAGTTTCACGGGTCATTAGTCCCAGAATTTTCAGATTTCAGCGCAAAATTGAGAAACACTTTATCTTGCTTTCGGTACAATGATTTTTAATATGGACCTCGTCCATGTAACATAAATCGAAATATCAGAGGCAGGGCGCGAGTGTGGCCGACAAGAGACCTGATATGGACCCAAAACCTGGCTCGCGGCCAATTATGGCTATGCACACATGTACACAAAAAATTATCTGGCTCGTGCCATCGGCACTTTAATTGGAACTATGTATATAAAAACACGATAAGACGAAAGTTGCACAACATCTTGATATGGCCTGGTCTCAAAATTCTGTTATAGTTTGTAAACTAAACACACGAGGTTTGTTACCGTAGTGACGTGTATAAACAAATTTTGATTTTGAAAAAATAATTTCAACGTTAATAGTGAATGGAAGAAATTCAACATGTAAGATATAGTCGAAGAAGTAGCTACAATGAGTCATAATTTACAGCTGGAAAAAATCACCGCGCGACATGGAAAGGAGTAAAACTATGGTGAGACCGTAAAAATATCAAAGGTCTAGAAAGATGATAATTTTTTTCCTGTGCTATTTATACGGATTGTCTAAGAATTCCCAACAGTTTATGGACAAAAATATTGAATTTCATTTGTCAACTTAAAATTATGCTTTTTATAAATGTGGAAAAGTTTTTACTCACCTGAATATCTATTAATACACATTTTTTGTTGCTTTCAATATAACGGCCGTGGCTGTTATGGGTCATTCAACAATCGAGGATACAGTACAAGGTGTTTTTTTACATGTAAATTTTTCTATGCCGCGCAATTCTTTTTCATTTGCTAATTCTGTTAATAACGCATTGGTTATCAATTGATAAACGTCAATTAACTAAATTCAATAATTATTACTTTATTTATTTAAGCAAAAAACGAAGTTTGGAACAAAACAAGTTTATTATCGAGGCCTATTTCCGAAGCGGACAAACTGTATTGCAATATCACGTCCGTCAAACAGAAAGATTTGAAAGAACTAAGGCCGCATACTAATCAAAATGTCGTTGAATAAGTGGAAGCGCTTGTTGAAGAGAATCCACATTCGTTGTTACGTCGTCATACGTCGTTTAGCATCCCGAACTGATGTGTCCTTTGGCACTGTTCGAAGGATTCTGAAAACCCGTACGCACATGCATCCCTATAACACGACTTAACCATTTTCAAAAAATTGGTGAGACAACATTATTCTGGTTGTCAAAGTTAAGTCATAGGTTAAGTCACGAACAGTCAAAAACCGCTCGCAAGATAATGATAGTAAATTTAAGAATTCGCAATGGTGAAAAATTGGTTTAGTTTTTTGTAAACGAACCAATTTATTAATAATATCAATATTATTTCGTACCAGTTATGTTATTTTGCTCCGCGGATTACGATGCCCAGTGTTCTAATAACTTAATATCCGCATCGTCCAAAAATTCAACTTTGCTCTTTGATCCCTTGCCTTTACCAACATCCGTAATAGGTACGTCTGGAAGTACTGTTGGATTAGATACCTCCAATAACGTTTCTTCTAATATCCCATCCTCAAGAGCTTTCAGTTCTTGCTCTACTTCGTCTTCATCTAGATCATTACCTACTGGATTAGCAATAGCATTTGCCACATCATCCACTAGTTCCTTTTCTGTCCATCATTTATCGTAAATCTGATCAATATTTGTTTTAATATTGTCGTTTTTAAGAGCAACGCCAGCATTTTTCATGGCCTGCAGTACTGTTGTGTTCGTGTTTGCCGTTTCTAGACTTTCTCTTTGCATTTCGATGGTGGTCAAGATATTGTCAATTTTTTCGAGCTGTTTTTCAAATCGTTTCTTCCTCTTAAGCGCTTGAAGCGCCATCATTTTGTTTCTTGGTGCATTTCTCTTGGCGCTCTTGTACACATTATCGATTTTTGTCTCCAAATATTCCTGTTTCTTAACGAGCATATCTTCAAGTTCGCGAAGTCTTTGAATTGTGGGAGTCATTTGTTTTTTTCCAACAATTTTTTCAATAAAGTTTATTTTGAGCACTATAAAGACACATAGACTTATTAATTTGAAACAAATATGACTTTGACATTAATTTGTGGCAAGTTTTGGATTTTGACATCTAAGTGACTTATTGCTTTTTAGATGAATTCACTGGTTTCTCCGTCGTTCATGCCCTTCCTTCTCATGGCGTCGTCTAAATTGTTTCTCGGGGTCGTTCTCTTTTCCTTTTTCCTATAGGGCTCTATTCTGTCATTCTCTTTATCCATCTGCTGTAGCTGACATTCCATCTCTGTTGCCACTGTTTTTATCTCCCCATTATTCCTTCGCTATGCCTCTTAATTTCTTCTGTAGTTATTTTTTTTTGAGGTCATTATCTATATCATATCTGTTTCTTTCTTTCCCCTTACTTTTCCTTTTTGCTTCATCAGTTTATCACTTCCCTCCCAATCTTCCATTTCTAATAGTATTTGATTTCGATTTATACTGTAACAGTCTTTGATATTGAACTCTGCTACATTTTTTCTCAGAAAATCTTCTATCCCTTCTTTGGCCTGCTAATTAGTTTTGCTTTTCCCACCGAATCCTGCTATCACAATCTTTAAGTATCATATATTTTGTCTTGTCGAGCACAATTCATGGTGACAAAATCATCATTGTGATTTTTGTCAAACTCGTTTGGTCGCTACAACAGTTTCAAGTATCCCGAACCCCGAGGGTCACAAGCGCGTTGGCAGCGCTGCCTGATGACCTGAAATCGAAAATATTTTGAAAAAAATAAATTCAGGTTCGACCTCTATATATCGTACATTTACATTAAATTTAATGTACTGTTCATACTTAAAGAGCCATTGCCGCGGACATGAGAGCAAAATTCCCTGACGCTCACTTTTTGAAAAGGTGGGCTTGAATTGAAAGACGTTGTCACGTCAAAATAGTTAGATAGATTAGGTGTTGAGGGATGGAAGGGAATTAGATCCCCTCGCCGACACTTAGACCACACCGCGGGCCTATTGTGTCCCTTCTGTCCCTCATTCCTGTCTCTCATCCAGCCATCCAACATTGTCGGAAAAAGCTAGGACGGTTCCAGGCGAGGTACACCTCAAATTGGCCCAGCTGGGCCATGTCTTTCTGGTCGAGGCGAGACCCGGACATTCCCATAGGATATGTTCGACAGTCTCGTCCTCCTCTAAACACCCCTTGCACGTTGGGTCGTTTACCACCCCCATCTCGTGAAGGTGTTTATTTAGGCTGCAATATTTAGTCCGGTCCAGATGTCCACCAAAAGGCGGAGTCTCTCCCTTGACAAATGATAAAAATCTTGCTTTGTCTGCAGCCTGTTGTCGTTTCAAATCTAGCACAGTGTCTAGAATGAGTGTCAGTTTTGATCAGGTTTGAGACGTAGCGATTGGCCGGCCGAATATGCGCTTCGGTACCATCCGGTGTTCCCGTCGCGTCCTGTCGAACCAGCTCGTCGGCCCTCTCATTCCCCTCATTTCCATTATGTCCTCGAACCCACCTTAGCTCAACGACATTGTTTAGTGCTATTCTCGACAGTGCCAGATGGCAGTCATGTACCACTTGAGAGGTAATCCTGCCACTGGCCAGAGCCCGCAGAGCTGCTCGACTGTCGCTGAAGAAGCACATCGTTTTTTCACTGACATTGCGTCCAGTGATTCCTCTGCTTTCGTTTTTGGTTCATCCGTGAATATTGAAATCTCCAGTTCTCCAGGCGTAGATCATTAGAGATTTCGACCGACCACTGACATTTTTCAATATTTTCCAGAAGGGGATTGCGGCCATTTTAAAGAGTGCCACAGAAATCACTGGACGCAATGTCAGTGAAAAAACGATGTATGAACCGCCCATCCGACCGGCCAACCGCTACCTCTCAAACCTGATCAAAACTGACACCCATTCTAGACACTGTGTTAGATGGGAAACGACAGCAGGCTGCAGACAAAGCAAGATTTTTATCAAACATCCTTGCTTTAAAAGAGCCAAGTCCTGTCTGCATTTGTCTGACTAAATATTGCAGCCTAAATAAACACCTCCACGTGATGGGGGTGGTTAACGACCCAACGTGCAAGGGGTGTTTAGAGGAGGACGAGACTGTCGAACATATCCTACGGGAATGTCCGGCTCTCGCCTCGACCAGAAAGTCCATACTGGGGGAGACATGGCCCAGCTGGGCCAACTTGAGGTGTACCTCACCTGGAACCATCCTAGCTTTTTTCGACAATGTCGGATGGCCGGATCAGAGACAGGAATGAGGGATACGAGGCGGTGACACAAAGGGCCCGCGATGTGGTCTAAGTGTCGGTGAGGGGAGCTAATTCCCTCACATCCCTCAACACCTAATCTATTTATCTATACTGAGACAAAGACTATCTTTTCATATTACGTTCTCTCCAATGTCCAGGTTAAGCTGCACGGCCGTGATGTCCCGGTTGTAGTAGCCCGTCAGTTGGAAGGCGTCTTGTTGACCTGAAAGATAAACATAAGTTCTGGGTCTTTCTTTGAGGGGGACAAATTACAGGGAGCTAAAAGCTAAAAGAATTAACTTTTTTTTTTTTTGGTGATGGTTTGAGGAATTCGAAAATCTAAGGTTTATTAGAGCTGTTTCAATGAAAACCAACACTTTTTTTAGATCTAAAATCCGACGACAAACGGCGTCCGAAAACGTGTTTGAAAAAACGTCCTTGACGCATCATAACAACAATGACATCCTTTGATAGGGATAAGATAATTTGACATTGTAAATCCATTCGGCGATAGAGTTTTCACCAAAATCAGATCTTATTGTACATTCAAAATATAATAATTGCTTTTTTTATATAATTATTGTTCTGCCCTTCAGAAAAGGAAAATCCACGATTACAAACAGCGCAGCGGCTGTATGAATAATGTTACAATTAAAATAAACAGATTTTGAACTGCTTTTATCATGTAGGATGCAGCGTCTGACAACATAAATAAAATAAGTATAATATTCAGAAGACAGCAACTCTTACTATCAGACACGCTGTTGCGACAGTACCAGCAGGCAATGATTGATAAAATTTATTTTTAAAACCAAATGAGAAAATAAAGTACCCTATTTTTATTTATCTTATTTTTACGATATTATTTACGATGATTTACTAGGAACTACCCGCGCCCCATTAGCAATGAATAAGATAATAAGATTTGGAAATTTCTGCATTTGGGAAAGCAGATGGAGCAGATCTGTGTCTGTAGCAAATAATTTTGTAAGGTCGGTATGTTTTTCCAGAAATAAAAAACAATATAAGTAAGAAAAAAATTATATGACTTAAATCTGCAATAATATGCAACTTTTGATGAAATATGCATGCGTATAGCCAAATGTGCAATCACTAATTAGTGTTAATTAACTCTAATCAATGTAATTCGTCCACATAATTGAGTATACTTATAGACGCTGTCTCAACGAAAATTGTCCACTTTAATTTACTCCACATACAAATATTTTCTTCAATTATTTTCCCGACTCAAAAACTACGTGTCAAAAAAAATGCCATCATCATTGGAAGTGTTTGTGCCTAGAAAAATGCCATTTATCCGGTAAATTTGAGCAAAATCGATATTCCGAATATATCTTCAAGGAAAAATGTTTTCTATCCCACAAGAAGCGAAAATACACCACTCAATATGTAGAGAATCAAAAAATCTTTTCAATGATATGTCGCATGCCCCACTTTCCCTATTTAAAATTTAAGGGTGGGAGTCAGTGCGGAGAAGGTACTTTAGTTAGTTTGAAATGTACCTCAAAGTAGTCCCCCTACAGATAACAATTTGTTTGCTAAAATTTTTGTTACTTAAGCGAATTCAAGTGGAGAATTTTCGCTGACAGCCTGCAGAAAATATGCAAAAAATAAAATATAATTGCATATAATCTGCCCTTTATTTATTGTTTCAATACAGATGGCTCACGTATAGGCATATTTCTACAAACGCGAGCATCTATAATTTCAGGAAGTAAAACATTTAATAAAAAAAATTGACAGCTGAACCTCCATTTTATCTTTCCAAAACTTTTCTTGGAATGCGTTCTATATGAAAATCTTTTTTCGTCCACAGAACGAATATGAATATGAATATGAACGTCCAGTGATACGAAGCTGGCCTTGAAAGTAGCCATCACTGCTTTTCAAGTAGGACCTGCGATGGTGTTCCAATGTTCGCAATTCCTTCAGAAAGTGACGGCCATTTACAATATATCTACCTGTGATCGTCTGAATGTAAGGATCATTTCCTGGATTAGGTACATATATCTTTTTCATTTACCAATTCTTCGTCACTACAAAATAAATATACTGGCCAGTAAAATCCGAACACAAATATTTTATTAAAATGATACTTTGGTTAAATATTGGGGGCATCGTCCATAACAAAAGATTAAAGTTTCATATGATTCGATCAATGTTGCATTTTTTTTAAAGCTTTACGTTTTTAACAGTTGAAAAAGAAATTGAGAAATTGATAGACATTATTGCTGCCAATGAACTCCATTTGAAAGGGGTCGTAGGGGGGAACGTGGTGTTACGTACCGTGCAATCGCTGCAACAATGGGGCGCAGTGTGGCTACCGTGATGGCAGCATGGCAAGTGTGGTCTGATGGAGGGCGAACACAGCGAGCTAGAGGGACACGAGCTTCCAGAAGAACTACCCAATGGCAAGATCGTCTTCTTCAATTAATGGCCCTAAGAGAAAGGCGGAGGTCTACTCGGTCAGTTGCTGATGCTTGGTTTGCAGCAATAGGAAGGCCCATTCGGATTCGCATCGTTTACCACATCGTCGTCAGCGTCTGGACTGGAGCAATGAACGCAGAAACTGGGCATCAACATCGCCTTTTCTGACGAATCTGCATTCTGTTTGGGGGTCAGGATGGTAGAGGGCGAGTCAGGGGACGACGATTAGAACGGCGTCATGTCGAGTTTGCTGTTGAGCATCACGTCCACCGTACCATCGAACATATGGTTTGGGGAGCTATTGCTTTTGGTAGCAATTCTCCTGTAATCGTAATGCGTGGCACAATGACATCCGCGCGTTGTGTTAAGGCCCGTTGTTCTTCCTTGTGTAAGGGGGGATTAAAGATGGTGTTGGCCAGCAAGATAACGCCAGCCTTCATATTACGCGAACCTCTATGAGGTTTATAGAAGAAGAGCTTGGCCACCTGGGTCGCCAGATTTATCGCCCATCGAAAAAGTGTGGGATTCGATGGGTATCCATATTCAGAATTTTCTGCAGCCCCCGACGACTTTCTTATAAATCCTAAATATAAGAATTTTTTCAAATAGAATCCGAACACAGCATTAACGAAGTGACATTTTTAAAACAAAAATTAGGAACATGTATAGTTTTCAGCGCGAAGACAACTGACGATTTTTGCGGCGATATTATTTTGAAAACCATTGGTGGGAGTAAAAATGTATAGAAACAAAATTGTAGAAAAGTTTTTTCTGTACAAGGTCCATATTGAATAAAACATTTGCAATAAGTTGCTATGGGTCAAAAAACGGGGGTAGTCTAATTTTTGCCTTTGCACTGAAAACTATAAACATTTTCCAACGTCATTTATGAGCGTTGGGGAGGAGATAATAACTTCATGCAGAATTGAATGCAGAACATAAATCCGAAAACATTTTCTCGTCGGAGTTACCGTTTACCAGAAAAATGCATAAAAGCTTCATGAGGGGGCGGTTTTTTGGGCAAAATGGAAAATGAAGCTCCCCGGGGGAGTGAAAACTCTTCGGATCTTTATTTGGGTCCGGGTTGGGAGTTCATAACCAAAATTTCAATATTTTATAAATTAGTAATTCTATTCGCCGTTTTTTCGTCTAATTTGCTTGGACTATCTATTATTTTACAATTGAGGAGCGATTGAGCAAAAACGGGATAACTTTTTTAATTCTGTAATCCACAAAATGTTGCCACTCAAAGGCCGTTTGACATAAAAAATTATAATATAATACATATTTTCAGTTATGGTCAAAAAAGCATTAAATTTAACTCATTTTGGCACGTTTGGGTCAAACGGTATACAGATTTAACCCGGTTTGTTGCTTATTTTCTTTACCTTTTGGTGTGTGGATCAGTAGTTGATAGGAACTGCCAAATTTTAGAATAGTATAATCTAGAACCATACGCATATACGAGTAAAAGTGTTTAGATATGAAGGCCACAATCAGCGTCTAAACAATTACACTGTTTCATCATCTTCCTCTTAAATCTGCTCGAGATTATATGGATTTGGAGACAAGATATTCCAACTATTTTCTTTAAGTTATTCTCCAAAGATTTGATGTCTTTCAGCTTCCAATGGGTTCCCTGTTCCTCCACTAAATCAAATTGCTTGTAAATGTTGATGTAGTCTTCCTTATTTGTAATGGTTTCCTTTCGCACATTTTTCCAGACGGCCGAAAATTCTATCGGCCGGGAGAAAACTGTGTTCGCTTACAGGAAACGTAATCCAGATTGTTTTATTTTTTATTTTACAATTGAAAACATTCAATCGAGTTATTCTCATGCCGGGAACAAAAGAAAAAAGAATCAACCAAAAGTATGTCAGTTATAATCGGGTGACGCTGTTTTAAAAAAAAAATCACATATGCAGGTAATCATGTTTTAGAAGGGTTTCCCTTGTCGGTTTTTCAATTTATAAAAGGTAAACAGTACTTATTTTTGAAGCTCTACAAAATGTATACCTTCATTTTTTCAAATAATTTAAAAAAGTGTTTTTCTTGCAGTTATTTTTTTTTTCTTTTATCAATAACGAAAATATGAAAAACTAGCTCCCTGTAGATCACCCTTCTCTATTGAACTCCGTATTCAAAATTGTAATAGGATTAGCCATTCCCTCAAAAATTAAGGAAAACTTTTCGGATATTTTGTCTCTCTCGCACACTGGGCTATTAAATGTTGTCGGCTTTGGCCTTAACATTCAAGTGGTATGTATCGGATTGGTAATCGAATCAATGTAGAAATTAAAAAAAAAATGTGAATACTTACGTAAATAGTAAATAAAAACAATACAAAGGAATCAAACAAAATGGAAACAAAAATGTATACCTACAAACACAACCGTTGCAATGCATTCGGCAAAACAAATGTCGATATTTTCTGGCACCCTAACAATCTCCAAGAATCGTCAAAAGAAACTAAATAATATGCCTCCAGTTCATCAGTTTCTTATTCAGACGACCCACGCTGGTTCAAGTCGGTGACTGTAATGGATTGGTGTGCTCCGAAAAGAAATAAATAAATCGGTGAACTTCTCTTTCACAAAATTTTCTCTACCTAAAATGCTTAACGAAGTCAATAACTATTTTGAAAACAACACATTTTATATTGTTGATCAATAATGAAGTTGGTCGAAATTGAAAATTAATAAATTATATAGATCCTCCATAAATTATTATTCATTCATCCAGTAGACTTTGAATGTCAAAATTCTTGGTATAACTAAATATATGTAAATTTTGTTGTCCACAAGCAAATCATTTACGAAGGCCCGATAAAGGATGAAACTTTGAATTAAATTTTTTTGTAACAGTTGAGGATTAATTTGTAGTTTTTTTTTTGTTTAATTATCCCATATTGATTATGCGTGCTATGTAAAATTTTTGCTTTCGGAAAATTCTGCATTTTACAATAAATTTTATTCACAAAGATTTTTGACATCATCTCAAGCCGTCTGATAGATTTGGATAGCCTTTGACCAAGCTTTTATTTAATAGATCACAGAATTAATCAATAGTCCCGCTTCATTATTCGATTAATGTTTGATGATTAAATTTGATGATGTTTTATTTATTTTCAATGAGCTAATATTCAATTTTTTTTTACCTCTATAGAGATTCCGAAAAAAAAAATTAAATAATCTTTCATCTTCCATACAATAAGCCTTTTAAGAGTGTAAGTTTGACTGTGACTGAATTTGTAAAATTTAACGTGTAGTTGTCGTAAATAGGTATAGCTTTTGGTACGTAAGAGCTAACCTATGACATATTTACGATGAGCATCTTGATCCTTACGAATTCAATCAGACACAAAATCCTTTTATAACAATACTTTTCCTCCAGGGAGCATCCTGATAACGAAACAACCTCACTCACACAGGCGGGATCTAGGTGTTGGTATTTACGATGGAGCTACAGAAACGTCATCTCGGATCCCAAACTACACACATAAGAGCCCATTTTATTATGCTCATTTTCCACCAGAAATACACGTGTGCGGGTCCATGTATATGGAACAAACTCGTGCTAGCCCAACACAGGAGGCGGAAGCTTGAGTGATGCCAGTGTTATTGAAACAAAAAACGCAATTACTGGACGGGTCAGTTGGAAAAATGCCATTCTACATTAAAAATTAACTAAAAATGCAATGTATATTTAATAAATCTTTGATGGAACTATCAATCTAGCGTAATAAATATTTTATATTTCTATTTTTTCACTACTAGCTATAGAATGTACGATTGTATAGGTTGTAGAGGATGTGTGAAATTGTTTTTCTCTCCTCGTAGTTAATTCATTATTGACTAGTAAGTTAATAATGAAGAGATCGGATTTCATATAAAATACATATCGTTTATTATTTTATCTACCAACTTTGATTTTTACTAATTGCACCAGTTATAAATATTTGCAAAAAAAAAACAAATAACGAAGTGTTTAAACTGTTACAAAACGCATTGTGTAATTTCCATGACTATTTCACTCGTATATATTTTAACCAATCATATGTGATCATTCAACAATGGAATCAAAATTTAAATTGATTATTTCCTTCATGCAACGAAAAAATTATAATTACTATGGTTTCTGCCCATTTTACAGCGATTAATTGCATGTCAAAATTTTGCCGCGGTTAAACATGTGTCAAAATTTAATCGCTTCTGAATTTATTAGTCACTGGGCTTACAACATGCGAAAACAATGTGAAATATCACAAAATTTATTATTTATTCAGGAAATAATCATGCCGAATATCCCGCGTGCATGAAAACAACCTGATTAAATTTTGAAGTTTTGTCAAAATGTTTTGCTTAGAAATATGTCGAGTAAATTTTCCACGTAACAAAATCCCGAATGCGGAGCATGAGGGATTTTGGGTGGTTATCGGTTATTTTCATGCACTTGGGATATTACTGTTGAAAAAATCAACTTGTCAAAATTTTATCGGGGGTTACGGACCAATGAACAGTCGCTATTACACAACGTACCTCATTTTTCAGCGAAAAAATAACAATTTCTGCAGTCACTGTGGCAGCAGACTGCATGTCAAATACCTCAATTACCTGTCACCTTCCACCACATTATCAATAATTTGGGCGTTTTCGTGAAATAGTCTGAGGAATATAATTCGAATTGAGATTTCGCTGGAAAAATTTACCAATATTGTGTACTCGAGTTCTACAATTTTGCTCATGACATTGATCAAAAATCACTCAACTGCGTTTCGTGATTTTTATGACAATGTCATTCGCAAAATTGCTAGGCGAACTCTCGTAACAATCGGTAAATTTTTCCGACGAAATCTCAACTCTTATTATATTATAACTGAAAATCCGGTCTCTGATTTAAAAATTCTTCGCATCTTGGGCAATAGAATTGCTTGGATAAGAAAAATGTCTTCTCAACCTCACTATTATCATGTCATTATAATATTATAATATATTATATGGTTATAATTTTGATACACTTTCTGAAAAGCTATCTGTGAATTCTATTCTTTCATAATAGTCCGGGACGTAGCGTTGCATTTTTTCTAGGAATTTTATACCGAATGAATTTCTTTTTTAGCGGTTGATTGATGTTCTATAATAATCAGCAAAATAAGCGTCAATTGCGGCACCCGCGGTGGAACTAAAGGTCACAGTGTCGCAGGAACAAGGTTTCCACCAGGTCACGGATGGGGTCCGCGACTCCTCGGTGGCGAAAACGTTGCCGGAGACATCGACCGACGTCGAAGGAGGTTGTCGGTCAGAGCGGATGCTCGACCTGGTGCTCTACGCCTCGACGTAGTGGTCCACCGGACCAGCAGGGTTTGGGGTCGACGAGGTGTTATTAAGAAGACATCAGTTGGTTTTTGTATGCACTTTATTCAGACACAAGGTCCGAATAGAACTTTTTTTCCAACCAGAAAGTGGCATGCCTTTATACCTGCGACGGGGTAAAACCCGATCGCAGGTGGCGTCCTGCTTTCTGATTGGCTGCAGTCTATTCTTGCTTAAAACTAACATTAAACGAACTTAAATCTACTTAAAACTAACATTAAACTATAGCGCGAGCGCTAAACTATACTATTACATTACTTATAACTAACCACTCGCGACCATACGCGTAAAAGACCGCGATCGCGAGAGCGCGCGATAGTGGGAGGGCCAAGCGGTAGACAGTATAAAGGTAAACCTTTAGCGGCTGGCGCCATTTACCGCTCGACTTCCGCTACTATCGCACGCTCGCTCCCTGTTGCAACTTCATGCTATGCCGCAACAGAAAGCGTGGTGTTTAAATCTAAACTTATTTAACTACTTAAAATTAAACACTACACTAACGAGAATCCGGTCGCGAATTCACTCCATACAACAACAGCAAGTTATTTAAAAAAAATGGTTTTAGTATATTCCGCACAAAAGTTCATGAGATGCTTTTTCCGATCATTTTAACTAAAAAATAAATAAATAAACAGCTCTATTGAATTATATTATAGAGAGGATTATTATATTATATTATAGAGAGGATTATAGGTGAGTGACGTATTATAAACCATATTTAATTTTATTTTAAATTAATACTGGGAAATTAATGGTTAATACTGATTGAAATAAAATTAAAATATGGTGTATTTTTATGGTTAACAAAAATAAAAATCACCGTCAGCTGAATGTTTGTGGGTGTAAAGATCGTCAATTAACCCGCCAGTGTGACTATGCAACGCTCAGATGCACTGAGCGCGCAGTATGATTTTGACAATGACTGACGCTCTTACACCGTGAAAAATACGACTGACGATTTTCTCTATTATATTAAAAGTATGAAAATGCAGCTGAATCTCTTCCATAAGGTAGAAAATGACTTTATTGTTAAAAAATAATAATTAGTGTCATATACGTAACTGACGTATAACCCTATCTTCAATACAGCTGATTACAATTGTTCAGTTAAAAATGATCTGAAAAACCATCTCATGAATTTTTATCCGGTATAGATATATACTAAAACCATTTTTTTTATTAACAACTTTCACTTCTAGCTCCACCGCTACTGGAGTAGCTGACATTTAGAGTTCTTAAATATTAGGGGAAAACTATCGTTGTTACATACAGTAGTTGTAATTTTTTATATGACGGTACTAAAAGGACGACCGGATTTATTTCCTCCGTTAATCAACCCTCAACAAGAGGGAAATATACCGTCGACATTCGGTTTATTTTTTAGACACCAATTTTGTGTCCAATAATAATGAAGAAGAAATAAAAAGAGAACGAAAAGAAGAAATTAAGGAGATGCGAAGAGAGAAACAAGAAATTAAGAGAGAGATTGAAAGGCAAACTGAAGAATTTAAGGAGAATGAAGATAGAGAAATAGGTTGGGAGAGACAGTGACACAGCTTAAAGAAAAAGTAGAGTATGAGGAAAAGAAAAGGAATAAGAACAATATTGCCAAAGAGTGGATAGAGGATTGGGGAGGAGATTTGAAGAGAAGAATGATGATGTAGTGAGCAAAAGTTTGGGGATGGAAACAACAAGAGGAGATAGGGAGGGTGCAAGAAAAGTATCTGAGGTGGGCGCTATAGAAAGAGAGGGAATACTGAATGTAGATAGAAGGAAAATAAAATGTATGAAAAAGGTAGGGGCGAGAAGGAAGAAGGCAGAAGAGGAGAGGGGAGGGATGAAGAAATGAAGAGGCGTTGTTTTGAAATTATTGCAAAATGTAAAGTAGATTATGTTATGTTAATAATAAGATTTATTTCCTTGCCTTTCGGCCTTGATAAGGATTCCTATTCCCTTACAATACAAAATAAATAAATACTGAGTAAATAAAACTATAAAACATAAACATTAACAATAGCTAAATAAATTTTATTTTCCTTCCATCTCTTCCCTCTTTTTCTCTACATTCTTTCTTCTGTCTAAAACTCCTTTCATCCAGCGTAGTCCTTTCCCTTCTTCTCCTATCAGCACCTTCCAATCTTCTCTCTCCTTTATCAGCTCGTCACATTCTTTCATCATATGCTCTATTGTTTCTGCTCCTTCTCTGCACAGTCTGCACACTCTCTCGTCTCTTTCCAGTATTTGTTTTCTCTTTCCTGGTTCCCACATCTAAACCTTGCTATTACTTTCTTATCGTTCTCCTCGCTTTCCCTTCTCAGGTCCTCGTTCTCCTTTCCTGCTTCTGTACGTCTCGGTCCACCTCAACTATCTCACTTCGTACATTTACTCCATTGTTTCTTCGCCTCTTTACCTCCTCCACTGCATACCCGTTTCTCTCGTAGTATTTTCTTCTCTCTTTTCCTGCTCTATCCATCTTCTCATTCTTTATCTCTTCCCAACACTCTTGCAAGATCTTAAAATCCGTTCTTTCTCTTATTTTCTCTTCAAATCTTACTGCTCTTTTTCCTGCTTCACCACTTATCTTGTCTCTCTTTAGTTCTTCCAATACTAGCCTTTCGTACATCAGTCCTCTCCTTCTTATATCTCGTCCGAATTCTATCTCGCCTATTCCCCATACTTGGCCTACCACTCCGTTCGCTTTTAGCTATTAGACGCGAATAGACTGGGGCTGAGTGGGCAACCTTGTCTTACTCCTTTCGTCGTCCAGAATCTTTTACTCTTTTTCCCGTTTACTTTGTTTCTCGTTTCTAGGTAAGTTTCCTCTATTCTGCTCACCAGCTGCTCGTTGATTCCATTCGCTCTTAGGTACTCCCATTGTCGCAGGAACACGGTTTCCTAAAGGTCACGGATGGGGTCCGCGACTCCTCGATGGTGGAAACGGTGCCGTAGACATCGACCGACGTCGAAGAAGGTCGGTGTTGGCGATCTGTATCGTACTCGACTCAGCGGCTCGTCCCATGTCACCGTTCGTTTCGGAACGATGGAGGATTAACTATCCACAGGGATGTTTCAACGTCCTCGAGGCCCTCTTCACAGGGCGGTGGCAGCATCTTCGGTTATCATCTGGATGGCGGCTCAAGGACTGGTGGCCAGCGTCGGGACGCTGACGTCCAGCGTGACGGTGGCGGGACTACATCTCGCCGGAAAATCGACAAACGCGTTGACGATCTCGGGCTCGCTGATTTCTTCTGGCTCGGGTTCTTGTGGGGTGACTGGGTCTGGTGGTGAGACGATCTCCAAGTGCTCCGGGCGGTCGGCGAAGTCGGCTGGCGGCGGCGGAATGACAAATAATTCTAGCACCTCGTCCACGGAGATGCGTTCGAGGTAATCCCGCGGCTCGGCAGCGGTCGGTCAGATATCGCACATATCTGGGCGGCCGCTACTTCTTCCGGTTCCGGAGCGATCGGGAGGTCGAATTCGGTGGTGGCCGCTGCTGGTGGTAATGCGGCGCCTTCGGTAACTCCAGGTACCTCGTCGGCGTTCGGCTGGTCTTATTGTTCGCCGTAGATGTCACACTCGCCCTTGTACGCCCTTCTGAGCGCGTCGTAAACCTCTTCGACGTGCTTTTGGCTTTCCAGGAGTTGTCTAACCCCTCTTGAGATGTACTCGATGTATCGGAGGAGGTAGGTGACGCACATTCTCTAGACTTTTTCGTCGCCTCCTCCCCGGCGGACGTAATTGCTGACGTCTTTGCGGATGTCTTCGATGAATTCCTCGGGGTAGTTCCCAAAGGGCAACCATGGAACACAGAAGGTATGACGCTTCGAGTGGCTGTAAGTAGAGATCCTCGTCGGACTCGCCGTCGTACGCCCTCTTCAGTACAACACAGGCCTCCTTGACGTCGGTGTAACCCTCCATCTGACGCCTCAGCCTGTCTGGGATGTCGTCGATGAATTAGACGGCGACGGCGGCGTCCCTCTCCGGGTGGTGTCACTGATGTTTTCTTTTGGTGTGGTCGCCCCCTACTGGTTGGTGTGGGCGGTCATCCGTCGTAGCTGGTGCAGCAGGTTGGTGCTGACTTCCTTCTCTCTCCTCTCCGACGCGGTTTTTAGTTTGGGGTTCCTCCAGGTGCCATTCTGAAGAAGCGCCCCACGGTGGGCGCCACTTGTCACAGGAACAACGTCAACTAGGTCACGGATGGGGTCCGCGACTCCTCGGTGGTGAAAACGTTGCCGGAGACATCGACAAACGTCGGAGAAGGTTGTCGGCGACAGCGGATGCTCTACCTGGTGCTGTGTGCCTCGACGTAGTGGTCCACCGGACCAGCAGGGTTTTGGGGCCGATGATTTGTCAAGAAGACATCAGTTTGTGTTTTTTGGTACTTTATTCAACTACCTCTTTCGAGGGCTGAATAGAACTGCCTTCCAACCAGAAAGTGACATGCCGGCGTCCTGCTTTCTGATTGGCTGCAGCCTATTCTTATTAAAAACTTACATTAATTAAACTTAAATCTACTTAAAACTAACATAACTATTACATAAACTATTACATTACTTATAACTAACCACTCGCGACTCAAAGCGTAAAAAACGCGGGATCGCGAGAGCGTGGACGTGGGAGGGCCGAACGGTAGACAGTATAAAGTTAAACCTTCAGTGGCTGGCACCATTTACCGTTCGACTTCCCCTACTATCGCACGCTCGCTCCCTGTTACAACCTCATGGTATGCCGCAATAGGGCGTGGTGTTTAAATCTACACTTATTTAACCTATGCTAAAACTTAAAATTAATCACTACACTAACGAGAATCCGGTCGCGAATTCACTCCATACAACACCATAATCTCTCTCTATTTACACTATCAAAAGCCGCCTTCAGGTCTACAAACAGCGCGTACATCTTCCCTCCTTTCTTATCGAGTTCTTTATCAATTAGATGTTTCAATATGTACACGTTATCAATGGTGCTTTTCCCTCTCCCAGAACCTGCTTGTCCATCTGGTAACAACTCTTTTTCATCTAGTTCTTCCTTCAATTTCTGTTCCAGTATCATAGATCTTGTACGCCGTGCTCAGCAGACTTATTTCTCGGTAGTTCTCCACCTTTTCTCTTTTTCCTTTTTTGTGTATCGGATTCTTTAAAGTATTCTCTCCATTCTTCTATTCTTATCTTCTCGTCTGCCCTCTTTGTATTTCTTTAATTGCTTCCGGTATTCTTCTCTCGATCCCTTCCCATTTCTCCATTTTCTCATTTCCTTTCTGGCTAGTCTGTTCATTTCTTTGCATTCTTTATTCCACCATCTATTTCTTCCCATTCTTTCTCCCACTTTTACTTCTATTTTCGTTGTTGTCATCGCTTCTCTCATTCTCCTTTCTTGTTAAGTGACTTTTTGTTTTTCTTTTTCTCTTTCAATATGTTGTAGCGCACTTCTGTACTTTTGTATGCTTTCTTTTTCCCAGATTGTCTTATAATTGTTTCTTTCTCGATTTTTTTCTTTTTATTTCTTCTCCGGCGATTTCTATTTCTAACGGTTGGTCATCTGATTCCACTTTGTTTCCTACTTCGAATCTTCTTACTTCATCCCATACATGTTGATTGACTATTGCGTAATCAATCACTGATTCTCCTCTTAGCCCCACGTACGTAAATTTCCCTGTATCCTCTTCCCAGTTCCCGTTCAGTACTTCGTATCCTCTCTCTTCTATGAATTCCATCATTTTTCTTCCTTCTTTAATTTCTGTCTTGTCCTTCGATGTTATTTTCTCATCTTCTGTCTCATTATTCCGTCTTCCTAATCTTGTCCCAATTTTCGCATTAAAGTCGAAATTATTACAATTCTTTTTTCTGTCTCACTTATGGTCTCTTCTAACATTTGTTTTGTTTTACTCATCTCTTTACTATATACTGTGATTATTTTAATTTTTTTTTTGTTCCTAGTTTTTTTTATTTATTATTCCAGTTCTCTCTAGTTCTTGTTTTGTTTTTATTTCGTCCTCAATTTCTTTCCTTAATCTTTTCGTTCGTCGTTTCTTTTTTTTTTTTTCTGCTGCTTGACATCTCCATACATAGTCTCTGGGCATTCTCTCTTCTATCTTCTTCCACTCCTTTTGTTTCTTATCCCCGCTACATTCCAATATACTAATTTTATTATTCCTTTTATTTTCTTCTGTTGCTTTCCCGTTGAATCATGTAACTTCTTTCTTTTTGCCTCCTGTCTGCTTTTTCTTTCCCGGTTTTTTCCTTTCTCCTTTAAAAATTTTCCAGTCGCTCGGTGTCATCGTTCCATTTCCTCCAATTTCCCTCTACCTGCAGTTTCCTGTAACTTACCCTTACCGTCTTTCCTTCTTCCTTTTGGGTCCTGTCTTAATTCTTAGTTTTTCTTTATTTCTCATGACGTTCAGCTTCTGTTCAAAACTCTCAGTTTTTGCTATTATCATGTCTTCTCCCTTTATAGTATAGGCCTCTGTTATCTTCACTTCTGTTTCCAAGTCGTTTTCAACCCATTTCTCGATTTCTTTTCTCATGTTTGTCCCTCTCTTTTAGTCTTAGCCCTGTTATTACTATGTTATTTCTTCTTTTTCCTCCATCTGTCCTATCTTCTTTTCTAGGAAGCTTTTCTCTTCTCTACATTTTTCATCTTTGTCTTCTATCGCTTTCTTCAGTTTCTTTAGTTCACTTCTCTCTTCAGCTCTTCCATATCTTCCCTAAGCTGTCTGTTGTCGTTTTTCAGCTCTTTCACTTCTTTCCTCGTCTCTCTTGTGTCTTCTTTGATTTGCTTAATTGTTTTTTTTTTGTCATTTCCTCCATCTTCTTCTCCACTTCTTTTTGCCTTCTTTCTTCCCCTGAAGATCTTGCTGTTTTTTTGCTTTTTTGAAAGGCTACTGGACTTTCTTCTGTCTCTTTTTTTTAGTTTCCTCTTTATCTTCTTGAATTCATCCCTTGTCTTCTGTTCTCTTTTCCTTGTAGATTATGTGCAACCGGGCAGGTTGCATTCTAACCTTGAGAAATAGTAATTTATTATACAAGACGATAAAATATTAGTTTATCTTTGAGAGTTTTGTTTTTAATACGCTAATTAAACTCGAGAAGATAATTAAATTTATCGTCGTGTATAATATTCTATTTTTTTCTATAGCAATTGTGTATTTTTGTGTATTTTATTAATAAAAAAATATTACGAATCGTGTCAGGTTTTAAAGTCTAATTAGTATGAGCGTTGTTATGGTTTAGCAAAAGTTTGTTTATGTCATTTTGTTTTGAGCAATTTGTGAGCGTTCAGTTGAAGAGTCGAGATGAGCGAAAATGAAGAAAATCTACCACCAGACGTGGAAGAAGAGGCATTAGAGGCCGTGGGAAAGCTACTGCCCCAAAAATCTCGCCTCGTCTACGAAAAAATATATACGTGCTTCCAAAAGTGGAAAACTGCAAAGAATATTAATAGTGCTAGCGAAAAGGTACTTCTGGCATACTTTTCGGAGAAGTCTAAGAAAGTAAAGCCCTCAACATTATGGTCTTATTACAGCATGTTAAAATCTACGCTACTTGTCAATGAAAATTGTGATATTTCAAAGTAAGGAATACGTTTAGTCTATTGAATGCAATGTTAAATAAAATGTAAATGTTACAGATACAGCAAACTGATAACTTTGCTGAAGAAATTGACGGATGGTTACAAACCTAAGAAATCTAAAGTGTTTGAGCAAGAGGATATAACAAAATTTTTACAAGAAGCTGGAGATGACGAGTACCTATTTCTAAAGGTTGTCACGATAATGGGCTTATATGGAGCGTGTCGATCTAATGAATTATACAAGTTAGAAACATCTCATGTTGATGATCGAAAATCGGTCATAATCGTTTCGCTAATGGACACCAAAAATAAAGAAGATCGATCATTCTGCATTACTGACAGTAACAGTGGTGTGAGTGTTTTGAGTATTGTGAGAAAATACGTCACATTACGCCCTCAAAACGTACCTAACCAGAAGTTTTTTATTAACTACCGACAAAGAGAATGCACCATCCAACCTGTGGGGATAAATACTTTTTATAATGTTCCGCAGAAAATTGCTATTTTTTTGCGTTTAACGAATGCAGAAAGTTACACAGGCCATTGTTTCCGACGCTCTGCAGCCACAATGTTAGCAAATTCTGGCGCCGATCTGGTAACAGTCAAACGTGCAGGAGGGTGGAAATCATCTTCAGTTGCTGAATCTTACATTGAAAATTCAGTAGCAACAAAAGTTGAGGTATCGAAGAAAATACTCTGTGGAAATCGAGGTGGGAATGAAAATTCTTGCAGTTTTAGTTCTTCTTCTTCTTATTCTTCTGCTTCTATTCAGTTAGCACAGGAAAAAAAATGTCTTCCACGACTTAATATTGCTGGAAATGTAAATTGTACAATTAATGTTGTTTTAGATCAAAATGTTAATCAAAAATTGTAAAATAAAAAAATAAATTACTTTATCTATCCTTGCTGTTAAAGTATTACTTTATCTATCCTTGCGGTTAAAGTGCTCCTTGACCTTTTGATTTGAATAGATCAAAGGAGACTTTAACATCTGCTATAGAAAAAACAATATTTTTTTACATGAACTCATTTTCATTTGTGTTTTTGCTTTGCTTTACATGTAGGGTTTTTTATATTCAAGACAAATATATTCATGAATAACTTTTATGATGACTACGCATAATTTGTCATTTTCAATTTTCTTTTTTTAATGGACCAACAATAGGACAAATTTTGCCATAATGAATAGTCGCAGCCACCTATGTTTGAATAAACTGCTCCCTATTGTTTCAGACTCCCTATTGTTTCGTAAAAATAATCGTAAATGCGCGTTTTGACCATAATTGGTATCTTGAGTGTGTTTGTTGTAGACAGATTCTTAATCATCTCACTCCGCGGAGTTAATTGCGTTTGCCATTTGCGTATTAATGCTGCTCGTATTTGACACTTTAACAATGGCTCGAAAATAATTCGGGCGTAAATCGATCGATCGGTAGAAGACAGACCAGACCGTATCTACGTATTTTTCGGAGATTTGTTGGAAGTGCACTCTTAAATATTGCACACATTGCAGATGGAGAAGTCCGCATGAATTGTGGTGTGCCGGATAGCAGTTAGTGTCCGGGGTCGTCCTGTCGCCTGAATATTTAACGCATACGCCGCTCTATCGGCGGTCAAACTCCGTTATAGGTCCTTGGGGACCTCACACCACCCTTTTCTACCTGAAATTTCGTACTGTCAACCGAAATGGAAACGCATCGGATACTTTTCCCAAATTACTTTCCTATTTTTAAAGGTGAACTTTGGGCTTTGTGTTACATATGGAGGCGACCTTGCATTGTGGGTAACAGTTAGAAAACGATACTTTTTGGTATAGAAATGAAATTAATTCTTATATTGATGAAAAGCGTTTCTCACATTTCGTCCCTGCAGTGTCAAGTGGATAGCAAGTTGTTTTTCTCTTCTCTTATTGGTACCTTTTTCTTACTGTACTCTTTCGGTTGTGCGATTTGATCCTTCCGTGTTATTATTTAAGTCGTGTCGTTTTAAAACCGCCTAACCCCATGTGTGCAAAAAGGCAATTCCTTTAAATCTGCTGATTTAATTATTTCATTTAGTGCATAGTTATATGATCGCACTTTGGTCAGCTTCACTATTTTCACTAGCTTTCCACTATTAATTTCTCACTATCTCAAGTTCTTAATTTATCAGCTTCTCAGTTTTTTCTCATGTTCTCAGTTTATTAACTTGCCAGTAATGTCAATTTCCCGGTTCATAAATTTTTCAATTTCTCAATTTCCCAGTTTGTCAATGTCTCAATCTTTTAATACTCCAATTTCACAAATTTTCAAGTTTACAGCTTTTCAATTTACAGTTCTCAGTGGTATATAATAATTATTATCAAATTAATTTTTCGTTGTCTAAGCCTCTTAGTTTTACCTCTCATTTTTACCTATTTCGGATTATCTACCATAGAGCCTGGGGGTTGAGCTACCTACCAGGCGCGTCTCCAGGTGGCGGATAGGAGAATGGGTAAGAGTCTCTGACTCTGCCTAGTGGGGGGTTAGTAGGGAGGTCCGGGATCTAAACCCCCCGCTGTGCTGAACGAAAGCCCCTCGCCGCGGACCAGCTCGTGACGCATACCGTAAACCGCCTGTCTGCCGACAGGGGGCACGGGGGCTGGTCTTAAGTGACTGGCCGCGTGGATGAAGTACCACTATAAAAACTTCCCCATGCAACATGGTGACTGGTGTTGCAGGTGCATAAACAGTCACCCACGTGTTTGTGCCGTGCGTGGCGACCCGTGCGGGTGGATGAAGGGATCCTGGTGGTTGAGCCTGATCTTGGCTACGGCCTTGGGAGGGCAACACGCCACTTTGGCCCGGATTTCACCCTAGACGGGCGGTCGAGACTAACCCACCTCGATCAATCGGCTGTGTCGTCCCGTCAGAGGGCCGACGGGGTAAGCCCTTGGGGAGCATTGGGGCATGCAACTGCGTGGGCGGCTTCGGCAGACCGCGTGGGCTGTGTGCAACAACCTCCTGGGGGCTATATCTCTCGAGTATCCCTGGCGTCGAAGCTCGGCGTCCCCATATGGGACTCCGTGGTGGGTGGGGAGCTTGGGAGATGAAGTAAAAAATCCCGGTATGGAGAATAAAAACAACTCCAACCAGGGACCGCAGGGCCCAAAAAGAAGCTGCAGAGGCGTGAAGGCGCCATCCCTGCAGCAACACCAAGAGCTGATATAGGAGCAACCGGACGCCCCACGGGGCAGACGACACCTTCGGGTGGAGCAGAACCGTCGACGTCCGGTGTGGCAACGTCGCAAAAAAAGTGCAGGTTCGACCTAATGGGCAAAGGACTCACACTAATTCAAGCAAACCTACACCGCTGTCGGGAGGCGGGGGTAACCCTAAGTCGTCACTTGACAGCAAAGCAGGTAACAATAGCCCTGCTACAAGAACCGTGGTGCGTAGGCAACCGAGTTTGTGGCATGGGCGACAAATCGTCCGGTACCACTTACGTGGGTTCCCTTAAAGAAAGACCCAGAACTTGTGTATATGTTTCAGGTCAACAAAACGCCTTCCAACTGACGGGCTATTGCAACCGAGATGTCACGGCTGTGCAGGTTAACCTGGAATTTGGAAGGAACGTAATAAAGGTAGCTTTTGCCTCAGTATACCTCCCCGGGGACTCCAGGGAGCCACCCCCTTCTAAGGAGCTGGCGGACCTGGTTGAGCATTGTGAAAGGGAAGGAAAACAACTCATCGCTGGATGACCTCGAGGTGTCAGACTGTGATAAACATCACTCTCGCGACGCAAGAGATTTCCAAACATATAAGGGACTGGCAAGTTTCATCCCACGTGACCATGTCAGACCACAGATGGATAACGTTTTCGTTAGAAGCAAAAGAGATGTTACCGAAGCCGTACAGGAACCCAAAACAAACTGACAGGGATCTATTTCTAGAAAACCTGTCAAATGTCAGGGGTCGGCTCGATATCTCTAATGATCTTAAGACGAACGAAGGACTGGAGAGGGCAGTCACTGACCTCACTAGGTCTCTGATGACGTCTTATGAGCAAGCCAGGGCCAAAACACCACATGGTGGTGTAAGGAACTGGAAAGGGGAAGAGTCTATCTGCGCAAGCTATTCAATAAGGCCAAAAGTACCAAAAATGCAGCCGACTGGGACGAATTTAAAGAATACCAGCGGCAATACAAAAAAGACGTTTGTTCTAAGCAGAGGTCATCATGGAGAAAATTCTGTGGGGACCTCGAATGTACCACCACCGCTGCCCGGCTGATGAAAATCCTGTCAAAGGATCCGGGACAGCAAGTAGGTAGCTTGAAGAAAGAGGACGGCACATACACGGACTCTGCCGATGAAACAGCCAAGGTACTGATGGCTACACATTTTCCGGGCTGTGTGGTCACAACGGATGTGAATCCGATCCAAAGCTGTCCGAAAGCCCCCTCCCTGGAGGACTGGGCTGAGGCTGCGCGGATTGTGAACCATACTAGCGTAGAATGGGCTATAAGAGCTTTCAAACCCTTCAAGTCACCGGGCGTGGACGGAATCTTCCCGGCCCTGCTACAGTGGGGACTTTCGGAGATTCTGGACAACCTCGTGATAATTTTTCGGGCATGTATTGCACTCGCATACGTACCGGAAATGTGGAGGGAGGTGAGAGTTGTCTTTATCCCTAAACCAGGGCGAGCAGATTATTCTCTCGCGAAATCTTTCCGTCCCATAAGTCTCACATCGTTTTTGTTAAAAACCTTGGAGAGACTATGCGACTACCAAATAAGGGATGGGGTGTTAAGGGCCAAACCATTACACCCCAACCAACATGCATATGTTCCAGGGAAATCGACCGAGTCCGCTCTACACGAGGTGGTGGGGCGGATTGAGGGAGCCCTGGAGCACAAACTATACTCCTTAGGAGTATTCATCGACATCGAGGGGGCTTTTGACAAGACCACCTTCGATAGCGTCGGGCGAGCACTTCAGAACCGCGATGTCTCAGGAACAGTACGTGACTGGATTCAGCGGGTGCTGGACTGCAGAACCGTACAGATTAGTGTAGCGGACGCAACTACTCGAGGAGTGGTTAAGAAGGGCTGTCCTCAGGGGGGAGTTCTTTCCCCATTGCTATGGGACATAGTAGTGGACGACCTTCTATGCACACTCAACGAGGCGGGGTTCTACACTATCGGATACGCAGATGACCTGGTCATACTGCTTACTGGTAAGTACGAAAATGTACTATGCGACCTTATGCAGACAGCACTCTGCCTGGTACAAAAATGGTGTAAGAAGGAGGCTCTGGCTGTGAATCCACAAAAGACAAAGCTAGTCCTCTTCACGAACAGAAGGAAGATGGGACAGCTAAGGCTGCCCTCCCTTAACGGCGTCAAGCTGAAACTCTCGCAGGATGTGAAGTACCTGGGCGTTATGTTGGATCATAAGCTGTCTTGGAAAAAGCACCTGGAGAGCAAAATAGACAAAGCTAGCGTCGCCCTGTGGCAGTGTAGGAGTGCGGTGGGAAGGTCCTGGGGCTTAACACCCAGGATTACCATCTGGCTCTACACGGCCGTCATCAGACCGATGCTGAGCTACGGAGCAATTGTCTGGTGGCAAAGAGTCAGACAAAAAACAACGATGACACGTCTCGGACGCATCCAACGGATGGCATGTGTCGCTGTGACGGGCGCCATGAGAACCACCCCGACCGCAGCTCTGGAGGCTATCCTGTGTCTGCCTCCCATCGATCTCTTCGTGGAGGGCATGGCACTTGCCTCCGCTCGTAGGCTGCGGGAAGGTAACCTTTGGAAAGCTGGGAAATCAGAACGCGGGCACGCCCGCATCTTGAGCGAGGGACTCCACAGAATACCTCTCTTGGGTGCGGGATCGGACCGTATCTGTCCTCAATATGCTTTCGAAAAATCCTATGCAGTGCATATGGATACAGAAGAACATCCGAAGTTTGAGATTTCAATCTTCACAGATGGATCAAAAACGAAAGCAGGCTCTGGAGCGGGAGTTCACATCCCCGAAATGAACTGCAATCTCAGCGCAACCCTAGGAGAATGTGCCAGTATTTTCCAGACGGAGATCGCGGCCATTCTTAGGGGTGCCACAGAAATCACTGGGCGCAATGTCAGTGAAAAAACGATGTGCTTCTTCAGCGACAGTCGAGCAGCTCTGCGGGCTCTGGCCAGTGGCAGGATTACCTCTCAAGTGGTACATGACTGCCATCTGGCACTGTCGAGAATAGCACTAAACAATGTCGTTGAGCTAAGATGGGTTCGAGGACATAACGGTACTGAGGGGAATGAGAGGGCCGACGAGCTGGCTCGACAGGGCGCAACGGGAACACCGGATGGAACCGAACCGCTCATCCGACCGGCCAATCGCTACCTCTCAAACCTGATCAAAACTGACACCCATTCTAGACACTGTGCTAGATGGGAAACGACAACAGGCTGCAGACAAAGCAAGATATCAAAAATCCTTGCTTTAAAAGAGTCAAGTCTTGTCTGCGTTTGTCAAGGGACAGACTCCGCCTTTTGGTGGGCATCTGGACCGGTCACTGCAGGCTAAATAAACACCTCCACGTGATGGGGGTGGTCAACGACCCAACGTGCAGGGGGTGTTTAGAGGAGGACGAGACTCTCGAACATATCCTACGGGAATGTCCGGCTCTCGCCTCGACCAGAAAGTCCATACTGGGGGAGACATGGCCCAGCTGGGCCAACTTGAGGTGTACCTCGCCTGGAACCATCCTAGCTTTTTTCGACAATGTCGGATGGCTGGATGAGAGACAGGAATGAGGGACGCGAGGGGGTGACACAATGGGCCCGCGGTGTGGTCTAAGTGTCGGTGAGGGGAGCAAATTCCCTCACACCCCTCAACACCTAATCTAATCTAATCTAATCTACCATAGAGTCAGTTTTCCAATCCATCAGTTTCTTAAATCTCCTCCTCTAAAGTGGAATTTGCAGTGTTTCAGCCTCTATTTTCAGATGTTTAGTGTCTCAATTTCTCAAACTCTCAGTTTTTCAGTGTCTCAACTTGTCCTAATTTAACAATCTCACAGTATAATAGAAGCGTAATTTTTTCACTATTTTCTTTGTCTCAATCTTTCAATATTTCAATTTCGGAGTGCTTTGCAGTTTTTTAATCAGGTTTCTTTTTTCAGATTCTCCAATTTTAAGTTTCATAGGTTCTAGATTTGATTTTGTCAAGTTTGCAGTTTCTTAAATCTTTATTTCATGAACTAAAATGAATATAGCCTATTTTGAAACTAAACTCATATTTATTCGGATAATATTTTGAGATGGCGGTCTGGTCAATCTTGTCTCAACATTCGGGCTGCTATATTTTTCTCTTTCGATGAATTTCAAGCATGATCATTTATTTTAGTAGTTTTTATGATTTAACGTATCCCAGAATTTCTTTCTAGGGATATTATCGAACGTTCCTTTTTAGTCGATGAATAAATATTAAATGAAAATTTTTACCCTGAGTGTCTCACGGAATATAGCATTCCATAGATTTCATTTTAATATTCAGGGAGTGGAATTTGCTAGATTGTGATTTATTTTTCGTCATACCTTTACGTTATTTAATTTTCAATGATATGTCACTAATATCAGCCTAGACTTGTTAAAATTTAACATCCATCGATGTTGTTCATTTTTCCGGCTCCATATAATGTAAAGCAATAATGTAACGTGCGATCATTTAAATTATAAATTAGAGTAGGCTGTGAAATTTAAATTAGGTTGGCACTACTAACTGTTGACAATTTGGTTTAATATTTGAATGCCAAAGGTGTCAAAGTGACTTTAAAGAATTTTCAAAGTGCTTTTTCACGGTTTACAGGTGGTGCCACACCTGTGAAACAGTGTTTTCATCAAAAGTACAACCCCGTTCGACCAGCGGATTTGGAATAGATGCACATGTGCACTTTTCCCGACCGCTGCGAGAATAAATTCTGACGGCTCGATCGCATTTGTGGCACCACCTGGAAACCGTGAAAAAGCACTTTGGAAAAGTCACTGACACCTTTGACATTCAAATATTAAACCAATTTGTCAACAGTTAGTAGTACCAACCTAATTTAAATTTCACAGCCTACTCTAACAACAATACGTGTGTTTTAGGGTATTAGTTAGCGGTTTTATATAGACCGACACGATTTGGAAGTTTGGGCTGCAATGTCCTGCAAATTTCTACAAATAATTTTACAATCCCTCATAAGAACACAAAACAGTTACAGCAAACTAATGGTGAAAATGTTTTGGATGTTTCTTGTAAAGAGTTGTGCTCTTTTTCTGATCCCATTAAAAACAGTTTGCAAAAAAATTTCAGTTTCATATTCTTTCTTGCATCGGCTATGGATGCTTTGTACATGAAATTTTCAATATGTGGCCAAGGGAAGAAATCACAAGAACTAGGGAACCCATTGTCAAAAGTATGTAAAAATCAGAACAGAAGTGGTACAGATATACGTAAATCTTTTTTTGGGCTCGTAAAATGTCATGAAAATCAACTGTAACTAAGGAGGTGATGGTTTTTACGCGTCACAATGCGGTAAAAATTCACACAAATTTTCGTGTTTAAAATACGTTTATAAAAAAGAAATTGCTTGTACAAGGAAAGCATACTTATTAAAACGCCATTTTTAATTGCTGAGTGTTTGAAAAACATACGAAAATACACAAAGACAATTTTCATGTTTCGACAGTTTTCACGTTTCAAACGAATGGATTCGGATTCATGCTTGAACTGTCAACATGACATTGCATTTTAAAAGTCTAATACAAATCTCGCGCGTTAACGATTTTACAGGGCTCAATCATTAAAGCACTCCGCTGGCGCGTCGTGCTTGAAATTGATTTCGCCCTGTAAAATGTAAGTTACCAAACACGAGTGTAAATACTTTTTTTCACTACTAGCTGTAGAATGTACGATTATATAGTTTGTAGAGGAGGTGTGAAGTTGCTTTTCTTTCCTAGTAGTTAATAATTTTTTCATTATTGACCAGTAGTTAATAATGGGCAGAGACCGGATTTGATGCAAAATGCATATCGTTTTTTATTATTTTATCTACCTACTTAACAACAGCGCCCTTCGATTTTCACAAATTGCACCAGTTGCAAATATTAGACATTAATTAACTGCAATTTATGCTAATAAACGAAGTTAAATTATTACAAAAGCACAGGTATGCATTTCGCAGGTTTTCATGAAAATCCGGTCTCTGACGGAGAAATGTCAGAGAAAAAATACATAACCTTTATTTTTGATAAAAAGCGTCTAGCGGGTGCCAGTCACAGTTGATCCTGTCCAAATTTCGAGTTTCACGTACAGGAAAATATGACCTTCTTGGAGTAGGTTGAGTTAAGGGGTTGAGCGCGAAGCTCGAGCCAAAATTTGCAATGATCCACGGAAAAAACAAATGTTCACAGACGGCAACGTCTATTCAGGATTAACTGTGACCTGGCACCCGCTAGACGATTGTATTTTTGATGCTTTATTTATTTAACGATTTAAGCTGCTAGTAGTGAAAAAAATAATATATAAACCACGGTAGAGAAGCCCTTTCTCAGCTTCGCAACTTAATTCCTTAATTAATACTGCTTAGCTGAGAAAAATTACTTCTCTACCTTGGTTTATAATATACTATTATTTCATACTGTGTCATATTTGTTAGTTTTACGTCAGAGTTTTGAGTCCGGAAAATGGGACTTTACAGTACAAGTCGTATAAAAAAAATACAACTAACAAATCAAACTGTTGTCATAGATACTCAATTCATGGATGTTTAAATTCTGAATTTTTTAAAATGAAAACAATGATTTAGTATCTGTAGCACGAAATAAAACGCATTACGACATACGTCCGGAAACTTTTACAGTAACTTGTCTCAAAATTCCAGAATCGGCTCCTTCGTCGCCTCGTCTGTAAACATTTCGACTCGTTACTGTAAAAATGAGTTTTCCGGACTTATAACGTAAATTACTATTGTACTCATTGCTTATAGATACCAATTTTCCGTTTATCGCCGATGCTCGGAAACAAGAATTTCCCGCACTGGAGTGTTTTTTACTTTCCACGACATTTGCTTCATAGAGTGGGTGTTGGTCACTGCAACGAATACAGAAAGTGACAGTAAGGCCGAATTCACGAAGTGGCTCGCCACATTCAACGAACTTTTAAATATGCAAAATTCAAAATTATTTTAACTTGATTGTTTTTGATTTCTTTTCGGGCTTGATTCGTTACAAAAAATATTGTACCTAACTCATTTGGAAGAGAAATTTCCCGCATTCGCACTAAATACAGGACTCCCTTCGGTCGTCCTTCAAATAAAGTGCTCATGCGAGAAATTTCACTTTCCAAACACGTTAGGTAAATAATTATTTTGATGTCGTCACAGGCTGCAACAGAGAGACCATTCTGTTCTCGAGACATAGAAAAATGTGATTAGCATGAAAAAAATATTTTAAATAATTTTTATTTACCCGTACGAGATGTCTTGCTCATTGGGTTTATAATAGGTATGTATTTACAACAAGTGTTGAAGCGTTTTCCATGTTCTTGTACACAAATTTGTGCTCTTTGTTTGACCCCATTCTGCATTCTACAAAAGTTTTATTCCGCACATCTCTAGAAAACAACATAACCTCAATGTTATGTAAACAACGACTGTTTTCTCATTTAACTGTTGCATAATATGTACATGGAAATATTGGCAATGTGGTTTGTGTAGATTTACACTGATATCTTAAGGTTTCAGTTAGCTTCGCGTCTCGGTTAAATAACAATTCGCTCGGCACATCCTTACTCGGTATGTAATATACTATTTTTAATAACCACAAGCCAGTAAGAAAAAACAACGAGGAAACACAAGACAACTGACTCCGAAAAGTGAGGCACTTTATGTCACTTATCACTCGTCATTGATACTTCCACCTGCTGCTATGTTGCCAAATTTATCTTGGCCACCGCATGCGCGCGCAGTACAGGTAGCCAGGAACACGTCCATTTATGTATTAGTGTTATTAAACTTTTCTTTAACTTGCCTTGTTAACAGTATGTTAGTATATGTGGGTCGAATCTTGCAAGATAAATAAGAACCACTTCTTGACATTTGGTAATTTTTTCGACACTTTTCGAAACTTTAGTTCCGGCGACAATACAATAACCAATGATACTCAATATTGTGATACTTTCAAAATGGTCGTCGCCACAAAATAATGGCAGATGCTGTATTTTTAGTCAACCCCATTAATATGGGTGTCAAATGAAAGGGCTTGAAGAGTAGAAAACGAATTCAATATGGCCGTCGCTCCAATATGGCGGATTACATTTTTTTTTCAACAACCATTTCATTTTCTTATCAACTGAAAGGTATTGAAGAGTAGAAAACGAAAAAGTTAGTGACATCACACAAAGTTCAATGTGGCCGCAGCAAAAACTAAAAAGTAAAAAAATATTTTTAAAAACAAGCTTTTATTTAAATGCACTGAAAAGAAAAAGCAAACCCATAATTTTGTTACATCATCCAAGAGAATTTAATAGTCTCATACAATTGTATATGATATAGAAGCTTGTCGTGAGATTTTTATGCATTATTTTCTTCTTTTCAGTGCATTTAAATAAAAGCTTGTTTTTAATAGTACATTATATTATAAGTGATAGAAATGCATCATTATTAGCGAGGGAGAATTTTGACACTTCTCACGAGCTTTATAATGACATTTCGATCACGTGTGATATACGACGTTTTATCTTACAGGTGCATTGTTTAAAAATCCAAGAAATATTTATTCAAGTAAATATGCGCCTGTAACATTAGCATGGTTCTAATATCAGTTTCCGTTGTGACCTGTGATTGTTATACATATATAGTTATGAAATAAACAGTCTCGTTTCTTTTTCACAATTTTCACTAAAGTAATAAAAATTGACTGTCTACCGAAAGATATTCAACTAGACGTCGAAGTCACTGCTTCCAGTTTGCTTCCGGTAAGGTCGAGACACATGTACGAGAAAGAGTATGATCTGTTCGTGAAGTGGAAGACAGAGAACTACGTTATATTACATGTAATTAAATTACAATTTTCAATTACAACTGACAGCTGTCAGAATTACTCACTTGTGAGTAGAACTGACAGCTTTATCTCTCATGTGATTAAGATTTGATTTCTGTCACCGAAAACAATGGTATAAAAGGTACCTGAAAAACTACACCTGTAAGATAAAATTATTTTTTTACTATAATTTTTTTTTTGGGAACGAACAGATGTAGGACCATTGGGACGTTGGAGAAGGTCCCTATTGTAAAGAGATATGGTCACCCAGGCCAATATTCAGTTTGAAAGTTCCTAGTAACACAGAGAAGAATATTTACTTAACTAGGTTTTTATTTCGTCCCTAAAAGCTAAAGGACACTGTAATATCAGAAAGCAATTCGCAGCTAGACCTAGTTCTACTATTCTGCACGAGGTTACACCATCTCGCAGCCAACGTACAAAATTTTACCTCACTTCAACATCTGAAGAAATTTGTCTCTCAGTAAATTGCAACCTTAATGCAGGCCGCTAGTAGCTTTTGTGCATCTCACTATCAGCTTGTGATAAATTTTTTATTGTTGCTTTTAGATTCACCTGCAGTTTAGCATCATCGATGAAAGTCTTGTCAAAATAATTCGCCAGTTTTTCGATTTACTTTTTTGGTTGTGTGCTTTACCTAATGACACATATTTTTGTGTGCATATTCTTTTCAAATTATTTTGTACACAAGATATTGTATTGTTCGAATTACGGGTCATTTCAACTACCGGCCCGCCGATTTAGGTTGCTGCCTATTCAGCGGAGGGAGTACAGGATATTCTGGAGCAGTTAGATGTCATTCACACACGGCTACGGTCTTGATCCCCACATTTGTGTTGCTTGATTTGTGTCTACATCTTTTATGGCTCCAGGTAGGTACTGAGTTTACTTTCTTAATGTGTAATCGGTTTTAAGCAATTTAAAGACTTTCCGGGGTTGTGTCGAACTATAAAACGTTGTATTACACTCGTTCTGTGTAAATTTGGGTGCTTTCGGGCACTCGGGCTTAAAAAAGCACTCGTTTTACTCGTGCTTAATTAAGCCCTAATGCCCGAAATCACCCAATTTACACAGGAACTCGTATAATAAATAACTATTATGTGACTAGATGAAATTATTTGTGTTCGAAGTAGGAAGCGACCAGTAGCTTACCATTATCGTTACATAATACTATTTCTTCCGATTGTTGGGCTATATCTATTTCTATGCTCATCTATTTTTTTTTTGTTGGGACTTGGTCGTTGGTTAGAATTGAAAAAAATATATATAATTCTTATAGCGCACACTCTGTTGATTTTGGTTGGATCTGAACTATACTATCGGTTTGTGACTCCCTTTGCCATCAAGATTTTGTACTTTGTAAGTAGTGTTGTAAGAGTTTTTTGTACCTACTCCAAGTGCAGTAGCTATTTTTTTCTTATTTCTACGTTAGTTTCCGTTTGCCACATTTTCAAGTATTTCCATCCACTATTATTTCTTTAGGACCAGTCTGTACCATTATTCAATTTCTTCCGTTCTGGATATAATATTTTTGCGAAAACTTTTAGGTTTTAAAAAACAATTAGGTTTTATTTGAAAGCTCTCACCACAACAAAGCCGAATCTTCATCTTACACTTGGTCAAGCTTTTATGTCATCTATTTAAAAAATGTTAGGGGAATTAAAAGTTTTTATGTTTGAGAATATCACACACTATGTAGCTTGAATGTCGTGGGTTGTTGCGGTAAGAATTCCTGAGACCTTTGTACACTTAGGATACTCACTGAAAGACCACAACTCTAGAGTCTGTTCCGGCAATTAGTTTCGAGACTGTAAATAGTCCATTGCCATCGCAATTGAACCAACTTCCCAATAGGGGTAACTTCACAGAGAACACTACGGAAACATTCCTCTGAGTTGTTGGCATAATTTACTTGCGTAAAAGTTGACAAAGTTGTGTTAAGTCCGTTCGAAATCTCGTGCGTTGTTAATTTATAGAGATTTGTATGAGTTAAATATATGTATTTGAACATAGGGAAGCACCTGAGGAGATGTATGGAGCACTCCACTGATTGCCCGGACCGCTCCAGTTTCCCGGCCCGGATTATTAATGGCCCACTTTCCGGATATGACTATCTTACATGGTCTCCGTGCAGCTTACAAGACTTACCTTGTTCACGTTCGCTTTAATTGATACGACCATAGCCATCATTCTTTTTGCTTTAATACTAATAAGTTACTTATTACATGCATCTTCCGCTGCTTTTTGTAGAAATTTACGCCGCGTTTTAACACGAGGGAAATTTGCGGTTATACAAATTTTAAAAGTTATTTTTGGTAGCAGAGCTTCCTTATTTATTTACACACGGTTATACCCTTTTCTTCCAAACTCTTAATTTTAGTAAAAATATTACGCTATAAATGGCGAACGCTACAAAAAGCAGCTACATGTAGGTTTTCCTTCATTTAAGGAGTATTTTTTTATGGTGAAAATTCTTCTTTTTCTACATTTGCTTAGATTTCACGTCTAGAACAAAAATCTCAAAAATAATTATTGTATTATAGTAGATACAACAAAATTTGATAAAAAAATCAAAAATAATAATTGACTAAATAATATTAATAATTAATTAAGACCTGCAGAAACATTATTATGTTTAATCTGTTTGAAACTCTAACCGGGAAACTTTCAAAATCGGAAGCTCAAACGCAATCGCTGTGAAATATTGCCCATAAACACTTGTTGCATACAATAATTAAAACACCGAAAGACAAGATCACCCGACTCCTTATTTTTCCACGACCCATTAAAAATCCATGTTGCTCTCACTATAAACCACATTTTAAAATTTCATCGTGTATTCCTAGGATTACTTCGGCGACATCCGAACAACTCTGTAAAATTGATACATCTCTATTCTAGTGTCCTAATCGAACTCTGGAATTTTCTAGAACTTTTACGGCCGTGTGCACGTTGACCAACCGCGAGCCATCTCCAGCGATGTTTAATTCAACCCTTTAAGAAGATGGCGGCCGACGTGTAGGTAGGTAAGAAAGAAGCACGTCGTAGAAAAACAAAAAGACGCCGACAGGTGTCGGGGCGGACCCGGAGATATCGAGTATTGGCCATGTGACAGCCAATGCTAGGAGGAGGTGCACCACGTGATCGTCGGCCACGTGGAGGAATCGGACTTCCGCTGGAGGAGGGTCTTGGGGCACACACGTCGACCAATGAGTCCAGTAAGACGCGCTCGCTATCTGTATCTCAGCTTTTTTTGGGACGAAAGGGGACGAGAAAAACGATACGCGTAGTCATCCCCAGGTGGTTTATATTTTCGGGGATGGTCGGACTAATCCGATGCGGATACTTTTGATAACGTTGCCGGAAATTCCAGGAGCTTTTATTTTTGTAATAAAAGTCTTAGATCCACAATTAAAGTCGTCGATACAATGTCTTACTAAAATTGTTGCTTTGCGATAAGAAGCGAAATTCGATGCCAGATCAAGACGCCTTTATGCTTTTGGCACAGTCTACAAGAGTACAATCATCTGGTTATTGGTTAAAGGATAAGAATAATTGAAAGTTAATTATATAAAAAGTCTTTTATAAAAAGAAAATTTATTTGAAAAATCATACCTATAAGGGACGATATACATGCTTTAAATTTGGAGATATATTATAAAATTAGACTCACTGAAGGCTAAATTAAAAAGTTGCTAATCCCTGACAAAGTGTAGCCAGTGTCAAATTATAGGTATATAAAACACAATTTTGGGGAAGCTACTTTTTTCATCACTGCTAATAATTTTGAATTAAAATTTCAGGCGTTATTTTTAAATTACTTCATGATCCAGAAACAAACAACCCCGGAAACAGAAGAAAATTGAAGGTTTCAAACTCTACATTTTTAATTTATTTTATTAAGTATTCGGAGGGAAGTCCCTCTTAATTGATTTAGTTACGTGGGTTGGTACATAAGTTTGTGTTACTAAAGATCACATAACTGCCGAACACACTAAGTCGATTTTGGCGATTTACTCTAAGAAAATGAGCTTAAATTAAATAGGGCGAAATTACTATCGAACACACCGAAGATGTGGCTTTATGTAACAAATTTATAAGTCGTTTCTTATTATTATGTACTTATAAAATTTATACCTATAGTCTATAAATTGAAATTTAGCATCCATTTATAATTAATTAACCAATATATTAATTATTTTAGGTTGATGTGGTACCTAATAACTTACAATGCTCTTGCGTCTAAATCAAAGTCGAATGATGTATTCAATATTTATTGATCACACACTGTAGGGTAAATGCGGGAGAGAAAAAACATATTTTTTCACTACCGGTTATAAATGTAGACTATGGGTACCTCATTTGAGGTACGAAAGTTCAACTTTCGTACCTAGGGGTGAAATTTATTTTTATGATGAAACTGTATCAAACTCCTAAAGCGGTCAAACCCGTGTCAAACCGATTGACATCAAAGTAGCTAAATAAATACCAATCCAATGAAGCAAGTTGGTGGATTAATCATAATATAATCTAGAAAATAAACAGGTAAGGGGGCGTCCATTAATTACCTGAGTCGATTTTGGTGATTTTTCGAGGCCCGCAACTACAGACGAGTTTTTCCAAGCGACTGAGTAGCTTCACGTCTCTTAAAATACTTGAAGTTTTCCCAGGTCGCTTCAAGACATTTCAAGACTTTTCAAGTCGCTTCAATTCCCTTCAAAACATTTCAAGTCACCTCAAGTTTTTTCAATTCGTTTCAATTCTTTCAACTCGTTTCAATACATTTCAAATAATTTCAGGTCACTTCAAAGTATTTCAAGTCTTTTCAAGTGGCTTCCAGTCCTTTCAAGATATTATTTGAAGTGTTCTCAGATCGCTCCAAGACTCTTCAAGTATTTTCCAGACATTTCAAGTCTTTTCAAGTCGCTTCCACGCTTCAAGATATATCAAATCTTCCCAGGTCGCTTCAAAACTCTTCAAAACATTTCAAGTCGCTTCAATTCCATCCAAAACATTTCAAATCTTCTCAGGTCGCTTCAAGGCTCTTCAAGTATTTCTTCAAACATTTCAAGTCGCCTCAAATCCATCCGAAACTTTTCATGTCGTTTCAAGTCGCTTCAAGTCTTTCAAGTAGTTTCAAAATATTCCAAGTTCCTTCATTTTGTTTCTAGTTTCCTCAAGTTGCTTCAGAACATTTTAAGCTTTTTCAAGTCACTTGCAGTTCCTTCAAGATATTTGAAGTCTTCCCAGTTTACATCAAGTCTTTCCAAGTCGCTTCCAATGCTTCCAATCCCTTCAAGATATTTCAAATCTTCCCAGGTCGCTTCAAGACTGTTCAAGACATTTCAAGTCGTTTCAAGTTTCTTCAAGTCGCTTTGTCTCTCTTAAAGTAGCTTCAGTCCTTTTAAAATATTTTCAAGTCATTTCAAGGTTTTTTCAAAACATTTCAAGTCGCCTCAAATCCCTTCAAAACATTTCATGTCGTTTCAAGTCGCTTCAAGTCTTTGAAGTCGTTTCAAGACATTCCAAGTCTTTTCAAAGCCGATTCAAGTTTCTTCAATTCTCCTTAAGCTTCTTCAATTCGCGTCAATACATTTGAAGTCTTTTCGAAGCCGATTCAAGTTTCTTCAAGTTGTTTCAAGACATTTCAAGTGCTTTAAAATTGCTTCAAGTCACTTTTCTCTGAATAGAACATGCTATTTTTTCTTCAAACGCCGAACATCGCCCACGACATACAAATCTGAAAGTTTTATAACCTCAATGTACACATGAATTTCTGTCTAAAAGTGAACATCTCACTAACTTCCCGATTATTTTTTAAGACGTCGTACACAAGTTTTATGAAATTCTATTTTCTTCAAAATAATGTAAACTTCAGAGCTAAATCCCTGAAAGAATTAAATAATTTAAATTTAAAAAATCTAAATTATAAACGCTGCCGATTTGACAGGCCCCTTGAATTTTTCAAAGCACACGATTGGTAAATTGAGCGGCAGACAAAACACTTTGTGTGCCTAGGCAGAAAGTATGGTCAATTGGGCAGCAAATGAAAGACTTTGTCTGTGTAGGCAGAGAAATGGACATTTGTCATTGCCTATTGACGTATACAATGTCACGTTTTTCTGACGTTTGAACAAAAATATTATTGTGTAGGATTTAGCCATATTTTATGGAGAAACATGTTTTGTATTACTTACATAATTTAACCGCTTTCTCGCAATTTTACACTGTTTCTTGCGGGAAAAAAAAATACGAAAATTACGTGAAATTGTGTGAGATTCGGGTCGATTTTTATACCGGATCGAAAAGAGTGTGTGTGTACTTACGAGCGTCTTCAGGCCAACTCCCTGAACTCAACTGGCGCTGAGTGGACGCCCCTCCACTAAAGACAAGAGGGTTCTCGGAAACCCCACAGATTCGGTTCACTATTACAAGTAGATGGTTGTAATTTTTGTTCGTAGACGGCAGTGAAGTGTGATCTAAATTAAACGTTTGAAGTCCCCTTTATCCAAGTTGTTGAGGAAACCTTCCTTTTTTCCACTTTTCTGGTTCTGTAGAATGCACTTGATGCAATTGGCTAACACCTTTGTAGTTTTTTCCTTTAGTTTAGGGATGAAGTAGAATTTTTCACCATAGTGACCAACTTTGTGAGCGTTTCTAATCAATTCATTTTACATTTTTCGTGACTACAAGTAATTCTCGTCCTTCCTGACGTTTGTAAAGTATCCCGTTTCTTAAAAAGTAGTCGTCGTGAGGTTTTAAAGTCACCAATTTCTTTAATGTTTTTATTTCGTCGTCATGGTCTTGAGCTTTTTGAATTTTACATGACACCGAATTCTTAGTCTCGACGAGCATCACTGGGTTTCGACTTAAACAATCAACTGCTCCCGTTTCAGTGCTCCAGAACATAGTCGAACTCGGTCATGGCAATCGCCCATCTAGCAACTCGTGTGTTCAAATCCGTCTTCTTCATGGTCTGTTCAAAAGCTGCACAATTCGTCACAATTTTGAATGATATACCAAGCAGACAGTTTATAAACTTTTTCAATGCAAAATAATTGCCAGAACCTCTTGTTTTTTTACTGGCAAAATAAACAGGATGTAGTTCATTATCTTGCTCCGATTTCTGTAGAAGCATAGCGCCATAGCCAACAATACATGCATCCGTGTGAACTTCGGTGTACCGGTTTCAATTAAAAATTTTCAAGATTGGATCTTGACACAAACAATTCTTGAGGGTTTCAAATGCTGTCATCTGCTCATTGTCGAAGTGAAACAACACATCTTTTTTGAGAAGTTTGGTTAACGGTCTTGTCTTCTCGGCGTAGTTTTTGATGAACTTTCGGAAGAAACCGGTTAAACCACGAAATGCCTGAACATTTTTTGTTCTTTGGGATGGCAAACCTCTTTACTGCCTCAACCTTTCCAGTTGAAGGCTGTACTTGCCCATCTAGAACCACGTGTCCTAAAAATTGGACTCTAGACTCCATCAGCTCACACTTCCTCTTATTCAGTTCTAACCCGTAATCTTTGGCCGTCTTTAAAACCATTTTTGGATTGTTTATTGGTGCTTCATCATTCAAACTGGGTATGATAACGTCATCCATGTAGATAACTACTCGTTTTTCAATCAAATGTTCCTTCAATGCTTCATTGATGTACCTCTGAAAGACGTTTGGTCTGTTGCAGAAACCAAAAGGTACTTTCTTAAATTGATATTGACCGCTTGGTAAGACAAAACTTAAAAATTTTCTGCTCTCTTCATCTACTGTTCCGTGGAAGAATCCGTTCTTTAGATCTAGGACGTTGAATATCCTCGAATCTTTAAGATCATCTATGATTTCTTCAATTAGTCTCAAGGGGTATTTGTCCTTCACGACCAGCATATTTAGTTGCCTGTAATCGATACACAGTCGATAAGATCCATCTTTTTTCTTTGTTACCACCACAGGACTGACGTATTCTGAATAACATGGTTCAATGATACCCTGTTCGATGCATTCCGCAATCTGTGTCTCCACAAATTCCCTCTCAGGTAAAGGTAGTCTTCTTATCTTGCTTTGGACTGGCTTCTCTTCGTTCAGCACAATTTTCATCGTGACATTTGTGTCCAGAGTTTTTTGTGGTTCATAATCAGCTACCAATTTATCTGCGGTTTGTTGTGCTTCGGTTAGTATTATCGCCGGCCCATCATAGCTTGTGGTCTGGATATGGAGTAACTCAAGTGCCAACGATTTCTTGACAAAAAGTTAAAAAGTTAACATAGAAGTTTTTTTGGTGAATCAATTCTTCTGTAAGCATCGTCTCTTAACAAGGTTGCTGAACTTTCGGTGTCCATCAATGAGTTCAATTCTACGTCGTTAATCTTAATTGTTTTCTGCGGTGCTCGAATTGGCTTTGGTAAACAAAATCCAACTGCTGCAGGTGTTGAAAGTTTCAGATTTTTTCTCTTTGTCTTTTCTTTATATTCGAAAGATCAATGGCCATAACTGTTGTAGGAAAAACATATGGGTCCTTCATTCTTCTTTTTGTCCAATATTTCCGCAGTTAAAACAAGTTTTCGTATCCTTCGTGGTCTTGGTGCTATTCAACTTTTTCCCAGAACTCTGTGATGTAGTCGCTTTATTATCTTTTACAACTTTTTCATAAACGTCGAGTTTTCGCTTGAATTCTTCGATTGTCAAAGCACCGTATAATACCATTTTGTTCGATGAATTGTCTTGAATGCCCCTAATCACATATTCTATGAGAGATTCGTCTTCAATCTTTTCATTTTTTGCAATGTCTTTCATTTGCAAAAAATATTGCTGTACCGTTTCATCACGTCCCATTTTTCTCTTTGTTACCATGTCGTGAACTTCGACACTACTCATCTTTTTTTCCATATTCTTGGAGCAACAGAGCTTTTATTTTTGCCCAAGAATTAACCACTCTCTCGCTCTTGATGAATTCCGCTGGAATACCTCTTAGAGCACGTTTTCCGATTACAAATTGGTCGAGCTCCAACAAGTCCATTATTTTGAAAAAGTCTTCTATATCCCCCGATAAATGTTTACACCGAATAGGCCACATCATTTTCAAACGGCTTTATAAGACACTCTATGTTCCTAAAATTAATTTCCAATCTACTTTTTTTTCTTTTTTCGTTAGTCCTAGTAGATTCTCTGTCATCATTGTCAGACTGCTCGAAAATTTCCTCTTCTTCGCTGACTAACTCTTCTTCAATAAAGTCGTTGATATTAACGAAACTTTTGCATATTAATTCCGCCAAATCATCAATCGTCAAATCATGATCAATTTGAACGACGTCGCAATTCTTTTTAACTCGGCGAGGGTTCAATTTGTTTTGACGTAGTCGAGTCTTTCATTAAATTGTTCAGTCCCCGTCGCAAACGTAAAGCCCGAAAATTTGAGGCATTTGCTGCGGCCTCTCTTATCGCTAGGTATGCCAAATAAGATTTTGTGCAAAATCTGGATGTCCGCAAATGGGCAATTTCTCAAATTCTCATTAACAAATTCTATTTGCGACAAACACTCCATTTCCGATTTAATGAATAACCACATCTGTTCCTCGAACCTCGAAATTTATGGCATCGAATTGTTGTAAAAAAATAGCTCGGCTTATCGCTTCCCAGAACTTGGTCTATGTGTTTGTATTTTTCGAACTAATTCAAGTAATTCGAGCCAGTTGAATTAATTCCAAACAAATCAAAGTATTTAATTCAGATCAATTCTTGATAAGTGAGTATCAACAAAAAATAAAATACCTATCAATAAATCTAATTTTATTATTTGAAATAACAAAAATACTCGTTTATTTCTATTAGGATTTAAACCTGTGCAATCGGTCGCTGCTGACTTTCTTTCCTCGTTCTCTTAGAAACCATCATAACTTCAACTTCTTAATTATAACGAATTTGGCCAAGTTCTTTGGTCTTACTTTTAAGTATGAACTATTTATCTCAGTGTCAACGTTTCGAAACTTTTTTAAGGTTATTGGACCAATTACTGATTCCACACATTCAGAATCACTTTCAGAGTCGAATTCGGAGTCGATATTCCAGGTTTCGGCTTAACTTATTTCAGATTCAGCGTCAGAATTTTGACTCGATTCTGAAACACCACTCTGATTGTCAACATGATTGCTGATACTGCTTCGGGAAGTAGCGAGGGCACTAGGCATAGCAGACTGTATAGAGGGCTCTACTACTAGCTGGAAATTAGTGATAATTATTTAGACTACATAAGCTGGCATATGCAATAGTCGCTAATTCTGCCCTCTGAACAGCTCTTTTATTTTTTTTCTAACGTTGGGATAATTTTTTGCCTGATCTGAACTGTTGCAGGGAAACTTATAAACATCCATGAGTGTTTGAGAACAATATTAATTGGCATTTTTTCGGCTCCTGCTGAAAATAACATCTGCGTCAAGGAGGAGGAAAAGCGGACAGAATATCAAGACCTGCTCTTTGAACTTAGGAGGCTGTACTCAAGTTACTCAGTGAAGCTCATCGTTTTGGTAGTTGGGTGCATGGGAGGCATCAAGGACTCGCTCGTCTCCAATCTGAAAATCATTCCTGCCTGCCGTAAAACGGCAGAGAACCTTGCGGCTGGCATGCAAAAAGCGGTCATCTTGGGGTCGTTGCGTCTGCTCAGGGCACATGATTTACGGGATTCATAGTTACTGACCTCATGGTTTTGAGGAGTGGCTATGATGTACGAACAGGACCTGACCAGCAAGGAACCTCGTGAAGGTCGGAATCAAGGGGAGCTCCTTCTAGTCAACACGCAAAAAAAATGGCATTTTATACCCCGTGGTTCCCCACATGTGGGTGGTATTTGGGAAACAGGCATCAATTCAATCAAATTTCATTTTAAAAGAATTATTGTCTATGAAGATAGTATGAAGATTTGTGGATCCAAATTTTCATTTGTGATTTTCTGTATAATTATTTAATTTTGAGCGCGTGTGCATTAATCTCAGTCGAAATGTAAACATTTCTCGTCATAAAATTTTTACTAAGCGTCCATTGTTTTGAATTAGAAACGGAGAAAAACTTTTTACGGCTTCTAATATCTAATTTGCACTCCATTATGATTTTTTCTAGCAATCTTCTCGGCCACCTCTGTTATTTGCTTTTCGAGTCATCGTTATTCGATCAATGAGACCTCTATAGGCTCATCTCGATTGGTTTCTGCTGCTTGGAGAAAATTATTCCTGATTCCCAAGCTGCTCCCAGTAGGTATAATTCTATTTTCCAACACGATTTTTTTCTGCATTGTTGGTATCCATTTTCGATTTCTCACTTAAAAAAGTCAAGAGAATAATTTTAATTTTTATTTGTTTTTGAACTTTTAGCTTGGCCCTCTAATCCACGCTGGTACTTGATAAATGTTACTTTTTTATCACAAATTTAACGGGACCGCAAACTTTTACAGACAACGTTTGTTCTTCACTATTGTCAAAACTAAAATTCAATTGACCACATCGCAAATTATTCGGTCAATTCAAAATAATTCAGAAGGAATTCGAGTAATTCAAACAATTCAATAATTCACACTAATTCAATTAACGTAAGATATGTGTACATCTCCTCATAAGTAAACAGTAACTGGCCTATAATTCTTTTAAAATGACATTTCGTTTATTTGATGCCTGCTTATCACATAACGCCCACACGTACATAACATTGTTCTCAACATTATCAGTAATAAAATTTTGAAAGAGGTCTGACTTTATAACTTAGTGATGAATAAATCTCCATTCACGATCGCTTCCCTTAAAGGTTGTTGCATTATCAGAGTGCATCACCAGAATTGCTTATGCGCAGTTTTACATAAGATTACATTGGAAAACCGCATTACCGTTTTCACTAGACCTATCGTGTTCCTAACGTGTTGCTATCGTGTCATAACCGTTTGACACGAGCATGGTAGCAACACGGTATGTCTAATAAAAACGGCAGTCAGGGCGCTCACGAGGCGCTTTACGACCGCCGATGGACGGCCACACGAGGTTCGGCTCGCTGAAGAAAGCAGCCGAAGAATGATATGCACCGCATGAACATATAGATCGTGAAAATCGTGAGACTTCCCACCGTGATATTTTAAGCTTACGGTATGAGCCCGGTATGAACACGATCGTATAGTGAAAATGGAATGCGAAATGACACGACACGAACACGACACGAGCGCAGTAGTACAAGTGAGAACCAGCCATTAAACAGTTTAAAGTCTCCAATAAATGATGACGTAACCAATTCTAAATGAATTTCCTTGGCAGTGAAACATATGAATATGGACTTTTCCACGACTTTTCCCCTCTCTTATTAAAATAGGTTCTGCGTAATTGACTCCAGCCAGACAAATTTTTGATAATAAAGATAGATATAGAGATTTCATCATATTTGTTAATGTTGTCAGGAGACACTTCAGCAGAAAACTTTTGTCTCAAAATGTTTGCACTGTTATCTTCTATTTTCAATCTTTATCTGATGGAAAAATCTAAAAATTTGAAAAAAGAAAATCAAGTAGGTATTATACTCGGTAATACATGGAATATCTTTCAATAAAAAATTGAAACAAAATTTTGATGTTGCGCAAAAGGTAATTCTAGAGTCCTTGAAGATTCATTACAACCAAAAATGCAAGCTAAAATTGAAAATCAAAATGCGAGGAGAAAAGCTTATCAAACTTCAATTTCTATGGTATGCTTACAAATTATTCAGTTTGATCAAATTTGTAACTGGAGATGGTTTTTTGCGTTGAATTTGAATTTTATAGATTCGTTGTAATGCAGTTACAATCCCGTATTTTTATATTAAAAAAGGTATTTTTATTTTGAGATGACAACGCCGAACAGTTCACATCATACTAAATTGTAAATAATATAATGTAAATGCGGCTTCATGCCTCAAAAAAAAATTACCATTCTGAAACCCCCCCTCCGCTTTCTAAAAGTTTAGTACTATGTGAGAATTCTTGGTGTTTGTGCGCAAACAAAAAACAACAAAAAATCATAAATAATAATAAACACACATGGTGACCAATAATGATTTTTTCCATGTTGGAAGTCAAAATAGCTGTAAATTAAAACTTTGGCCATCGACAGGATAAATAAAATGGTTCAATACGGAAAAGAATTAAAGAAGAAATTAAAGCATCCTGTGGTAAAAATTGATGCAAAGACCTAAAGTTACTAAGGTATGACCTGTATATACCTGTTAAAGTTCAAAGAACATTTTGACGATAAAGTTGACCAATGAAATGCCTTCATTAATGTTGATCAAACAATAATTCTCAATAATTTTGTGATTACGTAACGAATATATTGAATATTCAATAAATGGTTTCTATTGGACAGTTTAATTTATGTATAGTTCAAAAACTATAAGACCTAAAGAAAAAGTAAAAAAAGAATTGGATAACTTGAAAACTCAGGGACAGCAGTTCTGAAGAGTTAGAGCGCACCTTTTGCTACACCTGTATATGTCGAGTAAATATGCTGTAACTGTCAATTTAGCATTTGCTGTAGAACGTCACATTACTTATGAAAGTAAGTCACCTCTAGTTTTTATCCCTGTCAATTTGAATGTCCTTCACTATCACTATCGTTAACATACTGCAACCAGGAACTGGAAAAACACTATTTTCCAACAAGATAAGGCGCGTCCCCACACGGCAAGACTAACTGAAGAAGCTTCCTTGGTGCTCACGGTATAAGGATTTGTCGCCCATCGATATGATCGGATTCAGACTGAATAATTGACCTCGTCCTCCAAACAATAATAAAAAATGAATTTGTATTCAAGAATCTTGGGATGAGACAGTCCATTTCACCGGCCATAGGCCATTTCATTGACGGCATGCCCAACAGAGTAAACGAATGCATAAGAAATCGTGGAGGACCCACACATATTATATTATACCTTGTATCTTTTTATTTATTTGTTAAATGAAATTTTGATCGATTAAATGGTTCTATATAAATTTCATAAAAAAAATGTGAAAATGCAAAAGTGAAATTTCAATTTTCACTTTTGCATTTTTCCCCCAAATCAGTATACTAGTTCACGAAGTTACCGAATTTACAAAGTTTTCCGACACAGTGGAAACACATACTCCATATAAATCGTTCTTGCTCCCAGTGACTGAGTAAATTAGCGCCCTCCTGATGCCGACGTTCAGAATCCTTCATGCCGCCCATAGCCGCCGCCAACCCGTGGAGCAAGAGGACACGCTGATAAGCGAGGGTTCGCGAGTCCCCTACTCAGGGCTGCGCATTGATTCGACGTCATAGCAGCGCAAGAGCCACTCCACTAGCCACCAGCCCACCTGGGAACAAGAGAAGCCGAAAAGGGAAAGAGAGACGTAAAAGAGGAGAACCCAGGTATTCCGGTGCCGACTGGCTGGTCTGTGGCTCATTCTGCTTCGCCTGGAAACCGAGAACAACTGGTGCTGCGGAAGACGGTCTGTGGCTTATTCCTCTAAACCGAGACGGGCTTTCGTCTGCAGGTCAGCCACCGGCAATGTTTGGGTGCGTCTCCGCCTGGCGGTACTTTCCTGCGTAAACACCGCATCAACCCTAATCGTGTAAATAGTAGATGTAGGGACTTTGTTGCTTTAGAAAGAGGGAGAGAGAGAAATAATAAAGACCGTAATACCGACTCTGTTTCTATTATATTTCCCTCCCGCCAAACTTGACAGCTGACACCTGGCTTACCATATTCCGATTAAGCTACCTGTGGTCCAGTAGAGCATACCACGTTAAAAAACAAAAGCTCAAAGCATTCCGACCGTAGCAAGCGTCACACTACTTTCACATTATTAAATAAAAATAAATTGTTAAATGAACCCATTACTGAACTGATAAAGATGACGCTGGATGATTAAATAAGAGTTAAATAGAAGTGGACTACTATACCATTATAGGCACCAGGTACGAGCTTCTGTAGACGATGTAGTCATTATGAGGACAAGTAAAGAAACACTGAGAAAATGATTTGGACAATTAGAAAAATTAGTACCTAGGGCCTAGGCGATCGAGCCTCTCTGGATTGTTTTTTTTTGTTAAATAGTGTTTTTAAAAGACAGGGTAGTATTCGAAAATATTTGTAAAAACAAATCATTCCACCTTCTGGTTTACCCATGATTTACTTATAAAAAACGCACTTCTCTAAGTCGAGACAAGAACTGGACTAATTTCCTATCAAAGTATGCAAAGGGCGGCATTTTTACAAAGTCAAAGAAAACGACATAGTCTTACCGGAAGTAGCTGAGTTTGGAGAAATGAGCGCAACAATTTTTCAGTTTACTCATCGCCCTGATGATGCCAACATTGTTGGCGAAACGTGCGTTGGCAGTTGTAATAAAATTGTTTTTGGTGTTTTAGGGAAAAACTGATTAATAGTAGTTATCTAGCACCAAGAGTGATCCATACAATTGTTTTGTTTTTGACAATATATTTGTGATTACAATCTTTTATAAATTTAATTTCATAAATCTCCGACTTTTCCAATTGATCAATTTTGTGTCTTGGGTTGCCCAAAAGACATTGTACACTAGGCCCACTTTTAAGTCTAGTCCACTAAAGATTTTTGCCAAGCCCTTGCTGATAAGGGGGCATAAGGAATTGTCAAAATTTGTGACTTCTTGTTGATGGGTAGATCTAGTAAGAATGCTTCTCAAATGAGGAAACGACGGCTGGTTGAAAAAGAAGATTGTCAAAAATTGCTTCGTGATTTTATGGTCGAATAAATACGGCCGCGGGTCCAGGTTTCTACAATTTTGGTAGTAAGCAGGTACCGATGGGAGCAGATGGGAGGGTACAAATTTGGCTAGAGCAAAAGTCCGATTTAAGCTCCATCCACAAACCGCCGTTAACATTACTCAACGAGGACGAGATACTTAACACACTTCATATACGCTATGACAGACAGAAATATAGCGATAAAAATCTCCAGTCTAAACATAGCTTTATACACAAGTGCAAAGTATTGCCATTTGAAAGAAACGTTGACGTCATCAACTGTGCCCAAACGGATGGTTACAAAAAAAAAAGAAAAATGACTTACGATTTTCTGTCCGCGATTGTATATTTTAATCTGTAAATTTCAATGTGTGTACATATTTAGTTTTTGGATATTACGTCCTGTATCCAGTCGACATAAAACGCAGTACGCGTATAGATGTCTGGATACCCGTCAGCACAAAAATTATTTAAAGTGTATGATGTAAGACCAACAAGTTTCCCATTGAACACCATTGGTCCTCCAGAATCGCCATGGCATGCTCCAGCGCCTATAGGTCCCATGATACACACTTGTCCAGGTCCTCTTACTAGTACATCGCCCCAATTTGAACCTACAGCTGCAGCATCACAATCTTCTGGCGTCAGGGCAGAAATATTCACATATCGTAACTCGTTAGGCGCTACGTCGTCTTCAGAAGTTGCACCCCATCCAGCAATAGTCACTACATCATTTCCAGTTACTTCACCAATTTCAATAGTTTGAACCAAGTCATTCAAGTCTATGCTCCCATTAATTTTTACGAGGGCAATGTCATCCTCCAGGTTATCGAAATTAAATCCGGAATTTGCAATTAATTTTTCCACCGTGTATCTTGACGCATTGGTATTATTTAGCGAATTCGTACCGGTCAAAATGGTGACTTCTTCAGGTTGAAACGTTCTATAAAAGTAAAATTAAGAAAACGCTTGGGAAAGATTCATTGCTTACATAACACAGTGAGCCGCCGTTAAAATCCATTGCTCGTTGAGGATTGAAGCTCCGCAGTAGTGTCCCTGGTAATAGTCGGTCACATTCACATCAAAAGAGACTATGAATGGAAACTGACCAGGTCGGGCAATGTCTCCACCTACGATTCTGTTATCAAAAGGTTTTGCTATTACTAAATGAATTAAAATTGACGTGAACAAAAGATAATAAGAAATTTTTGAGAAAACCAGCATGGTTAGATTTGATTAGAAACAATTAAATAATATATCTGCCCAAATCATGCGAGTTGAAGCCTTTTATAGTAATAATCTAATCTGAGAAAAGATTATTTAATTTTTTTGCACTAACAGTATAAAGAGTTTAAATCGTTTCCGTTAACTTTGATGGACACTTAGATAATGTTAACGAATTCTGAAAATTTATCATATTATAGATGATAATAATCTAAGAAACTCTTGAGATCCTTTTTATGTTTTAGAGTGTTTATAGAAAAACTAATACGTCAATATTATCGATCTTGAAACGCTTTCGTATTTTAATAAAGAATAAATCGTAAAATGACGCTATCGCCCAAGTTTATTTACAGTATTAAAAAAAATATTTTTTCCCCTATAAATAAATGCTTCAAAAAAGTTGATCCCGTTATTATACGATTTATTTCAACATTTACTGAAAAAAAAAATGAAAACGCCAAAAATTCAAAAATTTTCAGTACCTACTCCTTAATATGTTAATAATAAGTTTTTCTACTTTGGTGTTATAATTGAGTTTTTGTGAAACTAAAAGTAGTGTCACAAAGGAACTTTTTGTGAAACTGCTTTTGGTTTTTTTATTTGATACGTAATACGTTGGTATTGAGCATTTCTAACCAACTCCAGTCAAAGTTAAGCCAAGTGTCAACTTTTCAGATAAAAAACATAACCAGAAACACAACCGTTCCTAATCCAACTACCTAATCCAAAAAATCCCTAGATTATTTAAAAAACAAAATTTTAACATTTTCATAAAACGAAGAGCTCCAAAGTAGAAAAAATAGTATATTACACTCGTTTAACGAGACATTGTGACATTCGTTCTATTGGGGCACTTCTATTGGGTCTAGTTAATTTTAAAGGAGAGTCCGAGTGCCAATTTTCATGCTTGTAACATTCTCGACCTTCAAGTTATAAGCATTTTGAGAAAAATCAACCCCCAAATCCACCCTCTCCTTTTCTCGCCGTTGGAAATTTTTTTTTCCAAAATCGTCAAACACGGGTCCGGTCTTTTTTAAAGGAGAACCTAGACCTCAATTTTCACGTATGTAACACTATTTGTTTTCCAGTTATGAGAATTCTCAGGAGAACCACCCTCCCCATTTCGGGGTTGGTAAATATTTTTTTAGAAAATCGTCAAATACGGGTATAGTTAATTTTAAAGGAGAGTCCGAGTGCTAATTCTCATGCTTGTAACATTTTCGACCTTCAAGTTATAAGAATTTTGAGAAAAAGCACCCGCAAATCCACCCTCCCCTTTTCCCTCCGTTGGTAATTTTTTTTTTGGAAAATCGTCAAGCACGGGTCCGCTATTTTTAAAGGAGAATCTAGATCCCAATTTTCACGACAGCAATACTGTCAGTTTTCAAGATATAGGAATTTTGGTTAAACCACCCCTAATTTTTTCTCGGTCGGTAAAGACATTTTTGAAAAATCGTCAAACACGGGTCCAGTTATTTTCTAAGCTGAGTCTAAATCCCAATTTTCACGTTTTTAGCATGCCGAGTTGTCGAGTTATGAATTTTTTTATAAAAACCATTTTCCCCTTTCCCCCCCTTTTTCGCCGTCTGTGAATAATTTTTTGGAAAATCGTCAAAAAGGGGTCGAGTTATTTTCAAAAGCGAGTTCGGGTACGAATTTTCACTCCTCTACCGTTTTTCGTTTTCAACTTAGTTGGAGTCTAGAGACACCAATTAACCCCATTTTCACCCCCTTAGAAACGGAATTTTCAAAAATCCTTTCTTAGTGCGCCTATACGCCCCAAGAACTATGTACCTACCAAAATTCACCTTTCAAGACTCAACGGTCTGGGTGATCAGTGAGAAATCAGTTTCGCATTTATATATATAGATAACAAATTTATTTTGTTAATGGTTGCTAGTATATATTTAACTTGTTCGATTCGCGTCATTGTATAAAAGCGAGTTAAGTTTTTGTTTAATAACTAGCTGACCCGATAGACGTTGTCCTGTCCAAAAATCAATAAATTTGTTTTTGGATAAATCGCGAGCGAAACAAAAGTAAAAAAATGTGCTTTTATTTTAATTTAGGCTGGAATGAGTTTTTTTAAATGATTCTCCAAATCTTTCTGATTTTTTTTTAGTTGGAAACACTTTTAGCACTTGTCATTATTTTCGTCGCAACAGAAACTCGTATCTGAATCGCAAAAATTATTGTCGGCAATATTTTGACCTCTCGTCCTATTACTATTGAAAACTTTCCATAACCACAATGATCAAAACAAAAAAATAATTACGTATATCCATTCAGTTTATGCAAAAATCCCATAGAAAAAGCATGGCATATCATGAAAGGGCCAATACTAGAGCTAAACGGGTCGAAAACTGACTGCGCCCTGTTCAGACCAGCAGTGTTACATCGGGACGGTCCGCTCTCGGTTCGATCTCGGTCCGGTAAAGTATGGTGGCGAAGAATCACCGCGGTCAATTTACCGAACCGTTGCTGGAGCGTACCGGGTAGTCTGTATGGTCTAATACAAAATACATTGAACAATATTTTACTGGACCGTGACTGGAGCGTGACCGGAGCGTCGCCGAACCGATAGTATGAATCAAGCTTTACTGTAAAAGTTTTCCGGACGTATGTCGTAATGCGTTTTATTTCATGTAACAGATACTAAATCATTGTTTTCATTTTAAAAAATGAAATTGGAATTCAGAATTTAAACATCCATGAATTGAGTATCTATGACAAGTTTGATTTGTTGGTTGTATTTTTTTTACAGGACTTGTACTGTAAAGTCCCATTTTCCGGACTCAAAACTCTGACGTAAAACTAACAAATATGACACAGTATGAAATAATAGTAATTTTAGTTGTAATTTTTTTTATTTCATACTGTGTCATATTTGTTAGTTTTACGTCAGAGTTTTGAGTCCGGAAAATGGGACTTTACAGTACAAGTCCTGTAAAAAAAATACAACCAATAAATCAAACTGTTGTCATAGATACTCAATTCATGGCTGTTTAAATTCTGAATTCCAATTTCATTTTTTAAAATGAAAACAATGATTTAGTATCTGTTACATGAAATAAAACGCATTACGACATACGTCCGGAAAACTTTTACAGTAAAGCTTGATTCATACTATCGGTTCGGCGACGCTCCGGTCACGCTCCAGTCACGGTCCAGTAAAATATTGTTCAATGTATTTTGTATTAGACCATACAGACTACCCGGTACGCTCCAGCAACGGTTCGGTAAATTGACCGCGGTGATTCTTCGCCACCATACTTTACCGGACCGAGATCGAACCGAGAGCGGACCGTCCCGATGTAACACTGCTGGTCTGAACAGGGCGCAGTCAGTTTTCGACCCGTTTAGCTCTAGTATTGGCCCTTTCATGATATGCCATGCTTTTTCTATGGGATTTTTGCATAAACTGAATGGATATACGTAATTATTTTTTTGTTTTGATCATTGTGGTTATGGAAAGTTTTCAATAGTAATAGGACGAGAGGTCAAAATATTGCCGACAATAATTTTTGCGATTCAGATACGAGTTTCTGTTGCGACGAAAATAATGACAAGTGCTAAAAGTGTTTCCAACTAAAAAAAAATCAGAAAGATTTGGAGAATCATTTAAAAAAACTCATTCCAGCCTAAATTAAAATAAAAGCACATTTTTTTACTTTTGTTTCGCTCGCGATTTATCCAAAAACAAATTTATTGATTTTTGGACAGGACAACGTCTATCGGGTCAGCTAGTTATTAAACAAAAACTTAACTCGCTTTTATACAATGACGCGAATCGAACAAGTTAAATATATACTAGCAACCATTAACAAAATAAATTTGTTATCTATATATATAAATGCGAAACTGATTTCTCACTGATCACCCAGACCGTTGAGTCTTGAAAGGTGAATTTTGGTAGGTACATAGTTCTTGGGGCGTATAGGCGCACTAAGAAAGGATTTTTGAAAATTCCGTTTCTAAGGGGGTGAAAATGGGGTTAATTGGTGTCTCTAGACTCCAACTAAGTTGAAAACGAAAAACGGTAGAGGAGTGAAAATTCGTACCCGAACTCGCTTTTGAAAATAACTCGACCCCATTTTGACGATTTTCCAAAAAATTATTCACAGACGGCGAAAAAGGGGGGGAAAGGGGAAAATGGTTTTTATAAAAAAATTCATAACTCGACAACTCGGCATGCTAAAAACGTGAAAATTGGGATTTAGACTCAGCTTAGAAAATAACTGGACCCGTGTTTGACGATTTTTCAAAAATGTCTTTACCGACCGAGAAAAAATTAGAGGTGGTTTAACCAAAATTCCTATATCTTGAAAACTGACAGTATTGCTGTCGTGAAAATTGGGATCTAGATTCTCCTTTAAAAAATAGCGGACCCGTGTTTGACGATTTTCCAAAAAAAAAATTACCAACGGCCGGAAAAGGGGAGGGTGGATTTGCGGGTGCTTTTTCTCAAAATTCTTATAACTTGAAAGTCGAAAATGTTACAAGCATGAGAATTAGCACTCGGACTCTCCTTTAAAATTAACTATACCCGTATTTGACGATTTTCTAAAAAAATATTTACCAACCCCGAAATGGGGAGGGTGGTTTTCCTGAGAATTCTCATAACTGGAAAACAAATAGTGTTACATACGTGAAAATTGAGGTCTAGGTTCTCCTTTAAAAAAGACCGGACCCGTGTTTGACGATTTTGGAAAAAAAAATTACCAACGGCGAGAAAAGGAGAGGGTGGATTTGGGGGTTGATTTTTCTCAAAATGCTTATAACTTGAAGGTCGAGAATGTTACAAGCATGAAAATTGGCACTCGGACTCTCCTTTAAAATTAACTAGACCCGTATTTGCCGATTTTCCAAAAAAATATTTACCAACCCCGAAAAAAAGGCGTAAATGGGGAGGGTAGTTTTCCTGAGAATTCTCATAACAGGAAAACAAATAGTGTTACATACGTGAAAATTGGGAACTAAATTCTCCTTCAAAAAAGATCGGACCCGTGTTTGACGATTTTGGAAAAAAAATTACCAACGGCGAGAAGAGGAGAGGGTGGATTTGGGGGTTGATTTTTCTTAAAATGCTTATAACTTGAAGCTCGAGAACGTTACAGACATGAAAATTGGCACTTGGACTCTCCTTTAAAAATGATTAGACCAGTGTTTGACAATTTTGAAAAAAAAAAAATTACTAACGGCGAGAAAAGGGGATTGTTGATTTGGGGATGATTTTTCTCAAAATTCTTATAACTTAAAGATCGACAATGTTACAGGCATGAGAATTGGCACTTGGACTGTCCTTTAAAAATAACTAGAAAATCTTTAGAAACCGCAAAAAAGGGACGTAAATGAGGAGGGTGGTTTGCCCCAGAATATATAATATGTGAAAATTTGGATGTAGCTTAACTTGTCTCAAAATTCCAGACTCGGCTCCTTTGTCGCCTCGTCTATAAACATTTCGACTCGTTACTGTAAAAATGAGTTTTCCGGACTTATAACGTAAATTACTATTTTAATACTGTAAATAAACTTGGATGATAGCGTCAATTTGCCATTTATTCTTTATTAAAATACCAAAGCGTTTCAAGCATCATTATTAGACATCAGTTTCAGAAATAATATTGACGTATTAGTTTTTCTATAAACACTCTAAAACACAAAAAGGATTTCAAGGTTTCTTAGATTATTATCATCTATAATATGATAAATTTTCAGAATTCGTTAACATTATCTATACCTGTCCATCAAAGTTGCACAATCAAACGGAAACGATTTAAACTGTTTATGCTGTTAGTGAAAAGTAATGAAATAATCTTTTCTCAGATTAGATTATTACTATAAAAGATCTCAACTCTCATGATTTGGGCAGATATATTATTATTATTTAATTGTTTCTAGACAAATCTAACCATGCTGGTTTTGTCAAAAATTTCTTATTATCTTTTGTTCACGTCAATTTTAATTCATTTAGTAATAGCAAAACCTTCTGATAACAGAATCATAGGTGGAGACATTGCCCGACCTGGTCAGTTTCCATTCATAGTCTCTCTTGATGTGAATGTGACCGACTATTACCAGGGACACTACTGCGGAGCTTCAATCCTCAACGAGCAATGGATTTTAACGGCGGCTCACTGTGTTATGTAAGCAAGGAATCTTTCCCAAACGTTTTCTTAATTTTACTTTTATAGAACGTTTCAACCTGAAGAAGTCACCATTTTGACCGGTACGAATTTGCTAAACAATACCAATGCGGCAAGATACATGGTGGAAAAATTAATTGCAAATTCCGGATTTAATTTCGATAACCTGACTGATGACATTGCCCTCGTAAAAATTAATGGGAGCATAGAATTGAATGACTTGGTTCAAACTATTGAAATTGGTGAAGTAACTGGAAATGATGTAGTGACTATTGCTGGATGGGGTGCAACTTCTGAAGACGACCTAGCGCCTAACGAGTTACGATATCTGAATATTTCTGCCCTGACGCCAGAAGATTGTGATGCTGCAGCTGCAGGTTCAATTTGGGGCGATATACTAGAACGAGGACCTGGACAAGTGTGTATCATGGGACCTATAGGCATTGGAGCATGCCATGGCGATTCTGGAGGACCAATGGTGTTCAATGGGAAACTTGTTGGTGTTACATCATACACTTTAAACAATTGGTGTGCTGACGGGTATCCAGACGTCTATACGCGTACTGCGTTTTATGTTGACTGGATACAGGACGTAATATCCAAAAACTAAATAAACTCCTGGACAGAATTAACGCACCACTGCATTTTTTTGCGTTATTCCAAAATAACGATGATTTTTAGTTTTCTAGCTATCTTACAAGTAGGCTGTGGACCTACTTCGACAGTTTATGTAAATGCAGTCAACAAGGTTTTTGTTTTAAAAGTACAATTGCAAATAAAAGCTTTTTTGGCAAAAATTGATATAAAATTTGAACGGAATTTTTTTCTTTTTAAGACTAGTTGTCTTTAGGTACCAAGTTTTTTTGTTATTGATAGTGTCAGTGCGAGTGTACTACATTTTAGTAATGAATCGCAGAACAAATTTTTCAGCGGAGGAAGCAGTAAGAGCATCAACTTTGCTGAGTGAGGGATATTCGATGCGCCATGTTGCTAATGTGATGGGAAGAAACCTTCCAGCATAAGTCACATGGTTAAACGATTTAATGAGACAGATTCTCACTTACGAAGACCGGGACAGGGCGAAAACGGTGTACTAGTCCAATAGATGAGCATTTTATTAGACAATCCGCGCTAAGAAACAGGAGAACGACTAGTACCATCCTAAAAAATGAGCTCTTAGCTGTTTGCAAACTTCTTGTATCTTCCCGAACGATTAGAAGGCGCTTAAATGATGCTAGATTGGACAGCAGAAAACCGTCCAAGAAACCTCTGTTCACCAGAGAACACAAAATTCAAAGATTGCGTTTTGCGAAAAATCATCAAGTTTGGACTCTTGATGATTGGAAGAATGTTTTATTTTCAGATGAAACGAGGATTAGCCTTAAAGCTGCTGATGGACTTGAGCATGCCTCGAGAAGGCCAGGAGAGAGATTTGCTAGTTGCAGCATCTCTCCAAGAGTAATGTTTGGTGGTGGCTTTGCAATGTTTTGGGGAGGCATCTGTTTCGATGGCCGCACAGAGTTGATCCCTAGACGTGTTAGGTCAATGAATGTGGATTGTTATCTTGAACACATCGTGCTTGCCCATGTAATGTCATTTACTCCTTTTGTGGGGCCGAATTTCTTGTTTATGCAGGATAATGCTCATCCTCATGTGGCTAGACAACTTATTCGCTACTTAAACGCTGTTGCTATTCCGTTCATGAAATGGCTAGCCAATAGTCCTGCCATGAACCCAATAGAGCATCTATGGGACGATATTAAAAAAAGGATTAAACGTCGTACATCTCCACCTGCCAACCACAATCAACTTATAGCCGCAGCAATCCAAGAATGGGAAAATACTCCTCAAGAAGTCATTCAAAATTTGATCTCCAGTATGCCAAGACGCATGGAAGCAGTAATTAGGAGCAGAGAAGGACATACACGATATTAGAATAGCTCTAAGTCTATAAATTCTATTGTTTTCGTTTATTTTTTGTTTACATGTTTGCGGTTTTTTTTCAAGAAAAAAAGTTTTTTAATAAAAAAAAATTGAAATAATGTCATGTTTCGCTGATTTCATTTACAAGCTGCTAGACAGTACCTAACAATAAGCTTTCATGAAAATTTTATTGCAATATTAATTTCAGTAGTGGAATTATACAAGTTTAATTGAGTGATGCGTTAATTTTGTCCAGGAGTTTATGTACACACATAGAAATTTACATATTAAAATATACAATTTTTGTAACCATCCGTTTGGGCACAGTTCATGACGTCAACGTTTCTTTTAAATGGCAATGCTTGGTCGTCGTTGGGATCTTGCAGGAACTTTGGCTTACTTTGCACTTGTGTATAAAGCTATGTTTAGACTGGAGATTTTTATCGCTATATTTCTGTTTGTCATAGCGTATATGAAGTGTGTTAAGTATCTCGTCCTTGTTGAGTAATGTTAATGGGGGCATGTAGATGGAGCTTAAATCGGAATTTTGCTCTAGCCAAATTTGTACCCTCCCATCTGATAGATCTCTAAGGCGCGCCTGGGGCTATAATGTTTAGTTTCCTTTTTAAAGACCGCAAAAAACCTTGTTACGTACCAAAAATTGGTTTGGTACCGCCCCAAATCTAGCTCTATGGAGATGGGCTGGGTCTATTTTATTACAATTTTTTTTTCTACTTAAATGGACGCCACCAGTTTTTACCGCGGAAGAGGATGGTTACGAAATTAAACTTTAGTTGAAAAACTGGTAAACTTTAATAAGGACTTGAATTTAAATAAAAATAAATTATTAATTATAAATTAAACAAATTAAATAGAATAGTCAGTCAAATCATCAGCAAAAATTCTGTTACAAAAAAAAGAAATACTTAAAAGAAATAAGAGCTTACTCCTAAAACTAATCTTTTAAATTAATATATCGAGTTGAATTTAAACGGCGTCGAGCTATAGCTATAGTTCGAGCGAGTCTAGTGTAACCCACTTCAACGTCAACGACGATTCGACGGTTTAATTAGTTTTACGTTACATGATAGAGTTGAAGCAAATTGTGACTTTAAATTATTATCAATTAACTGGAATTATCAAATGATTTCTATTAAATTATTGCTTGCTTGATGACCACAAACAAAAAAGAAAAAGACAAAGAAAACGATATAAGAAACGAGAACGAAAAATTCCTTATCTGGCCCTGGAACGCTGGTCTGTGGTGTGTGAGGACTTGCAGAAGGAGGCGACGACGATTTTCTAACCCCTGACACCAACGGATCCTCGATAGAAGTGTCCACTACTTCCAAGGGATATCACGATACCCTCGCTCGATGGGAGTTTCCGTTCCACTTAGATGGTGAGGGTTTTAGGATTCAACCCCTAGCCAGTACCCTGATAAAGAAGATTCCCCCTTTAAGTACCCCATTTATCGAACAGAAAGGCCCTTACCTCCAATGAGGGACGACTTCAAGAGACACGAAATGTGGACGCACCACGTGCACGACTTGTTCGGTGTTTTTAATCCCCGAAGGTTGAAAAATGATTTCGTCGTTTGGCGATGATTTTCAATGGGACGAGAATCACCTTCTTAGATGAAACGGATGTGCTAATCCCTTACGGATATTTCAAATTTAATCATACCTTGCTTTTCCAGCACTGACAGGTGTGAGGTTATGTAGGTGTAAACAAGAGAAATTCTTCATTATTTCCCGATGAGACACAACGAAATTTTAAGTGTAGGCATTACCGAGTCGAGATTCCAGTAATTTAGCCCCTTGGTGTTTTAGGCAGCGGGAAAAGTGTTGCATACTTCCCAGAACGAAAGATCGAACTAGATAACACCACCTCAGCGAAGAAAGAAGGAGAAAGACGAAACCTGAAGAGCAACAATCCGTAATGTCGAACACAATTACGGTTTAATTAGAAATTAGTCCGAGCTAGAATCAAGCAAATAGTACGAAGAAAACAGCGGCTTAAACTCAAGAGTGTGGTACGCCGAATACCAACTCCCTTTTTGGTGAAATGCTCTAGGGTGCCCCAAACAGCAACCCCTTCACAGCGAAGTGTTCTAAAATTCGACCGAAAAAAAGTAACGAAATATGTAAGGTTAATGAAAAGATATAAATATCTTCACAACCTATGGCACGTTTTCACTAAAGTAGACCAATTAATTTGTGATGGCCTCAGAATTGAAAAACATCTGAATACGAAACTGGTTTTGCGTCGCAAAAAGCTTCTCGGTTTTGATCCATGCAGATCCATCGATGCAGGTGTTCATATGGTACAGGGGCGAAGTAAATTAATTTGCTACCGGGCCGAACAAGTGGATACAAGTTTTATTCTTTTCAGTGCGTCTTAGCGTTAGAAATTTTTTCATTGCGTTTTAGTGTGTTTCTTGCGTGTTAAGTGTCCACATTACAGTATTTATTAACGTTATAGTGTTATTTTAATTATTAAATTCATTCAACTAGTGGTAACACATAATGAATAATAATGGTAATAAATAACAACAAATGAACTATAAAAAGGTTAAGTCAATGATATCTGTTAAAATAATACCAAAAAAAAAGCCGGTCCTGCTTCTCGGCACAAGCGAAAAGTCACTCAGTGATTGAATTACCTTGGCAAACTGCTTTAAAGCATAGAAACAAAATCTACGACTTTGCTGGTCGTCTAGATAGCTTCTGTGGACAATATCGTTTGGGGCAACTATACCTGCTTACTACCAAAATTGTAGACACCTCGATCCGCGGCCGTATTTATTCGACCATAAAATAACGAAGCGATTTTTGACAATCTTCCTTTTCAACCAGCCGTTGTTTCCTCATTTGAGAAGCGTCCTTAGTAGATCTACCCATCACTTAAAATTATAAAATAATTAAACACCAAAGTAATAGTTGACTAAAAAGCGTAAAATAAATGTTTTTCGACAAGAATTTAATACTTATTTGTTGTTCCGTTTAATGTAATCAAGAAACTTATGTCTATTATCTAATTATTAATTAAACCAGAATAATGTTCTTAAATCCAGGTGGAGTAAATTTAAATTAAAAATTTAAATATATCTAAGTCGAACTCCACAAACTTTAATGGGCGTAAAATTACAAATGGAACATGTTTCGGCAGAACACTACTGCCATCATCAGCCCTAATTTAACAAGAGATTAATGATACAATTGATGAATTACAAGAGGGGTTCTTAACCTTAAAGAATATAAAAAAATATGACGTTGACGTAATTTTGAATTAAATTTGACGTTTTCAAAGGGTTACATGATTTTTAAAAGATTTCGTAAAAACAACATTTTATAAAATGTAAAAATTAAAAATGGATCAAAGAGAATCTGGTAAGTTTGTTTGAGTGGTGAAAAATTAAAACAGAGAGTTAATAATGGGATTATTGAAGTTATTCTGTTCATTTAAACAAGATCTGTTTTCCAGTTTCAAGGCTTTCCTTATTTCCAAAGTCTCAAGAAAATCTAATTTCCGGCCTTTATTGCATTTATGAATCAATTTGAAATTTGATGGTGAAAAACTATGTTTCGTTATTAATATATGATTGGCGAAAGAAGAAGGTGTTGATGGTGGAGGATCAAGATCTGTGTTGTTATTGAGACGACGGCGCGACGGCCCGGAAGCGGATGATGTCATGATGATCTCACCACGTATGGTAACGTAATTAATCTGGAATAGTCCACATTAGAACGTCTAGGAATAATTGTTCACATGGGATGCTCTAGAAGACTCTGTGGCGGTGATCTCATGCTATACCACGCTCGTACAAGAGACTGATCTCATTCTTCTGGAATAATCCTTTGCGTCGGAAACATGATCTCATGATTCCGGGAATAGAAGAAATCCAGAACGAAGGGAGCGGTATAAGAAGGGATCAAACAACGGAGCAAGTCAGTCGATTGGTAGCGTCGTGAACAAGTGATCAGCGCGTGATATTGTGAGTCTGTTCATAGTCAGTCTTGTTAGTCTTTTTTTTAATAAAAGTTAGTAGCTACGGTGCGCACAGAATTTTCTTTAAATCCTTGAACTCGCCCGGCTCAGGCAACGTTACATTGGTGTCAGAAGTGGGATTTAAAAAAGCGGACGTAAAAAAAAGAAGAAACATCGAACCAACCGGTACGTGACGCATGTCAAAGCAACCTTCTGGAAGAGTCACGAGAAGTAAAACCATGGAGGCTCTACAAGAACAAATGGCCGTTCTTCTGGAACAATTAGAAAAGAGACGACAAGAAGAAAAAGAAGAACAAGAAAAGAGAGGACAAGAAGAAAGAGAAGAACAAGAAAAGAGACGACAGGAAGAAAGGAAAGAACAAATGGCACTTCTAGAACAACTAGAGAAGCGACGACAAGAAGAAACAGAAGAGCAAAAAAAGAGACGACAAGAAGAAGAAGAAAAGAGACGACAAGAAGAAAGGAAAGAACAAATGGCACTTCTAGAACAACTAGAGAAGCGACGACAAGAAGAAAAAGAAGAACAAGAAAATCGACGACAAGAGGAACAGAAGATAATTTTCGATCAGCTGGACATTTTGCAAAACAGTTTTAAAAAAGACGTGGAAGAGAAGGTTCAAGTTGTGGGAAGAAAAGTTCTGGAAATTGAAGAAGTTGTAAAAGAAGAACTTCTGTAAATGAAAGAGGAATTGGAAAAGAAAATCAAGGAAATGGAAACAAAGCTGAAAAGGATAACAACGGGGCAGTCGGTCGTGACAAAGCCGTCATCACAAAGACTAAAACCTCCGACTTTTGATGGCCAGACCTCGTGGTTTATGTACAGAAGGCAATTCGAGGCAGCGGCCGAAATGAACAACTGGGGTGAAGAAGAGAAAGCCACTGCACTGGTGTTATCTTTGCGAGGACAAGATCTTCAACTGCTGCAAACCGTCCCGGAGAGGGAACAAAAGAACTACGTCGCCGTGGTCAACGCTCTCGAGCTGCGGTATGGAGACCTCCACTTGAACCAAGTGTACCAGTCGCAGCTGACGTCACGAGTTCAGAAGAATGGCGAACGCCTGCAGGAGTTTGCGGCGGACGTTGAGAGACTGGTACATCTGGCCTACCCAAGCGCCCCTAGCGAGTTCCACCACCAACTTGGAACAAGCGCGTTTATTGATGGGGTCCGCGACGGTGAGTTGCAGCAAATGTTGAGACTGTTGAGTGTAACAGAAAAAAGGCTCAGCGGACGAGTGTGGAGAAGCTCTTCCTAGAAGACTAGAAACACCTTACGAACCATCAATTAGAAAAGGCCATGGCATTTATCCTCAAGGAGAATGACATCTTTGCTACCGAAGACCGAACCACCGGCAGAACCAACATGGTGCAGCATAGAATTAACACAGGAGATGTTGCTCCGATCCAACAACCGCCAAAAAGACTTCCGTTCGCAAAACACCAAGAAATGGCTCAGATGGTGGACAAAAGGAAAGCAGACGGAATAATTGAAGACTCCTCAAGTCCGTGGTGGTCACCAGTTGTTTTGGTAACGAAGAAAAATGGCTCCACTCGCTTTTGCGTTGACTACAGACGGCTGAATGATGTAACTAAGACGGACAGCTATCCGTTGCCACGTATCGATGACACTTTAAGCATGTTGTCGGGATCGCAGTGGTTTTCAACCCTGGACTTGAAGAGCGGCTACTGGCAAGTTGAGATCCACCCCGATGACAAAGAGAAGACGGCGTTCTTGGCTGGAAGCGGTCTCTACCAGTTTAACGTCATGCCATTTGGACTCTGCAACGCTCCAGCCACTTTTGAGAGGTTGATGGAACTGGTTCTGCTAGGGCTGACATGGAAAACCTGCTTGGTGTATCTCGATGACGTCATGGTAGTTGGAAGAACCTTCGAAGAACATTTGAAAAATTTGGAAGAGATCTTCAGCCGCCTGCGGAATGCCAACCTTCAGCTCAACTCCAAGAAATGCCGATTGTTCCAGACAGAAGTGAAGTTCTTAGGCCATGTGGTTTCGCCCAGCGGAGTACAAACAGATCCGGACAAGATCGCGGCCGTCCGCGAGTGGCCACGACCAAGGGACAAGCACCAGCTGAGAAGCTTCTTGGGACTCTGTACCTACTATCGCAGATTTGTCAAAGGGTTTGCTGACATTGCCAAGCCTCTGCACAGACTCACGGAAGACAAAACCCCTTTTATCTGGAATAACGAGAGCGAAGCAGCGTTTAGAACTTTGAAGATCTCGCTGTGCACGGGTCCTATTCTGTCTTACCCGAGAGTAAAGGGGCGGTATGTCCTGGATACAGACGCCAGTAACAACGGTATCGGGGCAGTTCTTTCGCAGGTGCAGGAAGGCGAAGAAAAAGTCATCGAATACTATAGCACGGTGCTTTCTAAGCCGGAAAGAAACTACTGCGTTACGAGGAAGGAGTTATTGGCGATCGTAAATGCAGTAGAACATTTTCACAAGTACCTGTACGGTCAGCACTTCAAAATCCGAACGGATCATGCTGCGTTGAGGTGGCTGTTAAGTCTTAAGGATCCAGAAGGACAGACAGCCAGATGGTTGGAGAGGCTGCAGCAGTATGATTTTGAAATCGAACACCGACCAGGCAGATCACACCAGAATGCGGACGCACTTTCTAGGAGGCCGTGTCGGAATGACTGTAAACATTGCAGTCGGAGAGAGGCATCCAAAGAATTCGAGGGCGTGAAGAGATTGGTTCTGCAACCTCAAGATGGGTGGACAACGGCGGAGATGAGGGCAGAACAACTTGGGGATAGCGACATTAGTGCAATTTTGGAAAGCAAAGAGAACGGAAATCAGAGACCACAATGGCAAGACATTTCGGACAAGAGTCCTGCTCTCAAAGCACTATGGGCCCAATGGGATTCACTGAAGGTGGAAAATGGCCTGCTGAAGCGAGCATGGGAGAGTGCAGACGGAAAGTCGGTGACGATGCAACTGGTTTTGCCCATGTGTCGCGTGAAGGAGATCTTGCGAGAAATCCACGGTGGAGTGTCCGGCGCACTTCTGGACGTGAATAAGACCATGGGGAAAGTCCGTGAACGCTTCTATTGGGTGAACGTTCGAAACGATGTCGAGAGCTGGTGTCGAAAATGTGACACTTGTGCGGCGAGCAACGGTCCACAGACGCGTAGTCGGGGAGCCATGAAGCAGTACAACGTTGGAGCACCATTCGAGAGAATAGCCTTCGACGTAGCAGGTCCGTTTCCTACCACTGATTCGGGAAACAAGTACATCATGGTGGTCATCGACTACTTTAGCAAGTGGCCGGAAGCCTATGCCCTACCCAATCAAGAAACTGTGACGGTTGCCAGGGCGTTGGTAGAAAATTGGATTTGCCGCTACGGACTTCCACTGGAAATGCACTCGGACCAGGGGCGAACTATTGGGCGTGCGGAACAACACTTGTCCAAGGTGGTCGATCAACATCAGCGAGACTGGGACCGGCGTCTACCTTTGTTTCTGCTGGCGTACAGAGCGGCAATTCACGAGACGACCCACCAGACACCGGCGAAGATTCTGTTTGGACGGGAAATGCGTCAACCATGCGATCTGGCTTTCGGATCACCGGGACAAGAGCGGAAGGACGTGGGAAACTACGTAGACGAACTACAAGAAGCCATGTCCAGTATACATGAACTAACGCGCAGTCACATTCGCGTGGCGAGCGACCGGATGAAGACGCGTTACGATCTGAGGGTGAATTCGGCTGGATTCAGTGATGGAGTCTTGGTATGGCTGTTCAACCCTCGGCGAAAGAAAGGTCACTGCCCCAAGTTACAACCCAGTTGGGAAGGCCCGTACACGGTTGTAAAAAAGATCAACGACGTAGTGTACCGGAATCAACGCAATCCCCGAGCCAAGATGAAGGTGGTTCACCTGGATCGTTTGGCACCCTACTCCGGGACAAATCAACAGGATTCGGACGAACAATCTTTAAAAGGGGGACAGTAAGACGACGGCGCGACGGCCCGGAAGCGGATGATGTCACCACGTATGGTAACGTAATTAATATTGAATAGTCCACATGAGAACGTCTGGGAATAATTGTTCACATGGGATGCTCTAGAAGACTCTGTGGCGGTGATCTCATGCTATACCACGCTCGTACAAGAGACTGATCTCATTCTTCTGGAATAATCCTTTGCGTCGGAAACATGATCTCATGATTCCGGGAATACAAGAAATCCAGAACGAAGGGAGCGGTATAAGAAGGTATCAAACAACGGAGCAAGTCAGTTGATTGGTAGCGTCGTGAACAAGTGGTCAGCGCGTGATATTGTGAGTCTGTTCATAGTTAGTCTTGTTAGTCTTTTTTTTAATAAAAGTTAGTAGCTACGGTGCGCACAGAATTTTCTTTAAATCCTTGAACTCGCCCGGCTCGGGCAACGTTACATTATAGATGTGTATGAAATGTTCTTTAATACGGTCTGATATTTTGCGACCTGTCTGACCTATGTAGAATGACTCACAAGAAAAGCAGTTTAATTTGTATACACCTGATGATGATTTGTAATCTAATGGATCTTTATTTTTAATAAAAAATCTGGAGAAGTTGTTATTTGATTTAAATGAAACTTTAAAACCGTTTTTCTTAAGTATTTTAGAACATTTCTTTGAGACGACGCCAAAGTATGTTAATGAATTTGAAAAGGAAATTGTTTCTGAAGGATTTTTAACCAAGTGGTGTGTGTATTTGAATTTGTTATAGTATCTATAGTATAATTTATTTATAGTTTTTAAAGAATATCCATTATTTGAAGCAATTTGTTTAATGTTATTAAGTTCTGTTTGAAAAGATGAATCTGATAGTGGTATAGAAAATAATCGGTGGAAGAAGGAATGAAAAGCTGCAAATTTATGGGAAACAGGGTGACAAGAGTCAAAAGGTATTACGCAATCTGTGATACTAGGTTTTCTATAAATGTCAAATTAATAGTAATTTATTATACAAGACGATAAAATTTTAGTTTATCTTCGAGAGTTTTGTTTAGCGTCGAGACGTCAGTCGAGACGCTAATTAAGCTCGAGAAGATAATTAAATTTATCGTCGTGTATAATATTCGATTTTTTTCTATAGCAATTGTGTATTTTTGTGTATTTTCTTAATGAAAAAATATTACGAATCGTGTAAGGTTTTAAAGTCTAATTAGTATGAGCGTTGTTATGGTTAAGCAGTTTGTTTATTTCGTTTTGTTTTGAGAAATTTGTGAGGGTTTGCTTGAAAAGTCTGTCGAAATGAGCGAAAATGAAGAAAATCTTCCATCAGACGTAGAAGAAGAGGCATTAGAGGCCGTGGGAAAGCTACTGCCCCAAAAATCTCGCCTCGTCTACGAAAAAATATACGTGCTTCCAAAAGTGGAAAACTGCAAAGAATAGTGGTATCGAAAGGGTACTTCTGGCATACTTTTCGGAAAAGTCTAAGAAAGTAAAGCCCTCAACATTATGGTTTAATTACAGCATGTTGAAATCTACGCTACTTGTCAATGAAAATTGTGATATTTCAAAGTAAGGAATACGTTTAGTCTAGTGAATGCGATGTCAAATAAAATGTAAATGTTTACAGATGCAGCAAACTGATAACTTTGCTGAAAAAATTGACGGATAGTTACAAACCTAAGAAATCTAAAATGTTTGAGCAAGAGGATATAACAAAATTTTTACAAGAAGCTGGAGATGAGTACCTGTTTCTAAAGGTTGTTGCGATAATGGGCTTATATGGAGCGTGTCGATCTAATGAATTATACAAGTTAGAAACATCTCATCTTGATGATCGAAAATCGGTCATAATCGTTTCGCAAATAGACACCAGAAATAAAGAAGTTCGGTTATTCTGCATTACTGATAGTAAAAGTGGTGTGAGTGTTACCGACAAAGAAAATGCACCATCCAACCTGTGGGGATATATACTTTTTATAATGTTCCGCAGAAAATTGATGTTGTTTTGGGTTTAACGAATGTAGAAAGTTACACAGGCCATTGTTTCCGACGCTCTGCATCCACAATGTTAGCAAATTCTGGCGCCGATCTGGTAACAGTCAAACGTGCAGGAAGGTGAAAATCATCTTCAATTGCTGAATCTTATATTGAAAACTCAGTAGCAAGAAAAGTTGAGGTATCGAAGAAAATACTCTGTGGAAATTCTTGCAGTTTTAGTTTTTCTTCTTATTTTTCTTCTTCTATTCAGTTACCACAGGAAAAAATATCTGTTCCATGAGTTAATATTGATGGAAATGTAAATTGTAGTGTTGTTTTGGATCAAAATGTTAATCAAAAATTGTAAAATAAAAAAATAAATTACTTTATCTATCCTTGCTGTTAAAGTATTACTTTATCTATCCTTGCGGTTAAAGTGCTCCTTGACCTTTTGATTTGAATAGATCAAAGGAGACTTTAACATCTGCTATAGAAAACAAAGTATTATTATTTCTAGTGATTAACAAGTCTAAAAACAAAATTTGGGAATTGATTTCAATTTCAACGGTGAATTTAATGGATTGGCTTAAAGAATTTAAGTTGCTGAGTGCGTTATCAAGTTCAGAATCAGATCCTTTGAATAAAACAATTATGTCATCTACATATCTGTACCAAAAGAGAAAATGATCTTTAAAGGGTGAAGAAGTTAAAGTTAAAAACTGATCTTCTAAGTTATTCATGAATATGTCTGCTAAAAGACGTGACAAATTAGAGCCCATTGCTAAGCCTGAGTCTATCAGATTCATCTTTTCAAACAGAACTTAATAACATTAAACAAATTGCTTCAAATAATGGATATTCTTTAAAAACTATAAATAAATTATACTATAGATACTATAACAAATTCAAATACACACACCACTTGGTTAAAAATCCTTCAGAAACAATTTCCTTTTCAAATTCATTAACATACTTTGGCGTCGTCTCAGAGAAATGTTCTAAAATACTTAAGAAAAACGGTTTTAAAGTTTCATTTAAAACGGATAACAACTTATCCAGATTTTTTATTAAAAATAAAGATCCATTAGATTACAAATCATCATCAGGTGTATACAAATTAAACTGCTCTTCTTGTGAGTCATTCTACATAGGTCAGACAGGTCGCAAAATATCAGAGCGTATTAAAGAACATTTCAGACACATCTATAACAACACAGATCTTGATCCTCCACCATCAACACCTTCTTCTTTCGCCAATCATATATTAATAACGAAACATAGTTTTTCACCATCATATTCCAAATTAATTCATAAATGCAATAAAGGCCGGAAACTAGATTTTCTTGAGACTTTGGAAATAAGGAAAGCCTTGAAACTGGAAAACAGATCTTGTTTAAATGAACAGAATAACTTCAATAATCCCATTATTAATGCACTATTTTAATTTTTCACCACTCAAACAAACTTACCAGATTCTCTTTGATCCATTTTTAATTTTTACATTTTATAAAATGTTGTTTTTACGAAATCTTTTAAAAATCATGTAACCCTTTGAAAACGTCAAATTTAATTCAAAATTACGTCAACGTCATAATTTCAACGCCTGCATTGGTATACATATTCTTCTTGTAGCATTCTCATCATGTTTCTGCGTCTTGGTCTACTTGGTCGTCCGCAAACCTAAATTTGTATGTAATGTAAGTATTCGTTTCGTATCGGTACTCCCATTCCTTCATATTTTTTTCTTCCATATTTTGATGCGCTTTTTAAGTGTTTTAAATTTTCGTTTTTATATTATCAACTTTTTAAGTTTCCTTACTGCAGCCTATCGTTCTGCCTATGGCCCCTACATCTACGTTATGGTACCGACATCCGGCTGGCTGGAATATGGGACATTTGGTTGGCTGGAATATGGTCGGTAGCGCTGAAGTCACTTTGTCTTCAGCAAAGGCGGGTATGATTTAAATTTGATTACTTGTTCTGTCACTTCATATTGTCATTGCGTTGTAAATAGAAATACCCAGTTGTATCATTCCTGCTTGTACATTATACATATTCCCGAAAATCCCTCAGCGTCGTGCTAAGTGGTTAATAAGCCTACACAAGGAACATACAGAAATAAATTTAAATAATAATATAAGAATATGCGAGGTAAGTGTTCAAGAGAATATTATAAGAAAATGATAATTTCAAATTGGTCATAAATACATTTTTCTGGAGAGCAATTTCAATCAGCATGTTCGAAATTGCTTAGATGTAATGCAATTCCAGATCTTTATGGAAATTCTTTATGGAAGCCTTATCAGCGTGGAGTTATCTTGGCAACAGAGGCAGCTTTAGATGTTCAGCAGTTATATCTACAAACATACAAATTTAAATTCATAGTGCTTGGACGCTTGACACAAGACGCACTGGAAAATTTATTTTCCTCCTGCAGAGCTCGAAATCCTGTACGAAATTCTAAGAAGTTTAAAACTAATTTGCGATTAATAACACAAAGGCAGTCTTCCAAAAAATTGAAAAAAACAAATTATTCAGAAGACGACGCAAAATATTTAGAATTTTTTTCAAACATTAGTAATAAAAAAGATGACAAAAATTAGTTTAGGATTGACACTGGGGTTGATAATAATAATAGCTTTGATGATCTGAGTGACGAAAGTTGGGTGATACTTGAATTTAGCGATGGTACTATAAATTACGATTACGAATTAAATTCATTTTCAAAGTAGTTGTTAAGGTCTCTATGAATAAAAATAATTGATTTATTTACATACACCGTAAAAAGTTGTAAGAGCCATAATTTATTAAAAAATAAATTATTTTAAATACATATATATGCAACCAACTATACAGTTCTAGTTACTATTTAAATGTCCTGTTTGGGCCACAATGTCGGTACCATAACGTAGTTGTAGGGGCCATAGTTCTGCCTTACCTACAGGAACAGCAAAAACCCTATCTTCCAGCAAGATAACGCGCGTCCTCACACGGCAAGACTAACTGACGAAGAACTGGGACAATGTACACCACCGACGTCGTAGAAATGAAACCACGAAGAGAGCTGAAACGACTGGCGACTCACAGGGAAAAACCTCACATCCTTTTTTTAACACCGAGAAAACTCACTTGTCCCAGCGTCCTTGATTCTATTCTCCATCCAAACAGACTTGGCTAAATCTAATAACTAACTATAATGATTACTACCACAAAATCTAACTTAATCTAACTTACACTACACTTAAAATTAACACTATCATTACGAAAATCCGGTGGCGAAACACCGTCACATAACACGACGACCGGATTCGCGGGCCGACGCTTGTCGCGCTGCGTTGCGAATTCCGTCGCGGCTGGCCGTGGAGTTGTCCTTCTGCGTCTTGGCCTGAAGAAGACGGTGGGAAGCTAGGATAGTGTTCGCGACATCTTTTGTTGAGTTCCCATCCGCGGATAAAGAGGTCGAAGGCCGCGTTGAAGTTCGCGGTTTTAGTTGACACGTCTCGCCGTAGCTGTTCGTGGTCAACTGGTCAATTTCAAGGAGTTTCGCGTTTCGAAGTCACAGTTCGTTTTCGAATCCTGGAGGTGGCGTCAAAATTTTTGGAGGCGTCGTGTACACGGACGACCGTGCCGTGAAACCTGGTGATGGATGTGTGACCGCCATCGTTGATGTCACATCAGAACGAGTTGGCACTAGCTGGATTTCTGACGTCTGTCCAGGCTTCGATGTGTTCGGGAACCTTATAGGTCGGTGGCTGCAGGATTGCTTGCGTCTGTCCCGGGACCGCTATGGAAGCATCAGAGTCGGATTGTCTCGGCTCTGGAATGTAGTCTGCCACGGGGTGTACGTCTGCGATTACCACGGACGTGTGGGCCACAAACTCGGCACCGTCGTTATGTTCGGATATCCTCTAGATGGCGGCGCATGGAGTGGTGGCGCAGAGCTACATTTTGTTAGAACATTGACAATCTTGCTTGCTTAGTTCTAGGGTGTGAAGCTGACATCCTGGTCGGGCTCGTCCGGGAAGACGATGCTAGGTGGTGGCACGATCTCCAGGTGTTGCGGGAGGTGGTCGAAGACGGTTGGCGGCTGCGGTCGCCAGATATCGCACAGCTCCTGCTGTGGATTCTGGGCAGCGGCGACTTCTTCTGGTCCCGGAGCGGTTAGGTTGTCGAGTGCGGGTATTGTGGCCGCTGCTGGAGGTAATGCGGCGGCCGTGGTGACTTCCCGACCATTACACGAACATTACCCGGGGCCACAGGGGAACAGAACTCCACCTGCGAAGAAATCCGGACCTAAGGTTCCGCTTCTTGGTTATGAAGTCTCTCCACCCGTCCGTAATCCCCATCAGCCAATATGGCGATTCGAGAGGCTTTTCATCGAGCTCCTCGTCGAACTCGCCGTCGTACGTCCTTCTCAGAACATCCCAGACCTCCTTGAAGTGGCTGTAGTCTTCCATTTCTCCTCTCAGCCCCTCCGGTGTGTCATCGATTAATCGGAGGGCGAGAGCTACGTCTTTCTCTGGGTCTGGGTTGGCATAATAGAGGTTACTCAATGCAGTCGTCGATGAAGGCCTCGGGGTACGTCTCGAAGTACAGGCGTGATGGCGGGTCGACCGGAGAATCCACTGTGGCTTCGTCGGACCTGGTGGAGTCGTTGTCGTCTTCTTCTCTTACTGGCTGATGTGAATGGTGGTTGTCGTTTGCGGCACCAGGTCGGTGCTGGTTTCATCCATCTATTCTTCGACGCGGCTTTTAAAAATGGGTTCTTGAAGCTGCCATTCTGAAGAAGGAACCCACGTTGGGCGCCAAGTGTTACAAGGGTGGCAGTTCCTCCGGGTCGCGACCGTGGAGTTCGTGACTCCTTGATGGTGGAACTGGGACAATGTACACCACCGACGTCGTAGAAATGAAACCACAATGAGAGCTAAATCGTTTAATTGTGGATCGGAGAGCTGAAACGACTGGCGACTCATAGGGAAAAACCTCACATTCTTTTTTTGACACCGAGAATACTCACTTATCCCCATGCCTTCCTGACTGTTCGCAGTCTATTCTCCATCGAAACAGACTTGGGTAAATCTAATAACTAACTATAATTATTACTACCACTAACTTACACTACACTTAAAATTAACACTATCATTACGAAAATCCGGTGGCGAAACACCGTCACACAACACACTCCCCCCTTCACACGACCGGATTCGCGGGTCCTTTACTTCTCGTTCCTTAGGTCGACGCTTATCGCGCTGCGTTGCGAATTCCGTCGCGGCTGGCCGTGGAGTTGTCATTAAGACAATCTGCTCGCAAAACACCGTCACACTTGGTCCTCAGGGTCTACGGATCTGTCACCCATCGACATGCTCGGATTCAAACTGAATAATTGACCTCATGCTTCTCCTCAGGGAGAGATGAAAACCCGACCAGGCCGAACAAAACGTAGAGAGCCACCGCCGGAAGTACCTACCCCGTCACACCCCAACCCACCGGAAGAAAAGGACAAACTCATGTATCCCGGTCCCGTCTGTCTGGTCTGTGTCTCATTCTGCTCCGGCTGGAAAAAGAGACCAGCTGGTGCTGCGGAAGACGGTCTGTGGCTCATTCGTCTTTGTCTGATAAGCCACCGGCGATATTTAGGTGCGTCTCCGCCTGACGGTACTTCCCTACACCTCCACCTCAAACCCGCCTCCGCCGCCGACCGCCACACTTCCACTCCGGAGAGGAGGTCCCTGCCTAAACACCGCATAAACAGAGAGAGACCGTGTAACTAATAAAGGGAGCGTATATAATAAGAGTTAAACGGAGAGACAAACACTCTCCGCTTCGGCTCCCGTTCTCGCTCCCCCCTCACCGTGTAAATAGTAGATGTAGGGACTTTGTAAATAGTTGCTTTAGAAAGAGGGAAAGAGAGACCGTGTACATAGTGTAAATAATAAAGACCGTAATACCAACCATGTATCTACTTTATTTCCCTCCCGCCAAACTTGACAGCTGGCCACAGCCTTACCGTACTCCCATTAAGCTACCTGTGGTCAAGTGGGGCATACCACGTTAAAAAACTGGCGCTCGAGACATTCCGACCGTAACAAGCGTCACACTACCTTCATATTATTAAATAAAAATCATTTGCTAAATGCACCAATTACTGTAACTGATAAAGATGACGCTAAGAATGCATTGGACTGATGATACTCTTCTAATCCCATATTTGTTTAATTTTTGAAGCATTATTTTGTGGTCTACTAGGTCGAAGGCTTTGCTAAGGTCCAAAAATATTCCCAGACATTCTTTGGATTGGTCCAAATTTAGATAGACCTTCTCCAAGAATCTCAAAATAGCTTTCGTTGTAGAACGGTTCTTTCTAAAACCAAATTGTTTTTCATTAAAGAGATTATGTTTGTCGAAAAATCTGTACCTATTTGCCATTACTTTTTCAATAACCTTTGAAAAGGAGCTAAGTAGTGAAATGGGCCTGTAGTTTTGAACATCTTTTACACATCCTTTTTTGTGAAAAATTCCGCATCTGAGAGAGCTATTTATGAAATCACATAGCGGTGTCACCAATACTTGTATACATTTAAAAAAAAAAAATTACTGATATTGTCAAAACCGCAAGATTTTGTGTTTTTCATGTTAGATACGATATTAATTATTTCTCTCTCAGTTGCAGGTTCAGCAAAAAACGTAAAACTATTTGTTTTTATATGGCATACTTCATTAGTGACAATAGAACTGATCCTAGTAGTTGGAGAAACGTAGGCATTTGTTATTTTATTGTAGTGTTCATTAAAGATATTGGCCTGCCTCAAAAGATTTCCTATAGTCTCTCCATCCACTAGCAACTCTAGAGCATCATCCTTGGTGGTTTGGAGTCAGTATTGTTTATTATATCCCAAGCCGTTTTGGATTTATTAGTGGATTGTTGCATTAGGTTATTATTATAGAAAAATGTTGCTTGAGTACAGACGCCTTTGTGCACTTTTTTTAATTCTCTGTAATGTGATTTCGTTTCTTCAGTGTTAATTCTTTCAGTGTTTGAGAAGATATTCTATCTTCCTGTGTGACCCATTTATTACTACCTTTATTATTGGTGTTTATGTTTGTTTATTCTTTTACTTTTAATCGGAAAAGCAATATCAAAGTAATGAATGACCGTATTTACTAATATTTCACTTTCTATTTGTCTCGTCACACCCTAGAACAGGAGAACATCTTCCCAGTGTTCATCATTCAATAAGTTTCTAAAATGATCGATATTATAATTATTATTTAGTTTCCTATATGTAATACTTTTAGGTATGAAGGCGTCAGCACTATTGTAGAGACAGAGCTGAACAGCACTATGATCCGAGAGGCCATTTGGGTTTACTGCATACTTGTAGTTATTTCTTAAATTAGTTGTTAGAAAGATATTATCAAGGCAGCTGTTTATCCTAGTAGGTTGACTTACTATGTGAAAAAGACTAAAACAATTAGTGAGGTCCAGCATTTCCTCTAGCTGTTTAGATTTTGTCAGAAAGTTAATGTTAAAATCACCAACCAAAACAATATTGGTGTTTTTCTTCTTCATGAGAAAATGCAGGACTTTTTGCAACTGTAGAACAAACGCATCTACCGCTCCAAATGGGCCAAAGATCTTTTCAATCGAAAACTCCTTGACTCCTTGTATGGCACTACACTTAGCGTTATTTCGAGCGAACACGACATCCCCGTTTTTCGAATTTTCGCGACAGTAACAGTCTACTAGGTAGTAACCAGACACATCCATTAGATGCCTATTGTTATATCGGGACCAGTGTTCAATTACACAAAAAATGTCGCAATTGGATTCCTCAAGCATAAGTTCAAGTTGAGGGATGTTATTAGAGAAACACTGGACATTTTGCATCACAATATTTAAAGTCTTTAACTTCTCTGTTCTCTGGTGGTTTCCACTTGGATGGCAACCACCTTCAAAAAAACGGGTCAGATATGTACCGCTTGGCCACAAATCTGCCGACATCGCGTCCTCAAAATTATTGAAATTAACTGTAACTTTAAAGGACGTGTAATACTGCGCATTCTTAGTTTCGATTACCTGACATGATATTTCCGGAAATTTTCCTTTCAGTAAATTACATAATATATTATATCCTGGGATGCTGTATCGGGATGAAACCTTGAGGCAAATATAAATGCTTTTTTTTTCTTCGAATACTTCTTCTGCGTCACTTTCACTGTCACTTTCACAACAGATTATCTGATGTTCATTCAGGATTTTCTTGGTTTCCATTAGAGCCACACACGAGGGATGGTTGACCGAGTGACATTTTATGCAAACTATGCCCTTGGTTGGTATTTTCTTACATTTATTACATGGTTTATCCGGAGCTGCCGACAAACCATCCTGTTGGGGCGACATCGCGACACATTTTGTCGCACGCACGGGTGCCCTAAAAGTGTAAGTGCGACAAAATGCCGTATAAACGAGTTATCATACAGTATTTTTTCTACTTTGCCACTTTTTTTATACAAAACTAGTTGGCCCGTCATGGCTTCGCTCATGAAGTATTCGTTTTCATATAGGAATTACTCTTTCCCGTTCACGCTCCCGTTCCCGTCCATATAGGTAGATGTATAAAACCACGCAGACATGCAACATTATGTCAAAATTTCAAAGCAATCGGTGAAGAACTTTTGGCAGTCACAATTTCCGCACCAAATGGAAATCATTTGGAAGCAAGAGTTGCATCTCCTGATGTTCGATAGGAAATGCTTCGATTCAGCGGTAGATCCAGCAAGTTTTAAATGGCTCTGGTGGTGCTTCAAGTTGAAGCAATTTAAGCAACATCCCTTTCGTTTCATTATTGAACTTTAGAGCCTGGCAGTAGGTACAGACATGACTCATCTGGCCAATGACAACATGGCGACTTGAACTATAATCAACAGCTGGATTGTACCGGAATGCAAGACGATTGTATTGCAGATTCAGATCTGCTGTTCTTTGGGTACGTGTTTCAGCTGCCCTCACCCTCTCGCGTTCATTCCGTTGAAAACGAACCAAATCTGTTGCTGCAGAACGCGACTGCTGTGCTCACAATCGTGCATCCTCAAGCCTGGCTGCTTGTCTTTCTGCTGGTTCCGCGTTCCGCATCTGGATGGTGCTTCGTCTGTTCCTCTTTCGTACAAATGCCTGTTAGTTCTTCCTCAATCATATTCAAAAGCCGTATTCACGATTCTTCTGTGTGGCGAGTGCGACGACTCAAATTTGTTATTCTGCGAGGCATTATTTTATGTAATTTCACAACATCTAATGTTTCCTGTTACTTGTGTCAGCGGCTGTCATTGATACACAGCTGACCGTTAAAAAAGCTGTTAACTCGCAGTCGTGGGTATGTTAATGACGTGAGATATAGATAAGAACCATCCTTAAAGCGGTTTGTATATTGTGTCAAAATTTGAGCTCAATCGGTGCAGAACTTTTCGAGTTTTTGACTCATACACAAACCAACACAACATTTTTATATACAGACCGTTTCAATCGAAACGAGCCACCCTCAATAACTTTTTAGGAAAAGAGATTTAAGAAAAATCTAGAAACAGGTCAATCTTTATCTCGAGGGGGACATGTTTTGATGCAATAGTAAGCAAGCTTGGTGCAACCCCATACCCCTGACAGAAGCAACCTGTCCGTAAAAAAAATGTTTCATTTTTAATTACTAACTTATAGACTATACAAATAAAAAAATAATTATGTGGCCAAAAAGACAATTAAAAGACCTTTCAAACGACATGTTACTCGACCTCTATTCCCTATTTAAAAAATCTAGGTTGCTCCTGTCAGGCGTATGGGGTTGCACCAAGCCTGCTTACTATTGCATCAAAACATGTCCCCCTCGAGATAAAAATTGACCTGTTTTTAGATTTTTGTTAAATATCTTTTCCAAAAAAGTTATTGAGGGTGGCTCGCTTCGATTGAAACGGTCTGTATATATAGATAATCAAATTTCACAATCTAGGGAATTTCGGCGCGGTTGGCCACATTTGCGAGGTACATTAACGGCGGCTATGAAAAGGAAATGAATGATTCTGGGTGACTGTCGGATAAACGACCCAAAAACTACAAGATTTTCTCGGCTAAAAAGTTGTATACAATATGTGTGTGGTAGGTATTTTACATCACTCAGTTTAAAACTTCGTGATGTAAAATTGAACCTACCACACTTATAATGTAATATTCTATTACACATTTTTATTGAGGTACGGATGAACACGATGCGTTTGTTCTAAATATTTTAAAACAACACAAAATCTGCACAAAAGTTTGACGTTTTGAGGTTGTGAAATCTCCATCCAGAAAATGTTTGGAATCAAATCCCGCCGCACAAACAAGTGGACCCCCTTATCCGCGTTATCACTGACCGGAGACACAAACACTTTCAAACACCACAATTATTATAGTGGCATCACAGTCTTTGGCAAGCGCCATCAGTGTACTTGTTCGTGTTACCAGCTTGACCATCACCAGGCAACAAAATTGCTCAAGTGCCCCAAAAGCACGTGAAGCCAACAATATAATAATGCCAATTCCCATCAACAGCTGTTGCTGTTGTTCCCTCTGCCAGCCACTTGGAGTTGACACCTTGACAGCGAAGTATTATAGGTTAGGATTGCCCTGGGATTTCCAAGTTTGCCAATATTAAAAAGATAAATTATCCTATTATTAGTAGAATTATTATAACACCGTTTTTGTCTATTATGACACCCAAAACCATATCGTAATAGCCTCAGTACGAACGCAAAGTAGAAAAATATTGTGTAGTTATTGTTTTGATGTCAATTATATATTAGAACCAAATCAATGGGTGTAAAAAAAATTTTGGCCTCGTGAAATGTCAACACGAAAATCAACTGAACTGTAACTAAGGAGCGTCACAGTGCGATAAAAATCCACACATTTTCGTTCTTAAAATACGTTTATAAAAAAAGAAACTGCTTGTACAACGAAAGCATACTTATTAAAACGCCATTTACACAAGTTTTTAATTGTTGAGTGTTTGAAAAACATACGAAAATACACAAAGACAATTTCAATGTTTCGACGTTTTGACGTTTCAAACGAATAGATTCGGATTCATGGCCTGCCCGATACTTGAACTGTCAACATGGCATTGCAATTTTTTTCACATTTCGTTGAATTAAGACTTGTCGCCAGCCAAAAAGTCTAATACAAATCTTGTGCGTTAAGCATTTTACAGGGCGAAATCAATTTGAAGCACGACGCGCCAGCAGTAAGTTACCGCACAAAAATGTAAATAATGTAAATAACTATTGTATACATCGAAACACAGGTAAAGATTTGCTACCAAATAAATCTAAATAATTATGAAAAAGCTCATAGAGGTATATTTATTTAACAATAATAAACGCAATGGTAAAGTAAATAGAAATGATCTACTGAAAGATTTACGATTAGTCGAAAATGTATTTATTTCATACTGTGTCATATTTGTTAGTTTTACGTCAGAGTTTTGAGTCCGTCCGGAAAATGGGACTTTACAGTACAAGTCCTGTAAAAAAAATACAACCAACAAATCAAACTGTTGTCATAGATACTCAATTCATGGATGTTTAAATTCTGAATTCCAATTTCATTTTTTAAAATGGAAACAATGATTTAGTTTCTGTAGCATGAATTAAAACGCATTACGACATACGTCCGGAAACTTTTACAGTAACTTGTCTCAAAATTCCAGACTCGGCTCCTTCGTCGCCTCGTCTGTAAACATTTCGGTTCGTTACTGTAAAAATATGTTTTCCGGACTTATAACGTAAATTACTATTAAAAATTGTATTTTTATTAACATAGACTCATGTTGATTGAAGGCTCTAACATTAAAAATGGGTTTTGAAAAGCAATTCAATTTTCTTACAATTTTTAATTATTTTTTGACAATTGGACTTTTTAACGAGGCAGAAGAAAATGATGAAAAGTATTGCTAATAAGAAAACTACTAGCTTGCTTTACAATTTTTGATTTAAGAAAGTGCTCTATTGGGTACAGGAAATAGTATATTGTGCAACTAGTGCGGCAAGTTGTCGATTGCCCACGAAACCGAAGTTGAGGGGGCAATCGACAACGCCGCACGAGTTGGACATACTATTTTTATTGCAAATGCGGAATAAATCCCAATATAAAATTGGACTCCAGAGGCAAATTCAGTTTTCAGTCGTTTGTTTATCTGAATTTGCGTCTGCAAAGAATAATTTGCGTGCGACAAGTAAAATTTGCGCACCCAAATTAATAAATGGGCAAACTGTTACTTTGCAACCGTAACCGAGGTTGCAAAGATACTGTTTCTCTACATGAGCAATAAAAAATTTATTACTCAACTTATTTTTGTAATTCCCCTTTTTTATCATGCAAATCTTTATACTAGTGATCTAGTTTCGTACAAAGCAATTGAAAGAATTAACTTATTATTAACATATTAAGTAGTACTGAAAAATTTTGAATTTTTCTTTTTTCGGTAAATGTTGAAATAAATCGCATAATAACAGGATCAACTTTTTTTAAAGAGTTATTTATAAGGAAAAAAAATCTATTTTTTAGGAGATTACAAAAAAGGTGTTTTTACGGCCTCTTCTGGAACCCTAAAGTTTTACTTTTTTGTACGTATCTGTCAAACTCAACTTTTTTGGGACTGATCTGTCAAAATTTGACAGATGTGTACAAAAAAGTAAAACTTTACGGCTCCAAAAAAGAGGCCATGCAAAAACTTTTTTGGTAATCATCGCCTAAAAAACAATATGACCAAATCCAAATTTTTGAATTCTTTTGTGATCATCGCTTAAAAAACGTCGTGTGCACCTCGGCCAAAAGTGCTTTTTTAGCCTTATCTTCATTGTGTCCTCGACTCACGCCTCGGCCACAAACAGCAGATGCGTTTACCGTTTATTCTTTAATAATACGAAAGCGTTTCAAGATTGATGCATCATTATTAGACAGCAGTTTCAGAAATAATATTGACGTTTTAATTTTTTTATAAACACTCTCAAGCATAAAAAGGATCTCAAGAGTTTCTTAGATTATTATCATCTATAATATGATAAATTTTCAGAATTCGTTAACATTATCTACGTGTCCCTCAACGTTGCACAATCAAGGTCGAAACGGAAACGATTTAAACTCTTTATGCTGTTAGTGAAAAGTAATAAAATAATCTTTTCTGAGATTAGATTATTACTATAAAAAAAACCTCAACTCTCATGATTTGGGCAGATATATTATTTAATTGTTTCTAGACAAATATAACCATGCTGGTTTTGTCAAAAAAAAAATTATTATCTTTTGTTCACGTCAATTTTAATTCATTTAGTAATAGCAAAACCTTTTGATAACAGAATCATAGGTGGAGACATTGCCCGACCTGGTCAGTTTCCATTCATAGTCTCTCTTGATGTGAATGTCACCGACTATTACCAGGGACACTACTGCGGAGGTTCAATCCTCAACGAGCAATGGATTTTAACGGCGGCTCACTGTGTTATGTAAGCAAGGAATCTTTCCCAAGTGTTTTTTTAATTTTACTTTTATAGAACGTTGCAACCTGAAGAAGTCACCATTTTGACCGGTACGAATTTGCTAAACAATACCAATGCGTCAAGATACACGGTGGAAAAATTAATTGCAAATTCCGGATTTAATTACCTGACTGATGACATTGCCCTCGTAAAAATTAATGGGAGCATAGAATTGAATGACTTGGTTCAAACTATTGAAATGTTGGTCTTACATCATACACTTTAAACAATTGGTGTGCTGACGGGTATCCAGACGTCTATACGCGTACTGCGTTTTATGTCGACTGGATACAGGACGTACTATCCAAAAACTAAATATGTACACACATAGAAATTTACAGATTAAAATATACGCTTGGTCGTCGTTGGGATCTTGAAGGAACTTTGGCTTACTTTGCACTTGTGTATAAAGCTATGTTTAGACTGGAGATTTTTATCGCTATATCATAGCGTATAACCTTTTTCAAGGACTTTCACGTCACATCAAAGTAGTGCGCAGTACTGTACAGTCGTCAAAAACATGGATTGAAGTGTTATAGTTTGTTACGTTTTTGATTTGTTTTACGTATTATTATATCTAAAAATGGTATATATTACTTTGTGGTGGGTTGGTGAAACTGTATGAATTGTGGATATTGATTGGTTCAAACAAGGAGCGACAAAACGATGCCTTTTTGGTGGTTGCAAGATCGACATCAGACGTCATTTCTTCCATTTTCGAAACCGTGTTTGGCAGTAAGAAAGGGCCTTGAAAGCGTAGGAAAAGGGCACCTGAAGGAGTGCAGTGTAATAAGAAAAAAAAAATTGAATACTTATACTTACAATAAAAAAATCTAAAAAGTGGCACACAACGACGAAAGAGCAATTTTTTTTATGAATTTACACCTTTTTGTTTTTAACACGTTAAGCGCCACCCTCTATAGGAAAAAAAAGTTCCTGGGGGCCAACAGGTTATAATCAGGAATATTTTTTAAAAAAATTCAATATCGATCTATCATGTTAAAAACAATATATAAACAAATATAAGTACAAAAAAACAGATGCATAACTTTCGATGCACTTGGTCCATTCGAGTACAAACACGCATTGGGCCAAGTGCATCGATTTTGATGCACTTTTCTAAACTTGTAAAAACCTTTAACAACAAACACAGGCGTAAAAACACACACACGTCCAATAAATTCAAACGGTACGTCGACGTCATTTTGACGGCGCCGGCGGTCGTGCGACCAAAAATAATATATGCAAGCCGGATGTCCTGGCTAACCCTTCAAAGAAAGGTTGTTTTTAGTTAAGCATATTGTTTAGTGTATTCAATAAAGAAAATCTTATTTTGTTTACAGATTTTAGTCGTATTTTTTATTTCAAGTATTAAAAAAAATTCTTAAACATTTTTGGTTGGCCAATAAAATTTTCTTTACTCCTAAATATAGGCCACCAAACACCCAACAATTGCAACCCTATCGAAACAGGATTTCTAAGTTTGCCTTTAATCCATCCGCCGCGCGCTGATCTCCTTTCCCCGCCTAAGCATAAGTTACTATTTGGCCCGACTTCTCCCTGTTGTAGGCAATATAGGATTTCCAATTAAAGACAACTTGGCTTAAAGAACATTAAAATGATCATTCGGCAGGTAAATTATTCTTCCTGAAACCCTAGTTTTTGATTCTCGTAACTAAAATAAATGATAAAGTGATAAAGTAACAAACACAATTTATAATTGCGTTATTTAATGTTTTTAAGCAAAACTCTCGGACAGGTCAATTTTATTTTTTAATTAGCCACCTTACGACATAAAAATTTTACTTATGATGTCATCTATTTTTGCACAATGACGTCATTATTGTTTTTTTAATGACAACCCCAATTTTTATTACTTAAACTACTTAAATTCAAACTCGTTTTTCCATATTATTACAAACCAATAGTATATTTTATTACAAGGCCAGAAAATGTCATTTTGCAAGTGCAAGCACTTGCAAAACAGTTTCGGGCCGTGTGATAAACGAAACTTTTTCGGCCGACAAAAGATTATCATTGTTCATTTTTGTAGGGGGGACCTCATGCCTCATGGGGGCCCACGTGTCTCAAAGAGCCCCCTTGGGCCCCATGTCGCAAATGCCCCCACAAGTCTAATGGAGGCCTCATATCGCATGGGGGCCCTCGTGTCTCAAAGAGCCCCCTTGGGCTCCCCTGTTTCAAGGGCTCCACATGTCGGAAAAGCCGCCCCCCCATGTCTTAAAGGGCCCCCTTGGGCCCCCCTGTTCAAGGGGGTTTTGTTATTGTCGTTGCCCGATACCAAGGGGCCCCCCTGTAATTCTTCCGATGTTTTAATGGTAGTTATTCTGCTATTCGGGGCGGTGACAAATCCAACAAACATAAAAGCTTGCATTGAAAAATCCCTAGTTTCCATTTTCTAGCCTAGGCTGGCAATAGTATATTATTCAAGTATAGTATACAATGTCTTGATGCATCTCAATTTTCTCCATTTTAAACGGAATAATCGGATAAAATATCCAAAACCATTCATTTCGTTGTCATTTTTGACAAACGTTTGTTACTATGGGAATGTTAGTTCTCGCATATTTAATTATTACGAATAATTTGTGCGAGATAAACACACATTTCTTTTTATTTTGACTTAGTTCATTAAACTTGCAGTATGAAATAAAACGTTGTATTTACCTCGAACGAAGAAGTGTTTTTAAAGGTACTCACAAGTAATTCCGTAAACAACTTGCGAATGCAGCCACCAAATACGGCAAACACAATGAATCAAGAGTCAAAGAAGTCTACAAGTACCAACCCGGCGTAGAAATTAAACCATGTACTCTGGTACAATTATTACGTCAGAATAGCGTTATAAATTGATTAACGGTACTTGCCGATTGCACGTCCTATCCAAGAAGAATTTAAAGTTGCGCCCACTGTTCCTCCCTAATTTTGACGAAAACTGATGTATGACATTTTATGTCTAAAACTGTCACTGACATTTTTATCTGACAGTTTTCAATTTCGCCTGGTTTGAACTTTAAATATTTTTTTACCAAAAATGGGTCGTGAACCCCATGTTACGACCCATTGCGAATATTATTTGTGGTCAAAATTGCATGACGATCTGTACATCGGTCTAGGCGTCCATAACATACGAACAAACAAACAAACAAACAAACAAATATTGATTTTTATATATTAGAGTTTAATTTATCGGCGAAAAAAGGCAAAAACACGCTGCTCAGCTCCCGTCCGCGATGACCGAATCTGACACATGAACAAAAAAAAAATAATCAAAAATTTAACCGAGTAAATATTAATATTAAGGAATAGAAAATTTTAGGTATTATCTGAACATGTCAATAAACAATAATCCGTCGTTAAAAAAAAATACCTCAATTTTTCTATTAACAATGCATTTGTTTGGTCCCTGTGTTATTGATTCTGAGGCGGTACAAAGTTTGCCGGGTCAGCTAGTATATATATTTTTTTAAACAAGAAGAATGTTCTTAAATCCAAGTGGAGTAAATTTAAATTAAAATTTAAATATATCTATGTCGAACTCCACAAACTTTAATAACTGTAAGATTACTAATGGTACATGTTTCGGCAGAATACTTCTGCCATCATCAGCCCTTAAAGAATTCTTTAAGGGCTGATGATGGCAGAAGTATTCTGCCGAAACATGTACCATTAGTAATCTTACAGTTATTAAAGTTTGTGGAGTTCGACATAGATATATTTAAATTTTAATATATTTTTTTTTTTTAACTCCTATTATTTAAAAAAATATAGACAAATGCATTTTGATTTTCCATTTTTTTTTAATCTTCTAATGGAAATAATGATTTAAAAAAAATCGTTTCTTAAAAAAAATTATTGGTAAGAAACTCCTTTGTTAATTAACAGTTTTTTTTTTGTTGCTAAATATTAAAATTAAGAAACCGTTTTTTTAAATCATTATTTATATTGCCCTTCTATATTGCGGAAGGTTTTTTTTACTTTTTATTTGTTTATTTAAAAAAAATGCTATAAAGAAATTAATTTTTCGGTTATATTTCTTTCCTAATTCCTTGAAAAATTACGAAAACAACCATACATCGTTTGTTATGAAAAAAAAATTTTTTTCAATTTTTTATTTATTTTTTTAAATAATTATGTAGCTGAAAAGACAATTAAAAGACCTTTCAAACGACATGTTGCTCGACCCCTATTCCCTATTTAAAACATCGAGCTTGCTCCTGTCAGGGGTATGGGGTTGCACCAAGCCTTTTAATTTTAGATTTTTCTTAAATCTCTTTTCCTAAAAAGTTATTGAGGGTGGCTCGTTTCGATTGAAACGGCCTGTATAATAAAAATAAGTATTTTTCTAGAAAGGTAAAGTATAAGAACAACAATCCGAGTTATTAATAAATTGAACCAAACAACAAAACTACCGTAAATGTTAAAACTGCCATCCAACAAACTTGTTGCCAGTCCATGATATTCTTCATTTCTATTCGAATTCGATTCTTAAGATCAAACGAATTGTTTGGTCTGCTAATTTAAATACCGCTACAAAAGAAATAAGGGGCTTGAAATCCGGCAAACGAGCCTATTCATATTCCCTCTACAAACGCTCTGACTTCCAAGGCAAAATGCGGAGGTGCTCTATCTTGTTGGAACCAAATTCGTTCGTTGGATACATCACCATCTTCGTGGTTTGGAAACATAGCTGCAATAGTGGGAACACACTCAAATCGTAAGAACTCTAAACAGCGTGCCGCTGTTAACGTTTCTTTTTTTTTCTGTGTTTGATATAGGGAATCCATTATCGCAAGATTAATCTCAACGACTGCATTGGTATATTCTTCTTTTAGCATTCTCATCATGTTTCTGCGTCTTGGTCTACTTGGACGTCCGCAAACCTAAGTATTCGTTTCGTATCGGTACTCACATTCCTTCACATTTTTTGTTCCATATTTTTAATGAGCTTTTTAGTACGTTTTAAATTTTTGTTTTTATGTTATTATTAACTTTTTAAGTTTCCTATAATTCTCGTTCTGAAGGATACATTGTATTCCTTGTACAGGTTTTTTGGTACCAGATACTGAGTTGTAGGCCCCCTTCAAATCTACAAATGCCATAAAGATGTATATATTTGCAATTTTCCTTTCCTGTAGTTTTATTGTATGTTATAATATATGATCTATGCACGATCTTCCTGCTGTGAAGTCTGCCTGATCTTCGCCTATTTTACTCCTTGTTGCCCTTTCTATCTTCTTTCTCAGTTTTTTTTATCTACTTTACTGAATTAGTTTTGTGCGATATGTATGTCATTTTTTTCTGAAAATTACCAATCATCTTCCTAAAAAGCTTCTTAACAAAGCAATCTAAATTAAATAGTTCTTCAATTTATAAATTTTCAGAATTTACTATTTTTCTATTTAAAACTACTAACTATTTTTACTTGCTGCTTCTATAAAAATCTTTTTTATTCTGTTGTTCTATTTTAAGGCTTATTTTGCATCGTCAAAGTAAAGAAACTGAAACGTGTGACAATAAACCGATTTTTAACATTTTTTTTTATCTTATCTAGAAGTGTACAGTTACTTAAAGAACGGAAACCTTAAAAGAAGCAAAAATAGTTTATTACGAGTGCCTTTTTTAAGATTAGATTACCACCATAATATAGATTTTTTTTCTGTAATAAACAACTTGTCAAAGGTTTATTAATTTTTGTTCTCTATTTTAATTTATTTAGAAATTTCATCACCTTTTCAGAATCATACGTTAGAACTAAAGTTCAATTATGCAACGTATCGTAAATAGGTTTGTCCACGATCGTGCAAAAACATGTAATTTTTTGCATCATTTTGGGTAGTTGACTATAGCATTGCATTGGTGCAAAAAGTACTTTTTCCTACGACCTATACAGACTGTCCAGATTTCTCGGAATTGATTATTGTCGATTTTGTTTGCCAGGGGCACATCTTTTCAGGTTCCTTTCGCACTCTTCGCGAGGGGTCTGTTAGCCGCAAAATCTTAAATGGCACTATGGGTCGAGTGATACCTCATTTGAAACGTATTGGAGGCCTGTCTACAACTAACTGCTTACTTTTCAATCTCTTGCAGTTTTGACAGTAAAAACCATAATTTTCTATTTTCAAGATAATCCACATTTTCTCGTGCTGTGTCCTACAGAAACCATAAAGACAAACATGTAATTTCTGTTTTTTTTTTTATTGCAGGCATGGAGGACCGGGCTTCTCTCGGTACTAATTTTTTTTGTAAAATTGTGTTTTTTTGGAAAAAGTATTGAGATAGATACATACATGTCATAATATACGATACGTATCATGACTCGGAAGTTTAGGCAACCCTTGAAACCGGGGGCCCGAGGTAGCTTCCTTGAAACAGGGCGGCCGGAGGGGCCCTCGTTGAAACATGGGGGCCCGAGGTCGCCCCTTTGGAACAGGGAAGCTCGAGCCCTGTTAAAAAAGGTAAAAATGACCCAAACCGCTTTTTCTGTGTACCCACTTACAGAATAGTTTTTGTTTGCTTCAGGTGGAAATATGGGTCCTACCACCTGCGAGAAAATCGTTCTATTGGGTGTGTCAGCAACAATGTTGGGAGTTCTTCATCGTCGAAAAAAGACCGCTGTCGAATCACAAAAAGCCCGTTGTAGACGTTACTGAGTGCAACCTTATTTGCAGAAGCGCAAAGAACAAGGCTTTTATCACAATTTGTTGCAAGAAATGCGCCTTGGAGCCACTTAAAATTTTTTCAATTTCACAAGAATCACCGCCCAGTCGGTCGACAAATTATTGTCACTTGTTGGATCTAGATTACAAAAACATTCTCGCCGTGAAAGTGTATCTGCAGGATGCCAGTTAGCAGTGACTCTTAGGTTTCTTGCCACTGGAGATTCTTACCCCAGTTTATCATATGGGTTTCGTTTGGGGGTATCCACGATATGTACGAACACATTTGGAATTTTGGTGGCCCGTTTTAGAATCTTCCATAGGACCATCAATGCAGCCTCAACATGTAATGTTTCTAACTTAGCTGGTTATAAAGGTTAGGCATTATTTAAAACATTATGTTAATGGTATAGGAGCTGCAGTTACACCATGGCGATGGAATAGTGTTAGTTAGTTTATTAGTGTTAAATCACTTTAAGGAGCTTCTTAATAAAAAAAATAGTACTATTTCACAATTTTATGAGTATTTTATTTACATATTTCTTACATCAGCTTTAAAATTTCTTGAAATCTTGATTGGCAGGGGATCCAACATTACAGATCGCGTCTGAAACCGAGGTTTTCCTCCAACCACCTTTTTTTTATTGAACTCCCACACTGCTTAAGTTTGCAGCTCTCTGTGGTACAGTGACCACAAACTTGAACTACTGGTGGAATAGTAAGTCTCATTATGAAAAACTGTTTTGATGTAGAATTTCAGTTTTTGACAGTCAGAGAAAATAGGTTAAAAATTTGACGATTAATGTAAAAAGTAAAGTAAAAGAACCGATATACTTATAGCCAACTGCGATCACAAATTTTGTTATTATTGTAATAAGATTAGCGCTGCGGTCGCCACCACCGCCGCGGCAAAATTCGAACGTTCTCGCCCGGCCTACCCGCACAAAGGGATGCTCAATGTAACCCGTCATCTTTAAATACAGCCACGGAAGGCGATAGTATTGCGACACCAGTAATCTTTTATGTTTGTTGGTATTTATTACAGTTTGTGAAATCAATGCATAAGGGTCACTAGGGGAAGGGAGTCATCACTAGAAAATTGTGCCTCACGCAGCCATGTTTGGGAATTCAACACTATAATAGAACTGCAATACTTGGTTCAAGCTGGCTTTACACTAAGGTCATAAATCCCTTAACATACTCTTGGTTAGTTTGGTGGCATCAGGGATCTAGAAAACACGCTACACTGCTATTAGGGAAGCTGCAAAGACTTGCCTGTCTTGGAATAACGGGAACAATGAACACAACGCTTACTGAAGTCCTTCTGAACCTGCCTCGGCTACATCTGCGCAGAGTGGTGAAAGGAAGACTCCAATCGCTGGTGAAACTGGCAGAACACAATAGAGTGCCCCTTTGTGATGGGTGTCGGGACATGAGGGATTTCAAGAAAACCAAAGAGCCAAAAAGGGTGATTCAGGGCTTTATCAACAGTGAACACCACACCCATTTAACTGACGTTCCTGGACAGATGCAGTCGTGGATGTTCATGGAATCCCCCTGATTGCAGGATGTTTCGTGAGGAGGACGAAACTCCACTACATAATATACTCAATGTGTGAGTGTCCAGCGCTTGAGCCGGAAAGACTTCGACATTTGGGGATGACTTATACTGAACCCTACGACATAAAATATACGCCTATAGAGCTCGTGCTGAAGTTCATTAACAGCACAGGCCTTATGGAGTAAAGCAACTAAGTGGGGCACAATAAGCTTAAGCTTCAGTGCAGCGGAGTAGAAACCGCGGCCCCTAATAATATGAAGGAAGGTCTAATTTATGTCAAAAGATAGAGATTTACAAATAAATATTGACCTCTTCGAGGAAAATTGTTAACACATAGGAATAAACATATAATGAATTTTATTCCATAATTTGTATATTAATACGTGAAGAGAAACTTTTGTACCCCTTTTTAACCATATTACGCACACGAAGGAGTGAGATTTAGCATAGTTAAAGTTTATAGGAGAAAGAGAGTAGAAAGCTAAAATCTATATAATGTAATATGTGTTACAAATACATTAAATAATAAATAGTCTGTGGTCAAACAATCGCAGAGGGCACTGAAAGAGTTTCGAGCTGTAAATTTTGTGATTTCAGATGTTCCTTTTTGATAGATATTGCAGGGATTTAGGGCAAAGAACAAATGTTAATGACGTATTTTTACACGCTCGCAGCTGACGTAATAGAACAAAAAGAAATGTTCAAGTTTTTTGGGATTTCCCTTATCATGTTTTTATACCAATGTTTTAGGTGGCTTTCAATCGGCAAGGTTTTATTTGCTTTAAAAAACCCTCAAATTCGTTTTGACCGCTGTTTCTGGTGTGTTTCTTTGGTTGTTCGAAAGAAATAATTGTTGTGAAGGGGTTTTATTGTGTACTAGCAGTTACCCGCGGCTTTGCTCGCGTAAGTTGGGGTTGGCTTTATTGGCGCTTATACAGAGTGATCATACAGTTTCGCACAAAATCCATAATTTAATTTTCAAAGATTTTTTTTTTTATTTTTTTGGTAAAACGTAATTTAAAAAAAAATTATACAATATCAATTTTTTACTCTTCTTAAATAAATAATTGAAAAGTGTAGACACCCAAAAAAAATGGAGGTTGCCATTTAAAAAAATTGATGACTATGTCATAGTTCAAAAGCAGAAAATTTTTATGTCAAAAGATGGGAATTTAAAACATTTTTTTTTTCGTTCGAACCTTTCCTGTTCGAACGTTTTTGCAAAAACATTACATAACTAAATTATAGATTTTGTGCGGAACTTTATGATCACTCTGTATTTGGAATTGGTACCGCCGCTTAAAGCAGTTTTTAATAATAAATAACAAAAAGTAAAAAAAAACATTTTTTTGCAATAACATCTAAGGCGGGTCTAGTTATTTTTAAAGCAGAGTGCTTCAAGTCATAAACATTTTAAGAAAAATTACTTCCAAATACACCCTTCTTTTTTTCCACAGTTGATATTTTTTTTTTTTTTTTTGGAAATTCGTTAAACATTGGTCTGGTCTTTCTTAAAGGAGAATTTAGATCAACATTTTCACGTATCTAACACTATTTGTTTTCCAGTTAGGAGAATTCTCAGGAAAATTACCCTCCCCGTTTACGCTCCTTTTTCGGTGTCTGTAAATAATTTTTTGCACAATCGTCAAACACAGGTCTAATTATTTTTAAAGGAGAGTCCAAGTGCCAATTCTTAAGCCTGTAACATTCTCGCCCTTCAAGTTATAAGCACTTTGAGAAAAATCAACCCCCAAATCCACCCTCTCCTTTTCTTGCCGTTGGTAATTTTTTTTCCCAAAATCGTCAAACACGGGTCCGGTCTTTTTTATTAAAGGACAATCTAGATCCCAATTTTCACGTATGTAGCACTATTTGTTTTCCTGTTATGAGAATTCTCAGGAAAACTACCCTCCCCATTTACGCCCTTTTTTCGGGGTTGGTAAATATTTTTTTGGAAAATCGTCAAATACGGGTCTAGTTAATTTTAAGATGAGAGTGCGAATGCCAATTCTCATGCCTGTAACATTCTCGACCTTCAAGTTATAAGCATTGTGAGAAAAATCAAACCCCAAATCCACCTTTTCCTTTTCTCGCCGTTGGTAATTTTTTTTCCAAAATCGTCAAACACGGGTCCGGTCTTTTTAAGAGGAGAATCTAGATCCCAATTTTCACGTATGTAACACTATTTGTTTTCCAGTTATGAGAAGTCTCAGAAAAACTACCCTCCCTATTTACGCCCCTTTTTCGGGGTTTGCAAATATTTTTTTGCAAAATCGTCAAGCACGGCTCTAGTTATTTTAAGATGAGAGTCCGAGTGCCAATTCTCATACCTGTAACATTATCGACCTTCAAGTTATAAGCATTTTGAGAAAAAGCACCCCCAAATCCACCCTCCCCTTTTCCCGCCGTTGGTAATTTTTTTTTTGGAAAATCGTCAAACACGGGTCCGGTATTTTTTAAAGGAGAATCTAGATCCCAATTTTCACGACAGCAATACTGTCAGTTTTCAAGTTATAGGAATTTTGGGTAAACCACCCCTAATCTTTTCTCGGTCGGTAAAGAAATTTTTGCAAAATCGTCAAACACGGGTCTAGTTATTTTCAAAGCTGAGTCTAAATCCCAATTTTCACGTTTTCAGCATGCCGAGTTGTCGAGTTATGAGTTTTTAAAAAAAAAACGTTTTCCCCTTTCCCCCCCTTTTTCGGCATCTGTGAATAATTTTTTGGAAAATCGTCAAAAAGGGGTCGAGTTATTTTCAAAAGCGAGTTCGGGTACGAATTTTCACTTCTCTACCGTTTTTCGTTTTCAACTTAGTTGGAGTCTAGAGACACCAATTAACCCCATTTTCACCCCCTTAGAAACGGAATTTTCAAAAATCCTTTCTTAGTGCGCCTATACGCCCTAAAGACTACGTACCTACCAAATTTCACGCTTAAAGACTCAACGGTCTGGGCTGCGGTGATCAGTGAGAAATCAGTTTCGCATTTATACTGGGTTATTCACGAAACGGTACGACCCTGGCGAGATTTTCGATGCAACCAACATTGCATTTGCACAGGTTACATGGATTGAAAAAACAATTTCGTTTCAAACTAAAACATAGTGTGCACATTAATTTATTAGATGACATTCGATACTGTCAGCGTCAACCAGTGTCAACTATTTTGACCTTATTGTTGCTTTGGTAATAATGTATTCCAATGACGAGAAAACCGACATGCTTTTAATTTATGGCGAATGCAGTAAAAACGCTTCTCTCGCTGCTAGGGTTTATGCAGAGCGTTACCCTCAAGGAAGAGAACCAACAGATAAAATTTTCAAAAAATTAGAGGCACAGTTGAGACTGAATTGGCCTGTAGTTACTACGCCTAGGGAAAGGACTGCAACTGGGGAACATAATGAAGTAGCCGTTTTAGAGATGGTAACAGAAGAACCACATATTGACCAGAAGGAAGTGCCACGAATGGTTGAGATAAGCCAGGCATCAGTATGCCGAATTTTGAGGGCCAATAAATTCCATCCTCATCTTGGTTCAAGAACTAAAAGTGACCGATTTTCCCAAAAGGTTAGAGTTGTGCCGTTTCTTCAGGGAAAGAATCCAATTTAATGAAAACTTTTTGAAAAATGTCTTGTTTAGCGATGAAGCTACTTTTAGCAATAACGGGGGTGTAAATTAGCATCATTGTTATTACTATGCTCAAGACAATCCACATTGGATTCGGGAAGGACACCTCCAAAATATTATTTCCGTTAACGTCTGGTGTGGAATTTTAGAGGTGAAAAGTAAGTGGAGAAACACCACGCCCGTGAGCGAGGATCTCAAAAAATAAAAAAGTACATTATCGAATTTCATGATGAAGACATCAAGATCATGATAACTATCACCAAATTCAAAGGCAATTGCACTTTACGGCCAGAAATAAAGCTTTTCTGATGATCTGGACACCAGCAGACAGCATGATTGTGGAGATTAGTAGAACTGAAGCGTGGGTAAAGAACATCTACGGAAGTGTTTTATTATACTTATACATTTCTGGTGAATAAAATCTACAGTTAAACTTTATGTACAAACCTGTAATTACTTATTTACTACTTATACCTAAATATTATTCTTTGTACAACTCCTCCACTTATCTTATTAAGAGAAACTGTAAATTAGTTAACACCCTGCAAACTTAGAAAACAAGGGATGGGGCATCAAAGAGGCAGGTATGCAAAAAATATTTTTCTGCTTTTTTCATAACAGCAAATATTGGCTTTGTTGTTGCCACTTGTGGATTCTGTTGTATTACAGAGGTCCTGGTTCTGCATGTGAAACAACAATCTGCTGAAACTTTTCAATTTCGGCCTCAATCGTCTCCTCAGGATCACTAGCTGCTTCTGTTACAATAGGAGCTGTTAATTTATTTCATTACACTGAATTCTGTAAATACCCACTTTTTAATTGTTTTTCTCTTCTTCTTTGGGCTCTCAAAGCTAAATTGCTTCCCAATATTATGTTTAAATATGGGAGGACCATTAGCTCTGTCCTCATCTTTGAAGTGACAACTACACACGAAGGAATGATTTGGTTCTCGATCAGCTCGTCTAAAATTTAATTAATGTTTTTTGCAAGATGCAATTCACCGTCAATCCACCTTTGTTGACTCCGTGACGTATCTACTAGTTGCATAGTGAATTTTTAAAACTAATTGTAAATTTAAAATTCTGACACTGACAATATCTATTGTTACCTAATTGCGCACACTATGTGTTAGTTTTTGAAAAATTATTTTTCTTAATCCATGTAACCTGTGCAAATGCAATGTTGGTTGCATCGAAAATTTCGGTCGGCTCGTATTGTTTCGTGAATAACGGTGTATATAGAGATTTAGCCCAAAAAAGCCGCTCAAGCTGTTGCTCTACATAATGATGGACGCAGCATCCGATATATCGCTAACTTGCTTGGTATCCCTAGAAGCACGGTATCTAATGCTATACAAAGATTCAGGGAAACTGGCTCTTACTCAAGAAGACCTGGACAAGGCAGACGACGAGTAACAAATGAAGTGAAAGACCGATTTCTTGGACTACAAATTCTGTGAGAACGGACACTTCCTGCAAGAGCTTTGACTAGGAGACTGGCAGATGTTCATCCGATACTGTATTAAAAAGGTTGAAGGAACACAATTTAACATCTCATCCGATTATGGTGTATGCCCGAATAGCGCCGGGTTCTCTTTACGGATGAGTCGCGTTTCACTCGGTATTTATCCGATCGTCGTCAAAGTGTGTTTAGACGACAGGGAGAACGATATGCTCAGTGTTGCTTTTCGTCTAGAGTACCCTTTGGTGGTGGAGGTGTGATGATATGGGCGGTCATTTCTTTGGAAGCTCGTACGGCTTTTGTAACGTTGCAGAGAAGTAGCATCAACAGGTACATCAGGGACTGTTTAGAAGAGCATGTGGTACTTTTTGCGCCATTTGTAGGATTAGATTTTCTCCTAATCCATGACAATGCGCGACCGCACACAGCCCAGATCACGCGTCAGTATCTTCATGATGTTGGTATTCAGGTGCTAAGGTGACCACCAAGGAACTCTGACTTAAACCCCATAGAGCATCTATGGGACAATCAGTAGTTCAGCTGGAACAGGCGCTCCTGATGATGCCCCAAGATGAGATTGCTGCTTTGATAACAAGGATGCCACGACGAAGAAGAGCAGTCATTCAAGCTCGAGGAGGAAATACTCGATATTGATGTCTTGGTTTTTTTATAAACACTCTAAATTCTAAAACACAAAACGATTATAAGAATGATAACATTATCTACGTGTCCATTGTTGTGACCGGAAAACTTTTTATCATACTGTTGGTGAAAAGTAATTAAATAAAACAGTTACTCAAACAATGATAATTACGTAGGTCTAATCTTTTCTCAGATTAAATTATTAGTATAAAAGACCTCAACTCCCATGATTTGGGCAGAGATATCATTTAATTATTTCTAGACAAATCTAACCATGCTGATTTTCTCAAAAATTTCTTATTATCTTTTGTTCACGTCAATTTTAATTCATTTAGTAATTGCAAAACCTTTTGATAACAGAATTATAGGTGGAGACATTGCCCGTCCTGGTCAGTTTCCATTCATTGTCTCTCTTCATGTGTATGTGACCGAAGTTTACCAGGGACACTACTGCGGAGCTTCAATCCTCAACGAGCAATGGATTTTAACGGCGGCTCACTGTGTTGTGTAAGCAGGGAATCCCTCTAAAACTTTTTCTTAATTTTAGTTTTATAGAATGTTTCACCCTAAAGACGTCACCATTTTGACCGGTACGAATTTGCTAAACAATACCAATGCCTCAAGATACACGGTGGAAAAATTAATTACAAATACCGGATTTAATTACTATAACCTGGCGGATGACATTGCCCTTGTGAAAATTAATGGCAGCATAGAATTGAATGACTTGGTTCAATCTATTGAAATTGGTGAAGTAACTGGAAATGATGTAGTGACTATTGCTGGATGGGGTGCAACTTCTGAAGACGACTTAGCGCCTAACGAGTTACGATATCTGAATATTTCTGCCCTGACGCCAGCAGATTGTGATGCTGCAGCTGTAGATTCAACTTGGGGCGATGTACTGGTAAGAGGACCTGAACAAGTGTGTATCATGGGACCTGTAGGAAATGGAGCATGCCATGGCGATTCTGGAGGACCAATGGTATTCAATGGGAAACTTGTTGGTGTTACATCATACACTTTAAGCGATTGGTGTGCTGACGGGTTTCCAGACGTCTATACTCGTACTGCGTTTTATGTCGACTGGATACAAGACGTAATATCCAAAAATTAAATATGTACACACATAAAAATTTACAGATTATATTATAATATACATCGCGTACAGAAAAAAATTCGTATTTTTTTTTTGTAACCATCCGTTTGGGCACAGTGACGTCATCAACGATTCTTTAAATGGCAACGCTTGGTCGTCGTTGGGATTGTATCAGATTTGTCGTCATCGTGTACCAAACTTGTAGGAACTTTGGCTTACTTTCCACGTGTGTATAAAGCTATGTTTAGACTGGAGATTTTTATTGCAATATTTCTGTCTGCCATAGCTTTCTGCTTCTTATCCCATCGTTACCTGCTGACTACCAAAATTGTAGAAATCTCGACCCGCGGCGGTGTTAAAATCACGAAGGGATTTTTGAAAATGTTCCTTTTCAACCAGCCGTCGTTTCCTCGTTTGAGAAGCGTAGTTAATAGATCTACCCATCACTTAAAATTGTTAGATAATTAAACACAAAAGTAAAAGTTAACTAAAAAACATAAAATAAATGTTTTTTGTATATAAGAATTTAATACTTATTTGTTGCCCCGTTTAATGTAGTCAAGAAGTTATTGTTTATGATAGAAAGTAAATAGGGCCGTAGGATCGATTAAAAGCTTTTATTAAGGAAACTTTCAGGAAGAACGACGTCAGAGGTACATCTGGATAGAGACGTTGTGCTTCATAAGCGTTTCCTAAGGCTCTTCCATACAACAAGACCATGTCGGTCAACTCAGCATTTGTATAGAGTTTCATGCAGATAGAACAATTATGACGGTAAACTGTGACACTGTGACTCACATTCAAATAATTTACCTTCTATTATTGTTGATAAGCAAAGGAGAGTACATTTTTAATCACCTTTAACGCAGTAGTGGACGGCAGATTTTGACCAAATTTTTTAATCATGTTTATCTCGAAAACGAAAAGACTTTTATTACAAAAAATTTTAACATTTACTTCCTCTCATCATGACCAATTACGATTTTATTTTTGACATGCCTTTTAAAAACACCCTGTATAACATCACTTACCGGGATCCCATTGGCACACCATCCATGCACTCAACATCCATTAAATGAATCCATCTGCCATTAATTTAGAGTCTGAATCTATTACCTGATCACAATCAATTTATGTATAAGAAACCGAGGGGCTGTTAACTTGGAAAAAAATTGTACAACTAATTCCACATGGAATTAATTCAAGGTAATCACGAACAATTCCGGTAATTCCGATTCGAGGAATTAATTCCTATGTAATCGTGGTATCGCAGTAATTCGTAGGTAATTCCAATAATCAGGAAATAATTCCCACAAAAAGTAACTAATTCTAGTAATCAAAAGGTAATTCCGGTAATTCCAACAAAAGATGAGGCACTTAATTCAATTCCCATTTTGGAATTACGACAAGTATTGAAAACGAAAATTATTTAATACATTGCATTTATCTTCGTTTACATTATTCAGGCACAGTTTTTGAATAAAAAATAAATAAATAATAAAACTCGTAATAAAATTACAAATTAGGTTGGCACTACCAACTTTTGACAATTTGATTTAAAATTTGAATGTAAAAAAAAAGTTCAAAAACGGCGACAGAATGGTGAATGGAATTATTCTATAGAACGCTGTGTTAATGATTTTCGAAATGCCTACCCCAATTATCAGGATTAATTATCAGCAGATTATCAAAAATTAGTTCAACAAATTTATAAATGCGTGGCAAGATTTCGTTGTTGGGACTGTTGGTCGAAAAGCGGGTAGCGGAGCGCCCAAAAAAAGAACTCCTGAGATTGTGGCAGATGTTGCAACAGTAATGGAAGCGTCTCCCAAGAAACCTCTCCTCAGGTTAGCACAAGCGATGGACCTCTTATATGGAACTTGTCAAAAAATATTAAAACAAGATTTCAATCTTCATCCCTATAAAATTACCGTCGTGCAAGAGTTGTTTCCACGAGATTTTCCTGCACGAATAGTATACTGTAAATAATCAATTAATAATAACCAATTAATTCCCATAAATTCGTCCAAACGCCCCTCTATCCGCAGAAAATTGGTGTTTGGCTGGCGGTCTCTCGAAGACGTATAGTTGGACCTGCTTTTTCTTTGAAGGAAAGGTAAATGCCGAGAGATATCGCAATAATTTACTGGATCCTTTTTTCCAAAATCTTCATGATGGCGAACCTCTACATGGGTACTTCCAGCAGAATAATGCACCAGCTTACAGGACAAAGAAAACTATGGACCGAATTCACGAGTTTTATGATGATCGAGTCATTCAATTTCCGCCTCGAAGTCCGGACCTGACAGTTCTAATTATTTCATATTCTCGTATCTCAAAAACACATTGTATATCAGTACTATCAGATGTTGGCAAATGCATTTGAAACCGAGAGTTAACAGCTGCATTGCAGCTGGGGGAGAACTCTTTGAACATTTGCTGTAAATGACTGCGCAAGTGTGACGTCGCGGCGGAAGGTGGGTCATAGTGCTTGAATTATTATTTTATATGAGTAGCCTAACCATAAGTAGAAAGAAACGCTAACATTCATTGCTTTTATTTAAAGAAAACATGAGTCCTATATATTTTGGTAAGGGGACACCTATATGTTTTTTATTAATTTTCTTCTTACTTCCGGGATGATGCGCTACAAAGTTCCGAACTCGGAATACGCTAATTTTGCGACACCGTGTATAATGTAATATTATGTGTTACAAATACATTAAATAATAAATACTCTGTGGTCACACAGTCGCATAGAGCACTGAGTGAGTTTCGAGTTGTGAATTATGTGTTATTTCAAATGTTCCTTTTTCATATGTATTGCAGGGAATTAGGGCAAACAACACACGTTAATGACGTATTTGAACACGCTCACAGCTAACGTAATAAAACATAATTAAAAAAATATATATGCAATGATTATAGATGTGTCTACTATTTGAAAAAAGAACCCCAATAACGTTCAGGCTTACAAATTTAATTAATTACGATTGAATTTTGACCACTGAGCGACCACTAGTAGTAATAAAACATGGATGTAATTCAAGTAATTCCAGAATAATTACATTTTGAAGGTAATTCCAGTAATTCCAGGGTAATACCGGTAATTCCAGTAATTCATGAGTACTTCCTGTAATCACGAGTACTTTCATCATTTTGGGTACTTGAAATAATTCCATGTAATTCCAAACTAATTCCGGTAATTCCGAAAGTACTCGGAATTAATTCTCGCAAGATGTACAACTAATTCCATAGCTAACAGCCCCTCGTAAGGAACAAAAGTGCGAGTCTACTTTGCGAAAATATCCGTCTAAATCAACACAAAATGTGTTTAATATGATTAATCCAAAAATCGTCCGATAAAAGTGTACAGATTATTTGAGCGGAAATTAATAGTATTATAACGGTATTAGGCCGTTGTATGTTGTTTTATAGTTTTCGTTATACAAGGGGCCCTCTTGGGACATTGCCCCCCTTGGGACAGGGCCCTCTTGGAACAGGAGCCCCCTTGTGTCCCATGGATGGCGGGCCGCTGTTCTAAGAGGGGCCGCTCTTACACCGTTAAATCCGGCGTGATGCATTTTAAAAATTTCCCCCCACTTATTTATTGCATTTTCGTGTCGGGTTCGTGTCGGGTTGCCATTGGGGAGCAAGCCATTATATATAGAGCCGCTGATCAATTCCAGTTATATGTATTATCAAAAGAGCATAAAAATTAATCGATTATATTTATGACTCATAGCTGCAACGTACTCAAGACATCTTCTTGGATATCCGGTATACATCGAGAGCGCGATGATGTCATCAATGGATAGTTCCATTATCTGGAGGCGCCTAGAAGGATTTAGGCGCCGGTATATATATTGGAGGACGTTCCAGCAGAACCCAAGTCTAGTCAGCCAACCGGTCGCATAGCAGTTCGTCACAGTTAAAGTTTAAGATCAGTGGGTCAAGTCGGACAGTTGCTTTTATCTATCCGGAGTGCCGCGCGATGTGTAAATACATTATACGAGACGTGCCGTTGAAGTAGTAAATTGTAAATAGTGTAAATAATGTAAATATTGTGATATTAAAAGTGCAAATAAATTGTACATAGTGTTTAAATGAATAATCGAACCCCCCACAATTGCAAAAGTATTATACTCAATACCAGTTATACAAGAAATATTGGAGAAGAAAGGAGTCACATGGGAGGAAGCAAAGAGAATATCCGGAAATAGGAAAGAACATTTTAATTTATGGTAATAATTAGTAATTGCTAATAATAAATTTTAAAAATTGACACCACCACTTTGTGGTAGCAGAGTATTCTGATATCTACGAAATTTAGAGAAATTATTATTAATTTGTAAGTTATCTACACTAAACTTAGTGTTTAATATTTTCTTATGATTAATCAGTGCATCTTTCAAAAAACTACAACTGTCTTGCTTAAACTAGCTACAAATCTACATTTTAAGTCACCATCTCGTTCTAAATAATTATAAGCATAGTAAACGTTGTTCACTCACCTAACACGAGGTTAAAGTGCGCAAGTAGTACATCATAACTCATAACTCTATCAAATATTAACAACTTCGTTATGATATCTACCTGCGAGTTAATAGAGTTTAAATAAATAATGACTATTTCACACTTTGCCGCGCTGGCGTTAGCAACACCACAACGGAATGAATGAGTGGCCAGATTTACGTCGGATATTGTTTTCTTTCTAGTTGTCGACATTAGAGCCGTTCTCTAATGTTATAGCATTATTATTCAGCGTGTCCATAAATGTACCAAACTTCTCAGGATCAATTAATTCGGCTCGTAGCTTTACCCAAATTGGCCATAACTCTTTCTGTAGTTTACAGTTGATGGATTTATACAATAAAATGCCATTATTAATGATATTTTTTTTTATAATTTTGTATCTTTCATCAATTTTATAGTCCTTTAGACAACAATAAGAAACATGGAATAACAAGATAAATATGGTGGAACTGTGAAATTACTGTAGATTACCAAGAATCAGTCAACTCCAGATTAGTGTGATGGGCAAACCTCTGTTGAACGATTTCCACATTAATATCGTTTTTCTTTGTATTATTTTTGGTCACTGTTGTCTGGTGCAATATCGGATTCAGATTCGAATGGAATGTAGTATTTCCGTTAAAACTCAACGGAATCAATCTTTCCATTCTTGGCAAGAACAAGAGCTGCTGTCGTCCAATATTAAATCGAAGGAATTTGAAACGATTGTAACTGGCTGGTGACATTTCGTCCTGGAAACGAACAAGACTCCGCCTGAATGCGCCTTACATAAATCATCGTGTTTTATCAAATTATCCAAGTGCACCGCCTGCTTCGATTACACGACCGATTGCATCCATATCCTCGAAACGATACACATTTTTGTATTTCACTTTTCCCGCAAGAGAAAAATATAAGCTATTATATTCAACTATAAGTCAGGGACGTCAAAGTTGGAAAATTAAAAGAAAATTTTACGACCACATTATTTTAAATGCAGTAAATATCGGGTCTTATGTTTTTGCGCTCGTCGTGACACTAGTGACAGTTCATTGGCAGGTCATTCAAACTACGAAATGCCTTCACCGAAACAAAAGTTTGGTAAATGTAATACGACCGGATTATTAAATGAACACCCAATACTTCCCTCTTCATTTTGAAATGACTATTAATGTCGATTCTTATACTTTCTGTCCCTACACATTTTTTAGTAATAAAAACAATCCTACATGGAGAACCATGGATATTGACTTAAAACAATACTCTTTCGTCCGCACTTACGTCCATTTAAATGGACATTCAGTTTTTAAACGTTTCCACTGCTTTGAGGCCCCCAGTCTATATACCTTTTCAGCGTGTGTTTAAAGTGATTTAAAGGAATATGTACTAATGCCAACTTGTAACAGAGGACGATAAAAGGAAATGTGAAAATTCTTGCTAATACTAAATAATGTGTGCATGTATAAATATGTAAATCTGTAATAATGTATAAATATGTAATACTATATAATGTAATTCCTAGTTGTATATGTAGCTAATAAAAACATTAATTATATTTTCATAATTTGTTTGAGAATCTACATAATACTAAAGGCGCAAAAATTATTCCCCATTTAAATGGACGTCAAAGAAGCCATAGAATTTTGTCTCGTGTAATAGCAGACGTTTAACTAAATTAATACATAGTTAATTGATCTCTGATTGCATTAACAACTTACAATGTTTCCAAAAGACACCTAACTTCGAGAAAGTCTGACACCCGTTATAAATCAAAAGCAACTATTATATATACTTAAACAGAATAACATAATAATTGAGGAGGCGTACTCGTTTTTAGTTTACCTACTAGTTGCGCTCACGTCGCCCCATGTCGATTTTTCCGTGCAGCTTTCCGACCACAAAGGATGGAAAAGCGTACGTAAGGTGCGAAAATTTCGGAACAGATGGCGCGCGGTCGAATACATCGGGCGGGCTGTATCAACGCCAGATGGCGTATAAATCGCGAGGGTCCACTAGATGCCATCGCCAGGTCAACTCACACCCTTGCCAATGGACATTACACTCACTGTTGCAATCTCTTTCACATTATCAATTAATTTTCGATCCCTTTTTAATTGAGTCAAGCCATTTGAGCGGATTTTCCACAAAAGTTAAACTTCGTGATCGTGACGGGAAGGATTAAAGATTGCAGATCCCGATGCAGTTTTCCATAAACAACACATAGTAAAGCAATTCATTATTCAGTCTTGTTTAACAATATCAGCTATATTTATTTTGATTAGATTAGATTAGATTAGTTAAGTAATGGGAAATAAAAAGTAAAAAACTGTAAAGTAATTACTTTTTTTTTTCTAAGATCAGATTTGAAAGATGTCATTAAAATTAAGTAATTAATTTATAACGTATATTCAGCGTCTAAGATACAACTCTAAAGCCTTAGAAAAACCTCAGAATGGTGCAATTGGATCAACTAATGTCCGGCCGAAAATCATAAATAACAAAATCATTAATATAAACAAGCTATACCACCACGCTTTGGTATAGAATAATGTAGGTAGTGATCGCAGTGCTGAGTGGACAGTTTTAGTTTAATAAAAGTATTATTGGATAGCATTTCCGACACTCTACTCCACGTCAGAAACTTATACACTTCCTGAATAAAAATATTAATTTTTTAAAAAGGCCTATCGTCCCTTTCATTACTTAATTAAGTGAAAAATTTTCGCCTCAGTATTAACAAGTAGGATAATGCTTTGTATTTGGTAATCGATTGTACAAATAAATGGCTCACTTAAGCCTAGTTTTTAGTCGATGGTTATCTTTAATCAGTGGTTAATATCTCTAGAAACAATGGTTAATGGTTTCTATATTTGATCCCCAGAATTTGAAGCTAGTGACTGAAAAAAAAGACATTTGGGATTTTTTCTTGCTAAGTTGGTAACGTAAATTCCATAAAGTCTGAAAATGTGTTAATAAACTCACACGTTAAGGAGTTGCTCAGTCCACACGGCGAAACTATCGAGTACTATGTCAACAGGCAAAAAACCGAAAAAAACAATGGAAGAATTTGAAGATACGGTTTGCCCCCACTGGCTCCACTATCAAAGTGAAGAATTTGACCGATTTCGTTTCCAATCAGCTGTTGCTTCGGCGGAATTCGCTGTTAGAAAAAGCCGGCATCTTTTATGATTAATAGCTTTAAAAATTACAGTAAAATACAATAACAACAAATTACCGCCGTCAGATTGAGTTTTCTCGAGAAACTGATTTCAATAATAATTACACTGCGTGACACGATTTCGGTACCCGAAAAACTGATTGCTATTATAGTTTTCTATTAGTCTCAGTATGTAGGCAGTGAATGTCTTTTGTTTCTATCACGTCTTGTTTTTGAGGTACACATCGATAAGTGTTTTTTTAAACGAACCTCATTTTGTAAAGGAAATGGATAAAAATGGTGAAAGATTTTGATATTTAAAGTATATTTTTTCAAAATTAAGTGACGCAAAGTTAAAAGAAGGGATTTTTATCGGTACACAAATACGCCTTTTAATGAATAATCAAAATGTCGATCAAAAACTAAATGCCAAAGAACTATGTACATGAATGTTGTTAAAAGCTGTGATAGAAGCTTTTTTAGGTAATTACAGAGCCAAAAACGGGGAACTCTTGGTGAACAATTTATTAAATGCATATAGAAAGATTGTCATTAAAAATTCATTGTCACCATTCTCATTTCACTTTTTTCGTTTAAAATCTTGGAATTGTGAGTGATGAACAAAAAGAGCGGTATCACCAGGATGTAAAAAAGCTTGAAGAAAGGTTTCATGAAGGTTTCAAGGTCGTTGGGACGCACCTATGTTAGGAGATTACTGCTGGTGTTTAAATGAAGAAGATACTTCCCAACATAAAAGGAAAAGTTAAATATTTTTCATTTTTTGTGTACAATATATACATATTACCATATACTTTATAGTTTAATGTGTGCAAATATATTAATAACAAGTTTTATCGTCAGTTTTGCTCGAATTATTGATAACTAAATGAAGCAAAGTGTATACTGGTCGTTAACTTTAATTTTGTACTACTAAATTGTTATAGTTACCATACTTAAAAAACAGTACGTGATAGAAAAAAAATACCTATGTATTCGGATTAAGCGATGTGTATGAATAGATAAACAGGAAAAATTGAAGTGGGTACTTTTTTTTTTAATTTGTAACGCAGTGTTATTTCATTTTATTAGCAGGTACCTGTGATAAAAACTGAATTGAGAAAGAAATTTAAAAAGTTGATAAGCACGCTGACTTTTCCGGACAGAAACAATTACTACTGAGAGCTGAAACTAATTTGTAGGGGGGAAAATGCTAAAAAGAAAATTTGGTTTTCGGAAAAGTCGTATATAGAAAAGTTGTTGCTTGTGATGAGTTCTACCACTGGTTTCAATTATTGCACTTATTTCTTAAACACCCTGTACAGATGTAGAAGCTCTTTGCAAGAAAACTACGCCGTTTATTGTTTAGTATCCTTACTAAGAATCAACCAATGGTCTGCAACGTTCTGAAGATTCAGAAAGACGTCTGAAATGATCATCGAGAAAATCCAAGGCTGTCAATCCGCGGCCAGCGTCGTTATCAGTCCATAGTGCCGCTCGATGTGTTAAAATAAATAAATACGAGGAATGCCAGTGAAAGCAATTGAATGGAGCGTTTTGACGTTCAGAGTATACTGTATGTATTGTTATGCATAAAGACCTTTAATATGCACTGTACATAATGTAAATATAGTAATGAAACCCCAGAATTGAACTGTATATAGTGTAAAAATAAATAATGGAACCCATAGACACAACATTTTCAACTAAATTAATTGTGCAAAATATGTTATGGCAAATATACAACAAAATCAGTTCGATTTTAGCTTATTTTTATTACAATAATACAGACATTCAACACACTGACTTTCCTTCCTTCCTGTTCCTCACGCAATCTCCGTCGTTTGAACTATATACAGGATGTCTTAGCAAAAAATTTAACCACAAGTAGAATTCGTTTGCCGAAATCCGCTATTTTTTTGAACATTTTTGATGAGTACATGCACTTGAACGATTGAGATTTTTTTTTTTTTGACCAAAAATTGGTCGTTTCGATAGTAAATTTTAGTTACCAATTGAGTGTCGCGCTTTGTTATGCCTGTGATGGATTCTTAAGCATTTCTAACAATTTGTTCATTGTAATATCTACGAAAATCTCTTTTTCTATGATGCAGTTGTACAGGTAAGTGTTAGGTACGTTGCTGGTCTGTACATGGAACGTTTTTTAAATACTGAAATTCCAACGTCAGATGCTTGGGTACAAATTTTCTTCTCCTACTACAAATTTCGGACGTCCCAGATGTAATCGCGTTTTGAAAATTGAACCTGAAATTTTGAAGTATTCGAAGATGTGCTTTAAACGAAGATGTGCTATCCCTATGTAAGTTAGAGAGTTTATTATTACTAACCTACTTCAACATAATGCATATTATTTTAGATTAGTACGTTTCCATTTAAACAGTTTTTATTTCTATTCGTTTATCGGGGAACTTTTTTGTGCATCCTTATTTTTTCAAAGAACGGGGTCGACAGGCGGGTATTGGTTTTAGGGCTCAAACTATTCTTAATTTTAACTCTGACGGGGAGCGTTTTCAAAAAATTATAGATAAAAAAAATGTTTCTTTTAGTAAGTTTCAACTTGTGGTTAAATTTTTTGCTAAGACTTCCCTGTATACTCTTTGGAAAGCGTGTTTTTTTCTTCGCTCTGGTTTTTTTCGAGTGTCTGCTCTTTTTTTCATGATGATCAATATTCTCTTCTTTACTATTTCCATTGCTGATACTAGAAATTCTCACTGTTTTTCTTTAATTCACCTTTGGAATGTGCTTTGTCTTCTGTCTGTCTTGAAATTAAGTTTTCTTTTTCGCCTTATTCCAAATAGAAAACAAAACTTGAAGTAAAAAAGAATAGATTCCCCTAGGTACAATCATACTTCAATACATTGAGGTAATATCCTTTTACAAAGGGACAATTCAAACCCAATTTTATCACAGATTTATTTAACATTTGCGTCAAATCATCTACTTAGTCTGCAGAAAGGTAACAATTTCAGTAGTTCACTGCATACACTTCCTTATTTAATTAAGTAAATTTATGTTCGAATGTACGTTTTCTCTAAACTGTAGTGTGGGGAAGGGACAATGCCCTGGGTTCAGCTCTATTAAGGATTTATGACAGGAAGTGGTGTTAACCAATGTATCTACATACACCTACAGTTGCTAAGTATCGGGTCCTCGTAATATGGAAACATTGCTATGTAATTGGATTTGTGATTGCTGGTTTATTGGTACAAATTTAATGAAAACTGAAAATTGGCCAAGTCTCCCTACAGTTAGAAAGACTAAAAAGGGTAATGTTTAATAATGATATTGCTATTACATAAACTTTTTATTTCAAGTACTGACACAAAAGTGATGGTGCGCATAGGTGTGGCATCTAGTCATCTGATCACTGGTTGGAAAAAAATCAATCAGAAATTAATCATTGATGACGAACAGTTACCTATGTCGAGAAGGCGTATGTATCATTCAACCAATTTCTGGTCATCTATCTTGGACGCAATTGTGAATCATTACATATGCGTTATAGACTATACTTTTGTGTGTTTACAAGCTTTCGGTGATTTCCATTTATATTAAAAGAAACACTAAAAACATTAATTGTGAAAGTTGAAAGAAAATGGTTGAAATACATTTTGGAAATAAAATGGAATATAATAACAACTTTTACAAACTTTATACAAAAACATTTAAAAAAGAAAGATGATATTGAAAATATGCGATAAACACGGTACATGAGCTAATAGAATCAGTTAGTACGTTTATGCCCTCCGAATTGTAAGGGTGAGTTTTTACCTGAAATACCCGTCTCAGGCATGTAAATACCCGTTGGGAGCTAGTCTTACACCAATTGCGCATTGCAGAATCAAGATTTCGATCATAAACGTACTATAAACGTTTAAAACAGATGGCACAACGTTAAAAAAAAACACACACACAAAAATTATATGGCTATATTATTGGCTAAAGAGAGTGGTATAAACCTGCAACTCGAAATGACTAACCACGTCAAGATGTAGACATCGGTAGAATGTGTTGTAAAAATTCGGGTCGAATCAGTACAATAACATGGAGATGGTCTGACGTCATGGTCTGGAGTATTCCGTACATATCGAGAGCATGACGTCATCCATGATGTTCTGGAAATAGTCTGGAAAGTCTGAAATCATTGTCGAAAAGATTCCATATGTATCGAGATAACTCGATGATGTTATCAATGGAATTATCTGGAGACGTCTAGAAGGTGTAGCCGATATATTTATTGGAGTACGTTGTAATCGCATTGGCGAATCAGTCGTATCACAGTGACAGCCTGAGCGGAAGATCGGCGGGTCGAGTCGAACAGTTTACGAACCCGTTCACATGATTTGTAAATAGTGTAAATAATGTATATATTGTAATATAACGAGTCAAAAATACATATTGTGTAAGTAAATATTCGAACCCTGGAACCCAAAAATACTGAAGTAAGTTTGAATATGTTTCTCTTTTGTGCAAATTACCCAAATTTAGAAGAAAACTGCAGCACAGGTTCAAAGACCAGGCAGTATACACCAGTTTTATGTTTCAATCGAGGTTCGAAAAAAGAGAAAATATGACTATAGAAAGATCTATTGGATTATTTGTATCGGGTCTTTATAAATGATTCATACATCGTGTTGCCTGTGAAAAACAAAATTTACATAAAGTGTAGATTTATTCTTGCCTTTATTTGATGAATGGCATTTGTAGATGCAAATTTATGTTTGTTTGGTGCAAATTTAAATGTAGCTGTTAACCATCTGTCATCGGCTGACAACCAAATCACAGGCTTACCAACTTTGATGTAAATTGTATTGTTGCCAACTCAAATTTTTAATCTTGATCACCCAGTAGTTTGAATTTTGACGTCCACAGCCTGGATATATGAATTATTAAATTAATAAAATTAAAATTGGGAAATCGCGGATGTATAGAGTCAGAATTCACAGGTAAATGAAAAGAATTCGACGCTCAAGCGAAACTATAGACTTAAAGTAATAAAGAAATTTGGTGAATAATCCACAAAATTTGAGAACAAATGGAACATAAAATTGAGCGAATTTAAAAAATAACAATCACGAGAATGGAACAGAATTAAACAAAATAGGAGAATCAAGGGATTCAAGATCAATATAAATAAAACAAAAAATTTATTTTAAAAACACTTTGACATGTAGGTACATATTTGATATTTATTTTATAGTGCAATTTAATTTAAAAAATAGGGCAGTAGCCAAATACGAATATCATGAGCTGTAATCTGGGGTCTATTTATTTAATTTATAAATAAGACTAGATGACCCGTCCCGGCTTCGCACGGTGATTTTATTTTATTAAGTATTTTATTTAATACTTTAATAATTTTGAAAAACCGTTTGTTAGTGAACGCCCACGTGGTAAAATAAATAAGTAATAAAATTTCATTGCAATCGGTTTAGTGGATTCAAAGATTACCCCCCCCCCCCATTCCGTTACTCCCCTTAGGAATGGAATTTTGAAAAACCGTTTCTTAGTAAGCGCCTATGTGGTAAAAGAAGTAAATTAAAATTTAAACATATCTAAGTCGAACTCCACAAACTTTAATAACTGTAAAATTACTAATGGAACATGTTTCTTAGTTTTTAAAGAAGTAAGTGTGCAAAATTTTATTGCAATCTATTTAGTATATCTAGGGGTTACCTCCCCCGCCCCGTTACCCCCCTGTGGAATGGAATTTTGAAAAACCGTTTCTTATTGAGCGCCTACGTAGTAAAATAAGTAAGTGTGCAAAATTTCATTCTAGCCGGTTTAGTGGATTTAGAGATTAACTCCCACGCCCCGTTGCCCCTCTTTGGAATGGAATTTTGAAAAACCGTTTCTTAGTGAGCGCCTAGATGGTAAAATGAGTAAGTGTGCAAAATTTCATTCCAATCGGTTCAGTGGATCTAGAGATTACTCTCCCGTCCCGTTACCCTCCTTTGGAATGGAATTTTGAAAAACTGTTCCTGAGTGAGCGCCTACGTGGTAAAATAAGTAAGTGTGCAAAATTTCATTACAATTGCTTCAGTGAATCCAGAGATTAACTCCCCCGTCCTGTTACCCCCCTGAGAAATTTAATTTTGAAAAACCGTTTCTTAGTGAGCGCCTACTTGGTAAAATAAGTAAGTGTGCAAAATTTCATTCCAATTGGTTTAGTTGATCCAGAGATTAACTCCCCCGTCCTGTTACCCCCCTTAGGAATGGAATTTTGAAAAACCGTTTCTTAGTGAGCGCCTACGTGGTAAAATAAATAAGTGTGCAAAATTTCATTCCAATCGGTTCAGTGGATCTAGAGATTAACTCCCCCGCCCCGTTACCCCCCTTAGGGATGGAATTTTGAAAAACCATTTCTTACTGGGCGCGTACGTGGTCAAATAAGTATGTGTGCAAATTTCATTCCAATCGGTTCAGTGGATCTAAAGAATCACTCCCCCGCCCCGTTACCCCCCTTTGGGATGGAATTTTGAAAAACCGTTTCTTAGTGGACGCTTACGTGGTGAAATAAGTAAGTGTGCAAAATTTCATTGCAATGGGTTCAGTGGATACAGAGATTAACGTGGCGGTAGGGCCCGTTACCCCCCTTTGGAATGGAATTTTTTAAAACCGTTTCTTAGTGAGCGCCTACGTGGTAAAATAAGTAAGCGTGCAAAGTTTCATTGCAATCCCTTCGATGGATCCGGAGATTTCGTGATGAGTCAATCAGTGAGTGGTATTTGGATTTTATATATATAGATTACTTTTTTGAAGGGTAATTTGCTATAATTTAAAAATAACAATAAAGGTTCATCAAGCTAGATGAAAGATATTTGATGTCCTGTTTTTTAAAATTTAATTGTACATTTGTCAAAAATAAACATCAAAAAGTGCTTTCAGTCATGAAGCTCGTGCATTGTTCGATAACTACTTTTATTTGATGTAACGTTTGAGAACCGGTATTTTGGATTATATAGCACTTATTGAACAGCTATTGAACTTTATTGTTATATTAAAAAAAAACTTTGGTAAATCCTGGCTGAAAAACAGCTTCAAATGATAAATGACCGGCGGGCAAAAAATATTTGCTCTGAATGCTGATAAAGTTCTGAAATAAAGTCAGTGCTTTCATAAATCCGGCAACCTCTACTTGACTAATATGAAGAGTTTTGCGATGGATAACAATGAAATAGCTGAGCAACGGTGTATTTGAGCTGCTTTGGCGATGTATGAACTGTATGTAAGCCGATGAAAAGGGATTAAAAAGGATACGCTCCGAAAACATGCTGGAATGAAACTCTACAACCTGTAATATGTGCCTCATCAAGTATTTACATTTGTTTCGACGTCGGATTTTATAAAGCTTTGTAAATGGTCTCCAGATATTTACAAAAAATGTGTACTATTATGTCGTTAGATTGGCACGAAAAGCACAAAGTACAGTTAACGAGTTTGCAAATTCGCAATTCCACTCACATGCAGATATAACATGTCAAAACGTCGACATGTGAAAATAATTTCAAAAATTTTTTGAATTGTTGAAATTTCCAGTTCGATACAACGAAATGGTATTGTGACGTTGCCTCAGCCGGGCGGGTTCGTAGATTTCAAGAATACGTGCACTCCCGCGATTACTAAATTTTAATAAAGTTAACGGTTTTCACTATCTGGTTCTGCTGTAACTCTGGTTGGTCACTATCTGTCTCCGCTTTCTCCGCTGATTAACTTCTTGTTTACTGCTCTTTCTGTATATCCCTTCAAGTCTTCTAGAACGTTCTGGAATGATGACATCATCCGCTGTGAACACTCGGGCAGGTAGTCGACCTCGACTCGATGCGACTTCCCGCGCGACCGTCGTCGCAGTATTGTTTAAAAAGGAGCCCTTATTATGACAATAAGCTAACTACAGAAGTTGCATCATATTCAAACGAAATTTTCAAACGAGACTTTCGATCCCCTATCAAAATCTATGCAGTTCCAAAAACAGGGGCAATTTCAGGTTCATCCAGCAACCATTTAAACTCAAAGCACTCCTATTTTACGAGCCACCCTCTCCCGGAAGGAAAACTCACAGCAGGCCCAGTTATTACTAGGACCGCCAGCCTCAATAGAGGCTCATCTTTCAGGGGTAGACTGCGCAATTTTCTTAGAGAATGGCACCAGATCATACAGAACCCAGTATTATGTTAGAAACCCACTTGTCCCATGCCATGACACGCCACGCGACGAAAGTGTATGCAGAAATTTAACAGAGATTCAAATGCAATGCGTACACACTTGTCCCATGCCATCCCATGACATGCTATCCCACGTTTTGCATTTGAATCTGTTTTAAATTTCGGTATCGCGTGGCGTGGCATGGGATGGCGTGGCATGGGATGGGATAAATGGGTTTCTAGCATTACTGAGTTGCATGTAGGGCTATAACCTTACCTTTCACCCGACTCCTTATCAAAATTTAGTACAGGACACCAGATCCAAGGCCCGTTATACCCCAATTGATCTTCAACAGTGTATTGCTGAGCGTAAAAGCAAAGGAGCGATAGTGAACTGTACTCATTGTCCAAAACAAATAATATCACCATATTTCTTAGTCCAAAACCCCAATGGATCATATATTGAAGATTAAAGATCCGCAAAACATTATTGTTACAACAAAACAATTATGTGGCTACAGTTGACTTTTTCTATCAGAAACGGAAAAGCTCAGTATCGTGGGGTTTTATGATTAATTGCGATAATTACGATTACGCAAATCTTGGGTTTTATTTAACACCCCTTCCTTGTAGTCCGGTCAAATTAGTCATAAAAACAGTGGTCAAATAACAAAAATTCCCACAGAGCTAAATTTTGGTGGAGACCTTGGGTACACCATTAGAAATAAAGTGTCAAAAGTCCCCATCGATCCCATGAGTGCTAAAAAAGTTATTCGGGGTCAAAAGTCAAAATTTGAGGTTTTTTATCAAAAAACTAGCCCACACAAAAATTATAGATCTTAAAATTATCTACAAAAATGGCCCGACACTTTTTTTCTAAAAATCACCATTCCTGAGATATCGCGATTCTAAATGTTGAAGGAGTCACATTGTACATGATATACACACTAGTCTGGTTCACAAGTCCCTTTTTCTGAAATTCGGGTTAAGAGGCACCAAAATTATGATTGAGGTGTCATTCGATTCGTAATTGCACCAAGAATTTTTTAAAGTTATAAAAAAAGTTATAAACAATTAAGTAAACAAAAAGCAGGTGGTTACGTTTCTTGCAAATATTTCAAAAACTATTTCAGATATCCAAAATATGAAAAAAGATCCTTAAAGAGCAGGAAATTTTACAAAAAAAAGTCCTATCCCCGGAATTGTCCCGGCAATATGGGCTATTAGTGTGAGGTAGAACCTTGAGGTAGGTCAGTACATTGAATCTAAACAAAGCCGATTTACATGCGGAAATTCATTTTTTTTTTCTCGTCACTAGCGCATTTCTTAAGTACGAGTGTTCCCGATTGGGTATCGTTATAGGCTCTAGTTTTTGTACTCCACGTGAAAATACCTGATTCCTTCGTGTAAATTAATAAAAAACTCTAAAAGATTTGCCACTTTTGCGCCAACATTTGAACAGATAATTTTTGACAGATTTTCTAACCTCAAATGTGAACAACATATTATTTTATTTATTTATGGGCATTTGTTAAGCTCCTGACTGTAAGCCACTGCAATAGATGCAATAAAATGTCATAATATTTCACCACATTGCCACATTTCCAAGTTCTTTGGATGAGATTCCTCGAGTGGTGAAAATGTGCATGGGAGTGGACACTTAAAGGTTAAATTACAGTAAAATGATTGAAGTTTACAATTTTTAAATGCACGCTAATAAAAAAACTAGATGAAAAATTATCTATTACTTATCTTCTGAACAGTATTACGCTTTCCTACCGGTTTTGGAGCTGTCCTGACAATTTACTTTACTGCTTTTTTGCGAATCCTACGGGTTTGCGATTTCCTGCGATTTCTGAGAAATTAAACCTGATTCCACGTGAAAACTTCGTGCGTCCAGGAAAGAATATTACAGCTATTTTCCAAAAGTAGGTGAAACAAGAAAGATCGTCGGTAAAGTGTTGGTGAATCTGCCTCTTTTCCCGAATCGACACCTAACGATTTTATCCGCTAACGCGATTTAATTATTGAATAACTGAACACCCAGTTGTAATATCCGTATTTACGTGATTCTCTAGAGCTATCTCTTGTCCAGGAGCAAAATTTACGCTAAGATGTTACTTCGCCAGATGTCGAACGAAGAAGAAAACGCTGTAGGTTGGTCGCGTGGCACTGCAAGAACTTATAGTGTTTTTTGTATATGCTGGTTATCTCTAGATGCTAATTCGTTCCTGAACTTGGATGGTGAATGCGCGGCAAAAATCAAATTGTAACAGTAGCTTTATAAATATATTTGCTTCAGATATTATTTGGAATGGAGGATGGGATAAAAGAGGCAAAATGCAGCTGTCTTGGAGGTGCTTTTGTACCATGCTCATTATAATGTGGGCTCTTCTGGAATATCAGTGGAGTGCACACCCAAGGACCATGTCGATGTCCAGGTTGTGAGATTAAAGGATATAGCAACACCAAAGTAATATAGGGCTTCAGCAAAGAAGCTTAAATAAATAATCACAATTATTTGTTGCATATTTCATTCTCACCACAAAATAGTTGAACACTTCTTCCTAATATAAGTTCTGATGCTTATAATAAATATGTATGTTTTGATATGAGAATCTAACTGACAAATTATCAACTTCTTTTAAGAAGTAATTTTCTACTTCTAAAGCAGCCATGCCTAATCCACCTTGTGGCAATAGTCCTAAAAATTATCCGAATAGAATACTAGCCGACTCATAAAAATACATAATACAGGGTGTCCCAGAATATCGGTCCCATAGAACAATATCATATTTGTGGAGTTAAAATATGGGGTTGTATTCTGAAACCTTAAGATATTAATGCAAAAGTAAGAAATACACGTACAAGTGACGCTTTAATAAAGATACACTTCCACCAAGTTTCTATCTGATTTTGCAGTGGTTTCAAGAATATTTAAAAAAAATAAAATTTATTTTTGAATTTCGAAGCCCTCTTACGGCTAAACGGTGCAACTTACTATATAGGTAAGTTGTGTTAAATCAACTTATTTCAACTCCACAAATAGGAGATTGTTCTATGGGATCGATATTCTGGGACACCCTGTATATTAAAATATCTATCATGTTAAAATATCTATCATGCATTAAAAAACAATTACCTTCATCCTTGGTCCGCGATATTCTTACTGTTGACACAGAATCTGCTGTTTTTCTTCTTCACTTCTTTTTAGAAGTTTTGACCTAGGCTTGTTTTACTACATTTTGGACAGTTCTGAGGTATTCTTTCTACCATTCTTAAAATGGCAACTATAGACATAGGCCCCAGTTCCAAGTTATCATCTCTCCTAGAAATGTTGTTTGATAACAAAACTATGTAAGGACAATGCATTGATGCAGTCGATTAAATTTTTGCCTGTCTTTTGGAGACTTTGGAAATCCAAAAAACTACATTTCTTTCAGGTACTGTAATGCTTATAGTGGCTTACAACACGTTTATAAACAGTCAGGAGCCCACATGCCCATAAATAAATAAAATAATATGTGGTTGACATTCGAGGTTAGAGGGTATGTCAAAATTGTGGTGTTCAAATGTTGGCGCGAAAGTGGCAAATCTTTCAGATTTTTTTTTTAATTTACCCGAAAAAATCTGATATTTTCACGCGGAGTACAAAAACTAGAGCCTATAACGCTACCCAATCGGGAATACTCATACCTAAGAAGTGCGCTAGGGTTTGTTTAGATACAATGCACTAACCTACCTCAAGGTTCTACGTCATCACTAATAGCGCGTATATTTATCATGTTAATTTAGCGGCGAAAAATGGCAAAAGCGCGCGGCTCAACTGCCGTCTACGCCGATCGAATCTGACACCTGAACAAAAATAGTAGATTATATTATTAAGAGCATAAGTTACGCTTTATGTGCTGAGCCTGGACTGTTGACCGACGAACGAAGTGAGTCGGTTAAGTCCAGGCGAAGCACATAAAGCGACTTATGCTCTGAATGATATATACTATTTTATCCGCAAACCTTACTCAGAAGCCCCCTTGTTCGGGTTCCCTCTTGGTCGAGTCCTCCCTTAGCCGGAAGCCCCCTTGGCCGAAAGCCCCCTTGGTCGGGAGCCCCCTGACCGGGAGCCCCCTTGGTCGGGAGCTCCCTTTGCCGGGAGCCCCCTGGCTGGGAGCCCCCTTGGTCGGGATCCCCCTTGATCGAGAGCCCGCTTGTCCGGGAGCACCCTAACCGGGAGCCCCCTTGGTCGAGAGCCCGCTTGTCCGGGAGCACCCTAACCGAGAGCCCCCTTGGTCATGAGCACCCGTGTTCGGCCCCCCTTGGTCAGGAGCCCCCTTGGTCAGGGGCGCCTGTAAATAAAACAAGGAGGATAGTCGTTTCATTTACACGCGTCCCCATCCACTACCTAGCTAGTTCACTTTCAATAAATTAGAAAACAACACTTTAGTAAGAATTTGAAAGAATTCATTGACAAGGTACAAGTTTCACTTATTTTATGTGATTAAGCACATAAAATAACACCTGTTGGCTACTTTATGAGCCTAATCACATAAAATGACACTTTTACCTTGTCAATGGAGGCACATAAGTTGTCACTTTTGTGACGTTTGCGGATAAAAAAAATTTGACCGAGTAAATACTAATATTAAGGAATAAAAACATTTAGGTATTATCTGGACATATCAATAAACAATAATCCGTCGGTCAAAAAAAAATTCCCTCAGTTTTTCTATTAACAATCCATTTCTTAATTACGGTAATTGTTCTTGTTAAAAGATAACATACAAACCCTGATAATTGTTAAACTAAAATCCTGGATTTTTTTCCCTTCTTGGAGCTGTTCCTTGAAGGCTTTAGAAAAGATCCCTGTTTATTATCTCTACTGATATGTTTTGTTATTCCTGAAAGCAATATAAAAATATATTTTTTATTTTCAACTCCTATTGTTTGAAAAATTGTTTGAAACAAATGCATTGTTTATATGGTTTTCAAATCTTTTTTTTTTTAATCTATTCCGTAATGGAAATATTGATTAAAAAAAACGGTTTCTTAATTTTAACATTTAGCAACAAAAAAAATGTTAATTAACAAATGCGTTTTTTACCAATAATTTTTTTTTAGGAAATTCTTAGTGCAATTACGAATCGAATCGACACCTCCATCATAATTTTTGGTGCCTCTTAACTCGAATTTCAGAAAAAGGTACTTGTGAACCAGATTAGTGTGCATAGCATGTAGAACGTGACTCCTTCAACATTTAGAAACGCGATATCTCAGGAATACTGATTCTTAGAAATAAAAGTAAAAGGCCATTTTTGTAGATAATTTTAAGATCTATAATTTTTGTCTGGGCTACTTACTAAACTTACCGTTTTCGAAAAACTTTTGACCTTTGACACCGAATAACTTTTTTAGCACACATGGGATCGATGGGGACTTTTGACACTTTATTTCTAATGGTATACCCAAGGTCTCCACCAAAATTTAGCTCTGTGGGAATTTTTGTTATTTGAAATGTCTATTTTGACCGGACTTATTGACCATTTCTTGACCAAAGAAATTGTAAGTTTTTGTAAATCTTTTGCTTTCATCAAGGCATGTCTTAGTATGTCTTATCTTTTAGCGGTCGTCGTGACACAAGTGACATTTCATTGGCGGGTGATCAAACTTCCCCGAACAAAAGTTTCGTAACACCCGATACAATATAGACCGCTAGTGACTCTAAATATCTACATCGTTGTCTACAAGACATAATTACGAATTATCATTAAAGATTAAACGACTAACCTCAAGAAAGTTCAATCGTAATTATATGAGTCATAGTATACCAAACCCAACCATACGTTCTATATACCAGAACCGCCTCAAAGTCATTAGGTAGCGGGAGTCTAAATATTTTCTTTTTACAAGGCTATTATGAATTAGTGAATAACCGCGCCAGTGGCATAAATACATAGTGGTCTACTACGACGTAACTATTCATATAATTACGATTGAACTTCCTTAAAGTAAGTCGTTTAATCTTTAATTATTCGGATTAATCCACGATAGTATGCCTAGAACAACATTGATGTTTTAAGCATTTAATTAAATCATAGTTCTTCAAAATAAGGACCACTCGACAAAATATTGAATAAATATATTAATTACTATTTAATCAATAGACTAGACCAGGGGTATTAGGTATGGATGAGGTGGCGGATTCCTAATCTGCCTATCGGCCTAACGCTGAAGAATTTGAATGTATAATGGTTTTTGTACGAATTCGTTCTTATCCTTCAAGTTGGTGTTCAAGAGTACAGTTGTTGCTTGTGGTGAAAAATTGGAAATGAGATAAATTCGAGGTTTTTGCGGAAACTAGATTGATTTGAGTGGGGCTGGCAGCTTTGCTGTCTTTAGGCGGTGAATTATGGATTTCGTTTCATTGACGGTTAGTGAATCTATTAAGTGTTAGTCACTGAACGGGAAGCTTGTAAGTTAAAAGATATAGGTGTTAAAGGAAAGAAAGACGTGGTTCAAATTCGAGCAGGGGTTATGATAGATTCGGAAAAAATGGTAATCTGTTTGTCGATATGGGCTGGTAACGAGGTTTTGATTATTGCAGTAACTGATCGTTAAATGTGTTTCTGTGCGTTTGTCCTGTTTTCATGTTGTTGGAGTCGCTCCCAATTTAGTGCCTTCCTATTCGATGGCTTTCGGTAATGTGTTATTAGCAGTCGAAAATTTTCTGCAAGGATAACGTAGCAATCGCAATGTAAGTAATTTCGAAGTAATTAGGACAATAGCAAGTAAGTTTTTATCTTTGGAGTCATGCCTAGTTTACACAAGAACAGCAGTTTTTATAGGTCGGAGCGAGTTGACTATTTGACCACGTCGTAGGCTGTGACCTTTTTTGAAACTGTTGCGAGCAATACTTTACTGAGTATGAGTCCCAAATATCTATATCTAGAATTGTCACAACAAGGGTGAAAAGCTTCGAAGGATGCCCCAAAAATTGGACACCACTGGAGAATATATAAATCATTATTTCTTTATATACATACATTCATGTTCATAAACTGAATTATGTCTTCATTGCCAAGTAGATGTGTACGAATTTGAAAATCAAACGTAATATTAATTATCTAAGATAGAATTTATTCTTTTCGGAAATAAAAATTTGAATTTTACAAACCTCATATCCTTCCCCCTTGCAAGAAAAGTACAATTTTCCACACTTGTTGCACATTCTGCTATTTTCTCAGCTATGAAGTCGGCTAATTCTGTGAGTTTTAGAGTTCAGCAGGAACGTCGTTCTCAGACCGAACGGAGCGTACATATAATGCATGCAGAAACTGGCAGGAATGCTGATGACGTAAGCTGGGTCAGCGGCGCGGATTATCGGACATTCCAGACGCATTCCGGAACTGGTGGTAGTTCGCGCCACGCGTGCTACATGTATATTATGTTTGCGAGAATCCGCAAACATAACCCGTTTCGCAACTTCCCGATTAAGCTGATTTTAATTATTATCATTTAGGTGAACTGACCGAATCGATTAAAATTATCCATTTCTATGCTAAGTTTGATAGTTTTTGCAATAAAAGAAGAGGAGAAACTTGGTAGGCCATTAGGCCTTTGGGTTGTTATGGCCGTATCCGCAGTAATGGCTTTGCTTGGGAGCGCGGTGAGCAGAACCGCCCTGCGGGTGCGTTTACATGATTCTCCCTAAAAAGAACCCACATGTAATTCTGCCTAGATTTAATTAGTCTCTTTATGACTGCTAGTGCTTTTAATTACAGGTAGTTTTTATGGTAGGTTTTTATAAAAAACAATAGCTGGAAAAAATGAGTTTAATTTATATTTTTTTCTTAAAATGAAGAAATTTAATGAACAATTTATCATTGAGTTCTTTGATATTTTGAAAGCTCTCATCAATTAAGAAAAACTGTCTCGAAACAAAATTAACGTTTAGACTCCGGGAAATGATTATTATCATCAAAACTGTTCGTCTTTCTAATCTGTTGCTTTCACGGCGCAAGAAATCTAAATCTAAAAAGAAATCTTTACAACCTTTACAAAGAATCCAAACAAAACAATCCCAAAATATTGTATATTCTTAATATGTACATATTTTTTGTGGTTATGATCTCAGGGGGTCTACCATTGAGATCGATGAGTGAGTGGTATGGTATAATTGGTTGTCTACATTACCGTACTTCGTAGATTATTGTAAATATGTTAACTTTTAACTTAGTTTAAGGGGCCTAAACCGTAGATAGTCTAAATTTGAACGTCTTTCAAGTAACAACAAAGTCTCCCACACTCTTTTCAACATTATTAAGCTGTAATAACACTCACAAAAGTGACGTCATTTTATTGACATTTCTCGTCGTAAACAAACACAAACGCAAATTTCGCTTAATAATCGATAACTTTTCTCGAGTGGCAAGTCGTATGTGAGTTTTTTGACATTTCTTGTGAAATTTGACATTTCGCGTGAGTTGAAAAAACCCATTATCTAAATACTCAAATAAAGTGTTGAGAGTGTTGTAAATAACTAAACCTCTAATATTGAGTTAAAAAAGGAATAAATATTTAATTTTGTGTTTATTCCCCGCCTTGGGGTCGTTAAGAAAGAGTCAGGTTATGTCTGTTTATTGTTTATCTAGTAGTGTACATTGGATTAATTGAATTGATTTTAACCGTATTTTAACATTAGTTCGTTGTATAGATTGTTAAAGAGCTAAAGACAAAATGGAGGATGACTTTGTAAAGTTCCTGAATAATATAGAACACCTTAGAAAAGTTTGACAAAAGTAAGTAAACATACACTTTCTACTAATTACTTAAATGATTTCTCCACACTTTCGATTAGTTCTTTGGTCCAATTACATTAATTGGTCTCACTCCTCCAGTAATAGCACCCCCTGGGGGTCTACCACTGACATCGACGAGTGAGTGAGGTGGTGTCTTTAGTTCAATTTCAGTGGCAAACTTTCAATTAATCCAATGCACACTACTACATAAACAATAAACAGACATAACCTCACTCTTTCTTAACGACCCCAAGGCGGGGAATAAACATTAAATTTTTAACTCAATATTAGAGGTTTAGTTTATTTACAACACTCTCAACACTTTGAGTATTTAGTATGTGAGTATTTATTCACTTACGACTTGCCACTCGAGAAAAGTCATCGATTATTAAGCGAAATTTGCGTTTGTGTTTATTTACGATGAGAAATGTCACTTTTGTGAGTGTTATTACGGCTTAATAATGTTGAAAAGAGTGTGGGAGACTTTATTGTTACTTGAAAGACGTTCTAATTTAGACCATCTACGGTTTAGGCCCTTTAGACTAAGTTATAAGTTTCGTAATAAGTTTATTTACAATGATCTACGAAGAACGGTAATGTAGACAACCAATTATACCATATCACTCAATCATCGATCTCAATAGTAGACCCCCAGATCACACTATTTTTTGGGTACTGTTGCGATTTTAAATTTACCGCATCGCCCTGTCTTAGGAGCAGAAACGAACCTGACGAATAGAGATAAAAATATCTTATAAAAACACGGAAGAAAAATGTGGTGAGGACACGCGGAGGTGTTGGTGTTTTTTTTCGAGTTGAGGCACGATCAAGCTAGTATTTTCGCCATTGTAGTTCTATGTTAAGGAAATAACTATAGAAGAATAGTTGAGTTGACGGATAAATTATTATGGAAGATACCTACTCAGTTATTTTAAGTGAAATCGTTTTTACGGATCGTCTCGATTAAGTGTTAATAACTCGGAAAAGGGGTAAGGAAAAATTCTTTTTTTTTTGTGCAGACCTTGACCGTTTATTACCGACTTCAAAAAAGGAGGAGGTTCTATGTTCGGCTGTATGTATTTTTTTTTCCTTTTATGTATGTTCACCGATATCTCCGTTAATTGTGGACCGATTTTGAAAATTCTTCTTTTATTTGAAAGGGTATACTCCAGAGGTGGTCCCATTGTCACCAAGTCCGGATCTGATAAAGGGCTCCCGTGGAAATCGAGGAAAATTGTCAAATTTTTCCTTTTATGAATGTTCACCGATTTCTTCGACACTTGTGGATCAATTTTGAAAATTCTTCTTTTATTTGAAAGGGTATACTCCGGAGGTAGTCCCATTGACAGCAAGTCCGGATCTCATGAGGGGATCCCATGGAAATCGAGTGAAATTCTCAAATTTTTCCTTTTATGTATGTTCACCGATTTCTTCGTCAATTGTGGATCGATTTCGAAAATCCTTCTTTTATTTGAAAGGGTATACTCCGGAGGTAGTCCCATTGTCAGCAAGTCCGGACCTGATGAGGTGATCGCATGGGAATCGGCCAAAAACCTCACATTTTATAATTATTATGAACTCTCTCAAATGTAGTCGTTTAATAATAATTATGCAGGTCTTTGGGCGTGGAAGTCATCATTGCCTTAGATTTTTCAGGTAGTAATATTAATTCATCATTGTTTCAGTATTTCTGGTTCTATTTTTTTATAGTTTGCGTCTTTCATCTTCATTTTTAACCAGCCGTCGTTTCCTCATTCGAGCAGCGTCCTTACTAGGTCTACCCATCACTTAAAATTGTAAAATAATTAGCTTTTTTAAAAAAAAAGAAACCGACTTCAAAAAGCGAGAAATAAGTCAGTACATGTATTATTACATGTGCTACCTACTGATCTGGTTGAAGTCGGTGCCAAGCCAAAAAAATAAGTAGTAGATAGATAGGCTGTTCGCTCCCGTCACATTGCAAGTCCCACTGCGCGCGCGCCGGAATGCGTGAGCGTGGGTGGGGGGCTCGCGCCGAGCAAAAAATCCCAAACGGAAAGACACGTGCGGGGCAGTCGTCGTTGACGGCCTAATATTTGATGCGCTGTTGTTGATATATTTGTATAATGACAATAGGTTACAAATTTGTTAACCTCTTTGGCTTGGCACCGATTTCAAACAGATCAGTAGGTAGCACATGTAATAATACATGTACTGACTTATTTCTCGCTTTTTGAAGTCGGTTTCTTTTTTTTAAAAAAGCTAATTATCTTTCAATCAAATTAGGGGACAACAGCATTTACCAGCCCAGGGAGTGTTTCCTCCTATTCTCTCTATTGAAGAATCTCCACGCGCACTTTCAGCACGGCTGTTCCACCAGGAGACCCACTGAACCTAAGGGGAAGGTGGTTTACGGGTTATGCTTATTGGTTATCAAGGTGTTATCGCCTACTGTACCGGAACTTTCATTCCCGAGGATCTGAAGAAGTAAAAACGTCAACTCAAGCTCTAACATTCCATGGTTGTTTTGTCCGCGTTATCAATTGTAAAATTAACACAGTCAAATTTGTCAAATACTCATCTATTAAATTCGACCAGCGTCATGCTTACTTTAGTAATTTTTACATTGTCCTATAATCCATATCTTTTTTTTAATTAAACCAACTTGTTCAATTTCTAAATTTAATTTCGACATTTTTATAATTGTTACACTGCTAATTTTGTTATTATAGAAATTTGTGAGACACAATTGTATTTTCTGTGACCTAAACCCATACTCCAAATCTTGACAGTACAGTATGCCAGTTTTATATTGTAACATTGCCCTGTTTATTTTAGGTTTGTAGAATTTGTATTATATTAGTATTCGCTTTCTCCTGTTTGCAGATTTAAAACATTTAATTTTTAATTTTGTTTCGGACACGATGACTTCAAAAATAGATAATTATACTGAGAATAACTGTACTAATCTTTCCTTCCAATTTATACGAAAGGGTCCATTCTACGTTATAATTTTCAATACACACCGGCACGTATCATCTGAGAATTCAGTATAACGGCATAACGGCACAACGCTGCTCTATCACGCATCTCCAGCTTCTTAATGGATCCACGAGATGGGATGCTTGCAATCAGCCATCACACACTCAAAAACAAGTTGCATGTATGGCCACTTCGCACGAATCCAATTTTTAAAGCACACCAGTTACCTGTTATGTTATGAGGCAGAAAAACGTGTTCAGGACATTATAGTATCAGAAAAATAGTATATTGTTTTATGAGGAGCAAAAGTGAGGCTTTTCGTGCCAAATACAGACGCGCCACGAAAAGCCACTTTTCTCCGAATAAAACATCCAATTTTTTTTTTAAACGCCGAAGATCTGACAATTTCTGACAAAAAGTAATTTCAAGGTTACTTTTAGTGCCTCCAGCTGACTCTATGATCCGCCAGCTGACTTTATGCGCCGCTAAACGACTTTGTCTGTCATGACAGTGAAATGGCCTTTTGTCATTACCTATTGGCGTATACAAGGTCACGTTTTTCTGACGTTTGAATAAAAAATTGTTTATAGTGTCACTTACAACTGAAACAAAACACGTTTACATTTAGATCTAAAAGCGCTCTTGCTCGACTTGTCTTTTGCTCGACCCTTGTCCAAAAGTATCCATAAATTTTCAATATAAATAATTTGTAAATAAGATAGATAATGAAAATAGAGTTTAAATTGAACATATTGAGTGTAAATAATTTAGTGATCAAGAACCCGACAATAACATAACACCTTTTTAAAGTTATCTTTGCTATTGTGTTCCGCCTCGTAAGTTACGATCGCGTATTCCTCAAGACATTTTGCGACTCCATGAGTGCTTTCAGGCTTCCCTATATTTAATCGTAGAACACGTCTCTAACAGCGCTATTCCTCTGTAGTTTCTAAGTTTCAAATTATCGCCTTTTTATACAGGATATACCAAAGATGCGCACAAACTTTTCAGAACTAGTTTGCTTGAACTTCCGGGATCTCAAATTCACAAATTACATAAATTAGACTGGCCAATGAGAATATTTTAAATTTTCAATATTATGGGTTGTATTCTGTAACTGCTTCTCTAAATTTTAAAGGCCGTTAAATAAAGTTGTCATGGGAATGACCAATCATGGCTTGAAACTGGGGCTTATTCTATATTTTTTAGAGGGGCGTTAAAATTTTCGCGTCCTTTAAAATTTTAAATTTCAAGCCCTGATTGATCATTGCTATGGTAACTTAATTTAACGGCCTTTAAAATTTATAGGATCAGTTACAGAATACGCCCCATTCTGTAAATTTTCAAGGCCGTTAAATAAAGTTGTCATGGGAATGACCAATCACGGCTTGAAACTGGGGCTTATTCTATATTTTTTAGAGGGGCGTTAAAATTTTCGCGTCCTTTAAAATTTTAAATTTCAAGCCCTGATTGATCATTGCTATGGTAACTTAATTTAACGGCCTTTAAAATTTAGAGGATCAGTTACAGAATACGCCCCATTCTGTAATAAAAATTGATGTACATTCTGATGCAATGAATTTTATCTTTCAATCAGTTTTGTTTAGCCGACTACTGCATAGATGATGTAAAGCTACATTCTGTATTTATCAATGAATAAAATAACGAGCGAGCAACAAAATTCGTGATCGTAGGAGCCTCTGAATTTAAAATTTTGAGTCGATTCTCGAATCTGATTTGAAATAAAAATCTGTTCTTTTGCAAAAGTTCACTTGATTGGGACCCGTACAACCTTATTTTCACAATGCAACAAAAGTAAACGAGATTTGGAAACATCCTATTCCGGATATCGGGAAGAATGCTACTGGAAGTGTTAACTGAAAAGAAGGTAGTGGTAGATATCGGGATGTTCGAATACCTGAAACGGTTGAAAGAGTGAGACAAGTTATGGAAGAAGCCCCAAAGACCTAGACGATGACGAACTAACGATGGGTTATTTCAAGCAGGATAACTTTTGATAACCGAATTATTTGCAGAATATTAAAGCATTGCCCCTAAAACCAGGCAACCATAATCAACCCATGACCCCGTTCTAACCTCACTCTTCTGGTGCTCTTGCACACATTCAAACTACGAGCATTTCAATTATAAAATGTTCTACATAATCGGCGACTGCAAAGACATCACAGTCAAAGGTTTAAAAATTATAAAACGTTGCGACAAAGTCTATTTGGAGGCCTACACGTCGATCCTAACCTGTGGAACCGAAGCGCTAGTAAGTCCCAATATTTCAAATTCAGTTATTATAATGACTCTTGGAAAATCAGGAGGACTTCTACGGTCGCAAACTCATTGTAGCAGACCAGGACTTGGTAGAACAAAGAGCCGACGACGTCCTTTCAGGGACTGAAACTACAGACGTTGCCTTTCTGGTGGTTGGAGACCCGTTTGGGGCCACGACCCACACGGACCTGGTGCTTAGGGCAAGAGAGTGTAGGGTTGACACGAGGGAGGTCCACAATGCTTCCATTCCATTGCAGTTGTACAGTTTTGAGGAGACTGTCTCAATTCTCTATTGGCCTGAGGGTTGGAAACCAGACAGTTTTTATGAGAGGATTGTTTCTAATTATAGGAATAAGCTGCACACTTTGAGTTTGTTGGGTAGGTCTGTTCGGTATTGTCACAGAGTACTGGAGGGAAATGTTGCAGATATAAAGGTCAAGCAGCCCACATTAGAGAGTACAAAGACGAAGAAGGAGTACATGCCACCTAAATTCACGTCTGTGAGTGAGGCTTTGCAGCAGCTGCAGGACATACTGAAGAACAAGGGACAGAATGATTTAGGTAGATGTCAAAATGGTGTAAAAATGACTCTTACTGGATTTGTAGTGACTTACATTCTCTCATTATTGCAGGACCTGTATTACATCCTCTTGAAATAGAGTATCTTAAGCATTCTAAGGGGGGAATAAATTTGAATTAGTCATTTGTTATTTCAACATTATGCAGTTATAAGGACCTATTCTGTAATTTTTAGAGAGGCGTTAAAATTTTAGCGTTTTTTAAAATTTAAAATTTCAAGCCCTGATTGGTCATTGCTATGACAACTTAATTTAACGACGTTTAAAATTTAGAGGAGCAGTTACAGAATACGCCCCTTAATGTCCTAACTTTCTTCTCTAAAGCCTCGTTTTCACTGAAGAAACAATGAGCAACTTTTGTGTTTCTGTTTGATTGTTTCCGAAAATGTGTCTAAAAGTTCCCAAATGTTTCTGAATCTTCGTCATTGTTTCGGAAACAAATGTTGATTGTTCCCATTTCTAGCGGTAACATCAAAGGAAAAATCGACACGCGATAATAACACGTCTTCCTCCTCCATTTTGCTGCAACTTTTCACATCAGTGGAAACATTGAGTTGCTCTTTCTCAAGCTACAACTATAGGCGACTTTCAGATGCTCAGATGGAAACACAAAGTTTATGTATGTTGCCAATTCCTTAGGGTTGCCAAACATTTCCTAAACACAGTTCCTTAATTTTTTTCAGTGGAAACGGGGCTTGAAAGGGACAACAGTTTTGAAACAGTGTTTAATTCCCATTTTAATAAATATAAAGTCAATATGCCAACAACTTTTGTTAATATGTATAACTAAACAAGAGTTACTCAATTACATTTTTGACACGTTTGTTTGTAACAATAATAATCGATTTTTTGATAATAAACATTTAATGTAAGCAGTTTAAAATATATAACCTAAATTAAAAACAGCTCAGTTTAGGTCAGTAATTTTCAGGTTACCGATGATTGAAATAACGCAAAATGAAACGTTTTATATGGTTTTCATAAGTGCAACATTACATTATCAATTTGATAAATCAATATAGAATAAATAAAATTGAAGTTTTCTTTTAGATCCAAAAATTAAATTGGTAATTGAAATTTGTTCCGAACATTTGTGATTTGAGGTCATTAATTCTGGAAGTGTTTTTGCTGGAATCGAATTGCAATAAATATTTTGAATAATACTAAACTTATAGTGTATTTTTATTTTTTGTTTTTATCTCAAAGTACGTATATAATAGGTAGTAGATAGATGGAAAGAAATGCATGATTTTTCTTAGACTGCAAAGCACCGAGAAAAAAATGGCATTTTCTCCGGAGGTGTATATACTATTTTTTACACAAGCGAAACCACAACTGGACAATTCAAGAGAAGAATACTACTTTTTAACCGACTTCAAAAAAGGAGGAGGTTATCAATTCGGTTGTATGTTTTTTTTTTTTTTTTTTGTTGTGTTTGTTACCGCAGAACTCCGTCATTTATGAACCGATTTGTAAAATTCTTCTTTTATTTGAAAGAGTATACTTACAGATTGGTCCCATTGTCACCATTTCAGGATCTGATGGGAGGATCTCATGGAAATCGAGAAAAATCCTCAAATTTTCGCTCCCTTTAATTAACCGACTTCATGTATGTTCACCGATTTCTTCGTCAATTGTGGACCGATTTACAAAATTCTTCTTTTATTTGAAAGGGTATACTCTAAAGGTGGTTACATTGTTAAAAAATCTAGGATCTGATCAGGGAATCCCATGGAAATCGAGAAAAATCCTCAAATTTTCGCTCCCTTTTTAACCGACTTATCATGTATGTTCCGATTTCTTCGTCAATTGTGGACCGATTTACAAAATTCTTCTTTTATTTGAAAGGGTATACTCTAAAGGTGGTTACATTGTTAAAAAATCCAGGATTTGATCAGGGAATCTCATGGAAATCGAGAAAAATCATCAAATTTTCGCTCCCTTTTTAACCGATTTATCATGTATGTTCACCGATTTCTTCGTCAATTGTGGACCGATTTATAAAATTCTTCTTTTATTTGAAAGGGTATACTCTAAAGGTGGTTACATTGTTAAAAAATCCAGGATCTGATCAGGGAATCCCATGGAAATCGAGAAAAATCCTCAAATTTTCGCTCTTTTTTTAACCGACTTATCATGTATGTTCACAGATTTCTTCGTCAATTGTGGACCGATTTACAAAATTCTTCTTTTATTTGAAAGGGTATACTCTAAAGGTGGTTATATTGTTAAAAAATCCAGAATCTGATCAGGGAATCTCATGGAAATCGAGAAAAATCCTCAAATTTTCGCTCCCTTTTTAACCGATTTATCATGTATGTTCACCGATTTCTTTGTCAGTTGTGGACCGATTTACAAAATTCTTCTTTTATTTGAAAGGGTATACTCTTGAGGTGGTTCCATTGTCAAAAAATCAGATTCTGATCAGGGAATCCCATGGAAATCGAGAAAAATCCTCAAATTTTTTCTTCATTTTATGTATATAATTCTGTTCACCGATTTCTTCGTCAACTTTATTGAGGACCTCATTATTGGAAAAGCGTCTTTACTAGGTATCACTAACTTATCACTTAAAATTGTAAAAAAAATTGCTTTTAAAAAAAAGAGAACCGACTTCAAAAAGTGAAAAATAATTGAATACATGTATTATTACATGTACTACCCAATGATCTTTTTGAAGTCGGTGCCAAGCCAAATAAGTTACAAATTTGTAACATATTGTAATTATACAAAAATATCAACAACGTTATAACGCATACAAAATTCGATATCATTCGAGACGACCGTCAACGACGACTGCCGTTTGGAATGTTTTGCTCAGCACGAGCCCCCTACCCACGCTCACACATTCCGGTGCGTTCGCCGGGAGATCTTCGATGTGGCTGGAGCAGGCAGCCTACCTATCTACTACCTATTTGGCTTAGCACCGACTTCAGACAGATCATTGGGTACTACATGTAATAATACATGTATTCAATTATTTTTCACTTTTTGAAGTCGGTTCTCTTTTTTTTAAAAGCAAATTTTTGTAAATCCGCACGTAAAATATTAGTAGTCCTTTTCTCCGTACGGAGAAAATGATTCACTTCAGTCACGATTTTGACAGCAGAAAAACGGCCTTCTAATCACGCTTGTGTAAAAAAATGTACGTTAAAATAATATTATATGGAAATGATAGAAATACACGCTACAATGTTAAAAGGCTGCAGGGAATTTTATTTCAAAGGCTTTGAAAAATCATTGATATTGTTTATTTGTATTAGTGTAATTTTATTATTTACATCACTGGCATTCGTGATTCTCTATAAACTATGTTTTAATCCCCTAATACAATAATGTCAATTTCAATTAGGGAGGATTTAGAGAAAAACAATCATTAATTTTATTTCGGTCACTTCGTGACTTTTCAAATGATCGGGCTCTGTAGGAAACACGTACTGTGCTGATTCACGGTTTTTTATTCGATTCAAAAGGCTAAAATCAAGCTTTATCACTAATGAAAATCCTAGACAGCTTCTGACCTACCTTTGCTTTTTAACACCATTCATCATCATCTGTTGTTGTTCTCACATCTAAGTGACCACGCTAGATTTTATTTTATAAATTATTCTTTTAATTTCCATTATTTTTGCTTCGTTTGGTCTTCCTCATTCTTCTGACTTTATAATTTTTTCGAGTTTCTTAAATTTCTTCAGGATAAAGAGCCTTTCGTTTTAAATGATAATTCTTTCGATTCTCCCGATTCTATGAATTTTGCTCATTCTCTAGGGTTCCCAATTTTCATCACTGTGTTGATACTTTTATTTCTCTTGATTATAATAAATCTTTATTTGCCCTACGAGCTTTCCGATTCATGTGACATAACATAACCAATACCAAAAAAATCTAATTTCAATAAATAAAATAATTCGGTTCTACAGACGTCAATAAAGGAAAATCTAGTATAAAAAATGATGTGGCACCGATTACCTCGTTTTTAACTTTACCCATTATTTTTTTTTGCTCCGCAGATTACGATGCCCACCGTTCTAATAACTTAATATCCTCATCGTCCAAAGATTCAACTTTGCTTTTGGATCCCTTGGCTTTAGCAACATCCGTAGTAGGTACGTCTGGAAGTACTATTGGTTTAGGTACCTCCAATAACGTTTCTTCTAATATCCGATCCTCAAGAGCTTCCAATTCTCGCTCTAAATCGTCTTCATCTACATCATTACTGAATCCTACTGGATTTGCAATAGCATTTGCAACCTCATCCACCAGTTCCTTTTGATCTGCAATGCCGTCCATCATATCATAAATCTGATCAATGTTTGTTTTGATATTGTCGTTTTTAAGAGCCACGGCAGCATTTTTCATAGTTTGCAGTACTGTTGCGTTCGTGTTTGCCGTTTCTAAAGTTTCTCTTTGCAGTTCAATGGTGGTCAAGGTATTGTCAATTTGTTGGAGCTGTTTTTCAAAACGTTTCTTCCTCTTAAGTGCTTGAAGCGCCACCATTTTGTTTCTTAGTGCATTTCTCTTGGCGCTTTTGTACTCATTGTCAATTTTTGTCTCCAAATATTCCTGTTTCTTAACAAGCATCTCTTCAAGTGCACGAAGTCTTTGAATTGCTTCTTCCATTGTGGGAGTTGTTTGTTTTTTACCAACAATTTTTTCAAGAAAGCTCATTTTGGACACTATTAGACACATAGACTTATTAATTTGAAGCAAATATTAGTTTGACATTTGTGGCAAGTTTTAGATATCAGAAAGTGACTTATTGCTTATTAGATAAATTTGCTAGTTTATCCGTCGCTCATGTTCCTCCTTCTGATGGCTTCGTCTACCTCGTTTTTCCAGGATCGTTTTCCTTCTTCCTATAAGGTTCCATTCTATCATTATCTTTCGCATCTACTATCGCTGGCTCTATATTATAATGTTAGTTATATGTTCCTTCTCTTCTAGACATTCTAATGATACTTAGTATATGCTTTCCTTTATATGCTCGTACGTTTCTACTATGTCATCATATATTAATTCTAATTTTGATCCAGTCATTGTTGGTAGAATTGTCTTATTGATAGTTGTAACGAGTGAGCAACAAAATTCGTGATTGTAGGAGCCTCTGAATCCATAATTTTGAGTCGATTCTTGATCGATACAATTGTGTAAAAAGTCATCGAGTAATGTAAATTGACGATTAATGTAAACAGTAAAGTAAAAGAACCGATATACGTTTAGCCAACTGCGATTACGAATTTTGTTGCTCACTCGTTATAATAATGATTATATTATACTGTTCTTTTTTTTAGTGTGATTACATAACATAATCCCTAACATAATTTACATTCTGTATTAATTTCAAAACAACATATTTCTTGTCCCCTCCCCTCTCCTCTTCTGCTTTCTCCTTGCTTCCATACCTCTTTCAGCTACATTCGCTATTTCCGCTCTTTCCTGTCTCTCCCTTTCTCTCATCTCAGTACACTCATTCCACATAATTATGTTTATAATCTACACGTTCTTCCTTCCTCTTTCAAACAAAATCCATTTTCCCTCTCTTAATTTCCGCACCTAAACCTCTCCATAATCTTTGTTTCTTTCACACCCTCCTTCTACAAATACATCGGTTTTTCCTCAATCATACATCTCTTCCAGTTGTTCCTGGACTTTCTTATTCTTTTCCTTTTCGGTCAGTTCTACATTCATCCACATGACTCCTTCTCACAGTGTCTCTATATTTTCTTTTATATTCTCTCCTGTATTATTCTTCTTTTCTTTCCAGCACTCATTCAGTATAGTGCATTTTCCACTTCCGTCCAGTCTGATTTCGATATTGGCCGCTTTTTTTCCTCGCTTTCACTCTCAACCTATTCCTTTTGCATTCTCCTCTCACTATTTAGGTACCCTGGCGCTTCCACCTCTTACAACAACATACTCTCAATAAGACTTTCAAACATCATCATTCTTCTCTTGAAATCGTCTCCCCTCACACCCATTCACAACCCATTGTGTTATTTGCATTTTTTGTAAAGTCCTTGATATGTGCCTTATCAGTGGCTGTTTCATTAAACATGTAGCCTAAGTACTTAAATTCTTTAGTTTCTTTATTTTCTCTCCCTACCACCTCCATTTAATCTCTTTATTGAATTCAACGTATACCCTGTGTTTCGAAAAGTTATGCCACGGTTGTTTTGCACTTTAATTTTCTCCCCCTTTTTGTAAATAGGGCATATTACCCTCTTTCTGCACCATACAGTGAATCCTTCTCCTCTCCACACCCCATTTATTACCTCAACCAATCTCTGTAGCACTTTTCTCATCCCATACAACCACGCTTCATTCTATATTCCATCCCTCCCAGGCTCTTTCCTCTTCCTAAGTTTTTTCACTTGCTTTTACACCTAGCTCATCGTTTTTTTTTCTTCTTCTGATGCTGTTTGGTTCTTCTTCGTTTCTATTTCGATTTTGCCTATTTCTTTTTCATAACGGAGTTATGAAAATCTGTTACAAATATTCCAGTGATGAACTCACGAGACAGATGTATTTATTTGCCTTAAATGTTAGTGTTGATGTAGGGCTGGTACCTAAAAATGCTTTGATTTGTTGTGAACATTTTCGGGAAAATGACCGTGCCTCAACTGCTAGCCACGCCACTGGAGAGTCCGCACACGCATCGTAGGTAAGGTCACAATCTATCGCGTGAAAGAAAACAAACCACTATTCCCCCCCGCCCACAGTTAATTGGCTTCATAGCGCTGCATATGTTTACTACTGGAATACTGGCTCCATTTCTTATTATTCCTCCGTGGTAGTACATTACAACCCAAGGAGAGAAAGTTGGATGTCCTTAGCCTCGACCTTTATATCACGCACGCCAAGACATCCAACTTTCTGGCCGCAAGTCGTATAGCATTTTTCTTCATCCTTTAGCCGAAAGTCCAGGTTTATTACTGGTCGGGGCGGGCTGCTACGCGCAGACCACAAAAGCAACTGTTCCCGGAGCGATACGCAGCCGTGAAAACCGACTTAGGGTGCAGAAAAAGGAGATTGCATTGTTGATGAGAAAAATGAATAAGTTACTTTACTTTTCGTACAATTTCACCTATGTGACCACAAGTCTAAGGGGGCCCTCATAACGCATGGGGCCCTCGTGTTTTAAAGAGCCCCCTTGGGCCCCCTGTTCAAGGGGGTTTTGTTATTGTCGTTGCCCTATACCAAGGCCCCTGTAATTTTTCCGATGTTTTAATAGTAGTTATTCTGCTATTCGGGGCGGAGACAAATCCAACGAACATAAAAGCTTGCATTGAAAAATCCTTAGTTTCCATTTTCTAGCCTAGGCAGGCAATAGTTATTTGTATTATAAATAAAAAAAAGTATTGTTTTTCTTAACGAATCACGATCTTTCTAATCGAGGCGCAGCCGAGATTAGAAACGTGATGAGTAAAGAAGAACTTACTTTTTTTTTTAAGAATAATACGTAAAAATTTTAGACACTTTATATGGAAATACATTACGTTAATCTATAAGTAATTATTTTAAAAATACGTGGCAAGCGCGAGAATCAAATTGCTGTTTCCATCACTACAGCAATTAAACAAAAATAGGTAAACAAAAATTTTGACAATTATTGTTGTCGCGTGAAATTTTGTAAAATGAATATAAATAATGAAAATCATCCTGAGATATCGGCATTAGCGCTTGAAGCCTTGAAGCTGTTGCTAGTTTGTTACCCTCGAAATCATGAGATAAGTATGAAAAGACCTACAATATTTTTTATTCTTGGTGGACTTCAAAGAATGTGCGGGATATCGACGAAGAAGTTATGCTTGCTTTTTTTCATGAGAAGGTTAGTACTCCTGAATACATTTATAAATTTTCAGGTTTTATCTCTATATGTGATTACAGGCTGAAAGACTGAAATCTTCCATGTTGTGGTAAACATATTCCATGTTGAAAAGTACGTTGGGGGTGAAAGAAAACGTCGACCTATCGAACTATGGGAAGTTACAGTTATATTTAAAGCGCCAAAGTGGGGGATATGAAGCAAAAAAATCAAAAATTCTATCGCAAGATGATGTGGCAAAATTTTTGACAGAAGCACTTGACGATACCTTTCTACTGATTAAAGTAGCGTTAATTTTTGGTCTGTATGGGGCATGTCGTAGTGAGGAGCTAAGAAAGTTAAATGTGGAGGATATCGAGAATAGCGGCTCTATTTTGGTGGTCACCCTCCATGACACTAAGACAAGGAAGAAGCGCATATTTACCGTTACTACGGAAATGAGAGGAGTTAATGAGTTGTACAGGAGATAATTATGTAAGCTTGCGTCCAAAACATATCAATCACTCAAGATTCTTCATATTTTATATGAACAATAAATGTACAGTGCAACCTGTGGGGATCCACAGTTTCTACAAGATGCCGAAGAAAATTGCTCATTATTTAAAACTACCCAACCCAGATGGTTACACTGGACACTGTCTACGTCGAACGTCAACTACTTTTCTTGCTGAGGGTGGAGCGGACATCAGGAGGCTCAAAAATCATGGCGGATGGCGGTCAAACACAACTCCAGAAGAATATATAGAAGAAAGCATTAACAATAAAATGACGATTTGGAAACTGATTTTTAATCAGCCATCATCGTTAAACAGTGGATGCCAGCATCCATCAGATTTTGTCCTAAAATCTACTGAATTACATAAAATCGCTCTGTAGCTGCAAGGATCTATATTTTATCAACACGCGCACAAAATTTCAACAAAAAATCTTCAAAAATAAAAAAGTTACATTCAATTCCGCACATTTCTGTACATTTTTGCGCGCCGTTGAATATAACTTTTTTATTTTTGAAGATTTTTGGTTGAAATTTTGTGGGCGTGTTGATAAAATATAGATCTTTGCAGCTACAGAGCGATTTTTTGAAATTTGTAAATAAAAAAAAAGATATTGCGAGAAAATGTACTTCGACCGGCAGAAATGTACCTGCCACTGGAGAACCCTCTTAATAATATAATCTACTATTATTTCATACTTGTATCTAAAGTGGCATTTTTCGGATTATTTTTGATACCAAAACATTAACAATACATTAACGTCCTAGTACTTTAAAGAAAAATTTTAAAGTCCTAGTACTTTAAAATTATACGTCAATCATTTCTTACATTGTTCCCGAGATTTTTGTGGCATCAAATTGTTCTTCACGTGATCTGCTTCATCTACAATGTCTTGAGGCACCTCAATTTTCTCCATTTTAAACGGAATAATCGAATAAAATATCCAAAACCATTCACCGTGACCCAGTGTTTTCGTTGTCATTTTTGACAAACGTTTGTTACTATGGGAATGTTAGTTCCCGCATATTTAATTATTACGAATAATTTGTGCGAGATAAACACACAACATTTCTTTTTATTTTGACCTACTTCATTAAACTTGCAGTATGAAATAAAACGTTGTATTTACCTCCAACGAAGAAGTGTTTTTAAAGGTACTCACAAGTAATTCCGGCCTCGGCTTGGCGCCTCGGCCGTAAACAACTTGCTCGTACTTTACACTTCACTTCTCGTTCTAGATAAATAATATACTATTACTTACATTTTTAAAGGGTTTTAATTTTATGTATTAGATATACAGGAATTTTTACTACACAAGATATCATATCAGTCTATACTAATTGCAGAATGGCACTTCGCAGCCACAGTATATCAGTAAAAGTCAAAATTAAAACACTAGGCTCTGCCAACAGAATAAAAAAATCAAAAAGGGGCAGAGGGAAATATTATATAATATATTGCTTGAAACTACTTCCACAATTGGGAGGTCTTTTAAAATGAAATAAACCATAACATAAACATACCTACGTGTTTTTGGGTATCTATTTATTTTTATAGTATGTTATATTGAAATTTAATATTTAATATTCAAGTTTATCCATTCCCATCACAAATATGATCGAACAAAGATTTCCAGTTGGATATAAGAAAACGAAAAACGAAAATCTCACACGTGTGACAACCGTGCTCATTTATGTGTCACAATTTTATGTAAATTCTTATTTCCCTTATCATTACAATTACATAATTAACGAAATTTGTAAAAATCGCAGACATAATAACCACAAAAAAAAAACGATTAAATTATCACCAATTAAATATAATAAAATTATAGATTGGATCTGCTTTTGCGTCGATTTGCCAGCCCAGTTGATATGCGCTGTTCTTTGTGCTGGTTTTCGATAATTCCACAGCCTCTCGTCGACCACTCACTTCCCCCGACGTCATTTCCTGCCGTTTCAATCATAATCTATCCTGTAGAAACATTAAAACGTCATATTTCACCGTTGCTCGCATGACGCCATATCAAAATACACATCGCAAATAAAATTTATTGTGATGTTGCTACGATATCATATTGGAAAACAACAGTTTTATCGCTAACCCGGTACACCCTGTTATAATTACCGTTTTACCTCTACGGACCCGTTCATGATAGGTATTTTTAATTTCATTCCCCTCGTCGAAAATTCGTCCACACAAATATTATTCAGCTTGATACGTCCCACAAAGTTAACGATAAACTCATTTCGACTGCGATAACAATTACGTTTTTGGACGAGGGTAGTTCTAAAAAATGCAAGTGGACGTGTACATTTTTAAACGTGCGAAAAATATTGCTGACATGGCGAAATTTAGTTTGTTCGTAAATGAGTTGTTTGTTCATGTAATCTACAGTCAGTCGATCACATTGTTGACGTTTCACCGCTGAAATATTTCAAAGTTACTCGCATCCCATCCATCGTGGGGGCTACAAAACCTATTAATTACCGCCCTGGCGGGTAGAAAAATCCGCAACCTTTGCGACTAACAGCTACATCAGTTACAAAAAAGGAAAATTAAAACAGGAAACTACTAGACGCAGAGGCTGCTGTTGGTGAAAAATGTAAAATAGTGAAGAAGACAAACGTTTAAATAATCGACAACATTCTACAAACACGTAACGGGTATTTTTTTGTTTTGTCCGGTAAATAATACTAGACGTTTTCTTACATTTTTAATGCATGATCCACTGAATATTGACTGACCTTAGAGATGTATACCGACTGCTTGCATACTGCAGACATAAATGATAAAATATGAAGCTAGTAAGTAATAGTAATTATACACCAAGGTTGAGAGACATTTTTCTTAGCCGAGCTAGCTAGCAATAATAATGCGAGGCTAAGAAAAGGCTTCCCAACCGTGGTTTATATACAATTTTTTTCACTACTAGCACATTTGTTTAACTTTTCTTCAAATGATAATCATGATAATGCGAAAGGTTGAGCTATTTGAGCTATCAGCTATCATTAATAATGACAGCAAATGTCAAGTCAACACATCAACTACGGCAGTAAGTATAATGATGTTTTCTGAAGCTAGTCCTGAGTCGCATATTTCCATAATTCGAAAAGAAGAAGAGCTCCCTTACTATAACACTTCTCCAACTAAATTTCTAGAAAATTTATTTTATCTTTTATGCTTAATTCCCTCTAAAATTCACTCTGTTATGAAAACATGACTAGACGTGGTAAAAACAATTAATATAGAGATTCATACAGGGCCGATGAAGTACAAAGAGATCGTAAACTAGGTCAGTCAAATTTTATTGCACAAAATTGTCATGGGGAGGTGGAATTCATTGATTTCAATACAGTTTTTTTGGAGTAGATGTGCTCAAATTAGTTTCAGTCTTCGTATTTGCATTGGGTGGAGTAACTTTTTTATCATTATATTGGGATGGATTTCCAGCTACTCAGATTATGTTTCTATGTTGGAATCAAATCTCTATTTCAGGTAACCCCAGAGAAGCGCAATGAGGTCGCACAGAACTGGGACAGGTGCGTAAAAGGTAAATAAAATTAGAAATTCATAAATAGAAACTGGTAATAAGAGGGCACTTCAAAAGAAGACCACAGAACAAGAAAAAAACTACTGGTAATGTAGTAGTGGAAGAAATTAGTGGTATCCTAAAATTAAGATTAGAAAACCAGAAAAACAAAAGTCTGTTGAAGGAGAGAACAAAGAAAAAGACAAGACAGTAAATACAAACCTAGAACCTAGAAAGCGCATTGAATTGCAGTTAAAATATAATGTTCCTGATGTTTAAAAGTTTAGAAGTTTGTGCTTTCTTTTTACATTTTATTTTTATTATATTCACTTTATCTGACGCAAAGGCCCAATATTTTTAGATTTGACGGACAAGTACAGTTTTGCAATTAAGACTACAACAATTTTTTCTGTCAAGAAATACAACTCTTGGCAAAATTCTGACTAAAACTAGTGAGTTCCATCTACAATTCCCGCTTTGTGCTTCTATTACTACAGTTTAGTTTTGAACGCATATGATTTTTTACCGCACGTAAACCAACAAGGATTATACCTGATGTAATTGAGAGAGTTTATTATTACATACGAACCTATTTGAATATTATGCATATTATAGTAGGTTATTACATATTTCCATTTAAACAGTTTTTATTTCGATTCGTTTATCGGGTAAAGTTTTTGTGCATTCCTCACAAACAATGAACGTGGGACCATAAGCGGGTATTGGTTTTAGAGGTTAAACTATTCTTAATTTTAACTCCGTAAGGGAGCGTTTGCGAAAATTATAGATAAAGAAATGTTTATATTGACGAGTTCTACTTGTGGTTAAATTTTCTGCTAGGACTTCCATAACACCCTGTATACGCATCTGGTATTTGTTGCAAGGGTGCTGTAATATACAGTGGTTGTTGTATTTGAGTTAATTGTGACACGGTCTAGTAGAGGCTATACCCATATAATTTTTCAATATCTTTAATTTTTTACAGCAGTACTATTGTGGAAAAAAAATTTAAACGACTTCAGGTTATATTGACATTAAAGTGTAATTATTTATGGTGCAAATAATTCACACTCTATTCTTGTTTGCATAATAACGTAAAGCTTTTAATATAATATTATAAGGAATTAAGTTATTTATTTATTATTACCCATTTATTTGTATAACAGAATCACTGATAATGTCCATGTTAATTCATAATTTAAATTTCCTCACGCATTTGACAAGATTACTGCAATATGGTAAATTACTACAGTACAATTACCCTCCTCAGGACCACCACTGAATTGATCGTAAAATTTTAGTGGCAACTCGTTATTTTAGGTCTACTAAATAACAACCTAAAATGAAAAAAAAAACTGATAATTTAGAAAAAACTCATGTATCATGAATGATACCTTGGACCTTTAGCATTCTCTTCTTCTTAAAAAATAATTTTCAAGGTTACAACACAAAAAACCTTACAAAAGGAACACTTTGCGAAACTAAGTTTCTTGCAGCCGGGAAAGCGTCATTTAGATGGTGAATTTTGATCGTTTTTTATTTTAATTTTTCTTTATATTTAAGTTTTCATATTCTTTTCTTCCCATTTGGAAGCAAGTTAATCAGAGGCTGATCGTCGTTCGAAGAAGACTCTACACCTGGGATTTCGTTTCTACCTATGTCGTCTTCCTCACTACTCTCTTCGCTTCCTTCACCCTCATTATCATCATCATCACTCGCAGCTTCCCGCTCATCTCCACCCTCAGCTTGTTGTCGCTCATCTTCCCCTATTCCACCAAGTTCATCGTCATCTTCACCGTGATCAATATCTATATCAACAACGAAATCTTGTAACTCTTTTTCAGTGAAGACTGAAAAAAAAACTTTATATGAAAAGCCCGTATCACCAGCAATACTCTATGTGGGAGGAGCTATAGATCTTCTGAATTTCTACATACTTCTGTTTTGAAAACATTACAACCAACAAATAACCTTCAATCAATGAGATTCTAGTGAAAAATGCACTTACCCCATTTTCTATTACATTTTGAAGCGGATGCCATCACTTCACACACAATGTTAGATCAATAAAATTAATTCCAAGTCGTAAACAAGTAGGTATTTTTTTGCACACCCACATTATGATGTTTGAATTTTCGTATAAGTTATCTATTGAGTTTAGCTCTGTGGTTGTGGCGAAAAATTTTATACACCGCGGAGATTGTCGAGTTCGCCCGGGTCAAAGCCAACTCATGCCCTCGTTAACCGAATGCTTGTAGACAATTGTAACGAGTGCGACAAAAACAAAGCTATTGCATTTCCACATTGTACTAAACAAGGAAACAAGACGGCCACTCTTACGGTCAGCAGCCCAAGGCCGTCTGATTGCAGAATAGTCATAGTCATGTGCTTTATCGTAAGCGACGTAATGCATGCTTGACATAAAGATAGAAAGTCGGAAGTCCGACTGACAGATTGTTATTATTTCTCTTTAGTTCAGTCAGCTGACTAGCTACTAGTGGTGGTTTACTCTCTCAACTTTCGTTATGTCGGTAGTTCAAACAATAAAAGAACTCCAAACTAATAGTAATTATAATAATTTAAGTTTTGAGAAACGGTTGGAGCTTAAAACAAATTGTCGATGTGAAGTGACAAATGCCTTTTACTGTTTCGTGTGTTTGATTTTTTCAAATGCAAATGATTCGCTGTGGTGTCAGAACGGTGTTAAGACTTGAAACATTTAAAAATAAAAAAATAAAAAAAATGTGCTCTCTTTATCCGCACATTTCCATGAATTATACTACAATAGGACGTGCAGAGAGGAATTTGTCAAAAAATGACACTATACCGTGGTCGGCCAAGAGATATAGTAATAAAACTAAGAGGTGTGCCATGATGGCACAAAACGATGTACGCCGGAGCCTGATTTATATCCACGAAATGCAAAATTATGCACGGCCACCATACGGGTTGCATAAACTGTGATCAGCTGCTTGTGGAGAACCTGTTTTGTGAGAGCGATATCAAGATAAGCAGGAAAAACACGAAAAACGGAAAGAAAAATACACTTCGAAACACGTTATAGGACGGTAAACGGCGTGGTCGGAATGAGTCACGAATAAGTTGTAACGTAACCACAAATCCACAAAAAATCTTCTGTGTGCATTTGGCTTTCTCAAATATGCGCTCTTTTTGAATCAACCAATCGCAATATGTTATTTGAAAAACGCGGGCAATGTAGGCATTTTTATTACTATATGTCTTGACCGACCACGGTATAGTGCGTTTTAATCACCTTGAATATTACAACAGATTGTTTTAGAAGCACGAAAACAATTCGGTAAGATTATTTCATGAATAAAGTTGTTTAAACATCAAAGAATGTTCTCTAAAACGATTCATGTTGAAATATGCCATAAAAGTAAAAAATGTGACACTATTATTCAGCGTTGCCCTGGAAATAAAAACATTTGAAAAAGGGACAAGGGATTATCGAATTATCACTTATAATACGATAAGTGGTCAAAGTTACGTCGACAATTTCTAAGAGGACTATTCGTATTCGGAGGACTATTCAGTGAACCAAACCATTTTTCTACTAGTTCGATTGTCGGCGGCAATTTGTATTAGTACAATCACTGCAATAGATTTTGATTGGCCAACATTTTGAAATTCTACGGCGATTATTGGTCGAATGTCACAGTTTGACAGGTGAACTGAATAGTCACTATAATTCAAAAAATAAAGTCTTGCGATTGATCCAATGATGAATGAAATAATCTTCCAAATTAATTCCTTTATCAATGGAATTCCACATCGCAATATTTATATTAGAGGCGCAAAATAAAAGATACATCGTATCGTAAGTAGACATAATAATACACATCATGCTATAACGTTATCAGAATCAGCTGTAATATGCGCGACAATATAAACAAATGCTGGTACAATAAAATTTTGTTAATAATATTATTTTATTTGATGTTAATTAATATTACATTAAAATAAATTACCCAATTGCAACAACTAATGAGTCTTCAATTAAGAAGTTCATCCAGAAGGCTTCGGTATAATTTGTTGACTCTTTCAAAATGGAACACCAGTTACTTATAAACAAAAAAAAAACATCTGTTGTTTGAATCAAGCTTAACTTTAAATGCCATCGTATACAGGATGTCCCAACAATATCTTTATTACTTAAACTGTTTTGTTCACACCAAATGGATCAACTATGTTAAAAAAAATTATTGCATTAACCTTGAAGTAAATAATTTGACATAATTATAACTGTGACAAAATGGCGGATGTCAACTTTTTAATTTATTAATTTATTTAATCAACCATTTGGTGCAATTGAACAGCGGAAAGCTAGCCGATGTTGTCACCGATTAAAAATCAGACTAGAATTATTTAGACCACTCGTGATGGTAGTGTACATTTCCCAGATCATGTACATTTTGTTTCACAACTATGCATAATTATTTCAGTATCTTTTGGAAACACAATTTTTCAAATTTTCTTGTAAGCCCTTAGTTTCACCTCTTTATCCGTCTATCAAAATAGGTTAGCTTACTTACAAACTTCTTCTACCTCTTGTAGTCATCCTTTAATATGATTGCCCCTCCTTTGTTTTTTGTCCCACTGTTTTTATTTTTATATGTTTTATTTTGTTCTTTAATTTTCTTGTAAAAGTCTTTTGTACTTCTTTGATTTCTTATTATCTATCCATTCTCTCTTACTCTTTCGTGTTATGTTTTTGGATCGCTTTCTTAAAACTTTATATTAAATTTTATTGTATTCGGCTTTATTTGTTGTGTATTTTTTCTGTTACTGCTTGGCTACATTCCCCATTATTCCATTATTTTTTCACTTTTTTTTTTGTTTTATTCCAAGCTTTTTTTCAGTCGCTACTTTTATGATTTCTTTCTTTGCGTTTATGGCTCAATTCCGATTTCACTATTTCTTCATATTCATTCCTTAAATTGGTGTTGTTCAGTCTACTCACATCCCATTTATGTTGGGTTTTATTGTATTTTCTGTCTTTTTTTATTTTTTGCTTTAAAGTGGTAGACACTACATAATGGTCGGAGTGTGCATTTGATCCTATGAATGTTCTGATATCTTTTATTGACGATTGTTTCCTGTTTGTAATCAATATGTACGTAAGTCTCCTAGTACTAATATCACAGCTTCATTTCGTAATTTTTCTATTTCTTCTTCTACCTCATTGTAGAATGTTTCTTCTTCTTCTTGTCCGGCTTAATTAATTAATTTAATTTAATTTAATGACGTTTATCATTTGACAACCAATGCGTTACTGGCAGAATTAAATGTAAAAAGAATAGAATGGCATAGAAAAATTTACATGTTAAAAAAATCCAAAATTAAATAGATCAAAATCATTTTGTAATACTCCGTATATAAATTTAGCAGTGATATATTAAATGGCGTTGTTTACTCTCAGATATAAGCTATATCCCCTCATTTTAAACCCCATTACTTTTTCTTGTAAGTCGCCCAGAGTCATAAATCCTCTTCCCTTCTGTCCGTGTTTTTCTTGACCAGAGTAATATACATATAATGTCGTGCTTTTTTTATATATATATTTGCTTCTTAACTACCGTGGAATTACAGGTTTTTTATGCCCTGATCTTCTGCTGTACAAATCATTTATCATATTATCATTTATGTAGAGTGTAACTCATTGCTGCGGCGTGAGCTCATGAGCTCATCAAGGATTAGAACGCTCTGGAGTTACTACTACAACGTACTCGAGATAGTATGACATCATTTTCTGGAATATCCGGTGCAGATTGAGAGCTCGATGATGTCATCGATGGAGGCGCCTAGAAGGATTTAGCCGCCGGTATCAGTCTAGTCTAGTCAGTCTAGTCGTATCGGCCAAGAGTCAGCTAACCAGTGAAATCGCAGTTCGTCACAGTTAAAGTTGAAATTCAGTGGGTCGAGTGTCCGTGAGGTAGCAATTTGTACAAAGTGTGAATAATGTAGATATTGTAATATAACAAGTGTAAATAAATTATACATAGTAAATACTGAAATAATGGAACCCACAATCACAACAATAATTTATTGTATGTCACGTTGGTTGTATATCCATTTTTTCTCGCTTCTTCCATGTGTTTTCTTGGCACTTTTCTTTGTTCTTGTATTTATTTGGTCTAATCTTTATCTATAAAGACGTTTGTTCCTTTCAGTTTAAGAGTTGCTTGCTTATCTCTCTTTTTTTATTCCAGTCCCTTTCAGCTTTGTTTCCAATTATCTTATTTCGGATATATCTTCATCATTAAACTCTACTGAAATTTATTCCGTTACATCTTTCATTCTCTTTTTCATCAATAAAATATCTTCATTATCGATTTCATTAATTCTGAAAATTATAATTCTCTTTTTCCTGATTTCCCCTTTAGATCTGTAATTCTTCCTTCCGGCAGTTTCAATTTCTTTTTTAACTTTAATGTTTTCTGTTTTGATTCCTTAGTGTTTGTTCTTGATATCTCTTAATTCTGTCTAAAGATTATCCGGTTTTCCTTCTATTCTTATGTCTATATCCTCCGCCCTTTGTAGTACAATTCTTCCGTATTCAATGAATACAGGCGTAGAAAAATATCGTGTGCAACACATGCGAGAGTATTAGGAATAACCTCCACAGTTGCGTGTAAGATGCAACCCTCGACACTAGTTATACGATTATACTATTTCGATGTCGTAAGTGTTCTTCAATGAAAATACTGGGACAGTCAAATTTTGAGCCGATTCATTCGTTCTTGATGAACTGTCATAAGTGACAACTATTTAGAATTGTTTATAAAATCACGGTGTCCTAGTATGCTCTACTTAGAGAAAGTAATTTACATTGGTTCAGATATGGCATGAACAGAAATGTGAGTTCGAGTTAAAGAGAGTTCGACTTAGGAAATTCGCAAGTGCTATTGCCATCCAAATAATTCGACTTAGAGGAAAGTTCTACTTAGGTTTAGGTCGAGTTAGAGGGAGTCGACTGTATTTGTTTTTAAGTCCTTTATTACCTTTTTTACAAACCCACTTATATAATTATGCATCAGAATGAATATACAAAATAACTCGAGTGCTCCGTGCTTCGAATTTTATTATTTTTCACTGTTTAATGGTCTCCCGGTATACTTTGCAAGTTTGATAAAAAGTGTCAGATACAATATACAATTTTAGGCTTTTGCTTTAGTCGGGGGTATTAAAAATATTTGATAATGAATCATTTTCCAGTACGTATCTTTGTATCTAAAATGTTATATTAAAGTGATTGTCAACAATAAAAAAAACTCAGAAATAAACAATAAAAGTGGTACAATACAACCGCAATACATATTTCAGCGTTTCAAGTGAATCCCATAAATGGTGAATGCGCCGGGCTATTTCAAAAGATCACAAGATGTATTTGTCGATTTCAGGGCCATTGTCTTTAAGCCGCTTGAAAATAGAGAAAGGCGAGATTTAAAACTATATTTGGCGTTTCTCTTATTTTAGAACATATTCTTGGTCCAATTCGAATAGACAATAAACACAATACACACAATAAAATTGTTTGTGACAAATGACAAGAAAACAACACAGTAGGAGTAGGTATAGGTAAAGAAGAACCGCATTTCTTTATTTTTAATGTTTTGTACAGTTTTCCTGATATGTTGCCTTTATTCAACCCAATTCTACATCGGCAACTGGTCCTTCTTGTGTTTGACTATGTCGCTCCTGCTCCGTTTTATGTCTTGTCAGGCATACTCTCTATGTTTCTCTATATTCATATTAAAAAAAAAAAAAAAAAAACTTGTAATAAACACCTAAAACTGTAGTTTAAAAAAACATCCAGGATGTTTTGACCTAAATGTATGAACAATGTCTAAAACCGTGTAGCAGTTTCAAGTGTTCTTTGTCTCTAGTAGTGAGAAAATGCCAAAGAGTAGACTGAAATAAAAAGCAAATCTGTTGGTGATATCATTAACAGCAATACTTATTTAATTCTTATACATGCAGTTGAAATAAAAAAATAAATTTCTGTGTAATTTAGGTATAAAAATATTTCATTGTATAATTTATAATCCATGTTCAGAAGTTTCATCATATCCCTAATAACTAATGTTCCTTATTAGAGCTTTTTTGCTTCTATTTATTTATTGAAATTATGTGTTCGTTGACATTATGGTAAAAGCATCCTCAATTATTAAGGAGTTTCTAGCAGACGTATTAAAATAGCATACCAATGTGGTTGCATTATCTATTTATGTGTTTAAAGTGCATTACTTGAAAAGTGTAACTATCTAATACTGAAGAAAATTGCCGCATTTAATACAGGCCCGGTTTGGAAAATACTATTTTCACCATGTAAATTTAATAAACCATAAATTACTTATTTTAAATATTTTGTACTTTCTAATATGTACTCAGTTATGGCATCAATTTAAAAATTGTTAATAATAGTACTTGTTTGTATAAGTTCGGTAACTCTATATTCACATTACGAGTTAAGATGTTTCAGTAAAAATTTCCACGCCAATACTCTCAAAATAATTACTCTTAAAATAATCATAAATTATTTATTATTATAACGAGTGAGCAAAAAAATTCGTGATCGTAGGAGCCTCTGAATCCAAAATTTTGAGTCAATTCTTGATCGATACGATTGTGTAAAAGGTCATCGAGTTGTCAAATCCGATTTGAAATAAAAATTTGTTCTTTTGCAAAAGTCCACTGGAGTGAGACCCGTACAACCTTATTTTCCCAATGCAACAAAAGTAAACGGGATTTGGAAATATTCTATTCCGGATATCTGGGAAGAATTTCGAGCTGAATATCGTGATATTGTTATAAGCTGCAGTAATTTCTGCAACGTTTTAAATCGCTACTGAAAGTGTTAATTGAAAAGAAGGTGGTCGATAGTCGTAGATATTTCAAGCAGGATGAGGCTACAGTGCACAAAACAAGAGCTTTCATCAACATATTAAGAGAAATTTTTTATAACCGAATTATTAGCAGAATATTAAAGCATTGCCCCTAAAACCAGGCAACCATAATCCGCCATGACCCCGTTCTATTCTCACTCAAATGTTCTACATAATCGGCGACTGCAAAGACAAAGGTTTGGAAATTATAAAACGTTGCGACAAAGTCTGTCTGGAGGCCTACACGTCGATCCTAACGTGTGGAACCGAAGCGCTCATAAGTTCCAATATTTCAAATTCAGTTATTGTAATGACTCTTGGAAAGCAATGAGGACTTACTTCTACGGCCGCAAACTAATGGTAGCAGACCGGAACTTGGTAGAACAAGGAACTGACGACGTCCTTTCAGGGACTGAAACTACAGACGTTGCCTTGCTGGTGGTTAGAGACCCGGGCCACGACCCACACGGACCTGGTGCTGGGGGCAATAGAGCGTAGGGTTGACACGAGGGTGGTCCACAATGGTTCTATTTTGAATGCTGTGGATTGCAGTTTTTTTAAGGAGACTCTCAATTCCCTACTGGATAAGGGTTGGAAACCAGACAGTTTTTATGAGAGGATTGTTTCTAATTATAGGAATAACTTGCACACCTTGTGTTTGTAGGGTAGGTCTATTCAGTATTGTGACAGAGTATGTACTGGAGGGAAATGTTGCAGATATAAAGGTCAAGCAGCCCACATTAGAGAGTTTAGCAAAGAAGAAGAAGGAGTACATGCCACCTAAATTCATATCTGTGACCGAGGCTTCGCAGCAACTGCTGGAGATACTGAAGAACAAGGGACAGGATGATTTAGGTTGATGTCAAAAGGGTGTAAAAATGACTCTTATTGGATTTGTAGTGACTGAAAACACCCTTTGCATTGGGCTTGCTAGAGAAGAAGATTCTGTCTTGCAGCCTCCAGGAGATGTCGCAGGTGGCTTGGGGGGGGACATCTTATATTCTCTCATTATTGCAGGACCTGTATTACATCCTCTTGAACCAGAATATCTTCAGCATTGTAGGGGGGAATAAATTTGAATTAGTCACTTGTTATTTCAACATTATGCAGTTATAACTTTTTTCTCTAAAGCTTCGTTTTCACTGAAGAAAACTTGAGCAACTTTTGTGTTTCTGTTGATTGTTTCCGAAAATGTTTCTAAAAGTTCCCAAATAATTCTGAATTTTCCTCATTGTTTCGGAAACAAATGTTGATTGTTCCTCAATGTTTCTTCAGTGGAAACGGGGCTTGAAAAGGACAACAGTTTTGACGCAGAAATTCAAATTTTTGACAGTCAGAGAAAATAGGTTAAAAGTTTGACAACAAATTAACTGCGATCACGAATTTTGTTGCTCACTCGTTATTTATTAGGCACTAACTACTTACCAGTACAAGAATATAAGAAGAGTTACTGCTGCTTTTGCTAATGATGCACTTCTTGCTGTAGTTAAGGATCACAAAATAGTGATAATCGAGAATGGGTTTGGCCTTGCAGTCTTGGTCTTATGCTCATCACTATCAATTTTCCCGAAAGTTTTTTTCAAAAAACAGGTTTAATTGAAAGAAAAAATTTAATAGATTACATAATATAGTCCAGTAAATCTAGGTTCGATAAGCCCGTTTCCAGGAAAAAATTCCGGAAGTTTTTTTCTCAACGGTTCTATATATTTTTTTGGTCGCTGAATCCGAATTTGAGGTTTGCCCCCTCGCCAGAGGTGAGCTAACTTCAGGAAATGCAAGAAACTTCAAAAATTTCGGACTGTCTCCAGTTTTTTGCTTATAACTCGGAAACGAGGCGTTCTAGCTAAAAGACTACTATATACAAAATTAAAGTAGATAAAATTTCCTACCAGAATATTATATTAGATTTGTTTCTCTCTTTAACGGGACGGTTGCTAGAGCGTTCTGAATATATACCACTTTTTCGTTTTGTCAGTTAGTCGACGAAAGGAAACTTTCCTTCAGTTGAATATTTACGTGCATAACATGTCTCAAAAATGCTTCATTTGTAAAGGATCCTTGTTTAGATGGATCAGAGAGGACTGTATTAAACAAAATTCGTTGCAGTCTTTCATTGAGGTTAATAAAAGAGGTAACGATGGAAACCAAGTTTTATTCAAATGGAGCACAGAACTTAAGGTCCACGAAAAATGTATAAAGCAGTACACCAAACAAAAGTCGATTGCTGCTTATATTAAGAGGAGTAAAAAAGATGGTACTGCGCCTTTATTACGTTCAAATACCATTCAGTTTTCATTCAGAACGCATTGCTTTTTGTGTGGCGAGGAAGTTCCCCGAGATATGGAACCAAACAAATGAAAAAGGCAACAAAGAAATGTAATCCTGTTTTCCACATTTTCCACAAAGAGCAAAAAAGTGGTCTATATTCAGAGCGCTCTATCGGCCGTCCCATTAACGATAGAAACAAACATAATACCACATTCTTCTCGGAAATTTTGTCTGCTTTAATTTTGTTTATAGTGGTATTTTCGTAAAAACGCCTCGTTTTCGAGTTATAAGCAAAAACTGGAAATTGTCCGAAATTTTTGAAGTTTCTTGCATTTCCTGAAGTTAGCTCACCTCTGGCCAGGGGGCAAACCACAAATTCGGATCCAGCGACCCAAAAAACATATAGAACCGTTGAGAAAAAAATTTCCGGATTTTTTTCCTGGGAAAAAACTAGATTTACTGGACTAATAATATATGCGTGATCTTCATTCTGTATTAATTCGTGAAGAAAAAGATTTATTCACGAAAATCAACACGACCCGACCCTGCAAAACCAGGACCAACACCAAGACCTTACTGCAAGGACAACGCTAAGACTACTATACGGTTTATACTTGGCTTAGTTTTGCTTATCATTAATGTCACGAAAGCTTCATAAGAAAGTTACAGATCAAAACTAAGGACTACTTCACAATGTTAAACAAGAAAAAATTAACCTTAATGGACTTAAATCAGTTCAAGTAAGTTTCACTAATAAAAAGACAACAGAAACATTTCCACTAGACATTCCACAGGCACATCAAGTCCATATTAAGAAAAAATCTAGAAGTAGACTTATATTATAATAAATAGTGTTATAATCAATTTTTCAAATAAAAATTAATGTAATGCAACATTGGGGTCGAGTAAGGATTAATCTAAACACTTTAAAATAAAACATTACGTAACATAGTGAATGCTTCGTTCGTAAGACAGGTGTACATAGAAATCTCCGGATACCAAACGTGAAGACCAAAAAGTTCACTGACCTCCATGTAAATGCAGAAAATCACTTCAGCTGCTAGACAGCCCCAAGTAAACATACTGAAGACAACCAAGCTGCTTCTTGACATTGTGTAGAGCAAAAAAAGAGTACAACTAAAAGACAGGTTATACAGGTTATACATAAAAATCGGCCATTCATATTTGTGTACCATTTCTATAATATTATGTATATTCAAATCGCCGCAAAATCAGCAGCCATTGTCAAGCCAATTTCGATGCCTCTTAGATGTCCCCCTGATTTCAAATAATAATTTGTCCCTCTGGACCATGACGCTTCAGGTCTGCCGTCAGCTGCCGTCGCCGCACTTCCAACACCGGACGCCGCTGCGGCGGACGTCCAACCTACATTTCTTAATCTCGACGCCTCAGCCCAGAGGCCAGTCGCCGTCAGACCACCCCAGATGGCTGAGACCTCTTTTGCTGACGTCCACGCATTCCTGACGCCTGATCTGGTCCCATGGGCTGACGTCTACAATTTTTCCACTCCTCAAGACGCCTCAACAGAGCACCGGTGGCCTGAACGATGGCCACCTCTTTGTCACGAACCATGACCAGTCCGCCACCAGGATTTGAGGTGATCGCGAAGCCTCAACCGAGACCGATGCTCAGACCTCCATCACCAAGCCGATGACACCAGCACCAATCTTATCGACGACGCCGAGGTCTCTTGTATACTACGGTAGACACCAGCCTTGCTTGAAGAGACTTCCGACACCACCGCCGAGACATTCGACACCCCAAGCAACCCCAACCCCGTTGACCCTAAAATATTACCGTTAAAAAGAAAAGCCCTTCACACTGAGGCCGTTGGCCTAAGGTGTACAAAGACCACTTCCAGACATGCCCCTCTTCTCGATAATACATGGCGCCCAACGTAGGGCCCAACTTCGAACAGAACGCTTGGAGCCACAGCCAGGAGTTCTCACCACCGCAACAACAGAGGGTATCGCCAACAGGAGGACCATTTATTGTTCGGGGCGTACTACAAGGCTTTCTATCTCAAATACGTCAATTACGATAGGGAGTATTACGAAGCAATCGAAGCCGAGTACACACGAGATCCTTTTGGTTATGCACACGTCATTGACGATCTTCCAAGCGATCATCTCCGCCTTACATACACTTTCAGTGACGCCATACAGCAACATCATGGCACCCGAGGACCCCTACGACAACAAAGTGACCAGTCCGACACGGTACTATGTCTTCTCGGTAATAGTAACAGCACAATGATGTTTAGCTTCCACAATCACGATTTACAATTCTGTGAAAAACTCATCTCATGAACCTTTATTCGGACATTATAGAGTAGAACTGAAAAGTCTCGTGTCCGCTACTCTAGATATCAAGATGACATCTTGCAAACATTTTGCTTCCTGTACCTTGTAGAGGTATTAGAAGTTACAATAAAAGTTGTAAAGCACACAATTCTCTCAGGTTTGGTTAAGTGCATTTTGTACTGTAGTGAACGCTTGTTCACTATTAAAAACTACAATAATTGTGGCACGAACTAAATGTTTAAATTCGTGTTGACAGTTTTACAAATTAAAATTATTATTATTGTAACTATAGTAATGTAGTTAACTAGATTTACTACAGTACCATTATTGTATATTCTCACAACTACTATAATATGAGTTATTCATAAACAATACCTGTCACTTTTGACGATTCATCTCAATGCTCGAAAGTTAATCAGCTCAAAATTTTGCTGTCCCAGTATTTTTCCCAGGTGGTTACACGTTACATAGAGTGTAATTAATCAAAGAACCCTTTGAAAATTAAAAAAATATATGTTTACACCATACGATCATCATGTATTAAAAAAACCTTGGAATAAAACTTTGTATATTTTATATACTATATATTAAATTTATTTTTTTGTTTACAAAAAAGTGCGCCGTTATGTTCGAAGCAAAGTAGAACCCTTTCATATTTTCAAAAACATTTACTAAACATTGGGGTGGAATCTTGACAAACCTCTGTAATTTCATTCTTCAAATCATTCTTGTCATGCAAATGATTTCTAAAAACAGTATACTTTTAATATGACCAAACTGAAAATAATCTAAGGGGGCACAAATCAACTGAGATAAAGCGGTTGCAGGTAATTCATTGTTGCATTTGAAGTATGGCAGATAGCACCATTCTGCTGGAAGTATGCACATTGTAATTCTTCCAGTTTATTTATAAATTGCTCTAAAATAGTCTGCTGATATCGCTGCGAATTTAGAGTTGCTTCAAAAATATGGGACCTATTAGTCGTCGAGGGGACAATGCCACACAAATACCTATTTTGTGAGGATGTAAATCAATTTCTGCAAACCGATGAGGATTTTCAACTCACCATACCCTCATATTTTGGCAATGTACAAAGCCATCCAAATAAATCCATGCTTTATCACTATAAAAAGTAAAATTTAGAATATCAGCATTCATGTTGCTCAAACTATTGACATTTGTTTAAGCTAAAGACAAATTTCCACAAACTCTTGCAAAGCAGTACCTTGAAATAAATTAAGAATATATGTAGCTGTAATTTTACAGTTTTTAATTTGAATTAATTTTAATTTGAATGCCTGCAAGTCTTTGAAAATGAACACCAATGTAACCAAAAATAGTAATATATTAATTAAGCCTCATAATTTCCACAAAATATGCGAAATGTGTTCCTTTTTTCCAATACCGCCTCGTTCCGTTGCACTGAGTTTTCTGGCGTTTGTCCGCATACCGACTCCGGGTTTCCAGTTCGGGAGGGGCTTCGTGGTGGGGATCCTCCCCTCCCATCTTAAATAGTTTCAGTTAGGAATAATTTACGCAATATATTGTGATTGCTTGCATGTGAGTTGGGAAAAATGCGTGGTGCGTGCACACAGTCGCCGTTAAAAGTCCGGTGCGGTCCGGGCTGATCCGGGATCGTTAGTAATGTAGTCCGGTGAATGCCTTCGTAGGCATAATTCAGGTGCCGATATGACGCTGTTCGGTTAATGGAATGTTGGCGGGCGTTGTTTCGGCTCGTTATCGTGCTCATGCTGTTTTGTTAGATATCGCATCGTTCCTGCTGTAACCGGAACTTTGTTCACTATCGACAACATAGATACCTGTTTTAACTGTACGTCCACCGGAACAACTCTTCGATGGACTCGATATCAACACCCTCTACGAGAAGTTTTACACGAAGAACGACCTGATGTTGTCGAACAATGAAAACATTAAAACGCCCTCTTGAAAGCCCCTCCTTCGCCGCTTCGTCACGGGAAATACCTAGTAAGGTACAACATATTGAAAATTGATTCACTTATTGAAGTCCCCATCTTATTAGGTTATAGCAGTGTCTCCACAAAGCTTACTCAGTAATTTCTTAATGGAGAATCAAATGTTTGCAATTAACCTAAATTTTAGTTACTGCCAGCCGCAGCTAACGCAGAAACCTCTTCGACATTTAAATTATAAACCAGTCGATAAGAGCTCAAGCTGATACGGGTATATAAATAAAATATATCAAAATATTATTTGGGTATAATGTCATTACTCTGAACACTTATTATTCAGCATAATAATTTAATTTCTGGCAACATGGCACCAACTTTACTTAATATATATCAACCTACACCAAAGAACACAATACGTTATTAAAATAATATAATGTGACGTCCGAAATGATTTTAAAACTTTCCTGAAACTTTCAACCACTTGCAACAGCGTTTTGTGTTTATCACAAAACTTAGGGTGGCAACACGTTCAGAGCAAATTCGCTATACCACAGCATCACCTGAAGCTTGTTAATGCTCCTTTAAGCTTGCGGCTGTATAATTAACACTTGATAATGACATCATAATCACCGATACCATTATAACAGAAACCCCGTGGTTTGACTTATAACAAGCGATGCGTTGGTGGCAAATGAAAGGTGAATAAACTCTATTCGTTTTGTTTGTTCCGCAAATCTCTGCCAAATTGAAACTCTGATTGATCGTTTGGTCATTTTCATATCTCATTGTGACGGCACTATTATGAAATATCGATTTGCTCAGATTTGAGTATCGTGTCGATGGCTGTGTATTTTTTATTATTGTATATTCAAAATAATTTGCAGAATATTTATGAAATGCAAATGTTTACCTATAAGCCCAAACGCAATTTTGTCGTTATTACATTTTACTAGTATGGTCTAATTTATTTTATTTTAAACTCAACATTTTTGCTTAATGTAAATACAGTAAATAAATCAGTCACAATCATAGTTACCGCAAAATAATTCCTAAAAATAAACAGTCAAAATGGTTTACCTAATCGTAGCTACTCAGTAATAGTAGATAATAGAAAAGCTACTTTTCTCCGAATTAAACGCCGCAAATCTGTCAATTTTTTGATTTGACTGACCACCAGCGGCGCATAAAGTAATTCCAAGGTTACTTTATGCTCCGCCAGCTGACTTTATACGCAGCCAGACGATTTTATGCGCCACTTTGTGTGTCATGGCAGTTAAATGGCCATTTGTTGTTACCCACTGACGTATACAATGTCACGTTTTTCTGACGTTTGAAGAAAAAATATTTATCCAACACCTGCTTATTATGAAGTCATAATAACGCCGATTTTGAGTGCATTATGAGGTCTATAAGACACATGTGACTTATAAACCCATAATTCAACGGTTTTTATAATTAAACAGAGAATTGAACAGTTTATTGAACATCAAACATAATACATAAAATTAGAATTATATTAAACAGGAATCTCAGATGAAATCATTTGTTGAGGTTTACGTTAACATTTATATTAAAAGATATAACGTTATTTGTTGCATCTTTTGTCACTTCAATGTTGTTTCCAAATTCAATCGGTTTTTTCTTAACAATATCCGCATCAAAATTGCCTTCTGTTCCCGAATTTTCATCCAAGATCTTTTTAGCAATGTCCATTTTGCTCAAAATTGACTCTTCGACGTAGGCTTGTGCCACGGTTGTCGACTTCCATCGCCCATGCCGTTGGACCATACCAAGATCGCCTCCAGCGTTAGACAGTAAAGTTGCTGATGTGCGTCTCATACTGTGTCCTGTGTACGATTCTGGTTCCGGTAATTTAAAAAACTCAGCTACTACTGATGGTATTTTTGATAGACTATTTATTCCCACTGCCTGTACTGTGCATTTCTCATTTCTATAGAACAAAAACAGCCTTTTGTGAGAAGTATTCTTAGGTCGCAGAAACATATATTTTCTACAAATATCCAGCACATTAACAGAAAATCCTTCTTCCACAATCGTAAAGCTCCGTGAAATATAAGTTTTTGTATCTGGTACGTTGTCGATTGACATTTTCCATAATTCATTACATCGACAGCCACCGGAGACACCCAAAATTAATGCAACCTGCAATGTAAAAAAATAAATTTCATTCTCAAATAACAAAAACGACCTACTTTCATCATCAAATATTTTTTATTGGGTGCTTCCACTAGAAACTGTTGGATATGCTCTCTTTCAAGCACTTTTGCTTTCCTCGGCTTGTAAGTTTTTGATTCGTTCTTCAAAAAAGCGATTAATCTGCCATATCGTGAAATATCCGTATTTTCGTGAAGTCTTAATGTCGATCTTAACATGCTATATTTCGTCCACATTGAAGAGGGTGCAACTCTTTTTTTGGCGTTAAAGAAGTAACCCAACAGCACGTCTTCATTTAATTCCTTGTACTAAGCATCTCTGGATTTCTTCGGTAACAAACTCGATGTGGCTTCTTCAACATCCTTCGCAACTTTTTCAGGAAGAGAACTTTTTCTTTCCATTTCTATCAATATAACGAGTGCAGAAGCAATTTTTTTAAATGATAATTTTTTTGTAAACAAACAATTTCTAATAGCAACCACAATCATGGCAACCAGTTCATAAACTACCAGCTTTCAACGCTATAAAATGTTTGGGTTTTGATGAATGTTCAAGAACTGTTGCCGAAGGGGGTCAACACAACAATCCAACGATAAACCTATGTATTAAACACGTGTATTAACAGCAAATATGTCACTCAAGACAAATTAGCCACTCGAGCAAGCTCTCGTGGCTAAACATTTCTTTCGTGACTTATTTGCCTTATAAGACACTAGTTTAATAAATAGCTATTTTAATCATTTTCAGCACCTCACAAAAATTGTGACAATATAATTTTAATATCTATAAACATATTGTTATATCGATTGTAAACAACGATCGAAAAACTTCAGGTACAATGATGTAAAAGATAAAAACACGAATTACAATCGGACAACATTGTTCTGGAAAAAATTAATCGACATTTTGATTTTCGGAAGACAATCTGCTCTGGTAAATGATATACCGCTCTTCATTTGCAGAGTTATTTTGCAACATTAACATTTTAAAGTGGTTCAGTTTCTCAGTTTTCTCAGTTTCCCAGTTTCACTGACAGTTTCTCATTTTTAATCTCTTGTAAAATTAGGGCTGAAGATGGGAGCAGTTTTCTCCCGAAGCATGTTCCTGTTGTAATTTACGTTTATTAAAGTTTGTGGAGCTGACTTGAATATATTTAAATTTTATTTTCGCAAAACACTCAAATTCTCAGTTTCCCAGTATCCCAGTATCTAAGTTTGTCAATTTTTAAAATTTTTAGCCTATTTCTCATTTCCTTAAATTCTCAGTTTTCTAAATTTGTCAGTTTTGCAGTTTCTCATTTTCATAATTTTTCTGTTTCTTGGTGCTTCTAATTCTATTTCTAAATTTCTGTTTCTAGATTTCTAGATTTATCAATTTCTCAATTTTTCAAAACATTTCCTTTTCTCAACTTGATTTTTGTATTTTTCAGTTCCTTAAATCTCAAGTTCTCAGTTTCTGTTGTCCAGTTTCTCAGTTGTGCAAAAACTTTATTCCAGACAAGATGTCCATACTGGAACATAATACAGTGCTTAACAAAAATTAAATAAATGTATTCCAAATAAACCAAATTAAATTAATGTAAGCAGTGCAGGATAAAGATAGCAAAAGAAATTAAATTAAATTAAACAGAAAATTTTTCACTTTATTGTTTTTTTCTTAATTTCGTGCAGTTACTCAGTTTTGCAGTGGTCTCAATTTTCTGTTGCCTCCCAAATTCTCAGTTTCTTGATTTCCCATTTTCCAGTATCTCAGTTTTTCAGTTTCAGTTTCTCAGTTCCTTAAATTTTCAAATTCTGTTTCCCAGTTTCTCAATTGTGCATAATAAAGCATTACATTGCTGTTATTCTGGCTGTGCAGTTTTAAAGGGTCAATACATACCTCAAAAAATCACATAACAATGCAAACCAACGAACCACGAACCAACGGTTGCATGAAACATAAAAAGAAAATATTGTGCTTTCAGATGTAGTTTTTGTAAAAATTGTTTTCGAAATTTGCTGTTGTGAAGATTTGAGCCTATCTGAAGGATTCACATATGCCGCACAAAATTATGACTGCATGTCCTAGTAAATTCTCGTACTAATAATAATAGTGTAATCCAACTTTTTGTTTTTATTAATTTTTGCTAATCTTTTTCCCTTCTCAGACAGCTTTTAAATCTTCTTGAATCCAGGCATTTGCTACACCGTTGCCTGTAATATGACGTAAAATTCAGAATGCTGTGTTACATATGCGCATATTTACGTGTACGCTGAGACCTACCGAACTTATTTATTCACTGCCTGGTTTTCATTCAAATGCAAATTTTCAATAACATTGTTACTATTCCTTTTTAAAAACTCTTGGCTTTAGTCTTCTATGCATTGAACCAATACACGTGCTTTAGCAATTGGTTATTTCCGATTTAATAATAATTTAATTACGTTTATAAATTTTAATATATGTCTTATTAATAATTGTTTATCAATCAATGAACTCGTTAAAAGCAAACTTTAAATCTATTTATTTTAAGAGTGGGTTAAACGCTCTTGGGCACGCTATAGAAATTTTGTTAAAACTAAATCGATAATTGGATTAGTAGTGAACAGAGTGAAAACTTGCCTCATCAATCCACTTAAAAATTGTGCGGTGACTAATGCTTGTTGTTTGCTTTAATTCTCTTCATTTCCAGCAAAACAATTCCATGAAGTTACCTGCATCTAAAATTCAAAGATTTCCCCAAAGCATTCCGGTCCGAAAGGATTGGGAATTTTTCCTCCTCTCGCGGTTTTAGTTAATTTAGAATTAATAAGCTCTTTACAAAATTAGTTTATTAAGAGCGAAACAAGCTTGTTCTAAGTATCCTGTTTCAATTAAACTTGCGATGTAGTTCAGTTTAAAGTGATTGTTATTTGTAACTTTAAATATGTATGATTTTAATGCTTTTGTAGTAAGTTTTCGCGCCTTGTTAAGTTCAGTGAGATAATTGAGTAATTATGTGAGTAATTATCTTTATAAAGATTTCTCGATGACATTATAGAGGATTCTCCAGACTCCAATAAATAGATTGACTACACCCTTCTATTGAAGATTATTTCTTATAATTTTTAAATCTTCTGTTACTTCAGAGTTTAAAAAAACCTATAGAGTGTCATAATGGACACTTTTTTAAGATCATCACTTTGATATACAAAATTATAAGACTTGGTCTGATTCTGAAAATAAAAATTATTAACTTAGAACACCTATCTCTAAAGCAAAATGTTTGTATGAATATGAAGTTGGCGACTAGAAAATATGCAGTGCCTCCAACATCTCGACATTGAATAAATTACACATTCCTTCACTTAATTCGCAGTTGTTGTTCCAGTACGTATTATCATTATTATTATTATTTTGACTTAATAAGCCCCCTATAAAATTAGTTCATCAGGTAGGAAAAGGTCTCGACCTAAGCGTCCTCATTTCAATCAAACTCGAAAATAATGACGGCGTCAAACTTTTAATGGCATCTCGACTTAAATTTTTAACAAAGTAAAACTTTGACACAATAATCCTCTGCAAAAAACCACGAAATGAGCAGTCCGTCACGATGCGCGTTTATTATCAATTATGCGACAATGCGCTCGAAAAACGGCCTTAGTTACCGTTTATTATCAATATCGGCCAGTCGTCGATCACACTAGAGAGATTGTAAAAGAGCAATTCCACCCCCACCCTTAGTCTTCTCCTAACCCCCCACTGGGCGGGTGGTGGTGTATGATATGATTATGATCCGAGGTTGCTTGGTAACGCGCAGCATCCATCCCCTCTACCCGATATATAAACTGAGGGTGGATTGACGCGCACCACTTCGCGGAAGCTTGTCGCGTTTGGTGCGTCGCAGTCGGCTCGGACCGAAACGTCATTCCAATTTTTTCCAAAGCCCTTGTGATTTTTCAGTTTTAATGGTTCGTTTCACGGTTAGTTTGCGTTCCCGCAAAGGTTTTCAGCGGTGCCCGTCAGACTTCAGAGATGTCAGCTGGCTGAAAACGAGACGAGTCTGCGCCAAACGGTGAGTGTCTCTCTCTAATCTCATCAGCGATCGGTTGAACAGTGCACGCATAAATCCATTTTCGGAAATTCGCTAAACACAAAAATTATAATTATTGCCTTTGATGCAAAAATAACTACCGAAACGCGGGATTGAGTTGAGCTTTTCTGCTGTAATGCGCGGAAAACCTCCCCAAGAATGCCAAAAAGTAAACAAACGTCAATATGGTTTCGTTAATAAAAGACCCGACATTGCAGCGCGGAATCATAAAGCAGACTTTTCATATTTATGGGTAATACGGAGAGATATGGATATCATCGATAAAAAGTCCGGAACTAATACCCTTTCAATGTTTCAGACGTTGAGGATAGCGAAACTCTGAAAATGTTGCTGTGTGAAAATTTTAAATCTGAAATATCTTAGCATCACTTAGATACTCTATATGAAGAAAAGTGACAGGTTGAGTTTTAGATAAAATATATACACATTCAATTTCCTTGTTTAGATTATTGTAGTAAATATAAAGGATGTCACACAAACGGTTAGCTTCCTGTAAATGTGAGTTACCATTAAGACCAAAATTGAACAATAACGGAATAAAATGAAATTTTGCTCTCATTTATGGCAACCCTAAAGTGTTTAAAGATTCTTCATGTTGAAGGAAGCTAACCTTATGCGAGACAGGTACAATTAATTAATTTGTTAAAACTACAACACTGCAACTTGTGTTACATGAAGATATGTAAGTCTGAATATTTTCCAACACGCCCCATAAAAGACTCAAAGCACTCTTTAGGAATAATTTTTTGTGCTAGTAGACAGTGTTGAGAACAGGATGCAGGTAACTACTTTTAATCAGTTTTTCCCTAAAACACCAAAAACAATTTTATTATAACTGCCAACGCACGTTTCGCCAACAATGTTGGCATCATCAGGGCGATGAGTAAACTAGTTTACAGTTTAAACTAGTTTAGTAAAATAGTTTACTCATCGCCCTGATGATGCCAACATTGTTGGCGAAACGTGCGTTGGCAGTTATAATAAAATTGTTTTTGGTGTTTTAGGGAAAAACTGATTAAAAGTAGTTATCTACCACCAAAAGTGATCCAGACAATTGTTTTGTTTTTGAGGATGCAGGTACGATATATTTTATTCTTTAAACAAAGAGATTATTTTGGCAAAAGGACTCATTGAAATAAAGCACTTTATGTAGGAATGTAACTCATATCAGACCTTAAAATATTTAAATTTACTCATTTAAACTTTCACTTTGAAGCTTTTTTAACTTTGGTAGATTTTGCTTGAACTTTGAAACATTTTTTTTAAATAAACCTAGTTGCCGGTGCTGTCAGCCAATAAAGCAACCGCCTAACCTGGGTGGTTTTAGTAGTTATTGATTCAACGATAATTTGTTTAACATACATGCCGAAATTCTGCCTATACTCCATATTAACTAATTAAAAGAGATCCAACACCACAAATACAATGATTTTAAAATAAAGCGTCGGAAGGAAGTTGTGAAAATATATAGTTTTTGAAGCTGAATTCGGTCACACTAAATTGCATAAAATGAAATAAATGCAGCTCCACCACAATAATTAATAAATATATTGCCTATTTACAATAAAAAGTCAATATGCAATAGTTTTAAATGTTTATAAAATCTTAATACATTTTTCAATAAAATCAAGGAAGACACTATCACTAATTTGTTTTCTCTTTTTCAACCACCATTCCTGTCGGTTCTTGATCACACCGAAATTAATTTACATTTCTATTTTGTAAATTGGTTTGAACCGCTTATCTCAACCGGATTTACAGCTCGAGCTTTGCGCTTTCGAGCTCTCTTGAATTAAAAATCACAAACAGAACTTTTTAAAGATCAGCCACCAGTGGAAAACCAGACGGTAGTTATTCGAAAGGTCTTTAGTGCCGCTGGATGAAATTTATTTCGCCGCATATACAGAGTTAATGGTGTGCCCATTGTGATTCGGCTATTTATGCTCCTTTTCTCACTTTTATTCGAATTACCTGACGCGAATATCAGGGCTGCGATCCTGGAGTTCGCGCGAGTTAGTTACGTGTGAGAGATTTCATACGGAATGTGAAGAATTTCAGAAACTGTGAAGGTGTCAAGGTGCATCAACATTTTTTGGATTCAAACTGAGCTTCAAAATATTATGCACATTTTATACATATTTTTTGAACACTGTTACCTAGTCTAGTAATCTACTAGCAGAGTCTATATAAACACATCAAAATAATCAAATAAGGAAGGTGTAAAGACACTTAGTCGAATTAACCTGTTCGCAAATTACTTCCTCTGGCGAATTTACTTAATCTAATTAATGAAGATTGCGCCCAAGGAAAATCAGGTCTAATTGCAGAAATTTTTTGATACTTTTCAGTTGGCAGGATACAATTTGCGGTGGAATGTCGAAGCGGGAGTGTGTTGCCAAGCAAAAGAAGCAAAGTCATAAATAACCATTAACTTCCCGTTTCACTAAGGGAGATTAAATCTAAAAACAAAAAATTTTATTTCTACAAGGTAGTAAGCGAGATAAATTGTTATAAAAATCAACACTCCACCCTCAAACAACCAGAAAGTTCTACTACTTTGTGCGGGATACCAGCAGACAAAATTTTATTGCTTTTTCACTCAATTAATTCGGAATTATAGCACAGAGTCATAAGCAGGATACACAAGTCGTAAATCACGATTAACCTGCAACTTTAGTACAAAAGATTCACTGTAAGCAAATTTTAAGTATAAGCTGCAGAAAAATGGATCATTATCTTGTTGTGGTATAATTGAATGTGTGAGCATCAAAATAATCCGAATTAATTGGATCATTTTTGAATAAAAGTGTGCATGTGTTAGGTATTGCAAATATCGAAAAGAATAACCACGATATTAACTTTTTACACGCTGGTCTGAAGCCCCTGTCAACATTAGTAAGATATTAATAATAAACAATCGCTGTCTGTGAAACGTTGTTTTGCATCTTTTAAAAGAAGATGATAGAGTTATTTGTTGGAGCTAAAAATACAAACTATCGTATCTCAACTGCGGTTGAGAATTATTCAAAGTGATAAGTATAAATTGTTTTTCACTTTTGTTTCATCCAACAGTGACAAAGCTATTGCATTTCTACATTGTACGAAACAAGGAAACATCTCCGCTCTTAGGGTCAACAGACCAAGACTATCTGATTGCAGAATAGAGTCATGTCCTTTATCGTAAGCGACGTATTGAATGCTTGAGATAAAGATAGAAAGTCGGACGTCCGAATAACAGATTGTTATTACATATTTCTCTTTAGTTTAGTTAGCTGACTAGCTACTAGTGTTGTTGTCATGTCAATAAAAGAACTCCAAACTAATAGTAATTGTAATTTAAGTTTTGAGAAACGGTTGGATGCCTTTTACTGTTTCGTGTGTTTGATTTTGTCAAATCCAAGTGATTTGCTATGGTGTAAGAAAAAAAAACAATCCTTATCGGCAGCAGTTAATGCCATAATGTGCCATAAGAATAAGCAACATTTCTACAGTTAATTTCATTGTACATTTTTTAACTAGCTATAGATTTTACCCTTAATCTTTATTACATAATCAGACCAAAAAAGGTTACATAATTAACTTGTAACTCCGGAAAATTATTTTACATGTGGTCTTTGAGGACAGACCCTGTAGAACATCCCGTACCGTAGTTTAAACATTTTAATGGTCTTCCCCGACGACAGGTTTTTGTTATGATATAATGTTTCTTGTTCAACAACTAGAGACGATTATAAATGAAATAAAAGAGACATTGTTACTTGGATCATTTTTCAAAGGAACATTAATAAAAGTGGTTTCTTACAGCTCGTGATATTTGTTTGCATTATATTCTGCAAAAAATCTGTGGATTAGAATAAAATAAAAATTTCCGATGTCCACATCTGAAACAACGAAACATTCCATCAAAAAGAAATAAGAAAACACAGCGCACAAAACTTTCGACTTTAATATAACAACTTTGAGAATATTGTTTGTTGATAAATAACATCCCCGAGTGTGGTGCCAAAAAGAAAAATAGAGGTGTATTCACTTCATTTCTGGAACATTAATAAATGTCGGTCCGTTTGACATTTCCATACTCGGCATTTTTCCCTGCCCTCGAAAGGTCACTTAATAAAGTTCATCTTATAGAAGGTGGCGGCGATGATGGATAAACAAAAGATAATGCGCCAGATGGGGACCTTCTTTGGAGGATTTCCAACATGTGCTGGCTCAACGGTAATCCGGCGATCGCAGAAACCTGCATTACCGACTCTATCATTCATGTATTCACCCCGTACGGGGCTATACCGCAAATTGTCCCTGTCATACGGTATCTCCAGCAATTTGTCATCCACGCGAACTTCCGCAAGTTACCGGTAAACCGTCATACTTCGTGGTAAATAAGCCGTCCCCAAGTACCTGTCTTGACGAAAAAATAATCAAAGAATTTTGTAAACTTGGTAATACTGCAGTGTAAGTTTGCGACGCAACACTCCTTCGCATTTGTTTTACCAGCCAACTTCTCGGCGTATTTGTGAATTGTGAACGCGCTCAAAACAAAATCTGAACGCTTCTTCCGGAATATATCCCTGATTTATTGCGCGTTTTACGTTTTAAATGGGAGGCTTGAAGGAAACGAATAAAACGAATTAATTATAAAGAAGAAAGAAAATCCACCTAAGCAAAGTCACTTCGAGACAAGAATAAACTAATTCTGCAAAATTGAAGGAAAACCAAATTAACCAAATTGGGAGAAGCTGAGACCCTTTAATCCAGCGTTGTCAAACTGACTTTAACTATCCCTTTCGTCTATTTTGCCTATCAACTTAGGACTTAGGAAGGGTACGTCACTGGTTACATACATTTCGCTGGATTTGATCAAAATTTACACATTTATTCCTTTGTGGCACTGAATTTGCATAAAACGTAATTAGAATAATGATTCTCTTGGACAAATATTTGCCTTTATGCCTTCACCTAATTCACTCCAGTTAGTTTTGACAGTCTAGAATAGGAGTTATTTACTTAATCAAGAAATACAAGTGGATTAGTAATTTTTAAAAAGAGATCGCCGGTATATGGGGAAATAATTATTGTGTATGGAAAGACTAAAGAAAAGTAAGAAACAGGTTTTAATTTACAGGTTAAAGGTTTATTGAGATCTAAAAGTTTTTATCATGGTCTTCCTTTACTTTTCCAACACTACATGACCAAATTAACATGATAAAATAGTGTAACATATGGTTCCTCAATCTTCTATCTCCAGTTACCCCTATTGAATTGTAAAAAGAAACTGTGTACCCCTTGATCGAGAGAAAATAAAACAAATAAGTGGATGTACCCGAAATGCCTCCAATCATCTTTCTTGCATTCCTTACAATTTATTTGTTTTCACAAATTACTCCAATTTTGAACGACAGTTAAGACTGTGCAAAATGGGGCGTCAACAATAAATTATTATTATTTAAAACTGTTTTCACAGTTCTTTACAACAACGCGCTCAGTACTGATTGACGCATCAGATTTACATTAATACTGAGCGCCGATAGCGTCGTTAAAGCAATAGGAAACAAGTAAAGTTTTTTAAATGGCCTATGCGCCTTTATAATAAAATGTCTCGAAAAAATGGTGACTGAAGCAGCGCATCCACCATTTTTTAAAATTATTTTAAATTTGTTTACAACGCAATCCGCTCTATATTAGGGTGGATGGTGATTCAATTTTATACACAATTATTCTATAAATGACTTAATATATATGATCCAACTCTTATAAGTATAACGTGGAACTCCTTAAAGCGTAGAAATTGCTAAGGTCTGTTTGGTTTATATTGTTTTCTTTTGCTCTCTCTTGTTATCATTATGTTTTTTATGAGTAGTCGAATTAAATCCATTCGTTCTTAAAAAAAAATCATCTAATCAAGGCCCTACATAAAATTCGAAATCCTTTGATTTCAATTTGCCTCTATAATAAAAGGGGTTTTACTTGAAGATACAATTTAACCCTGGAATTGTGGTGAAAAGTACTGAGCTCTAATGCTTAAAATTTTAAAATTTGAGACATGGCGAACTTTATTTCCAGTTTTTTAAAGGAAAAAAATAGTCAATAAATGGTTGTCATTTCTCATCCATTTAGTCACTCGATGTGTATAGTGGACAGGGCGTTTCTTGTATTTCACAGTTGTTCTTTGTGACAAAAAATCATTTCGTTTATGGCACCACATATGAATGCGGTGGGCGGGTGGGCCGCCGCATCCACAACTGACTGATTGACTAAAAGGGTATTGGAATCACAACCATTTTTTGACTTAAAAAATTTGAAATTAGATTGAACACGAGAGTGAGTTCAGTTTTTAAAGGAAACAAATAGTCAATAAATGGTTGTCATTTCTCATCCATTTAGTCACTCGATGTCTATAGTGATGGACAGGGCTTTCTGTCAAGGAATATCAAATATTATATGGGAAGATTTACTAAATATCCATCAAGGGCAGTTCAGTCAACAGTCAAGAGGTCTTCACGCAATGTAATAAAATTGACGAAAAGTGAACAAAGTTGACGGTTATAAGCGAAATAATTTCAATAGTAATAGTAGATAACTAAGAGCTAATGATCGTCTTTTATAAAAGGGTGCTTTGTTAACTTCAATAGAGAAGTACAGATTCTAGAAAAAAATCGTTCTGACTATTATTATTAGCATACAAATTACAAAATTTTATTGTAGTAAGGCTAATCGTTTACTGCAAAATATACAGGGTGTCATGGAAATACCTACAATAACAGCGCAAGTAGGCCAAATTATTAAAGTTTGGCCAAGCTGCTTAGAACCACCCAACAACCGCTTGTCAATGTCAATGTCAAAAAAACTGCGGTCAAATTTTTGTAACAAAATAACGAAAATTGAACAAAGAAAAAGTACATATTTACACATCACTTCTCAGACGAAATGTAGGGGTGCACCGTCATGCAAATACTACATACATTGTTTTAACACATTCAGGTTCATTAAAATTTGGTATATTAAAACCACCCGGTTTGTTTATGGGTATAATCTCCGGACTTTAACATCTTTAGATTAACATTAAGGAGGTACAATAGATTTGAGAACACTATAGCAAATTGCGTTATAATAACAATGTCATCATGAGACAACCGACAAACACTAGAAAAACTATTTTGATAATAATAGCTGATGCTCAATGATATAGATTTTAATTTGAGAGTTTGTATTGGTTGCGTTAATTTAGTTTAAATTATTAGTTGAAATGATACTGATGTATTTATTGATTGAATGGATTGAGTAGTTCTGACACCCATTAACTAGGAGATTGTAAATCGGCATAGCATGGACTAGACATATCACTCACATATCATGTATCACCCCAAATTGGAGCGAAAAAGACACTCTTTACTCTGTTATTTATTTTCTAAAAACCATATTTAATAGTATTTTACACTACGAGTGCCGAAAATAACGAATAGCATAACACGGGCAAAACTAATGCGGCTCGACGGCGTATGTTATGTTATGTAGTAGCTCGAGTTATGCTATTCGTCTATCGCAAGAGTTAGATGTACATCATTTTTTGTGCTGCCTTCTCTGAAATTAAGTTTTTATTAATAAGCAATTATTAGGAGAATTCTATTAAAAATATTGGGGCAAAACTGTATTAGCAATCTATCTTATGAACATTGTAAACTGCAGAGTATACAGCGCTATCCTATATAAACGGAAACGCCATTCACATTCTCCCCGAAATATCTCGAAAACGGTTAAACAAAAATATGCATAGGTATAACTAGTAACGTATAACCTGTATAGCATTGTATGCTCTACAACTTTCACTATAACCAATAATGACAAACGAGGAATAGGGAACAAGATACTTACCAAAACAGTAATTGTGCGTGTCAGCTCCGACGCGCGACTAGAGTTTACTCTTTAAGTGCGATGGTCTATAAGCAAAGAGGGGTAAATAAACGCATCTATATTATAACATTGTTTCTGAAGAAAAATATTTAAACTCACGCGAGATGTACAACTCAGAATGCGATAATTTCTCGATATTTCTGAAAATAATTCGGCTTTTAATAGTGGCATTTTTTAATGTCCCGCTTTAAAACCTACGGTGAGACTGTGAAAGACGCGTAATCCGCCGTTCCGTCAATGCGTTACTATTTTGTATTTATGATTATAGCAGGCTTGTTTTTTGTGTAAAAAATATAAAATTTTCATCAGAGGCATCAGAAGAGATGAGTGAATAAGTTTTTTCCTAGATAATGAGTAAGAAACGACAAGAATGCAAAACATGACGCTTTTTGCTAACGCTCGATTTTACTACCTATCAATTTGTCGTATCGGGCTTTAAAAATCTTAAGGAGTAAACTGAAAAAACCCATCTTGAGTAACTGACACAAGATTTTATGAGACTTTTCAGTACTTCTTTATAACGTCAAAACAATAATCAGTGCAAATTTTCACCTTACCCGCTTTCAGTCCGAGGTTTAGCTTTTATTTATTTGTCTAGCTTAATTTAGAAATTGTATTGGATGCACATTATTTAGTTCAAATTATTGATCACCTTTTGAAATGATAGTGGGAACGCCATTCTGGTAGTAGATTTGATCCACCGATCCTTCGCTAGACGGCTATTCAATTCAAATTTAACATCTATGTCTACACTAGCTTCCGACGAGTACTCTACGTGCCAGGGACGGGTATTTCAGGTTCACGCTTGCAAAACTAGTTAGGAAATAACACAAATTGCAGAACGCGCATTTCTAAAAGCAGATATGTACAACGTTTTAGTTTTTTTGGGTTCCTAAAGCAAATTTTACGTTATCAACTGATTAAAGAATATTATTTTAGGACATGTGTCAGTTTAAAATTGCAGAATCTAGATATGTAATTTGAATTTATAATAAATATGTTTATCAAATGAGATTCTGGCTTTGATTTTGGAAGGAGCGGCTGTGTTAAAAATCGTCAATGAAATGGATAGTGTGCAGAGGTCGCGATATCAGATAGTATCACAGAAAGGAGATGTTCCATATTTCATTTATAACTTTTCCTCAACTTTGAAGCGAATGTCGTTCCAAATTTTAATTATTGTCAATATCCACCGCCCCGAAAGCCTTGCCAGAATCAATCGCCCGTCTAGGGATAAGGTGTCTGCAAAAGTCTGCGGGGCGAAGGCGGATGATCATAACGAGTAGTCCAGGATGAGGGGGTGGCGTGGCGTGGCACCTCCGCCCTCCCGTAATCCCGAAAATTGAAAATTCCCCATTCCTCGTCCGGTAAAGTCGACATTCCCGCCGAGCTTAGCGCGCAGCTTAATAACGAGCGACATGCAGTTAAATGTCATTTGTTTAATGTTACGCCGTACGCTGATATTAATACAATGTGACATTTAATTTATGACAACATAAAATCATAAAGAGAGGCGTTTCAGCAAACGCGCACGCCGATTTATGGCAGGCCGACCCACCAGTATCGCGGCGCTTGCCTCGTCCTTCCGGTCTTTCTATCTGATTCTGCGGCCAGGTGATAATCACTTTAATGAGGGTTTTCAAACATTTTCGGGACACCCAGACGGTCACACAATCAACATGCATTTAGTAAATTAGGTTAAACCACAACAAATTGTTATAATAACATGATCTTGTATGAGATGTCGATAGTAAATTAGTCAAAGGTGGCCGTATGACAAGCAGCTTTTCACGCATGACCCCCTTTGACTAATTTAGTTTTTGATCTCTCTGTATCTTTACATACATGATGTCATATATTTTAATTTCTTTAATTCAGTCGTTCACTCTCGAGAATTTTTTGATTTTTCGGTTTCATGGAAGTCCTTCCGATCCGCATTTTTTAGGTTCTTTTTTCTTTGGATTTTTTATTTTTTTTAAACTCTTAGATTCTTTAAATTCGTTGGTATATCTAAGCATTCGTATAGTCTATCTTTGGTCGAATGAACGAAGGTGGATTTCGGATTTATTCTGCTAAGGCTTGTAAGCCAATTGGTTACATTTCGGCCAGTATTTGATATTATAGTTCAACTAGACGTTTTACGACACTTGAAGGGCTATTATCTACCTGAAATGGCCCTTAATATATTTCCATTTTGACAGTATAATAACATCGATCACAAACTAAAGAAACTATTTTAATGACATATTTATTTGGCTTACTCGGAATGCATTGCCGAAAGGAACAATCTCCACGAAACCCTTCCATCATTTTATCAATAGTGCAATACTGACTTGGGGTGTAACAAGCTTAACATCTTTTTTTGAAACATTTCAAAAATTCCGCGACGATCTGACGTGACCATTAACAATAGTGTAGTAGCCCACAAGTCACTCAAATTAGATCAAACAAAGCTTTTATTTCGTCAACATCGGTATCTTTCACATCTCTCTCCCGTGACGAATTAGGACGCACCTTTGGAAGTATTTATTGGTAGAGACAACAATTTTAATTATGTCTAACATTTGTAATGTACAAAGTAAATTCCAAGCTTCATACGGCTTTTTGACTGATAGCTGATAACTGGCGAAAATTTCATTACAAATTTATATAGATTGATTCAGAGGAACGTTTTTCAAAGAGCCCTTCTATGTTTACACCATACGATCACCACGTATTATTGGTTGCCTATATGTTAGAAACCTTGGATTAAACTTTGTAGTTGAGTTCATAAAAGAAACTACTAACATATTCTTTATAAATATACTCAAAGTTTCCTCAGTTATGTTCTGAGCAAAGTCGAACTCGTCTCTCTATAATTACATTCTTCAACTAATTCATAAGCCAGAGGGGAGAGGTCCAGCGACTTTTCATTAATGTTCCCCTGAAAGAATCTCTTTGATTGCTTCTTGAAATGCCACACACAGGATATTTCATTTAATCGGCATCAGTTAGTATTGTGAATATTAAGTGTGCGGTATTAGTCGTAGCTATAACTAATGTCTTATCTTTAAGACTGTGTCATATAAAAAAATAAAATACACATTCGCCCATTCTAATAAAGGTGACTGTAATTTTTTTCGATAAGGGAGATTCAGCTTGTTTTCCCACTATACTTTAGGGCAGTGAATTTTTTCAAACGCCTTTCTTTTTGTCGGGCAGCGTCTGGTGGTCTACCTCCGAGATACTAAATTTAAAAATTCAATAACAACATCTACGAGGGTCAACATGAAGAAAAAGCTTATCCAAGCCACTATAAAAGTTTGTTTCTAGCTTCTATCGATTACATATTAAACCATGTTCCATTATATAAATTTATCGTTGACCTTTTCATACATCCGATATAAAGCCTTGGATTAAAGCTTCTACCGCGGTCTAAAAGTTTGGTTTCACACCCATTTTTTTTTTGCGTTAAATGACAATCTGTTGTTTGTTCATATCTTGTAGAACCTACAATTTTATTGTGCAATAGTTAACAGGGAATGACAAATTTAAAATGAGGATTCATATGGCGACCAGTATCTTGTAGGGTGCGTAATCGATGTGTCCTATAATATATCAACGATTATATTCCATAATGCATAAATATTTTGTACATAAATACATTTTACGTCTACAATAATTGCTAAATTTTGAAATGTAAATATTTCTAGGTATGTTTTTAGATATGAGCACACAAGTTGGTACACACCGACAGTTCGACAAATCAAATTTTACAATTAATTTCTCAGAATCCTTGTTAGCATGCAGACTTGCACTTGGTTCAATTCAGAAGCTGAAATTAACGTGTACATGCACGTATGTATGTAATTAATTTTCCGAACAGTTCGCATAAATTATAGGGCGAACTCGATCAACTAGATGTTTCTTATTCGTTCAACATCAAAAATTATAAGGACATTCTAAATATACTACGGAGTGTGCTAATAACGGCACACAAACTAAACGTATGCACTAAAAAAGAGTATCACAGATTGCAAGGTGCACTCAAAAAGAATAATATAGAGCACTTTACATTAGGATAAAAATAACAGACCCGTCAAAGTAATGGCCAGAGGAATAGATCCCACATGCACCGAATAAGCGATTTGAAACCATTTCAAAGAAAGTAACTTTGCTCTCGAAGATGTCGTTAATATCCAAAAGCGCGGAAAAAAAGATAAGAAGTCACCAAAAAACACCTATGCTAGTCAACCAAAGAGAAGACATAAAAATATATATGACGTAAAACTCATATTGGGACATGATGTAAAAATCGAAGCATTGCGGAAACGATCTATAATACGATGCCACAATGCAAGAAGTGTCAAGGATTCGGGCACACGCAGAATAACTGCTTTAAAGAATTAAAATGCGTCAAATGTGAAAAGCCGAAAAACCACAAAACTAAGTGGGTCAATTGCAATGAAGCTCACGGAATCTATACTCGACAACGACGTACCCGTGAAAAAAATAATTAAAGTCTCAACACTCAACGATAGATAAAGCATTCATTCGTACAAAAAAAACTAGTTTGTTCCATCATTTATTTAAACAGTGTACAATTTATTTACACTTTTTATATTACAATATTTACCTTATCTACACTATTTACAAATTTTCTACTTCACCTCTCGTCTCATATCGGGTGGCACTCCGGATCCGACTCGACCCACTGATTTTTAACTGTGACGAACTGCGATGCGACTGGTTGACTGACTGGATGATCAGGCTAGTCCTCCCGCTGGAACGTCCTCCAGTAAATATACCGAAGTCTAAATCCTTCTAGGCGCCTCCAGATAGTTCCATTTATGACATCATCGAGATATTCTCGACAATTATTCCAGAACATCATGGATGACGTCATGTGTACGGAGTAGTCCAGACGATCTCGAACACGCCGCAGCGTGTCATGTTTTAACTAATTAAGCACATACGTTCATTAAGTACCAACTTACCTACTTATTATTACTTGTTTATATATTAGTTTCCACATTTTAATTATTATACAAAACTCAAAAAGTGGAAAATCAATAAACGTACCGAAGCAATTTTGCCTATAAATATTTTGTGAACGTGAAATTCATCCCCAGTTATATCTGCAAAACCTTCATATTAAATATCATTTCTTGAGATGCTCAAATGTCAACAGGAAATAAGTCGCCTTTATGAAGCCACAATCATCGCAGCGAAATAAAAATTGCAATAAATGGATTTACGGATAAAAGGGACAATGAAATGTTTGATACAAAACATAATAAAGTTGTTATCTTGTGAAAAATTTCTTTATGAATTCAAAGAGAATACGTCTCATTATTCTGAATCTCGTATATTTGAAAAGATCAAAACTTGAACCACGTCGTATTCTTTCTAATAGAAATTAATCCGAGTTTCCAATGAGTGAGCTTTATTCCCACTACGAGATCATTAAAGACAACGTAATTTTTGTTGAAATAAGCACCAGGGTGAGCAATAATTATTTAAGCATCCAATTTGGTTGGTGGCGCGTTTTGGGGTAGTTTGTTTATGTAATTATAAGCGTCGTTCACAATAAAATGAAATTTTAGCTGTGCGGGAATGTGGCGGCGCTAAAATCCAATCGAATTTAGTTTGAGGATCGACAATAACTCAGTTTGCGGCGCTATTAAGCGCACAATATATATGTGAGGTAATTAAAGGGAGCTGAAATGACACTTTTGTTCTAGATTATTGTTTGAAAATCCCTTATGTTGTGAGCTAAATGAGAAGAACTAATATTATTACATATACTTGTAATAAGAGCTTCTATTCGTGCAGACGTCCTTTGAATATACTTGTGAGGAATAATCCTAAATTTTTCTAACAATGTCACTGTTTCGGACCACTGGGCGACTTCCATTTTTTTTTCAAATAATCATTATGTTGTCTGGGAATGCACATTATCTTACACAAAGATGAAGTCGCTGCCGACAATGGAGAATATCTTGAATATACTTAAAAAAATACAGTCCACACCTTAATATAAACGTTTTGTTAGAGGTATTTTTGCTGTTAGAGTTGCTGCAAATATTATAATTAATATTGTATAAGTATAGACACATGTTGAACAACTAAAAAACTACATAAAAAGATTCAACAAGATTCCAGTAGCTTTTGATACAATAAAAAATAGATTCTGGCTCCCGTTTTGAGATACGTTCTTTGCGTAATAATTAGCGTTTAGATCAAAACGAATCTGAATTCGAAATTGTTTCAGAATGCGCGCAGGAGGGTACAGAAAATCGAAATGAACTTTCCGTTAGGGTCCAACAATTTAATTAAGTACAATGTAATAAATAGACAAACGCGCCATTATAAATATGCAAACAATAATCCAGAAACCGATGTCTATTCGTTTAAAGACCGATTTTAATTAATTTAACGTCAGGCAAGGGTTGGGAAACCAATCACGTAACAAGATAGAGGACCGTAATAAAAATATTTTCCATGGGTTCTTTGCAGGTGTTTGAAGAATTATTTCAAGGAGAAATGTGAGTGAGGGTTAGGAAAGGCAACCACATCTTTCGCAACGTGAAAATGCTTTTAACAACACTGCAGTGATCCCAGCCGGGGGTGAACTTGCCCCCGGTCCCTCGACAGACTTAGCCAGTGGCGCAACAGCATTGTCGCGAGGCTGGTTTTAGAGCTTTTGTAAGACTCATTTTTAATGATTAACCATATGTTGTTTCTATACCTTTTTACTGTCTTTAATTCTCCATCAACACAATTGCCTATTATTTTAAAAAAAGAAAGAAATTATTGTTTGAAACATAGACATAGTTTTATTAATAGATACTTGACCAAGCCAAACTTTAACCAAACAATTTATTTAGACTTACATACATACATACACTCTTTTTACTGTTCAGTGTGCTCATGCACTGTTACAAAAAATAAAAATTTAAATCAAAAATAAGAATCGGGTTCTTTTAAACTTGCTGCATCTCTATAGTGATACCCCCAAGCCCTAACGACACACCCCTATCGGTTTAGTCGTATCAAATTTAGGAATTCGGTAATTTTCGCCAAGTTTATTTAAACTAGATGTAAAACGCGTCGCATAAGTATGCAAACTGCTCATAAAAATGCAATTTGGGAAGTTGTCGGGCGAGAACTTGGCAAATTCATAATGGGTCGGAAGGGCAGATTGAAGGTGCAGATAAAAAGCGCTCGCCTACCTCCGTCCATTTCCATTAATGGATAGGTCATTAAGTGACATTTCGAATTTTAAAAGCCGAATTATGAAATATTATCCGATATAGTGGAGCGCGTTACATTTTTAAGGGAGTATGGCGGTCCGGAATGACATTAATCTTGCCAACATTTCCTGTATGGACCGTAAAAATGAGATATGGCCGCTCTCTCGTATATATGATGACCTTAAAACGAAACGTAATATCTTACCCCCTTGGACGTGCGTTGTCCATCAAAATCAACTCCGAGTTCAGGAAAATTAACTCACAGACGAAGTTTGTAAATTCAGTTTATATTCACATCTCTATCGTCAATAGAAGGTCAGACGGGGAGTATATACTTACGTAATTACACGACACGTGACTCAAAGAGGTGGTAAATATGGGGGAGTGTCAATGGAATCTAGGTGTTAAGCACAGGTGGGTCGCCGGAAATTCCGGTTAATGTTGGGCAATTATCGATATTTTCATTGAGCGAGGTATAATAGATCTCCTATCCCTTGCTGTTTTGCAAAACTATGAAAGGTTTTCGGTTAATTTATTGAGGACGTATATTTCTCTGTTTTCAGTTCGGAATACAAAATTGCATTTAGTTGTCTGCATTTAGAAGTCTATTAACAAAATATCCAAAACATATACTGTTCTTCCTTTGTCAATATACCGAGTGCCCCAACTAAAATTTGTACCCCCCCACAATTCCAATTTCGAAAGACTCGAGCGCTCGAACAGGTCCATTTTGTTATCAAGGAGGACTAAATTGTACCAAACTTTCAAGTCTCAGATCTCACCCCTTTAGCCAGGGGGGCCACCCCCTCAAAAAATTTAAATGGCATTGGAGGTCGTGTGATACATCATTTTCAAGCTTATTCAATTGTCTATCCATTTATCGATTCCTTTCTACAAAAAAGCATGAATTCGATATTTCGGCAACAAACTCAAACATGCATTATTTGCAGTTTCCAACACTGCCGACAGTCGTAATTCAGGATATTCTAACTCCATTTATATGTAGTCTTACAGAAATTAACAGTACTTTCACAATGGCGAACTGTTTATATGGCGACTTCATTTGTTCTCAGAGGCATTAGTGACAATTATTGCATGAATTGAAATTTCAGAAGCAGATTAATTTGTCACCAGCTTAAAAAAGTTTCGGTCAACGAAAAAATATTGTAATCAACTTGTATGTTAATGGACGATTAATAATCTCGACAATTAAAGGCACTCGATCCCTTACGGTCGCTCGTGCTTTAAACAGCCTCGATTATTAATCGCCTTCATTAACACACTAAACTTGTTTATTAAATAACTATCTGTTATTCTTATATTTTTCAGCTCCTGCCTACGGCATGCCCCCATCACCCCAACAATTACTCCCATATAAAAAAGGCCATTATAAAAAATAAATCAACAAAAAAAAAATTATATATAAATTACCTTTGCAAAAAAAACAACGGGTGGCCGGCAGAAGTGAAAACTTGAACATTAACGTTGTGCATTTTTGAATATTTTGTAATGGTTAGGGAATAATTTCGCACGAATTGCTTTATTTATCAGTATAAAAGTACTATCATTTATGTGGTAAAATACAATATTCATTTATTGCGCTTTCGTACACAAACATGACAACTTATATTACATTAAAAAATTTAACACTTCAGAACTATTACAATTATTTTACATTAAAAAGTTTATCTCTCAGAAAAATCAACTTTCATCCATAATTTCAACGACTTTTTCACCATCATCATTACCAGCATCATCATCGCCAATCTCTAAAACTGATACAATAGGTTTATGGTAGCTGAAGTAAGAAACGAACAATTTTGATTCGAATCTATTTAAATGTCTAATAATAAAGACCGCATCAATAGAAGTTTTGTAGTCCGTTGTGCTAAGATTGCGATCATTTGACATCGTTAAACCAAATTCATTATTTAAAAATTCAATTAATTGTTGATTTTTATCGTCTGCAAAATTTATGTTGAAATCTCCACTCAAAATCATTGGCAAATTATCAAAGCTTTTCCCAATTTTTTTTAAGCAATGCAGATGCGTTATGAGAATAAATGAATAAATTTTCATACAAGAAGTCTCGTATAGCACGCAATGACTTATCTGGAGAAATGTAAACGGCAACCATAATAATGAACTGTTTATCACCAGAGTGGCAACGACTTATACACATATCGCCGATATCAGAAACAGTAGCATTAAACATGCTGGTGTATTTCGCATGCACATCCATATAATTTGTGCAATAATGAACTGTGTTCATATTTTGATAAATAACTACTCCTCCCGCTGGACGATTATTTCTTCTGAAACTCGCAAGAAAGAGAGGGGGATATTCCCTCCTCTCCTACGCCGCGCCGCCGCGGCGGTCTACCCTCCCTCCGTCTTACGAATTTTCGATCAGGCCACATGTCCTGACGCGAGTTTAACATTTTTTACCCATCCCAAAAAGTGCTCATCTCCGCTAAAGAAGTTTTCACTTCAAAAATTTTGGTCCGGGGCAGTAGTCAAAAATGTATTGATTTTGGATAAGTTAAAGGATTTTGATTTTTTGCTCTTAAAATCAGATGCTTGTCGTTTTAGAAAAACCTTTATTTTTATATCTTTCTATATCAACATCATGCTTTATGTTCAGTGAAGATTTTAGCATGATAGAGTTGATGGTTTCATTTCTTTCGATAATTGTCCAAAATACGCCAATAGCACATTTTCAGAGAAGGAATCCGTTTTGTTTTTACTACATCAGTCGACGAATTTCTGATATGCAAGTTCGTTTCGAACAAGACTTTTCATGTAACAAATTGTTTGTAGATGAATTTGCAGCTTCTACTATGTTCGCCGCGGTGCACTGAGTATCACGAGTATCTGAATCACTTTCTAAATGCATTTTAGAAATATGAAATTATCTGTTATGACAATGAATAGAAAATAGAAAACTGAGTTGTCGCACGTTTGCTAGAGAATGTGATGCGCCAAGGTTGGTAAACATTTAGTGATATTAATAAAAACCAGCAAATGCTAACAAGCCTTTGCTACTTAGCATTAGCATTCGCTTGAAGTAAAAGATTTCGATTGTAGCAATTGCTTGTTTCCGTTTTAATAAACAAATCCTTTTGACGAAAGCTTTTGCTAGATTCTTTACAACAAAAACCATCACAAAAATATTTGTTGTTCTTTACAGCAGCCATAAGTTTTAAATATTTGCACAGTTTCATTTCAGTTCTCATCGTCATCAATCATCTATATCAATATGCGTGCAGTCAATAGCCCCTATTGCCGTTGGAAAATTGTATTTTTACTGTCATTTTTTTTGCCACTTGTATTCATTGGCATCTCGCGGGAAATCCAAAATGGTGCCTTTTCTATTAATTTGGCCGTGACATATTTTACTATACGTTCGACACAATTAGTTGACTTACACCCATGAGTTTAGCCACCCCAGATTGAAATCTTGTAAATACCTCTTTACTAATAATTATTATTATTTAAACAATTTTCTTATACACATATACAGGATAGCGCAAAAGTATGGAAACACCTGAATATCTCAAAAACTGTTAGTCCCATCTAAACCAAATTTTGCAGGTATATAGGGGTCTATAATATCTACTTGGTGTAATTTAAATAGTTGCACTGTAATTTGTTTTCTAGATACAAAACCAACTTATATTTTTTTAAATAGCAACATAGGGTGAAAATAACCTTTTTGGAAAAAGCATTTTTTTCTGAATTTAACGATGTGCTATAATTTATAAGCATTTTATAAGCATTTTAATATTTTTTTTATCATTTATTATTATTATTAAACTCAGCTGCAAATATGATTATTTGTGCTGTAAGAAAATAATATGCCATCAAACCTAAAAGTATTACTAAAAAAGTCTGTTTTTTACAATGAATGTTCAAAATGTTGACCATTAATTTCTTGACAAAAATGAATTCTATTAACAAGACTCCATCTAAGATTGTTCCTGGTCTTACACAGATTTTTCCAAATTATGACAGACGAAATGTACCTATCGTAGCAACCTGGTTCCAGCAAGATGGAGCTCCACCCGATTTTAGTCAACAAGTCCGACGTCAGTTAGATGAGGTGTTTCCTGGCAGGTGGATCGGCAGGAGAAGGGCAATTGAATGGCCGGCCAGATCTGCCTCCTGATTTGTCACCAGATTTATTTTTGTGGGGTGATGTAAAATGTAAAGATTATGCCAGAAGATCACTTGATTTTGAAGATTTAAAGCAACGAATAAGAGAAGAGATTGCTAGCATCACTCCCAACATGTTACGCAATGTGTTACAAAGTTTTGTTAATAGAATTCATTTTTGTCAAGAAATTAATGGTCAACATTTTGAAGATTTATTGTAAAAGAGTGATTTTTTTAGTAATACTGTTAGGTTTGATGGCATATTATTTTCTTACAGCACAAATAATCATATTTGCAGCCGTGAGTTTAATAATAATAATAATTTATAAAAAAATATTATTTTTTTTTGCAGATAAATCCCAAAAAGTAGAATTATTATAGCACATCGTTAAATTCAGAAAAAAATTATTTTTCCAAAAAGGTTATTTTCACCCTATGTTGCTATTTAAAAAAAATATAAGTTGGTTTTGTATCTCGAAAACAAATGACAGTGCAACTATGAAAAAATTACACCAAGTAGATATTATAGACCCCTATATACCTGCAAAATTCTGTTTAGATGGGACTAACAGTTTTTGAGATATTCAGGCGTTTCCATACTTTTGCGCTACCCTGTATACCTTTCATCACCGAAGCTAAGGCACCACCACGCGTTTCTTCATCATTATTATCAAGAAATTGTTCAGAAATCCATTCAACATTTTCTTCTCGGAAACGAAACAATTTGACATAGTTGTGTCTTCTAATAGAATTGTCTCGCCGTTGTTTATAATATTTACGTTGTCTTGGCACATACCTTAAAATGTTCTTTTCACCAAATTTTCTACCATAAAACTTATACTCTTTCACTACTAGCATACAATACAGGAGAATGTCATTTATCCTAACAGTTGCTTACTTGTTCAAGTGAATGCTAGACTTTATTAATAGTAAAAGAAGCAAATGCTAATATCGTCATGCATATGCTTCTTAAAACCATCAAATGCAATTGCTAGCTGTGTTCCACTAGAATTTGCTAAATTTTTATTAATACCACTTAAAGCAATAATTGCTTATCAAATAAGCAGCAAAAGCAATTGCTACCTTTTATTAATACTACCCATTATGTTGTCTCATTACTTAACTGACTATTATACTGATTCTAATAGCGGCTTTCTTTTTAAATTTTCATTAAATATATATCCAAAAAGTATAATAACAAAACTTATTTTTCTGTGACTTGAAGAAAAAATCTAACTTTCGGAAGAGGTTTAATGTGCATAAAGTAGTTCTTTCAGTAGTGGTTGTAGGCCAAATATTTTATATAATACCGAGTGATCAAGATTCAAAATTTGAGTTGGCAACAATCAATTTACAAGTCTGTGATTTGGTTGTCAGCCTATGACAGATGGTTGACAGCTAAATTTAAATTTTCATGACACAAACATAACCCTACATTTACAAATGCCATTTCGCCAACTTATTTATCTGAATCTATTACCAACTGAAAGATCAATTGCTGATCAGTCTGTATATCGACTATACACACACTCTTTTAAAATAGATGCTTTATGTGATTCCATCCCTAAATAAGACAGATAATATACTTGAAAGCCTCACATGAGGGACCCCTCAAACTATTTGGTACATTTCCTCCTATCAGCACTGCCTTGTATCACATCGATCCACTGTCACTAATTTAGCGTACTTTGCATGTAAAATAAGAGATGGGGCCAGAGCAGCAATAAAAAGAGAGAAAATCTCTTGGTCTAGAATATTGCAAAGTAGCCTCAGATAGTCAACACAGTGTATTATGAGAGACGATAAATTGTTATCTGAGTTGTCTTAATGTTACTTTTCTTCAGGAAAAGTCTGTACTAATATAAAAGATGGTAAGAGATCTTGCAGTTTATTTTTATTCAAAATTTAGTCGTAAATTTTAGGATGCATAAAGCTACCATCACTTACGGATTACCACATCGTAAGCTGTGTCTCTAATAAAATTTTACTACTTTATAGTCAGCTTGGTCATTTTTGATGTTTGTCGCTATATTTTCTTTAACCAATCACTAAGGAATGATAGTGAAGCATACCGTAGTCTTAATTCAGAAATAGCAATAGCAATTACCATCTCACCGCAATTACATTAAAATTACATTTGTCTTGTTTCTATGTATCCGAACTTCTTTGCAAATGTACAACCTTCTTCTGAAACCTCCATTTGTCACGTCAAAACGGTTTGTTCTAAGTCACGGCTTGTCACTCCTTCAAATAAATCGGTATTTTATTCACCCGTAATATGGGGGAGATTTCCAATACCAAAAGATATTAGTCGGAGCTTTTAAGACTTTTGCAAGTTCTCCAAAAACAAACCTCTTGTTACAGAAAATGTAAAAATTTCAATAATTTGGTGAGTCTTATTAATTGACGTATTCACATGAAAGGGGTTACAAAAAGGGTGTGCCATAAGGTGAGTAAATTATAAGTTAACAACTAAAGTAAACACGCTAATGTGAGGGTAAACATCGAACGAAATTTTTAATTATTTTTGCCACGTGACCAAATGAAAATGCAATATTTTCGTAATATTATTTAAAACGAAACAATTTATGTTTGAAATGTGTCAGCTGATTTGACTTCAAAAGCAACATCAAGTTAAGTTTTAATTTTCTAATGACTCCTGGGTTGGATTTTTTCCCACTACATTCAAGCACAATGAAGCGCGGAGAGTACCACAGTGCGACATTAATGCAATCACTCGTTTCCTAATTCATAATACAAACCACCCCACCGGATGTAACTGTTTAGTGATTGCCTCACGATATGTTCATTTAAAATCATGAAAATAGAAGCGTGTTAGGACGTCACACTTGGTTGGAGGGTTGCACTCATTCAGAACGCGATACATATTTAAGAGTATTAAAAATATGATTATTCTGAAAAATATTAAGTAAGAATGTATCTCATCTACTTATTGCATCTGCAGTTCCGTCCAAAATTTAGTCCAAAAATTGTACAATAATAAAAATTATTAAATCAAATCTTTCTTTCGCACCAGCCGTTGCTGGTCCTCAGTGCTGCAATTACAACAGAATATTACTGTATATTTTAATTACCAGAGAAAATTTCTTCCAGCAAATCCTGCCACGTTTTCACTTCGTTGCCAGCGCATTAATTCCGAGGCGCAATTTTTAAGTATTTATTCATCGTGTAAGAATTGAAGCCGGCAATATTCGCGTCATGTACCCAGATGAAAAAGAGGCTGATGGCGTCAGAGGGAGAATTATAAGTGGTGCGGAGAGCTAAGTAGATAAAGTATAAAATGCATGTAGAAACGGAAGCACGTTAAAACTCGAAGGATTTGGAGCTACTTTCCTTTTCCACGTCGCTTCTTTACTCATAATATCGCCAGGCGATAACGGAGCTGCAGAAGCGATGGACGGAGAGCGATTTTGATTTAATAAATAAATAAATTTTGGTGTACCACATCTTGAAAATAAATATTACGGTTGTAACTTTGTAAAACGGTATCCTTACTGTTGATATAATCAATTTTGATGCAAAGCAATATAATAAAAAAAAACTTTAGTTACAAAAAGAGGAGCCGTTCAGATTTCCTGCTCAATCACAAGATAATTGTATATGTTGCAATCAACAATTTTATTCAAAAGCAATTATGCTTTTCTTAAGCTTGAATTTTCATAAGCTCTCTTCGCTGCACTGTCCTCTCTGGAGAAAACAGCCTTGGAAGCTGAGCGGGGCTATATTGATGGGATAATTAAGCGCCGATCTCGAGATACGTATCGTTTGTTTAATAGCAGTCGTTGTCGTTCTGCAGATGCCACCCATAGCCTCATTTGCTAATGCCTATTATGAATAATAGAAGAGGACGGGAAGTCACGTGGCAGCTTAATTGATTGCGTCACGAACCGGCTCCTCCACCAATTCTAAACACAACTAATGGGTGCACATGCAGGAAGATCTTGTTGGCAACTGCCAGTGGCGTACATTATTGCTATTACATCTTCAGAAAACCTAAATTGTATGAAGTGTTATTATTTATTAAATAACTTCATACATATTTCAATTATTCATATATATATTTTAATTCGATATCAACACATTTTCGTGTTTATGACAAAATAGCAATAAATTCACTTTTATTACGTTTACAATATATATGAAAATGGTTCATAGGCAAATAAACTTTCCGTAATTGAACCTAAAAGCTAAATCACATGTTTGTTATAGTTAAATGTTAAATGGAAGAGTGATTCAGGGGAACATTAATCAAAAAGCCCTTTGGAAATTTAAAAAAATGTCTGTTTACACCATACGACCATCATTGGTTGCCTATATTTTAGAAGCTGGGAATTAAACTTTGTGTTTCAGTCGACAAAAAGACTATTCACATATTGTTATTATTTATTCTTTCGTTTACAAAAAATGGTCAAAATGTCCTCCGTTATGTTCTAAGCAAACTCGATCTCGTCTCTTCATATATGTTCAAAAACATGGGGGTAGAATGTCTTGACAAACTTCTGTAATTGCATTCATGTCATTTAGAGTATTCCTAGATGCTGATGATGATAAAATTTCACAGCTGCACTAAAAATTCTTCTTCTTGCCTCAAATGCATTTCCCATCGCTTCACAGTACATGTGAACCTTGTTCGTTAATTCGACGTTTGTGAAAACCATTATTTTCGTTAAACAAAACTGGAAAAATAAAAAAAAAATAAGCGTGAAATTATCCCGACGGAGTTCAGTTCACAACTGTTTGTTTACCTAAGGAAGGTACTTTTTACGACAAAAACTCTTGATAAGATTTTATCATTAAGATTTACTCGGTCAATGGAAGTGAATAATGTTTGTGAACGACTGGTGAAAAATACGATTTTAAAAAAATATGCACATGAAATTTTATGACACTTGTATGTTTTAGGGTTATTGAACAATTCTAGAAAATATGTTTTTACTTTGCCGCCACTCACCAAATTCGTTTTATTTGTTTTAATTCCTTTTATTCGTATAATCAAAAATAACACAAGAAGTGGTAGAAGTAATTTTTTAATGTAATCTGTTATTTCAACGCAAGTGATTATTGATGTTAAACTATTCTAAATCCATCTTCTTTTCAGAAAATCGACATCAGAATCAACTACCGTTGGCATTTCTCTGAAGCAGAGCAGAGGCAAAGGTAAATAATATTATTATATGTAATATTGTTTTAAGTTTCAATAATAATTCAAGATGAATCACTTTGGATAGCCCCAGAGACCTCAGGAAAGTATTTGATAGAAATTTTTCTTCGTATAGTTTTGGATGCAAAATATTAGAACGCTGTGTCGAGGCACCTGTATATTACTATAAATTAACAATCGCACATTTTAACCTCTCAGTCTAACAGTGCATTAAATAGCTATCTGAGAATTTAAAAGCAGAAAAAGAAAATTTATTACCTTTTAGTTGTTGGCCAATTATATTTCCAAGAAACATTAAATTTTGAACTATGATGTACGGGAGACAAAAAAGGTGATTTATATTATTTTCTTTGTAATATCTTTAAACTTTATTCATTTTTAGACCCAACATACAGCTGGTAGGTTCCCTTCAGATGATTTAAATATCCAAATTTAAAAACAAAACACATTAGCCTCCTGTTAGCCTACACCCTTCATTTTTAATCGACCTTTTTGCAATCAGCCATTGAGTTAATCTCTAGAATGGTTCCGCAGGAATTTCTATTGTCTGCTAATCTCCAAGAGGTCGTGTTTGACTGGATAGCTTGTCAAGCCTGGACCATCCAACAGCTAATGTCCATTAGTACGTCGAAACGTAAAGGCAGTGCCCACCGACAATTAACCTGGTTAGCAGGCCTCAAAAGAACGTACACTTAGTCCAGTTTATCTCTACACTAATCCTTCTAATTCTGATTGATGCGTAATTGAATAAAGCTCTCTTCCCAGACGGCCGTGCGGCTAAGAAGTGGACTTGGCTCGTCCTTTCGCCTTCTCAATCAATAATCACAAGAAGCGCAGGAAGGCTTTATTACATCTCGCCAGGAAACACAACATATTTGATAAGCGGGTTTAGAAGCTCCCTCGTTCTTCCTTTCTTTTCATATAATCTAATTCCATTTTCGCCAAATTCACTCCCTAGAATGTTTCAGACTTCTCCGCGGCGGCTGAAGAATGCATAACAATTTCGACGAGATTGTGAACGCTGTCGATAAACGGTGAAAGTTCGTTTTAGCAATTTATTGTTTTTCAATCGTTCAATTGAGTTATTTTCGACGATTGTAACAATGCCCGTCCACGTTTGGATTATCCAACACATGATGCCGAAGGGCGAATTGTACGTTGCCATGCAACCACTGCTCTGTCACGTTGGTTCTTCGGACTAGCCGCTATTGGGTTGTGACTCAATGTCCATGAGAAGCACCCTTTGTGATGAATGGTCCGTATGGTATGGCATGTGCGTGAACGAACAAGGTACGAAGATGACTTGCACAATTGTCATCCAGAGGGTCGGACTCAGGGTGAATCTTAAATTGATCGTAGATTGACATAAAAGCTCGTGTTCACAGAAATCAAAATAAAAGGTTTAGTATTGTTTTTTCGGAGATCATTCGGGTTATAGTTATTAACTAAGTTGATGAGGATAAGTTTGAAGTCGAGGCGAATAAATGATCCGAATCTAATATAGGAATATCGGCCGAATGTCGTTCAACTTTTTACCTGTCCAAACTGTCTCATTTAAAACAATAATTTTAATAAAAAATAAAAATAAAACTAGCAAACTAGTAATCAGAGCCACACGAGATTTATTACCCTGATAACGTGTATCAACAAATAATTTGTATATACGCGAAAAAACAGCTAGTGTAAGTTGTAATTTACTACCGGCAACGACCAGCGCGTGTCATGAAAAGGAGTACCAAGACTTTAAGCTCTGGTGTAACAATAGATATATCAAAGGGTTATATGACCAGGACAAGAATCTCCATGCAATCCCCCCGTTAATTGGTTATTAATTTTTGATTGACGGTTGTTCCACCGGCCGGTGACTTGAATATACATTATAAATAACATTCCTAATTACTGCTTGATAGAAATCGTGTTTTGTGACTAAATTCTACAGCTTTAACATATTTCTTTGCACATAGATGACAAAGGCTCCTTAATGAAGCACTACACTAAATCACAGATTAATGCTTTCAATGAGAACGGCTTACGCGGCTTTGCAAGTTGTAAAATTACTGTTTAAATAAAGTATGCCAGCAAAGAATAGCGAGAAACCTCAAAATGAACAAATACTAAAACAAATTTTTTATATTTTAATTTAAAATTTAAATATATCTATGTCGAACTCCACAAACTTTAATAACTGTAAGATTACTAATGGTACATGTTTTAATTTAAATTTACTCCACTTGGATTTAAGAACATTCTTCTTGTTTATATTTTAATGTTAGGTAATACCCAATTTGATCACTCAGGCAGGTGGGTAAAGTGAAGTCGACGTCACAAAGTGAATTAAGGTCCGGCGAGTTGAAAGCTGTTGTTCTTGTTAAAATAAGCATAACGCGAAACGTATAAAAAAATCATTACCGTAAGCAGTTTGAAACTACATGTAAATAGTCTAAATCATCTCATCGTGCGCCCAGCGAAAGTTATTACATACAGCGAATTTATTTTAGAAGTAGCACAAGAAATAAGATAATATTATGTTCTCTATGGAATTAATTTTTTGTATCCGTTTTTTAAAATACATAATGGCAAAAGTGATAAATAAATATCTAAATATTTCACCATATGTATTTAAATTGACAGCTGTAAAACCTAACCTAAAATTTGCCGTCGCCCCTGAAAAGCGTCTTGACAGTATCTTGTATCGAAATATACTATTATAAGATTTGAATACAATGTTGTTAAAATAACATCCATTTTAAATTCATTCAAATTAAATTGAAACTACTGTAGTTTTTTTTATATGTGCACTTATCAACAAAATGTTTACCTATAACGGAATACGAAAAACGCAAATCCGTTAAATAATGCGGTTTTATCTCGCCATTTTCATTTTGTAAAATGGACGATGTCGTTGTTTGAATTTTTTGTTATTCCATTATAGTAAATTTGCATTTATTTTTCCACTAACCTTTCATTCCGGACAGAGAATGAAATACTTGAAATTTTCAATATGAGGCAAAATAAATGAAAGTACATGATAATGCCGCTATTTTCCACATACAAGTGCAAAAACATAATGAAAATTCTATAACTTCTATAATAATAATACATATTGTTATTTGCAAATTTTGTTTCATCTTATCCGAATATTAGTTTGTGGTTAATTTGTCTGTAACATTAGCTGAAAACATGTATTTAACGAGAAAAGCTTTCGTGCTAAGAACTTCTCATTAAACTGCAGAACTCAAAATGGAGGTTTGAAGTAGCCTCTGTAATAAGATAACATCTTCGTTTTCTTGTTTTAATTTAATGTTCACTTATTCTTAAAGACTGTATAGACATTAATGCAAGTTGGCCAAAGTTAATTAACGTAATGAAATTACATCATGATAGAATCACCCAATGTTAAGAAACTGAAAAAACTATTCAGCTTTACCTGCTGGAGTCGAATAAATCGATATCATATTTTGTTGGTGCATTCAAAATATCAGATGAATTTAATAGAAATGTCATAAATGAAACATTTTTGTTACATAAAATGAAGTTTCGATAATGCATAGTGTAGAAGGCCTTTGTAGAGATTAAAAAAGCACTCTACTTTTATACAATTGCACCATCTGTTTTTGATGCTAATTTGTAGCATGAAATATATATTTAGTTAATAGAAATTCACTCTGTGAAATTCAAATTAGTAGATTATTATACGAGTTCCTGTGTAAATTGGACGCTTTAAGTCACAAGTGGTTTATAAAAGCACGAGTGAAACGAGTGCTTTTGTGAACCACGAGTGGCTTAAAGCGTTCAATCTACACAGGGACGAGTGTAATACGACGTTTTATCGTTCGACACCACCCCGGAAAGCCTTTAAATTGCTTAAAATCCATAAAAATAGTGTGACGTTTATCTGTCATTTTCATTATTTCATGACAGAGAGTGTTTACACAAGCGAAACTTTGAAAATTCTGACAGTGTCGAACGATAAAAGTTATTTTATGTACCTAACTAATACTAATTCGGTTTGCTTTATGGAATAACTGTTAATTGTTATCTCAAACGTGTATGTGCAAATACCAATTTCTTCGAAAATCACAGATCGTTTCCTTTTGATAGAAATAATGTTTTTTCACTTAATTTAAATCAATTATGTTATAAGTAAATAACAGCAAGTAAGTAAGTAAATAACAACATGTATTTATTGAGAATACAAAAATTTTCATAAAGAGATTCTTTCAAGAGCATAAGGTCATATAGGATTAGATTTTTAAGAATAAGTTTACACAAACATAAATGAATTGTATTGTATGAGTAAATAAAATTAATTTCTTATGAATCCCAAAGAGAAGCAAGATCTAAGTTAACGTTGGAGGAGACAATACAAGTACCGGATCCATATTAGATTTATTATTTTAAAAACGTTCTCTGTCACTATATTACTACAATTTATTGTTTCGCCAAGGACGAAAACTCCCTTCCTTCCCTAAAATCGTTATTACCGACTTTGTTCGGTTGTTCCAGCAGTCATGCTACGGCAACGTTACGTGTTCTCGGAAAGTGGCTTCGTTTCGGAAGTCGCTGCATCCACCCAGCATCCAGCGACTCGCGAAAACGAAAAAGGATGCATGCAAATGAAGCTGCCAGACTTTTTTCTTCGTCCATTGGCTGCATTAGGATAATGAAGAATTTCTCTGTTGGCTCTAAAAATGCGCGGCAACTTAGCTTTAAGCGACAATGTCGCTTGGACAAAAGCAAAACTTGATGTAAAAAAAGTTCTTTGATATCCGGAACAATGGCCTGATAATGGGAGAAACGGTACCTACCAGCGTTCCGCATTCTGCATTACATCATGCGGAGAGACAGAAAACAGACACGAGTTGCATAAAAATTAATAAATGGCTAGAAGGCGTAATGCTCACAATGTTTCTCTTAATTCTTTTTGAAACAAATTTTATGGGTGTCACTTCAGCTCGGGTTTGCCAAGGTAAACAAACGGAGTAAATGCAGCAGGGGAAATAAACAAATTTAAAAATAACTGGTGAGCAACGATGTTATCAAATGATTTCTGAGCTCAAAAAAACTTCAGAAAATTAATATGTAAATAAACAATAAATTATCACTATTTTGAACTAACAAAATTTTCCTAAAGTATGTCTCATAATCACTGAATTTTCGTTCATTGGCCTGAACAATTTTTTAGGCTTTTAAAGGTTCTGAATTTTTCCTAAATTTTTTGTTTTTTGTTTCGCCTATTTTTTAAAGAAGTCGTGGGAGATCAAGGAATCAGTGATGTTTACTAAAGAAACCAGTAACAAACACATTTCGATAACAACGTTGCAACTATGAACTCCAATTTCTAAGCTTCTCAGGTTTTGGGATTTCTCAGGTTTCCTTCCTTTTCCAAAGTTTTTTTGCTAGAATGTTGGTATTGATGTTTGTGTATACGGTTTAATCATCCCTGTACACGACATGTTACAAAATAAGGCTCTCAGCATTTTAGTGCTTCAAGAGACCGAAGCAGTCTTCGCTCAAAAAAGGGGACCGTATTTATCCAGCCTTTCTCTTTCAACGTTCCAAACCAACCCACAAATCTCTAGCAGGTCGAATGATTTTTCGATTTTTGATCTCTGATAAAGTCTAAACGATAAAGCATATAGCACTATAATTTTTCCAGAAGCTTCTTCCTAGAACTTTTTGTCATTTCTATACATTTTTTAAATTTCCGAATCCAAATCTACGGTGGTAGACCCTCCGATCTAAGACCTACAACCTACGAGTGTGCCAACATGAAACCCTAACAATCGACAACCTGTGAACTTGGGAGCTTGAGAAATTAAAACGTTGGGGACTTTTGAGAAAACTTGAAAATTTGAAAACCTAAGAACAAGAAAGCTGGACCACCTTGAAATTCTAGAAATTGAAAATTGAGACTTGAAAATATAGTCCTAAGGAATCATAAAAGGTCAGAGAGAACCCAGAAATCTGAAAACTTTAGATCTTGATGCAAGTGTCAGGCTCACTTGAGACCCTAAAGAACCGAAAAACATTTAATGTGCTGTAAGCTTAGAAATTTAATTCCTAAATGTTTGGAATCCTGAAACTATATATGTAATCCATTTCATAAACTTCCGTGGCACTGACATTTGGCACGTGATTTTTGAGTGTACATTATCAATCGTAACTATCTACTTTATTACCTGGCTGATGTACTTGTTTGTCGACACTGTCAAATATACGACTTCCTGTGAGTTTCGCAGGTCCGTTCAGGTCAAGTCATGTTTGTTTGTTTGTGTTTCCTATTAAAATGTAGATTAAAAACACGGACCACTTAACAGTTATAATAAAATCTTTACATTGAATTCGTAATGGTCACCAACATTTAATGTAAAAGTTACTAGTAACCAAATAGGGATGTTTTCGCTGGCTTCAAACAAGGGATGCATGCGCGAAAAACGTCGGACATCTACAGAGTTGTGACAGGTATAGTGTCAAAGTGGTCAAGTGGCTTGTGTTTAGGTACCATTACACTAGCGTTCTATCGTACGTGTTTGGAGCGTTCCGTTCCAATCACGCAGTCTGAAAACTGTTATACATGGCACTTACATTCACACGCTTTCGCAAGTGTAAAGTGTTTGGAACGGAACGCTCCAATAGAACGCTAGTGTAAAGGGACCTTTTGTTTGTACGACCGTTGGGAATTCGCATGTTAATACGCATGCGCAATAGTTCGTAAGGGCCAAAAGAGGGGGATAGTAAAAACATCCCTATAGGTATTTTACGCCTGACAACCTAACGTCACTTTGACAAGTCGGAAGTTTATGAAATGGATTATATCAATCTAGCAACCTGGGAATCTGACAACGTAATATTGAGTGCTTAGAGTGTCGTTAAGATATAAGGAAAAATCTACCAATTTGAAGGTCCTTTTATGCTGTTTAAGGACACTAACCGCTCTCAACTTTAATATAACTAAACTATTGATCGCGCACAGCATCGTTAAGCCATATGGAAAAAATCCAAAAACACCTAACAAGACCTGAAAACAAGACAACTCTAAGACCTAAAAGCTTAGAAACTGAGATTCTGAAAATCTATCAACTGAATATCTAACTTGCAAACCTGAAAATCTTACAACGCTCTGACAAATTTTATTGGATCCAAAATAGCTATTTGTGAATGAAGTGCGAATAATGTATGTATGCCGATTGAGAAGGAACCTCTCGAAATCGGCAATATATTTGCGCCTACATTCCACACAAGATTTTTTCTACAATCGAGCATTCTTTAAAGTTTTATTAACAGATTGCAATACATACCCTTGGGCTTTATTTATTTTTTGCAGTTTCAATGTTATTACATAGTAGCTGTGCCCGCGGCTTCGCCCACGTAAAATTCAGTTTGTGCGCGCGTTTACCTATCTCGTAGACGTAGGCGTCTTGTTCAGTTAGACGCGTATTTTATTTTGTTTTCGCATAAAATACGATCTTAAAATCATAAAAGCTTAAAAGGCAATCCTCATCTACATAAAATTTCCCTGACGATGAGCAATTTTATTTTGATAAGAATTTAACATTACCCACTTAAATTACCCCCGACAGAATAAAATTAATTTTAAATATATCTTTTAGTCCTATTTTATCAATTTGTGAATTGAGCTTAACATATGTCGTCGCGAACTTTTTTACATGCCTTTTTAAGCTCTACAAGTTTTATCATTAACGCAGCGTTCGTAAGAAACGCATTCGTTCGACCGTTTTTTTGTCGACTTACGCTGCAAAATTGATCTCCACAAAAATCCCTTTTATTTTAACGGGATAATATCTCCACCCTGAAGGTCCATTCTACATATTGAAGAAAGAATTTTTGAAATGGGATGAGTAGTTTCGGAGATTACCTCCTGCATGCAAACTTACAAACTTTACCTCTTTATAATATTAGTATAGATTAATACTGTTTCAATGTATCTCTTCGCTGTAGAACAACTCTTCCAACCCCCTTGACGCTTCATAAGCTCCTCCATAACTAAAAGTGTCGCTGATGTACGGCGGAAAGTATGCCGTATATAAATTATGTTTATCTGTGGTTTTCAGGTGGTGTACACGAATGACTTTTATTTTTTGCGCAACCATTATGTTCCAAACTTCACCTTTGGTTGATCAGTCATGATTTTTTGAAACAATAGTAAGGTTCTTAAAAGTCTTGTCAATTTTGGAAGCCTTTAGACTAATTGACCTAAATTATGTCGTACACATTGTCTAAGGTTCTGCCATTATTTAACTCACATTTTCAACATGTTCATAAAGGTCATGAACAAAACCCCTTCGCTTTTTCTGTGGTCCAGGACATTTTAAACTAATTATTGCACGATTTGGGCCATTCTCCCAGTTTTACACCATTTCGATAGTAGACATAGGGCTTTACCTCTCAACCACATCAACACGTATGTACTGCTTGTATTTAACCCACTGTTCTGAAATCGTCCTTTTAATTAAAGATTGGTTTCCTTGAAGGTATGGAGTCGTTTGTATTTACTCGTCCGTGTAATGCGCTAGCTGTAATGAAAGTGCTTCCTCCTCTGCAATTTTTACCTATAGATTTACTTCTTTTTCCGATGAATGAAAGTAAACGCGATCAAATTTAATGCTCTAAATGTGATCAATTTCTTCTAAATTCAGTGTCTTACCCTCTGATCGAGCGTAAAGAATAGGCAACTCTGTGAATGTAGGCAATAAATAGAAAAAAAAACACCCGCCAATCTAATGCAATCAGATAGGGCGACGAGGAAAGCAATCTCCGATACCAGGGTCGGTACAAATCCAATAACAACCTGCAGTGTTCCAGGGGCTCTTCCGGTGTGTCGCCATATCCTGTGTGTCTATACAGCCTCACTACCACAACGGCAATCTTAAATGGCCCGAGGGCATTAACGCAACTATAACATTGATTTTGCCGCCGCCAGCACGAGAGCGGCGGAGAAGGGATATACCGCAGACGAGAATTAAAGGGACTATTTTCTTCCTTTGCCTCTCTCACCTTGGCAAAGCTTCCGATCGTTTCAAGTGCCCGGCGAACAATATTTCCGTAACAGAGAACAACGAGAACACTTGCGTGTTCTTGTGTGAAGTATTATGGGTATAAAAAACACCAAGTCGAAAAAAAAGTTGCGCCCAACGTGGGGCTCGAACCCACGACCCTGAGATTAAGAGTCTCATGCTCTACCGACTGAGCTAGCCGGGCTTGTCGTTTTGGTTGTGCAACTTAGTATGAAACGAACACCAATAATTATAGAAATAACAAAAATATGTAATAAACATAACTAATAATAAATTAATTATTATTAATTAGATTAAGAAATGGTAACTTCTTAATCAGACTTTTGTGATAAATTCAAGCACAATTTCAATTTTTTTTTTCATTTCTTGCAACAATAAAAATTGATTGATTACATCAATGCTTCCGATTCTCATTAAAGTTATGAAGTTATGAAAGTGAAGAAAAAGAAAAAAATGTTACTAATTATTGTGAATTAATGTCATTACAACTGAAAATTTATAAATGTGAGGCTACCAGACTTTTCTCTACATATTTTTTTTTTTTTTTGGTCCGCAAAAAATAGGTAACTTTTTATTATTTCTGCCTCCTTAATTCTAACTCAATATAAAGGGTTTACCAAAATGGTATCCGCAATTTTAGCTTTAGCAAAAACTTAACAAGATTCTGTGCGTAAATCATTCAAATATGATTGTATCTCTTAATATATTTTTTCTACAACCCTTTCTAAAAGTGGACATTTAGCAACTTACGGCACGTTTCCTTACATCTATCTTAATATTCCACATGTAATAAATTTTGACGATGCATAGTGCGTGATACTTATCATTTAATTTTTTTCCTATTTGACGTCTGCATTTACTTCGGCGTATGGTTTAGAGTTTAGATAATTATATCTTACTAGTGTAATCACAATTACGACTAAAATGTATTTTTTGACTTTTAATAAAACAATCCACACCAATGTCACATTTAAGTTTCAATAAAGGTCTGCCCGGCAGCTGCGGATCAACGCGAAGGAATGCAGACATATTGAGCTTTGTATGCGACCTGTAGATAGGCAATAGGCTTGGCAAGGGTGTGGTGCTTGTGGCCGCGTTTTCAGACAAGGACAGTCCGAAGTCTCGTAATCGATGAAGGGGATTTCGTCTAATAATGTAACGTTATGGTAGAAAAGCACTCGACGATCATCTAATATTTACATGTTAAGGGTTATCGCACATTTCTGGGGGTCATCGGTAGTAGTAAGTATTTCAGTCTGGTTGGGTTAGGTCTTGTTTAATATTTACAAAGTTAATCTAGCGTGGGATGACCACTCTTATCGTTTTGTCGCTTGTGATACGGTTCGACGCAATACGTGCTCCAATGTTTGGAATTTTTCGTAACTTCTGACACATGGGTAACATTTGTTGAAACCGCCTGCTCTACGCAATTCTTAATCAATCTTGTAGATATGTTGTATCCACCCAGCCAATTAATTTTGTGCAACGCATTGTGGGCAAATCGGTAAAGTTGAAAACACGAAGAATGCAGAAAATATAATTGTTACAATAAAAGGGAAAATTTTTCTTACAACACGACTACAATTCAGTTAACATTGGTATACCATCCATATCAATATCAATAGTTCGTGTTATAGCTATAGTGGGCATACTACTTTTACCAACAGCGTGAAAAAACCTTCGTTTTCTTTATTCTTCGTGTTGTCGACCAGTGGCCGAAAACTCCCAATCAAATATGGACAAATCGTCATTTCCCGCGGTGTGGCTAAAATGTCCGACCACTGATCAGATACACATACATCATGCATGATGCTCAGGCTGATTTAGATGCTTGTTGTTATTTATGCAACAAGTGTAAAAAGTGGATTGTAGCGACGTGAAACTACACTTTTTGTACGTGTTGTAGACAAGACTGTTTCAACGATCTTCCCTTCTTACAATGTTGAAACTCATGAAGTAAACACTATTTATGGGTAGTAAGGATGGTCTGAAAACACACCAACCTTTCTACTCATGCTTAAATTATCTTTTTACGACACCTTTTTTGTATATGGTAACGACTAAGATCAATTAAAATTTATATTCGCAGGGTAGATTCTTATGTTATTGTTATATCTTTAATGTTTATATGTCAATATAAATAAATATCTTCGATGACAAATCAACAAACCAAACTATTGATCAAATGATCACGTTTAGTTATTTACAAAGCAATATGGATGTTGACCGTTGATGAGAAAGGGCGAACCAAATCCCCAACTTTTAACGAGTATAGAATGGTGACTCACGGAAAACATGAGGGTTATCGGCACTTCATATTGGCATAATTTGAGACTTAACATACACGAACGATATGATTTTGTTTCGTGCAATCTAAAGATTTCTTAAAATAGGTAAGATTGAACATGAACAGGATGAAATTAATGTCTTTGTTGTTATTAAACAGAAAAAGAACCATCAAAAAGCACACTTTCATATAAAACATTTTTGCAAGCATCTGTACAATAAATGTTTTGGATCAAATTGTGTATTACGAGTACAAATGGTGAATAATAGATAACAAAGGGTGTTAAGTTGAAAATGTATTGGATGAGGCCATGCTGCACATTATTTTTGCCATCATAACTGTCATATAGCACCTACTCCAAATATATTTTCACCCGTTACAATATTATGTATAATCATTTCATAAACTCCCGACGTTAAAGGAGGTATATAAAATGCACCAAACCGTTAATAATGCGGCTGGTATTCCGACACTTCCAATGGTCAGTTCCAGGAATTGAAGTCCATAATTACGCGGATCTTCGACAATGACAACGTGCGAAGGATAGACAACCTTGCAGCCGTTGGATAACACATTTTTGTCAAGAAATAATGCGTTTTGTAATGGGCGGATTAATTTTATACTTCAGCATCATGTAGATAAAATGTGCAAGAATGGCTGTTGAATATGTTTTCCTTCCAACAAATCTCACTGTTCCTATTATAGTACAGTAACGTAAACGCTTTACTTAATGTTTCTCTCGTTGACAAAATCTTACAGTATTAAAAAAAAAAACATTCAAGGGATTAAGAACTTTGTAAGTTTCAGCACTTTTTTTGCTGAAAATATAAATTCCCTTCGATGTTAGAATGTAAGAAGTGACGTTAGTATGTCAAGCGTAAAAATACCTATTTGGTTACCTACTACATAGTAACTTTTACATTAAATGTTGGTGACCATTACGAATTCAATATAACAATTAATTAAGTAGACTAACTGACTAAAGAAGTCGTATTATAATATTCCATCGATTGTGCGCCACAAGTATAGTCAGGTAATAAAGTAGGATTATAGTGTATTTTTTCATTAATATTAATGTTTCAATACGGAACTGAAGCTTCACGATACGCATAGATTAGAGAGTACCAATCAAATAAAATAATTTCTTTATAAAATATGTACATATAATTAGTATTTAATGCAGTTTCATCAATATCATCACCTTCCAGCTACTGATGCAGTGACCACAGTGTGGTAATCTCTAAATTGAAAAAATCTAAAGTTGATTCAAGATTACGAACCTGAACTTGAATCCTTATCTGTTCTGATTACATTTAAACGTAGTTAGCATAATTTCACATGAATGGTGATCATGAAATGATAATAATTTGTTCAAGGAATTTGAATTTGAATCGAAAGTTCATGTAAAAATCTGACGAGACGTGGTGGGATGGCAATATGTCAGCAAAGCAAAACTTAGTTGGTAAACTCTTATCAATCACGCGTTGACTTTAACAAGTCATTCAGCTTTACATATTCAAAACTTTCAGCAATTCAATAAATACTTGTTACGTAAATTAGATATAATGCTTATTTCGGTATACTGGTAACGTTGTCCCATCTTAGGACCTTATAATAAAATCTGGTAGAAAATATTCTGCTAAGGTACCCGTCGGTAATAAGGCTCAACAGATGATAAGACGACAGCATTTTTACAGAAAACTGCAGTTAAATTAAAATGACTCTTTTTAACACTGCCTTGTTCAAATGAATATTCTAACGGAATAGTCATTTTAATAAGTACTGAGTTGCTGATTGTACCTGTATAAAGTAATTTTAATCTTTCAAGCAATAATCGCCGTACTCATACTTTTCCGCTAAGCGCGTGAATCACAACCTCAATGGAAACTTTAATTTCCTTTCAGAAAAATAATTAAACCGAATGTTTGGGAGATAGAAAAAGAGAATCTTTCCATTGTGAAACGTTGCAATCGGTCAAAAAAGTTTTGAGCCTACTCGTACTGAAAAGTAAGTACAATGAATAAAAAATGAGAGTGAGGTTAGAAAATTTAGAATTTCTTTATTCCAAAACAGCGCCTCATTTCTGTGGGGTTGTCGAATGTGGCCATAATAGCCAAAGAGAAGGCAAAGGTGCATTCAGGCACCTCATAGAGATGATTTGATGTGGAAATAAGATAAAAAATATGCTATTTTGCTCAGCACATTTTGCGTCAGGTATTAAGTAAACTTCTCCCACATTTGTATTATTAGGACATTTAATTACAACATTTTTTGTAGTTCGTCCAGCAGATGATAATGCTGTAGATCATACAGATTATATACCTCATATTAAAATTAGCTGTGGAAGACATAGATTGTTAGATCGAAAGCGCAAATTAGAAGTTCAACAATTCACAATTCACAATACACAAGAAATATGATAAATCCAAAATTGTGTTCCAATGCTGCATATATAATTATTTATGTATTGTCATTTGAAAATAATCTGTTTAGGCATTTAACCTAACTTTAAAATCACGTGTAAAAGTTCTGAATATAAATTAATAAAATTAACCAAAAACACCCTATTTACAAACAGTGGTATAAGTTCAAAAAAAAATAAAAATAAAAAATTGGCATACCCAGAGGAGCGCTCAGAAACCACCTTTTATGAGGTTTGTGTTTTAGTATGTGGAGAAGAACAAGAATGTTTGGGGGTGGTTTTAAAATCATCACCAAATATTAAAGCGGAAACCATAGATAAGACATACTGCTGTGATCAAAAATTGAAAAAAAAAATTAAAATTATATAATTTCTTTAGACGCACAGTAAATACTTGTAAAATACCTAAAGAGTTTTTCCAAACAATATGCGTCCCTCGAAAATGTTTGGTAATGTTTGTTAGACTGATTTTGAGTTTAGAATAAAATACTACACCACCTTAGAAGTAGACGCAGAATGATATAACTTTGTGGATTTAGTTAGTGCATATATTATGTAATCAAACAAATTATTTAAATTTGAAACAAAAACAAAACTAGCAGCTTGAGGGAGTTCGTCTCCAAGAATCTGCAACCATTGACGTAATTCTGTCAAACGTCTGTCCATAGTCGAGACACTTTCTATGGCTGATAAGGCCAAGGTAAAAGATTGATATTATTTGATCAAAAACATCTCTAGTCATTATTGCCGCATGAGGTCTTCCGTGGTCTCGTTGAAAAACTGCTCCTGAAAGGTTTTGAACTAGTGGAAGAACCACGGGTTAACATAGCAACATAAAGCATTCAAAGTGCCTGGAATAAAAATTAAAAGGGAGCAGTTTCCAAACTGAATACTACCCCATATCATTACACCAGGAGTTAAGTTTGTATAGCGTTGTTGAACAAAATGCAAATTATTTCTTTGACCTCTAGGTCTTCGGACACTGATCCGCTCATTAGAGTTCCAGTGATATTGTTCCATTCATGTTGCCCTGCTTGTCTATTCCTTCACCATTAAGGCCTGGTAACTTCATTTCGTTGGGTCAGAGGAATACAAAAGAGGGCGATAGGATCTTAGTTAATATTCCGCGATAAATGGTGCTCTTCGAGATTTGGTAACCGATTGCTTGTATCCAATTCGCTGCAACCGCTCAGAATGCAGCGAGACACTACCATCACTCTGAGACCGTTCTTCTTGCCAGTCCCTTCAAATTCTTATGGCCTTAACGCCATACACAGTTAATAATAAAATAACGTTGGCAGAACATGCATTCTGCATCTGCCGATTCAGGAACTTCTTGGTCTATTGGAAGGTCAGGTTCCACTATCTGTCAATCATAACCTTTTTCCGTACGATTTTCTGATACCTTTTTCTATATGGTGAGAAAGTTCTGATAGGCGCTACAGTTGCTTTTCTACCCTTGTTAGACGTTTTACTCTTCTTTGCCGGTACAGGACTTGACTTTGACTTGAGGTCATGTGATGTTAGACGTAAAGGTGGGACCAATGGATTAGCCTGTAATGTGGATAATTGTGTAGTTTTTTATGACATTTGTACACCTGTCTTTTATGCCATCCTGTTCTGCGGCGATGAAATGGTCTTCACTGAATACGTTTGTCATTAAGTCAGGACTGATATTTTCCTAGGAAAAATAATGTACAGTGGTACAAGGTGACCGGTGGCATTCATGCAGATAACTATTGTCATTAGTTAACCTCTTTCTGCTACGTTTTCTTCCGTGAGCTATGACATTGGATACCTTGCTTTTGACGACTGGGGCCTGATTAATCCATATTGTAAATGTGATTCGGTAGATAGTTTGTCGAAAAGGTTAAAAAGGGCATTAACTTTTTCTTATATTGTTTCTCGTCAGTACATAAAACTTTCTTTCCATCCTCAGAACGTAATCCACCAATAGGTTTTTAAGAGGTGCCCCTAATACAGTTTTCTTCCGAAGGTCCTTCAGGACATTCTTAAATTTCTTAAAAAAACGGAACAATGTCGTTCTGGGGACATACTTGGAAACACTTCGCAAGCTTTTAAATATCGATTTTCTTTTCATTCCAAATTTTTTGTTTCTGTTCAGAATGTGAAGACGGCATTCTAAAAAAAAAAAAAAAACATAAAACACTATTATTCCAACAAACAGGAATCCACTAGGACGTAAATATAATAAGATATTCAGACCAAAATACGGAGTATTCCATATTTGGAATGTCATACTGGCTATAATTTGCTATAATTTCTAGTAATACATAAATATGACATAAATATTATATTGTGACGAACGTGGACCCGAGATGACTCATCGCTGTAGCGGCGTCATCAATTACTGGACTGTACTGGAATTTACTACAACGTACTCGAGGTAGTATGACTCATCTTTTGGAATATCCGGTACAGATCGAGAGCGCCATGGAACTTCTGGAGCCTCTAGAAACATTTAGGCGCCGGTATATTTATTAGAGGACGTTCCAGTGGGAGTCAGTCCAGTCGCATCTTTCAGTCTATCATCTAGGTCGAAGTGGGTCGAGTCGGACAGCAGCTTTTATCTATCTGGAGTGCCGCACGATGTGTAAATAAATAATACGAGACGTGCCGGTCAAGTAGTAAATTGTAAATAGTGTAAATAGTGTTTAAATAAATAAATGGAACCCAGAAACGCTACAATATGATAAACAATGTAGATACCAAAATAAAGATAATTTGTACAATGCAGTTGCTAATGAGAAATGCTTGAATTTTACGCACATAAATGTTTTTGACATACCCGTCAATGGCGTCTGCTTGACTGACAAGATAGAACGTACACCGTACTAAAGTGAGAGAATAGATAGTAGATGGTCGTGTATTACGTCTTGAAACATTGGATATACATATTTCATAATGGGGATACTATTCCATATTTGTTACTTTCCTCTAATCTATTTTTGACAAAATAAAAATAATAATAAGCGTACACAAACTAACAGTTTTTTAAGGCAGTGTGCGGCTCCTTTAATTTTCGATCGTAGAGCAAGTTAACCAGTGAGTCACGATGTTTGTGTGTATTGGTGTAATCACTTAAACTATACAATAATTGTATTAGATCTTCCTGTAAAAGGAAAGTGGGGTAACATTGGTTAATTTAATAGAAAGAAGTAGCGGATGCATTACGAATCTCCGCTTTTGTATCTACTGTATGATCTACTCTATGTATCTACTTCTCTAAGATCATTTTATAAAAGTATCTGGTTGTAAGTAGAAAAACGAACCAAATTTTGTACACTAATTTCACTCATAATAATCACTGACGTCAATAAAAGAGATATATCATACCATTTAGTTAGTACTCCTATTAAATTGTGAATTGATTTAATATTTTCAATTAAAATGTCTGTCACAAAATAAAGTGCAAACAGATGACGCAAAATTGGTTACAAAAATATTTTCACGTAGTCCCAATTTCTATTTTGTCTATATACAGGATGTTATTGAATTCACTGCAAAAGTTGTAACTAGTAATAGAGCTCAAAACATCATTTTAAACAACTTTTTTAATAACAATTTGTCGACATCGCAATTTTTTTAGCATGATTTTCCCTTTCCGTATCAATGGTTCACTTCGTTCATTAATTGAAATGCCGACTATTGCAAGAGATAACTAGAGTTTCTTGGAAAAACGCCTACAACTCGTACTGATCAGCTGCAAGGACTACATGAAGCACAAGTAATTAATATGTGTTCGTGTATGTCAAATATTCCATTCAAAATAAAAAATGTGGGTTTGGATGACCCCACAATTCATAATAATAAGAAATTATGCTGCGCGCATTCTGTAATTCGCATTCGTTGTAAGGCTAGTTTCACACGAACGGCAACTCTGCGACCCGTATTCCCAAATTTAATGCGAATTTCAAAATGCACAAAAAAAGCAAAAGCATTTTCAGTTATTGAAACTATGAGATACATTAATGGAGAAAATGTTGCTAAATCTAGTATGGACATACATACATACCATGTTGTTAATTTCTGTTGGTGGTTTTATTATAAACTGAACTGGGGATACAATATTTGGTCGTAAAACGGTTTTTGCCTTTATTATTATCGATCTAACTTTCAACTTTATGGATTAATAATGGTATAATTCTCTTATGAATCACTTTGTATACAGGTGTTTATAGAGATGTTTCATTTACAATTTCGGTGGCCTAAGTAATATAATACATACGTAGTTTCAAACTTTTGGAAATCCATTCGAGTCGCTGGAGTTGTGGAGATTAAGGTTTTTCCACTACCAAGTCATTGAACATAAAACAATTTCTGGACATTCTGGTTTAAAACGACCAAGCCAGATTAATGTGAAACGGCTCTTACACTATTTTAATGGTGTATCACAATATGTTCAGAACGAAAAGACACGTTCAAATCCAGATAGGATATCTATGTGAGCTGTCTGTCATATCTGAAGTAATTATCGAAGATAACGATAACATCGTTACCATAATGAATTGGGTTATATGTATTAATTTATAGAAGATAGTGGGGATAGCACAGAATCCCGAACAATACGGACCAACTACTTCCCTAAGTTCCCCCAGTCGGGCGTCGTTGACGATTCCCGTTCCCGCGCAGATTAGCACTGAACTGCGTGGGGTTCTCATGTTCCACCATTCGCCCATTCGCAGCTATCAGTTGTGTTACAAAACGTGCATAGTGGCTGTGATTGTGCAGATCAAGATACTCCCACTAGTTCTTTACAATGTGCCAAGTGTTACCTTCACTTGGGATCCTCAAAGTGAGTAGAACTTTTCGATTTTGGGCAACGCCATATTTTCACCACTGATTTTCGAATTGTACCCTTTGGGTAGCGCGCGTCAACGCTCCTCTTTCTATTTCCGTTATCGAAAATAAACATCCTTCTAGTGTTTAATTTACGATTGTGAATCAGTTTTGTACTAATCTTGCTCAGTGGCGTAACTAGCGGAAGCAGTAAACCTACAAACTTTTCTCAAATGAGAAGAAGTTGCTTCGACGCCGATAAATTTGTTAAGTTTGAAGTTGGGAAAGATTTTTTTAAGTAAACTGACCCTGGCCGCTTGTAACATGATTACATGTCTTGTCGGAAAAAAATCGAGAACTTGGTTCAAATTAGGAAAGCCTTCGTGCAGATATATTTTTTACAATTACATATTATTTTAGTAGTCCTAACAACTTTTAGCCTTTTTAGTAGGTTCCAAACGATTTTTACTTCACACGAACATATAAAGTAGTCGAGTTTAATTTTACGACGAATTTGCAAGTTGCTTACTAGGTGTAAAGAAAAGGGATATAGTTAGCTATTTCCGCTCAAATTTTATTTCCAAAGAAAGTAATAAACCTGACCGTTAAACTTGCTCTTTATAAACATTCTAATTCAGTTTATTGTCTAAGCTTTTATTTTTAAATGAATGTTTATTAAATTTATCTTGGGATAACGGGCTCATCCTTTGTCCCGCCACTGACGACGCCACCATGCCTGCAGCTGCTCGAACCCATCAAAATTTGTTGGTCCCAGGATGCGTGGCTAAAAACCACACACAAAAAACGCATGTACATGCGAAACATAAACACTTGTTGGAATGTGTGACAAGTGTTCGAAAACTATTCCAAGCAGAGTAATTTTGATGCGTGTTATGTCTATCATAAATGATGGAAATGCGAGAGTGACGTAAGTTGGTACTTTTTGTCTTTCTTCCTGGTATAAATGAACAACATCCTGAGTGTTGGTCTACTTAATTAAAAAATTTACTCGTTCTGATGACGTGCCAGCTTCCTGTTAGAGGGGCGAAGGGACGAAACCGCAGATAACGTCGATAAACGATTGATAACGCAAGTATGTTATACGGAGCGGTCAGGAAATGCTGCAGGAAACGCTTTTGATAAATTTTGTTTCGACGAGTGCGACGGAATTATCCGTTAATAATGTTGCCACATGCTGCTCGGAGGATGTCTTCACATTTTTTATCCAGAAAATTCTTGTTATAAATTAACCGCCTCAACTTTGGCCAAAAGCAGCAAAGAATCGGTGGTTGCCGGGCATTATTGAAGAACTTTTTCCGAAACTGCAGAATTAAACAGCGTTCATAAACCACGTAACGCTGTTTAGGGGGTGGAAGGAGTGAGGATGTCTACATGGTGTTACGAGGGCGGGTGGGTAGATTATTATTGTCAGTAACCTTTTTTTTTCTCACCATTTACGTAAAGAATGAATTTGAAGTTTTGAAAACAGTTACGTTACGGGAGGAGGGAGAGGCAAGCTGAATGTCTATAGGGTGTTACATGGAGGGGGGAGTGTAAAGAAAACACGAAAAAAACGTTACGTGTTTCTATTTGCTGCGTTTTATGTGTAGTAGCATCTAAAGAAGTAATTAATAATAGCCATTTATTACAATCTTGGGAAAACTGTTAATTTTCCTAATTTATGTTGAAGATAATAAATTATAATTTGGGGGTGTTTTTATAGTCGACTACATTTTTTTCCTAACGTCGTTAAACCTGCAATAATATTTTTGTATTTATTTTGTAAAATACATAACCGATAGTGTCATGTACGTACATGTAAATGTAAACCTCAAAATTCTCATTTTACGTGCACGAATACAAAAAATGTATCGGCCTCGCCTCGTACTTCAAAAAGTCGCCCTCGCTCCTGAAAAGTGTCTTGACAGCACACTTCTATCCAAAATGACTATATAACATTGTACGACGGGACAAAACAAAAAGTCAAAACGCATGAAAAATAAAATATATAGGTTTTTATTCTCCAAAAAGCCTAATCTTGGAAATGTAACAGAACAGTTCAAATTTATATTCAACCTGTTTACTATGAGCATAAATTTCATTGTTTAGAAATATACACGAATTTGTAGTGCATCCAAAATTAAACACATCAGAAATGAAGAAATTAGGAGAAATTATTAGACCTTGGAATACTGAATGAGCGAAAAATTGATGAAAATGTCAGTCATGGAATGTGTTCTAATTATTTTTAGACGACTGTATTTATGCAAGTAACCATATCTACGAAGCAACCTACTTGTCGAAAGTTCACATTATCACCACAGTTACAATGTGAAATACAATATCGCAACGCTTGCGCTTCTATATCACAACAGCCGTAAGAACTTTTATGTATATCAATGTAATGAATTTGCAAAAGAAGAAAGAACTGTCATTGCGTGTTAACCTTGTGATAAATGAACATAATTGTTTATTTAAATTACTTTAAGGTCATTTTACTTATTGAGAGTAAATCGGTGAATGCGTTAGGAAATTTACGGTACGATATAGGTACATAGGTCGGATTTCGACGAAATTTGAAATGAATTCAGTAACTTTAACTGAAGTGAAAATAAAAAGTTGCGAATGACCCGTAAATTTAAGAGAAAAAAGGTGGTACAGACCACAAATGCTATATTATATTTCAGTGAAGCATCTTGCTGAATGTTTTGAAATATGTAATAAGTATGTAAATTGCAAATAAAAAAAGCTGACCTTTTATTTACGATTTATAATAAATTACAAAATTTTGCAAAAACATCGATAAAAATCTTTTAACATATGTGTTATACTTTCGACACTAGTTACTATATGGATGAATTACATACGAGCGATGCATTAGCGAGTAATGTAAATCCATGTGTACGTAATCTTTTTACAACTTTGAGTAATGTACTATACTTTCTCTACGACCGCCATGATCCCCACAAAATTTTCAAAATAAATTGTTTCTATTATAATTGTTACCATACAATTACTAAATACAAATGAGGCATTGAGAAAAATTCAAACATTTTTGACTGTGTTATTCATCAATACAGTGTGGAACTTGTAGTGCATTTGTTGCCTTGCTTAGGGAATTATCGACATACCCTTCGGCCACAGTTGACGATCGCCAGCCCCCATGTCAGGATAGTGTCCAGTGTATTGCTTCGGATCACTCAAACCAAGATACTAATACTTATCAATGATTTTCCCGTATCTTCAATAAATAATTTGCGTTTTTGATATTGTTATGTTTTACAATGATGTTACATGGAGTGACTACCGGGAAATACGGGACGATTGGCAATCCTGGTGGGAACACAATATTGAGAGAGCCATTGAAGAGGAAATGCGCGGGAAGCAGCTATATGCATATTACGGTAGAAAAATAGGTTAGAACATTTTGGCGAAGTAAAAAGAATGAAATGATACATCTCGTCATTTAAGGCAAAATATTCATAGTACAAATCGCGTTATTGCTAGTGAACCTCCATTGGGAAGATCGAGGAAAAATACAGGTAGCTGTAAGTTGCATGGATGTCAAAACTTATAAAATCTATTGTTTCCAAATGAATAGTGAATTTAATAGCTTAATAAATGGCTTGAAATATTTATTATAAACAAAGGCAATATCAATACTGGAAATTTCCATTCTCGAAAGTGTAACCTTTGTAAACATCCGGACACCCAAGAATTGAAAAATAAACTTAAACAATAGCCTCTTAATGTTTTATTTCGTTATATGGAATGATTCTTTTCTTTATAAAGAGTGAAATAATAATCAATTAGTTCTTGGAAAGCCACAGAACTTTGCTGTTCTAGATAGATGAATCATTAAAACTAGCAACAATATTTCAATTCTATTATAAAAATGTGCTATCATGTAAAAGAGTTCCTGTCTGTGCGTCAGAAGCACCAGTTACTTAGTCAATTACCCATCACTGGATACCCATTTGAGGGCTCCCACAAAATATTCCAGACCCCATGAACAATAGGATACCGCCTTTTATTTGCTCAAACGTTTGCCTGTTTACTCAATATATTTTGCGTGGAAAATTCATAGGGGAAAACCCGGTTATTGTTCGTAACTGTCGCAAACTTCCATCTGTTTGCCTTGAAACGCCAAACAATGACCTAATCATGACAGAAAACCGCCGTTTTCTTGTCCTAATTAGTTTTATTGCAGAAGCCACACACATGTTTGTTGAGTTCGCGTTCAAATACATTTTTAAATGATGTGATTACGATTTGAATATATTTTTGACGAATCATTGAAAATCGATTCGTCACTGTCCAAGTTCATCTAAATCGCACAACCCCTGCTTCCCTCTTCGGCTCTCAGCGATTCAAACATGCTACGAATTTTATTATAAATGAGTTTCTAAAAGCTTTGCAATTTGCATTTTTGTGAAATCCGTAGGAGTGCCATTTTGTTGGGTTTATTTAAGCGCTGTCGGATGAATATGATGATATGTAATGATTGCGATGTGTAAACGTGAAATTATGACATAATTATTTTATACATTTTATAGTTTGTGGCAATTTTATTTTTAGATTTTGCTTGATTATGATTTTATGAATAGTTTTGAAAACGTGGATGTGCAAGGACCGGAAACATACTCTTCATTGTCAGAACTTTCGATTTGTGATCATGTGCTCAATATATCATTTCCGAGGGAAGTTTTGAAAACTGCTGACAGTGGTAAACTTTGTGGATAACGAATTAATCTTAACACTCCGCGCAGGGGATTTTACTGGTTTCTCATTTAAATTGGGTTTTCCGTTAATCTGGCAAAAATATGTGGCGGGTCATGCAATTGGTACAATTCATTTGAAAGGAGGAAGACTTATTATTTTGGGTCACTCCACCATTAATATCATTGCGAAGATCGCTGTTATTTTTACCTTTCGTGTTTCCTAATTTAGTACATATATCCCTGATCCTAATCTTTTTTCATTTTAGGGCCAACAACTCAATTAATCCCTTTTAAGAAAGCCCTCAATTCCACAGCTACTAAGAGATTTATGGTATAAAATACAAACAAAACTTAAAATTTTCTCAATTGCAAAAGATATGATATGTATCAAGGAAACTGCCACTGAATGCGCCAGAACATCTGCTGTTGTAGGTAGGATAGATGAAAGCTTTCATAAAAGCTCAAAATTTCATAATTATTTACAAAACATACATCCCAGCTCTGCAATAATCTAGCCGAAAGGTGGGTCTTCGCGGTGGCGCAGCGCTCGTCGCTTTTGTGGCCGACGGGCAGCAGCCCGCACCACTTTTGCAAAACCGAGGTGAAATTCTAGGTTTTTACTGGTCATATAATACGTCACCTTCGCTGCTGTATTCTTTATTTCAATTTTATTAATAATGTTTTTATTATCTTTCCATATAAATCGGAGGATTTCAAACTATTAAAAACTGAAATGTTCCAAAAATTCCCAATTTATTGATTGAAAAAAAAACATGAAATTGTGACGATCTTTATGCCAGCACGTTTACGTTTTTCTGGTTTCGTCCAGTTTTTATGACCTTTTCCTACGCGAGAAACAAAATGTCCGTTGCTGTAAAATCTTTCCCACAATGCGTACAATAGTATGGCCTGCCCCGATCAGGGGGTTAACCGAAAGAGCATATTCTGGGACCGCTGGTATGTCTGGTACTAGCGGTAGTTGCAAATTTGCCCGCTAACTCATTCTAATAAAGGAAACAATTACATTGTTGTGTCGGTATATACAGAGAGACTGCATAGTTGTGTTGTAAGCAGAGTAGAGAGATTCAGTACCGTTTTGATGCTGCTGCCTCGGCTCTAATTAATAAATTTCGCTTGGAATGCGTTTGATTGTAAGGTTGTAGCAAATGTATTTAGATATTGTTGGGTCGTTATTAATTGCAAACACCCTCTTGCAAGAAGGCACAAAGCCAAAGCACGATCGCGATTAGTCGGATTTGCATAATTCTCCACTGGGATCAGAGTTGGATCTATTAAACCGACGTTTATTCGCTCTGATCAACATCCTACAATTTATTCGTGGGCATACTCTGGTAATTTTGCAGGCATTTCGGGTTTTCCTTCTTTCGTCCTCGACCACTAAACTGTTTGTTCTGGCTGTGTCCATGTAATATACTTTAAAGGGAAATGTGTAGTGTTTTAGTGTTTGGCTCTGAGTGCTATTATCTATGGAGCTCTACGCCTGAGTTTTTCTTTTCAGTGAATTTTAAACTATGTAGATATGTAATTTAGAAAAACAAAGTTTGGCTTCACAATTCTACACTACATTTGCTTCCAATCTTGCGTAGATTCTCTCGATATTTAGCGCTTGTCTTTAGAAAGATTTAAGAGTTTTTGAAGTCAAGTTTGGTATGAATCTGCCGTCTATAACACTTGTCGTTTTTACGTCATTCCTAAATCCAGTGTTTTCTAATATCACCTCTACAACTTTGATTTGAATAGTTTCGCCTTGATTGAAATATTCATTATGTTTTATTACCTATAATTAGCACTAATGACGTTTAAACCTTAAATTAGTACTGTCTTCAGTTGCATCAAATGAGACTTCGGTAGATGTCTTGTGGACCAGCCCTATCCATTTCATGACTTGAGAGTTCACTAAGAAGGAGATTAAAAATGAACAGGATGGGATTAGAACTTAAGAAACTTTAAATTAAGTTAGCTGCTCTGTGTTAAAAACAAAACGAGAAAAGCGGATTGCCAAATATTTAAAAATTGATACATAGTACAAAACTAACTTCAAATTAGTTTTGTTTCTTTTGCAACATCTAGAATTGAGTTAGAACGAAAAAAAGAAATTAGAGAATTGATCTAAATTGCGTTCTGAGTGGGAGGTGGATGGATCGCGCATTCAATGGTCTAAAACTTTTGTCTGATTCTATTGTAAAATAATTAGGTGGCCATATTTCAAGATGCCTTTTTATACATATCTGTAATCCCTGTGTCCACCAAACCAATTTTACACCCAGTATCTACGTAAGTGAAATGTTTGTATGTTTCTACGCTCCAATGAAATTTTGATCACAAATAATATTCGCAATGGGAAGTAGCATAGGGGGGTTGACGACCTCAATGTGTCACCCCTTTTTCATAAAAAATATTTAAAGTTCAAACCGGGCGAAATTGATTACGCTGTCAGATAAGAGAGGTGTGATCGGTCCATTGTTTACGCATCGTGGTTTAACTAGAGGTCTTTTACTTTATTTTTAGGACGAGCAACGCGCGCAGGGTACCAGCTAGTAATAATAAAAAAATATGTGTTTTAATATTATCCACTGATTCTAATTTATACATTTAAAAAATATTTCCTGTTACGTCACTGGTGCGACAAGGAAAGCTACATACGTGCACAATAGCACCCATCTTACGGCCAGACCCTCTATGTAGCTGTTCCATAAATTAAGCAATAATTATTTAACTTTAATGACTGCACAGTAAGAAATTAAAAACAGGAATTACGTGATGATTTTTATTCGGTGTGTAATTAAAACTCCCGCGATTTTAGCAGTCAGCATGTGTGAAATTGCGAAAAGGAAGGCGTGCTCATTGCGATTCCGTCCTGTAAACTGCGTCGTTCATTAGGGTGTTTGTTCAACGTGTCGGGAAAAGACCGGAGAGCAGGATGATAATTCATTAGCATGTTCAAACGTAGACCAGAGGGCCAAGTGAACGAAGGGCAACTAGCCCTTCGAGAACCACTTGAGCCCATTCTTTTGCGAACAATACGCCAATGATTATGTCGATATCTGGATGAACCCTTGACCTCGATCCTGAAGTCTTTGTGACGAAAATTTCTGTTTTGTTATTTGAAGTGGATTAATGCCCTGTGATATTCATTGGAGGCGGCTTTTGAAAGGTATTATGAGCAGTATTATGCGTTGTGCGTTTGACGAATGCAAGGAAAAAAAGTTGGTATAAAAGATTAATCTGCAGCAGCCGCCAGTTTCTAGATGCGCGTACACGACTACTGGCATAATGGCAAACTTCCAATTTATGCAAGAGAATAGATTTTTTTTTTTTTCAAAATGTAAAAGTTATCAAGGTTACGAATGCAGACTATGTGTTTATGAAGTACAATAGATGGGAGTCGAAATTTATTTACTCTTCTGCTTTGATATAAAAGTGTAGTTTAAATCAGAACATCCTGTGTTCTAAAGTTATCTGTTTATTATCTAAATGAAACCAATTATGACAAGCCATAACACTAATAAATTTTCCAAGTGATACTTATGCAACATTGTGTTATCACCCATAACTAAACCTTAATTGCATCATTTTAATTAATTTAACAGTTTTGTCTTTGTAGATCACGTGCTAAAACGCAGTGAAAGAAATAAGGATCTCATATTTTTTTCTTGAACTCTCTCATTTCATCCGATTCCGGATTGCACGGTCTTGTAAATGTATGTTTACAAAACCTAATGACTGTTTTATGCGAATGAAGTTCAGTTTTCGCACGAGTTGCTCCTGTTGAGTGTACAGGAATTACTGTTTTATTTACGAAATAGTCTGAAGGGCTCTCATACTCCTGCAATGGATCCGCCACTGGCATCTTCTCCACAAATGCGACGGCAGCAGACTAACATTGCGTCACTCATCGATCCGGAAGAAGAGCAGACAGAGGAAGAGAATGCTACAGGCAGTATTCAAATAATAATGGAGACCCCGAGGACGTGTGAAAGAAAAATTAATGATGTTCGTGAGCATCATACTCCACTATTCAAACGCGCCTGAACCAATTACCCTAAATTTGAAAAACCTCTGATTTTAATAATGAAGAATGATGGTGGGTTAATTTAATCGAACACAAAATAGAACCATCAAATGTTCAAACCTCTTTCTTTACACTTGTGGTCAGATGCAAACAACGTTTAAATCGTTTGACTTCACATCTTCACAATAACTGAAAACTTTTTAAAACTTGTTTTCAACAATCTCAGAGGTAGTCAAATGGTAGAAAATATGGGTTCATAAGGTCCTGTCAAAACTGCTAGCACTTTGGTGATTTGGAAGCATCTTATTGCTTGTTTTGCAATGCATAAGAACCCAATGAAACTAAAAGGCGGCGAAATAAAACCTGAAGTGAAGTGAAAAAGTGGACGATCGTACAATCAGAGAAGTTGCTGGTGTTATCTTCTGGCTTCTACTAAATATTTGCCACGTTTTTCGACCAAATGCAGTATCGGGTTGTATGGGTATGTCGTCGAACGTAAACTAAGAAAGCTTTCTGAAGAGGCAAAAGCCAAAAAAGAAGCAATCCAAACAAGCGATTAGGTAGACACGAAAAATTGCAAATGTAGAAGATGAGATAATATAATGAAATCAAAACATGTTGTATGTATGTATGAGTTGTCGGTTTTCTGGCGTCACATCAAAGGAATCTACGCGAGGGCAGCACCTGTTGACTAGTTTAGACGGATAGATGAACCTTTGCCCCCTGATGATACGTGACGCGACGGTTTCATCACTCCGCTACCAGGGAATGTTACGCGACGGGGTTACGCTACGAGGTTCGGTTGCATGTCTGAACGCAGCTTTAGAATATTGTATACCGACTTCAACCGACTGTGTATGTTTTTACTTTTTTCTTCTTTTATGTATGTCCACCGATTTCTTTGTCAATTATGGACCGATTTTGAAAATTCTTTTTTTATTGACGGGATTCGAGGAAAATCCTCAAATTTTTCCTTTTATATACCTACTAATTATTTCCGGCCTAGCCCATATATAGTAGTAAATTTATTAATTTTTTAATTGTTTCATGTAATGTCATTAGTTTGAGAGTAAAATTTTATGTGTTCTGTCAAGCAGTTTGCATTTGAGCGTTTGTCAAAGAGAGCAACGTTTGAGTTTTTTTCAATAATGGAGAAGATTTAAATACGAAGTGTGATAAAGTATTTTTTATTAAGGGCTCAAGCCCGATAGAACTAAAGCCTAGCTGGATTCTATTCTAAGTCAGTCTGCTCCATTATTCTCATGAAAACATGGGTTGCCGACATAGGCCTTTTGCATAGGACTTTTATTTAATAAGCGTTTCTTGTCGCGTATCGCTTGCAAATAAAATTTATAAAATTGATCAGTGGTCAGTGACCATCACACCACAAGAGTGTGTGGTAATCAAAAATGCATCCATGTGTTGTATATTTGGTATACACACATATAATTCAAAAGAGACACCAGAGACGTTAAAGTGTTCATCCAATAAACAGTTAAAGAATCCTCAGAGGCGCATATTATACACTTTATGAAAAATTAAGACAAGACAATGAGAAATTCTAATTATTACCGTATAGCGATAGCCTAATTCGATGAGTTGGCTTGGCAACGTACTTTTAAAACGGTTGTCGCTGCGCGTTCTGTAATTCCAGGCGACAGAATTTTAGAACGCCGCTATACGGGCGGACCGACGCGTCGTCGATGCATAAAAGCACCCATATACAACAATGTGCTTACAAAATGCCTCGACTTTAATCGGCAAAAATCGCCTGCATAAAAGGGGCCAAAGTTTCATCCCAAAACGCAGCGAATTTTATCGCCAGGCGACAAGCGACAAACATCTTATGCTTGTGGCTGTTTCAGTGAAACCACCGAATTTTTTTCGCAGATTTGTAACGGTAAATGAAACCTGGATTCAACATTATACTCCTGCACAAAACAGCAATCAAAACAATGGGCGGCAAGAACCAGTCCCAAAGAAGGCGAAAACAGTTCCATCAGCTGATAAAGTCATGGCGACCGTGTTTTCGGATGCAAAAGGAATTCTTTTAGTAGATTATTTTGCAAAAGGTAAAACGATTATTGGGGAATACTATGCAAATCTAAATGACCAGTTGAAAGAAAAAATCGCGACCAAAGGCCGGGTTTAACAAAAAAAAGTGATTTTTCATGAGGATAATGCACCCTGTCACAAGTTTCTTGTTCTTGTTGTTCCTTGAATATCGCTGGACCAAGTGCATCGAGTTGCAAGGAGACTATATCGAAAGATAAAACCATTTTTGACCCTATGTTTTGTCTTATGCCTTCTTATGTCTTATGTTCACCGATTTCTTCGTCAATTGTGGACCGATTTTGAAAATTCTTTTTTTTTTTTTTTTTTGAAAGGGTATACTGATGACAATGGGCATCAAGTCTGGAGCTGATGAGGGGACCCAATGGAAATCTAGGGAAATCCTCAAATTATTTAATTGCCGTCGTTTCTTCATTCGAGAAGGTCTACCATCACCTAAAAATTGTAAAATAATTAACTTAAAAAAAAGAAACCAACCCCAAAAAAGCGAAAAATAACTGAATACATGTATTATTACATGTGCTTAATTTGTGACCTATTGTAATTATACATATATTTCAACAACGTTATAGTTATAACCCATCAAAAATTCAATATCATTTCAGGCGACCGTGAACGACGTCGCCGCATGTGTGCCCGTTTGGGTCCAAGACTTGCACACTTGCAGATGTGGCGGGAGCGAACAGCCTATTCGTCTACTACCTATTTGGCTTGGCATCGACTTTAAATAATAAAACATGTATTCAGTTGTTTTTCCATTTTTTTATGTCGTTTTTTTCAGTTAATTATTTAACAAATGCATTGTATGCAGATATATTTTAAATCTAATATCGCATTCGGCATCCTCAGTTTTTTACTTTTCTGAAAGTTACCAAACACTTGGTTTAGCAGTGTATAGAACGTAAGTAAATGTGCTAAATGGTGTGAACATTTTTGCGTCGCCTCCAGATAAGTATAGCAGATAGAAATCGCAAACCATTTATACGTAATTAATAATACATCACAAAACATCTTTCGCGTTGCTGAATGAAAAGAATTGATAACAGTGGAACGCACTACGTGAAAGTTGTACTTAACCAGATGTAGAATGAACTTGCATTGACCAGCATTGTTGAGCTTTTCGAGCTATCAGAGCAATAGGTGCTTGCTAATAGATTATGAATAGCAGTTGACTTTAGAACACTTGAAGAGTATGGCCATCGAGGCTGGAATGCGGTTCTTCTGATAAGAGGGGTCAGCTCTCATTAAACGATGACTCATAGAACTTGATGATGTGCTATGGCGCCTTATACTGCAGAGCTTGCACTTCGCTCTTTGATAACACATACATTTCTATTGTCAGCCGTCCCAAGCCGTTTCATTCATCAGGATGCACATTTTTAAGGTTATCGCGTGGTTAAAGCGCATTAAGTAATCGAAAAACGATGAACTCCCTGTAGAAGGATTACAGGAAAGCACTTGCGGTTTTCGCGACGTTTTAAAGTGTAAAAAACTTTGTAGTGCTGAAATAGTCTGGTGCTAGTTCTTTCTTTAAAACGTGTTTTCCGCACTGGCAGTTGGAGACGTCAATTTTTCTTTACTGCTAGTTGTAATATCATTGTTAAACAAATGGAAAATGCGGGCAAAAGGAAATAGGTACGTTGGTTTACTTTGCGGGATGATCGAAGTTTCCAACTTTTCTCTTTTTAATATCCATCATCTCTAATCTGATGTCGACAGTTCTTAAAATAACAGTGGAAATAGGGAATTTTGAAAAGTAAATATTTGATGGCGGTTCTTAGAGAATATTGCTTTACGACACTAAATGATTAATATCATATATAGAACAACACAAATCCTTGAGTTTAATAGTAGTTTAATAATAGTTTAAAGTATATGGAAAATACTCTATGGCATTAGACACTTTCAAGGACTACATGTTTTTGTAAATTCAATGCTGGCATACTTAAATCCCGTAACAGGACACTTACAAAAATACTACCGCATTGCAAAATTGACAATTAGCTTGGGTCGAAGGAAAAAAGGAGCAGTTTTAATAACTAGTTTATTGAAATATTTTAGACATACATAATATATGTATAAAACCCAAATCTCAAAGTAGGCGCAATAAGGAAATCAGGAGGCAAAGAACTGCTGATAATTTTGGATGGGAAGGTGTGTTTTTCATTAAGTACGTATTGTAGTTTAACGTAGTGTCGCGTGCATTCATCTGGAGTATCCCGTTGTTCCAACTTTGAAGGGGGTTTTTAATGTTACAGCTGGTTTGTCTGCGTATGAACGTATTAATTTTATACACTACTCACTGTATTTAAACAATTATAAAATATTTGGAACACATTAGGAAACTCAAAAATTAAAATTTTGGATTTCTTTATTTCTGCAACAGTGACACGTTATTTGTTGCAGATGTGCCCACGAACACTGAAGGACTGAAGCAAACGGTAAGCACTCATTATCGTCACTTCTCATAGAAGTCTTAATCTTTTCCTGTGAATGATAATCACCACGATGGAAAAGAGCTGTCGTAATAATCCCCGATGATCTCGCCTAAATCGGAACGATGTGTCTTAAAAAATGGTCTGAAATAAATTCAGTGGGGCCCTGATGCGGATGTAGCTCATTCAACTAATCATCAACTCGGCGGTCGCATGTGCTCACTTTCCCACCAAAACCCTCGTCGATTTCCCGTCTCGTGAAAAATTCCAATTCTCACGTGTAGAAATTTACAAGGCATGCTCGTGCATATTTATAAAACAGCCCTTCCTTCAGCGTTTTCAAAGAGCGTCCGTCCGGCCCTGGATCCAAACAATAAAGAACTCCGCGCCAGATGTTTCTCAAAGTGTGTCCACAAGGCTGTAGTGCCGATAACGCTGTGATTTCTTTACCAGCTGCTGCGAACCACAACAGTGTCTTGTGTGTGATCGCGTTGTGTGGACGTCGTGCGCGTTAGTTGTGTTTAATTACAAATAGTCAATGGTGATTTTAAATTTGTTTATTTACAAAACTTCAAAATATTTATTTATTTAATCTTTTGTACAGTTCTTTATTCTTTCATTCACAGTTGAGGAGGATGCCCGTTTCCGACACGTTTTTGGATGGAAACCCTAAAATCATTTGGTAATTATAACTTTGCATTACTACACCCTTTTCATCTTTTTAAAAATGAAATGGCGGGTTACTTGTCACTCCTCACACTACAAAATAAAATACCTTAACAGATTAGATTTAATTAATAAAGGTCTGAATTAAGCTTCTTAAAATATTTCTGTGGCAAAAACCTCATCAGCAAATAATTGCGTGTTCTTGTGACTAGTTATACACGTAAATCAAAAGTTGTGCCCAAAGAGGTCATCAGCATTAATTTATTGATTACATTCATATTTTTATCAATTTTTCAAACCCGTTAACGTAACTTTTAATTTATACCACGTAAATCCCTATGGTGCGTTGCTAAAACACATTGTGTACACATGGTAATTTATTCAAAAAATATTTTCATTTAATTGTTGTTAGTTTTACATTGTTGAAAAAATTGCGATTGTCTCAATCTCAGTTGCATTCCTCACACAGCCTTCGTCCTTATAAGTGAAACTCCCTAACAGCCGTTTTCCAGATCGTTCTAGTTTTGTAAAAATTGTTCGTAAATTCAACAAATGTTTGTCGGAGTTTAGAACGCAGTTGAAGTCGCTTGAATTTGCAAATTTCTGAATTCATGAATGTTAATCTCAACATGCTGAATTTTGAACTTGGTGTACAGGAAGTTTTGCCCCGACTAATCTTTTGATTTTTTAGTCCTTCGTGTCGTATCATTTTCAAGGAAAGTGTGCAAGGTAAGATGGGATTCTGAAAGATCGGCTCGGTCCGCAGACTACATACATCACTGTCTTTCTTATTTTCGTTTAGCGAATTACCTATTCAATCTTTTACACGTGTAGTTCTTCGTATTCCATTTAGAGAATTGGCTTCGGGAGTGGAAGAACCGGCGGACTGTTAAATTTTAAATATTGCCGCTACCGGTGTTCGCTGGGGTTGTAGGCCGTTTGCATCTGAGACCAATTTCATTGAGAGAAATAGGCGATCTATTTTTAAGAAGCCGCCGGAACTTGTTTACTCACTTATTGAACTTATTTTAAGACGAATTCTAACGTATTTATACTACTTTTTCGTTGATGTTTCGAACGAACCGAACTTAATGGAATTTTATTGGCGCAATTTAGTCATAAAGCCGGTCTAATAATTAAATGGTAGATAAACACGCTTATGGAAGATATTTAAGACCGCTTCATAATTGGATTTCAAGAATACCTAATCCGTTCCTTAGGGCCACATGTTTTTTTATTGAGCCGTAAAAATTACCGAGCTAAATTTGATTAGTTGATGATCAGTCTGCTTTTTTACAGGAACCAAACGATTATTTTTGTCTGGTTTTCTGGCATCGGAATCGGTAATCACGCTATTTACAAGGATACCTTCTTTGCACCTTAAAGTTTAATGTTCCAAAGCAGCATTAGTGTTATTATTAAATCTCTATATCACTGGTTGACAGGATTAAAGACACATTATGGGCTCGTCGTTAAGTGTAATCTTATTCAAATTGTTTTGTTTATAACAGCGTCTATTTTTATCCACTTTATGTATAAATAATAATATTTTGGTCAATTTAAAATTGAAATCGGCGAGTGCTCCTTGTTTTATTCAACGCGTTCCATTTTAGAATGTTTTAATTCTTCTATTACCGCTAGATGCCCTTACTGAATATGCATCACTCCAACACAACCTATGGAGGAAGCATCAATATTCTATTAGTTTAACCTCGGATTTTTGTGACCTTCTTTACATTATTTTTGTGCCCTTGCTGTCCGGGGTCAAAGAGCCGCCATTGTGTGTTGTTCTTTCCACACAATCACCGCCGGTTTTAACTTCCACGGGGTTGGTTGTGGCGTAATTATTGATAAGTAAACGGAAATGTCATCAGACGATGGCATCTTTTTAATGGGTAATTTTTCCCCACGTTTTTGATCTAATCGGGGTTGTAATGGGGTTCGCAGTTTGTTATGGCAATTCAGTTCCGATGTGCTGCTGCTTTTGACGAAAGCAGACCGAATTTTAAAACGGGCTAATTAATATTTAATGTTATTGAGCTCGATATATGTTTTTTGGATGTGCTCTTAAAAAATATTTGGAGTACTCAATATGAATTAGAAAATGCTGCTGCTGCTGGCAGACTTTTCGGATTTCAAATATGAAGAGCATCTCCGGCAGATTGGTTTGATCATTTTTTGCGAGTTGGGAAAACACTTTGCACCTTACCCATTCCCAACATTTTCCGCAGCGGAGACTAGGCGCAATGGCATCTTTTAACGGCGCACTTTTTTCGGGCTCTTTGATCTAATGGCCCTTGTAATGGTGCTCTCACTTTATTATGGCAATTTAGTTAGGATGCGCCATGTCCGACGAGTTCTTTTGACGAAACAAACCCAATTTGCATGGCAGCACGATTCAGACATATTCGCGCGGCCTAACACGTTTACAGCTTTTTAAGGGCGCTTTTCGCACAACGCCACTGATATGAGATGGGATGTGCACGGATTAGGGGTTTCTCTATGGTTGGCCGTATCGCAGTTTCATTTAAATTTGCGGCCGATCCGTACACGCATTTTGCATTTTTCATATTCGATACGTATGGTTTAGAGACGTTTCCGTGATTTCGCATTGGTGATGTAGATTTCCCAGATTTCGAACTAAACAACTTTTACGCGATAGGTATTCAGAGAAATGAGTAATGCATTTTAAATTTATGTGCTGCTGGTATTTTTAAAACAGAAATCTTTTAGGAGCTTAATGTTGTATCGATTTATTTCTACCAAGAGAAGCCTATGCGCTAGATGAACATTTTTAGAAATCTAATGGAACAGAATGTTGAACTAATTGGTTGTAGCAGCCGTAGGCAACAGCAGCATCGATTTTGTCTATTGAATATTGTCTCCATTAAGTTGCATTTAAAATGTACTGGGTTCACTGTCAAAGGAGCGAGGTCTAGAAAGACACCATGAATGGAACTAAGAAAATCTTTATATATTTTTTTTCTTAGCGGAAACCGTTGTTGACTCTTACTGTTTGAAAAAAAAAAAAACTGTATGAAAATGTCGTAATAGGTCAGTTCATTTACTCGAACAATGCCTGATCATACCTACATGATACAATATCAGTCCAAACTCCAAAGCTCAATCAATGAAACTTTGTTTTTAAAGTTGAAAGTTTGTACATCGGAAGTGCAGATTTATCCATTTGTAAAAATAAAATGAATTAAAAAAAAATACGCACACAATTTGATTTACTTCATCTCTAACTGGAGCACTTAATGGAACAGAGCTTTCACATCCTTTTTGTAGTAAAATCCAGAAGGAATTTCCTCCGTTTTTATTGTGTCAGTATCTGTTTCCATTTTCTTTGTTATGATTTCAGTGATTTTGTGTTCTGTCTAATCTTGTCAGCTCGCAGCATCGCCTCTGGCGGCTTTTAAGGATACATCAGCTCAAAATACATCCAGACAAAATGAAAAATTTTTCCCCATGAAAGAATTTCCCGCATGTGTGGTGTGGATGTAAAATGATTACTTGCCTCATTCCCAAAAGGAATTTCATCAACAAAGCCTCTTTTAAAATTTAATTGCGCCTAGTGCTTATTTTTTGAATTAAGCCGCTTTTAGCCGCGCTCACTGTTGTTTTAATGCTTTGCCGGTACATTTTATGAAAGCATTTCTCCAATGTAGTGTGACTTCCATTATTGTAGAGTTTAATCTCTGACGATTTCCGCTATTCGAAATACCCCGTTATTTTTATTGGGGGCGCGATTTTCATGGAATAATTTTTAGGCTTTCCTAATAACGACCACACATATCACAAAGTCTGCGAACACGCAGAAGCTCATATCGACACTAAACTCAAGACATATCGACGAAAAGCTCGAACAAATACACACAATGTCGAGATTATCTAAATTCTTCCACTTTCGCCGTCTTCCCCATGTCAGATAAAATCAGACATCAAAATATTAAATATTAGTTTATTGAAGTTGGGTTGGGCATCCGAACGTTCATGATAACGAGTGTTAGTTTCTGGAATGATGCAAATCCAATTTTTAGCGGGGTGTTAAAAATTTAAGCTGCATAAAAGCTGCGTTAAAAATTAATTACAACCAGTTTTTAAATTATGACATTGTAAAACCTGGAAAAAGGCATGCTGTCGCACCGTTGAGTAAGGGGATAAAGGCGTTTATATGCATTCTTTAGTACTTTATTATGATACACTGAACTTTCTGAGGAAATGAGGAGGCACGTCAATAATAATTTTTTGCTGCTAAACCGGAAGTCAGCTTCGGCAAAATTAAAGAAAAACTGATATTACCATTTATTTCTCATTTAAAGGGAATCGAAACGATTCTCAATAATATTTGCAGAAATAGTTTTCATTAGAGATGTCTAATATATTTACGTCTAATAGGATTTTATAAAAGTAAAACAGATTTTGAAACAAAAAACTCCTAAGCTTAGGCGTACTCGCAACAGCAAAGTATAAGTTGATGCTCTTATTACTCGCTACTAGACATTGTTGAAAAATGTCTTGACTGGGAAATAGGTTGTGATGAACTGCCTGGAGATATGTCTCTTAAACTTCGGAATCGATAGAAGCTGTGAGATCGAACTTAGCGACCTCGTCGGTAGTCCATCAGGAGTCGGGAGTTATTGGAGTGACAGGAAACAGTGTTTATAAATATCCCGATAGTTAATCCCTATGCATTTATGTTAATTTAAGGACTCATTGCATATTCAATTCGTTACGTAGTGTCAAATCGGTCGCACATAATTCCAGGGCAGTCTGGACGTCTTCTCCACAATATAGTACCTCCCATAATGTTCGTAATGGCAGGGTCAAATATGGTCGAGTTTGATTTAGTTGTCTCTTACCAATTTAGAATTCCAACGTCGTCTATTCCAGTTAAATTTTGTCACACTCAGCCTTGCATAAACTTCAGCCCCTTGTAAGTTGAGCAACTTGAAGAAAACTGCCGATGTATTTGAATGTATAAAGTTTATGAATTTCGTGGGGTGGTGCAAACCGGGGGTGAAGTGACGAGCAGCCGGAATTTCTTTCAGAACTGTTGCTTAATTATTTTTCCAGCTTCAGATACCTATTTAATGAGATTTGAAGAAAAGTCTTTTCAACAAGCAGCACAGGCTTGTTTGAAATATTTTAATAAACTAGAACGAATGATTAACGTTAATTAAGGGGTGGTTTACTTTTAGGTTAATTAACGCGGGGGTACAATTTTTTACGAAAATATTCTTGGGAGTGTTGTGTGGACAAGTTGAAAGTTCTTTTACGAAATTTAATTTAGACGATGCATTATTATGAGTTTTAGAGAGTTTTATTGAGAGTTTTAGATAATTTTCATTGTCAGGGTTACTAATACGGATGATCCAATATCTAGAGACCTATTTTGCTATGCAATCGGGGTAGCAGATACTGAAAGGGTCGACTACCCACGCCAGTCATTAATCGACTTCATAGGAAAGCATGGCTCCGCATATGGTTGAACGATTAATCCTTAGCTATTAAGGATTGGGTTCAAATCAATAAAAGTGCTTTAAAATCTAAAGCTGAACTTTTAATTTTGTAAAATCACATGTGATAGAACGTTCCTCATTTATGAAATTCCACGAAATGTTTTTATCCAACTCCTGATGTTACATCCGCGCGAAACCTTAAAATTCTAATAATAAATCATGTATTACTGTTGGCAGTAACGTCGCCCTTAGGTTGGCGTACATGCCGGACTCGGCCCTGGGTAGTGCATTAAAACCGTCGAGTTGAATTCATATTACCCAGATATTAGCGCTGAAACATTCCTAACAGCAGTGCCGCCAACTTCTTAATGAATCATTCCCCCAGCGAGCTTTATATCGCACTTAACTAACTCGCGTTAATTCGCGAACACCGATGCGAAACGAGATGCTCAAGTGTCGCCATCTTTCTTCCGACCGCTAACTCCATCATGGCTACGTCTCCGCCGTCTGCTACGTTTTTGGCCGGATGTTCTCAGAAACGCGGTAACGATTGTGCACTGTATTTATGGGACACTTATAGTTACGAGTTCGATCCAATTCTGATGAATTATGGGCCTTAGAACTGACTGGGCTTTATTAGCGAAACTTGATAGATTCCGGTATACGAACAGGGTGCGATAAATCTCGGGAAACTAACTTGGGCAATAATATTGTATTTGGGACTAATTAAAAAAGACGTACATTACGTTCAGGTGGGTCAAAATTATTCCCAAACTGCTTACATCAATTGATCCGTATAAAAGCAATAACAGTCGGGTCGGGGTAATTGATCGAAAATTATTAGTGCCCTCCGACACCATCCTTAATCTTGTACAAGATTATGTACATAAAATTGAACAAAATTTGTGACTAAATATAGGATCGTGTCATATAGGATTTGATACAAAAGTTGCTATCAAAAATTTATGAATATGTTCTAATTTCATCCTAAAAACTTATTCATAACATAAAGCACTCATTGTCAGTCTGGTTCTCAAGTTGAAAAAGGTGTTAATTCTTGCTACTGAGAGTTAAAATACCTGTGATAGCTCATTGAATTCGTAATCACCTCTAGAAAAATGTGCAAAAGTTATTAACAATTAAAGAATCCCAAAAAGGGGCTCTATTTTTTTTAAATGCATACACTATTATTGCATTAGTTTCAATACACTCAAAGAAATCTATTTTTTTAATTCAGTGTTAAGCATACTCAAGACGTCTAAAATTTCTAAACAAAAATATTGATACAAATTTAGGACTTTACAATATTTTTTTTTTTTGCGATTTTATGTACATATTCTAGTGCAAGATTGTGGATGGTGTCAGACGGCACTAACAATAGACTAGTAATAATAAATTGTAATTCAAAACAAAAAATTCCAGAATCTAGCTATAGTCATAAATTGGTATTGGTATTCATTACAGGCAAAGTTCCAAAGTCGCAGCCTCCACATCAAAGCCCATCTGAACGTGCAGTAGATGTTCTACGGCTCGTGATTCTCGAAATACGAAAATGGAAGATATCTGCTGAATGTAATTTGGAAAATTGCTCGATAAGAAAGGTGTTATTTATCTACCACATTCTCCCGATGCGGTATCGAACCGTAGACTGATACGTAATAAAGAACGTTTTCTTCCAGTCCCTTGTCATTCTCTCGCCCGGTGTATTTTAACAACTGGACGGAGAACTGATAAGGGCTTGTGGGAAACCGAACATCTTCGTAGCTGCCACTCCAACGCCACGCAGAAATCGCATGAACATATTTAAACCCCCAACTGATCTTCACACTCCGTCACACTTTAAAGGATAAATTCGTTTTGGTCGGAAAAATCTCGGCAACGTCACCAAGATGCAAGAGCCGGTTAACACTCGTGAGACCACAGATGAAACACAGATCGGTTATAAGAAGCACCGACGACGCAGGAGGTCATAAAGTTTTTATCAACAGTAATTTTGGTGGTTTAGAGAAAGCCAATTTTACTGGTGATCCCACGATCTCTAATCGAATACCAACATTTTATTTTTAATTGTTTTATTTATTTGTGTAGATACCTATATTTGTAATGAGTCCTCTCAATAATAAAAAATTAAACCTTGATGTATTTTTTTGTGCCTTAGATATTTTAGTCAAAGTAAATCAATTAAAGGTAGGTTTAAGGTTAGCAGTTATAGACGAACCGGGTTTCCAAATCTGAAGAGTTCAATATCATCAAATTGAAACATCCGAATTTTATCAAAGAGCTTCGGGACCTTGGGATGTCATTGTCTAGGCATCTTAATCTTAGATGCTTATCTCAGAATGTCAAAATAGTTTCAAAAATTCAGAATGTAAATGTTTCAGGATTTCTGGATCGCAGGATCCCATCAGGAGCTCGAAATTGATCTGTGGTGCTCAAGATATCAGGATTACAATTATTTTAAAATCATAGAATTTTAATAAGATCTCAGGAATTTCAAGATCTTTTCCTTGATCTTTTCAAGGACCCTTACAAACTAAACCGTCTGGTTTTCCCACATTGAAAAACAAACATTCTGTTTATAACATTCGTCTAGATCTAAACTCATAAAAACTTTTTACATTTGATTCTGCCATGTTCTCGAGATTATATTAGATTTTCCTCGTTTTTCGTTCTTTAGGTTTTCAGATTTTTCCGTCGTTAAAGTTTTCAGGTTCTAGGCTTCTTAGGTTTTTACGTTGACAAATTTATTTCCAGATTTCCAACTTCTCTTAAGAAATACATTACATCGACAGTAAAAATTCACTTACCACATTTCGTAATGTTGTCTTGTGATACAACAACCAAAAATCATTACACGAACAACAAGAAATAAATTTAATACCGCTTGGCTGAAAAAAATCCTGGGGAGAATATACATACAAGGTGTTACAAAATGATTTGCATCTACTTGACTTTGGAATTTTTTTACATGTAAATTTTTCTGTGCCGCTCTTATTCTTTTTGCATTTGCTAATTCTGTCAATCACGCATTGGTTGTCAATTCATAAACGTCAATTAATTCAATTCAATATTATTTTATTTATTTGAAGAAAAAGCGAGTAAAATGTTTAGTTTGGAAGAAAACAAGTTTATTATCGAGGCCTATTTCCGAAGCGGACAAACTGTCTTGCAAGATCACGTCCCTCAAATTATAAAAAGTAAATTTTTCTGTGCCGCTCTTATTCTTTTTGCATTTTCTAATTCTGTCAATCACGCATTGGTTGTCAATTCATAAACGTCAATTTATTCAATTCAATATTATTTTATTTATTTGAAGAAAAAGCGAGTAAAATGTTTAGTTTGGAAGAAAACAAGTTTATTATCGAGGCCTATTTCCGAAGCGGACAAACTGTCTTGCAAGATCACGTCCCTCAAATTATAAAAAGATTTCAGAAAACGGGAAGGGTATTGAGAGGAAAACTAACCAAAATGTCGTTGAACAAGTGGAAGCGCTTGTTGAAGAGAATTCACATTCGTCGTTACGTAGTTTAGCAGCTCGAACTGATGTGTCCTTTGTGGGTGGGCACTACCCGAAGGATTCTGAAAAATTGTTTGCACATGCATCCCTATAAAGTTTTTTCAGCTCGTTCTAATGCTTCTAATACAATGATGTGTACTAGACCATCCATTTTCTCCACAAATAAACACTCCTTAACCTCTTTTACATAATTGGCGAGACAACATTATTCTGCTGCTGGAGTTTTATGATTTATACTTTTCTTGAGAACTAACCAATTTTGGTGGTATTGAGACTTACGTTGTCCAGGTCTTCAACGACGAGTTTTGAGCGAAACAAACTTGTTTGTATGTTTGCTGTTTAGGTCAGAAATCTAGTGAAAACATGGAAACCCAAAAATCACTAGGAATACATAATTGACGTGTATCTTAATTTTTGAGGTTATAACTATTTTCGTAAACCGGCATTTTTTATTTTACATGGAAAATGCACGGACGACTAGATGCAAATCATCTTGTAACCTACATACTTCTAAGTGTGTAGGATTTTTATTTTGTTGTCCCTAACTCCCTCACTAACTTAAAGCTTCCAAGCTCAGCCCCTCAAAAGCACAGATCGAATTAATCTTCTCGGAAAGTCTAATAAAAACCGACTAATGAAAGATAAAGACTGCTTTACAATACAATTAATTCGAAACACGGCGTTAAGGCGCCTAGTACACCGTCAAATCGCGTTCACGAGATGAAATTGCTGCGTTGAGCCAAAGTATCGGTTTAGGGGTTCCCCTGAAATGCACAGTCAATTAACCTCTTCAAATAAAACATTTCGAGAAAGAAAAAGGTCGCTCGAAACGTTTAGCTCAACTGTGTGATTTCTACCCGCATTGTCCTTTTCTGTTGCAGAAGAAACGCCAAAATTGCACGGATAAGTGAGTCCATATGCAAATAACAGTTATGCGAGCAAATGGAACTGAATAAATATTTGAAATAGATAAATCTATCGTCTACGTTTGTGTTGGTATTGTTAACGTTCGTTTTCTAAAATTGATTTTTAAAAGTGTGATTCTACTGGACTTATTCGATACATATTTGTGAAATAAAAAAAAAGGAAATAATGATTTACAAAATTTTACCATAAGTAGCATATACTTTCCATTTAATCTTTGTCTCTGGTCATCTAATGTGAACAAAACCATCACTGTTAAATAAATTAAACCTAGATTCATCACTGAAATCTAAAAGTTTACACTCTTCAGTTCAGTGAATGTACTCTTTTGCGAATTTTAGTCTGATTTTTATATTATTCATACTTCGGATAACGGCTCGGCAATTCGCCCTCAGTAAAGCCGGGTCGCCTGGTAGGCGAACATGCGCCAACGTTGGAACGAACCCACGTTGGCCGACACTTGTCTGGAACCACGAAAATTATTATCCCTCCTTATATGTACACAAAGAATAAATTCCATGACAGGTAGTGTGCTTAGTAACTGCGATTTTACAGCACACGAGTGCGTTAAAAATGGTCCATATTTTTTAGTGTTTAAAGTGTTTAAAAAAATGCTTTGTAAATAATTAAGGGATGCTTGTCAAAACGATTTTTTACCTAAACCACTATTCAATTTATTGTTGATGAAAATATACAATACTGACTCGCTAATCCAGATAAAACGGGGGTATCCGGATTACCGAATTTCTTTAGGATTTCATTTTATTAAAAAAAATACATACATGTACATGGAAACATATTAAACTCAAAGTACATATTATTATTAACTTATAATAATTGAAAAAATCTGTAATTACAGTTTGTCTTACTTTAAAAGAAAGCTTTTAATTAATTTCTTGCAAACGAGGCTTTGTTTTCTTCCGCCCATGGCAACATCGTGTTTAACACAAATTTAATATTGTCCTAATTTTCTTTTTCTTCTTCATCTGTTAATTCTTCCCCGAGCTCTTCGTTTTCTAAGGGCAGCAAATCAAATTCTTTTTGCAGCAATATTTGAATTTCTTCCTGTGTGGGGATGTGTTTGGGATTAATCTAAACTAACAGTTCTTGAATTTCCCCCCCTATCTTCATTTATATTTGGATCCTCTGTATCGCAATTCTCTTCTTGAAATAATAATTGTTTCTAGCATTTCTTTAAACCCTTTTCCTTCCAGCATGAACCAATTTTCCTTTTCGGATAAATAAATATTTACCAGGGAAACCTAAAATGAAAAAAAACTCCTAAAATGATTGACATTCTTAATATCTTTTTGACGCTGCTCATAATTTGAACATGTTCACATAGAAATTAGTAGTTACTCATAATAATTTGTCATAAGTAACCCTTGAAAAATTTATCATACTTACTTTTTACAGTTACTGTAAATATTAACATTAATTGTACAATACTCATCGTTTGAAAAAAGTCCTGAAATAATTCGGTCTATTTCATTTATTTTTTCACTATCTCAGAGCTTGTGTTATCTACTACAGATCAAGTTGTGTCAGTTTGTATAATATACGACACTTTCATTTTTTGTACTGAAGAATATTTAATAGACCAGCACTGACTATATTCTTACAATGTGTAACATTTTGTCAGAATTGACGTTTGACACTGTCTGTGTACGTGACTCTAACAGTAAATTTGCACCCCAGACTTTATGACGGGTGCTTTATGTTGTAAATCTTCTCCGATGATGTTAATGCTTATTATACTCCCGACAAGAAATTATTATTGTATGTCCGCCCTTTTTCTTTCACATAATTAATCTCAGCCTTAATTGTTACAACACGTACAGTACAACCTTTTTTTAGGAAGGGACGAGCAAATCGACTTCCTTATAAAATAATACTTCTTCAGCATCGTTATGTGTACTCTATTGAACGCATTTGATCAACAGACACCTAAAATGGTATTGATTGTTCAGCTTTTCTATTAAATTCTGTTATAGGAAACGAAAATTAAGTTTTTGTTACTGATTTATCTTTATAGCTACTTTTTGGAAGATTGTAAATGGTTCGTTAAAATTAAATAAAAACTTTGATGTTTTAGTTATCTGGTTGAAATTTTGTTTGTTTTACCCATGAGATTTAATGTAAAATGCTAAAAATAAACCTGGTTGATTAATAACATAACTTTGATTACATTCTAACACTGCCAAACGAATGAAAATAGCCGAATAATTTTTTTACGTTTATACTTACAATTTTATTTCTGAAATATGAATTAAATTTAAAATTATGAGCACAATGCACTCGCTTCATGAATTACAAAATCCTTTATTAATAACCAGAATTAATGACCGCTTTTAATATAGGCAGCCAGAGGTACACTCGGCGAAGATTTCTCTTCTGCACAACTTTTTGTGGATCGTCACATTCAGAACTAATTTTATATTCACATTTAACGGTTTGTCTTGACAAACTTCTTTTTAAATGGCTTTTTTTAACACATGACTCGTATACATTTTTGGTGATACAGTAGAGACTCGATAATCCGGATTAATTAAAACCAGGACGATTCGGATTAGTGAATACTAGAACATGTTAAAAATGAATCTTTTTACGCTTTGATTTCAACATAAGTAATATTTTTTGAATAAATAAAACTTCATTTTAATGATAAATAAACAAATTATGTATTGTTATGCTAATAAACACAAAATGCCACGAACTGCAAGGTAAAACAAGTTAAATTCGGATTAGCGAAACATCTAAATCCGGACTACAGGGACACTATGTACAGGAAAAAGAAGAAAAAAAGGAGTCTACTGTATTAACAACGATGGTGACACCAAATCCATACGGTTATGCAATTTCGGCAGCGCACTAAAACTAACTGAAAATGACGTTTTTATCAATAATTAGATTAAAATAGCTTTCAGGATATCAATTTAGTATTGAAATTTCGCTCTAAATTTGTCGCTTTTAAAAATTTCCATAGATGTTTGCATAAACGTTAACATTAACGGTAATCCCATGAAGGGAAAGTTTCTTGATCTTTTTTTTGAACAATTCTCCAATTATGCCACAAACGTTTAAATACGATATACGTATATAATATGTATATCTTGGGGGACTGGAGCCTCGTAAGGAAATAAATTAATCTTTTGATTAATGTATGTGCCTACAAATACCCCTACCGTATATTGTTTTCAAATACAAATTTTTGTCTCGTCTAGTATGACGTGGTCGGGTGTTATTAGTTCCAAAACTAGAGACGCGGACTTAGTTTCACTTTGTTCTCCATCAAGCAAGTCGTTGGGTTTTAGACTGTTTTAATCCCGAGTGGCATAGTTGGAGTTGAATTTCTGTCCTGAAATAATGCCACGAGAAGCGGAGATAATAGAGGAGAAAAGCAAAGCAGGAGGGTGGATTTCGGCTCTAACCACCTTTGATGTGGAGACGATGTGCATTCCGTCCCAAAATACCATAATCATCATCGCTGCACGTTGTACACTTAAGCGCAAATTATTGATTAGAGTTCGGCTGCTGTGGCTGCCTGCTAATTGATTAATGCCAAATCGATTATCATCTAACCAGAAAATAGTAGACGCCAATTTTAGCACCCCGATTGGATGCAATTTGTGCTCTGAGAGTCTCGCAAATTTTAATCCAGGAGTACATTTTGCAAAGCATTTTACTCCAAAGACCCAGAAGATCAATCAAGATCCAAAGCATGACGTGGATTTTGCCGGTATTTTCGAGTGCATGATTTCTGCATTATTTTATATCTGGAGAGACTTTCGTTGCAGTTAAAAATTTTTAACTAAAGGTCACACGCAGATGGAGTGTGACTCACAGCCTAATTTCATGTTGAGTTGTGACGGGTTTCATGTGAATTTCATGTGAAATGAAACAAAAAATTGATCCTTACTGCCTGGTCTTTATTTAAGACGTAAGACCCGTCGCAACTCAACGTGAAATCAGGCTTACAGTTCACAGCTCCATCGAGGCCAAGCTGAGAAACAAAGATACATCCCTTCCAGGGCAATATTCTGATATAACGAAAGAGGCAATATCTAAACCAATGCCTTATAAAAGCTTTTTCCTGGAACAGATTTTTAAAAGAATTTCCAAATTTACCCCTCGAATAAGACCCGAAAGGGTAGTTTGGGATCCCACTGTAGTCAATAAAGTATTGCAATGGAGAAATCTTCGTTAGAACAAATTTTGATGAGGAATTCTCTCCAAAGACGCTCCACCACTATACATCTAGAAAGACGAAAGATCTCCAAATGGCTGCATTTTCAGGAACTGAAGAGTGCATTGACATTTAACTATCACTCTTTCTGCAACCAACTACCTCATGAGGATTCAGACTGAAGATTACGTCGTACGGAGTATTTTTTGTATTTCTTTCTTGATTTTCTAAAAACCACCTAAATCTGCAAATTTGACTCCATGAATGATTGTTCCTAATATCGCCCAAGTAGCATAAATGCTACAAAATACCAAAAGTATACCAGTTTGTCATTACAATAACTCCAATCAGACCATGTTTATGACAGTAATTTAAAAAAAAATAAAATCAAATTTTGTAGAATTACCTACGTAGTTTTTGTTTAGTTCTTGTAATCTCCTCAAAAATTTGCCTGGGCTGAAAACTATACTCATTTTCCAACGTCATTTATGAGCGGTTTGAGAGACCAATTTTATGCAGAATTTAATGGAGAACATAATAAGTCCTATAACATTTTCTCGTGGGAGTTACTGTTTACGAGAAAAATGCAGAAAAGCTTCATGACCTCACGCTCGGGGGCGGTTTTTTTGGGTAAACCTGTTGGGAGTTTATAACCAAATTTTCAAATCTTTATACATTATTTTTTCTATTCGTCGTTTTCTCGTCTAGTTTGCTTGGACTACTTGGGCGGTATATACGATATATTATACAAAAGTAGGAATGACGGATCACTTATTTATCTAACAATTCTATAGTAATCGGGGTCTGCTGGTGCAAAACTTACCCCGTGATACCGTATGCTTCAAATGAAAATTAATCAACGCTCACATTTTGCTTAAAAAATTGGTGCCTCTACAACAAAGCAGCTTAAAGATTTAAAAGCCGATGGGTCCTACTCATTTTATTATTCGTATTGTCTTCAAAGCAGAAATAGGCACGTTCGGGCACATACTTCGGCAGATTTATGATATCTACTTAAGTAGCTTGTGGTGACCCTTTATTCTGCGATAATTTACGATCTGCGTTAAATTTTGAAACGTCTAACTTCGTGACGACACTTTGAACAGGCTCTGATGTTTTAAGTAAGAACGAATATATTCTTTCTTGCGAAATCTAGGTTCACATACTTTATGACATCATGCTATACCATTCCCGGTGTGATAATTTTAAGCCCAACAAGTACATCCTCCCTAACACGTCTGTCCGAGCTTTGGTCCGTGATTGATGAAAGAAGTCTGTACGTCGGCGATAAGACCAGTGATGTAATATTCAAAGCGGCTTTTGCATCCCAACAACGGTCTTAACCAAACTTCCCAAAACAAAGTTGAAGATGCCAGAGCGTCGTTACTGGAACAGTTTCGAACCGTTCAAACTTTGATGCGTTCTAAATTGAATATTTTGACTCATATGATCGCATTCAAATAACCTCAAACAAAGGGGTGAAAAGTTTTTTTATTATTATTTCAACAAACATCAATCATTTACAAGGAAAGAGTCGAAGGTTTCATTTTCGAATGCTCGGGATCTGGCGGATTTCCGAAAAATGTTATGCCCTGACAGACACCGGATATTAATTAAAGTCCGTTAAGCGGAGCGATGCATCCCTTCTAACGTCGATATTCAATTAATTCTCATGGCCCAACTTTAATTAATCATATTCGCGGCGCCCTGGCTGCTCGCAGGATTGATATAAAAGTGCCCCATGGTGTTAATTAAGAGTTAGTTATGGTCCCGTCGACAGATGCCACATGCCATACGGTGCAGGGCTCCGCTCTCGCGTACGTGTTTTTGATTCACCTCGTAGCTCATTTTTATTCATTTTTAACTCAGTTCGAGCATGAAAACCGATTCCTAAAGCTTCCATAAAACTTCCCGATCAACACTGGTCTTTCCATATAATATAATCTTTTTATTATCATGTAATATAAAAATTTAAGTGTTTTTTTTTATTTTGTAACAGTCAGCGATTGCTTATGGAACCCTATGCTACGATCCGTAATTTTTAAATAAAATGCTCTGAAAATTATTCATGAGGCTAAGATATTGAATCTACCTGCATGTAAATCACTCTTGACGATCATATAAATGACGATCATCTCAAATTGATAAAAAAAAATAATTATACATAATATTATAGGTATGTGATTATATGGTCAATATTATGTTTTTTTTTTAATTTTTGAATTTGTCAGAAGTTGGGAAAAGCGAATTTGTATAAAAATGGACCAAAGGGCTTTGAATTTTAAAAGGAAAAGTTTGAATTTGGAAACAAAACGAAATATCCATGTTTTAAAAAATGAAAAAAAAAGGCAAAATTTAAAGCTGCAGGAGATAAGGAGTGAGCAACAAAATTCGTGATCACAGTTGGCTAAACGTACATCGGTTCTTTTACTTTATTGTTTACATTAATTGCAAAACTTTTAACCTATTTTCTCTGACTGTCAAAAATTTGAATTTTTGCGTCAAAACTGTTGTCCCTTTCAAGCCCCGTTTCCACTGAAGAAACATTGAGGAACTTTGTGTTTTCGTTTGTCGCGTGTTTAGGAAATGTTTGGCAACCACGGAGGAATTACAACATTCATAAACTTTGTGTTTCCATCTGAGCCACTGAAAGTCGTCTATAGTTGTAGCTTGAGAAAGCGCAACTCAGTGTTTCCACTGATGTGAAAAGTTGCAGCAAGATGGAGGAGGAAGACGTGTTATTATCGCGTGTCGATTCTTCCTTTGATGTTACCGCTAGAAATGAAAAGTAAAGGTAACATGCCAGAAGTACTTTAGGATTTTTACCCGGCTGTGACTTACTACTAGACAGGAAAAATAACGACCGCGACTATCACAAGACAATGTCTGGAGAGTGGACAGCTGGTTGCTGGTTTGTCAGGCTTTGACGGAAAATGTGTGGTGGTTATTTTCTTCGACAAAGCAACAAACGCAGGAATGGCTGAAGTTACCTTTGATAAGAGTTTTACAAAAAAAAAAAAAAACAACTGTACAATTTTACAACCTTTACGACAAGACGAACTACTTCAATAATTATCAGGAGATAAGGTTCTTACATTTACTCCATACCACTGCCAATACAACCCAATCGAAATGGCATGGGCGAGGTGTAAGTCTCAATATGATAATAAACACATAAATTCGCAGACTTCATCTAAAGATCAGGTTGCTAATTTATGGAAAGAAGATTTGTCATTGTGTACAGCTGACTTTTGGACCAACTGTTTTAGACACGTGAGACACTTACTACACAAGATTGGATAAAAGCTAACGTTGACCTTATACCTCCTATTATAATTACACTTGGAGAATCAGATTTAGAATCGGAAGAAAATATTTCATATTGTGAAACTAATTCAGTTTTCAGCGAAAAAATAACAATTGCTGCAGTCACTGTGGCAGCATACTGCATGTCAAATACCTCAATTACCTGTCACCTTCCATCACATTATCAATAATTTGTGCGTTTTCGTGAAATAGTCTGCCGAATATAATTCGAGTTGAGATTTCGCTGGAAAAATTTACCAACTGTGGACTCGAGTTCTACAATTTTGCTCATGACATTGATTAAAAATCACTCAACTGCGTTTCGTGATTTTTATGTCAATGTCATTCGCAAAATTGCTAGGCGAACTCTCGTAACAATCGGTAAATTTTTCCGACGAAATCTCAACTCTTATTATGTTATAACTGAAAAAATACAAGACAAAATTTTAGTACTCTGATATTTCACGTCCATCAAGACTTCAGTTTGATCTTTATTCATTCCAGACTTTCTTAAGATTGAATTAATGTTATCAAAAAGATTTGGTCAAGACTTTCCTGGAATTTCGTACATATTTCCTCAATACTCTGTCAAAACTTCTTCAACGTTCCCTCAAGAATATCTGGATTCCTAATCTTCCTGAAGACTGACAATGCTCCCTCAAAACTTGTGTGAAGAGAATTTTTTATTTGAATCGATAAGTTGTGTTCTTCTAGAATGAGAATACACATGTTATTCTTTGACAACGCACTATTAACTATAACGGCAATAGCAAAATAAAATTCTTAACAAAATAAAAAAAAATTGAATTTACTGTCAAATTAATGACAAACTGGAATTTTAACCATACAAAATAAAATAACTTATACTAGAAAAACAATGGAACCAAAAAGCTAGCGTCACAATTGAAAAGTTGCTAAAGTCATGACAACTCTCAATTACGATATCTACTATTGAAAGATGTACATAATTATGTGGAATCAAAACAATAAAATAGATATCTCGTGATGCTTCTTAAGTGACTTAAGAGGGTTCTCCAGTGGCAGGTTGATTTCTGCCGGTCGAAGTACATTTTCCCGCAATATCTTTTTTTAATTTACAATTTTCAAAAAAATTTGTGGGCGTGTTGATAAAATATAGATCTTTGCAGCTACAAAGCGATTTTTTGAAATTTTTAGATTAAAAAAAAGATATTGCGGAAAAATGTACTTCGACCGGCAGAAATGTACCTGCCACTGGAGAACCCTCTTAAAGCTTTTATAATAACCTCATTTAGTAGACTTTCAACCTTGAACTGACTTTTAACAAAAAAAAATAAAAATAACTTGGCAACCTTGCATTCCAAATTTAGAAAAGAGATATGAAGTTGTAGTATTTAGAACAATTTTTTATTCCATGACTATCTACTAGATATTCTTGGGTATTTTCCCATTATCGTGTGAGGAAATAATGACTGACTGATTCATCGAATAACTCGATTGTTTATAATCGCTTTCAACGCCCCATGAACGTAAAAATTAAGAAATCGCGAACTGCCTAGATAACTTCGCGAACTTTTTTCCGCACCTTGCTTTTCCATTCAGTTAATAGAATAGAATACAAACAGTCTTCCATTGTGTCTTAAATTTTCCGTAAGTTTTCCCACCACGTTTCAATATGCACTGCTAGGGAGTGACACCTGCTGGTGATCTTTATCTTGTTCTCTTCCAAGTACTGAACTATTATTTCCAGTTGTTGAGGTTTTTTTTTCCATTTTCGGTCGGTTGTCATTTTGACACAAAACATACAAAACATTAAACCTTCTTGCTATACTTGTTACCAAAACAAATTCAAATTATTAACAGATTAACCACTGCGCATGCGCATCCGCAGTTAAACAACAACGATGTCCAACAGAAAATTGCTACCAATTAATTCTGATTCCTATATTAATGATAACGAGTGAGCAACAAAATTCGTGATCGTAGGAGCCTCTGAATCCAAAATTTTGAGTCGATTCCTGATCGATACGATTGTGTAAAAAGTCATCGAGTTGTCAATCTGATTTGAAATAAAAATCTGTTCTTTTGCAAAATCTGGGAAGAATTTCGAGCTGAATATCGTGATATTGTTATAAGCTACAGTAACTTCTGCAACGTTCTAAATCGGAGCTACTGGAAGTGTTAACTGAAAAGAAGGTAGTGGTAGATATCGGGATGTTCGAATACCTGAAACGGTTATAGAAGAAGCCCTAAAGACCTACAGGATGAAGCTACAGTGCACACAACAAGAGCTTCCATCAACTTATTAAGAGAATTTTTTGATAACCGAATTATTAGCAGAATATTAAAGCATTGCCCCTAAAACCAGGCAACCATAATCACCCCATGACCCCGTTCTAACCTCACTATTTCAGTGCTTTTACACACATTCAAACTACGAGCATTTCCATTATAAAAATGTTCTACATAATCGGCGACTGCAAAGACATCACAGTCAAAGGTTTAAAAATTATAAAACGTTGCGACAAAGTCTATCTGGAGGCCTACATGTCCATCCTAACCTGTGGAACCGAAGCGCTAGTAAGTCCCAATATTTCAAATTCAGTTATTATAATGACTCTTGGAAAGCCAGGAGGACTTCTACGGCCGCAAACTCATGGTAGCAGACCAGGACTTGGACTTGGTGCTGAGTGCAAGAGAGCGTAGGGTTGTCACGGTTCTCTAGTTCTCAAGTTTTTAAAATCAGAAGAAAACGGAAACCAAAATATCTCGTAAAACCTGAGAATTTGAAAATCTAATAAAAAATCTAACAGTCGATCAGCTTAATAACCATTAAAAACCGGCAGATATGAAAAAATTTAAACCTGAAAACTCAAAAATCTGAAAATTTGATCACTCAAAATTTGAAAAGCAGAGAACCTGAGAAACTATAACATTGAAAAAAATGAGAAAGTTGAAAATGTGAAAGAAATTATTTGGAGACCGGAGAAATTTAATTAGCCTGTAAACATTGTCTGCACTCAACCTGAGACAACATGACAACCCGAGAAACTGAAAATCCTAAAATTTGAGAACTGGAAACCTAAAAACCTGGAGATAGAGAACTTGAAGTCATGTATGGACGTCTGCAAAATTTCGGAGTGTTGGATCAAAATAAAAGACCAACAATGTACTAGCTCGCGAAATTAATAGATTAATAATATAAAACCAGAGACAGAAATGAAAGGGAAAAGAAAGTATACAAACAATAATTATTATTATTAATCTTAGCATGTCGATCAGATCATACTGCAATTGGAAGCCAAAAAAAAAAAAAAATTGGGAATATTATGAGAAACAAAGTGTACTCAGTTTGAATGTTACTGTGGTTCCACACTATCGGCGAGAAGATTCGCCCAAAAACATAATTACTTCCAATAAAAGCATTTTTTGCTTTTTGCTATAGGCAAGAACAGATTATTCGCGGTTGATTTTGGTTCTAGTCTGTCCTTGTCTATCCTACGGAATTGCAGTTGTCGAGAGTGTGGATGCTTTATTTGTCTCGGAAATAATATGTTTGTTTCGGATTTCGGAGACCGACAAAATTCGGGAATAAGGCGACGCCAACGAATATTTACGATGCAAGGATAGTGTACGGTGAGAAGGAATTGAGTTATCGGAGACAATGTTAATTAATAATAATGGGAAAAGACTATTTAGTTCTTGGTTACAGGATTTATTCCCAAATAAGGAACGAATATCTATCAAATCATTGAAAATCGGTCGTGATTTCACGCTATAGTGAAAACATTACAAACACTTAATATAGCGATACTTTTGTAACAAATTTAATTATATTCACGGGTGTGCAATAGGAAGAGAACCTTTTAGCGACACCAAGCAGAAATTCTCTTTTCTGGAATGATTTTCCACCAACAATAGCGATTTGACACCGCTTATAACATTGTTTCACCTTTTGTAAGCTTTAATTCTGCAAGGTTTACCTACTTCACAACGACCCGACAAAAAGAGGATTACGCTCCCGTAATGTTATCAAAGCATTTATGATTTGTAGTGTAAAATGATACTTCTGTTAAAAAATTTAATTAAAACATTCCGGTTAAATTACGTGCGCCCGAAACCTACCGGCTTTATATATTCTTTTTTGGTTATGCAGAGCTCGCGTGCTTGGCTGCATCTTGGTGAATACCCGGCACAGAACTATTAATTAATTTTTCCGTTAGGTGTCGTCAGTGGCGTTCCGTAATTTCATGACATGCCAATGCATTTGCTTCCAACAAGCGGTGACGCGTTTGCGGTGCGTTAATTAACGGTGGCGGTCGGGTAGCGTGGTCGATAATGCAGCCACCCACGTTACCGATAAACAACAGACGATATCGAAATCATCCCGTGGGGGATTACCACAGCAATTCGACCGTTTGCAATTGCTAGTTCCTAGTTGCTGATTAATTCCGCTGTGGAGTTTTTGCACAATAGCAAAGCATTAAGTATGAATGGAGAGAAAATAGCTTAATTGTTAGGGATGAGAGCTGGACGTCCTTTTTTTCTTCTGCAGTATCAAAGTGACTTTCTAGCGTGGAGCAAAGCAATAACTGTCGCATCTTATTGGATTTACTTGGTATCAATAAAGGGTATACACAGCTGGCATTTATTTTAGACTGACATTATCATTACTGGGACTTAAATAAATTACTTTTCTTCGGGCGTTGTCTATTTACCTATACTTCTTTCCAATTCGTTGACATCGAGTTGAAATCTTGTTTCTCTCTTTCATTTTTATTTGCTCCATTTACATTGGGAGATATATTAAAAATTCGTAGAGAACTCGAGCAAGTAGATCGCAGAAACAGTGATGAATCAACTTGTACACAGACAGAATGTGGTTCACAGCACGTGCCGAAAAAGTCATACACTTATTGAATATTTTGTTGTTTGTTACTGTTTTATTTCATGAACGTCCAAGGCCTGTTTCATTGTTTACCGATTTCATTGTCGATACAATGACATACCAACGGTTTAAATTTGATAGATTATGTAAGACCCACTCGAATACATAACTCATGAATCAAAGGACTGATCTTTCTAAACAAAAAGTTGACTGGTACAAATTTTCGGGACGGTAATTCCGAACACATAAAGCTCTTGGATTTAGCTGATAAATTTATCTACATTAGTTGTTTTCTGCTCTTCCGTTGCAAGTAAGCAAGCATTAGCGAATAAATTTGTCTTTGAATTAAGCGTGTCCTTATATTTATGTACGAAAAGTTTCCAATCTGCCCCAACTTGATTTAAATTGTTTTAAACTTTATATGGGACTAGACAAATTCTGTTAGTAGATTTGAAATGGCGTTTAAGTTCATTGTATATGGCAGCAAAATAGAATGTAAATGAGTCTCCTACGTTTATGCAGTTTCCGTCTTTGACAAACTACAATGTCTTCAACAGAACTCTCTTAAATCTACGGTTTTTGTTTTCTTTATAAAAACTCTAATCTGTTAAATAGATTTTAAAAGGAATTTATAATTACTTCGTGGGCTAAACTATTGTCTTCGGAAATTAACTAGTGAATAGATGCAATACTAACTACACTGCAAAACTCAGTAACAAGTTGCAAGTTTAAATGAAAGTATGTACCAAAATGAAATGGTCGTCAATGTATGTTCATAATTAACTTAAAAAAAAAGAAACCGACTTTAAAAAATGCTAAAAATAACTGAATACATGTGCTACCTACTGGTCTGTTTGAAGTCGGTGCCAAGCCAAAGAGGTTACAAATTTGTAACCTATTGTAATTATACAAATATATCAACAACGTTAAAACGCATCAAAAATTCATTCTAGACGACCGTCAGCGACATCTGTGTCTGCCCGTTTGGGTTGTTTTGTTCAGCACAACTTGCGATGTGACGGGAGCGGACAACCTATTTATCTACCCTATCTACCACCTATTTGGCTTGGCCCCGACTTCAAACAGATCAGTGGGTAGCACATGTAATAATTCATGTATTCTGTTATTTTTCGCTTTTTTGAAGTCGTTTTATTATTATTATTTTTTTGTAAAGTTATTTATTTTACAAGTTTTAAATTATGGGTGGACCTAGTAAGGACCCTTTTCGAATGAGAAAACGAGAGCAATTGAAAATTTGAGGATTTCCCTCAATTTTCATGGGATCCCATGACCCATGACCCCCTGACTTGGTGACAATGGGACCACCTATCAAATAAAAAAAAGAATTTTAAAAATCGGTCCACAATTGACGAAGAAATCGGTGAACATACATTAAAAAAATATATGTATATACAGCTGAACATAGAACCTCCTCCTTTTTTGAAGTCAGTAAAAAGAAATAATACACGTGAATTCTTCTAACTTTCTGGACAAAAAGATGTCTTTGTAATACAGACAAACAAGTGTCATTAAAAGAACAAATAATACAAAATTCTGAAATGCCAAAAAGATAAAAGAGACAAATACACCACCATTATTAGCTAACAGAAATACAGCATCGTGCAAGAATAAATCATTACCCAACAAATCGCCAGCAAACAAATTATGCTGAAGCTACTATTCAAAACACAAGACAACCAGCAGAAGCAGACAGTATTACACTTACTTAGAAAATTCGTAGAAGAATTCAATTTTTTTGATCTGATTTCAAAAATTCTTTCACTAATATTTAGAATGGACCTTTAGGGTGGACATAGGCTGTATATTATCCCGTTAAAACAAAATTAGTTTTCGTGGAGACCACTTTTGCAAAGTAAGTCGACGAAAAAACTGTTGAAAGAATTTGTTTTTTACGTACGCTGCTTTAACGATAATAAATCTAAAGCCTCTCCTACACCTGACGAACGTTTCTGCTTGTTCGCGCTGCCAGGATTCGCGGTCGTTTCTTTCGTCAGGTGTAGGAGGGGTTTCGCGGCGAGCGAGCTACAAATTTATCACCTAGAAAAGGGTACGAATGCGAACGAACGTTTTCGATCCAGTGTCGGTAAATTGAAAAAGATCAAAGAACTTTCGCGGCGACCGGGCAAAAATGTACAATAATGTGCGGCGTTGAATGTAACAAAATTTTATCAACATGCCCACAAAATTTCAACGAAAAATCTTCAAAAATAAAAAAGTTATATTCAACGGCGGACAAAAATGTACATCAATGTGCGTGTAATTTGAGCGTTGTACGCAACTGCTTCTTCACAAAGGAGAAATTTTATCTCTTAATCTATAATAATTAATCTATTAATCTAAATCAGATTCTTCAGTAGAAGAATCTTCCCCTACATGAATTATTATTGCCTCCACCTGAACATGGGGCATTCCACGCCAAATCGGACACCATTTGGCTTTTGCGTTTACTTTCAGTACTATAATAACTAAAACCTGGAAATTTCTAAATTTGAAAAAAAAAATTAAATAGATCCCACCGTTATCCCATTGTCGGTCCAGGCCTAAAAGTTGCGGACTGAGTGACAGTTTTTTAGGAAAAAATTTTCCAGAAAATTGATCAGTACGTGTTCTTTGGAAATCAACATTTTATGTATATTAAAAACTTGAAAATCTTATAGAAATACGGTTTTTAAAATTTTTTTGATATATTTTATTAAAAGTGTTTAAAAAAGATTTTCACAAAGTTATGGGCATTTAAAAAAAAAACTTGGAAATGGCTCTACAAATAGTAATTTATTATACAAGACGATAAAATTTTAGTTTATCTTCGAGAGTTTTGTTTAGCGTCGAGACGTCAGTCGAGACGCTAATGAAGCTCGAGAAGATAATTAAATTTATCGTCGTGTGTAATATTCTATTTTTTTCTATAGCAATTGTGTATTTTTGTGTATTTTCTTAATGAAAAAATATTACGAATCGTGTAAGGTTTTAAAGTCTAATTAGTATGAGCGTTGTTATGGTTAAGCAAAAGTTTGTTTATTTCGTTTTGTTTTGAGAAATTTGTGAGCGTTCAGTTGAAAAGTCTGTCGAGATGAGCGAAAATGAAGAAAATCTACCATCAGACGTGGAAGAAGAGGCATTAGAGGCCGTGGGAAAGCTACTGCCCCAAAAATCTCGCCTCGTCTACGAAAAGGAATATACGTGCTTCCAAAAGTGGAAAACTGCAAAGAATAGTGGTAGCGAAAGGGTACTTCTGGCATACTTTTCGGAAGAGTCCAAGAAAGTCTAAAAAGCCCTCAACATTATGGTCTTATTACAGCATGTTGAAATCTACGCTACTTGTCAATGAAAATTGTGATATTTCAAAGTAAGGAATACGTTTAGTCTAGTGAATGCGATGTCAAATAGAATGTAAATGTTTACAGGTACCGCAAACTAATAACTTTGCTGAAGAAATTGACGGATAGTTACAAACCTAAGAAATCTAAAGTGTTTGAGCAAGAGGATATAACAAAATTTTTACAAGAAGCTGGAGATGAGTACCTGTTTCTAAAGGTTGTTGCGATAATGGACTTATATGGAGCGTGTCGATCTAGTGAATTATACAAGTTAGAAACATCTCATCTTGATGATCGAAAATCGGTCATAATCGGACACCAGAAATAAAGAAGATCGGTTAATCTGCATTACTGACAGTAAAAGTGGTGTGAGTGTTACCGACAAAGAAAATGCACCATCCAACCTGTGGGGATAAATACTTTTTATAATGTTGCGCAGAAAATTGATGTTTTTTTGGGTTTAACGAATGTAGAACGTTACACAGGCCATTGTTTTCGACGGTCTGCAGCCACAATGTTAGCAAATTCTGGCGACGATCTGGTAACAGTCAAACGTGCAGGAAGGTGGAAATCATCTTCAGTTGCTGAATCTTATATTGAAAACTCAGTAGCAACAAATGTTGAGGTATCGAAGAAAACACTTTGTGGAAATTCTTGCAGTTCTAGTTCTTCTTCTTCTTTTTCTTCTTCCATTCAGTTAGCACAGGAAAAAATATCTGTTCCACGAGTTAATATTGCTGGAAATGTAAGTTGTACAATTAATGTTGTTTTAGATCAAAATGTTAATCAAAAATTGTAAAATAAAAAAATAAATTACTTTATCTATCCTTGCTGTTAAAGTATTACTTTATCTATCCTTGCGGTTAAGGTGCTCCTTGACCTTTTGAATTGAATAGATCAAAGGAGACTTTAACATCTGCTATAGAAAAAAAAATTTAATGCCCCATATCCATCACGACGGTCGTTTATCAGCTGTTTTTGCTATTGAAATTAATTATCTTTAAATTATTTTCAAGGGCAAACTATTACCATTTTTCTAATTTCATTTGATACCGGGTGTTTACTGTTTAGTCGCGTCAATGAAGTCTTTTTCTCGAAAGTCCTCAGAAACATCTCCGATTTTGATGTTTTTTTTTTTAATATTTGCTTTTTTATATTATTTATAATCAGAAACCTTTTGGAGCGAGGACATAACTATTAATATTATTTAAACAATATGTATGATATTTATCTAAAAAAAATATAGTTTTGCGTTTTTTTTTTAACAGACTTCAAAAAGGGAGGAAGTTATCAATTCGGTTGTGCTTTTTTTTTTAATGCTTACATTTATATATTTATATTTCATTTATGTTCACCGATTTCTTCTTCAATTGTGGACCGATATACAAAATTCTTCTTTTATTTGAAAGGGTATACTCTTAAGGTGCTTCCATTATCAAAAAATCGGGATCTGACCAGGGAATCCCATGGAAATCGAGAAAAATACTCAAATTTTCGCTCTCTTTTATTAACCGACTTCATGTATGTTCACCGATTTCTTCGTCAATTGTGAACCGATTTTCAAAATTCTTCTTTTATTTGAAAGGGTATACTCTTAAGGTGCTTCCATTATCAAAAAATCGGGATCTGACCAGGGCATCCCATGGAAATCGAGAAAAATACTCAAATTTTCGCTCCCTTTTATTAACCGACTTCATGTATGTTCACCGATTTCTTCGTCAATTGTGAACCGATTTTCAAAATTCTTCTTTTATTTGAAAGGGTATACTCTTAAGGTGGTTCCATTATCAAAAAATTAGAATCTGATCAGGGAATCCCATGGAAATCGAGAAAAATACTAAAATTTTCGCTCCCTTTTATTAACCGACTTCATGTATGTTCACCGATTTATTCGTCAATTGTGGGCCGATTTTCAAAATTCTTCTTTTATTTGAAAGGGTGTTCTATTGAGGTAGTTCCATTGTCAAAAAGTCAAGATCTGATCAGGAGATCCATGGAAATCGAGAAAAATCCTCAAATTTTCGCTCCCTTTTATTAACCGACTTCATCATGTATGTTCACCGATTTCTGCGTCAATTGTGGGCCGATTTTCAAAATTCTTCTTTTATTTGAAAGGGTATACTCTTAAGGTGGTTCCATTGTCAAAAAGTCAGGATCTGATCAGGGACTCCCATGGAAATCGAGGAAAATTATTTTTCCTTTCTACAAGTATTGATGAACAATTTTTAATTATTTTATTTATAAATGTCTAAAATAAATAATCTACAATTCATAATAATTTTATAATTTACTTTCGTATATTATTTGTAGAATAAGTATAGAAAAACAAATTTTTTTATATAAATCTAATAAATAGTGTTTGAACAATATAAATAATTATTTCCCTACTTCAAAAGGTTTCTGATTTTGAATAATATATAAAAGCAAACATTCACGAAAAAAAAAAACATTAAAATCGAAGCTGTATTTGAGGACTTCCGAAGATTGCCTGTTTTATGTATTTATTGACGCGACTAGTTACCTCCTGTGACTTTTTGTATACTTCCTCCCTACCCATTTTGGCATTTAAGTATTTAAGTCCCCTCGCACCAGCTTCACATCATATTTGGGTACTTTCTTTAATATATTTCCCACTACCTACTTCATAAAAATCGCTTTAAACTGTCAAATCTTTGTTTTCGGTCATAGCATGCACATTTAGCAAGGCTACTTTTCTGTACTTACCTCCCAATCTTAACCGGCAAATTTTATTATTCACTACTTCACAATCCACAATTGCATCCTTACACTCGTTACTGATTAGAAATTCCACTCCTAGACTCCTATCCTCTCCTCCACTATTGAAAAAGGTATACTCATCCACCGAGCTAATCCCCTGCCCTTTTTGTTTGGTCTCCTGCAGTGCAAGTACAGTTCTGTTCAAATAAATCTGGGACAACTCTTGTAACGTAACTATCAATTCCACTTGTTCAAATAAATCTGGGACAACTTTTTAGTTGTGTTGTATTTGTGGCTTTTAGCATGTTAGTAGTTAATAGGGGCCCCAGCCCGAGGGGTTCCTATCCATGGGGGCCCCAGCCCGAGGGGGCTCCTATCCACGGGAGCCCCAGTCCGAGAGGGCTGCTACCAAGGATGCTCCTACCCACGGGGTCCCAGACCGAGGGGGCTCCTACCCACGGGGGCCCCAACCCAGGGGTACTCCTACCCACGTGGCTTTTACCCATGGGGGGCCCAGTCTGAGGGGGCTTCTATACACGGGGGCCCCTGCCCGAGAGGGCTGCTACCAAGGGGGCTTGTTCAATTTATCATCCACATTTACATTAGAAAATTAAAATTGTCCCAGATTTATTTGAACAGAACTGTACATCTGTCCCATATATCCTCATTATCATCCAATTTTTCTTAGTCTTTTATACTTTGCTGGCGGAGGAGCCTCTTCATTTGCTGGGATACAAAACCTTGTCCATAACCACTTCCTTCCTTTACCACTGTCCTTATTCATGCCGGGTCCGTCGTCGTTGAAGTTGTATCTTTTTGTTCTTTCTCAATTTGTTTCCCTTCTTGATTCCATCTCCTTTCCTGGATATCTATTATTATTCTCTGGAAAACTGTTTTCACCAGTTTTTTTGGGTAGTTTTCCTAATAATATTTTGTATTTCTCTTTGCTCTTGACAAGTCATCGTTTGTTGCGAAATATTCGCATCAGCGTTGGCCAGTTGAAACCCAAAGGGTCATAAACTCTTATACCTGACTGGCGACACTCGGGCCTGCACAATCTTTCCAACCAAAGAGTCAAAATCCAACCACAGCCAAAAGCACATTGAAATCTTAAATCAGGACAAGGTTCCTGCATCTTCCCTCATTCTAAAACACGGACTAGGTCCATTGAGTCATTTCTCAATTCAAACACTAAATTCAATCGGGAGAAGAAATGTTCACAACTTAATATTCGTAATACACAATTCGTTAAGTTCGCGAGTGTTTTTCTACAATCAACTCAACGGTCCTTCGCGAGGTCCTTCGAGCAACTCTACTTTCAAATCGACTCGACCTTCAGGCCTCTCTCAAACAAACTAACCGAATTCATTACATCGTTAATAAATACCATGGGATCGCTCATATTTTTCAGAAGGCTTTCCATTTCCATCCAACATGTCGCATGAAGTCTCGCATTCTTTGTTTTAATTTCTGCTGGTCATTGGTGTTCATATTCATATCTTCGACTTTCTTTTTGATGTGGTTTACTTCTTTCTCAAGTCTCCGTTCTCTTCTTTAAGCTTAGCGTTCTCTTTTTTATTTTTACTAGCTCTTATACATTCGCTTTCAGTTGCTCCTTTATTGCAGCTAAATCAGCTTTCATTGAATCCACAATTGATTCTGATCGGGTCAGTTGTTTATTTTATCTTTGTATTTCATAGTTTGCAACACTAGATCTTGGAAGACTCGCCTCATAACAGATGAGTATGTAATGTCAAACGGTGTAATTTATGTACATGCCATTTACAGTTTAGGTGTCATAATTTTTTTTTCTACTTTGCGTTCGCACTGAGGCTATTACGATACGCTTTTGGGTGTCATAATAGACAAAAACGGTGTTATAATAATTCTACTAACAATAGTATAATTATTTTTTTTAATATTGGCAAACTTGGAAATCCCAGGGCAATCCTAACCTATAATACTTCGCTGTCAAGGTGTCAACCCCAAGTGGCTGGCAGAGGGAACAACAGCAACAGCTGTTGATGGGAATTGGCATTACTATATTGTTGGCACTTGTTTGGTGGCTTCAAGTGCTTTTGGGGCACTTGGGCAATTTTGTTGCCTGGTGATGGTCAAGCTGGTAACACAAAGACTGCCAAAGACTGTGATGCCACTATAATAATTGTGATGTTTGAAGGTGTTTGTGTCTCCGGTCAGTGATGACGCGGATAAGGGGGTCCACTAGTTTGTGCGGCGGGATTTGATTCCAAACATTTTCTGTATGGGGAGATTTCACAACCTTAAAACGTCAAACTTTTGTGCAGATTTTGTGTTGTTTTAAAATATTTAGAACAAACGCATCGTGTACATCCGTACCGCAATAAAAATGTGTAGAATATTTTGGTATGATCATTTCTATAGAAATTCTTGTAGTTTTTTGGGTCGTTTATCCGATAGTCACCCAGAATCATTTATTGACGTTTCAAATTAATTCCTTTTCATAGCCGCCGTTAATGCACCTCGCAAATGTGGCCAACCGCCCCGAAATTCCCTAGATTGTGAAATTTGATTATTTTGTATAAAAAAGTGGCAAAGTAGAAAAAATACTGTATGATAACTCGTTTATAAGGCATTTTGTCGCACTTACTCTTTTAGGACCCGTGCGTGCGACAAAATGCTTCTTATAAAACTCGTATCATAATATACTATTGTTAAATTCACATTTTGTTCGATTTGACCTACTTGAGACACTTATCATCAAACGTTCTGTCCAACAAAATGCAAAACTAAGAGAGTCTAAAAAGTGGCTTTTGATGACATTTGTAATATCATGTCTTGTTCTATATATGGGCGTACTTGTTCTATGTATTTATGTGGTGGTAGAAAACTACATAACCCAGCAAATGCTATATTATTTTGGAATTCTTTCTTTGTGAAACCCCGTTTGATGTTGGGGTGGTTTGTGGCGACGGAAAACGCTAGAGGTTGCGACGACACTGTCTCTCTCATGCATATTTTGGTACGTGCTTGTAAAGCCGAGAGGAAAGGAACAAATTGTGAGTATGTTCGTGCACGTGAATGTTAAACACGTATTAATTCAAGCGATAAGGTCTCTGATGACTTCCTGTAATGACAGTTTTTGTTGGCGATGAGATGTAAGCTTTACTGGATTCTGGGAGCAAGATTGCATCGATAATTGTCTCCACGCTAATGAGGTTTACATTCCGTACCTATTGAATTAATGCAACCCACCTTGCCACCATCCCTAAACATCGACGTATTTCTGAGCTTTGCTGAGTATTGATTGCCATTTAAATTATATGGTCCTATGCAATCATTCTATCCGATAAATGGAAGCACTGGAAAAACGACAAAAGCGATCTCGGAAGTGAGATGAGTTGCGTGTCTCGTGCTAATTCCAATTAATTACTCAGACATCGTGAAAACACCCGTTAGTTGTACACAAATGGAATTCTCTGCATTACTTTCAAATTGAACGAAATAAGTCGTGATTTAACAACTGTGTCCCTGCTCGGGGTAGTTTCCATGCGACTTTGAATCTAACTCTGTAATTGGGAAATTTTCCTTAACGATTGAAATATAGATACATATTCTAGATTTTTTGTAGAAGTTGGGACATTCATGTGTCGTTAGATTTTTTGATAAGGCAGAGCTAGTACAAAAAACACGTTTTTTAACAAACTAAATTAAGTTAGAAGTTGTAGTTTTTTATATAATTTTTGAGCAACTGTGGTTATTTAACAGGATCGCGACTCTTAAAAAATCACCGACGATAAATTCTAAATCTTCCATTTGCTTCCTGGTTTAATCATAGTTAATTAATGATCTACGAGTAAAGAATAAAAGAGCTGGATGGAACGAATGCAATAACCGTTCTCGTCTGTGCTCAGAACAATTAAATCGAAAGATAAATCGAGCAAAAAACGTGATCGTTGCATGTAATTAAACTATCAAATTCCATTGCAGGTCTGCAAGTTGGTGCAGGAATCCCAAATGGAAGAAAAATCGTACTGGCAATATTTTATTATGCAGGACCAGAACGATTACAATCTGCCAAAGGGGAGGGCTTCGACCGCCTCCATCCTCTTCCACCTCACGACTTGGAAGGGCAACGACAAGATCTAACAACTTGTAACGGAAGTTCTTGAGTTGACGCGTCTCGACGCCCGAATTCTGCTCGAATGCTCCAGCTATGTGAACAGTGATGTTGACATAATCCTATGGATGCATCGGTGAGTCTCCCAAGTTTTTAGCTTATTGCCATTATATTTCCCGTCAGTTTCTTCTTAATCAGTCAGGTTCTTGACACTTTACTCTTTTAACCATGAAGAACCAATGCAACGGTTTTTATCCCTTTTATGTTCAACACACCATGTAACGGATAATTAGATATATTACACAATTTTTTTATAATTATAATAAAATAAAGCCATTATACTTATTTCTTCGGGAACAACTGACCATCAAAATTATAGTTGATTTGGGTTGAGTTAAACATTATAACATTTAGGATGAGTCACATTCGATCCATTAGACTAAGTGTTGAGGGTCATTCATTTTATTGAAACTGCATTGGCTGTATGTGTGGCATTTTATTTCAAACGCAGGATCTCGCGAAATTGACAAACTGTCATCTGATATTGACAGCGGAAAAGAGCAATGCCCCGTTTGCTTCATTTCGCCGACAACAAATTTGGGGGAGGGAGCAGTAACTTTACGGAGACCGTGATGTACCGCCGCTCCCGAGGTCGCCGCACAATTGTTCTATGAGAGTAAATCTTTCCCGTTCCGCCATGGAAATTTCAATACTGATGTCGTGGAAGAACAATCCATTCTAGAGTTTGCCAGAGTTGACACTGTCATGGCCGCGGCGAGGACGCCTCCTTCATTCTTTGTTTTCGTACCGCCATCTACTATTTTCAACTATTTTCGATTATATTTTATGTCCGATTTTTTTATATTATTTAACTGTCCAAAACTCGGCATGCAACTCAACAATTTGTTCTGAATAAGTTCACGGTGCCAAATTTTATCAAATATATTTTCATAAAGAAAAGCTGCTACTTAAATTCTAAAACTTCTAATCCATTCTCTCTGTTACTGTCCGCAATTTTATGATCTTGTTATACTATACTGATAAGGTCTAATAAGACCGTAACCGTCTATAGTTTCTATTGGATGGCTAAGATAGAAAGTTTGCTCAAACACTGTTGCTTTTTCAGTATAATACAAGATTTATCAAAGAGTTTCGGATTAGGGACTTTAGGATACTGATTATGATTATAAATAATTAACATCAACAAACACCTTCTGTTGGGATTTCACTCGGAATGTCAAAAGAATAAAATCTTAACCACATTTCAGTCTCGGGCGCCAAATTTAATAACAACACGTCAAAGCAAAATTTATTAACCTGCAAAACTACAAATTCAAATTAATAAAAAAGCAAATACTAATTGCACGAATAAACGATCTCTTGAAGAACAAGGGGGCGTAGCTGGTTCGCCCCCAAATAATTCCTTATGGTCTTCTAATGAAGTCGCGAAGGGGGCCACGCGGAGTCCTCTTTATGAGGCAAAAGTATCGTCACAAGGGAAAATTCAGGTGTGTGTCTGAAGGCACTGGAATCAAAGGAAGCACACCACTTTGTCTCAAGTTCGATACGGAGAGTCGACAGAACATCTCCTCACTCATATAGTAAAACCTCCGCTCTGGGAGACGGTCAGCGCATCTCCTTTTCACTACAGAGTGAAATAATATACTTACAGTATGTAAATAATAAGATACAGATAAGACCACAGATCGTGAAGCAATTATTTTAAATGTCCAAGGGGAGTGAATTGTTAATTTACATTTAACTACTGTTAATTTTTTTGTTTGTAACATAATGACATAAGTAAAAATGCCGGTGTGGGCATCTGGTGGCGATAAGAGATGCCAATGACAAAGCAGTCGCCGTCGTTTTAAGAAGTGATATCTTTTCCGTTACTGTTCGAATTTGTTTACATTTCACTTCTTATCATAAATCAAATTTACCGTTTTGAAGCTTATAAAATAGAATACGTGGAGCAACTAGTTTTACTCTTATAAACCAACACTAATATTTTATGTCTACCACACTATCGTATTGCACGCACGTAAAGGTTGGAAAATTTCGTTATCGAACTTAAATTCGGCAAGAAAGTTTACGCAACAGGATAATACAGTTGTTTGGAGCCAAGCTTCAATTTTAAATAATGCACGTGCGCTATCAAGTAACAAGATGAAGTTTTTGCCAGAAGCTTTTAGTAAATGATTACTTATTTAGAGTAAAACAAGTTGACAAAGTTTCGAATAAACAGCAAAGTTAATAATAAATGTGGGTAAAAAGCTACCGATGCGAGCTTAACCAACACATAAAATTAATATCAATAAAGCGCAGATGTTGGGAAATTGAATCGAGGAAAACAACGGCTCGCTCGAGCCGAACGCGAAAGAAATGATGAATCTGCGTTCACATTTCATTACCAACCCGAAGTAATTTTCGGCTTCTGGATATCAGCACTTATAAGCGAATAAAAACCCCGACAAACCTCTCAATCGGTCCTGTTGTTGGGCTTACGCTTAGATGCTCAAAAAATTGAAGTTGCTCCGGCTGTAATCGAGCGAACACCGCAGTTTGCTGCAGGTCCAATAAGAAAAAGATTTTCTCATTTTGATTTATGTTGTAATAAAGTTGTATATTTGCCATTACAGTGATTACAGCGAGCTAATTAACTGCAGACTTTAATTTGCCCCACAGTGCACCAGGTGCGGCAAACCCTTCCTAATGGAAAATGGAGAAGTTTTCCTATTAATTTACAACACAACCTTATCTTTTTTGACTGGTAAGGTAAGCGAATGTTGGAATGATTTTCGCCAGTCTAGGTTGAACACAGAAAATATAAAAATCTCTCTTTCTTCTCCAGTGTCGGAGATAGGATGGTCCTCTTTTCCGTCTTTCTATAGGGCTGCATTCTCTTTTTAAATTTACCTTGACCACACGACGCCAGGCGACACGTAGTGAAAGTAGTGAAGGAAGTGATCTAAAAACGGAATTGGAAATTTTAGTATCTATAAGGGAAGATTCTCTTACCAAACAATCAAAGAGAAAATCTGAGTACAAAACTTGATAAACTGGAAAATACGAGATGAATTAAAGTTCACCAAGAAAATAAAGAACAAATAATTAAAAAACAAGAGGATATGGGTATTTTATACAAGACAGATGAAAAGCAACTTAATACAGGGTGGACCAACGAAAAACCAGAAACTCACCAAAAGAAAATGATGAACAACGGCCACAGACTAGCAGATAAGGAAATATAATAGAACTTAGAAAGGATAGAAAAACACCCACCACCTATACTATACTGCTACTTATGGAGGATACGAAATTACCCAAAAAAAAAGCAGAAAGAAAGAAATAATTACACACTAAAAAAGAAAACAACACAAGAAGCTAAACAGCATCAAATCAGTCAACAACACTAGAATAACTTCGGAAATAAAGATGAGAAGAACTACCCACCTGAAATTAGAAAACTGGTTCAACAAAAAAGAAAAACCTGACAAAATACTAGAACCACTGAAAATAAAACGATTTTGAACAACGTCTGTCAAGGGAGATTAGAAAGATAAAAAAGTAAAGCAGTTAACAAATACTTGCAAGATCTCACAGCCGACAGTGAAACAGATTATTCGCTATGGAAGGTCACAAAGTACATGAAAAAGCCTGCTTGTCAAAAGTCTCCGCTAAAAAGAGAAAAGGATCAGAAAACGAATAGAGAGAAAGCAAAACTTTGCGCAAAACACCTGGACAACACCTTTACTCCAAATCCTGGCGAGGATATTGGAGAAGAAATAATTGAGATGATTGAAGAAGAGTCTCAAACATGACCGATAACATAGACCGATACTCCTTCTCTCAACGTTTGAGCAATTTCATAAACTAATCGGAGAAATATGTACCGCAGTGTTTCTGTATGTGTCTAGTCCTTTGGCCAAGTCCTGAAGTATAAACTAAGAACTGTTAATTAATTAAACAGCATAGTGATATTCTAACATCTTATATTAGAGAAAGATTCTCATATATCAGAAATATCGTATCACAGCTTGTACGAAAAATATAAAAGAACAGACAGAAGTGAAAAATATGGTAAAAGATCAAATACAAATAATTTGGAAAGATTTCGGAAGTAAAATTGTAATATCTTCGGTGTAATATCCAAGTTGTACGGATGATATCCCTCAAAAATAAAAGAAAACTTTGACCACAACCAAAAACTATTTTACGGGGCACTAAGACAAATGAGAAAAAAAAACAGATGCACAAAACTAAAAATATCAAAGATAAAAATGGAAGGATAATAACAAATATGATAATGAGAAATCATAGAGCGTTGGAGAGGACTCTTCCAAGAATTAAGGAAAACTCAGAAGAAGTCAGACAGGAAGAGAAAAAGTACGTCACAGAAGAAATAAACAACACCAGCATCGATATCAAATCGGAAGAGGAGTTAAACAGGGTGATCGATAAACTAAATAGCGGAAAATCCCCGGGAAAAGATGGAATAACAGCGGAAATTATAAAAAAAATTGACTCGGTGAAAATGGAAAGATTGAGAGAAATTATGAACGAAATATTAAGAGAGAAAGAAGTACCAAACCACTGGAACAATGGAATTATTATGCCATTATATCGGGTCTTCATTGATTCATACATCATGTTGCCTGGGGAAAACAAAATTTACATGTAGTTACATGGGGAATTTTGACATTGTGTCATTAAATTAAATGAATTTTGTATAAAAGAGCAGATGTAATGGAATGGAATACAAGAACATAGTTGAAAACTCCATCGATCCGACAATTTAGATTACGAAAAGGAAAAAGCACTCAAGACCCTATTTTCATACTGCGACAGTTATTAGAAAATGTTATTAAAAAAGCAAAAGGAATTACATGTTTGTTTTACAAAGAAGAAAAATTGACCCATCATACTATAGGCCAGGCGACAGAACGAAAAAAAAGCTTGAATAAGGAAATAATTAGTGGAAAGCTGGAAAAATTATATTAATTTTCCAACGTCATTAATTTATGAGCGTTGGGTGGGACACTTCATCAGACCAGTTTTATGCAGAATTTAATGAAGAACATAAGTCAGATTTACCGTTTTACGAGAAAAATGCAAAAAAGCTTGATGAGGTCACGCTCGGGGGCGGTTTTTCGGGTGTCTGCTGGGAGTTCATAAGCAATATTTGAAACTTTATAAATTATTTCTTTTATTCGTCGTTTTTTCGTTTAATTTGCTTGGACTATAATTAGCCCCGCAGTTATAATTGTAACAAGTTGAGTTATAATTGTAACGTGGGTTGTTCAAAATTATTTATAACATTTAGAAGCTTTGATAAATAAAATAATAACTTTATTTAACTTGCAAAGCATACAAATTAAAAAGGCGAAGTTTAGCATAAAGCTACTTTACTTAACCTATCAACTGAATAACAATAATAATATTAAAAAAGAAAAGAACACTTAAATATTCAATGATATTACATTTTAAAGTTGGAGCTCAAATAGAATATTTCTTACACGAACACGAAACCTAAATAAGTTGGTGCAAGTGCAAAAGTCATCATTTGCATTGTATATTTTTATCAAATTATAAGTTAAGGATCTTTGATAAATGGCCGTGAAGTGTCTCGACATACTCATTTAACCAGTGTAACTCATTCATTTCGACGTAACATGATCAAATTTTCTTAACCCAAATATAAATTTACATCAACAACGGTTTTGGATTCTCTGAAGACGCATTTTAGTTTCAAAATCTAAACAAGAATAAAAAATTACGACTCGCAAAGTTTTTTCCGTAGTTTAAAGTTAAGCAGGCTGGAATTAGAATATCTACAATCATATTTACATGTTCTATGAATCTTAACTTATTGTCAATAATAAGACCTAAATTTTTTACTCTGTCAACCACTTTTAAAGGTTTGTCCTTGACTTTTGCAGTTATCTGATTATGTCCTAAGGCTTTAATTCTGTGACGACAGAAATATATACAATGACATTATTAGCTACTGTAGTTAAATATTGATTAATTTTGTCACATGCCTCCTGTATGTTATTAATATTGAAACTTAGGTACAATAATTGCAAGTCGTCAGCATAGGCTTGAAACTTACAATTTTGAATATTTTAAAATATAAAATATAGCATGTGATTTTTGCAAGGAGCAAAAAGAGCTCCACTTTGAATGGCCGTAGCATTCGTAACGGTTAAATTTAGAGATAATCGGTAAAGAACTTTTTGTTTGAAAATTTACTCTAGATTACATTTGCTAATAGGTATTTTAAAATTTAAATATATTCAAATCAAACTCCACAAACTTTTTAATAAACGTAAAATTACAATTGGTACATGTTTCGGGAGAAAACTACTCCCATCTTCAGCCCTAATTTTACAAGAGATTAATGATACAATTTATGAATTAGAGAGGGGTTCTTACTTTAAAGAATTTTTAAAATTATGACGTTTTTCTTAAGTATTAAATTTAACGTTTTGAAAGGTTACATCAATAAGTGAAAAAAGTTGGCATTTGAGGTTAAAGTAATATTGAATGGAAAAAATAAAAAAATGATTGAAAAATTAAAATAGTGAATTGATAATGGGATTGAAGTTATTCTGTTCATTTATACAGGATCCGTTTTCAAGGCTTTCCTTATTTCCAAAGTCTCAAGAAAAGAAAATCTAATTTCTTGCTTTTATTGCATTTGTGAATCAATTTGGAATTGGATGGTGAAAAACTATGTTTCTTTATTAATATGTATATGATTGGCGAAAGAAGAAGGCGTTGATGGAGGAGGGTCAAGATCTGTGTTGTTATAGATGCGTCTGAAATGTTCTTTAATACGGTCTGAAATTTTGCGACCTGTCTGACCTATGTGATCACTCACAAGAAGAGCAGTTCAATTTGTATACACCGGATGACGTTTTGTAATCTAATGGATCTTTAGTTTTAATAAACCATCTGCAGGGTGCTCAGCTACCTGGAAAACCTGGAGAACCTGGAAAAGTCTGGGAATTGGAAATTGTTCAGGGAAAACAGGGAAAAGTCAGGGAAATTATCATTTTTAGTCAATAGTCAGGGAATTTAACTTAAAAAAAATATTAAATTAATGTATTGAGAACATTGGGCTCCCGCGGACATAACGCGCACACCGCACACGGAATATAAACCAGAGGACTGTTCAACTTATATTTTAACTTGTTTTTCTTTTGGATTTTTAATGTTGGTACATATTGCATTTCACTCCCGGCATTGATGTCAAAAGGAGCCGAATAAATGCTTAAGATTTATTTTGTCTTTCCTTATACTGAAATTAGTCCATAGTTCGGTAATTTTGATGTGCAACATCATTAGCCGCGACATGGGAGTAAAACCGATTAGAATGTTGTCACGTAAAACGGCATCACGCCCTTCTCCGCCCGCGCTCTTTTCTCGCATGTGTGTGCGAGGAGCGAGTGTCTAAGTAATCTCCGAAGCTTCTACTTAACCGGTTTCAAAAAAATTTTCACCAATATTTAGAGTGAACCTTCAGGATGAACATTGGCTGTTAAAATAAAAAGGCCTTTCATGGAGATCACTTTTGCAAAGTAAGTCGACGAAAAAATTCTTGAGCGTATCAATTTTTACGAACGCTGTCTTAACGATAAGAGCTTAAAAACTTCTATTAAAAAAGTCCCCGACGACAAATACCTATATGTTAAGGTTAATTCACAAATTGATAAAATATGCCTATTCCTGTAAGCGTGCGTGCGTGAGAAGCCGAATCTCCGAAATCTTCTATTATTGTGTTCAAAAAAACATAGTTTGAAGTGCTTAAAGATTTTAAATCAGTGACAGTATTATTGAGTTTAAATATTTGAGACAGTGACGATCAACCGGCCAATCCTTTCATTGATACCGTCTAATACACCTTCAACAGCTACTATTACAGAAATCACAGAAGATACATCAAATAATATTCTGTAACTCCATTGTAAAGAAGTCTATATTAAAAATATTTATTTCTATTATATTTATATTCTGTATACATTATTCTAACAAGAAATAGTAATTTATTTTATTAGTAGCAAAAGTGAGGCTTTTCGTGGCAAGTCTGTAGGTTTGACAAATACAGACGAGCCACGAAAAGCCACTTTTCTCCGAATAAAAGATGTTACTTTTTCTTTAAACGCCGAAAATATGACCACTAGCAGCGCATGAAGTAATGTCAAGGTTACTTTATGCGTCGCCAGACGAATCTATGCGCCGCTAGACTACTTTGTCTGCCATGGCAGGGAAATGGCCATTTGTCATTACCTATTGGCGTATACAATGTCACGTTTTTCTGACGTTTGAAGAAAAAATATATTAATTTATTTTATCGTCAACCGTCAATAGAGCCATACATTACTATAGCGATTTGCGGAAGTAAACAAACACTTTATTTTACTGTAAAAATCAAACACTTTACCTGCCGCTAATATGTATGTATCTACATAACCATGACTTTATGACATTAAACAGAAATCGTTTGCCACTGTCACGATTCCAAGAGTAAAAGTTTGGTCGCGAATTATTTATATAAAAAAAAATGGAAGAAGGCATGCAGTGCACGCCGCCTGAAATTCAGAAAAGACGTCTTTGGAACCTTTACCACAAGAATGGTGCAAAAAGCATGGAACTATAAAATATAGTGAAAACTCTCCTTGTTCAATGTGGTTGTATTATTCCATGGTGAAAGCAAACCTTTCAGCAAAGAATGATCTAGACATTAGTAAATACAAAAACTTCGGCTTTTTTAAAACAAAAAGGAAGAAGTCATATTCCAAAGTCTAAAACTCTTTCACAACAAGACATACTTACATTTTTACTGAATGCACCAGATGAAATCTACTTGATGATGAAGGTAATTTTTGAAAATTGTTCAAAACCAATTTGATATGAATGTAGTAATTATTTTAGATTTGTGTTGTGTTTGGCATTGCTGGGGCCTGCCGTAATGATGAACTTTTGAATTTAAAAGTAAATGACATAGAGAACAAAGAAACAATTTTGGTTGTTGGTATAACTAAAACAAAGACCAATAGGCCTCGATTATATTATTTATTTGTGATCACTTCAGAATTTGATGGAAAAGTAAAATCCATAGAATTATTTAACAAATATTTAGCTCTACGTCCTAAGCAGACGCCCCACGACCGATTTTTCCTAACCTATCGAAATCGCAAATGCACAGTTCAACCAGTTGGAATCCATACTTTTGGAAGTGTAGCAAACGAAATTGCCAAGTATCTGCATTTACCAGAATAATTACTTCTTTTTGTTTAATATTTGTACTTGTCATAATGAAATGTGTTATTAACGATAAAATTATAAAATCTTTTTTTATTATAAATGTTTACGGTTGACGATAAAAGTTTGTATGCATCACGTCAGTAAAGTGTCTTTATCGAACTCGCCTGTTACTCGCCTCGCTCGCTTTGCTCGCTCGGCTCATAATCTCAGGCTCGTTCGATAAAGACTCACTTTACTGACTTGGTACATAAATAACTATTATCCGCAAACGTCACAAAAGTGACAACTTATGTGCCTCCATTGACAAGGTAAAAGTGTCATTTTATGTGATTAGGCTCATAAAGTAGCCAACAGGTGTTATTTTATGTGCTTAATCACATAAAATAAGTGACACTTGTACCTTGTCAATGAATTCTTTCAAATTCTTACTAAATTGTTGTTATCTAATTTATTGAAAGTGAACTAGCGAGGTAGTGGATGGGGACGCCTGTAAATGAAACGACTAGCTCCTCCTTGTTTTATTTACAGGCGCCCCTTACCAAGGGGGCTCCTGACCAAGGGGGACCAAACACGGGTGCTCATGACCAAGGGGGCTCCCGGTTAGGGTGCTTCCGGACAAGGGGGCTCCCGGCCAAGGGGGCTCTCGACTAAGGGGGCTTCCGACCAAGGGGGCTCCCGGATAAGGGGGCTCCCGGTCAAGGAGGCTCCCGACCAAGGGGGCTTCAGAGTGGACTTAACAGTCCAGGCTCAGCACATAAAGCGTAACTTATGCTCTTAATAATATAATCTACTATTATTAACGAAACTGTTTTTATTAATTTTACTCCATTTTTATTCATTGTTTTTCTTTACTTACAATTTTTTTCAATAACTATCAATTTCAATGTTTCACATCTGCCGGGCGTCCTGTGACGGTTTAATTTTTTTTTAGACGTGTATCAGAATATTTATTTTATTTTTTAATACATGAAATATTTTATTTAAAAGTTAGGTATTTTTAAATTAATAAAAGTTGACAAAAGGGATGTACATTGTATTCTATTATTAAGAGATAGGCCTGGAAAAATCTGGAAAAGAGGGAAATGTCAGGGAATTTCAAATGTAACAATCGCTGAGCACCCTGATCTGGATTCTGTTTCAAATGAAACTTTAAAACCGTTTTTCTTAAGTATTTTAGAACATTTCTCTGAGACTACTCCAAAGTATGTTAATTAATTTGAAATTGTTTCTGAAGGATTTCTAACTAAATATAATTAGGGTGGAAGATGGGAATAGTTTTCTCCCGAAATATGTTCCAATTGTAATTTTACGTTTAAAAACTATATAACCTTTTCAAAACGTCAAGTTTAATACTTAAAAGAAACTCATAATTTTAAACATTCTTTAAGGTAAAAACCCCTCTATTGTATCATTAATCTCTTGTAAAATTATTGCTGAAGATGGGAGTGGTTTTCTCCCGAAACATGTTCGAATTGTAATTTTACCTTTATTAAAGTTTGTGGAGTTTGACTTGAATATATTTCAATTTTAATTTTAATTTACTCCACTTTGATTCATCGACATTCTTCCCGTTTATTAATAGGTATTTTGTTAATAAAGTTGATGCTTCAAGAGATATTTGCAACAAACTGAAAAATTGCACCTTCTTAGACTGTAATAAGTTGGTCCAAATAAAAAGATTAAGCCCATTTTCAGCTTTCCACTAATTATTTCCTTATTGAATTTTCTGTCGCCCCGCTTACTAGAGCTAGTAAAGGACACAAAACGAAGAATCCACAGTATTGGTCTGATGAAAGGATGTGTCCTGAGCCCCTTACTATTCTCATTGGGACTAGACGGTGCTATGAAGAAAATTAAGAAAAACATGAAAAAATATAAAGTTGTGCATTGGAGAATGAGAGAAGTAAAAATATCGAAATTGTTATTCGCAGACGACTTGATAGTGTTAGGAGAAACGGAGGCAGGTCTGAAATATAACCTGAATCTAAGAGAACTAAAAACAAAATCAGGTATACACTTGATCTAGTATCGGGGTACTACCTTCGAAGGCAAGGGAAAGATGGATAAAGATGTAGAAGGAAGGATGAGAGTAAAGTGCTGATACCTAGTGATTAAACCAACCCTAACATATTCGTGTGAAACGTGGACTTAAACAGAGAGAAACAAAAGTAGAGTGAATGCGGCAGAGATGCGGAGTCTCAGAAAAATAAGAAAAACAAGACGAGACAAAATTAAAAATAATACGTAGGTATATTAATGGCGAGCCAACAAAATCAACAAATTCTCGTTTGTTCTCCCACAGATTTGAGATTGGATCGGAAGATAAAGCATCGTTACAGCTGGTGCACATATAACACAAAATTCCCAAAGCAGTTCCCGGAAAGAAAATTTTTTGAACTTTGCATTTTGGCAGCACTCTCAATAGTTGACTTTCTTTTTGAGTTATGAGCTTTCAAATACAAAAAGCTTCTTCTAGGTTTCGGCCTGGAGCTTTGAAAACTACCTCAGAGATAGATAGATAGACTTAGAGCCCAAAGAACGTCGAAAATATACAAAGATGACACAAAATGCCCAAAAACAGCTGCCAGGAAGAAAATACTTTTTAGGATATTGAATTGGTCACTAGCGTTTACATTGTTACAAACGAGTCCGATAGATAAAATTTACAGGGCTAGGGCGGTAGTAGTTCACAACGGCCAGTAAATCACACATCGATGATTCTCACTTCATGAGCCGCCCCGACGTGTGGGATAAAATTTTTCTTTAACTTCAAAGTGATCGTTGTAGTTTTATCTTAAAAAAATCTTATAGAATATACGACTCGTAGCATTTTTATGGTCTTGCCAAACATACAGGTCGAGCCCTAAAGTATTGGCGTGGCCATAAAAACGATGCTACCGGTGTAATACCGTAAATAGCTATTTCCAGCTTTACGTTTTAGCAGCACTCTGTAAGATCTGTAATTTGAGTAGGTATACATATTATTTTGGTTAGTCTTTGAATTATGGGGGACCAAAGTCAATTGCATGTTGTTGGGCTATTGACGTAAAGCTCGTCTTGTATTTAGGTTCTAACTGCTAAATTTTGGAACTCGGAAAAACGAAAAAGACTAAGAACTAAGATCAGTGAAGAAATTGATCGTGTCGTTTTGTTCACGAAACGTTAGGAATCCCTCAAGATTATCTTAAAAAATAGCAGGAACAAAAAATTAAAACCGTATTATAAACAGCAACTTATAAGTTACAAACAAAAAAATGGTTCTATATAAAATGTGTGCTGCGAATTAGTTCTTTTCACTTTAACACAGAACCGTAGTCAATAGCATGATTTACGTATCTTGAGAGACGACAGGACATTTCTTCTGTATAGTTTTGGAAGTGGAAACGAATTACCCTTGACTGACCCACGTTTTTCCTCACAGATTAACCTTTTAAAAGCTATTTTAACAACTTATAGCCGGCGATCAAGCTAATATTCTTAGTCAAGTTAGGTGAGGGCAATTTTTCGCACAAATGCGGTCGTTGAATGCAGTCACCGATTAGACCCTGGGGTTTCAACCGTTGTCAGTCGACTGTTCTTACGTATGTTCCAAAGCAAATGAACAAGAACACTGCAAACGAACGAAATGGATCCCGCTCTGTCCAACCGTAAAAGCCGCTTGGAAAAATGTTTACGGACAGAATTTCTCCAAGAATACAAGATTATCCTAACATCATCATTGCCGTATTACGTAAGCCATAATTCGTTTAGTCCGCTTTGGATTCGGGGTTACATATGGAACGGCTTCGGCTACTTATCTTCGCGGATCGAAATGTTGACGGGGTGAAATAAGGTAATTATCGCGTTTTAGCACATTTGTTGCGTCCACAAGATACTTTGTAAACAACTAAATCTCGCTTTCATTACATCTTTTTGGCAGATTGCCCAGCTTGTGCGTTTCCTTGACCGAAGGAATGAAAAGTGAAATGAAAATAATTTCCGGTTAGTTAATTTTAATTTTATTTAGCTTTAGACCGGAGATGTCCTTTACAGATTTTTTGCTGGAAACAGTTGACACAGAAACAATAAAATTGTCCATTAGAAAAAATACATACAAACTGAAAGCGATCTTAAGTCAGGGGGAAAATGGAACGACGGGAAAACACGATTGAATAAAATCCAGATTAGCATACGCACAATCAGCTGCCAATGAAAACTAAAGAAAAATTAAAGATAAAAATAAAAACCTAAAACAGAATTCAAACTATAGTACAAAATATGGACCAAATTAAAAAAGGAAAAGAGGCGAAACATCAGAGTACTATACAAGGATTAGAAATTAAATTGAGATCCGAAGATTATGGGAGAAAACTTAAAAAACTTAACTGTAAAGAAATAATAAGATTGACAAGTAAGTGAAGATTCCATCCTATATCAAACAAAATGTGTTCCTTGAGAATAAAATGGGAAAACAGAATCACCAGCACAGTAAAACAGCCGAAGATAAAGATAAAAAAGGGTGGGCTATGTCTCATCCATGTCTCATCTATACAGGGTATTATGGAAATTTTAGCAGAAAATTTAACCACAAGTAGAACTCGTCAAATAAAAATTTTTTTATCTACCATTTTTTTGCAAACGCTCCCTTACGGAGTTAAAATTAAGAATAGTTTGACCCCTAAAACCAATACCCGCCTATGGATCGACGTTCATTGACTGTAAGGAAGGCACAAAAACTTTATCCGATAAACGAATCAAAATAAAAACTCTTTAAATGGAAACATGTACTTACCTATCATGAACTCTCTAACTTTGAACAGGGATAAATGTTGACACATCGACAGTTCGAATACTCTTCGAAGCACATTTTGGAATACTTCAAATTTCAGGTTCAATTTCCAAAACGCGATTACATCTGGGACGAAATCAATAAAATAATCAGCGAGCACAAGAATTGAGCACACATCATAACAATACATAGCGGCGCCGGCGCGACACTCAACTGATGCCTAAAATTTATTATCAACGACAGATTTTGTGTCCCAAAAAACTTGGAAGGTGTTTACCTCTATCGGCAAAAACGTTCTGACGCGTTCAAGTCGGCATAGGCGGATGGTGAAATGAGGGGTTAGAAAAATGTTCAAAAAAATTGCGGATTTTAGCAAAGTGGTAAAGAGAAAGAATATTTATTTTGACGATTTCTACTTGTGGTTAAATTTTCTGCTAGGACTTCCATAACTCCCTGTATACCCATTAACATCTATGGGTGGTGAAAGAAAATAAAATAGTATTTTTGTCGTACGTTTGATATGATGAACGTTTTAGTTTACTTGGAGGACCATTATAAGAAAAATACTAAATGAAAAAGCGAAATTAAATCTACAATCCAGATTTTGCACTTTCGAATACAGTATTCAATTTAAATTTTATTGTTATTTTATTATCAATGTCAATTCTAAAATCTTCAATTTGTAATCCGAAAATTTAAATCTGAATTATGTAGCTGCATTTTGAATCTAAATTTTAAAACTTGAAATTGGAAATCTGGAATAGTAATCTCGAATATAATATCTGAATATAATCCCAAATCTGTATGTTTAAATCTAAAATATAAAATCCGAGATCTGAAATGTGCAATCTAAAATCTAAAACTGCATTCTGAATCTGAAATCCAAATTTGGGAATGGTAATTTGCAATCTGGAATGTAAAATTTGGAATCAAATGTCAAGGGTATAATCTAAAATATGCAATCTGAAATCTATTTTCTCAAATCAGTCAAGATGAAATCTGAAATCTATAATGTTACATCCACAACCCACAATCAGGAATGTGGAACCTCAAATGTGAAACCTGGAATTAGTCCAAGCCAATTAGACTTTTTAGAAGAAATAATTTATAAAGTTTTGAAATTTTGGTTATGAACTTCAAATAAAGATCCGATGTTCTTGTTCTTCAATAATCGTTAAAAGTAATTCTATGAGGGGAGATTTCTATATTATCTACCTAGCCATGAAGGAAACGAGTTAGAAGAAAAGTAATTTATTATTTTTCGATATAAGATCCCACTAACGCTCACACACTTATTCCAACTTTTTTTTTTCAATAAGGCTATACCTTCCAAAAAAAAATCGGAAGGTCTTCAATAAACTCTACCGCTTCTTTCGGGCATTCATCGGAAGCAAAACTACGCCCACGCAACTGCTTTTTTAATTTAGGAAAGAGATGATAGTCACGCGGTGCCAAGTCCGGACTGTAAGGTGGATGTTTCATCTCTATAAAGTTGCATTCCTTGATTACTTCTCGAACTTGGCGAGCTTTATGAATTCCCGTATCCCAAAACACCGTCGCCATCAATAATTTTTCTGATCAATTCTGTGTTCTTGCTTTTTTCGGCGGAGGAGATCCCTTATGGAACCTGCATGGATTCTTGTATTGTGGGTGGGTTCCAGTGATACACCCAGGTCTCATCACAGGTTATAATTTTGGAGAAAAGGTCTTTGTCTGCTGCCAAAACCCCCAAGTTTTCCTTACAAATTCGTTGGCGATACAACTTTGTTCGGGGGTAAACAATTATTATTTGGGAATCCAACGCGTTGATACCTTATTGATTCCTAAATCTTCGTGAAGAATTTTTATTACTATGGCTTCTGATATCCCCACTTCAGCGGAATTATTAAAATCTTTATTCTTCAACTCAACTGAATTTCACTCAGTTTTTCTTTATAAAACAACAAGATACTTTGGATCTGCACCAAACTTGGTGAGTATGCATTAAAATGTCACAGCTACTTGAGAGCGATCGTCCCTTGTTTTCTTCACGTTTTCTTCATGGCTAGAAAGAAAATATAAAGATCTCACCTTGTGTTTACAAATACACTGACCGGCAAAATTATCGCATCACTTAAAAGTAACACAATAATTGCGATTAATCGGTACCATACCAAGCTGATACCACAATTCAAGGGAGAGAATATCAGGCGTATAAAAGAAACTAAGTAGGCGATGGTAGGCAATTATGACAGATTTCAAACCAATAGGTTGACAATTAAACGTGAAATTGTCGAAATTAGTTCCATTTTTGAGAACATAAATTAAATAAATAAATTAATCCCTTTTCAAAAAATGTAAGTTAGCAGTCGACTTTCAGTTTTGATGAATTTTATTCTAAATACAGTAACTTTTTTAGTCCTATTGCAAAAAAACATGAACAGAGAAAGTCGTCATTTAACATCAGAACATCAATAGTTCTGCGGCATGACGGCATCAGAAGCCAACGCTACGTAGGTCTTGGGGTAAATCAATCGAAGGTTTCTAGAGTTGCCAGAAGGTATCAGGAGACTGGCAAACACAAACACAGAACCGGCCAGGGCCGTAAAAGGGCCACATCACAAGTTGATGACCGATTTCAAGCTAAGATCGTTACGGGATAGGTATCTAACAGCTCCACAGCTCAAAATGCTGTTCGGAATACCAGAAATGTTGAAGTTAGGGAGAGAACAATAAGGAGGCGAGGAAAGTGGAATGAGTAGTAGAAGGCCAGCGCATGGGCCTCTGCTTCTCCCAGAACACAAAAGAGCTAGATTACAATTTGCTCATGATCATGTCCATTGGACAGCTGAGGATTGAGGAAATGTATTGTATACGGATGAGTGACGTTTTGCACTAAATTCACCTGATGGTGGTTTGAGAGTTTGGAGAAGACCAGGCGAGCGTTATTTAGAATGTACAATGGTCAATCGGGAAAATTTTGGTGGAGGATCCCATATTATGGTGTGGGGAGGAATTAATATGCAGGCCAAGACAGATCTCGTCCTCGTCGCTGGTGGTGCCCTAAATGCTGAAATTTTAGAACCTCATGTGGTACCATTCGCACCATCTGTAGGGAACGATTTTCTTTTCATGCATGAGGTTGAAATACCAAATTAATTTGGGCAGCGCGAAGCCCAGACTGCAATCCCATTGAACATCTTTGGGATGGACTTGCACGGAGAATTAACATTGTCAAAATCGTCCTGAAACGCTAAACGAGCTAAATGAGCGTTAAGTGAAGAATGGGAACAAATCGATCAACACGTTATCCAAAGACTGATCCTCAGTATGCCACGCAGAATGGAGGCAGTTATTCAGGCTCGAGGGGGCAACACCAAATACTGAAACTTCTGTCAGAGTAGATATGCAGCCAATAAAAGTTTTCGAACTTAAAAATTAACAGCACAGAATTTCTATTCTTATGTTACTTTGGAAAATTTTATTTCACCTACCCATCCGTTCATTGTTAGGGTATTTGCTTAAATTTATCATCACAGTTTAGTTTTTAATTTATTTAAGTTTTTATAATATGAGATTATCGGATGATGCGATAATTTTTCCGGTCAGTGTACAAACTAAAAATCCAAACAAGATGTTCTAATAAAGAATTAATGTAAAGTGAGAACCTTGATAATAGTTGGTTCATATAGTAAATTATTATAATCGCCGGGGAAAATCTGAGTGACTCGTCCGATATGCCATTTCAGTGGAGATGGTGGGCTGGCGAAGTCCTAAAACGTAGAACCTGGAAATGTACAACTTTGGAAACTTGAAAACCTGAGAGACGAAAGAGCTAAACTTGAGACCCAGAATCCGAAAACCTGAAAGCCCAAACGTCTAAAAAATTGAGAGCTTTCATACTAAAATCTTAAGGTTTGAGAACCTGGAAGTCTGAATTGAGAACCTGGGAACCTAATGGAAAATTTGGAAGCCTTAGAAATTAAAAGCCTAAAAATTTGAAAATCACAGAATCAACAAACTTGGAAATCTCAAACACTGAAAACTCGAAAACCTAAAAAATTGAAAATGTAGGACGTAGATCCTGGAAATGTACGACTTTGGAAACCTGACAACCTCAAAACCTGAGAGACGAAAGAGCTAAACTTGAAAACCAGATTCCGAAAACATGAAAGCCCAAATGTCTAAAAAATTGAGAGCTTTCATACCTAAATCGGAGAGTTTAGAAACCTCAAAGTCTGAATTGAGAACCTGGGAAACTAATGGAAGATTTTAAAGTCTTAGAAATTCAGAGAATCAACAAACTTGGAAATCCGAGACATTGAGAACTTGAAAACCTTGAAACTGTTCATGGGGATGTTATGTTGTCCAGGTCGACGTCAACGTGGCTGGTGATTGGAGTTTAAAAATTTAAAAGTGAAGTTGGGAGAACCAAGCGTTTCAGGCAGGCCACCATACGATCTTGAGATGGACGGCCTTTGTTGTGAAGTAAATAAACAGTGCTATATAGGATATTGTTTTACGCTGGTTTCTACCACCTACAATTAAGAATTGTCAGCTCCAGGTACATGAAAAGGTCTAATTTGTCTAATTGTTCTTCCGGGAAATAAATTTTCAATTTTTTGGACTTGTGCCTGTGGAGTGACGAATATACCTTTCGCCACCACCACCAAAAAAGCTTTTGGGTTGTCTGCCATAGTGTAAGGCGATGGGATGGTACCTCGCTGTTGTCTCTTGCTATGGGTACCTTTTCCGTTGAAAGGGTCCTGCTCTCGACGCCTGGATTAGTTGAACAGGTCTGGTTGGTGGTGACGCCTGGTTCAGTTGAAAGAGTCTTAATAGAACGTCTGGATCAGCTGCACGAATTTGGACACCTGTATCGGTTGATCGGGTCTTGATTGTTTTTGACTCGCGAACACGATTTTGTTGTTGTTTTCACTGATTCGATAATCCGGCTTGTAGCCAACTTTGTTCGAAGGACCAAGTTTCGCGCACTTACCTTTTTTTTTATTTCGAGGATGTATTAAAGAAATATATTATTGTGTAATGTTAATAACAATACATATTGGGTTCTAGTCCAAGCGGCGGTACCGATTTGGTGGAACTCTATACCTGGAATGTTACAACCACAGCCCACAATATGAAATCTGAAAACTCAAATCTTGAAATTGTAAATCTGCAATCTAGAATCCAATATCTTAAACCTGAAGCGTAATCTAACTATAATTTGCAACCTGGAATGTGGAATGTATAATTGATAATAATTTAACATTTGAAACTGCAAATGATTTCAATCGTTGGTTAAAGTTAAACCTCTAGTTAAACTAAAAATGCAGCATTTTGATTGGTTAAATTGCAAAAATTTACATAGAAATCTACTAACTAGAGGTAAACCAACGATTGAAAAACCGGCTCTAAGAAAAGATAAAATAGAAACATCGAAATGGCTACTCATAAGGATTTTTAACAACCGCCACTTTCACATTTCGCTTTTGCGTAGAACTGTTAACTTCATCGCCATATAATTCTGCAATGGATTGATTCATCCCTTCAGCGTTATATTTGTCTCGTCAGGCACTATTCGCAGTAATAAAACTATGTTGTTGCTATGTAACGGGAATTGGGGATAGACCGACCAAAGGAAAATTATTTTTTCTTCAAACCTAAAATAATTAGGTCATAATTTGACTGAGGTGGCTGCGGAAAAATGCAACTTCTCCGCCGGCGGCAGTTTTACTTTTCCTTTTTCCTCCATGGAGGGAAAAGTGTTGCTATGGAAACATTTACTTATATCCATTCCGTTTTTAATTATTAGTTGCGATTTGATCATGGAATATCGCGACCACATGGTCGATGATTTCTATTTCTCTTTAGCCATGGTGTTGAAATATGCTAGAAACACATTTTGTTCAAATTTATTTATATTCTTTGAATCGCACCACCTTTTAAAATGATCGTACGCGGCACAATATTTCTCGCTAGATTTTGTGGGTCCAAGATTTCTGCCGACAAGCTCGGTTGCATTTCAAAAACTAACCGGTCACAACTAACAGCAAAGATGAAGAATTTATATCTGTCAAAACGTTTTTGTATGACAATCGAAACTACTCGCATTTATTAAACGCCTACTAGATTTCTAGTATTGTATGCATAAATCAAACCCAGAGCTGAGTATCAAAAACACAAAAACATGGCAGCTTTATAAACATATTTTAAAGCGTTTGAAGAAAAAATAGCATATTTAATTTGGAGAAGTGACTTTTCATGGCTTGCCTTCTATTACCTATATTAAACTCAGGCGCGCCATGAAAAGTCATACTTCTCCTCCGCATAAAATAATATACTATTATTCAGACCAACACGATACACAACTTGTATTTTATTAATTAGACGTTCAATTGCTAGACGCACACTATGCTATTAACTCTCGATATTCTAACACCCCCTCTATCGAAATGCGCTCTTCTAAATCAGTTTCTAACATTAACTAAACATAACATCTCTACACATCGATTGTACAGAATTTCTTTATCTTCTACCAATTCGCGAGTAAATTTACGAAATAGATTCTGGATCGGAACTTTTCTCTTTGGTTTGATAAATTTTCTTCGGACGTCCAGGTTTACCCGTTCTTTCAATTCTTGGACGACCCGGTCCTCGTTGTGGCTCATTAACTTGTTTTTCTGCTTCATCAAGTTGCTGGTCTTGGTCGTCTTCGAAATGTACATCTTCTTGACCATGTTCGAGATTTCTGTCTTCTTGGTGTTGATTTTGTGATTCCTTCCGATAGTTTTTGGGGTTCTTCAATTCTTTCAAAAAATTTGACATCTTGAGCTTTAATTACTGTTTTTGTTCCTGGTTTTCATAGTCGATACGCTTTCGATTCATCCGAGTAACCCTCCAGCAGATATTCATCTCCTTTCGGTTGAAATTTACCTCTTCTTTGTCTTTTATTCAAAGCAATGGTCTTGCTGCCTATTGTTCTGAAGAAACCAACATAAGGTTTACGTTTTGACCATACTTCATAAGGTGTAATTTCATTAAGACATTCTGTTGCACATCTATTTCTTAAATATGTCGCCGTATTAATTGCTTCAGCCCACAACGAAGCAGGAAGATTTGCTTGCACCATAATACAACGTGCCATTTCCACGAGCGTACGATTGGCTCGTTCTGCCACGTTTTGTTGAGGTGTTTATTCAACAGTCAGCTGCCGCGAAATGCCTTCTTCTCTGATGAAATTGTTGAATTCGTTTGACAGATACTCTGTCCCGTTGTCTGTACGTAGATTCTTGATTTGTTGACCAGTCTGTTTTTCTACTCTTCGTTTGTAATTTTTGAAAGCCTGAAGAACGTCAGAACGATGTCGTAGCATAACAGTTTCTGTATACCTAGAACAGTCGTCTATAAAGGTTACAAAATATCTTGCTCCACCAAGCGATTGGGTGCTCATTGGTCCACAAATGTCCGAATGTACCAACCCTAAAAGTTCGCTTGCACGATTGTCAGATTTTTTCAATGGTTGAACAGTGATTTTACATTTCGCACATATTTGACACTTTATGTCATTGCCATTGTCACAAAACTTCATACCCGACACCATATGTTCTTTCTTCATTTTCTTCAAATCACTTACATTTAAGTGTCCATACCTCTGATGCCATTTTCGTAATTCTTCATCTCCATTTCCACCTGCCAAACCTGCATATTCTTCTTTTTCGTTGACAACGTACAGCTGATCACGTTTTGTGGCTGTGAGAACTACCGTACCGTCTTTCCGATTGATTGTTGCCCGATTTTTGTCAAATGTAACAGTGTAGCCGTTATCAGTAACGCTTGATACAGACAAAAGATTGTTACGAAGATCTGGAACACACAATGTATCTTTTAGTTTTACAGTGTTTACTGCGTGATGTCCATTTAATTTCGCATCTAAATAAATATCACCAACGCCGATTGATCCTACAAAATGTTCTGCTGCCATATACACTTTCGATTGTTCATTTTCATCCAAACTTGCAAAATTACTTTTATTGTTGCACATGTGTCTAGTTGCAACACTGTCGAGGTACCACGTTCTCTTCCCGAAACTTCTTAATTCCGTATTGCATTCCACTACTGTCATAGCGTCGTCGGTTGATTTCTTGAATTCACTACGCTTCGATCTGCAAAATCGGCTTTTGTGTCCTAATTTTCCACAATTGTAACATTTTAGTTTCCATTTTTGCGTGTTTGTTTTTGTATTTGCAAATGGTCTTTTCGTCAGTAACGCGTCGTTAGTATCTTCGTTATCTTTGATCATGGCGTTCTTTTCGTTCAGCCATGCTTCTTCTTCAATTAATTTTAATTTGAAATTTTCGAACGAGGGTATTTCATCACGGGTCTCAATTGCTACGCTGAAATTTTCGAATTCGGCCGGTAAAGAATCTAGCAACATTATTGATAATAAATCTTCAGGAATTACAATTCCAGCTTCTTCAAGTTGTTCCGCTTTCCGTTTAAATTCTATTACATACTGCGCCATGGTAATATTGGACTTCTTCTCCATACGAAGCAACTGCTTGTACAAAACGGCCTTTCTAACCGGACCTTTCGATTCGAAAACTTGTTCAAGTCCGTTCCACGCTTCCTTTGAAGACGATGCTTTCTTCACATGATTCAGTTGACTCTGTGTGATGCTTAAATTTATTAACGCCAGTGCTTTAGAGTCCTTCTTGGTCCATTCTTGTTTATTTTCTTCGGTTTTCGCGTCAATACCGTCAACGTATCCCCACAAATCATTGAAGATTAATACACTTTTCATCTGAACCTTCCATAATTCGAAATTGTTTTCATTTAATTTCTCAATATTTGTCAAACCGGTAGCTGAAGCCATAATAATATTTTGTTTTTCGTTATTCGAATTCTGGGAGTCTTGGGACTTCTGGGCATTCTGGGACTTCTGGGCCCATAATCTGACGGGAATTGGGGATAGACGGACCAAAGGAAAACTATTTTATTCAGACCAACACGATACACAACTTGTATTTTATTAATTAGACCGGCGCGGACAACGAATTAGACGTTCAATTACTAGACGCACACTATGCTATTAACTCTATAGCTAAAGAATTGTGTTACATAGTGCTAGAATCCATTTCGATATTCTAACACTATGTCTAATTTGCTGTAAGGGTAATTTCACACGGGCTACTTTTTATCTGGTAACCAGTGTCCGACACACAGTATCACCTTTTGAAATGAGACTTAATGGTAATGCGAATTTTAAAGTGCGTATTTAAGGAAAGTATAAACATAGTAACTCTGGATGAAGAATGTAAACAGGAGGGTAGACAAAATGATGAAATTAACAAAACTTTAAATTCATCTATTCAAAAGTTAAAAGAAAAGATACTTATTATCCACCTTTCTGATGTGACAGCGAAAATTCCGATCGTCGGAAAGTTCCACAAATATTTTACATGTGAATACAACTGTCAATCTCTGACGTATTGTGAATGAGATGCTTTATTAAAATCACGTAACCGAGGAAAGCTTGCACGTATGAAATGGAATTTTACAATATATAATGCCACAAAGTTTCCTCTATTAAATCTTTGAAGTGCTTGTAGATTAGAATAATTTCAGAACATCTCTTAATAAAAAAAATACATGGGTATGTATTCATAAATTTTTGATACATCATGTTGCCTCTGGAAAACTAAATTTACATGTAATTAGATGGAGGCTTTTCACGTACAAAGCCTACTGGATGCATGGATCATTTATGAAGACCCTGTATAATACAATTCATCTTTTGTAGTGCTAAACTGCTCATAATTAATTAATATATGACTGAGGTCGTCGACAATTTGTTTTCCGCTTAGTGCTCACTGAGTGTAAACGAAACTTTGAAGAGAATTCCATTCCAAATAAATTCTTATTAAATTGAGTGTCAGTTAATGACGTCGAAACAACGACATAAAAGTTGATGAATGATGTGCGTATGAGACCAGAAACTCGGGGGACTTGCTGAGACGGTAATCAATTGGGTTTAAATGGATTGAATGAGCTAGATCTCGTCTGGGATGGAGGCTAAAGGTCGCGTACCAGAGCCGCTTTGTTGTAGTACACATTAATTGTGTGAATTATTGAATAAATTAACTGTTCAATTCGTTTGGAACCAGGCGGAACTCGCTATCCAAACTTGGTATTTATCGTGCAACTTTAGCTTTTCACGCTCGTCCGGTCAACAAGTTTCCGCGCTTTCCGAGATAAATGGATTTGAATAATCCGATTGACTGTTGGCGTTGTTGATGTTGTTGTATACAACACGTAACTTGTTTACTTTCTAGTGACAGGAGCGTTGCAGCACTTGGGTACGAAAGTATCTTTTCTTCAAATTTTACGTAGTGTATTACATATATATATAATTTTGGATATTTCGAATTGTTCAAGAATGTTGTAGAAAATTGTACAAATCTTCGATGGTTGTGAGTATAACTAGAATATCTTTTATTAAATAATAATATGTCTTTCGTCAACGTTATTTCTGAAGAATTTTACTCCTTTTTGGGGGTTAAAGTTGGTGGTGTATTACTTTCGACCTTCTATCTGTATGATTTAAGAAAAATTATGAGATTATTGGGTCACATGAGAGCATAAAATAATCAAATATTTGTTTTGCAGAGTTTACAAAGTACATACCTCATATAGATTCTTTGGTCGTCGGCAGTCATGAGATAAATATTCTTTTAATTTTATACTTGTTAGAAAGTGGCAGCACTCTTTGCCAGTGAGCAAAGAGATCTGTCACTCTTGTATTTTCAAATAACTTGGTGGTTATCTCATAAACTTCAGAGATCAAAGACGAAGCAACTGTGTCTAGTCGATTGCTTTTCGATCGCACCTGATCTCCGAGATAATCGTGTTAAGATCCCGAAATACTGGCAGACGAAAAAAAAATTACGAATGGCGGGGATTATTATCGTCTGCTTACTTTCTTTTCGTCCGCTCATTCGACGGACCAACAATGTCATGTTTAGATTCGATTTGTTGGACGGATATTGCCGTTCGTTATCCTGATTACAGCTCGTTCAATCAATGTGTGTCGGCTGCACTGCATGTTTTACTCTTCCGATTTCCGACCCACACCCCTCCAAATACGGGCAAATATTTGAATGTTGCGGCTGTTGTCTTTATTGCGATCGATTCCCCAATTCAACATACATATACGAATCCTACCTCCGAGTTCCGAGCTCTGGATCAAAACAGACTGGGTATAGCATACACGCATACATATTGATAGTTTTGGGGTAACAGTGGTTCTCCGGTGTGAGGAGCCCCGTCATAAACGGAGGTAACATCATTCTTTGAAGATCAGTTGCAAGTACAAATACATTTTTGGGAAATGTTATTGAGAGGCTAGGTATAATATGTTCAAGGGGAGAAAAATACATAACTTTTTTTATATAACGAACACCTCGGACTGTTGTTCATCAGAGGCTGCAAATACGAAGATGTTTTATATTTTAAAAAGACTTACTCCACATTGCTTACTAACTAAATGAAACAAGAAACAATACTAGTATAAGAGCTAGCGACGTCGCAAAAAAGTTTATTTTAGGTCGGCTGGTTTTTTGATATTTCCTTTCTTATCGAAGTTAGGTAGCGATGGAGTCGGCCTGGCACCAGGGAGCGGGTGCGTTTACCTGTGCGCATTCCCTATGTAGGTACAGGTAAAAATTGTGAATTTTGAAATATGTAATTTTAAGAGAAAATTGTATTTTATCTAATTCCGTTATGAAAAATTCAAATTTTGATAACTCTTTGACGTTATGAAACGTCAGATTTTTCATAACTAGTTACGTAATGAAATCATTACATAACTAGTTATGTTATGAAATCACTAAAAGAAGCATTAACTTTCTTTTGTTTACACCAATCTTAGAATTGGTTGTACGCAAGATCGTAACGCTGTTTAGACTTTTCTGGTATTAAACCCAACACGGCCGAATTGGCACTTTCTTCAATATCTGAAGATATTTCGGAATCGGAATCAACATTCACTTTTTTGATGACAGATGTTTTTTAAATATTTAGTTACACACTTACTGAATTTTAGATGTTGACAATGTCGAATTATTATTTGTACAGGTATGTAAGTATAATACTCAGTGGAAAGAACGATTTATTTACGGAATTAGATAAAACGTTGTACGTAAACACGTTATGAAAACGCTATATTGTTCAACTCGCGTAATTTGCAAAACTCGCTGGCGCTCGTTTTGGCAAATATTCCGCTTGTTGAACAATATCGCTCTTTTCATAACTGGCTACGTAAATATCTATTACGATACTAGTTTTATAAGAAGCATTTTGTCACACGTACGGGTTTAGGGACGACCAACGTAGCGAGCGACAAAATGCCTTATAAACGAGTTATCTACAGTATTTTTTCTACTTTGCCACTTTTTATACAAAACAATCAATTTTCACAATCTAGGGAATTTTGCGGTGGTTGGCCTCCTTTGCGAGGTGCATCAACGGGGGCTAGGAAAAAGAATTAATTTCAAACGTCAATAACTGAGTTCTGAAGTTCTTCAATTTACGCCCCATATATACGCAAGGGCTTTGGCGAAAATACTATGGGCAATGTGTCACCTTCAATCATGCGAGGTATACAATGACGAACTGACGAACACAATATCTTTCTGGCCCTAGAAAATCTCCATCTTCCTATCCACAAAATGTTTAGAATCAACTCCCGCCACACAAACAAGTGGACCCCCCCTTATTCGCTTCATCAGTGACCGGAGACACAAACACCCTCAACCATTTCTTGACCCACGGCATCACGATTATCACCAGACAGAATGACTAACTTTATTGTTTCCTGGTATTTTATTGCAAAAGAGACAATGAAGTCCAGGAGATAGTGGGGATTAACTTGGACCTTTTAGATTTTCCCTTGACACTTTAATCTCAGTAAAGTAATTTGTCAGTAACAAACGACATTTCACATTGTCAGTTTGTACTTGCAGAACACTTCAGTGTGTTGTGGAACTTTGATAACATTGTCACACTTAAATTTGCGGTTGAAACTTTGCTTTAGCCAGTCTCTGTCATATATGCATTCCTAGGTTAATATCTTCATGGATTTTCAATTTCTTTGCACCAGTCACAGTCTTGTACACACAGAGTCTGGTCGTAGACCAAAGGGTCATTTCATTGCATTTGTTTGATGTAAATTGCTGTAACCATCAAAAAGCTCAAAGTGGTAATGAGATCAGATAACACTGACCACCTGAACTATTGAATTGTATGTTATACCATGGACAACTAAATTGTCAACCTGACGAAAATATTGCAAATTGTAAATGGAATTAACTGGCTGCAAATATTTGCATTGTCAAACCGTTGCCAACCAAACAAAGTCACTAGAACTTGTTAATCAAAGTACACAATCTTAAAAGTCAAATCAACAAAATTGTTAAAGCCAATAAACCATAATTTTGTGTTATCCATTTACACTTTGCCCCTGATCCATGCCATCCAAAGAACGTGGGGTTTGTGTTTATTGTCTTGGGTAGGTTCAAATTTCCCGCCACTGCTTTATCTTGTAAAAAACAACCTAGGGTTTTGCTTTGATTTTATTTCTCTTTCTAACAAATTTTTAAATTCGCAGTTTGTTTCAAATTTTTGAGTTTGACGTTTTGTTGACATTTCATTTCATGTTAAAAAAATCCGGGAACGTTTAGGGGGGGAACGTTTCAATAAAGTACATAAAACAGATTTGTAAAAACTTTAGTTCTACTCCCTATCTATTTTGGATTTTAATTTTCCTTATTATATTAGTTACAGTTTTTGAAGTAAAACTTCTTTACGGACACTTGACTTGGGGAGTAAGCTGGTGAATGCGTGACGAGAGCGTTACGAAAAGTGTGATCGGGCGAAGCGAACGGAAGTTTTCTTTAATGCACGATTTTACAATAATTAATTCATAGAAAAAAAATTGCCTTAACGGGATTCCAATCCGCGTCTTATCCGTTGTGCATCCGAACTTCTCACAATACACCTATTTGCGTGTGTCAGTTTTGTATGCAATTGCGCTACTTATCTTAATCGCTACACATGATTGCCAACTTTTCGCTGACGACAAACTGAAACATGCATTATCTTATACTGCAGACGGTATTAATTCAGGATTCTCTAGCTCCATTTATAAACTCACATAAATTAAGAGCACTTTCACAATGGCGAACTGAAGTTTTACTTCAGTCGTGTGGTCTAAAGCACACTCGTTTTTTTTTCTCAGTTTATTGCTATATTTTTGGAAAAAAATTTGCGTACATAACTGATAGATAGCTAGAATGGTTATTCAATCTTTTAACCTTAAAATACTAAATCTGTTTAGAATTACATATTATGTTGTCTATCAATATTGAAACGTTTTAGTTTTTGAGGAAACTATCAAATTATGGGGCAATTTATTATTATCAAAAATATTGTACGATTTTCTATTCAATAAAGGATAAACCAAGAACACACGGTTTTACAGATTTGCAAGTATTTATTTATTCACAAATTTACAAGTATATTTATAATAATAAAAAATAATAACCATTTTAGTTTCACGTTATACACAATATTTTTTCCATAAATATGACAATAAAATGAAAAAAAATTACTGTGGTAAAGCAATGAAAAGAAACCAGAAATAGGAATGGGAACACACGGTTCTATAGATTTGGGTATAAGATTTTGTAGAAAATCGTGTTAAATTGTGGTTATGTACAATATTCTCTTCACGATCGTGTCAGAATTTGATTTTTCCCAAAGAAAAAAAATTATGATTTAACCATGATGTAGAAGACTAAGTTTACTGAATACTAGATTCATTTTTCCATAAGTATCAAATAGTACAATAAAATGAAAACTACCACATGCTTAGTGTTATTGATAAAACAATAAAACCAAACTAGAAATAATAATAAAGACACACGGCTCTACAGATTTGGTACTAACATTGACTGGAAAATGATGTTAGATGTGCCTTACGTACAATATTTTATTCAGTATTTATTTAGTATTTTTGTTAAGGGGCATTTCGCAAGGACGAGCACCTACTGGGTGAGATTGATCAAAAAGTTCTAAGTGTGACATAAGTAGTAGGACGTAAACAAAAATCCACGCGAGACACAGAAAAAGTACATTCTGTGAAACAATGCTTTCTGTTTAGAAATATTTGAAGCGGCCAGTTGTGAAACCCAAAGCACAGCCAAAGGGTCATAAACCTCTACCTGTCTAACGACCCAAATGCTAGCACAATACAAATACAATATTTTAAATTCAACCACCACCCGAGACGACATTCGGGATTATAAAAGTATTATTGACCGGAGTCCATAAAATTACTATAAGTCTGGTCGTACTTTTAATGGTAAATGGTTTACGCACTCTATCTTTATTATAGGGAATTTATGGTCGTAGGGCTTCGCAATGCAAAGTTTTTTTTAACACACTACTGCTTCTTTTGCCAGCGAAGTTTTGTTGCTCTGTTATTAGTGATGTAATTATCTATGTTAATTAAATCGAAAAGAATAGACTCCTCACATTGCAAAATTTTATAAAAATATCAATCAACGAATTAAGGAAGATACTAACCAATCTGTTAAAAAAATAGGTGTAATTGAAAGCGTAATACTAGGTAGGAATGAATATTTCGGGTTTGGGACATTTTCAATGATCATTGCTTGTTTTGAGCATTTTATTCGGACACTGTCCAAATTCGTATATTGAGTATACACTGCATTGTACTATTGTGATCATCGCCTAAAAAACCTCGTGTGCACCTCGACTCACGCCTCGGCCACAAACAGCAGATGCGTCAAAAAAAGCTAACTTTTGCGACCGCGAAGTTCTAAGATAACAGGAGCTCTCCGTCCCGTATAATTTTGTTTAGGTATAGGTCTAAGATTTTACTCGTACTGTACACGGCGAATTTGTAGCATGGCTGTATAGGTGGAGCTACTTCCATGACGTAGCAATCAACAGAACAGGGTTTTATTTAAAACATTATTACATAGTTGTATTTGCGCTTCCATCTTCAATAATGTAGCAAATAAGAAAAAACTATAGGCACGACGATACGCATGTTTCTTGGTAGGTTTTAAATTCGTAAGTGTCAATAAAATGGTGACAAAAGTTACGTATGTTCAGTTCGACATTTTTGCATATTTAGCAAAACAGTTTTGGAAAAAAATATGCGTAGGTTTTAAAGCAATCCTTTTTCTACAACTATTCAAAATTTGAAGATTATTGATCAGTAATTAACAATACAGCGATTTTTATAAATGTACACTGCAAACATGGGGTGTAAGAAGCGCTATAAGTATCAATCACGACGAGAATTGATAAACGTAGTGCCGAGCAACGCTCTTTTGAATCACACGGGAAAGTCAAAATTTTGCTCAATTTTGGTCATGGATAGCCCAACACCTGTCCTATCTGATGCGATGCTAAAATTATATATGTATGTGTCGCAGCCATCTGGCGTAATTGGCCTTTACATGAAAAGTCTAGACGTTACATATAGTGAAATAAATTGAAATTTCATTAGAGGGCTAACATTTGTAGCCGTTACATGAAATGCAGAATGATTTCTAGCATTTACTGAAATCCAAGTGCCATATAATCATATGGCTGGTTCTTCTAGACTTTTCATGTAACGCTCCAAACTAAATTTACCCTTAATGAAACAAAAGTCAAATGTCTCAACCGACGATCATGTTGCCGTCTTTTTAGTGAATTGGAAATTAGATAATGGTGGAATAGGATAAATAGTGAAACTCAAAAAATAAAAAAATTAAAATTTTGGACGTTTATCAAATAAATTAATAATAATTATTATTATATTTGACGCCAAAAAAAAACAGAAAGAATGTATTATAAGGATTTTAGTGTTAATAAAACAAAAATAAAATAAAAAAATAAACGTGGATTCAAAAGAAAATGGAAAAGTATGTTAAAACAAGGTAAACTATTGTGGCAGCGACTGTTGCAAAGAACATTGTTCTTTTTGCACAGACATTTGTGCACTGCTGGTTGCTTATTTTGCAAGAACATTTTGTCATGCCTTGGCCTCCAGTTTCCAGCTTCCCGAATCCTAATGAATTTGTGAACTGGGATTGAATCTTTATTACGGAATGATGCACCAGCAACAATAAGGCTTTCTGGACCAAACCATCCTTTGATTGTCCTATGTTTAGAGGCCACTCGATTAACTCCATTTTTCTGGTCTGTAATGGTACCAGCCACATGATGTAAGACACTTGGATCTCAGTAAGTGCTAGAAATCATTCTGCATTTCATGTAACGGCTACAGATTTTAGCCTTCTAATAAAATGTCAATTTATTTCACTATATGGTAGCGTTTCATGTAACGTCTAGACTTTTCATGTAAAGGCCAATTACGCCAGATGGCTGCGACATATACAATTCGGTTTAATTGTAAATATCGGAATTCAAGAATTAAAAAAATCAATATTGGGACCAATGGGGTTTAGAATATCTTGATTTTTTAAATCTGAAATGATTTACGTAAATTCCTGTTTTTTACAACAACCATTTTTGGAAGAATTTGTCGTGATGTTAAAATGAGGTTGTACGAGATTTATGTGACCAAAAACTATTCTTTAAAAATTAATGAAGGCTTCAGGTACATGGACTTATGTTTCCTGCTGAAAAAGTACTAAAACTGCTACCATTAATTGACCACTTTAAAGATTTTGGAGAAGATCGGGATTTGTTGTTTTTGGATTCCCTCGTACCTTGTTGGTTCTTTTGCAGCTCCGAGTCGGATAATAACTTTCACTTACAGTTAGACTCATAATTACAATTACGGTTTTTAACATATATGTCGTATCTCTTTACATATTTAAATGTAATAGTATATTTCGAAACAAGTGCGCTGTCAACGCACTTTTCAGGGGCGAGGACGATTTTTTGCAGTACGAGGTGAAGCCGAGTGTTGCAATGAACACGAACCCCTGAAAAGTGACAGCGAACGAGTATTGAACACCGTTTTTTGTATTCGTTCACGCAAAATGAGAAAAAACACAAATTAACATCAAATTTAGGGTTAGCTTTGACAGTTGTCAAATTAAATACCTATGATGATATATTTATATGCTTACTTATAATATACCACTTTCTGCCATAATGTATTTCACAAAAGGAATACGAAAAAAAAATGACACACAGCGTTTGTGAATCATACGATTCTTAATCGTGGCAGTGCTTCTATCTAAACTGTGTAAAATTAATATTATTGCAGAAAATGTCACAATTAAAAACCGCCTCACACGATATATTTTTTAAAGTAACGAAAACGCGCTGCTTTCTGAGCATCATTTACACCCAAGATTGTTTTATTTTCAGAAGAATGTGATTTTAAACTCCCTCTATAACTGTAATAAAATTGTTTAACTTGTTTTTTCGCTTCCGTCTCTTTATTTATACAAGGGAAATTTCTCGGAGCGAAAGACATTTTAAATTATAACACTTCCGAGCCCTCTCCCTTCATCTTCTCCTCTTACCGTAATTAGCGCAAGTAGCATCCAATTGCTTTCGCCAATAAATTGAGGTGGAATTGGAATTTCAATTTCTTCAAGATTTTTAAAAAGTCGGTGATAGGTCTCCCCTATAATTGGAGGCACGTTTTCCGACGCGCGGCTTAGAAAAACCAATTGGACGTAATTGGTGCGAAGGAAGACTCCGGCTGGGTAATAAATTCCGGGCGCATCTCTCGTCCAAAGTTCGATATTAAACTGCTAATAATCTGTTAATAGTTCTTGCGCAGAGTACGCGCGAAGTTGCAGGTTAAGCTCATGTCCGAAAATAACGAGGAAACTTTCCGAAATGAATCGTTTATAAATCAAACGACCTAAATGCTCCGGAGCAAAAGCGACGACAGGAATTATTCAATGGCAGCAAGCTCCACCAATCGATTGCTTGGTGTGTACAGGTGCAGATGGCGTCATGTTGATTAATAATAACGATGATGATAAGAGCGGAAGCAATTTGCTGATGCTTTCAAAATTGTTAGTGGTCGCATTGGCAGACTGAGTACTTTTGTGTAAGACTTTCATGACCTGTAGAACCAAGAATAAAAGTCACAGTGCTGGCATTTTAAACAATACTATCTACAGCTGATAGAGACCTGGTTGATATTTTATGGAAGCACATCCAGTTTCTTTTATGTCGATCAATTGAAATGGTGCATAAAATGGAACTACATAGGTAATACAATTATTCCATTCAGACACTTAACATTATACTAAAACTGTGTAGATGCAGATTCAATCTTTTGAAACTTCAAGATGGTAGTATGAAGTCGATAAAAATACATATTTTAACAGCAAATCATGAATTTTGTGAGCGATCGTGGATGCATAATGAATATTGTAGAGATGTCAACGGCTACTTAGAAGGCTTCTAGCCATCCACAATATCTAACAAGAAATGTCAAGAGTGACGCTTTCCCACTTCTGAAAAGGAAATGCAATTTACTGGACATGGTTATAAAATGGGGTATTTGCATCTACTGTCCCTTACAAAGGACGCAACTGTTGACTACTTCTTCGCATGTCGAAGAACTCTTCACAAAATGTTCGAACTGTAAATTAGAAAATTTCAAATGATTGGCACATAAAGATCCCATGATGCTAGTGGACCCTATGGATGATATCAAGCTGAACAAAAAAAAAAACACACACACAACCGAACGTTTGAATGTATTGTTTAGGTGTTTTTTTTTTTATAAAAGTATCAAATGCTGTTCAGTTTTCAAAACAGTATCAAGTGGCTTTGTTTCCACCACAATGAAAAATTGTACAGTTTTTCTATGTTTATGCAGATCTGTATCCGGTCACTGGCGAAGCAATTATTCAGGCTTGATTAACGTAACTGGGGTAGACAATCCCATCCATGACAGCTACTATACTACTTCAAGCTAATTTTTAATAAAACGCTACGATTATATCATGTAAAAAGTAAAGTACCATAACCTATTAAGTCGATAAAGAATGGTTTAGAAGTTATCTAACCATTTCAAAGTGGGTTATTGACAACTTCCATTTCCGAAGCGGAAATGTTCTGCATGTCCTTTTTTGAAAAAAGTCTAGAATGCGATTGATAATGCCCTGATTTGACCTTACAAAACTGACAACGTTTATAAACTAAAACTGTTTAAGAAATCTTATCATCATCCTTTGATGTCAAATTAAAAATAAAATAAGGATTGCTATATTACCGCCTGACACGTGGAGAAAGTGACGAGTAGCAAATTTGCGAAGATAAAATAAATAAAACATGGAAAAGTGAAAAAAGAACAGGAAGAAAGAAAGGCGTTGAGGAGGGGAGAAATATACGGAAGAAGAAACGGAAACGACAATAACAAAGAACGCCGGCAACCAACAATACACTTCACAATGTAGGGGGTTACGAACAGGAATAAGAGATGGCGAAGACAACGGACAAATTCAAGAAGAAGTTAAAAAGAGATTAAAAGAAAAATAGAGCTAAAGCGCAGAAACTTCCTAATCAGGCTAGAAATGGAAGATATGATGGAGAAAATGATGGATGACTTAAAACAAGTAAAGACGAAGATACAAGTGAAACCACCAAAGAATTGAGAGAGTTGAAGAACGACAACAGACAGCTCAGGGAGATATGAAAGAACTGAAGAAAGAAATGGAAAAAGATGGAGAGCAGAAAATCTTCTTAGAAAAGAAGATAGGACAGATGGAGACAAAGGTGAAAAAAAGAAAGGGGACGGGAGAAAACATGAGCAAAAAAGTCGAGAAGTGGGTTGAAGAGGAGCTGAAAGAAGTGAAGATAACGGCGAGGCCTATGCTATAAAGGAAGAAGACATGATAGTAGCGAAACAGAGACATGGGAACAGAAGCAGAACGTCATGAGAAACAAAGAAAGACTGAGAAATAGGGCAGGATCAAAAATCTGAAAACAACTTTTACATCACAGACAGCGGAAAAGACAGTGGCGTGCCTAAATTTAAGAGTTTATTTTGTTTAATTTGGCGTAGCGTTATTCAATACGATAGATTGTTTTTAATATTTTTCCCAGCTTAGAAATACTTTAGATTATTTCCGGTAGGTATTTCGTTGTCGGTTTAATTCTCAGTCACCCTGTATTTCATTTGATTAAATTTTTCACAAATGTAAGTACGGACTAATTTTGTTGTGTAATCACTTCAATAGAGACGCAATGCAAAAACATTTCATTGCAAATATTGTTAAACACTCCATAGTGGCCCTAGTGAAACAACTGTGTAAATGTATAAAAAATAATCACGCCCTGTAATATTTAAAAAAAAACTAGGTAATTAAACTAATCGAGTGGCTCAAACCTCTAAATTCAATGTATCAGTTCAAAAAATCTTTTGCTCACATACGGTGCAATCTTTGGAATGTTCTCGGCAGACCATTTCCAGGAACGCAAATCAAAAATTAATCAACCTTTAATTATTGTGGCTCTTATGGCCACAGAGTATCCATGGCAACGGTGTCTTGTTGGCTATCTTTTATGCAGCATTTTTAAGCATTCAGTTGATTACTGGAACTACCTATTCTTTATTTATTCAGTTTATTTTAACGTCTTGGCTTAAATTTTAAAAGAGGCTAGAATTCGATTTTTCTGACAGTCATTCCACTATTATATATATTATTATATTTTTTATGTGGAACTACATATTAGATATTGCAGAACGTTGTAAAATGCTAATTTAGGTTAGTTACACCGATTGCACCCCGAAATAAATTAATTTCTTATAAATATAGGTAACTAGTAGTCGTATACCTACATCACGTAAATTGAGGCAAATATCAAGTTTATGCCACTCATCACCAACACTATTCTATTCATAATAATATGTATATCTAATATATTACCGAAATACCCACATCCGCAACAGTTCATAACGTCAGCACAATCTCCGAGTTGCAGAGAAGAGTGGTGCAACCCCGTCGTTTTGAGGTTAAGTTCGGGCGCCGCGACGCTCCACAAGTTGCACATTCAGCCCTGACACGATTTGGACGATTAGAGGCGGCGTCGGCCGACTTTACACCAGACTGTACTTGAACCTGAGTGAAGCTGGTTACTATGACAACGCGTAGACGGCTGCCAGTCGATAGTAGGACAGTGTGAGGCTACGTGAACGAGGCTTTCTACGATGCATCAACCCCTAAAGTAAGGGTCATTCGACTGAAATTACTCCTTCGTCGCAATTTTTAACTTACCCCACTTTGGAAGATTGCAGTAATGAAATTATTTTCATACATCAAAAAAATATCTGGTTTCGTGTTGTGAATGTCGTTCTGACTCTAAATCGCACGAGATGCTGTTGTTTCCTGAATATATTATATCGTGATGATAGTAAATCTGTCTTGTCGGCAAATAAGGAAACCTTTTTTCAACAAGGAAAATGCGCGAACCTTTTGTCTCGTTTCTTTCTAGAAATGATAGATTGTAAGGTAGGTAGTATTGGCTTGTTTTTTCTTTTCTCTCATAGAAAAAGGTCCACTGTGATGTATCGTGTAGTAAGAACTGTCACACGTAGATCTAAAAGTGATTCTGTACGAGGATCAGCTGATATGTATTGCATTATATTTTATTATATAGGGTTTCGAGCTCAAAGCTCTATAGGTCCATTAATCGGATTGGAATGGTGTCGATATAATTAACATTTATTTACACTTTACGCCACGACCTGTTTCCACGTTTGCTATTTTTGTCATCTTTCATTAATTTGTCTACCACTTAGATCTTCTCGTATTTTCTGAGCTGTATCTATTTTATAAGATTGAATATATTGTTTCTACTTTTTAATAAAAATGTAATACTTTGGTTGTCCTTATTCTAATATGTTCCTCATCTGCTAAATCTTCTAATCCTTAACAAATGAACAGGTAGTGTCATCTCGATCTGTCACCGTTTTAACCAATGGCGAATCATTTGCCTTTTCCAATTATTGTGCCAGGTATATAATGATCTTGTTGGATAGATACATATATATTTTTACATAATATTCGCATAATATTATCATAATTATAAACAAGACAACAAAAAATTCTCGATTATACGAGACGTGTTTCTCTAGACAACACGTCGAGTTTCGAGGGTTTTTGATTGTCGAGTTCGATACAGATAGACTATACCATGATCTTCATTCAACTGGAGATATGGTTGAATAGAATTTGTTTAAGGCGAAACGCTCAGTCGCCTCAACTTTGGAACCGAATTACGGCTTTCATTGTTAGGCTATCTTAACGTATTGGGCATCAAAATTAGTAAAAAAAAAAACCTTCATCACGGCAAAACGTTGTTTGTTCAGAAAAAAAATTATTGCCAAAATGAGAAGCCAGTTTTTTTTTTTAACAAACGTGTTGGTGCTTGATTTTTACTGATCTCTGTATTCGGTAAATGCAAGGTGTTTTTATAAATATTGAAAAATTAATTTGCAAATTGTCCCCAAAGTTTGCTAGTTTCAAGCAATGTTCGCGTGGTTCAAGGTAACACAGGCCCCGCCCCTCACCTCGTTCTTAAAAAGATAACAAAAAAGTAAAGTAAACAAAAACGGGCCAGTCGCCTTAAGTATGGCCCGTAATTTTCACTAGCCAAACCGGTGGGCTGCGCTCCACGTTCAACAACAGAGAGAAGCTAAATCTATGACCAAGGCAAGAAAATAATTTTCAAACAATTATAGTTACCCGGTATTAGACACCAATAACGGTTTTTAAGCTCGGCCGAAGCTCTTTTTTATGGCGATTCGACCTTTCTGGGCTTGAAAAATGTGAAGCAAATTAATTGGATTGTCAACACTGAACACTTGGCAGTGGCAAAACTCGTCATGTCATCCAGTAATAATGTTAAAATTTGTAAAGTTTAAAAAACACTTTATTTAATACGGTGTGAGATTGATAATTAATTTAATTAACTTAATTTTTAAAGTTAAGTAAACAATGTTGGCTACCTGATACATGGAATCTATGACCAACGCAACAAAATAATTTTAAAACAATTATAGTCACCCGGTATTAGACACAACCACTTAGATCTTAGCACGTGGTAGTTTCAACAATCCCAGATCCATTCGCCCGTCCTCAATCGTTTAATTAAATCAATTAATTAATCAATCAATGTTATTTTTTTAGACTGAACGTATTTTCACCATCGAATGTGTTTTTCGTTGGGTGAATTATCGTACCGTCGCCTAACTCAGCTTTTATTAAGAATTGTAATGTAAGCATCCGAGGTCGAAGACATGTCTTTTCATCGCAACGTTCAACAACTAAATGCGAAGTGGACACTGCGCACCCACCAGCCCTACAATCTACGCAATGAACGGTTCACGTCCTCAGTCGGCAACTTGACGCTGAAAACAAAGTTGTTCCACAATATACGTTTGAACCGCTCCTCCTCATAGATGCTTCTTTTAATAGAATAGATTTATTTCGTGAACACAATTTTAGGCGAATATACAAAGGTTTGTATAATCAGTTTTAATATCACAAGAGCATAGAAAATAATCGATTAAACTTCCAAGTCATGAGACGTATTTCGCGGAATACGTCGAATGAGTAGGTTAGTTATGCTCGAGTAGTATTCGTTACGATTATATGTATAACCAAAACGATCCAAAAAATGCGAAATTTTGACGGAACTTTTTTTCTGACGTTTATTAACAATTATCAAAAAATTGTTGCTATGACAAAGTTCAATGTTGGGACCAGCCGAAACACCAAGTTATTATACCACGTCGTCAAGGGGCTAATCGCTTATCGTAACTAGGTAAAATTTGTAATTGCTATTGGCTCAATTTAGTATGTGTTATATAATCCGATTATATGTGTAAAGGTTAGTAAGAAAGATAACGCATTTCTATTGGTACATAAAGTAACGAATGGTATAGTCAACGTATAGTAGTGGTGCATAATATACTAGCTTCATGTAACACTGCGTCAACTACGTTTGAATTAAACTATAAATTTGCAAATTTCACAGCCACTAATAGTAACAAGAGGGGCAATAAATATTAATTTAATTTATCTTACCTGCCACTTTGAGGAACAAAGTGTTTTGATGTTTATGCCGCGTGTAAGTATTCAGTATTGTCTTTTCTAAATTATGTATTTTTTTCTGAAAATGAAACTGAAAACTGCGTGATTAAACGTAGTCATTCAACATACAATTTTTGAGAGAAATAATCAATCCGTTGTCAGCTTGATCGCATAAATTGACATTTGACATTCTTCTGCCCTCCAACAGAAAAAATTAGATAAATAGAAAGTATTGATTAATATCTACTAATCACAATAAAGAGTGTAGAATGAAGTAGCTCTAAAAAGAGTTATCCAAAAATCGATACGGAAATTTCGATTTTGGTTTCTACACATAATACCAAAGCCAAATTCTAAGACCACCTATCAGAAACGAAATTAGTTAGTGAAAAATACCCCACGTATGAGAATCTAACTTAAAAAAAAGTGTGGAAGATCTTTTTAGAAGTGTTGTAAATAATATGTAATTAATTAAGGTGTTCGGACTAATAAGTGACCAGAAATGGCTTGGAGAGCATTAAAGATTTTATATATTATGACATTAGCTTTAGAGGTAAGCAAAATTATAAATTTTTATTACTAGGTCCTATGCAATGATTAAACTACAAGGTAGCTGAAAAATTTACCTCATTTCGTTTTTTGTTTTATCAGATGCCAAAAGCGGAATCAGGGGTTCTAATATTCAATCCAGAAACCATGGAACCCTTAGATCCTTCTTCTCTTTCTACTATTCAAATACTTGGGTGTGTGCCAGAAACCACATCAGTGTCAATCACTGGATCTACAGAATATGTAAATTATATTGGAAGTGATAAAATACAGTCAATATTACCTCTTGAAGTAAGCAATATTGTTTTTGAAAAACAATGCTGTAACCGAAAAGCATGATGATCTAAGCTACGTACCAGAATTAGATATGGATGTAAATATTGACAAGTCATCTCCAATATAGTTCATGATAACAATTCGTCGGAACAAAATTTAGAGAAAAAAAAATTACAAGAAGAAAAAAGAGAGAAGTTTATTGGTTATCAGAGAGATAATAATGGAATAGTCACCCGTGGAGCAGAGCGAACACCTCGAAACCTAGGACCAGCTTGTATTTCTGAAACAAATTCAAGCCAGCATTGTGAAGTTTACAGAACTAGATGGGCAAAAAGTATTCAAATACTTTTGAAAAGAATTAGGGGTTTCTTATATCGACGAAAAGAGTGTTTGTAAGAAAACCTTTTGGAATCAATATTATTGGATGGCTCACAATTGGGTAAAAAACAAATCTAACATAAATGGAAAGGAGTGTCCTGACGAAGATAACAATAATGAAAAAGTGCAAGTCCATAATACAAGGAAATAGATGTAAGCGAACAAAAAAATAAAAAGAAAATAATAGTGCCACACAGAAAATTTTCGAAGAAATGCCAAAGCTTCCAAGTCAATATTGCAGGAAGAGAACTTCCAAGTTGTATCTAAAGCCAGTTTTTACATCCAAAAAACAACTGTATAACATGTTTTCTCTAAATGTACACCATCGTCAAAGTGCCCCGGTCTGCTACCTAGACCTAGACCTAAACTTAACATCGTTCCAGCCTCGTAACGAGAGATGCGACGCTTGTGGCTAATATGAAACTAAAAATATTATGGGAGAAGAATTTCAGGTACCTACATAATATTACTAAAAAATAAAAAGTAAAAACTGAAAATGAGCAAGATAATGAGAATGTAGTAAAAGGAAACTACTGACCGTTGATTTACAGGCAGTGAAAATATCGCCCGTTATACCAAAGCTGGAGCTTTCTATTATAAGTCTAGAAAAATCACTGCCTGTGATAATTTACAGCGATGGGTGTACGGTATCAAAACAGAAATTTCACCATGGCCAATGCCCTATTGCATTTTTCTATTCAACATAATATATGTATATAGAACAAAAATATGTTGTAAAATGTTCCATTGAACGAAACTTATAAAAGCATTTTAACCTGCTGATTATTTTGCTGAAACTAAAAGACCTAGGAGCAAACGATTTCTCTAAATATTTTGTTAAGGACTACACTGCAAAACACCTCCAGTACTATGACTAATCGGCCCAGGAAAGAAAGCAGGTTATCCGGTTGTGACCAAGCTCGTGTGCCTAAAATACACTGATAATGGCACTTTATATAAATTAGAATATGAAGAAGATTACCAACAATTGCCTGAAAGCCATCAAAAATAAGTTTAGATGCAAAACCTCCAGCTATAACCAAATTCCTATTTCGGTATCAGTGGAAATATTTACAAGAATTGAAGTTAGTTATACCACCAGATTATTATCATAGCTTTATATGATAATTTGTCATGTTGTAGAACATTCAAAACATAGTCTGGGAGTCCCTGATTTAAAGGAATTTAGAAATTATTGGAATAAATCGAAGGCAAGAATAAATCTACACTTTTTTCTGAATCTATTACCAACTGCAACATTAATTGTTAATCAGTCTGTACGGCCCTTGAAAACCACAAGCTTTTTCAGTATGGAAGAGGAAATATATTGTACACTGTGTTGATTTTTGAAAGGCCTTTCATTTTAAAAAAAGAATTATTGCGATATTCGTCCGAGATGTTTTTAGTAAAGTGCTTTGTATTTAATGATTTCATGCATAATTCCTGAAATTATGATTGTATTCCGAGTATATTTACATTTCCACTCATAATTTCTTGGTTACATTGTTGTTTACAGTTTGAAATAAAAATTTTAATTAAGCATACGCTCCATTATTTTTGTTCTTTCTTGCCAAGCATTGTCTCTCGGAAAGTTATTCTTATATACGCTATATGCGGAAAAGTTGAATTTAATTTCAAATATAATTGTATCCGTGCATGAATACAACATTGTTGATTATTATTATAAAAAAAAAACTTTGCGCATATTTATTGTACATCAGAATTCCGATTAAACTTTTCTGGAGCGGCGCTTTTCTCGGGCTGATTTTATAATGCAGTTAAGAATTCCTGAAGTACTTTTTAGTTAGGGAGTTAGGGAGAAGAGTAGACATGGAAATTATTCGTTTACCAACACTGCGACAATATATCGCGGACATGAATAATGGCGTCTTTCTGAATTACACAGAAATATCCTGTGTTCTACACCATCGGAGCAAATACGAGATTTAATCAACTCTGATTTTCCACCTGCACGTTGGAAAAATCCATGCATAATGTATGAACTAAGACACTACATTCGTTTTTCTTTTATGGTAACTTTGCGTTATCTTTCTCTTGCGACAAAAATCAATCTATAAGTTATATTGGAATATCACTCGCTATCTCCCAACTTTAAAATTGTTATTTCTAAACGACGCATATAAGATGTTTTTGTCGGATATCGGTATATTCAATTTTTGGCAACCGGATTGGATTAGATCGTCTTGAGATGGGAAAGCTTTTTTGTTCCGAAAAAACCAACAGAAGAGTAGGATCATGTAATGAAACGCTAACGAATCCTACTTTGACCAAAATGCTCCATACAGTCAGTCCACATCTCCAAAAACTATTTATGCGATTACGTTGGTTACTGACCAAATTAATCAAGAAATCAAACCTTTTTAATCTCTTCTGATATGACCAGAGGCTACTAGTCTTAAAAATACCGAAAATTTTAGCTTATTAATTTCGATTGCATCCTGTATACAGTATGTTTCCACTGCAGCTTATAACCAAAGTTGTTTGAGTGTACTTAGTAACTTCTCTGTTTGTTCCAGGACTGATTGCATCCAGTGAAGGCCATAACAGATCGGCTATTGAAGATTAACTCTGCCATCAAACTAATTCAATCGAACTATTCACCCTCTTTATGGTTCACTTCTTGAAACTGACGCCTCGGGCTGTTTATTATCTTTCAATTATTGAATTACACAGTTGAGTTGAGAAGTGTATTGCGGGATGGCTGATAGAAACAGACAGACGGATGAGAGATACATCACGACAGCAGCAGCAGAAGATGATAAAAGAGACCATCAAGGTTATACCGCTCTTGTCTGACACAAAAGGGAGTCCAATAACAGAGGGAAAAGGACGTATTGGATTTCCTTAATCATGGACCATTGTCTTGAAACACATAGTTGGAAAGGATCCACGTTTTCTTCCCCGGCCCTCTTATCAATGATAATTACAATATCGGGCATATTGTAAGCGGTCTGCAGATATCGTTTTGTTTAGCGTTGTAGTCTGCTATTGTTCCGCTAATTAGAAAATGGATACGTGAGACTTGCCACCAAAGGGGTCCAATTTGCGAAGGTTTGCTGTAATCGCTGTTCAGGTTTCCCACACACCGAAAAACAGACTTGTTATTTCAGTCAAATATTAATTTTCGCAATAAAGAACTTAAAAGAGTTTTTTTCTTATTTTTAACCTCGGAAATGTAAAACTTTCATAAGATAACTAGGTCGTCGAAACTTGCGGGTTGCAAGATATTTTTCTTCATTAAGAAATATAATTATAAATTTTTAACGTTCACATATTACCATGCTTCTTCAAAATTGTTTGCTTTGGACGGTTACTGGTAATAATTAAGAGCAAAGTAAAAACTTATACTCCTTCGGTTTTAATGGTCATTTTTATACAAAGAAGTGTTTCTTATGTTTTTCATTTTCCACTCATAATAATTAATCAAAAATAAATTTTGAGTAACGGTTTTCTCCATATTTATACAGGCTGTCTCGCATAAGGTTAGCTTTAGTATAAGGAACACACAAATTTTTGAGAACTTCTGTTTAATAATACATTTTTATGTTTTTTTTTACAGTATCCAAAATTGACACTAGGGTTGCTAATTGTAAATGTAAATAGGTTGATTGTAGTAGGTTAATTATTGTAGTTATTATAATATCATATAATATAATATTACAGGCCGTTTGAATCGAAACGAGCCACCCTCAATAACATTTTAGGAAAAGAGATGTCGTTTGAAAGGTCTCTTAATTGTCTTTCCAATCACCCAATTATTTTTTTAATTACATAGTCTATAAGTTAGTAATTAAAGAAAAAGAAAACTAACGGATTTGTTTTCTATTAATAGACAATTTATTATTGATTTGAATAATGTTCTAATCAAATTTGTCGTCATCTACACCCATTTATACCAGTCCTTAACAAAAAGTAAATAAATAAACTGAAAACAAAATAGTCGTGTTTAATTTCCTGAACAATAAAGCAACTCTAGCATTGAACACTAAATTTGATTTCATATCAAATGTTCAAAATGATTCCCATCGACTTCCATGCACTGATACAGCCGATTACCAAATGCGCTTCTTACGTTACGCAATGTTTCCGGTGTTATTTGCCAATATTCCAGGATAATATTTTGTCGCAAATCTTCCAGAGAAGCTGGTTGTGTCGCATAAACTAACTAATAAAACTGCCGTACTGGCGCAGTATGATGAGGTGGTGCTCCGTCCTGTTGAAAGACCAATTCGTGATCTAGCAAATTAGTATCTTATTCAAATAAGTCGGTGAATTTAAATTTCCATTGATGAAAAATGTCCAATTATGTGATCACCCAATATTCCAGCCCAAACGTTAATCTGTGGGTATTGAGTGTGGGCTTCGGGAAACAAGTGGGGGTTTGAATCGCTCCAATAGCGGCAATTGTGAAAGTTAACTTTATTTTATAGGGACTTATAATACTGCTTGAGCCCTCTACAAACTGAAGACCGGCTGAACCCACTGGCTCCAGAAATTTGGGTAATTGACGTAGAGTTTTTCAGCACCGTCACTTGCCCTAAGATCTCAATGGCAACATCTTCGTTTTTGATAATTCTAGTTATATTTTGTTTTTGACAGAACCCTCCTCTTCAAACTTTAACAATTCAAGTACGCATTTGTGCCGCATATTCTTTTCCAAATGAATTTCATTGAACAAACGAGTAAAGGAGAAAGCAAAAAACAAACCTACACTAGGAGAACTTGTATAATAATCACAAGTGACAAACTATGTAGGTATAGTGTCTACTATTACTACTAATTTTTATGAAATTGGCCTCTGCTAAATGAATTTTATTCTTACTAAAATTTTGGCCAAAAATACACAAGATAAAAATCGTACAAAAATCACCACCAGAAATTCCTGCATTTTTGACAGCTCAGGCAGCCTACATATCCTCGATTTCACTTCCTTATGATTGATAGCAGTTTTAAATAACTAATTTCTAGCATAAACCATTGCAATAACAATACGCAAAGTACCTAACCTAAATGATACTTCATTACAGTCTAATAATTGTTTTATTTTTTCTATTAATAATTACATAATACGAACGGGTATTATGTAATTAGTAACTTATAGACTATGTAATTAAAAAAATAATTATTTGGTTGAAAATCCAATTAAAAGACCTTTCAAACGACATGTTACTCAAATTCTTTTTCTAAACGTACCACGATCAATTATCACTGGTAAACACTGTTTTTGTCACACGAACTTTGTGATGATTTTTGTTTACTTTGGTGTACCCTCATTTAAAAAACTATATTGTTTTGTTTCTGTCACATCCAGTTTTTTTGTGACAGCTATATATTCATTTCTGATATAATTGACGTATTTTTGTTATAATAACGTTATTTAGGCGACTGTATAACTATTGTCTTCAATCAACTTATATTTAATTGACGTTTGCTACATTGTAAAAATGCCACGAAAGTGCTATAACTACACGGACAGTTTTTGTTATGTGTGTGGAGTATTAACTTTTGTATCTCAGCGTCGAAAATTTACAAAAATAAAACAAAAAATTAAAGAGGGAATATTTGTTGGTTTACAAATACGGGAACTAATGAAGGATAGGAACTTTGAAGGAAAACTGAATTATCAGGAAAAACTTGCCAGGAAATGTTTTGTGAATGTTGCCCAAAATTTTCTAGCAAACCATAAAGCGGAAAATTACAAAGATTTAATTAATGAACTTATAATCTCATACAAAGCTTTGGGGTGTAATGTGTCCTTAAAAATACATATGCTGGACTGTCATCTGGATTTCTTTCCCGAAAATTTGGGTGCTGTGAGTGATGAACAAGGCGAGAGATTTTATCAGGACATTTTCTTAATATAGAAGCGCTATCAAGGGAAATGGAGTCCAGGAATGCTAGCAGATTACTGTTGGAGACTTAAAAGGGACCTACCAGAAACCAAACATTCACGAAAATCATAACTATTTATTGTACATCAAGTCATAAATTTCTCTAAGTGTGGGTGACTTGTACTTTTTATGAAAATATATGTTTTGATGTCACAAAGAAACCTGATGTGTCAATTTTTTTTAATTGATATATTATTGTTTGACGGATATGATACATTCAAAATTTGATATAAGTTTTCGTGTGACAAAAAAAAGTTTCAATTTTGTAGATCATTGTTATTTTTCAAGGTAGATACAGGATTACTTTTAATGTCTAGAAGATACAATAATTTAGGGATTTAGGGATTTTTATTGGTACATTTAAGGATTTTAATGTCATAATCGGAATTTAAGGTTATGTTATCAATATTTGGTGATTATAGTATGAAGTTATACAAATACTTACTAATCTTAACTATAAAAATAGTGGGAACACGATGGGTCGAACGAAAGAAACTATCAAGGCCACTGGTCAGGTTTGAACTTGGAAAACAATGCAGGCAGCCCTCGATCATGCCACTTTTCCAAAAACTTCAACGACCCGTCAACCGTATAGTTACCAATTTTCAACCTCCAAGTCTTTAACTTTAATTTCAAGTTGTATTTTAATTTTGTTTGTTCAATTGAAGCGAAACTTTTTTATCGAGGTTTTTATAAGTCCGAAAAACTGAAACGGAAATCAAAGTGAAACACTTTGGTGGTGGGAATGCAGGCAGTGAGTGAATGCGAATGAATGAAAAAATATGAATAATATAAATATCAATAATATGAAAAATCATGTAAAATAAGGCAGTGGGCCAAAATAATTGGTACATTAGTTGCAATATGTCCGGCAGTAAAGTATGGATATATTTATACAAAGACAGATTTATCCTAGTGGTTAGAAACCATTCCAAGAACCACGAACTCTCTGTTACCTCGTAAATATGTAATGGAAATTTATTCAGACGCATCTCGTACAGGGTGGGGTATATTTTATAACGGAGAACGAACTCATGGTTTTTGGCAAAAGGAGGAATTACAAACCACATTAATTTTTTGGAATTATTGGCGGTATTTAAAGGATTAAAGTGCTTTGTCAGAGAGAAACGAAACTGTGATATAATTCTCAGAATAGATAACACAACGGCTATATGTTATATTAATCGTATGGGAGGAGTCAAATATCCTAAACTGTCAAAACTAGCGGAAGAGATATGGCAATGGTGTGAAGAGAGGAATATTTGGATTTTTGCTTCATTCATAAAATCCTCAGAAAATGAGAAAGACGATAGAGAATCTAGAATAACAAACATCAGGACAGAATATTTTCTGAATTTATTAGTTTTTCAAAATATTGTTCTTAAATTTGGTTTACCGACAATAGACTTATTTGCTTCACATTTAAATAAGAAATGCCATTTGTTTGTATCTTGGAAAAAGGATCCAGAATCTATAGCTGTAGATGCGTTTACCATTAATTGGACCTCCTTAAGATTTTATGCTTTTCCTCCTTTCACACTTATAGCCAAAGTATTAAATAAAATCAGATATGAGAAAGCTGAAGGAATCATAGTTGTTCCCGATTGGAAAACACAATCCTGGTATCCGTTATTTCTCAAGATGTTAAAATTTTCCCCACTAATAATAATCGGACCACATAAAAAATTATTATTGTCCCCCTTTAATTGCAGGCACCCACTTTGGCACAGCCTTACCCTGGTGGCCGGGATTGTATCAGGCAAGCATTCTTAATACAGGGCTTTACGGATAGCTGTGCAGCACCTTAAAACAATACAACACTACATATGCGAAATAGTGGACATTTTGCATATCTTCGGATATTAGTGTTTTCAATCCAACCATGCACAACATTGCCAGTTTTTTGGATCTACAATTAAAAACAGGGGCCAACTATGCAACTTTAAATACACACCGATCAACTATAAATTTAATATCCACAACCATAGATAATGAGAAATTTTTAAATCGATATCTAAAAGGGGCATTTAGATTAAAACCACAGTTTCCTAGACATACATCCACCTGGGACCTCGCCCCAGTTTTACACTATTTGTCCAGTTTACATCCATTAGAAAATCTTTCCTTACAATTGCTTACTATTAAGCTTATTACCCTGTTAGCTTTATGTACGAGTCATCGGTTACAAACATTCTCCAAAATAAATATTGAAGACATTGTTAATTTGGAAGATAAGCTAGAGATTTTAATAACTGAATTGATAAAAACTTCACATGCCAAACGAGAACAACCAAGATTAGTATTACCCTTTTTTAAAGACAAACCCACCTTATGCTGCAAGAGTTTTCTTACCAGGACCAGGTTTCGCTCCTTGGATTGGAATTACAGGATACACAATATTAGCTTCGAACATCTACAATAAGTTGTCTAGGCTGACCGAGTGCGAAGTATAATTAAAGATTAAACGACTTACCTGTAAGGAAGTTCAATCGTAATTATACGAGCACTCGGTCAGCCTAGACAAACCACCCTAAATCTCTCACCCCACAGTGTAAGTAATTCTGTAATTCACTAAATGCAGAATGAGAGATATGGGTGCGGGGAACCATAGGGGAGAGGAGAGTAGAAAGGGAGGAAATTTTTTTGACTTTAAAGATAGTGGTACAGTCTGCACATTTATGCATACTACAATAAGTTGTCTAGGCTGACCGAGTGCTCGTATAATTACGATTGAACTTCCTTACAGGTAAGTCGTTTAATCTTTAATTATGCATGGTGTTTTCATAGAAATTTCGCGAAACTTAAATTTGGCCAATGAATCATGATCGTCTTGAAAAACAAAAAACTGAAGAGGACTTGCGTTATGTGTTTTTGCAAGCCAAAGCCATGGCAGGAAAAATCCAAACCTACCAAAACACATACTCAGGTTCGGAATCCAACTTTGGAGGCGAAGCGTAAATTAATAAGGCGAGATTATGGATTTATAAATTTTTATTTTCGATCTCGGCAACACTATCAGTACGCTTTATAGTCCGAGCAAACGAAAATTGACTTCCCGGGGAGTATATTTTTTGCAGGAATCGAGACCGGCACGATATTTGTTTTCTTCCAACTAATGTCTTGCTTTCTATTGTTCCTTTGATAATTAGTTGAGCCGTTTCATAGTTCTTGTTTCTTCGTATCCCAGATATCTGCCTGATTTTAATTGTGCGTAGAAGCTCCCTTTCAGGGGTGCGAGTGCCTTTATTTGTCGAAATTATTAACCGCCCATTAACATTGTTGATTACAATGTTTTTTCGTTGACCGAAACCTTTTAAACCTGGGGACAAAAATCCCCTTTTGAAATTTCAATTCATGAAATAATTGTCACTTATGCCAATAAATATAGTTGCCTCTGAGAACAAATGAAGTCGCCATATAAACAACAGTTCGCCATTGATAAAGTGCTGTTAATTTGTGTAAGTTTATAAATGGAGCTAGAAAATCCTGAATTACTACCGTCTGCAGCGTTGGAAAGTGCAAATAATGCATGTTTGAGTTTGTTGCCGGCGAAAAGTCGGCAATCATGTGTAGCCACTAAGATAAGTAGCGCAATTGCATACAATACTGATACACGCAAATGGGTGCGTGGTTAGAAGCGCCGATTCAAAATCGGCTGGATACTGGTACGAATTTTGTAAATGCAAACGTTATTTCTATGAATTAAGTACATATTGCAAAATCGTGCGTTAATAAAAAATCATGAATTAATCTAAAATCGTGCATTAATGAGGTACATTAACGATCGATTCGTTAGTCAAAATCAAACGTTAGATTGGCTCTTAATAATAATCGGTCAACGAAAAAATTAATATAAAAAACTGTTTATACAACACGTAGCAGAAGTGTCTTTCAATTCTTCAGAAATGTTATAATCATATATGTACATCTGTCAAACCCCTTTAACTTTGCTTAAATGTATGGAATAAATAGAGACTAGATCGTTCTTCTTTAAGATGGTTTAAACTGTTGCAAGTCAAACTACCTGTAGTTACTAACAATCATTGCACTTTTAAATTATTTATGGACAATCTCAAATACTCATAACGTATGCTGAATAATTTAATAGATGTATTTCGACTGAAATAATACAATAATACACGACTGAAAGTGAAACTTGCCATGGTAGGAATCGAGTTTATTTCATTATTTTCTGATACAAATGTTACGGTAACTAAAACAAGGAGGCCTCCAAAGGGGCCTCATTGAGACCGCGGGTCCCGAGGGCCCCCTTTGACAGAGGGTGCTCCGAGGGGCCCCCATGCGACAAACAGGCCGAGTGTGCCATCTTGAGACAGGGGGGCGAGGGGGCCCTTGAGACAGGTGGCCGGGGGTCCCTGGAGGCAATGGGCGTAGGCCCTAAGGGGGGCCCTTGAGGTAGGGGGGGGGGGGGGGGCGTAAATATAATCGATGTTTATAACTCAATCAGAATGCTTTGTAACTTGCACTTTTTGTAGTACAAAATTTTCTATGTTGGCAGCGATTATTTCTGTCATATTATTTTACTAGTAAAATAATGAAGATCATTATTGTACTATAGTAACACAATAAGTAGTTCTAAGTAGTCCGTTAAATACCAAAATATAAACATTTTGAAACGTTTGAAGAAAAATAATTTTTTATTTGCTACGACCGGTTTCGAAATGGAATAATGGTACAGTCACGGCCATGGAATTTTAGCCGTCACTTTAATGTCAATTAAAAGAAAATGGATGTAGTCCATGCTTTATTGTCATTATGATTGACTTTATGAAATTGAAATCTAAAAATTTGTCACTTAGTGTTTTCATGCAAGTGAGTCAGTGTCAAAATGGCAAGTCTTTGAAAGAGTAGAAAGTTAGGTTACGAATACCTAAGGGTCGCCTTACATCTTATGACAATAAATGATAAGTGACGGCCAAAATTCCGTGGCCGTAACTGTTCACCGCCTACCACGCGTAGCCCTATTTTCAACATTAAATAAAATTAAAAAGTATTAACAATAGAGATGAAGTTCCGAGAGGAGCAATTTTTTTCTGAAATTTTATCCTCTTTAAGAATCCGTTTTTAAATGTCTCTAAAATTAATAGTTTTCGAGTTATTTGCAAAAAAATGATTCTTTAATTGTTAATAACTTTTGCAATTGTTTATATGCGCAGTAGCAAGAATTAACACGGTTTTTAATTTGTGAACCAGACAGTGCGTTTCGCACAAAGGACAACTAACAAAGTTCGTTTTTCGTTGAAATCAAATCAATTAGGAAAATACATGAATAAAATAAAAATGTCCCTTTGAAGCTGTTTAATTTCTAAGATTGTATTAATTTTTACCTCTGAAGTGTTCCATCTCAAATCACCCGCTCAATTGAGCTAATGGTTATGCAACCAACACGTCAGTAAAACGTCTTTTATCCTTTTATAGAATTTATGTATAAAGCAATTTCAATTGGGTTTGAGAAAGTTAACTTCCTTAAGTTCGTTATTCAAACCATGAATTAGTAGATTTCAAGTCTTATTTATTATAGTTTCACAATTCCTCTTACTTTTACTATTTTATGATAAGGCAAATGCCAATAAAAAAGAAATAAATTTGTTATTTAACACACTTGTATATGGTCCTTCTATGTTCTGAATTTGGAAGTCAGTCATGACGTACTCCGGAAAGCAATGACTTGTTTTGTTGGATTGTTGGTTGAATATAACGTTCATAACTTATTGTTAATTTGAGCTGCTTCACTTAAAAATGAACAACTGTCAGTTGGGAGATCTTATACACTAAACTGCCATGAGCCAGCAATTAGGAAGAAATAGAAAATAGGTCTTTGGTCACTTCAAAAAGTTTTTGTGTACATGGCACATTATGTAAAATATTCAATATAAAACCTAAGACCTTTGTTTAAAAATTAACTAGTAAACTTTGTACTTTGATGACTATTGATTTGTTTTATAGATATAAATTTCATTATTGTTGTATTTTCGAAAAGATGGGCACAACTAAATCTAAACACAACAATCTACAATCTTTCCCGCCTCCCAACATTACAAACTCCCATAATAGAGTTTTCCGTTTTCTGAGGGTGTAATTTATCGCCATCCAAATCTTGATTGTGTCTGCCGCTTCGTCTTTTTTTAATATCCTGTCCTGTCACCGGTGCTCTGCTCACCGATTTTAACATCCATTCTCTAATACACATTTTTGTCAAAGATCGATTTTCAGACTCTAAAGGCCTGGCTCATCTTACACCGACAGCAAACAACGAAAACTAATAATGATTCCGGAACCACCAAGTGTTTGTCCCACCGAGGAAGACTGTATGAAATAATAAAATTGCAACCATAAAAATAAGTCGTTCCAAGTCTAATATACAAACATAACACGTGTTCGGCATCGTCCTAGCCTCTCGTGTAAACCTATCGATCCACCAAAATGTATTCCTAGGTATTGGATGGCTATGTAAGCATAATAAGAAGAACAAATGTGACCGGGGTCGTCCAAATTGCCTATTCTACGATATTAGCTCAGCGACAGCGCCCTTGGTAAATGCTCTCCACTCGTGGAAGATTCAAACTTTTGGCAGGCTCAGATTAATTTCTATATCTGAAAAGTCGACATAAAATATTTTGAAGAGTTCAACATTATGTTGAAAAAGTGTTGGAAATAAATATTTTGAATAATAATACACAATGAATCGAAAATAAGTTTCTTTTTGAAAAATAATAGTAGATTATCTTACAAGTGACAGAAATGCTTTATTGTCAGCGAGTGAGATATTTGTATCACGAGTGCGATAGCACAAACTTAGAATAACATTCCGGTCACGTGTGAGTTACGACGTTTTATGCCCACGTGTAATTTATTGTAAAACGTTAAAAATAAATGAAATTGCCAAATGACGTTTCAAGAAATAATTAATGTAACCATAGTAATTCACCCCTTTTAACATTATATCACTCGTGAGTAAAAGCTATATAATAAGTCATCTAGACGTTGGTAGGGCATAAAATAAATAATAAATTAAGCACTATTATATTATTACTATAATTATGTTGTTAAATATTAAGAATATTATTATGTATATATTATATATTTTTTGGTTACATCATCCCTTGTCTTCTGGCTTCAGAAATTCCTTTTATGTTTTAGTATGTGTTCTCCAACTTCTTAATACTGATGATATTTTATGTACTTCGTCGTTATTTTTACTTCCACGTTCTTTCCCAAAACTTGTTTATTATGGAGTCATAATAATGCTGATTTTGAATGTATTATGAAGTCTATAAGACACTAGTGGACTTATGAACCCATCATTCAACGGTTTTCTAATTTGTCATAGCAACCAGTTCATAAGCCGACAGGTTTGCACGTCAATTTTTTTTGGATTTTGATGACCGTTTTAAGAACTGTTACAGAAGGAGGTGTTGGATAAAACTATGCATTACACACATGTCTTAACAGCAAATAAGTCACTCAAGAAAAATTTGCCACGAGAGCTTGCTCTTTCGTTACTTATTTGTCTTATAAGACACTTGTATCGTGCGATTCTTTAAATTTCCATTCTAGGTAAGCCTTGGAACAGTGGCGGCCCCCGTTCATGAGGTCATTCGGTCAATGACCTCCCAAAAGAAAGAAGTGAAAAAGGCAGTATCAAGACTCTTTGTTTTGTGGAATATAATAATATGATTATTGCAATTAAATTATGATGTTTGAATTTTCGTAATTTTATCCACAGAAACAAAGCTATTGCATTTCTACATTGTGCCAAATAAGGAAACAAGAATCCCTATCTCCGCTCTCAGGGTCAAAAGCCCAAGAGTGTCTCATTGTAGAGTTCGCCCTGGGTCAAAGCCGACTCATGCCCTCGTTAAGCGAACGCTGGTAGCCAATTGTAACGAGTGCGACAGAAACAAAGCTATTGCATTTCTACATTGTGCCAAATAAGGAAACAAGAATCCCTATCTCCGCTCTCAGGGTCAAAAGCCCAAGAGTGTCTCATTGTAGAATCGAATCATGTAAGTGACGTAATGCATGATTCAGATAAAGATAGAAAGTCTGACGTCCGACTGACAGATTGTTACTGGTAGGAGATACGATGTAGGATCGTGTTCCTCTTTAGTTCACTGCAGTCAGCTGACTAGCTACTAGTGTTTCAAATTTCATGTCGGTACTTCAAACAATAAAAGGACTCCAAAATAATAGTAATCATAATTTAAGTTGGAGCTTAAAACAAATGGTCGTCCGCTCCCAGAAATGCAAATTAGACCGACAAGCAAGGAAAGAAGAAGTTCACCGTAATTGTCGTAAAGGCATGTATAATAATTTGTCGTATTGGATTTGTGGATGTGAAGTGACAAATGTTTATTATTGTTTCGTGAGTTCCATGAATTATGCTACAATAAGACGTGTTGATATTCACAATTGGACGGTGCGTATAGAAAATCGATAACAGATTACAACGAAAACGTAACAAAAAATCGATATGTTTAAAGTAAAATAATACTGTTAAATTTTTATTTTTTAAACGCATAATTTTTTTGACGTACCTATCCTTATAAATATACAGCTATAACCACGAGCCGTCAATTTGAACGATTTGTCTGCTTTTTGCTGTCAGTTTGAAACGTCAACCAGAAAACCTAACCATAACCATAATTTACTTAATTTACAATAATTTAATCTGAACCACATTTCAAAAATGAGTTATAATCAAAGACATAACTTTTTTTCCACCGCCTACTCAGAATGGAAATTTAAAGAATCGCAAGTTATAATAAATAGGTATTATTTTGCTCAAAAAATCCTTCACATAATCTTACTAACTTGTTAAAACATTTTAAGGTTTCTTAAAAAAATGTGAGATAAAATCTTGCAAGTTGGCTGCGAGATGCTGCAACCTCGTTCAGAATAGAAGAACTAAAATGTCTGGGTCGGATTTGGTTTGTGGTATTACAGTGTCCTTTACAATCACAATAGAGATTTCCGCCGTAATAAAATACCCGTAATAAATGGGTCCATTCGTGGTTCACTCACAGGTCTCTGACAGATGGTTCTGTTGTTATGTACATTCCTGCCGGGCGTTGATGATAACTTTTTTGTTTTTAAACATTATCGCTTGAAATTTGGAGAGTGTGTTAATAAAAGATAGATCCTTTCAGCTAGAGAGGGATTTTTGAAATTTGTAAATTGTTTGTGCGTTGTTTTTCAGAAAAAAAATCCAAAGCCATTAATTTATACTCCTAAAAATGAAGCAACTTTGTCATTTTTTATTAATAAACAAATGCTAATATGGGCTTTGTAATACCGTCTTACCCTGAAGATGTCCTTTATCGATTTTTCATAACCGCATATTCAAATAATCAAAATTAAAACCGTAAAATTCAATAAAATGGTAACATGTTTCCCGAACATTTGGTATAGGCTCTATCCCTAGTAAATGACAGCTTTAAGTGCTGAAGTAACGCTGTTGTCCCTTACCCTTACATGATTTTTCGATTAGGTGAAAAATAGGGTCTCCTTAAAATTTAATCTAATAAAACAAAAGAATTTTTGTTCTGGTGGAACGTATTGTAACGTAGCCTGAGCCGGGCGGGTTCGAGGATTTAAAGAAAATTCTGGTGCACACCGTAGCTATGTACTAACTTTTATTAAAAAGACTAACAATAAGACTAACTTTTCACTATGTGTAAACTTTCACAATAACACGCGCTGACCACTTGTTCACGATGCTTCCAATAGACTGGCTTGCTCCGTCGTTTGATCCCTTCTTATACCGCTCCCGGCGTTCTCGATTTCTTCTATTCCCGGAATCATGAGATCATGTTTTCGGCGCAATGGATTATTCCAGAAGAATGAGATCATTCTCTTGTACGAGCGTGGTATAGTATGAGATCACCGCCACAGAGTCTTCTAGACTCATGAGAGCATCCCATGTGAACAATTATTCCCAGTTGTTCTCATGTGGACTGACCAGATTACTTACGTTACCCTACGTGGTGAGATCATCATGACATCATTCGCTTCCGATGCCGTCGCGCCGTCGTCTCAGTATCTTAGAGGTTAGAGGAGGGCACGACCACAATCCACATATTCAAGAGATTTCTTTTTGTACGTTAACGAAGTAACGTGATTAATGAGCGACTCCTGATTATTATTAATTTACGCACTACACTACACCGTTTTTTGTTTAGACTGATACAGTTCGCACCATCGCGTCCAATATACACTGTCTCGATGTGACCGAGACTCCAGCACAAGAGGAATGATGTCTTCTTCAATGATGACGATGTCACCTACTGTTGCAAGGCGAGTTGATGTGACCCATTTGAAACGTTGTTGTAGTTCGACAATGTACTCACGAGAGAGACTACCTTTTAAAAAAATGATCATTGGGATTTGACGAGTTATAGGCCGTGAATTATGACAGGCTTCAATTAATGTGAGATATGTTTACATCTCCTAATAAGCAAAATAAGCCTATAATTCTTTTAAAATTAGATTTCATTGGTTTGATGACTGCTTAGTAAATACCGCCCACATGTGGGAAACCAAGGGGTATAAAATTCCATTGGGATAGTATACTATGTATGAAAAATGGTAAATAACCTGCTCCACATTATTCTATAGGAAAAATGATATTGTACGATACCTAGAAATTCTCTAATATAGTTTCTACAAAATTAATCACAGAAGAACTCGCTGAAATTCGAACTTGGTGCCATAATGGGGACCAATGATAATCGAGCAGCTGACCATCTGGCAACGCTGCTAAACTGACGGTTTAACACGTGACTGTGTTTACGTTATTTATACCGTCATTTTCTGCTTTTTCTTCATATTAAAATGCGAACTACAACAGACCCATCAAAACATTCATCGCAGCAGTACATCACAGTTTTTTGGAAAACCGATTTCCCATGGCTAGACATTACCCATTTCTTTCTCTCGTAATCTTTTGGGACGGTATTTTTTACGAATATTGGTTCAGAGTAAATGCTAAAGTAAAAGTTCCGATAAATGATGACGTACAGTCGATAACAGATGATCGTAAACTTCGACTTTTGCTGTGGAAAATATAATATTGCTAAAACAGACTTAATGAGAATTTATTTTTTAAAAGCTTTGTAATTGTTGAGTAGTTAGTTGTACTTGCTAATTCATGTGAGTGTGAATAATTTTCATGCAATAAACTGTTATGCAGTTCCTCACAAATTTTGCATCGATATTCAGATTTGACGATAAATGATTATCGCGAAAACAATTGTTACATAGGTTTTTTTATTGTACAAAATTGGTTTTGCCTAACCATTTACTTAAGAAAGTTTTGAAAACAGTTGTAAACCAAACACGTAAATTTATTATTTTTTTATTACAATCAGAAGAGTTGTTAAAATAAATATTTGTTTTCTTAAATACACTAAAAAATATCGTATTTCTATTTTTTTTATAATATTTTCAAACTCATGTTAAATCGGGAGGGCAAGAAGTTACTTCATATTGAACATCAAAACCACGAGGAGGTGGAACTGCTCCATCCATAACACTAGATCGAAAATACATGTAAAATGGTCCTGGAACAGAAGCTGCAACATACAAAATTAGCAAATTTTCTATTACTTTAACTTATGTTGCTTACATCGATATACATTGCCCGCTGATGCTAAACAAACTTTTGACTCTTCCACTGGACCATTTATATCTCGAACTTCGGGAATAAATAAATAATCTTGACAAGTTACAACTCCAGCAGTGGCAGTATTGGAAAGACCAATATTATTGACTGTAAACCTAAAAATAGTAATTAAGTGAAGATAAACATTACATGTTTATTGGACCCAACCGAATACAATTTGCAGAAGGTTGTCTTTTAAAAGCAATGGCATAGTACAATCCACTGGCGTAATTGTCTTGTCCATCGCTGAAGCCAAAGGACTTTACTCGGCCAGAAGTCTCCGTAAAATATTGAGCCGCTCCTTCCGGTGCTAAAATAATTCATGTTAAATTTCACTAGTAGCAAGAAATATAGATCACACCTATTAATGGCAGGTCAGTTGAATACCCAAAAACATTATGCTTGTTTAACCAATTACGATGCCCAAGACATTCCAATTGCGTTACTCTAATTCTCCAAGTGGGTGTTACAATTGTTGTGGCTGCTGTTCCAGCAAAATTTATTCGAAGCTTTACTTCATTTTGTCCATTTAAATGGACATAAGCTAGAATACTTCAATATTACTGCTAGAACTCAAAACAAAGTAAAATTATTGTACCATGTTGACCATTGTTGTAACCACAAAACTGTGGTACATTAGGTACTCCGGGGGTGACAGTTAGGTATTCTCCGGCACATGTTCGAGGTGCGGTGGCGACATCCTGAACAGGCGTAAGATGGAATTGTTCAAAGTCTAATCTGTGGATTGTCGAAATCGATATTTAATTCTAACCACAATATCTGTCTTACCTGACTTGGCAAATATTATCGTTCTGAATTTCAACAGTATGCTCACAATCTGTGGCAAAATTTGAAACGTCACTGCTGAAATAAGACACTTTGGATTTCGTCCTGTGGGAACAATCTGTTGCTTCTTAAAACAGAAAAAAGAAATTAATTTTGTTGTTTTACAATGTTGCCAAAGAAAATCTTAAATTTAGTGACAGAATAACTAATAACTCCTTCTTGATTCAATTGACCTACATTTACCAATGCGTGACACTGGTCCTTAACCTGACACCTTTAACTTGTTTTTCTTCGTTGCGTTCGTACTGAGGCTATTAGACAAAAGAGGTGTTATAATAGTTACACTGAAAATAGTATAATTTATTCTTTTTAATATTGGCAATCCTAAGCAATCCTAACCTACTTAGCAGTCAATTCCTGTCAAAAGCTGTCAATGTCAATTAGCATTACTATTGCTGGCACGTATTTGGGGCGGGGTGGCTTTCCGTGCATTTGGGGCATTCAGTCGGGAGATGGACAAGCTGGTAACACTTGGCGCATTGGAGTGGGACGGGAGCTGGCTGTTTGGATGCCGTCGGTCAGGAGATGGTTGAGGGTGTTTGTGTCTCCGGTGATGACGTGGATAAGGGGGTCCACTTGTTTGTTTATGCGGCGGGATCTGATTCTCCATATTTTTTGGATGGTGAGAATGATATAGCGTTCCTCAATGTCAAGGTCCACACCGCGGATCACAAAGTTAAAGAACGGGTCTGTGCGAGTTGTTTGTGGTTTGGGGACACTTGTTATGGAGGTTATTTTGCGGTTACGGGCTGCAGTCATGGCTGAGAGATGTTTTTGGAGGTGGCAAAGTAGAAAAAATACTGTATGATAACTCGTTTATAAGGCATTTTGTCGCACTTACTCACTAACCCGTGCGTGTGACAAAATGCTTCTTATGAAGCTCGTATCATAATATACTATTATCGACAATCCAACTCATTATTAAATCACCAATAAAAAGACTCTAATTTATAATACAGAACTAATCAAATACTGATTTTACTGACAAGAAAAATTGCTTCCTTTTCACTTTCTCTTGCCCTTGACTTGCTCACCGCAGTCATTCGCTACTTTCGTAAAAAATTTAGAATATAAAAAATTTATTAATAAAAAAATAAAGAAATAGGGGTACCGCCAAAGCAGTGTTGGAAGTCGAAAAAATATTGGTGGGTCTTTCTGTTTTTTGATTCCTAAGCTTTATTTTAATTATATTTGCGTGATGTTGATGGTCTAACTACAAATATGGACGAATCGATGCGGCGTTGCTGTGGCCAGTTATCTTATTGTCAATCAATTCATGTTCCGATGCGCCAGCCTTTGCTAATTTGATAACCGCAGTTGAGCTTGTTGAATGATTTGGGATCTTAATCCGTTTCATATCGAGTACTGCTTTCTCGGCACTTTGTTTTGTGCATTTTATTGATGCCCACAGGGCAATTCTTAAACCACCCATTCCCATTAGGTTTATTCCAAAAGGGATTTTCAGTCAAGAACAATCTGTCAGTTTTGATATTAGGTCCCCTCTTAGAAAGCATTTTTGCTAAAGCCTAATTAGCAAGACGGTTCGAAACAACCAGTTGGCATTCCACTGTTGTCTAATTCTTTCTTAAAATGATGGGTAAACAAGCAGCTCCCTCTCCTCCTCTCCATGTCAGCTCTCTTGCAGCTACTAGAAGAAAACTGAGTTGCAGTCCAGAAGGAGTATTTTCCTCTCAGGAATTAATCATTTTAACATATTTCAAATTTGTCAATGCAACTGAGCTTACTTTTCTTTTTTCTGCCTTTGCTTGAATTTTTTTCTTTTCCTGTCTCTATAAGCTCTTGCGTCCTCAAAATCCATTCCAGAAAACGGATCTTTATATTTGGGCATCATTATTTGACATTCCTTCAAAAAATCGTTGTAATCGATACTTTATTATCAACCGATGCTGATGATATACACTGACATTTATAAGGTTATGAATAGGGGATTCCATATAAAGACTGCTTTACATCTTAAATGCCAATGTCACAAATGATGTCTAATGTTGAATGTCCCCAACTGTAACAGCTTTGCGGTGGCATTCCAAATAGTCTTCATAACACTTTTTATAATAATATTTTTGGTTATATTATGATTGAGGGTGTCAACTATTGGCTTGCAAAAATATTAATAAATGTCTGACACCTGTGTCAGGTATTGGGTATATGAGAAAGCATACTAGAATGGTCTCTATTACATAGAATCAAGATGGTTATACTCGTATTGCTGTAAAATTATGGTGGTGAAATTTTAAGTGCATCCAATAGCTGAAACCCTTTATCAACTAATGGGTATAATTGTTATAAGATAACTGTGTGTATTTTATTTTTGCAGTTTCATCATGTCAAGAAAAAAATGGACTGGAGGTTGTTAAACGAAACCATGTTTGCAGCTATGCAGTTCAACGTTCCGAGTACCACACTTTATTACAAAGTTAAGGAAAAGTATCCACAAAAACGTCAAATTAATCCAAAAACGAATACTTTGGAGGAAGAAGAGAAAATCATGATTGAATGGATGTTTAGGAGCGCCGATAGAGGCTTTCCAATAACTAAACCTCAGCTGCTAGATTCCGTTGAGATATACATAGAAAATTTGAAAAGTATTAGCCAGAATGAACCAAAATCTATGTCGAGTAAGGAAGTTTGTAACAGAAGGGAGCCTAAAGAAATGGTTCGATATTTTTAGCTCCAATGGGAGGAAAAGTAAAGTGCGTAAAGCAGAGAAAGCTGTTTATTCGTTTACAAGGAGTGCCTTACTATTCTGATCAGAATCAAATGCGCTTGGTCGTTAATGCCTCTTATTATGGTGGTATTAAATATAACTGCCCAATCATTGGGTTGAACGGAATCTGGATGCATGACTAGTGCAACTTTTTTGAGTATATTGCCAGCATAATTATTTACTTTGGTTTATGGTCATTTAAGCCAAGTAACTTATTCTTTGACTGAATTCTGTAGCGAAAATGGTATCCACTTCATCCTAATGCGACACATATTACACCGCTAATGGACGTGGCCGCTTTTAGAGACCCCTCAAGTGTGTTGGAATCAAGCGGTCCATTTGTTTAAAGTAGAGAATTCAGGAGTGAAATCAAAACATGAACAATTTGGCCTCTCATGGATAGTGTTCTCCAATCGGAATCCATTACAGTTCTGGAATGTATCCATTTGACAAATATGCTGTTAATAATTACAACAAACATTGCAAGAATAAAATTGACAATCAAACGACCGAGGAACTTGTTTCAAAGGAGATGTTACGTATTCATTTAAAATTTCTACAGACTCCAATTGGTGCAGATAAGATAAGAGAGTTTGAAAAGAGTAACTTGGAGAATGGCGATCTTTATCGCTTTCGGAAAAAAACTAAAATATAAGATTTAGAAGCAAATAATAGGACGCCAATAGAAGTATTAGGTGCGAATATAGAAGACATGAATAACTACTGAAGAAAGGTCTAAGGACACCAATAGAAGAGATATCGTATAATGTTTTTAAAGAAACTTCTGCCCAGGAACAAAGAAGACGATATAATGCAACAAGTGATCAAATGCCATATCCATTCAAGAATGTCATTATTTTGCCTGCGACGAAAGTAAAACGAGTAAATAAACGTCAAGCAAAATAATTCATGCCTACAGTAATATTAGGTGAAAAGGGTAAAAAGTATTGTAAGAAAAACGAAGAAGGGCAAAAAAGTAGAAAAAAAGGAAAGAAAGCAAAAGAAGGATGCTCCAAATATTCCACATTTCATTTTATCAATTGAAAACATTAAAGATGCATTTCTAACATTGTTCCTCTAAATAAGAATAAAACTAAAGCGTCAGTGTGGCAATAGTTTACCGAATTTTGCGAGCAGCAGCATTATAAATTACTTTCGACAACAGCACCTGAAGAAATTGCAAAAATATTACAAGATTCGGCATTCAATGGGAAAAGAAGAACTACAAAGAAACTAGTGTCAAATCAATGTGGAATACAATAATGTGACGTTCTCGAAGAATCGGGAGTGATGATTTAATCGTAAATCCGTAGGATCGCGAATATTCTATTCTCGAACAGACCAGAAGCGGCTTCCCGCTTTAAATAGGACGGGAGAACGACTGCGGCATGATCAGTATAGTCGAACCGCGTCGATGAAGAAGTGCGAATAAGCTACTTAATCCGTGTGACTGTTAAAATAAATAATTGTGCTGTTATAACTGTAAATAGTCTAGTGTTGAAATAAATTGTACATAGTTTGTTCAAATAAATAGTTTTGTGAACCCGTCAACGCTACATTGGTGTCAGGTGTGGGGTTAATTAAATAAATACGAAGATGGCAACGAAGAAAGTTACGTTGAAAGAACTGAAGGTCGCAGAGCTGAGGAGGGAGCTGGAGGAACGTGAGTTGGAAACATCTGGAACAAAATCGGTGTTACAGAACAGGCTGATTGAGGATCTTGAAAAGGCGGGCGAAAATCCTGAAATACATTTGTTTGAAGTTTCCTGCGACGTAAACACTATGCTACAGAAGCTCCTGGAGAATTCTACAAATTTAGAGCAGAAACTTCAAGAAAGTAGACAAGAACTTCGAGAAAATTCTACCAGTTTAAAACAAGAACTTCTGGAAAATTCTACAATTCTAGAGCAAAAGCTTCTCGAAAATTCTATCAGTCTAAAACAAGAACTCCTAGAAAATTCTGGAAAGCTGGAAGTGAAAATTGGTTCGATCGAAGAAAAACTTCTAGAACAATCGGACGGTCTGAGGAATGAATTCAAGGAAAGTCTTCAACACATCGAGAATAAATTCGACGATAAACTAATAGCGATTGAAGAGAAGCAAAGAGAACTTGAGACTAAGTTTGCGAATTTAGGGCACAGTGAAGGTCGTGAACAACAGACGACAAGTGGTTTGATGGAGGTTTCCAGAATACGGATGCAACCACCAAGCTTTGATGGTAAATCTCAGTGGTCCAACTACATTGTGCAGTTCGAAGCAGCAGCCGCAGCCAACGCTTGGAGTAATGCCGAGAAAGCGATGCCCTTGATATTGGCACTACGGGGTGACGCAACCGACGTGCTACAGACAATCCCATCAGAACAAAGGGCAGACTATGGACAGCTTGTGAAGTGCTTGGAGATGCGCTATGGACAGACACACCTTGTGCATGTATATACTTCTCAGTTGCGAAATCGTTGCCAGAAGCCAACGGAGTCTCTACAAGAGTTTGAAGCAGACATAGCACGCTTGGTTCGGCTAGCTTTCCCGGACGCTCCAGACGATATGATGGAAAGAATCGCTGTGCAAAATTTCACAGACGGCATTCGAGATGGTGACACTAGGCAGGCATTGATATTAGCCCGCCCAGCAAAATTAGCTGATGCTCTAGCTCGGGCTTTGGAGTTCGAAACAAGTAAAGCCGGTTTGAGAAGTCAAGCCCGAGTTCGAACCATTGAAGAAGAAGCTACAAATGGAATCGAAGAAAAAATAGAAGCAACAGTTAGAAGGGTTTTAAAAGATATTGTGCCAAAAGAAAAGAAGACGAATATCAAGTGTTGGAAGTGTGGAAAAGAGAGTCACAAGAATAAACGATGCACCGTCAACGTCAAAAAGTCCAACGGAGCCAGCATAAGGAGGCAACGTCAAAATACCCTGGAAGCAAGTGTTGCATGCGTCAAACGCCAACTTAACAGCGCGTTCGTGGACGGATTTCTGGACGGAAAGCCATGTTCGCTGTTGGTGGATACAGGAGCAACGAAGACGATCGTAAGGCCCAACGTTTTAAACACCGACAAGGACATACTACCCACAAATTGGAGACTTCGTACCGCTACTGGGGATTCGGCTACCACCCACGGAGAAGTCAACGTCGTTATCACAATTGGGAGTACCGCTTTCCACCACAAGGTACTGGTAGCGAATATCCAGGATGAGGTAATACTTGGAATGGACATTCTGGGCAGTAAGGGCTGCGGATTAGACTTCGAACGTGGCACGTTGAAAGTAAATGGAGAAGAGGTCGTACTACACCGAACTAATGAGGAAGCCATTCGTGTGATTTTGACTGAAGACACTTCAATACCAGAACGGAGTGAAATGATTCTGGAAGCTCGGGTGGATCACAAAGATGGAGAGAGAAACATCATGATGTTTGAACCCAGATGTAGTGACAATGAGATAGGACGAGGATTGGTACTGGGCAAAAGTTTGTTGCATACGTCTGGTGTAGTACCAATAAGAGTGATGAATGTCAACTTCTACGCTCTGACCCTGAAGAAAGGCACTATATTAGGGTATTGTTCTCCTATTTCATCCATCATCCGCCAAATAAGAATCACTGAAGAGCCACAGAAGAGGATTGCACCCGAACTAGTCAACCTGGTCAAGACATCGTCGAGGGAACTTAATGACACCCAAAGAAAGCAGCTTAAAGTACTCGTCAGCCGTTATCAGGACATCTTCGATACCGGAAAGGGCAAAAGAGGCAGAACCGATGTCATCAAGCATCAGATCAACACTGGGGATGCGTGCCCGGTTAGACAGCCTGCTAGAAGACTACCTCTTGCCAAGAAGGAAGAGGCCGACAAGATCATTCGGGAAATGGAGGAAGAAGGAGTGATTGAACCATCCAGCAGTCCATGGGCCTCGCCTGTTGTTCTAGTAAAGAAAAAGGATGGATCAACTAGATTCTGCGTGGACTATCGTCAACTGAACAACGTGACGAAAAAGGACAGTTATCCACTCCCCCGAATTGATGATACTCTTGATACCTTGGCGGGTTCGAAGATCTTCTCGACTTTGGACTTAAAAAGTGGTTATTGGCAAGTTGAATTGGCACCTGGAGACAAAGAGAAAACAGCATTTACTGTTGGCACAGGCCTGTGGCAGTTTACTGTAATGCCGTTTGGCCTTTGCAATGCTCCTGCAACTTTTGAAAGATTAATGGAGACGGTGCTAAAAGGATTATCGTGGAAAACTTGCCTAGTGTATCTGGATGACATCATTGTGGTCGGAAAATAATTCGAAGAGCACGTGAAGAATCTAGAGGAAGTGTTTCAACGCCTTCGAAATTCTGGACTGAATTAGTCCGAAGAAATGCCACTTGTTTAGAAAAGAAGTGCAATATCTAGGGCATGTAGTCTCAAGTCAGGGTGTCGCCGTCGACGATCAGAAGGTCAAGGCCGTGAAGGAATGGCCAACGCCTTCAAACAAGCACGACTTGCGCAGTTTTCTCGGTTTATGTACTTACTACCGCCGGTACGTACCAGGATTCGCCAACATTGCTAAACCGTTGACTAGGCTAACTGAGGGCGAAAGAAGGTTCCAATGGGACGAAGATTGCAAGGAATCGTTTGGCCAGCTGAAGAACGCACTGATCAATGCACCGATTTTGAGTTATCCGTTGCCACAAGGAGAGTTTGTGTTAGACACAGATGCTAGCAACGTGGGAATAGGCGCTGTATTGTCCCAAATACAGGAGGGGCGAGAGTGTGTCATTGGTTACTTCAGCAAAACATTGTCAAAGCCAGAACGGAATTATTGCGTTACTAGACGAGAACTGTTGGCCGTCGTGAAGTCCGTAGAGCACTTCTATAAATACCTCTACGGAAGAAAATTCTTGTTGAGGACGGATCATGCAGCGTTGAAGTGGCTTCTAAACTTCAAGAATCCCGAAGGACAAGTAGCCAGGTGGATCGAGAGACTGCAAGAGTTCGACTTTGATACGGTACATCGTGCTGGTATAATCCATCAGAACGCCGATGCGCTATCGCGAAGACCGTGTCCAGAAAACTGCAGTCACTGCCGACGTGCTGAGGATAAGGACCTCTCCGTTCGAAGGACGAAAGTTATAAACGAACGCTGGAGCCCTGAAAGGATTCGAGAAGACCAGGAGAACGACCCGGACTTGCTGTTGGTACTAGGATGGAAGAACGAAGACCGGAGACCGACGTGGGAACAAGTTGCGCAATACTCACCCAGTGTGAAATCGTATTGGGCTCAGTGGAATTCCATTGTCGTGGAAGATGGAGTCTTGAAACGCGTGCTTGAAAAACCTGAGGGTCAAATAGAGAGAAAACAACTGTTGATCCCCAAAAACAGAATTCCGGAAGTTCTGGAGGAACTCCATTGTGGAGTAACAGGTGGACACTTGGGAGTGTCAAAGACCCTTGGGAAGCTGCGGGAAAGGTTCTACTGGGTGAACTGCAAGGGGGATGTTAAGGAGTGGTGTAAGAAATGTGCAACTTGTGCACAAAGTAACGGTCCACAAAAACGCAGGAAGGCTCCGATGAGACAATACAACGTGGGTAGTCCATTCGAAAGAATTGCCGTGGACATTGCTGGTCCGTTTCCCCAAACAGATGACGGAAATAAGTACATTGCTGTAGTTATGGACTATTTCAGCAAGTGGGTGGAAGGATATGCCATTCCGAATCAGGAAGCTGCCACAGTTGCCGATGTAATTGTGAAAGAGCTTATCTGTCGATTTGGTGTGCCGTTGGAACTACATTCCGACCAAGGTAGAAACTTTGAATCCGCCTTGTTTCAGAAGATGTGCAGCGCTTTGAATATTCGGAAGACAAGAACAACACCGCTTCACCCGCAGTCTGACGGAATGGTGGAACGAATGAACAGAACGATAAATCGATACTTGTCCAAAGTCGTCTCTGACCATCAAAGAGATTGGGATCGTTACCTTCACCTATTCCTCATGGCATACCGATCTTCCGTTCATGAGTCAACCGGACAGACACCAGCTAGCATAGTGATGGGTCGCGAATTACGTCTTCCCTGCGATTTGCGATTTGGGTGCCCACCGGGTGAAGACCTAGCTGGCGACGACTATGTCACCGAACTGCGAAGAAGGATGGAAGACATTCACTATCGGACACGCTTAAACATCCAGAGTGCTAGCGATCGGATGAAGGATACCTACGACATCAATGCTGACAGAGGTGGATACCAGCCAGGCGACTTGGTGTGGTTGTACAACCCACGACGACGCCGGGGTTTGTCTCCAAAGTTACAGCCTTCTTGGGAAGGGCCGTACGAAGTTCTTAACCGAATTAATGATGTCGTTTACCGCATAAGGAAAAGGCCACACGGAAAACCCAAGATCATCCACTTTAATCGTCTATCACCATACCATGGAACCAACGAAGACCGTCAGCAAGGCCAGCAGGTGCGGCAATTGATGCCAGTGGAAGACTTGTCATTTGAAGAGTTTATGTCTCTGCATTCTGGAAGTTATAAGTCCCGATTTGGAATCACCCAAGAAGTACGTCTCAAGACATTTTTAAAGCTCCAGCAGACTATTCACTAGTCCATTGTGTGTCTCAAGATCTGGACATGTCGAGAGGGATCGCCACTGTGTTCAAAAGGAAGTTTGGTAGACTCGATGAGCTTCGGAAGCAAAACCCACAAGTTGGAGGGTTACTATGTCTGGCAGGCACTCGGCAGAATTCACGAAGGAACATCTTCTATCTAGTCACGAAACAATTCACGTTCGAGAAGGCTACCTACCAAAATGTTTGGGATACCTTATGTGTGTTGAGGGAAACCGTTCTCTCTCAAGGTATCAGGAGATTAGCAATTCCGAAGATCGCCTGTGGATTTGATTGCCTGGATTGGAGGCTAGTCCGAAGTATGTTGGAAGTGCTCTTTCGCTTCACGGGAGTGGAAATCTTAGTGCATTGCTACAACCCAAAAAGGCCAACGAACTGGAAGACTGTCGATTGTTACTTCCATAGAACGTCTGGGTGCAGAAAAGGAGCAAACTGCAGGTTTCGCCACCATGAGACTGCTTTGACGTTTCGGGACGAAACATCTTTAAGGAGGGGGCAGTGTGACGTTCTCGAAGAATCGGGAGTGATGATTTAATCGTAAATCCGTAGGATCGCGAATATTCTATTCTCGAACAGACCAGAAGCGGCTTCCCGCTTTAAATAGGACGGGAGAACGACTGCGGCATGATCAGTATAGTCGAACCGCGTCGATGAAGAAGTGCGAATAAGCTACTTAATCCGTGTGACTGTTAAAATAAATAATTGTGCTGTTATAACTGTAAATAGTCTAGTGTTGAAATAAATTGTACATAGTTTGTTCAAATAAATAGTTTTGTGAACCCGTAAACGCTACAATAACATTAATGGTCCAGAAAAAATATTTCAAGGATTATAATGTCAAAATCAATCCTTTTTCCGATATATGTTTTAATTAAGTGAGGAATCCCCGTGATGCCAAGAGAAAACTTCTTCAGGAAAAGTCTTACGTTTATTTACTATTTCAGAAAATACTTAAAATGCCAAAAAAAGGAAAATCATCTGTTAGAAAATCAACCAACAATTCGGGGCAAATGAAAGCCAATAGGACAGCAGAGACACCAGACCAACGTTAGGACTGGAGGAAATGCGGTTAAGAGATTTCAGATCAAAAGCTGCTGAAACACCTGAACAACATTACGCACGACTCGAAAACTTCAAGATCTTCTGAAACACCTGAACAACATAGCGTCCATTGAAACGACCATCCTCAATGGAAAATGTAATGGGAAGATGTGCTAATCCCACACATACCAATGGTTCGATTTGCCTTTCTATTTCAAACGGCTGAGTAGACAGGCACTGAGTGTGGCTGATGGAGTGAATTTGGGAAGTGTATGTTTCTCACATGGCCAATTATTATGTGCTTGCTACAGAGAGGGAACACCGAAAAACTTATTTATGTATTCGTCAAATGGGAAAACCAAAAATATTGTTTATCCGACTGCTCTAGAATAAATAAAATAAATAAAATACATATTTCAAGATACTGTTCACTAAAAAAGAATGTGTTTTATTATTTGTATATTTGCCTGTTTCTATGTTCTATATTTATATTCTATTGGCTCCTACACCAATTTTGACCACAGATTTAATAATGTTCGTCAAAAGAAGTGTGTAACGTGAGCGTAACAAGAGAAGTGTGTAACATGAGCGTAATGCCACCCGGATTGGTTCAGTATTTACCAATTGTGGTTTACTTGTTCGTTGCATTGGTAAAATCGGATGGGATTTATTTTACTTTATTTTTGGGGCGTAGCAACGCGCGCCGGGTACCAGCTGGTGGCTTATAAAAAATAGAGAAAATGTTAGTCTCTGTCCTGTCAGATTACTGTTTTTTTTTTAAATAGAGGTTCAAAGATAACAAGCGATAGGCTGTTCTTGACTGTTAATCCTGCCTAGACGAAAGGATCGTGGTTTAAGAACTCACCAATAGGCTTAAACGCAATAACAAATCATTCTCGTATGTAGATCTTCTGCAATGTCTGCTTTGGCCAAAAATGAGGTTGGAGAGCACCAAGTAATTAAACTAACAGGACACTGTTCTATCTTCAGCTTGACGCAGATCACCATGGCAATCTAGTTCAAAATTAGAGTTGAAACAGTAATGACTCGTCAAAAAAAAATTATTTATTATAATAAAATTGTTCTTTTCACATATTTAATAATGGCAAATAAGTATTGTTAACATTTGCATTTAATTTAATAATAAAATTTTTATTCATGAAATAGTCATGTCGAATACCATTCGTGATATAATTTTGCCTGACAAAATTGAATTATTATTCTACTCAAGTTTGCTGCTTTAGGCAATTTCACTCGTAACATTGAAAAAAAAAACCTCGCCTGCCGGATTGTTATTTTTATGTCAATGTCACTCGCAAAATTGCCAAGCAAAAAACTTTCTTGGCTTTAGTGTCTGGCCGCGTGGATGAGGCAGCACCATAGAAACCTCCCCAATCTAATAATCTGACATCTCAAACGTCAGATGTCAGGTGACAAATTTGTCACCACATACGCTATATGTTTCTTAATCCAAGGCCCACTTGACGTCGTTTTTTGTTGAACGCACGACATATGACAAAGGTGCAAAGCGGGTGCAACTTCGGATCGCTAGATGATACCTTGTGGTCTTATCGGGAACAAACAAACAAAATTTTGGACATTTGATAGGTCCTTAAGTTTCACCTCCAAGACTCACAGGAGTAAGTTATTTAGAATTTTTATCACAGAATTTATATGATCTTTTAGAAGACGTTCCTGTACAAGCACACCTTGAGATTGTGTTTAAATACTACTTATCCAAATAAATATATAAGACGTAGTGGACCTGTGTCGTGGGCTCCTTGTTCTCCAGATTTTCGTGCAATTTTATTGTGTGGAGCCATATGAAACAAATAGGCACAGAGCAGGAATTGCGGCTGCGAGTGGAAACAAGAATTTCTTTAAATTAGGTCAATGTTAATCACGGTAAGAACGTTTTTATTTTGGTGATTAAGGTTAGCTTGTCATGCAAAAAGCTTAGTTTACACTTCTTTTCGAGTTTGCATTTCTACCCCACTTCGTGAGACACCCTGTATGACCGATTCTTAAAAGGTGTCAGGCATTGGTACCTACGCTCACGATACATCAATCAGATTACATAATATTTATTTAGATACCACAAAGCTGTGTGTATTGACCTGTTGAAGGAAAAAAAAGTACGTACTTGTGCAGCATGTTAAAAAGTTTCCACAATTGCCATTATTATTGGTTTGTCCTCCTGATAATGCACAAAGAGTTTTGTGTTTACACTGTCCTGGTATGACTGAACCAGTTCCAGGTACAGGCACTATACATGGCGAACTTGTTGGTATAATGGAGAAATCTACGACATAATTAATATAGGTATTAAAATCTTCCTCAACATAGTTGTCAAATGTAATCCACATTTTATATCTTTTGGAAAAAGTAAAATAGAAGTGTGAGAAATATCATTTTGCAGATTTTAAAATTCAATCATAACAAATGTAATTAATAAATTCTGCACGAATACGAAATAGTACATTATATACCAGTTGTTTTTCTCAGCTGAGCAGTATTAATTAAGTTGCGAAGCTGAGAAAAGGCTTCTCTACCGTAGTTTATATATAATTTTTTTCAGTACTAGCAGATTTAAATCAAATTTAAATCCACTTTTGTATTTATAATGACATAAACAATTTCACGAATATTCTGCCAAATTCTAAGGAAGAGATGATTATTAACTACTAGGAAAGAAGAACAATTTCCCACATCCTCGACAAAATATATAATGGTACATTTTACAGCTAGTAGTGAAAAAATGATATTATAATATTTTTTTCTGAGTAAGAACTGCAGGATTTTGTACTTTCTTGTAATAATAATTTTTTAATTCTTATAATAATAATCTAATACTAATTTGCTTATAAACTCACCTTTATTTTGTTGCCAAAATAAAGACAACGGATCATCCACGTCCGTCAAATCAAAAAACGCGCAACTCACAGTTTCAATCAAAACGAAAGCAATCAACTTTAACTTCACCATCGCTAATTCTTACTAACTTCTGACTCGAAGCTCCTTCTCGAGAGCCCTTTATATGCATTTCATCTCATCATGTTAACTTATTACTGAAAGTTTGTGTAACGGTTACTTTAATGGGTGGACAAATATTTTTTCAGTGTGCATGAAATTCTCTATTAAAATTCATGTAAAACCTGAACAAATAAGAAAAGTTGGTGAAGTACGTGATGCGCCCACGTCTTCCGCATTATAAGGGAATTAAATTTTTATTTATTCACTTGGGTGACCGATCTAACTTTTCGGTATTTAACAAATCCAAACATGAACCCAGAAAGTTCTCTGTCAATAGTTTAGGGACTGTACGCTGTTTCGAAATCTGTAGGTTCATCATGTAAATGAATTCGTTTGTAAGCAGTTTAATTAGTTCCTGCTGGATATTCATCGGTCTTTGCTGCAAGAGTTTGAGGAATGTGAAAAGTAAATTCAACGTGCCGTTCTTGCTCATGCACTTTATTTGTTAATTACACAAAATAAAAAAAAACATCCAATATTTATAACGATAATGGGCGGATTCAGTATTTACAAAAAGGATTGTTTGATAAATAACAATAAACGTCTGTATAAATGTTGTTTATGTTTTTGTTCGCTTAACTGATAGAAATTAAATATATAACAATATTTTATAACAGTGTACAAATTTACCATTGTAGCTTATAAATCGCTTATTCTAACATATAAATAAGTACATTTTTAAAAATGCAATAAAGTCAAATATATACATAAGATAATTGAAATCTATCTGTAATAAGACGGTCGTCCCATGCTGTAAGTGCTAAGTGGGATTCCTCCAGACTGCTTGTACATCTCGTTTTGGTCGTAATCGACATCGTAGTAAATCCCACTTTGGTTCTAAAAACAAACGTTAGATCCATCGAGAAGCAATAAAGCAAAACTTACAGCTATAGACGCATTGCTTCTGCTCTTAGGTCGCGGCACTTGAAAGTTCCTTCCAAGTAAATCAGCTTTATCTTCTTCTTCGCTAGAACTGGAATTATCCAACGGTCTCATTCCATGAACACTTGCGGCTCTACTAGCCATTTGAGCTTGCAGGTTAAGTCTAGGCAGCGGAACGGGCGGTAAGGTACCATGCATCGACCCGTGCTGCAGCGTTCCATTTAAATTAGGATACCCAAACATGGCACTAGATGGGCGTGTGGGTGCAGTAACAGGTTCAGGCTGCAATTAACAAATATTTGATTTCTCGTTAGACGCTTACTGACACTTACGGCATAGTGGTTTGCTTGAGCCATCACGTCGGCTATTTGGGCCCATCTCAGTCTGTCTTCTAAGGTGAGTTGATACGGAGGTGCTCCCATCACGGGGGCCTTGACGGTGTTGCTGGCAGTGGCCATATATCCGAAGACGGGGCTTCCGACTGCTGCTTTTTGTTCGCGGCTCCAGCGACGACTTAAAATGGATTTTTAATTAATTTTGATATGCTGCAATACTTTGTTATAATTATAAAAAATGTTTCTGATCATAAACTGTTGGTCAAATTAGAAATACATTGGAATTGTGTCTAAATTGCTGTTTTTAGATTTTGGAATTTTGGGCTTATTAAGATGCATGGAATTTTTTTACATAGGATGTTTGATTAATTCTGATCACACACATGTATTCTATTCAGCAATTTTTAAAAGAATCGGTAGTAAAATGGAATTGGACTTCAATTATCAAAATAATGTTTATCATTTTTGTTTTTCGATCCTGCGAGGCAATCGCGAACAGCGGCATTACCCCGCTTTAGTTCGTCGTTTTATTAATCTTACTCCCTTTTAATTGTTTTAGATGACTGGTAGTTATATCAGAAAAACGGAAATAAAATATACCGTAGAAGATCTCCAAAAAGGTATAAAAGATGTCGAAACTAATAAATTGACTTTTTGGCAAAGCATCAAAGATTTATTCAGTGCTAAAAACTACAATTCTGGACCATTTGAAGAGGACTGTGATAAATCAACCTAAACCTGGCAGGAAACCAATATTTTCAGAAGCGCAAGAACTGGAACTCGACTACTATATAATTTAAATGCGACATTATGAATTAACTATCAAAATGGTTCGCAAAATATTTTTCCAATTTGCAGAGCGGAATAAAATTTCTCATAATTTTGACTGAGTAAAACAGCTGGCTGGAAAAGACTGGTATTACAGTTTTATACTACAAATTTTAACAAGCACACCTGTAAAAACAAATTGAGGAAAAATACAACAAGACAAAAGAACGGACAAAAGAAAGAAAAGAAGCAGAAAAAAAGAAACAAACTGAAAGGAAAAGACTAAAACCTAGTGATAACAAATCTGAAGACAAAAAAGGTACTGAAAAATTATTGAATACTTATGATTCTGACCAAGAGAAGAAATCAAATAAGATAGCTGAATCTGATCAAGAGAAGAAAAAAAAGGACAATAGCATATTTCATTCCTGTCGAGAGAACTATGGTTTACCAAGACGCGTAGTTTACAACAAGCTAAAATTAGTAGTGTGATTGCTAGCATATGGATATGTTCCTAACCTGTCGTAGTAATGAGAAAATGGCAAAAAGTATACCGAAATAGAAAGAAAAAAAAATTATTTAATTCTTGTACATGCAGTTGAAATAAAAAGATCTTGCTGTGTAATTTAAGTAATTTAATTAAATTTAATAAATAATCACTGTAACACAAAGCTATACCATAAAGTTATTCTTTTTTAGGGAACCCTATTTGACTTTATTTTTTCATGGGGATTTGTTCGTCGACTAGTTTCTCATTATGGTGAGGTATGGAAAATAATCACGTAAATAATTCATTATTGTCAATAACAATTGGCCAACTTTTTAAAAGGGTGAATAGAGGATGAGCCCAGTAAAGGGGACGAAACGTTAACAAGACACGGTCCCAAAAAATTTTTTTTGTTTATTATCTGTTATTAATTTTCTAAATATTTTCGAAAACACTTGATTGTTCCACGCGAAAATACATTGTTTGCTCAAAGATTTTTCGCTCACCGAAATTTCCACTTGGTTTTAACTATTTTTGACAAATCAACAATGTCACATTTTATTTTGAAAGGCGTCATTTTCTCCCAATCACACCGAACGAAAGAAAGCCTCACTTATATGATGTCATTTCTGAAATTTCTGATTTTGGGAAGAAATACAATATGTTTTGATTTCTCTATCACAAATGTCAAGTCCGGTTAAAATTACGAAGAAGCCAATAAACGACGCTTGGAAAAGCATTGTCCAAGAATAAATAAATACCCATTTAGGAGGAACCAGAAGCTGGGAAATCTGGTAACTTATTAAAAAATTAAGCATAAGGACTAACAGCAACAAAAAAATCTTAAGATTGGAAAAAAAAATGAAAACATAATCGGCAATATATCCATCGAGGAAGGCGTTCGCTGGTGGGTATACGCACACAAAATGTGAAATAGAAATTAAATATCCATAATTGATATTGTACTTAACGACAAAACACAAGAAGTAAATATTATTAATTATTACCTAGTTGTAAAACAAATCCATAACGAATCGGTCAACGAGAATCGAAGGAAACCAAAATGATATATATCGAGCGATCAAGATAATTTGTAATCGAGTCATCCATGAATTCGAATCCGTGTTTCTTTCGCGATTTATATGCTTAATTGTGGCATCTAAAGTTGCGTCATTCAAGAAGTTTATACAATAATTTTGAGGTTTCAAAAAATTTAGGAAATAAATTTTTAAACAGATGCGAATAAATGTAGCCTCCACAACCTATTTTTTTATTGTTAATTTAAATTTTTCCCCAAATCTTGAGTTTACCAGTTCGGTGTAACCTGAACCACTGCTATCAAATGTCAATTAATTTGACGAATTAGCTTAACCTCAAATTGCGTTGTTGATGTTGGTTGTTGTGTTATTTTTGTCTAGTGAACCAGTCTCTCTACTCTATAAACTCAGTTCTACATTAAAACGTTGTGTTACCCAGTTTCGAGAAACATCCACTTTAGAAAGAAAACCAGGAAGTGGTCGATAAAAGGTTAAAAGAACACCAGAAAACGTTGAGATTGTCCAACACGTAATGGACCCCTAGAACATCCATTCGGCCAAGTGGACTTATCATAATATGGCAATACTTAAAAAAGATTTAGTTTTATATCCATATCGATTAACATGTGTACAAGAACTGCATATTGTCAATGGTTCTTGAACACGTTTGACGATGATTTGTTGGAGAAAACGTTTTTTTCAGATGAAGAATGGTTTCATCTAAGTGGATATGTTAATGCACAAAATATGAGAATTTGGAGCAGTGAAAAGAAAAAGAAAAATTAATAATGTTTATGTAGAGGCCCCATTACATCCACAAAAAATTGATGTTTGGGCAGCAATTAGCCGACGACGTATAATAGGACCAATATTTGAAGGTAAATCATTCATTATTAGTTATTTAAACCTAAAAAATGTTTAATCCTCTTTCAGGTAACCTAACTGCACTTGCATATCAACAAGTGATTTTGGAAACTCTTCTTAACGAACTTCATGATGACGAATTAGTACTTCGCTATTTTCAACAAGATGGGGCTATAGCACATTCAGCAAGGACCACAATAGCTATATTACGAGAGTTCTTTGATAACAGACTTATTAGTCGGAACACAGAGAATATCTGGCCTCCGACACCTGCGGACTTTTTTTGTGGCCTTATTTAAAAAATTCCATTTACCGAACGTTTCTTTATAATTCACAAGAATTAAGGCTCAGAATCACCGAAAAAATAAATTATAACAGTTGAATGAAATAGACGTATTTTCCTTAAAATTTAACGTATTTTTGACAATAAAATCCTTTTTGAGAATTTCCACCATTTTATCTTTCAATTGACACATTATTTGATTAAAATGCAGTTTAAGTGCACGACATACGTTTTCAGATTCATGGATGACTCGATTACAAATTATCTTGATCGCTCGATATTATTATTTTTATTCGTTTTGTGAAATACATTATGGAGAAAGTGATACCTATATAACTAAATATATAAATTTTGCCGTATTTGTATTTAATTTGACAGCTGTCAAACCTAACCTCAAAATTTGATGAGAATGTTACTCAATACAGGTGTTCGGCTGCGCTACGTGCTTCAAAAATTCACTCTCACTCCTAAAAAATGTCTTGACAGCGAAATATACTATGTCTTGTATCATTTGTTTTAACCATAACCTGAGATTTATAAACAGATTTTTCTATTCAGCATTCGGAGATGAAAAAATGTAACGGATGTTCGACATGATCTTAAAACACGGTGTGTCATGTCAATATATTTAGTGCATTTATGTAATTTTTCGGCAGTGAAAAAATATACGATTGTAACATTAAATTTGGTATTATCCATTAATAAAATTAAGCTAATTAAATTATCTTGGGCGAATCTGGCAACATATACAATTGAAACTTTGTCTTATATATACGTTACCTCCACATGACTAAACAAACTAGCGTTAGTCCAATAATTATAACAGCTGCAACACTGGCTCCTATGGCGACTCCAAGAACTTCACCATCTAATTCACACTGATTTCCGTAGTAATTTCCGGAACATCTAAAAACATTTCAATAAATTTAAATGGCCAAACAAGTAACTTCCTACTTACACGCAAACTTCTTGTCCGTTTTGGTATTTACACTCCCCTCTGTTACTGCAATGTTGAGCTGAACATTGTTCGCAGTATCTTCCAGCTCTGTGCTTACTGTCGGCCCATATGTCCCTATATCCTTCACCACATTCACACTTGAATCCACCGAAAATATTGATACATTTAGCCAAAGTGTGACAGTCGTGTAATTCTGGTGATGAGCACTCATCCAAATCTTGCAAGTTAGAGATAGAGCCTGGAGGACTATCTACCCATAAAGCACTATTGCCAACATTGTTACTGCGCCTTTGTATAACACCCAAAAGGTGCTTTTGGATGTCCGCTCGGACCGAAGATCTCGCAGTTTCCGCGTTTTCGTCCAGTTGAAGTGTCAAGTTGACGAATACTCCTGCCTGACCTGCAGATCTTTCGCCCCGGTAGATGCTATTGACTTTGGCGCCCAGGAATTCATCACTAAACGGCGTCATGGACATTGCGGAATCCAACTGGATAAAAATAAATCGAAATGAACGGACATTACATATAAATTTTATAACCACTTACAGCTCTTTCAGCCTCAAATGACAGCTGTTGATAACTATCACTATTCTTGTCTGCTAGTTCGCTGGCCCAAACAACTCTACGTTCGTACAATCGGTCCACTCTCAACGAAAGTAAAACCGATACAATTTTCCTGCAAGGTTCTCTATGTTTTCTTCGCGCGTGTCCAGGTCTACAGTGGCAAGCGCTCACTCCTGCTTCAGTTCTGCAAACTTCATGTTGAGATCCATCGCAAGTTGAATCATCTCCTACGATGCAAGTATCAATGCGGACAGGTGGTTGACTGGGTCTAGGCCTTCCATAGATAGGTCTTCTCTGGGTTGGTTTAACGGAGCCTTGACTTGGTTTATTTTTTTCATTATCCACGACCGCATAGCCGGTTCCAGTAACTTGATTGCTGGAAGGCGCACTGGGTTTGATCACTGGTGCTGCTGATGTTGAGGGGACGTTATCTCCAAACAAATTTAAATAGGTTCGTTTGCCGTCAATGGAAACGAAACCTTCTGCACCAACTGGACTAGTAATGACGTCGTCGTTTTGTCCTACTAGAATTGAAACCACAAGTCGTTAAATTAATTTAAATTAAATTTTTAAAACAATACCTGATATCACATAAGGTTTTCCATGACCAGAAGAGGCACCACCACCAGGTCCTTGAATGGCCGAAACTGTAATATCAAATATATCACCAAGTTGTCCAATCGGTGGTCTAGTCACAATGGGCTGACGATGTGAGCCACCAGGCTTATACTCTGTGTCGTCTAAAACTATGCCTGGTCTTGGACGGTAGGGGTAGTAGGGAAATCCTTGACTCCCACTTTTATTATCTGTAATATTAAATTTTGTAACAACAATTTCATAAGGGTTTTTTTTTACCAACCGGACGCTAGATTTGTTTGTGGGTTAGCTGTCGAAACACTCATCGTGGGTTGCGACGTAGAAATCTTTGGGAGTTGCTCCGTTGGAGTGCTTGCCAAAGAACTAGTTGCTAATAAATCTTCTTTTAATGTGTGCAAAACCTCTTGAATTGACGATTCTAGTATTGGTGTTGCGTCTCCAGCGAAAGACGTTCCATTAACATCGGTTGTATTCACCAGTGAACTTGAAAAGTTTCCTAAAGAACTCGTAGTAGTTGGAACTACTTCTAAAGGTTTTGTTGTACTAATATCAAAAGAAGAAGAAGAAGAAGCTTCTGGTTTTGATGACGTTGTCGAAACTGGCGCGGCAGAAGATGAAGCAGTGGATGACACTGAAGACGTAGTAGAAAGACTTGAAGTTGGAGTTACATCCATTGTTTCAGTTTTGGAACTTGACGAAGGTACAACAGATGTGTGTTTATTCATTTTTGACGAACTTTTTTCTTTGTTTCTTTCAAAGTCTACGATCTCTGTATCTGTTACTTCACCAAGATCTGTGACATTGTGTTTCACATCGTCATACCCATTATAATTGTCAGTTTCTTCCTCGGTTGGCTGGAGTTGCGACCCCAGATCCAAGGTTAAAATATCTTGAACCGGCCTCTCAGTTGTTAAGCTGATACTATCGGAATCGATTGGAGGCATAGGTTTGTAGGCTGGTATGGGCCTCCTATTGGGCGGTTTCCTCCGATTCCACGGTGGTATCGTAACGGGTCTATATAATCCAGGTCTCTTCACAGGTGATGTGTTATGCGGAGGAATGTCAAATGGATACGGCGTAGGAAGTCTGGTAGGTGTTATCGGGGGTGGTTTCTGCCCTAATGGAGGAGGTGGAGGCAAGGGGGGTGCTGGAATATCGAAATCCGGGGGCAAAGCTGGAACATCTGCTATCCTGGGCGGTCCTCTGTTATTTATTCTCGTAGATAAAGGTCGCAAAGGTCGCCCACCCATCACAGGTGCTGTGTTGGCCTGCACGTTTACATTACCGTTGAGTAATTTTACTATACCAGTGATAATATCCTGAATGTCTGGATTAGCTTGTCGTCCTTTAGGGAATGATGTAGCAATAATCGCCGGAGCCGTTGCAGTCGGCGAGATTTCTTGGGGCTCCTTCAAGGATCGACCTTGAGGAGCCCCCAGGTCTTCCCCCGAAAGAATAGTTTGTTCTACTTCACTGCTGTGGTAATGATTGTCGGTCTTAGAGGGGTTAATATTAAGAACTCTCCCAGAAAGCTCAACATCATTGCTGTCCAAAGATTCACCTACATTTTTGTATGCGAGGAGGCTGTCAATTCCTGTCGTTCTAGATAATATGGGGTCAGCTGAGCGTTTAATCTTGCTTTGTTTTTCTTGAGACGTTACCGACGAGGTCACGAAGACGTCATCAGGCGCGGAAGTGCGGTCACCTGATTCTGGCAGCCCGTCTTTTGAATGAAAGTCTTTGGCAGAATTGGGCGATATATACGAGTTGGAATAGTCGTCGAATCCTGGAAAATCAATTAACTGTAATTAAATATCTCGCTTATAACACTAACTTGCGTATTTTTATAGTACCGTTAATACCGTTATTAATGACCGAAGGCGTGTCTCACAATGCTTAACACAGGTTGCATTGTAATTTTCAGAAAAATAAAATTTATATTCCTCCACCGTCTTTCCCAACACTCCTTCAATTAACAGTTTCATTAAATATTGTAAAAAAATAGCAGCAAATCACCAGTACCATAACGAGAGAATAAATTATTGTTTATGCTCTCGTTAACACGATGAACTTAGCGGTCATCTTAAATTGATTTTCATATTGCTGTATTTGAAATTCATCATTTGATATCGCACCCACAAACATAATGCCAAAGAATTTCAGGTGCGTATATCCGTTAGAGGTCAAAACCATTATTAGGTTCATCAGTTTTCTTTCGCAACCGGACTTGAAATTTTGTTCTTGAACTTACGGCGAGAGAAGAAACGTGAATGCACTTCGTGTAATTTGATAAACAACTGTTTCATTTTTTCGTAACCGCATAACGAATGCACTTTTTGCAATAAGTATCCGTTTCAAGCTTTGGCTCATTACTGTGTAACTCAAGCATCTTGTGCTGGGCAAAAAGCTTTCCTTCCACAAAGTAATTTTGTTGCTGTTATTGGAATTCAAACTAAAAAATATATTACATTTCATTTTGATCGGTGGTCTGACAATATTATTAGAAAAGGTAAAAGGAAAATATGTATTGTCTGTCCAAAGTCACGATAAAAACCAGTCAGATAAATGCGGAGCATTGGAAGGAATAAACCGTTAATTACGTTATCTGCGTCTAAAATGACAGTTTTGAACTTTACACAATGTAATCATACGTAGTGCGTCTGAGTCAGAAAAGCTGCACCATAATATGTAATAATATTAGCAGGAAAAGACCACTTATGATAATAATTAATACATATTTTAATTGATCACCTTCGAGGATGATTAAGAATCCGATAACAGCTGTATACTTAATTATTCTTGCGTAATACCATATATTTTACCAACTTTTACCTTCTAATAAATTTTCAAGAATGAAGCTTGCTAAGTCATTCAATTTTCTTATTTTTCTTTTGTAAATACCTTCTTGTTTCAACTTCCAACTTCGTACTTATTTGACCGGCACCTCATAGTAAAGTTAGAGACCAGTCTAACAATCATATTTTTGGTTGTACACACATAGATATACCTTTTTAGTTCAATACATTTATACAGGGTGAATGACAAAAAAAACCTTTGACGCTGTTTTTAACCCTATTTGAACAAGTAATAACATCCAATAAAATCGATAACGACTAAAAAAAAAAATATTACATAATTATTTAAATTTTTAAAATCATCATCATAGCATCTGTTAAAAAGTGATTATAAAAAAAAATATCAAATATATTCCTAGCAGTGTTCTTAAAATGATTTTATTTGATGTATTACTTGTTAAACTACTATTTATTAAATAGAAAAAATATATTATATATACATATTTTATGTATTTATTATGGAATAAAAAATATAGGAGAGAATAGTAGATGTATTAGAACACAGATTTCGTGTTAGGATGGAGTCTACTGTTTTTACATCAATTAATTGTATATAATTTATTTCACCACATGTATGTACCACGCGTAAAGTCTGCTTTTAGAATTTAATTTGTTTTGTTGACACACTTTCACGCATCAAAATTTATAATGTGGTAACTGCAAACTCAGCCGACAGCCTTTCCTCTCTTTCTACGGTGCTCAATATTAATGGCGACGTTACTCATGAAAGAAAGGAATTCAATCTAAAAAATGAAATAGTCTGTGCTTATTTATTTCGGGTGGTATTATTTATAAAAACTTGGAATTCCCTATTTTACAATAAGAGGTGTAATTTTTCTAAATTTTTTGTTCCGGTCTGTTAAAGAGATAAGTCTACTTTTTAAACATAATTTAAACATAACACATAATGGAGAAAGTGGTATATAACGATATACAGTATATGTATTTAATTTGACAGCCGTCAAACCTAACCTCAAGATCGGCCTACGCCTCGTCTTTGAAAAGTATATTGACAGCACACTTGGATCGAAATATATACTATAAATATAAAAGAGATCAGAAAAGACGTAGTGAATTTTGAAGTATGCTGTCTCGAATGAGTGCTACATCAAATGAAATCGCACTGTATATTTTTCTATTCATTCTTATAGAGAATGTTTTTTGAAATACAAGACATTAAAAGAAAGAAAAAGAATAAATATAAACCAGTAAGACGTAAGTAACCTAAGACGAGAATAAAACATCTAGTGTGGTTCGAAAATATTATTATCGGCGCCTTCTAGTAACAGTTACCGTTACGTTCAAATATTGGGGTGTATGTAGGGCTAAAGTAACTTTATGTCAAATCCACGCATTCATGGTGGAATCTGCATAATTGACAACTATTCATGGCTCACTTGGTCATTTCTGATGGTTTATTTCGGTAACCTGTACGATTAAAAAATATATTTTTATTATTTAAATTACATAATTATTATTTTCTGGCGTCTGACTATAGTTTTTACATCATGTTATCTGTCAAAAATTGTAAGGAAGAAAAAATAACAAACTCATTTTAATATTCTTTTTATAATTATTTTATTAAATTTGATGTATCATTTGTTCAAATCGGGTTACTAATAAACAGGATACAAGGTCAAATGTTTTCTCTCACCCTTCTCATATAGGATGAATTAAAATAAATTCATCGTTGATTAGGAAATAAAAACATAAGAAACAGAATAAAGATTGTAGGTGAATATACATGTACAAAATGCTAATTTTCGAATCTACATAATAACAGTATTGCGGCCTAGTGAGATGCGAAAAAAGAACAAAATGTTAATTCTTTAAGAAACCCCAAAATGTGGTTGTAGTTGTATAATGTGGTGTAAGTAAAGAGATCGTTGTTATGGATGATCTATATTGAACGATACATATACAGGATGACTGATAAAAAAAACTTTGATCTTGCTTATCTTTAACTCGATTTGAAGACGTGATGCATCAAATGAAATCAGTTTAAAACCACTTCACCATCAACTTTAAATCTGCTATAAAACAGATTAGCCAACTTAATTTTTTAAATGCACTGTATACATTTTTCTATTCATTCTTATAAAAAATATTTTTTTAAATTTGAAGACAGAAAAAAAAGAAAACGTATTTTGAACAAAAAATAAATAAAAACTAGTAACCTAAGAATTTTATATTAAACCCACGCATTCGCAGTTCTTCGTGTTAATGACGGTTACATTTTTTGTATTCAGGAAATTGACAGGAAAAAAAATAACAGTATATAATAACAGTATTGAAACCTAGTGAGATGCGAAAAAAGGACAAAATGTTAATTCTTTAAGAAACCCCAAAATGTGGTTGTAGTTGTATAATGTGGTGTAAGTAAAGAGATCGTTGTTATGGATGATCTATATTGAACGATAAATATACAGGATGACTGATAAAAAAACTTTGATCTTGCTTATCTTTAACTCGATTTGAAGACGTGATGCATCAAATGAAATCAGTTTAAAACCACTTCACCATCAACTTTAAATCTGCTATAAAACAGATTAGCCAACTTAATTTTTTAAATGCACTGTATGTATTTTTCTATTCATTCTTATAAAGAATTTTTTTTTTAAATTGAAGACGTATTTTGAACAAAAAAATAAATAAATAAAAACTAGTAACCTAAGAATTTTATATTAAATTCACGCCTTCACAGTTCTTCGTGTTAATAACGGTTAAATTTTTTTGTATTCAGGAAATAGACAGAAAAAAAAATAAACATACTCATAAAAAAACAGAAAACTGAACTACTAAACGTCTTTACTTGAACAATCCAGCGCTATTGAAAATTGTAGGGCCTAATAAATAGCATGCGGATTTTCGTCTGCCCATAGTATTAGTATTATTTAAGTTGAAAATACCTTCTCTGATGATTATTATGTATTATAAAATCCTCCGGCTGTAAAAATTAAACTGTCTGTACGTGATAGGGATACAGTTGTTGCTCTTACCAAATTCTCCAAATTCGATTTGCTAACCTTCGGATACTGGCGATTTTTTGCAAAACATATTAGGCACACGGGAAAAAAGCCGACATCTTTTACAATAATAACTTTCAAAACGAAAGTAAAATACAATAACACGCCCGGTCGAGTTGCCCCGAGAAACTGATTAATTTTATTATAGTGTTTCTCAACAGGTAACCTGAGTGCAAAAAATTTATAAACTTGATAAGGACGCTGGCTTTTCCGGATAAAAACAATTGATATGCGGCACGTGAATTTGAAGGGTTCAAATATCCTAAGAAATTAGTATAGTTATATTACACTCTGTATACTTTCTGCTTATATTTCAACTAAGTAACCAAGTGATAAAATAATGAACCATAGCTTAATTTCATGCAGAAGTAAAAATATAATATGAGACAATGAAATTTTTAAACATTGGAAGCGACCCTGAACGAGAACGGAATAAAGTGACTCAACTTTAGTACATATATTTTACTATATTTTGGTCACACCATGTTTAGTTTAGTTTGTTTCGCTTTTATTGTTTGCAGCTATCATTTTATTAAACGTGCTATCATGCACAAACAAATGACTGATATTTAAAATACACCGCAAAGAATACTGTGGTATTATATAGACAGAATATAAATAGATTTCTAACTGAAGAGTCTCATAGTTTTCGTAATAAAAAATGGTATGAACTGCAACCAACAAAAAAGTTGAATAGACTTTAAGTAGAATTAAGAGGTAGAGTAGAGTAGAGTTAATTGGCAAACTACTCAGCTAAAATTTTGTAGTCCATCACTCAGGTGGTTGTGTGTACCTTTGGTCTTTCTGGAGGATGCTGATGGGCTGGTTTTGTCTCCCATCTTCATTCCAATCCCAGAATCATCATCATAATACCACCCGAAGATACGTTGCACCCAAATCAAGCTATCAAACGCGATCAATCGCTCTCGAATTGACAAACGCTCAACAAAATCAATCATCCCGGAACCTCGGCAAATATACCTAATCTTTTCACAATAATCTTATTCTGAAAGTGTGTTAGGGATTACTGCCAGGGAATACTGTGATATGCATTTAGTTCTTAGTGAAGCAAGAAATCCTGCAGCCATTGCTGCTCAAATTTATGCGGAAAGATTCCGAAGACGAATTCCCAGCATTAACACCATTCGGCGGGTGGATCAAAGACTTATAGAGGGTGGTCCAGAAAGACCCAGAACCACCAAAACACCAGCATTAGAAGAAGTTGTCATTGAAATGGTGGAAAATAAGCAATAAATTGAGCACATAAATACAGCTTCCAGCGTAATATTTGATGTGGCCCTCATATTCTGGCAAATCATCTGAGGACATGGCTTTTTAGAGTTATTGAGAAACGATTTGGAAGATCAATTATTGTTGGATGATGTTCTAATAACAATTAGAAGAGATATGTGATACAAATGGATGGATCTGGACCACTTTATGCTCGACCTGTTCGAAGATGGCTCAACGAAAACGTTCCACAAGAGTTTTTCTTGTGGGGCCACATGAGGAATCTTGTGTATGAACCTGCATTATCCGAGACTGTTGAAGAATTACAAAATCGAATTATTGCTGCTGTAGAGTCTTCTGGCACGTATTCCAGCAAATGTAAAGAAACGGGCAGAAGCCGGCCGGCATGTTTATTGTCCAATGGAAGAGTGTTTGAACATTTACTTGTAATTAAAGGTTTTGTAAATAGTTTTTTTTTTTGGTTATAAAAATTTATACACAAAGTTGTGTTTTTTTTTCATTAGAATATTGCTATGAATACAAGACCACAACAGTTAAGAAAATCTTTCTATTGATGATTGTTAACTAAAGCAATTTTATCAGATTTTAAAATGTGTAAACTCAATGATTTCAGGAAATAAACTTTCAATCAATTTTCTTTCTAGTCAGCAACTTAGAGTTATGCGTACTTGTCCGCGACTTTCGACACACCCTGTATGATTTTAATACATATATGTTCAGTTGATTTTATACTAGTAAAGATCTACTGTTTTACAAGTGGAACCTCCAAGTTGATATTGAAATCGACTAATCATACTTGGACAAATAACGGTGATGCACCTAATGAAGAAGCTTTGTCGTAATTGGGCATGTTGGGGAAAGATGAGGTACAGTAAATTGAATTAGAAAGTTCAATGCAATGTAAAAGAATGATGCCCTAATACTGAGTGGTCAAAATTAAAAATTTGAGTGGGCAACAATACAATCTACATCAAAATTGGTAAGCCTGTGATTTGGTTGACAGCCGATGACAGATAGTAAGTTGACATTTAAATTTAGAATAACCAAACAAAACCTTGCATTCGCAAATGCCATTCTGCCAACATAAAGGCAAAAATAAATCTATACCTTTATCTCAATCCATTACCAACTGAAACATTAATGGGGTCGTCCCACAATTTTTTAAAACAGCTTTTCTAGAAAGTAGACGAAAAAATATAAAACCCCTATATTTTTGTTTATTTGAAATTACGCGTTTACTAAGTAAAAAAAAATCCGAAACATTTGTCTCATTTGAAACGCGCGCCTTTCTGTGACGTCAACACCGTACCAAATTCACCAAACAAAATTGAAAGTTACTAGACGTGCGGACTAATGAGAAACTCACGAACCAATGAGAATGGTCCCCCGAACTGACGTCACAAGAGGCGGTAAATGTACAGCGTTTGAAAATACTAGCCGAAATTGCGATTTTGGATACGCTCTGTTATCTCACAAAACAACTTCGTTAAACAACAGAACACGTTTTAGGGCTTCATGTCCTATAGTCTACAAAATGCTATAGTCGAATTCGTCAAGTTCAATTGAGGGGGACGACCCCATTGTTGATCAGTCTGTATAGTACCGACTGTGTCGTAAGTCATCACATGAGATCAATAATTTGTTCACTAAGACGGACAGAACCCAATTTTATCCGCCCACATTCAAGAAAAAGATAACGTTTACTACCAAAAGCTGGAGAGCAGTGTCAGGACAGATATTAGAAGACTTTTTATAAAATGACGCAATTAATCATTACGTTAAACTTATCTATTTATTTTTGATAGTATTTCAGATAGAATGTATATAGCGACTGTAGAATGGATATTATGATATAGGAATTTTAGATGTAAAAAATATCTTGGAGCAAAACAATTTGGATAAAAGTTAAACAGAATAAACAAAAAATAAACAAAGAAGGCTTCCCTGCAAGCGTACATATTCTGATAAGGTCTCTATTTATATAAGACATCGAAGGAGTTACTAAGAAGCTTCAAAATTTAATCTAACCATTCCATGCGTATTCATTCAAAAGGAAAATGTTTGACCGAAGAACGGTAAGTTGATAAAATCTTATTGTGAAAGGTTAATTCAGCTTGATGTGTTACAAATTCCAATATCGTCCATGCTAACATATGGAACGAAGTTTTCGGAAAAATTTTGAAATTTAAATTATTCGAAATAAAATAAAACACATCAAGTAAACATGGGCCATTGAAATCAAGTAAGCCTGCTGAATTGTGTTAATGTCAATTTGCTTATCAATCATCGCGTATAAAATCGATTTGCGAAAAAGTATTTACAACCTTGTTGGAAGTGTGCCAAAAAGCGATACTATAAATATTTTTCGGAATAAAAACATCAGTTTGTCAACCACATATTTATCAAACCATAAAAGATTGCGAAAATGGGGTGGAGTGTGTTAACTTATCCAAAAGCTGTCCTTGCTCATTGACCGGAAGAAATCTCCCAAGATTTTTAACAGCAGTAAAAGACAAGGTAGGGACATCCATACGACGATTAGGCCGTCAGTTTGGTGTTTCTCACCCCACCATATGTCGGGAAATAAAGAAAAATAATTTAAAATACCGAAAAAGAAAAAAAGTGTCCCAAATACTCAGCACAACTCGAAAGAATACCGAGATGCTGTAGAGTGCTGAGACTGCACCACTTCACACGTGGTCGTGTGATCATTTTAGATGATGAAAAGTATTTTACTTTTGCAAATTCGGAGATGAAAGGTAATGAGGGATTCTAAACGAACGACATAAAAGAAACTCCGGATCACGTAAAATTTAAGAGAAAAGCAAAATTTTCCGATATTTCTTCAAGCGGTATTCACGACCCTATGTTAGACGTGCGGCTGTAGATGCCAACACGTATATAAGAAAATGTCTGCATAAATTAGAACAATTCATTAACAGACATCACAGGAACGATGATGTCATCTTTTGGCCTGATTTGGCATCGTGGCATTTTGCCAGAATTACTCAGCAATGGCTAAGGAACCACAACATTAATTTTGATCCAAAAAACGACAATCCTCCAAATGAGCCACAGGCGCGACCAATCAAAGAATTGTGGGTGATATTATCTAGAAAAGTGTATAATCAAGGGGGGAAGCTAGATCGGAAGAACAATAATTACGAAGAAGGATTTTTCAAAAGATAGGAGAAATTGATATTGTCACCATCCGGAGGGTAATGGCCAAGGTTAAACCTACGTTGCGGCAGATTGAAGACAATGGCCCGCTTTCAGTACTTTAGTGTTATTTCTTATTTTTAAAGACCTCCATAATTATATGCTTATTTGATTTTATTAAAGATTCTTTAAATTTCATTTTGTGAAGTTTATATTTTTCCGAAAACTTTGGATCCATACGTTAAAATACCTATCATGATCATATTTAAGAATTTCTCCTAACCTTCAAATTATTTCTAACACAATAACATTCTTATGTTCTCCTCAGATATAGTCAGTTTTAGTATCACAAGAGCACAGAAAATAATCGATTAAACTTCCGAGTTATGAGACGTATTCCGCCGAAACACCACGATAGCGCAGCAGTTAGGGTAATTGGATTATTTTTGTTTGCTCGAGTGGTATGCGTTACGATTGTATAACCAAAGCGATCCACAAAATGAGAAATTTTGACGGAACTTTTTTTCTGACGTTTATTAACAATCATCAAAAAATTGTTGGACCCAGCCGAAACACCGAAGTGATTATACCACGTCGTAACATCGTAATTAGGGAAAATCTGTAATTGCTATTGGCTCAATTTATTATATATTATATAATCACATTTAAACTACATAATTTTCGATAATGGTATAAATGTGACACGCATACGTTGGTAATTGGAATACAGTGTTACAATTCGAATACATCATACCCTAAACAATTATTATTTGCGTTTCCAGAAGTTTGAGTTGATGCAAAATGCCAGACACAAGCTGCAAGCTATACCAAATACTATATCAAATATACTCAAGAAGACTTAAATGATCCAATTGAGGCTTGTCAGAGGGCCACAATGTCTACAAAGAAAGCAACTAACACATACCTAGATAGACTCTAATTTCACGAATCAAAAGATGGAAGAACCGTCCCCGTACACAAATTTCAAAAACAGGACGCATAATGGACCTGAAGCAAAGAAGCTGAAGAACAGTTGGCAAAATTAGAAACGAATGGGACTTTGATATAACACGAAACGAAATTGTTGCATTGGTCGGCGCTTATGCCGCAGAGAACAAAATTAAAACCCGATTTTAAAATGGTATATTATTCAAGGATTGGTAAACGCAATGGATTGCCTTGCAAGAAACCAACAAAGGAAGAACACAAGTTATACCACGCTAAACATTTGTGGGATGGATACCAGAAGGTGCCTATCGAAATATTGGTTATGCAGTTACGCCTAATGGGTGGATGACCGAAAACGCTTTCTTCTATTGGTTTAAAAACCATTTCCTTAAAAAAAACATTAATCACTAGAAAGATCTTTGCTTTTGATCTTTCATGGTCATAGTTCTCATTTTAGCCATTATTAAGAAAAATATTACTCTTTTAAAATTACCTCCCCATACAAGCCACATCTAACCCTTTGGATTCCTTGGATTACGGAAAATTTAAGAAACAGTGGCATAAACATTTTACCATTTGGCAACGAGAAAATTATGGAAGATTTAAGGTAAGGCAGATTTATCAATTTTGGTTGGGAAACTTTGGATGACTTTTCCAAACGAATTACACACTCGCAAGATCCTTCAAATTAACAGGCATATATCCATTTAATAAAAATATTATTAAAAAGTCGATTTTCCAAACGGAAGATGATGCAAAAATTACCGAAAAAGATGGAAACACCTCCCTAGGAAATGGTTCAGATAACGTTTGGCCACTCGATTCCATCAATATCAGATTCTCTCCTAGCTCCTCCTGTGCCAATTTACTCCAGTTTCTGACGGTGGAAATCTCACGACACTTGCAACTCGAATTTAAAAATTTACTACTGACACTGCAGTGAAGTGTTCACGAGCAGCTACCGCAAGCTTAGCCACACGCGAAGAAAATTTAGTTTTTTTTTTTTAAGAAGTCAGAAGATCTAAAAAGGCTGCTACAAGAAGAAGAAAAAAACGCAAAGAAATGACAGACAGTCAAAAGTTACAAGACCTTGTTGAAAAGGAACAAGAAGATTTGGCCGACCAAACCCAATTTGACACTTCTGCGCCAATAAAAGTAGGTACGTGGGTTTTGGTTAATTACAAAACTTACAGAAGAAAAGGAAATAATTTTTTGTATGGCCATCCAGCCAGGATATCGATAGTGTAAACCTATCTGATGTCTACCTCATTCTTCCTGAACCTACAGAAAGAAGAAGAGAGGAAACAATATTCCATCTCAAATTTGATGTGTTGAACGTTCATTAAAATACTGCTTGTTATGTTTTCTTCAACAGTAGATTATATTACAAGTCACAGAAATGCTTCATTGTCAGTGAGTGAAATCTTTGAGTCACGAGTACAAATGTACACATCTCACGAGCTTACAACGTCATTTCGGTCACGTGTAAGATACGACGTTTTATGCCTGACGTGTAATTTCTTGTAAAAGTTAAAAATCTTAAAATTAATGAAAGTGTGAAAATGACGTTTCAAAAAATTATTCATGTCTTACCATTGTGTAATCATAGTAATTCACCCCTTTTTATCATTATATCACTTGTGAGAGAAATATTCCATTATACCTTCCTTTTGCGTGGCGAAAATAGTCATCTAGATGTTAGTCGGGTATAAAATCATTTTCATAATATTTGTAAATGTCGTTATGTGACTCCCATAGTCTGTCACGAAACTCGACTTCCATGTGGACGTTATATCGCGTTTAGAGCATTTAAACGTATTACATATTGTTATAATAAAATACCTATTCAAATAGAAAAACTTTAGCTATTAATTTTATTGGGTTTTACTCCGTAGGTTGCTTGCGAAAATTGTAACAATATTGGGGATTTTTGGTTGTTATAAATGTAAATTATGCTACTAACTTGTAAGACTGACAGCTAACTTGTACTCCCAACACTAGACAGCATTTGGCAGTCTTTATTTATTAACCTTATTTTTAACTATTGTCAGTATGTCAGTCACAAATCTAAATGACACGTAACGTCCTCTTATCATCATCAGTTGACAATAAAGTATCGATTACAATGATTTTTTCCAGGAATGTAAAAATAAACTTTCTTGATTAATACTGTGTTTTGATAAATATTGACTTGTACAAATGAGTAACAAATAAAATAAATACATGGTGTTTCATAAGTAAACGGCAATCTCCGAGATTATGAATATCAACGATAAGAGAAATGTCTTGGGAAGATTTTTAAGTTTCTAAAACGTCTGGTTTAAAAATGCCGATGGTTTTAAATGGACCAACTAAAAAATGGATTTGCACTAAATAATATATCAAGTTATCGATGTTAGACCATGGTGAGAAATTTGTCAAATGTGACATTCACTCAGTGGCGTTCTATTATTATTACAAATTTGTCTTGTCGTGTTTTACGAAAAAATTGCAACAAAAATTAAATTTGAAAATTTTCAGAAAAAACTGCAGAATAACGTTTCTTTAGCTTCTATGAATTAGTGTATTAAGTATTGCCGTTTACTTACGAAACACCCTGTATACATGAATTGATAACCAAATTATGCTATAAATCATTGAAAAATACACTTTTTTATTAAGAATACATGTTTCTAAATAAAAAAATATTCTCAATTTAGTTGTTTTATTTTATCAGTAGTATCAATGTACACTCAACTCTCGGTAATCCGGCCCTCAGCAATCCGGCCTCTCAGTAATAAAGGTTACGCGACAAAATTGCAAAAATACAAGACTCAGTAGGTAAATGTACTTTAAATGTAAAGCTTAGTCACCATTTAAAAATCGTGATTGAAACCAAATTTCTAATAATTGCAAAATGTGTACACTGGACACCACCAAAGTGGAAAATGGCAATTCGTGCCACTTGAAATAATGTTTCTGCAGCAATTACATCAATGAAATTTTGCTTAGGTACTTATATCTACACTTTCATACAAATCATCAACCCAGCCTAACTCAACCAAATCTATACAATTAATGGAGCGTTTCTACCCTAAGGAAAGAAAATAAAGAAAGCAAGCATGACATATGTTTTTGGTTCTTTTAATTTGATCAGCCGGTTGCTCTTTCATGCCATTGTAAATTATGTTTAGCGACACCCGGATTAAGGCCAATATTTTTTATTCCTTTCAACTGCAACGACGCTTTCACCTATTATTCTCATTTCGTACTGTGTTTGCATATAATGAGTACCCCTATGAGCCAGATGCATCGAAATCATTTCAAAACCCAAATTGTACCGACAAGTCGGTGAAATTTCGTCAATACCCACACAGGGTCCGCTTTCACTAGATGACACATCCTGGAATTTCCAATCTTACCTTCGACAATAAGGAAGAAAGTTAACAGCAGAAAAATCCCATGCTTGACTGCAAACCAGCTAGAATTTAATGTAGCCATGTCGTCACAGGTCAATCACATTATACCACATTTGTCCGGTTGATTCACCACTTCCAAATCAACCCCCACAACAAAATAGCACTTAATCCTGATAACAACAATTTCTGGCGGTCATTTCCAATCATCCACCCTTTTTGACACTCGTTGAAACCATCAATCAGTTTATAAAAAAAATTGGACTAAAGGGCCACACACGCTCTACAATTTTCTCGGAACAACAATGTGCCGGTCGTGGGACACGGTCTTCGTCAGAAACTGTTATTTAGGTCATTCGGAGACTTCTGTAATTGTTCACTGCAGCACTTGAAATAATATTTAACTTTCTTTTCTTCTTAATGCGTTTCTGCTTTCTTTCACTAAGGTCACTTTTCCAAAGAATTTTCACGAACACCTTAATTTTGTCCCGAACGTTTCGCAACAATTTGATGACGATGCACAAACAACGTTTTCATCAGAAGACTGGTCGAATAACGGGACGCTTTGGAAGAACACTTGAGTGTATTACCTACCTCGTTCAGGAGGTATGTGGCTCGGTTTGATGACAGGTGGGGCCCGAAAGAACCGGGGAAGGTGAATAAGTCGATGACTGAGTGATGGAAAACCGCCAGTTTTTACAGGTACGTTCTACTCTCCAAAAGGAAAAGAAGGAACCTGGTAGATGGCATCTTTTTACCACTAATCATTAAAAAAAGGAAAGATTTTGTAATAAATGGGATCTAAGTGATATAGACGCAGGCATCATCATTGTTTTATGTCTCGAAAGCGTGACGTCCGCGTTCCTGAGGTTCTATATTGCAACATGTTAATGTCCAATCATTTTGCGGTTACAGTGTGGACTTTTCGCAAATAATGACGCTCGGAGAAAGTTTACTTCGTTTAGAGTTGTGCGCTAATTAAACTAACGATGATTAAACAAGAGAATAATTGATGTTCACTTTTCGCTTGCCTAAAAATTACCTAGAAAGCAATTATGGTCAACTACCTACATTATTAAATTTAATAGTTGAGCAAAATAAATTAAATAATATTTTTACCCCAGAAGGAATTTTATGGTCTGTATTTTTTTGGGACAGTATCATTTTCATCTCATTATGTAGTATATTGTTAAGTTATATTTTTATTACAATATGCAGTTATAGGTGAGAAAATAAAAAATTGTTTCTGCATCTGGCTTAAGTTTTGTCCTCAGAATTTTGAGACATTTTAGGATAAATAAGTATTAAACAAAATGAAACTAATAATATAATTATTTATTAGGTAAATTAATGGACAAATATTTGGTCCGGTTTTATAGCCGTAAATGGCGTACAAAACAACCAATTAAAACTGAGATTTGTATTATTATTTTAGCACTCAGAATAAGATATAAAGAGGCCACTTTTTTCTTTAATAAATATTTTGTTAGCTTTAGACTAGTATTACTAATAATTAAATTATGTGTTGAATGATTATAACAGTAGTGATACCGATGTTATGGTATATTATTATGTACTAACAATGCGTTCATTTATAAACCCTAATAAATTTTGAATCAAAAATTAAGATCGGATAAAATCTGTCTTGCAGCACCGCGATGGGGTGTCAGAATTACAGTAGCATCTACCATGCCGCCGCCGCCCCCCCAACTTTGACATTTTAAATGGTACTATACCATAAGTGATACTTCATTTGCAAGAGCCTTTGAAAAGCTTTTCAGCTGTATAAAAAAAACGAACGATTTGTTTTTAAGATACAGACAAAATACTACCTACTTAATTGACTTTACTACCAAACCGTAATCACGCATCTAATTGCTAAATTGCGGTGTCTTGGGGTGTCTTTGCCAACCCATCGCCCCCCCCCCCCTCCTATACGCAATTACTAAAATTTAAAAAAAGTATGTTTGTCAACTTAAGAAAGAAAATAAATGGTTACATTATGATATTTAACCAGTTGCTTAAAATAATAAAAAAAAATCAGGCCCGATTGCTTCACCAATTCTAGTCAATTTATTTTAATCACATTTTATCCAGTGAAAACGATTAAAACCGGCGTTGATTCGCCGTTGAAGTACGGAACCTGTGATTCACAAAGGAGAAATGCGAATTGCCTGCCCGACCTGCTGGCTAGAGGACAGCGTAGATCCAGAAGTGCGGAAGAAAGGGAGCAGCGGCTGTTTTCTTCGTGACCGTGAAACCATCCACAACACCCCGTAGCAACCACGTATCATTTTGTTAAAATTTGTAAAAACTAATTTTATTCGCACCACGCACCATTCTGTTCAAAGTTTCAGCTTCTAATAAACCACGTGCCACGTGTTTGAATCACCGGAAATGCAGGTTACCTCTTTGTATTTATATTTCTGCCAAATTTATTGTAAGTAAACTTGCTTGTTTATTTGTACCAGAGACTTGTTTATTCACTAGAGTTTGTTTAAATACTGCAAATGATTGTTTTTCTGTTCCTATGTGAAATTCTCGGCTAAATCATACAAATTTTACAATTGGTTTTAAATCACGTGTTCTAGTGACGTCATGTCGTAAACGTAGCCGCCATCGTTTTATTTTAGGACCCTGTCCTATCAAACTTGCTTGTTTATTTGTACCAGAGACTTGTTTATTTACTAGAGTTTGTGTAAATATTGAAATGAGATTGTATTAGTGACAATATGAATCAATTGTTGCGATAACCATGTAAATTGTGTGTATATCATGTAATTTCTTTAAAATTGCCTTCTAGCCTCATTTCTCTTAAATCAACGTAATTTTCAAAAATTACGTGTTACGAGTTCCATGTACTTGCAAGTACATATTTTACTCTTGTAGATAGGTACTTTGTTTGAATCTATTTTGAATTCGAATGGTGTTTGTTGATTTATCAAGTTTTCGAATATATTTTGAGTAATGTGTCCATTTGTCTATCCACATTCACGAGTAATTTCAAATCACAAGTATTTTACAAATTTTACAGATAAATAAATCTAAAAATTCTATCAATAATGTGACGTTTTCGAAGAATCGCGGCGTGATGATTTCATCGTAAATTGGTACGATCGCGAATATTCTAGGTTTTGAAGTTCTCGAAGAAACCAGAGAGCGGCTTCCCGCTTTAAATAGGACGGGAGAACGACTGCCGGACAGTTAGTCTAATCGAGTAATCCGTGTGACTGTTAAAATAAATAATTGTGCTGTTATAACTGTAAATAGTCTAGTGTTTCAATAAATTGTACATAGTTCGTTCAAATAAATAGTTTTGTGAACCCGTAAACGCTACATTGGTGTCAAGTGTGGGGTTAATTAAATAAATACGAAGATGGCAACGAAGAAAGTTACGTTGAAAGAACTAAAGGTTGCAGAGGCGAAGAGGGAGCTGGAGGAACGTGAGTTGGAAACTTCTGGAACAAAATCGGTGTTACAGAAAAGGCTGATTGAGCACCTTGAAAAGGCGGGTGAAAATCCTGAAATATATTTGTTTGAAGGAAAACATTCTGGAAAATTCTACCAGTTTAAAACAAGAACTTCTGGAAAATTCTATCAGTCTAAAACAAGAACTCCTCGAAAATTCTGGAAAGCAGGAAGAGAAAATTGGTTCGATCAAAGAGAAACTTCTAGAACAATCAGACGGTCTGAGGAATGAATTCAAGGAAAGTCTTCAACACATCGAGAATAAATTCGACGATAAACTAATAGCGATTGAAGAGAAGCAAAGAGAACTTGAGAGTAAGTTTGCGAATTTAGGGCACATTGAAGGTCGTGAACAACAGACGACAAGTGGTTTGATGGAAGTTTCCAGAATACGGATGCAACCACCAAGCTTTGATGGTAAATCTCAGTGGTCCAATTACATTCTGCAGTTCGAAGCAGCAGTCGCAGCCAACGCTTGGAGTAATGCCGAGAAAGCCATGGCCTTGATATTGGCACTACGGGGTGACGCAACCGACGTGCTACAGACAATCCCATCAGAACAAAGGGCAGACTATGGACAGCTTGTGAAGTGCTTGGAGATGCGCTATGGACAGACACACCTTGTGCATGTATATACTTCTCAGTTGCGAAATCGTTGCCAGAAGCCAATGGATTCTCTACAAGAGTTTGAAGCAGACATAGCACGCTTGGTTCGGCTAGCTTTCCCGGACGATCCAGAGGATATGATGGAAAGAATCGCTGTGCAAATTTTTACAGACGGCATTTGAGATGGTGACACTAGGCAGGCATTGATGTTAGCTCGCCCAGCGAAATTAGCTGATGCTCTAGCTCGGGCTTTGGAGTTCGAAACACGTAAAGCTGGTTTGAGAAATCAAGCCCGAGTTTGAACCATTGAAGAAGAAGCTACGAATGGAATCGAAGAAAAAATAGAAGCAACAGTTAGGAGGGCGTTGAAAGATATTGTGCCAAAAGAAAAGAAGAGAGTCATCACATGCTGGAACTGCGGAAAAGAAGGTCATGTCAGGAGCCGGTGCCAAGAAAGGTCTAGGAGAGTACCGACTTCATCGAGTTCGGAAAACTAAATAAGGTCGAGGCAAAGGGGCAACCGTCCACCTGCCATCAGCATGCTCCAAAAGCAAGTGTTCACTGCTGCTGGTCGATACAGGAGCGACGAAGACGATTGTAAGGCCCAACGTTTTACACACCGACAAGAACATACTACCCACAAATTGGAGACTTTGTACCGCTACTGGGGATTCGGCTACCACCCACGGAGAAGTCAACGTCGTTATCACAATTGGGAGTACCGCTTTCCACCACAAGGTACTGGTAGCGAATATTCAGGATGAGGTAATACTTGGAATGGAAATTCTGGGCAGTAACGGCTGCGGATAAGACTTCGAACTTGGCACGTTTAAAATAAATGGAGAAGAGGTCGTACTACACCGAACTAATGAGGAAGCCATTCGTGTGATTTTGACTAAAGACACTTCAATACCAGAACGGAGTGAAATGATTCTGGAAGCTCGGGTGGATCACAAAGATGGAGAGAGAAACATCATGATGTTTGAACCCAGATGTAGTGACAATGAGATAGGACGAGGATTGGTACTGGACAAAAGTTTGTTGCATACGTCTGGTGTAGTACTAATAAGAGTGATGAATGTCAACTTCTACGCTCTGACCCTGAAGAAAGCACTGTATTAGGGTATTGTTCTCCTATTTCATCCATCAACCGCCAAATAAGAATCACTGAAGAACCACAGAAGAGGATTGCACCAGAACTAGTCAACCTTGTCAAGACATCGTCGAGGGAACTTAATGACACCCAAAGGAAGCAGCTTAAAGTACTCGTAAGTCGTTATCAGGACATCTTCGATACCGGAAAGGGCAAAAGAGGCAGAACCGATGTCATCAAGCATCAGATCAACACTGGGGATGCGTGCCCGGTTAGACAGCCTGCTAGAAGACTACCTCTTACCAAGAAGGAAGAGGCCGACAAGATCATTCGGGAAATGGAGGAAGAAAGAGTGATTGAACCATCGAGCATGCCACTTGTTTAGAAAAGAAGTGCAATATCTAAGGCATGTGGTCTCAAGTCAGGGTGTCGCCGTCGACGAGCAGAAGGTCAAGGCCGTGAAGGAATGGCCAAAGCCTACAAAGAAGCACGACTTGCGCAGTTTTCTAGGTTTATGTACTTACTACCGCCGGTACGTACCAGGATTCGCCAACATTGCTAAACCGTTGACTAGGCTAACTGAGGGCGAAAGAAGGTTCCAATGGGACGAAGATTGCAAAGAATCGTTTGGCCAGCTGAAGAACGCACTGATCAATGCACCGATTTTGAATTATCCGTTTCCACAAGGAGAGTTTGCAACGTGGGAATAGGCGCTGTATTGTCCCAAATACAGGAGGGGCGAGAGTGTGTCATTGGTTACTTCAGCAAAACCTTGTCAACGCCAGAACGAAATTATTGCGTTACTAGACGAGAACTGTTGGCCGTCGTGAAGTCCGTAGAGCACTACTATAAATACCTCTACGGAAGAAAATTCTTGTTGAGGACGGATCATGCAGCGTTGAAGTGGCTTCTAAACTTCAAGAATCCCAAAGGACAAGTAGCCAGGTGGATCGAGAGACTGCAACAGTTCGACTTTGATACGGTACATCGTGCTGGTATAATCCATCAGAACGCCGATGCGCAATCGCGAAGACCGTGTCCAGAAAACTGTAGTCACTGCCGACGTGCTGAGGACGAAAGTTATAAACGAACGCTGGAGCCCTGAAAGGATTCGAGAAGCCCAGGAGAACGACCCGGACTTGCTGTTGGTACTAGGATGGAAGAACGAAGACCGGAGACCGACGTGGGGTGGAACTCCATTGTCGTGGAAGATGGAGTCTTGAAACGCGTGCTAGAAAAACCTGAGGGTCAAATAGAGAGGAAGCAACTGTTGATCCCCAAAAACAGAATTTCGGAAGTTCTGGAGGAGCTCCATTGTGGAGTAACGAGTGGACAATTGGGAGTGTCAAAGACCCTTGGGAAGCTGCGGGAAAGATTCTACTGGGTGAACTTCAAGGAGGATGTTAAAGAGTGGTGTAAGAAATGTGCAACTTGTGCCGCAAGTAACGGTCCACAAAAACGCAGGAAGTGGGTAGAATCTGTCGATTTGGTGTGCCGTTGGAACTACATTCCGACCAAGGTAGAAACTTTGAACCCGCCTTGTTCCAGAAGATGTGCAGCACTTTGAATATTCGGAAGACAAGAACAACACCGCTTCGCCCGCAGTCTGACGGAATGGTGGAACGAATGAGCAGAACGATAAAACGATACTTGTTCACAGTCGTCTCTATCAAAGAGATTGGGATCGCTACCTTCACCTATTCCTCATGGCATACCGATCATCCGTTCATGAGTCAACCGGACAGACACCAGCTAGTATAGTGATGGGTCGCGAATTACGTCTTTCCTGCGATTTGCGATTTGGGTGTCCACCGGGTGAAGACCTAGCTGGCGACGACTATGTCACCGAACTGCGAAGAAGGATCGAAGGCTTCACACTTTGTCTCCAAAGTTACAGACTTCTTGGGAAGGGCCGTACGAAGTTCTTAATCGAATTAATGATGTCGTTTACCGCATAAGAAAAAGGCCACACGGAAAACCAAAGATCATCCACTTTAATCGTCTATTACCATACCATGGAACCAACGAAGACCGTCAGCAAGGAGAGCAGGTGCGGCAATTGACGCCAGTGGAAGACTTGTCATTTGAAGAGTTTATGTCTCTGCATTCTGGAAGTTATAAGTTCCGATATGGAGTCACCCAAGAAGTACGTCAGGACATTTTTAAAGCTCCAGCAGACTATTCACTAGTCCATTGTGTGTCTCAAGATCTGGACATGTCGAAAGGGGTCGCCACTGTGTTCAAAAGGAAGTTTGACAGACTCGACGAGCTTCGAAAGCAAAACCCACAAGTTGGAGGGTTACTATGTCTGGCAGGCACTTGGCAGAGTTCAAGAAGAAACATCTTCTATCTAGTCACGAAACAATTCACGTTTGAGAAGGTTACCTACAAAAATGTTTGGGATACTTTATGTGTGTTAAGGGAAACCGTTCTCTCTCAAGGTGTCAGGAAATTAGCAATCCCGAAGATCGCCTGTGGATTTGATTGCTTGGATTGGAGGCTAGTCCGAACTATGTTGGAAGTGATCTTTCGTTTCACGGGAGTGGAAATCTTAGTTCATTGCTACAACCCAAAAAGGCCAAAGAACTGGAAGACTGTCGATTGTTACTTCCATGGAACGTCTTTAAGGGACGAAACATCTTTAAGGAGGGGGCAGTGTGACGTTCTCGAAGAATCGCGGCGTGATGATTTCATCGTAAATTGGTACCATCGCGAATATTCTAGGTTTTTAAGTTCTCGAAGAACGGTCAGTCTAGTCGAGTCGCGTCGATGAAGAAGTGCGAATAAGCTACTTAATCCCTGTGACTGTTAAAATAAATAATTGTGCTGTTATAACTGTAAATAGTCTAGTGTTTAAATAAATTGTGCATAGTTCGTTCAAATAAATAGTTTTGTGAACCCGTAAACGCTACAATAATTTCAACTGTTGTGTAACATGTCATACCGAAGCTAAAGATAAAGAGAAATTGGGAATTCACGTGATGTCTCGTTAGTTACTGATGGATTTCCACATTTTTTTAAATTACATAATGTTATTCGATAACATCAAACGATCATAAAGGTGTAGATACAGATAAAAAGTTTTAATACACATTGATCATCTATCTATCTATCAGGTCTGCATGTAGGCATTATGGCCATTCTTCTGATTTGTTCGTTCTACATGATGAATTTGGGAATATGAGCAGTTGAAATGTATATTGTGGAACAACTGTGTTTTCACCACCAAATTGGCGCCTGAGAGTGTTCACACGCTTGCTTGTGGGTCGATTGTGGGCCATTTCGCAGTGCACTGAGCTCGCAATCTGTTGTTGAACGTGGAGCGGCTAGTAAGTTTATAAACAGAATAATTGGGAAATTGACAATCTGAGAGCCTGGAAACTATGGAAATAAGTACCTGAGAAATAGGAGCACTTGTAAAGACGTGAGAATGTGAGAATCTAAAGTCAAGGCAAACTGAGAACCTAGAAAACCAGGAAAATGAGAAACTGGAAACGACAAATTATTGAGAATTACAAAAAGTGAGAGGGAACCCGAGAAGTAAAGAACCTGAGAACCTTAGAAATAAAGAACCTGAGAGTCAGAGAATACATGAAAACTTACAACGTAAAAATTGACATGAAGAACTAACAAACTAAGAACTTGCGACGCTCAAGCTGGGAAAATGGGAAAATGAGAATAATTGCTAACCTATGAAAGAATATAATTTTTTCAGGAATTGGAAAATTGAGAAACAAGGCGAAGAGCTGGGAAATTAAGAATCTGAGATAAACTAAAACAATGAGAATCTGGAACCTGAAAAACTGAGAGCATATCTAAATATGCGCATGTTTTGACAAATATTTGCACATTTTAGTCCGCTCGAAATATCTAGTATCTAAATTGAAGCCTTTGAATGAGGTATTGGCTTTGAAACAGTTTTGAGAAAATTGCATTGAAATTTTTGAAAATAAACATAAAATTATATTTCAAGTAGAATGCAAGGTCGATTTTTTTTCTTTCACCAAGTATAATACAAAATCTAAAGCAAGAAATAACTTATTTAATCATTTGAACATTATCGGTAAAGAAAAGCAAGTATCCTGTCGCTTTCGATCGCTTTACAGGTGTCTTGTGACGTAACGTGACAATGAAATAGTAAAAGTAGTAGTAATTTTGCCAAAATGTGGTACACCCACGATATAAATTCCGGATACACCTATAAAATTATAGTAGGAGTAGTATGTTTATCCATGTTGCTATTTTTTTTTTCCTTATAATGTAGTCTTTCAAACATGAACAATTAAAATGTACATCACAAAGATACAAATTCAATAAAATATAATGTGGATAGATAATTCTGTGAAGGTGAATCACAAGTTCACATCATCGTATCCACCCCACCATACATTCACTATGAATGAAAACGTACACCCGGCAGTCGCCTTTACCTCCGTTTACAGTTAGACAGAGTAAATAAGTTATATTGAAACGTCTTTGTGAGACGTAAAGTGAGACGTTCCACTGTAGAAAATGGCGACGGAAGAACATATGTCTTGCTTCGCCGGTAGATAAAGTCCAGCGCACACTAACGAGAAATTACGTAACCTTACGTCATTCTATATGTGGAGGCAAAGGCGGACCGACAAAATTGTTTTTGTCTTTGTATTATCAAGTTAGGTAGGTAAAATTACATTATGTTCAAATAGGTACTAATTTAAAATGAAATATGTAATCTAAACGTAAGTAAACTAAATGGGTGTCACGAACGTAAATACGATATTATGTACCTATGTGGTTTGCGGATTCGCAAAATACTTTAAATTCTCATTTTGTCTTGGTGGAGTTTCGAGACTCCCAGTTGAGAATAATACAACGAATAAAGAAATATGGAGTAAAAACATTATAAAAAAATACAGACGTAACAAGTTAAATTTCAAGATCAAACGGTAGTCAGCTCTTATTTTTTTTAGGATATGATATACATTTTTAGACGTGTTTTGAAAAACAACCATTCGAAAACAAAACGACTTCAGTCGACTAGGCACAAATTTTATTCATTAACCGTGCGATCATTTAAATTATAAAATAGAGTAGGCTGTGAAGTTTAAATTAGGTTGGCACTACTAACTTTTGACAATTTCATTTAAAATTCGAATGTCAAAGTGACTTTTCAAAAAAACGGCAACAGAATGGTGAATGGAGTTAACAGGTGAATTGAAGATGCGGGAGAACAATTTGAACATTTGCTGTAATTCTCAATTATTCTACATTATTTGTTAGTCTTTTATTTTCAATAGTTTACAATAGAAATAATACAATAGTACAATAATAAAATAGTAGTGGTAGTAGTAAATAATACAATAGTAGTGGTGCATTGTCAACTCGTGGCGGCTGAGAATATTCTACAGAAATTACGTCGGTGTCAGTCTGCCAGAGAAATTATGACCGGTGGAATATCGTCTAAGAGAAATTTTTTGTGATGATAAAAAGTATATAAATTTAAATATTGCCCTGTTTCGTTATATCTTTGAATTCGCCGTCCCAACTTTTCCCTAAAAAAATATCTTTGCCGCAACTTTTTTTCTCCCTTTCGGACTTTAGGATGGCATTTTAAATTGGTTTCCTCATTCTGTGACACTTTAAATTGCCCTTACAGTCATACCGTAGACACTTCCAAAATCCACATAGTTTGCTAATGTGAATCAGATCTGTTGACATAACTTGACATTTGCAACTGTCAAATTGTCAAAACCCTGAGATTTTCATAAACAATAGCTGTCACTTTTGATCATCCAAGTGGTTTAAAGAACAATTTAATTAGCTCTAAATTTCGCTTTTCCAGTATTTTTCCTCTCGATAGTCTCGGTGGTTTCTTCAGAATGTGGTCCATACTTCCACCTGAATTAGTACACATCTGTGTAGTCGCTTCCTATTTCTCACTCCATAAAATTTTAGTAGGACGGAGTGAATCGTTGAGAATTAAGACATTGGCCACACATTTTGTGATTTTTAAAGCAACGTCCCACATTTCGAACCAGTTGCCAATTTTGTTAGCAGCTGTTAAAGAGAAACGATGGCTTCATTAAGAGACCAGTTTTGGCTAAGTAGGATATGAGGGGAAATATTGCCAGATCTGTTGTAGTAAAGCTGGATGTCGTTAAGTACATTTATACGAGTAGGACCTAATGACACTGCCTTGTGGCACTCCTGCTTACGAATTTTTACAGCCAGATTTGCATTCAAAAAAGAAAATTTGTTTAATACTTAGGATAATGCACTTTGTTAAAATCTTTTTTGAAATAGTGAAATAGTGCAATTTTATTATTTTTATATATCATGTCCAAGCGAGCGAGTTCGGCCAGTGGCCGATTATTTTACCCACAATGTGTAAAGATAAATAGAAAACGAATTTGTGTTCTCGTTTTGGGTGCTCAGAATATATTCAAACAAAATTGTTTGTAAATGTAAATTTTGTGTCAGTATATTGTCAAAACCTTGAGTTATTCATAAACAATAAAAAACATATTTATAATAATAAATCAATAATAATAATTAAAGACAATTGAAAAGAAAGTCCAGAAAATACTGGAATCGCGTAATACTGTAGACACAACATCGAAGGGTTGAGGCTTGACGCTTCTAAATAAAAGCGAAGATCTACCATAGTGTAGTTAGTGGTGGTCTTTACTTGGACACCATAGATGCGGAAACAAAGCAATCTGTTTATGTGTTGGCTACTTCATTAAATTCACAACGAAATACCTACGCCAACTTCACGCCTTTTAACGTTACATTTATTTTGAAGCGTTAGCCGTCAAAATCAGATATTGTCACTCACAGTTTACTTCCATGATGAGTTGCGACGGATTAAACGCCGGTTACCATGGAGACATCTTATCTAAAAACCTGTCACTAAGTTAGTTAGTCTTCATAGCAATCGGCGTTTAAGAGCGTCGCAACTCAACATGAAATCGGGTCATACTTTTTTGGTCAAATCACTAGAGTAAATCAGATTTGTTAACATATTTGACATGTGTTTATCATATGCCACTGCCAAACCCCTGAGTCACTTTTGACACTGAACTATATGATCAAAAGAAAATTTCTACTCTCAGTGGTTCCATATAATACATTTCAGAACGTCAGTATCATTTGTTCAATTATAACCTATGGATATGGATTTCTTAGCCACTTGAATGTTCCTAGATTGTCATAATTTGCACGACCTCCCCTACTCGTTCTCTACGTAGTCGCAAACGTACTGTTACCTTAATGTTTACGTTACCGCTTACGTAGTATCATATAAGATGGCCCTAACCGTCACCCTCAAATAAACAGAAATAACGAAAGCAACAGTTGTGGTTCAGTGTGCTCCAGTTACTATCATTAATTTGTATGTTATTTAAATTTACGGTATTGTTACAATCATTTATGAACAAATTGTGGTTAACAATGAATGCGAATCGTGCAAAAATTAGCAAAATTATTGGTGAATTTCATTGGAACTTTTATTTAAGAACTGCAATCCTCGCAACAAATTAACAAGCTTGTTTCGTTAATCGTTTGGCTCGTTCAATGCCCCATGAACATAAACGGAAATTGTGTGGGAGCTCTAGCCATTTAAATTTTAAATGTTTAAGAGATAATTGGAAACTTACAAATAGTTAAAGGGTAAACATATTCTATCATACTGTAGTTTTAATCATGTTTGAATTTCATGTTATTGCTTAAACAGGTAATTTTAAAATGACATTGATTTGACACCATCCTCATGGTCTCTTATTACCCTCTTAAACTAAATTTGTAACCTTTCTTTTTCAGTAATGAGACCAATACTATGCCCCCAACAAAGGGTCAGTATTACCAAATGGGTAGTATAGGCAGAGGTAAGTATCTAAGCAATTTAAACTTGAACTTAACCATGAATTCCAGGTGCACATGGCATTGTCTACAAAGGCAAACACAAAACTACGGGCAAAATTGTGGCTTTGAAGAAGATCTGTGTGCCTTTATCTGAAGATGGAGTGCCCATGAACACTCTCCGAGAAATAGGAGTCTTGAAACAACTCAACTCCCATAACCACCCAAATATTGTACAACTATTAGATGTTTGCCATGGGGTTCAGACAGAACGAGAATTACTCATGTACTTAGTCTTTGAACATGTTGATCAAGATCTGGCACTTTATATAGAGAAGTTCTCGAAACGAGGGGGCTTCTCAACTCTACAAATTCGGAACATGTCTCAAGAAATTCTTAGAGGTGTAGATTTTCTGCATAGTAATCGCATAGTTCATAGAGATTTAAAGCCACAAAACCTATTAGTTACAAATGATGGTCATATCAAAATCGCGGATTTTGGGCTGGCGAAAACATACGATTTTGAAATGAGACTGACCTCAGTTGTTGTGACTTTGTGGTATAGAGCACCTGAGGTGTTGTTAGGGGCACCATATGCAACTCCTGTGGACGTTTGGTCTATTGGTTGTATAATTGCTGAACTTTTTAGTTTGAAGCCCCTTTTTTGTGGCAGCTCAGAAAGTGACCAATTAAGTAAAATACTGTGGTAAGTAATATTCTTAGTCTAAACAAGAATTAGTTTTAATTTTGTCTTGGTAGTATTTTAGGAAAACCCCCCAAACATGAATGGCCTGACAGTAGTGTTGGCATTAGTTGGGAAGCTTTTGATAACACAGAAGGAATTGATCTTAAAGGAATTATACACCAATTGGATGATCATTCCCATGATTTGCTCACAGTAGGTTTGTGATTATTGTTTCTCTTGATATTATAGAGCATTATTTTTAGAAAATGCTTACATTTGACCCTAAGCAAAGGATCAGCACATTGGAAGCACTGAATCACATCTATTTTACAGAAGAACCAATCTAACTTGTACAAAATTACAGTGATAAGAATCAAATAGGGTAAATCATTCCATAAGAAAGTTTATTTTTATAGGGAATATGTTTTTAAATAGAAAAACTCGAATTTAAGCTGATTTAAAGATGTAGACAATAGAGTTGGACATATTTTGGAAACCTCATATGGAGGCATACAGGTTAAGTGTATATTATTTGCTCACTTTTACTGGTAGTCTACATGAGTATATATTTGTAGAAATTGTCGCTATCGAAATGAATAAATTGGAATTTACAGTTGTCGTTCATTTCATGGCCCTTATGCTGGAAATTATGGATTTGGGTTCTGGTGATTGTTGGTTGCCTATATAACAGCACCGGTTAAATTTTGGATTTTTTCAAAGAAACCAGATGCAAGATATTTTTCGTGATTCTTGATTGTTATTGCATATTATCAGTACTGTCTGTGCTGGTTGTGATTTGACCGATAACGGCCACTGCCGTTAAAATTTAACAGCCGTGGACGATATTTTTTTAATTGACTGATAACAGCCACGGCCGGTAAAATTTAACAGCCGTGGACGATATTTTTTAATAATAGTTGAAATCAAAGTGAAACCCAAGGAGCCCCCTTGTATCACGAAAACTATAAAACAACATATAACTGGCTGGAATATAACAAAACATTATTATCCTCCCCTGTTATATGCCATATATCGGTCTAATACCGTTATACATACCGTGCGATTATTTAAATTATAAATTAGAGTAGGCTGTGAAATTTAAATTAGGTTGGCACTACTAATTTCATTTAAAATTTGAATGTCAAATTGACTTTTCAAAAAACGGCAACAGAATGGTGAATGGAGTTAACAGCTGAATTGAAGCTGCGGGAGAACACTTTGAACATTTGCTGCAATTCTCAATTATTCTACATTATTTGTGAGTTTTATTTTCTTTAAATTAAATTTCACTGTCAGTCGATTTGCAGGCTGGACCATTGCATAATAAAAAAGCCGCCTGCTCTAATTTATAATTTAAATGATCGCACGGTATACTATATCCATAAACTCCCGACATGTCAGTGACGTTGGTAAAAATACCTATTTGGTTACTGGTAACTTTTACATTCAATGTTGGTGACCGTTTAGTTTAAAGGTGATCTGTGATTTAAAGATTTAAAAAGTGTAAAATTAATTTTGCCAGGTTGTCGGCATGGTATTTGTAAATGCCAGGTTATGTTTTTTGAATTATAATATAGCTGTCAGCCATGTGTCATCGGCTGACAACCGAATCACAGGCTTACCAATTTTCATGTAAATTATATTGTTGCCAACTCAAATTTTTAATCTTGATCACTCAGTATAACTATTAAATAATGCGTGTTTTTAATCTACATTTTAATAAAAAACAAAATGTGTCTGTACAAAACCTGACTTGAATTGAAGTGACCTGCGATACTAACGGAAACCCGGAGGTATATTATTCTATCGATTGTGCGCCTACTTTTGACAGTGTGAACAGACAAGAACAGCCAGATAACAAAGCAGATACTTACCAGTGATAAAGTACACTCAAAAATATCAGGAATTCAATTAATTATTGTCTTTATAATATGTAATATAGCCTTGAGTAATGATTTTTTTGTAGAGTAGCATGTTAGATACAGTTGACAAGCCAGCAGAATCATGCTTCTTATTTTCGTCGTACTCACATGCTCTGGTTATTGATTATATCGGGTGTCCCTGTATTTTCTTTTCTTTTTCTCCAGCACTAATTGTAAGATTCATCATTCTTTGATTTTTAATATTTTTATTTAAATGTAACTTCTATACACGGCCTAAGACTTGGACCGTAAACTCTCTACGCGTATGCATGGCGCGTACTGCCGGCCTCGGAACTTGGTGAATACGTTACGCTTGTTTATTATTTTAATTTTTCCTTCTCTTATTTATCTTATTATTGGCTTTTTGTTTCTGTTTTATTAGCAAATTGTTGTTATTTATGAAAAACTATAAAACTAATATACTTATGCTCATGTGGCATAAGAAGTTTCACATCTGTCTTTTATTTTCCTACACTCATATAAAGATTTAGGTATGTCCACCCCCATTAAATATAACCAATCATATCGAAATTCTGTAGGCGTCCATTTCTTCAGGTTCTCAAAGTAATTTGATTTTCAAGTTCTCAGATCTGCATATTGTCGAGAGTGTATTGTAACGGTCGTGGACCCGCAATAACTCCTAGCTGCAGCGGCTGGAGATTATGACGTCATCAATTATTAGAACAGTCAGGATTTACTACTACAATGAACTCGAGATGGTATGACATCATCGTTTGGAATATCCGGTACACATCCAGAGCGCGATGATGGTATCAATGGAACTATCTGGAGGCGCCTCGAACGATTTAGGCGATAAATAATAATACAAGACATATTGTAATAGTGAAATAGTAAATTAAAAATAGTGTAAATTAATTAATAATGTAAATATTGTAACATAAGAATAAACCACACGAATGTCTATGAATCCAAGTGGAGTAAATTTAAATTAAAATTTAAATATATTTAAGTCGAATTCCACAAACTTTGGGGAACTGGAACAGTTGAAAATTATTATGCGTGAAAAGGAAGAAAAATGGGAAAGAGAAAAGATGTAACTAAAAGAAAAAATTAAAAAATTGGAGGAGAAAATGGAAGAGCAGGAAAAAAGAGTGAGAAAAAAGAATATTGTAGTAACGGGATTGAACGAAGAGGAATGCGAGAGCGAGAAGAAACTGGAAAAATGGATGAAGGTGGAATTAGAGGTAGAAGTGACTGTGAGAGAGATGTATAAAATAAATGGAGGAAAAATGATTGTGGCGGAACTTGGGAGCTGGGGAGAAAAGAGGAAAGTTATGGAAAATAAAAGAAAACTAAGAGAAAAAAAAAGGAAAGAGAGTATACATAGAAGATGATCTGACAAAGAAGGAAAGAGATATACAGAAGGAATTAAGAGCGATAGCCAAAGAAGAGCGACAAAAAGGACAGCGGGTGAAAGTGGGTTATAATGATTTACAGATGATTTAAAAATTGTTAGACCTATTAGAGACTTAAATGACTGTATGTCACTTCAAGACAGTTTAAATAATTTTATTCAGTGGTGTAATGTAAATAAATGTAAACAAATTAATTATAATTATTTTATAAAAGATGCTAAATTAGCGATTTTTTTTTTGTATATTTGATAGGTATGGGAATAAGTCGTAAAGTAGTTTTCACATGGACATGGGAACCCAGGTGGCCCCCTTGGGCTGGACCGATTTTTCAGGCCGACTGATTTTTTTGTTTTTTTTTTTTCTGTATATTTGGTAGGTATGAGAATAGGTGGTAAACTGTTTTTCACATAGACATGGGGGCCCAGGGGTCCCCCTTGGGCTGGACCGATTTTTCGGGTCGACCAATTCTTATGAATCTTTTTTGTATATTTGATAGGTATGGGAATAGGTCGTAAAGTATTTTTCACATGGACATGGGGGCCCTTCCCTTGGGCAGGATCGATTTTTATAACTTTGATTTGTTGGATCTGCCTCCGCCCCAAATAGCAGAATAACTATTAAAACATGGACATGGAGGCCCATGAGGGGGAGGGGGCTTGGGTTTATAACTCAAGAAGTGCTTTTATGATATTTGATTTGTTGGATTTGTCTCCACCCCCCCCCCCCCCCCGAATAACAGAATAACTATTGAAACATGGACAGGGCGCTCAGGGGGAACCTTTGGGTTTATATCTCAAGAACGGCTGGACCGATTTTTAGGATCTTCGATTTGTTGGATTTGTCTCCGCCCCGAATAGCAGAATAACTATTAAAACATGATCATGGGGGCCCAGAGGCCCTCTTGGATTTATAACTCAAGAACGGCTAAACCGATTTTTATGATCTTGGATTTGTTGGATTGGTCTCCGCACCGAATAGCAGAATAACTGTTAGAACATGGACAGGTGGCTCAGAGGGCTCCTTTGGGTTTATAACTCAAGAGCGGCTCGAACTATTTTTATGATCTTTAATTTGTTGGATTTGTCTACGCCCCGAATAGCAGAATTACTATTAAAACATCGGAAAAATTACAGGGGGCGGGGAGCTAAGTACAGGGCAATGACAATAACAAAGCCCCCCTGGTACAGGGCACCAATAACAAATAACGCCGGCCACCAAAATTCGTCGTACCTGACTTTAAAAATGAAAATAGATTTTTAAGGACTAAACTCCAAAGTTTCACTTCTGTTGCGCGTGGACTCCACACACAATTTTTCAAAGTTTTTAAACGTAATGTTTGGAGAAACTTATTTGGACATGCACGCCATGTCTTTATTAATTTGTTTAGATATTCAGTACGCAATGTTCAATAACAAAGTTCGTTTGAAACCGCAAAACCTTATTTTGCTAGCCTTTGGTAACAATAATTATAATCTACTTTATCATTATTATTATTATTAGAACAATTAAATGATAACATAAGAAACGATCTTTTTAAACCATGTATAATACGAACTTTTTCGATGGGTAAGTAATTTCATCTTTTATGCTCAATGTTTTCTCCACCTGTGTTCTGCGGTTATGCGGGTTTCCGCATTTTTTGTGCATTTTTAATCACCCATACCTAGTATGTTGTGTTATGTAATAGTAAGAAGTACAATATTCTTGATAACCTGAACTAATTTATTATTCTATAAATAAATTTGACATACAGACAGTACAACTATTCTTCAATAATGCGTTACATTTTTATTAAAGTTCCTTGTCACACCCAACTCTTTAATTTTTTATGCAAATACATGAAGAAAACAAATTTTCGACAGAAATTGTAAGGTGTAACGGAAATATTGGTTCACTCCACCCCGTTACCACCACCCCATCGAAGTATCACCCGTTGTGCAAGCTGGACCTTGTAAAACCCCGGAGAACGCTCCAGAAAGCATCTTCTTGTTCTTGCTTTGCAGATCTAGTGGCTCTAACTAGTCTTAACATGTGTAGTAGTGTAAATTAAATTGCCGAATTCGTGCTGTAAGTATTTTGAACATGTTAGTGTCAATGTCTGAATGAATGAATTGAATGAATGGATGAGTGAAAAAAAAAATATATATACACCTCAGGAGAGCATGCTATTTTTCCTTCCGGTTGCAAATTGCACCTCAGGAAAAATCATGCATTTCTCTCCCTCTATCTATAATATAAGTACTATTTTTACATGCGATTTGGATACTGGTGTCCGGTACTTCCATCAGCACCTCTGTCGGTGACAATATATCACAAATTTTGTTAAAATAATACTTTCTGATAATGTATGCTTTATCTAGGTCACAGTTATGTTATGTAAGATGATAAGCACTAGGTACGATTTAAGTGCAAAAGCATAATATTATGTATTTACAAACTAAAGAAAGGAAAAATACACCGCCACAAAATTAACGCATAATATGTAATAGCTATTAACATACCTAGAAATGTTATGACGTTTATTACAGCCACAGATGTCGGATAGAAATCCGAGCTCGCAGAGCGAGGATTTTAAGACATCTAAGGCTGTTATGGGTCATAACATTCGTGGTTTGTTCAATAGTTTATCGGTTCCAAGTGACCAGCTTCTCATTTATGTGAATTTAATAAACATTTTTGCAATTTTCTCCGTAAAAATCAAAGTTGTTATGCTAGTTGGTTGATAGCTAAGTTACAAAGATGTTTATTTGTCAACGAAAATTTTATTTTTAGAAAATTTGATAATTATTTCTAAAATGATTGCCGCTGATTTATCTGAAAACGTGCTAGAAAGTGCTCAGGAAGCTATACGAGCTCTTATTCCAAGCAAGTTGAAAGGAAGATACGAAAAATGTTATACTGACTTCAAACACTGGCAGCAGATTAATAATTGTACAGAAATAGTTAATGAAAATGTTCTGTTGGCATTTTTTCAGCAATTGGTAGGCTCATAATATTGGTAATGACTATTTATATTATTGTATTATGTTTTTCTGATTTTCAGTCGACAAAGCACAGCCCTTCATCTTTGTGGCTCTATTAGTCAATGCTTTGAAGCACCATCAGTGTCAATAAGAAAATAAACATTAAATCATTTGGCAAGCTATTTGCGTTTTTAAAAAGAATTAATATGTTGGACACGTGGCAAAAAAAGCAAAAATTCTGATGATAATTTTTTTATGTGCAAGGTAGAAATAAATCAATGTCAAAAGTATATGCCTAACGTTTAACGTTATTTTAGGAAGTGGCCATTTTCGGACTATTTGGGGCCACTCAATTCGATGAAATCTAGAATTTCACTGTTTAAATGATGTTTAAAAGGAGAAAAATGGTTGATTTCGCAACGTCTTCCTGTACGTCAGAAAATAAAATCCTGGTGTTAGCACCCATACTGAAACCAAAGAAATCACTAAAGCTTCTATTGCGAGTTGTTCTTATTGCACGGTGAACATAAATAATTACTATTATGGAAGAGAGAATTAAGTTCTTATTGTATGATTAAGAATGTGTTAAATTTTGTTACTTCAAATTCTGATAATAAAGTTTTGTTAAATTATTACTTTTTTTCCTGTATTGTAAAAATATTACAATACTCTCATGTCATTATTACATTACCGGTTATAAGGTACATTACAAACCAACTTTTGTGAATGTTAAGGACCTTTTTACATCCTGAAACCGATAAAAATTAAAACTGACCTCAAAATTATAGATTTTTATAAAATGCAAGTAAGGTATAAGTTAAAGATACTCATTTTTATTGCGAAAGAAGTAGACAATAACAAATCAAACAACGGAAATTAGCACCTAGTGCAAATCTGGAACAACAATCGCCTTTGATTTTTACTCACCTCTGGCTCTGATAACAGCTTGACATCTTCGTCTAATGCTCCTAATTTCAGTTCTGGTTTCATTTTGATCAACATCATTGCAAATGTCTACCAATCTGTTTCCTACTTCTTCTCTGGTGATTGGTCAGGGTTCTGAATCTCGCAATGCTCTTCCTAAAGTGTCCCACATCTGTTCTATTGGATTTAAGATCGGAGTTGTTGATGCCCATACCAAGATGGTCGCGAACAATCCCAGCAATATGTGGGCGTGCATTAGCATGCATAAAAAGAAATTGGTCTCTTATAAATGGAGCATTAGATAAAAATATTACACAAGCGGCACTGGCGGTAGTTGCTTTCATCTTCCTTTAATGTCGTACCGCCAAGACTGAGAGACCCTGAACGGGTTGTAAAGCGATTAACTGGGTTGTCGCTCAATTCCCCACAGGTTTAACGATGGGACGGTTCGAGCCACGTACGACTAGAGATGGGTGGATCTGTGCAAAGCATCGAGAAATGAACAGTTTTCCGTATGCTTGTAGCCTAATGGAACCGATCGCGTGTGCGAGTACCCTAGCTTGGTTGTGATTTCCATCTCGTCCTTCCTTTAGATGGTCTTTCTCTTGCGTCGCTTCTGTAGGAACAACATGTGGTTCTAATAACGTATGCAACGAAAGTTTTCGCAAAAATATATACTTTACAAAATGAAATTTAAAGAAACTTTAATAATAATAATTAGCTTATAATCATGGAGGTCTTTAAAAATAAGAAATAACACTAAAGTACTCAAAGCGGGCCATTGTCTTTAATCTGCCGCAACGTAAGTTTAACCTTGGCCATTAACCCCTGGATGGTGACAATATCATTTTCTTCTATCTTTTGAAAAATCCTTCTTCGTAATTGTTCTTCCGATCTAGCTTCCCACCCTTGATTATACACTTTTCTAGATAATATCGCCCAAAAATCTTCGATTGGTCGCACCTGTGGCACATTTGAAGGATTGTCGTAATTAATGTTGTGGTCCCATAGCCATTGCTCAGTAATTCAGGCCAAAAGATGACATCATCATTCCTGTGATGTCTGTTGATGAATTGTTCTAATTTATGCAGACATTTTCTTATATACGTGTTGGCATCTACAGCCACACGTCCAACATAGGGTCGTGAAAAACCGCTTGAACCATACCAAAATTTTATCGGAAAATTTTGCTTTTTTCTTAAATTTTACGTTATCCGGAGTAGCTTCTATGTCGTTCGTATAGAATCCCTCATTACCTTTCATCTCCGAATTTGCAAAAGTAAAATATTTGTCATCATCTATAACATTATCACACGACTACGTGTGAAGTGGTACAGTCTCAGCGCTCTACATCAGCATCTCGGTATTCTTTCGAATTGTGCTGCTGAGTATTTGGGACACTTTTTTCTTTTTCGGTATTTTAAATTATTTTTCTTTATTTCCCGACATATGGTGGTGTGAGAAACTGACGGCCTAATCGTCGAATGGATGTCCCTACCTTGTCTTTTACTCGTGTTTAAATCTTGGGAGGTTTCTTCCGGTCAATAAGCAAGGCCGGCCACTTTTGGGTAAGTTAACACACTCCACCCCATTTTCGCAATCTTTTATGGTTTGATAAATAGTTGAAAAACTGATGTTTTTGTTCCGAAAAATATTTATAATATCGTATTTTGGCTTTCAATTTTATTTTAAATACTTTTTCGCAAATCGATTTTATACGCCATGATTGATAAGCAAATTGACATTAACACGTGATTAACACAATTCAGCAGGCTTACTTGATTTCAATGGTCCATGTTTTCTTGATGTGATTTTATTTCGAATAATTTAAATTTCAAAATTTTTCCGAAAATTTTCGTTCCATACGTTATTGTTGTTGTGTACCCACACGCCATAAAGCGGTCTTCCAGGTACAACAACCAGTTCCGTAGGAGCCTTCAATGATATGCCACCTAAGATGAAGACGTACCCTCCACCAAATTGTACTATTCCCACCATATTACACTGTGCATACCGCTCACCTAGACGTCTGTACACTCTCCGACGTCGATCTTTGTTAACAAGAGAAAATCTGGATTCATCTCTGAATAAAATCACTCCAGGAGGCAATGACCCAGTTTGTTCTGTAGCAAATTTTGGACGGGCTCTTCGATGTGTTGCGGTTAAGAGTGGTCCCCTAGCTGGCAGATACGGACACAAATCAGTTTCCCTAAGACGTCTTTTTATGGTATATTGACTTATTCTTCTGTTATAACCTTCTAAAAAATCACTTTGCAGGGTAGTACATGCAATGACTCAAACCTCAAAAAGTGGTCTTGCCTGGGTGTTGTCATCCGTCTATGACCCTGATCTGGTCTCCGAGTGTATCCTCTAGTCTCTCCTATTGAGTATTCGGGAAACCGTAGATAGATTGATACCTAGGCGCTGGACTATTATAATAAAGGCTTGATTTGACCCTTCCTCAGCGACAGTAACATCTACTACAGCGTCATGTTCTGAAACTTGTACTCTACGACGGTTCATTTCTTGTAGAAACAGAAAACAGTTTACACTAGCAGTCAAACATTAAAAATGACCTTGTGTTGAGCAAACTAAACTTGTGGAGAATACGATAAAGCAGGATTTGAGTTTTTAGCGACAAAACGTTGGAGTCTTTTTAGCAGAATTGCACAAAAACTTGTCAGAAATAAGTATATTTATTGATACTAATTCATTTTACAGTGATTTAAGATCATCTTCATAAAATATTTATGAAATTACAAATTATGCGTTAATTTTGCGGCGATGTGTATTTACAAGTTAATTTTCTATTTCTTCTCTTGATGGCTCAGCTGATATGTCTCTTTCTTCATCTTCCTCTTGCTCTTCCAGTGTTTCTGCTTATTCTACTTGCGGGTCTCCTTGAAATGCTCTATCCACACATTTTTGTCTAGTCTTCATCCTCTATAATAGGTACTATCGCTCCCTTCTTTGTTTTTTTATTCCATCGTTTTTGCTTTTGTATATTCTCTCTTACGTATTAGTTTTTTTTTGGATCGCTTTCTTAAATCTTCATATTATATTTTATCTTCGAGTTTATATTTGTTCTCAGCCATTTGACTCTTGTTTGTATTTCGTCTGTTGTTACTTGACTACACTTCGCACGATACCATTCTTTTTACCTTCTTTTTTGTTGCCGCTGCCTTTATAATGGTAATGGTGTTCCATTCTGCTTATATTATTTCTTTTTCTTTGCGTTTATTGCTCAATTTCGATTTCACTTTTTTTTCATATTCATTCCTTCCTTATGTTCAATCTGCTCACATCCCATTTATGTTGCTTTTTTTATTATTATTTTTTGCTTTATACCTGTTTCACAATGATGTTAATGTTAACGTAATGTTAGTGGTAATGACAATGTTAATTCTAGCGTGTTCATAATGAATGTTAACTGGCACTAGGATTTTTTTGTTTTTATTTCTACATAATGTAGGGTTTATCTTACATAAAATTGTCAAATTAATAGACTAATTATTATTAAATGCCTTGTTGTATCTTGTTTCTGCTTCCGTTACATGTGCGCCATACATGTACGTCATACGTGCTTGCGCGTTGATGTTTGCAGTGTGTGGTCCAAAAGACGCAAACATGTGTGTCACACAAGTGTTTAGATTTTCAGTACAGTGTCTCGCGTTATACATGTTTGTCACGCATGTATGATATACATGTATGACGCACATGTATGTTAGTTAGTCTGTAGCCACCTTTACTTCAACATTTAACGTTTCACTGCCACTGATTTCCAAGCATAATTTTTTTTATGGTGTCTGCTTTTTATCATAAAGGTATGGGTAATTTTGCACTATATTAATTAATAACTCAATGTCAATCATGTTTTTTTCAAATTTCCCGTCCACAAACTTGTCAAAAAACCGCTCGACGCATGCGCGTAGGACAGCAATGTTAAGAGTGATGGTAAGATTTAAAATATTTTTGCTTTCTAACATGATGTTCAACATCATTGTGAACAATTCCATCTTTTTATTAAGGTTCTAAATATTACGTTAACATTACCATCCTAACATTAACATCATTGTGAAACAGGTATTAAAGTGGCAGCGATATTAATTGCCATATTATTGGCATTGCCTTAATAGGAATGGTTTGAGAGTCATAAATCCTACTCCCGTCTGTCCCTGTTTTTCTTGACCTGAGTAATATAGTGTAAAGTCTTTTTTATATATACTATGTGACAGAAAAAAAAAAACACCCAGTAATAATGAATATTCTGCGGCAATTTTCTAGCAATATGTTTGTTTAAGTTAAGATGACAAACGATCAATTTTTCAGCCATATTGATCCACTGTTTTTTGTGGTATCGTATCTTTCCAAAAGAAATCCAATAGACGCTAATGGTCTTTTCTAGCTACATTTCTCATTTAGGCGTTGTGCAGTACATTTTTAGGAGCTTCTTTATTTTGTTCATTATGCCTAGACCTAGAAGACGCCAAAATTTTCGCCATCTTTGTGAGTTAGATTAGATAGAGTGAGCTTGCGAGTGGCTCGGTTGTACTTTAGAGAAATAGCCACTAGGACGCAAAGGAGTTTACACATGGTGGCAGTTTGTTGTCGGGCATGGAACCAGGAAGGCCGTATACGAAGAGCAAGAGGTTCAGGACGTGTCAGAAGAACTACACAACGTGATTATCGCCGACTTAGACTTTTGGCTCTACGGGACCGTTTCACTTCCACAAGGGCTATTGTGGAACAGTGGTTTGAAGAACATAGAAGGCATATTTGGATGCGAACTGTTTATCACCGGATCAGAAGTTTTGTACTTTTTTCATACCATACTCAATTTCTGTTACCTCTCACTCCCGGACATCGATGTGATCGTCTGGCGTGGTGCAGAGAACGGCTAAATTGGGATCTAGAATGGGATACGGTTGTTTTTAGTGATGAATTTAGATTCTGTTTGGGTATGCATGATGGCCGTGTAAGGGTGAAGAGGTTAAGCTGTGAAAGACGAGATCCTCAACTTTCTGTGGAACGGCATGTGCACCACACCGTTCGAATTGTGGCATGGAGAGCTATTGCCTATGGAAGTAGGTCACCTTTGATCTTCATCAAAGGCAATATGACCGCCGTGCGTTACATCCAGGGGGTGGTAAAACCACATGTTCTACCCTACATTCGGACGCGCCACAACCGCCTTTTCCAACAAGATAATGGTCGACCACATGTAGCCAGAGTTACGTTGAATCATTTTGAAGACAATCAAGTCGATTTGTTGCCTTGGCCACCAAGATCTCCCGAGCTTTCACCCATTACACAAGTCTGGAATATTATGGGAAGAACATTAGTCCGGTTACCCCATCCTCCACAATCTTTAGCGGCAATTTAGCATGAGTTACAGGTAGCCTGGGATGAGGTATCTCAGGAAAAAATTGATCATCTCATTAAGAGTATTCCCAAACGTGTTGATGAGTGCATAAGACATCGTGGAGGCACAACACATTATTCATTTTTCTCTTGATCTAACTGTTTGATTTTGCTCAAATATTGATCGATTACTTAGCTAACCCTAATGCACATGTATACCAAAAATTGGTGTAAAATATTTATTATTACTGGGTGTTCTTTTTTCTATGTCACTTAGTATATTTTCCCTTTCCCTCTTTATTTCTTGCATTGCTGCAATTCCTATTTTATATCTTTTGAGTCTATCTCTTGAATTTTTCCTAGCATTATTTTAACATTCCATGTACTTATTCTTAAGTCATTTTTATTTTAGTTTTTACTTCTATTTTATTTTTTTCTTTCTCTTAATAATGTGTAACATCGTTCCTCTCACTTTCCTGCAATTTGTGGGAGTGATTTCGTAAAAAGGGATGGAAGTGTGTAACAGGAAGCCGGGGAAGCGCGCCCTATTTGATTTGATTAATTCATACCGGCTCTAAACGCTTCGAAGCGGCGAACGGTGTAAGAGGACCCCCCTGCCCAAGGGGGGCCTTGTCGCAAGAGGGCCTCTTTGTATCACGAAAACTATAAAACAACATACAACGGCCTAATATATAACTATCAAAATAATTTGTACACCTTTTATTATTATCATTTTTGGATTCATCATATTGGCTCTAAAGGCATTTTGTGTTGATTTTGACGGATATTTTCGCAAAGTATACTCGCACTTTTGTTCCTTATAAATTGATTGTGATCAGGTCGATATAGACTGAAAATAACAGATGGACTAATTTAATGGGTGTTGAGTGTATGGATGGTGAGATGTCAGATGTTACACATTATATGCGACTACTGTAAGGCTTTTATCTTTCTCTTTTGCATTTCTCTTTTTTGTTGTTTACTCGTTGTCCGTTGCTTAGCCATACATATATCTTTTCTTTTATTTCCTTTCCTTATTTTCGTTTTGTATTGATTTCTTTACTCTCTGGTAGTTTTTGGGACGGCGCCACTATTTCCTGTTGTTCTTGTTATCTTGTTTATCATTTCATCTTGTTCATCTGGTGATCGTTCACTGTACGTTCTTCCAACTTTTTCATTTGCTGCTTGTTCCTTAACTACCGTGGAATTACAGATTTTATCCAATACCTGTTTATTATGAAGTCTTAATAACGCCGATTTTTAATATATTGAGGTCTATAACACAAGTGGACTTATGAACCCATAATTAAACTGTTTTCTAATTTGTTATAGCAACGTCAACTTATGAACCCATAATTAAACTGTTTTTATAATTTGTCATAGCCACTATAGAGCTCATACGGTACAAGCTTTTAACACTATATAATTTTTGGGCTTTGATGATGTTTTAAGAACTGTTACAGAATGAGGTGTTGGATAAAACGATGTAAACTACTCAAAATGAAAAAAGAGACATCATTTTGCATAAAACTTTATAAAATAAAATGCAATTCGGTCACAATATCTATATTCTTAAATATAACTTCTCCATCAAGTATCCGCTTTTTTACTTGCTATTTACGTTAAATAAACAATAGAAACGAAAAAAAAACGTGAAAGTTTGGAATGACACATGAATGAGGATGTGTTGGGTAGAAGAATAGCACAAAGAGTGTACCTTGATGCAATTCAGATAGCAAAAGTAATGACATTGAAGAAGGCTATTCAAGAAGACGGGTAGTTCAATTGTTGAATGTGAGCCATTCCGCTATATCGAGGGCATAGATTAGGCATTTATAGTATGGCACTACAAGAAGGCGACCTTAACCTCAACGAGAAACGTCAACTACTCCACGAAAAGAGCGCTTATTAACTCGTTGGGTAATTCGCGGACGTAGAATTACCGCAAGAGTTCTTCAAAATCAATTGGTGCAGTTACTGGGACCAGAATTTCTGATCAAACCATTCGAAATAGACTCCATGAAGCTCAGCTGCATCCAAGAAACCAGGTACCTCGTTTAACCCATAGAAGAGTCAGACGAACCTGGGCAGTCACATCTCAACCGATCTCTGGAACAGTGGAGTAACGTACTGCTTACGTACGAACGGAGTCAGGTGAGGTCAGGTCAGGTGAGCGTTACTTAGACTCGACTGTACACGAAACAGTTGCATTTGGGCCCATTATGGTTTATGGCGGAATATCTTTAAATGGTCGCACCGAATGAGTGGTATTTCAAGAAAGAACATTAACGGCTCTATGTTTGAGACCTCATGCTATTCCTTTTGCTGAAAATATGGGACCCGAATTCATCCTGCAACAAGATAATGCTCAACCTCACATAGCAAGGATAGTGAGAACTTTCTTTGACAACCACAATATTCAAGTGATGGAATGGCCAGCTAACAGTCGGACCTGAATCCGATAGAACATCTCTGGGACGAATTGGAAAGACGAATACGGGAACACCAACCCATACAGAATCTCCAGCAGGTCGAAGAACTTCTTATCCATAAGGAGTGGGAACAGCTGCCTCAAGAAAGGATTAGAAATTTAATAGAGAGCATGCAGCGTCGTTGCGCAGAAGTTATCCGGGTTAGAGGAGGTCACACCCATTATTATTAAATGTCTCTGTTTTTTTTTAATTTAACAATATGAGGTTAAAAGCTTCAATTTATTTATTTTTTCCTAAAAACGTCTTCAATTAGGTTGCAATGTTGCCTATTTCCAGAGTATTTTAAATTGAAACAAGATTCCACAACAGCTAAACAAGACGCCCTTGTATTCGACAAGTGTCTCCTTATTCGTTTAATAAGTCACTCAAGAAAACATTTCTTTCGTGCCTTATTTGCCTTATAAGACACTTGTATAATAAACGCATAGCTATTTTATGCCCTAGATGTTCTACGCAAAAAAACGATAATTTTCAATTTTCAAGATAATCCACATCTTCTGATGCTGTGTTCCACAGCAACCACAAAGACAAACATGTCATTGCTGAAATTAGGCTTATTGAACTTGTAGCATCACGAACAGTTTTGAAAATCGTCTGTATTTTTGCATGGAAATGAATGGTGGCCATATCCAACATTTATTACGTTAATTAGATCATTTTATTGAAAAATAATCGTGTCGCATACTCTACATTCAGTTTCATACTCTTTCGCGCTATTTAGCAATCAAAATCAACAACCTAATGACACAAAAATTTCAATAAATATAATTTCAAAATTACATGTTGGTCTTTGTGGTTTTTGTGGGACATAGCATGAGAAAATGTGCATTATCTTGAAAATTCGAAATTATTGTTTTTACGGTCAAAACTGCAAGATATTGAAAAGTAAGTTGTTAGTTGTAGAGAGGCCTTCAATACCTTTCAAATGAGGCATCACTCGACCCATAGTGCCATTTAAGATTTTGGGGCTAACAGCCCCCTCGCGAAGAGGGCGAAGTGCCGAGAGTTGAAAGGAACCTGAAAAGATGTGCCCCTGGCAAACAAAATCGACCTGTCCGAGGATTTTTCAATCACAATAAACAATTCGGAGAAATCTGGACTGGGGAGTTTTAAATGGGACAGTCTGTATATAAATGCGAAACTGATTTCTCACTGATCACCGCACAGCCCAGACCGTTGAGTCTTGAAATGTGAAATTTGGTAGGAACGTAGTTTTTAGGGCGTATAGGCGCACTAAGAAAGGATTTTTGAAAATTCCGTTTCTAAGGGGGTGAAAATGGGGTTAATTGGTGTCTCTAGACTCCAACTAAGTTGAAAACGAAAAACGGTAGAGAAGTGAAAATTCGTACCCGAACTCGCTTTTGAAAATAACTCGACCCCTTTTTGACGATTTTCCAAAAAATTATTCACAGACGGCGAAAAAGGGGGGGAAAGGGGAAAACGGCTTTTATAAAAAATTTCATAACTCGACAACTAGGCATGCTAAAAACGTGAAAATTGGGATTTAGACTCAGCTTTGAAAATAACTAGACCCGTGTTTGACGATTTTGCAAAAATTTCTTTACCGACCGAGAAAAAATTAGGGGTGGGTTACCCAAAATTCCTATAACTTGAAAACTGACCGTATTGCTGTCGTGAAAATTGGGATCTAGATTCTCCTTTAAAAAATACCGGACCCGTGTTTAACAATTTTCCAAAAAAAAATTTACCAACGGCGAGAAAAGGGGAGGGTGGATTTGGGGGTGCTTTTTCTCAAAATTCTTATAGCTTGAAGGTCGTAAATGTTACAAGCATGAAAATTGGCACCCGGACTCTCCTTTAAAATTAACTAGACCCGTATTTGACAGTTTTCCAAAAAAATATTTACCAACCCCGAAAAAGGGGCGTAAATGGAGAGGGTAGTTTTTCTGAGAATTCTCATAACTGGAAAACAAATAGTGTTGCATACGTGAAAATTGAGATCTAGATTCTCCTTTAAAAAAGACCGGACCCGTGTTTGACGATATTGGAAAAAAAATTACCAACGGCGAGAAAAGGAGAGGGTGGATTTGGGGGTTGATTTTTCTCAAAATGCTTATAACTTGAAGGTCGAGAATGTTACAGGCATGAGAATTGGCACTCGGATTCTCCTTTAAAATTAACTAGACCCGTATTTGACAGTTTTCCAAAAAAATATTTACCAACCCCGAAAAAGGGGCGTAAATGGGGAGGGTAGTTTTCCTGAGAATTCTCATAACTGGAAAACAAATAGTGTTACATTCGTGAAAATTGAGATATAGATTCTCCTTTAAAAAAGACCGGACGCGTGTTTGACGATTTTGGAAAAAAAAATTACCAACGGCGAAGAAAGGGGAGGGTGAATTTGGGGGTGAGTTTTCTCAAAATGCTTATAACTTGAAGGTCGAGAATGTTACAAGCATGAGAATTGGCACTCGGACTCTCATCTTAAAATAACTAGACCCGTGTTTGACGATTTTGCAAAAATTTAATTACAAACCCCGAAAAGGGGGCGTAAATGGGGAGGGTAGTTTTCCTGAGAATTCTCATAACAGGAAAACAAATAGTGTTACATACGTGAAAATTGGGATTTAGATTCTCCTTTAAAAAAGACCGGACCCGTGTTTGATGATTTTGGAAAAAATACCAACTGCAAAAAAAGGGAGAGTGAATTTGGGGGTGATTTTTCTCAAAATGCTTATAACTTGAAGGTCGAGAATGTTACAGGCATGAGAATTGGCACTCGGACTCTCATCTTAAAATAACTAGACCCGTGTTTGACGATTCTGCAAAAATTTCTTTACCGACCGAGAAAAAATTAGGGGTGGTTTTACCCAAAATTCCTATAACTTGAAAACTGACACTATTACTGTTGTGAAAATTAGGATCTATATTCTCCTTTAGAAAAGACCGGACCCGTGTTTGAAGATTTTCCAAAACAAAAATTTACCAACGGCGGGAAAGGAGATGGTGGATTTGGGGGTGATTTTTCCAAAAATTCTTATAACTTGAAGGTCGAGAATATTACAAGCATAAGAATTGGCACTCGGACGCTGATCTTAAAATAACTAGACCCGTGCTTAACGATTTTGCAAAAAAATATTTACAAACACCGAAAAAGGGGCGTAAATGGGGGAGTGTAGTTTTCCTAAGAATTCTCATAACTGGGAAACAAATAGTGTTACATACGTGAAAATTGGGATCTAGATTCTCCTTCAAAAAAGACCGGACTCGTGTTTGACGATTTTGGAAAATAAATTAGGTACCAACTGAGAAAAAAGGGGAGGGTGGATTTGGGAACTATTTTTCTCAAAATTCTTATAACTTGAAGACCGACAATCTTACAGGCATGAGAATTAGCACTTGGAATCTTCTTTAAAAATAATTAGAAAATATTTAGAATCCGCAAAAAAGGGGCGTAAATGGGCAGGGTAGTTTTCCTCAGAATTATCCCAACTGCAAAGCAAACAGGGTAGCATTATGTAATATGTGAAAATTTGGATGTAGATTTTCCTCTTAAAAAAACGGCGCGTGATTGACGAAAAACAAAATTTACTTTTTGTTATGTTTTTATTAAAAACTGCTTTAAGCGATTGTACCAATTCCAAATATAAGCGCCAGTAAAGCCGATCCCAACTTACGCGGGCAAAGCCGGGGGTAACTGCTAGTTTTAAATCAAATTAGATGTAAACTATTAGAACTATAAATATATGTCCTAGATCGGTCGATTAAGAGAATTAAGAAGAGCCTTTTTGTATATCGTTTCAGTTACTTAACTTTCATCCTTTGTCTTTTGTCCTTTGTCTTCATCTTTCATCTTTTGTCCCTGAAGAACATACTAAGTATCTGAAATTTCTAGTACAGTATAAGCATAGAACATGCAATTCAGACGCCATCGTCATGATAGAAACAGTTATGCAAAAACACACTCCACATAGTGGGTACACATTTATTCAGTCATGTTATTAAATTTGGAACCTACTTTACATTTTTCGATCTTACATTTAATCAATTTGTGGTCAACAAAACTATGTGGTTCAATACATTTGTGGTTTATTCGAAAGTAACTGAAATACAGGTCAAAAGCAAAAAATAAATAGAATTTTTTTTAAATATATATTATTTCATGCTTATACCTAGTAAACATTTAAATTAAAGTCGTTGTTATAAATAGGCCATATTTCAACACGTCACCTACTAACATAGTATCAAAATTATACATATAAAAATACAAAATACAATTATATAACATAACAACACACATACGTAGGTCATTTAACTAAAACTAATCTCAGGTCTTATTGTAATTATCAGATTCCCCCGATAAAAATTTCTTAACTCTCTCTTCATATTCCTTATTACTCTCTGCTTTGGGAAGAGCTCCATCCTTCTCCTTTTTAGGAAATAACTTTGCCAACTTTCCAGTTGTCGGAAAATGGTCTAAAATGTCCGGGGGAACAACCTTGGCTATTTTATTACCCTTTCGCACCGTGTTAACTTCGATACGCCCTTTCCCACTTTTCGACAATACAATGTCGTCAGGATAATTGTTTTTCATCCCTCGGTAAGCCACATTTGTTGCAACAATAGACCAGATTACCCCTAACAACGATGTTATAAAAATATTCGCGGCCAACCCTAAACTCATCGGTTGCGCTTTACTATAAAGCAAATCTTCAGTGCTGACCAGACTTAAACTAATTACTAACAAAGAAAGCGATGACGTAAATAAAGAAAAACAGGATGACAAGAAAAACCACGTGATATTGTTGTCATTGTACCACTGCTTCCATGCCACAATTCCTGTTAAGCCCGCTAAGAAAAGCCCAAGAGACATAACGTAAGAACCACCACATATTATGGCAGAAATGTTGAGAGAATGACTTGGTTTTCGGTAGTACAGAAGATCCCCTTCTACTCTCTTCAGGAGTCGTTCATGTTCTTCCGTAAAGTTTGACTCTTCATGTTCAAAAACTGGGTCTAGTACTAGCGTATGATTTGTAGTTATCCTTCGAACAACCAGACTTCCCATTAGCGAAGACATTATTCCCAATGCTATAAACATTATGCTCAAGCCTAAGACTCGAGAAGACGAGTATCTTCTTTCGGATGGCAACAGATCTTGAGTGGGATTGGAACGAATTTTTATTTGGTAGATGCTCTCCATTATTGCTACAGCTCTTTCACATTTTGTCACTTCAACGGCAAAATCTGAAACAAAACATTTATGAAGCACGACTTAAAGATGTTTGTTATGAAACATTGAAGGTTAGTGATTGCTATTAATATATTTATTATAGACCACTGTCACGTGCTTTCTTGTGAAAGCCGCGGATGATGGCACGCATTAAAATTAGTTAAAAAATAACTGTACAACATATGCTCATATTACTATGCACAAACGCGATGCTTTTAGTGGGAAGTTCACCAATTAAATGTGAAAACGTCACCGGTTATGCAATGAAACTGTAATTACATTGTAGCGTGAACATGTAATAAGAAGAAAGTCTATGCGATTCCAGACCTGCTCTGAGAAATCTCTTAGAAATTTGTTTAAATTAAATGCTTTTCATTGTTGGTCCGTGCACAATGTAATTTTTGTGGTTTTGGTAAAAATGCGAAAGTTTTAACACATTCTAATCTAAAACAGTAGACGACTATTGTTACATATTACGTTGACTTGAACGTGAACAACATTGAGTCCTGTTTTAATTATTTATATTGTAAAACAAAACTGGCTTTGTTGATTCTTCAAAATTTAAGGCCACTAGAAACTAATGATTTACCTTGAAAATCGATTTTTCAGAACTTTCATTAATTTGAATTTGTGTTGAATTGGATTACATGGCTTCATTTACTCTTCACTTAGTGTGCGTTGTTATTGTAGGAAACAATATAAACAAAGTAAGACAAGAATGAATTTATGATAATTATAATACTGAACATAAACTTGTGCTGTGTACATTTCAAGGATGCCACCAGTTTTTTAACAATTAATAATTGTTCAAACAGTCATTTTTTAGTCTCATTTTTTTTATTTCTATCTATAGTTGTTAGTTATGACGCTAATTTAAAAGTTCCTGAAGTTTGTAAACAAGGTCACTGCTGAAATATAACCCCGCAATTTATTTTTTCAGTCTAGTCTTGAAAAGAATGATAAAAAATAGTACTGCCCATCCTTAGACTCAATGACTTTGCTCTACCTTGTCTTCTAAATGCAGAAGTGGACTCTTGTTTTTGTTAATATTATTGGGTGAACTGATCACCATAAAGTTAGGCTATGAAGAGGATCCAATTGATTGATGCCGAGGTAAGACATTTAAAAAACATTCTATATCTTATTAAAAACATAAGAATTGTCAGCACATTAAACCAAAAGCGTAGCAAAAAATAATTTGGTGGTGGGAATATAATTTTAAAAATAATCTTGCATTGCAACATACAAATTGTTACAAACTGATTTTCAGCTAGTCGCCTGTGCATTTTCCATGTAAGATAAATAGGGTTACCGCGTTATAAAAATATCGGGTGTATAAATAAAAATCTGGTCGAGATTGCTTTGGTAAAAATTACAAACATTGAACGTGTGGCCTAGCAATAACAAACCAATGATCAAAAATGAAACACAAACGAAGAAGTTTTCATTAAATATAAGGTGTTCAAAACGCCCTCCCTCTCTGGTTCTTGACACCGCAGAACTAAATTGTAATTTAATTTGTTTCATGGCACTCTTGACCAGATTTTCATTTAGACACTGGTTAGTTCTACTTTTAACGAGAAACTATCCGACGAAGAAACCTCTGCAGCCGTGTTTTCCCATGACAATGAAGTGTACTCATTCCGATTACGGGGCCTCGGATGAGTCCCGTATCTTCCTTGAATTAACTTAAATAAATGACGTTTATCATTTGACAATCAATGCGTTATTGACAGAATTAGCAAATGCAAAAAGAATAGAGCGGCATAGAAAAATTTACATATAAAAAAATCCAAAGTTAACTAGATGAAAATCATTTTGTAACCAAAAATGAAACATCAAAACTGCATTTCACACATTACGTCGGTACTTATTAATACTGAATTATGCACTCATGCTGCAAAACAAATGATCCCACAGTTATTATGCAAATAAGCATTGCTGTTCATGTATGAAGACCATGTTTCGAAATACAAAATGACAAGGTGGATACAAAACGAACACCACAGACCTACTAACGTTTAGTTGCAGTTTTAACTGCACCGCATTTTGAATAAAAATAAAACCGGACGTCACTGATAAAACATAAAATTTATGAATATGAATAATTTATGTTAATCAATTAATAATATAAATGAAATTTATGAATAATTGATTAATCCATAAAGAAGACATCCATGTCCTGATTATTATCTAGTTTTAAGGCTTCTGTCAGATATTAGGTACTCGTTCAGATTTTTATGACCAATAATTGCAGTGTTTAATTGTTTCAAGTTTTATGACTCAGAAATATAAAATTGTGTTCTCAAATTGAATTTGGTTCTGGATTAAACTAATTTATATTTTATTTATGGCAGTTAAAAGAAACGGGACAAGCTATTTTATATCATGTAAATCTGATTTCATGAATTCGAATTTTGAACTGTCAGTTTAAATGACTTATGTCACAGAATGTGACAGTACTTTGATCTGGTTATTTAAAATCCATAACAAACTATCAAAATAGTGCGGGTTGTGACATATGACAACGAATAAGAAGAAACGTGTATATAGTATACATAAATGTAGTATATAGTAAGTCGAGTTGCTTTTGTAAGTCTGTCGATCAAATCACTTTATATTATGTTAAATACATAATCCAATCTCTGCCATAAAACGTATAGGTTTTTATGGAAAGAAAAAATTAAAAAGTTGCCCGGAAGATTGAGAAATTCGGGAAAAACTGAAAGTGCCTTTTTCTATGGGATTTTTGTATAAATGAAGACCATAACTCACGATTTGAACGATGGATATGCGTAATTATTTTTTTGTTTTGTTCGTTATGGTCCTGGAAATTCAAGACAATTAGAAAGGAAAAGAAAAATCGGAGAAACTGTATAAAACATAATTTTTGTATGCACCCTCAATCATAACTGATTATAGGAACGACATATTTGGTTGATTCTTTTTTTGTTTTGTTCCTTATGCTATATGTATTCCTGGAAGATCTGGAGAAAAATCTGGAAAAACTCATTCCAGTCTAAAGTAAAATAAAATTATATTTGTTTTTACTTTTGTTTTGTTTATTGAAATTTGGATAGGACAACGTCTGTCGGGTGAGCTAGTATCATAATATAAGTACTATTACTTGTACCGGGTGTCCCAGAGGTGTGTGAACCATCATTTACGCCCTTATTTTGAAATATATCAAAACAGCGTTTCCGGGGGACGATAGCCACACGATACCTTCATAATTTAAAATTATTATAAATTATATACAGAGTGTCTAATATTAGTAACATACCAAAGTTTTTTTTTTAATGGAATGCCCTGTATATTAGTTGGTGAATTAAAAAAGCAATAAATACTGAGCAAAATGATATAAGGTACCACAGGTTTATCATGGATGGTTCTTGAGTTATGAAGAATTTTAGGTCAAAATTAGTCCTTTTTAAAAAAATTGCAGAGACCATTCCAACAAAGATAACTGAATAGTTTTTTGTAAATAATTTTTTATAGATCCAAACTTTAATACAGACTGATTGAAAGTCATCTAAATGGATATTTCTATACAGGCTGTACGGTTTCGCAAAATGTATAACTTTTTTTTTCAAATGGAACACCCTATATTCCATTATACCATGAAATAGTATTTTTAATAAGCTTTCTGACAATATATGGTTTGCCTAGGAAACTGTTAGTACTTTAGATAATTTTTACAAAAAAACCTAGAAAACTTTCCTAAATTGATGAAATCGTGTATTGAGATCCTATCATCTTAGACTGGTTACCATGGAGCCGTTTGTTCTTGTTGACAGTTATCCTCCGACAAATAGTTTCACTTTTGTGATTTTTTTTACAAAATGAATTTTTTTAAAGAAGAAATTATGAATATTGTATAATGCGTTACTAGAAGCCGTAAGAAATTCCTTTTTAGCCACAAGAATTTACAACGTTTTGAAAACACTGGAAACGTGGCCTACAACAAAAAGCAATTAATTGGTAGAAGACTAGGTGAAAACACTGAGCTAGAAGTTTTACTAATGTTAGAAGAAAATCTTCACTCCAATACAAAAGAAATTGCTGCCCAATCTGATATTTCGAAATATTCAGTAAACCGTATGATCAAACAACATCGGTTTCATCCATACCATATTGAACTGCATCAAGAATTGCAAGAACCTTATTTTGCAAAAAAAGTGGAATTCTGCCAAATAATGGACAATCTTCTAAAAAGGAATAGAAATATTTTAAACAGAATTTTGTTGTAATGAGGCGACCTTTTTAAGAGTAGTGGGCATGTCAAGTGGCATAACATGCACTATTATGCCACTGAAAATCCCCACTGGATGCGGATGATTGATTATTATCGGAATCAGTGGTCCCTAATGTGGTTGCAACAAAATGGAGCTCCTCTTCATAAGAAGATATTTAAATGACTGGTTGTCGAGACGTTGGATTGGTAGGGGCTGTCCTGTCAAATGGCCAGCAAGATCACCCGATTTAACGCCTCTAGATTTTTTCGTTCGGGGTTATGTAAAGGATAGAGTCTATCGAAATCTTATGTAAACCTAAGGCTGTCTACCTATCGGTGTCATTTCTGAAATAATTTAATAAATTATACAATAAACGACTATCTCCATGGTAACAAGTCCAAGGCGATAGTTTTTTATTTTGTAAAAATTATCTGAAGTACTAACATTATTAAAAATATATAATGATATAATGGAATATAGGGTGTTCCATTTGAAAAAAAAAGAAGTTATTATACATTTTGCGAAACCGTACACCCTGTATAGAAATATCCATTTAGATGACTTTCAACTTTAAAAACAACATAACTTTGGTATATTACTATTATTAGGACACTCTGTATATGATTTATAATAATTTCAAATTGTGAAGGTATCGTGTGGCTATCGTCCCCCGAAAACGCCGTTTTGATATCTTTCAAAATAAGGGCGTAAATGATGGTCCACACACCTCTGGGACACCTGGTATGTAGTGAATATAATATTATATACCGAGAAAAAATGTCGCGTTTTTCTCCAAATACCTGCGTTATTATAGTGTTAAATTAGTAAGCTTAGATTGCTGTCCTTGTAAACTATATACAAACTGCGTAGGTAAATTATTAATTATTATGTGGCTTATCAGTTTTGCATGTTGTTGTTTTAAAAGTAGTAGTAATATTGCTTATATTTAGGTTAATGTAACTGTTCCCTCCGTCTTATCAATGCGTGTCTTGACAATGAACTTCAGAAATTGTAAACGTGCATGGTCCTTTTAACAATTTACCTGAATTACTTGACTACTTATGCATATACACATGTCTGGCTAAACAGACTATAACGAAAATTCAACAATTGGTATACAGTTAATACACTATAATATTTTTTATTCAATCTTTAATGTTAAAATTGCATTTTATCTACTGTTTACTGCATGTTAAAATGCAATTTTAACGACGTTAGATAATAAAAAAAAATTGAGAATGTTTTACATACATACTATTTTCGCTACATGACATTTTTTTTTAGTTTTTAGATGGAAAAAAATAGAAATGACATCATGCGTTCCGACATTTCGCATTAACATTGTTTGAAGAAAAGTTAAATAAATGTGCTAGTAGGGAAAAATATTATATACAGACTGTTTCCTAAAAAACGTCTCAAGTCATAACTACCTCATTTATTGTCCGATATATTCAACATCTGACGATAGTCAACTTTTTTTTTAAATGGTCACCTGTCGGTGGAGGTCGGGAATTGGTTACTTGCAGTTGGAACGCAATATATTACTAATCGATTGTGAATAAAAAAAATTATTAGAAACTCCTAGTATTCTATTTCGCTTGTGACTGATTTGTGATGTAAAAAAATGAGGCATTTAATTAAATGGCAACAGACAAAAATTTAAACTTTGCTACCATTACCGACAAGCGGCTTTTCGTGCATTACCAACTTTGACTAATTTAGTTTTCAGTCTCTCTGAAAAAAAGAATATTTTCTTCCGAAACTGTCCCGTTTTTCTTTTAGTTTGCGAAATACGTATGTGTATTTACTTATTGTACATTCAAGTTATTTTTAGATACAGAAATCAAAGTCTGTACATAAATAAATTAATGAGTATTCAATAGGTATTATCGGTAAGTTGCAGTCAGCGGCGTTAATTCAACTTTGTGAATGTCAAAGCAATTTTATTGTAAACATTTTTTTACGTATTGATCAGAAGCAGCATTTATTATATTTATTTAAGAACATTTTTATTTATTATATTGATCTTAAGAATTGTGACTTTCCTTATTAAACTCTTTCAATTATGAATTTATAAGAGTTGATTTTTTTTTGAATTGTATTCAGTAAATAATTTCATATAGGATTGATAGTTGGATTTACATTTTTTTCTTCAGATTTGTCAATGTTATAAAGACAAATTTAGTTTTTAGTTTGTAAGATGTACAAAAAACATTATTGACGCAATTACTTGCGCCTCGACATGTTCATCTTTTATTCTTCATAAAAACATCTTAATTGCTTAATGTGGAGTTGGAACATATCTTATTTAAGCTGTGAGATGAGATTCTTTATCACGATTTATGATGATCTCATTTGATTCACGAACTCTGTGAAAGTAATTTGGTACCTTGGATATAATTTGTATTATTGTGAAACGGGGACTATAATATATCTAGTCTTACCACTGTAAACAAAATAAATGACATTTTAATTAACTGTACTTATAATTTATGAAATAGAATTACAAAAGTGGTCAAACATTATTAAATCATAACACACATTTTAAACTGCACTTTTACTTTTGTGCCAGTAAAGAACAAAGTACTCTTCATTCAGTGGACCGTAAATGGTTGTCCCACGCATTTTTGTATTCTCTACTTTAGAACAATAGGATGTACGATTAGCGACTCATACTAATGACAAGTTTTTACTTAAGAACTTTGGTCAATTAATTTGCATACTTTTTAATGAGTTGTTTCCCCTAAAACACCAAAAAATAATTTCTATTAAAATTATCGACGCACGTTTCGCCAACAATGTTGGCATCATCAGGGCAAAATCATTTTTATTGATAAAGACAATAGGTTACTACTGGAAAAAAATTTCAGATTTTACTGTTAAATATTATTTTTATTAAATAAATATGTTAAACAACCGAATTACACATCAAAAAATAAAAATAGCTTAGATTTTTTTTCTGAAATACACATTTACATTAGGTTGTCTTTAAGACATAGCTTTTTGTGTTATGTTCTGTCTATAAATTTTAATTTCTGTGGTATATTTACGTTCCTTGTCATTGTCTCTTGCTAACTGCTCCATATGTTATACATTTATGAGACTAGACTAGACTAAATGGATTTCCATAATATCATCAGAGTCAATTGCTGGAAGAACTCACTTGTCATAAATTATGAGCCTGTTGTGAGTCAAATAACATTTTAAAACAACTCCAGACATTCATTGAGTCCTACTGCAATTCATGCTACATAATCAAAGAAAATATACACTAGGGGAAAGCTGCCTATGATGGCATACCCACCAAATTTTTGGACCATTTGAATTTCACGGTCAAATCGCCTGTTCAAAAAACTGTCATTACTGGTACATAAATGCGTATTGGAAGTTAAAAAAAGAAATCAACAATTGCTTAGTCTTGAAGTAAGTTTTACACATTAATAAAGTTAAAATCATGTTTGAAATAATTATGCTAAACTCAGGAGTCACACATTTAATTCATGTTTTCTATACATGTGCTGCATTTAATATATAGCTGCCAGTTTATGGTTAAGGTGTAAATGCAAAAATACAGACTGGTTTCATTAAAACCTCGAATTTCCCTATGGCATCCCTAAGTTGTTCCTTTGATGGCATCAAGACTTGATTCTATTCTAAGAAGTCTTGTTTTTACGATAAAGAAATGTCACTTGTAGCCTCAAGTACAATGTCAATAAGCCTAAGAAGCAAGAAGAACCTACGCAGAAGATTCAAAAACGTTTGTAACAGCACAAAAGGAGATTTGAAGAAGTTAATGTTTGAATTTGCAACTAAAAATAATATAAAAAACCCTTTTCACAAAGAAAAAGAAACAGCTGGTGATAAATGCATTTGGAAAACACATCGGCTGCTCGGACACAAGCCTTCAATGAAGACGATTTCGTTTTATATTTTAAAAATCTCTCAATAAGGTTATGGAAAAATATAAGAACATCGTCGACGAATCTGGTCTCATTGTCAGTACATATTGTACAAAAACGACCACAAGAAATTCTCGCTACAAAGGGACGAAAGCAAGTGGGAGCGGAACGGTCCCTAGTGGTGAACAAGGACAGCATTTAACTGTGGTATGATGTATGAATGCCATGGGCACGTTTTTGCCACCAGCCTTTATATTCACAAGAAAAAGAATGAAAAATGAGCTGATGGACTCTTTGAACTTTATTACAAGATCTGGCTTAAGCAAAATCCTGGCAGAATCGTCACACATTTCCAACTAGCTGCTCTTTTCAATAAAGCTTATTTGAAAGCTGCCACACCCGCAAAACGAAAACAGGAATACATTTCTTCGACGACAACATCTTTCCAGAGTGGATGACCGTTTACCAAACAAAACCAATGCCAAAATGAACAACCACAACAAGGAGGCCTAGACGTTGAACTGCCTAAATCAGGCTCTGGAACATCAGAACCTACTGAAGTTGAACCTTCGACATCAAGACAGAAAGATTTCCTTCAGCAAGGAAACGGAGGTATCGTGGTATTTAAGAACTATCTCCATTGCCCCAACCTTCACCTGGAGCTACAAACAAGAAGTTAAGAAATCCCAAAAAAGGACATTAATTCTACGCCAGATATTGATGAATTGAAAAGGGAAGAAGAAGAAAAGGGAAAAGTAAAAAAAAAGATCTTGGTTGGAGCAGAAAAGGATGATGTGACGATGAAGACGATGCTGCATGTTTATTGTACTCCTTTATCTTAAATCTATAAAATACTTGAACATGAATCGATTGGTAACAAATAAAACTCATAAAATAATAGGCGGGCGAGGAGAAGCCAAAGACAAGAAACCTGAGAATTAAAAAGAAATAATAAATCTTACAAATTGAAAAAGTGAGAAACTGAGATCCAAAGGGGAAACTAAACCAGTAAAGATACAAAAATAAACAAAACAACTGGGGAGAAACTAAGGAAGTCAAGAGAAACAATAAAAGTGAGAACCTGATAATATGAGAAAGCAGGAGGCAGAAATGATAAAAAACTTAAGAACTGAGATGCTGAGAAACTTCGAAACGGAGAAATTGAGAAACTGAGAAAATGACTAACTGAATATCTGAGTGACTGAGAAACTAAAAGAATGAGATCCTGAGAAACTCAGAAAGTGAAAATTTGATATAATGTAGTAGTGAGAAATTGGGAAAATAAGAAACGAGTGAGAAAAGAAGAAGAAATAATAACCTGCGAAGAGAAACTGAAACTTGAGATAATGAAATACTGAGAAACGAAGAAACAAAAATACTGATATATTGCGCTGAAAAAATAACTGAGAAACTAAAAACTGAGATGCCGAGGTACTTAGAAACTGTTTAAATTTGTTTGATGTATAAAAAATAGAAAAATTAAGATTTTGTGAAAAGAATAATATCTCCATCAAGGTAAGTATTTCTTTGACAATAAAAATCAATAGTTTTAGTAGTTGATTCGAGTTACTTCAAAGATATGGGCCACTTTTGGAACAATTTGAAGTAATGGGTATCCAGGGTGAAATCGAAATGTATGTAAGAAATCTGGTAACATCTTGGGATGAGTAGAGTGCAACCCCTTTGGTTTTCCACTCCGCCCCTGGATCGAGATAAAATTCTTTAAAGTTTGGCTATAAAAATAGAGCACGTCACTACACCCAGTGCAATGTAAACAAGAAATTTTTTGCGACATGTCTTTAGTTCATAAATAATAGACAAAAAGTGTCATAATTTTTTTGATCCACCTCAGTTAAATGACTCAGTTCTGAAAGAGCATTGAAATCGAACACGTATCACGCGACTTTCCCAAAAATTGATATAAATGGTATAGGTTGTTACTCCATCGAGAGGTGCGAAACATTGAGTTCTTGACGGACGAAGCTGGTTTTACGTGAAGGTGTGCAAAACAACAACAGTTCCGTATCACGTCTGATGGGCCGTGTCGTGGGTGTGATTTTTGAAACAAAATAAGGGACGTCATTTTGAGATAATTTTATTGACGCAAGTAAATCAACTTCGATCTCAAGTCGCAATTTAAACCTTATCGCTGGGATTCGAGCGTATGCCTTTTTTTGTGATGTCGACTTCATAAACGCCGAAACTAGGATGGGTTAAAAAGTTTATGCCCTATTAAAATTTTTGACTCAAATTTTCAGTTATGATGCACCAGTTAAAATTTTTACATATGTTTCAATTTCACCGCGTATAATATTTACTGATATTACAAATCTAGATGAACACATTGAATGAACTTCCGGATGACTTTAACAGCGAAGACGATAACACTATTGTTTAAGTGTATGTATTAAGTATAAGTATAATTAAGTATATTTAAGTATGTATGTCACTATATTAAGTATATTATTTAGTATACATAATAGCTGTGTTCGCGAACCAGTTCAGAACTATTACGCATGCGCAGTGGAAAAAACGGCGTTCGCGGTTCGCCAAATTATGAATATCGAACGGTTTATTATTGATTCGAAATCGATCCTGGCAGTTCTAGGACTGTAGTAGGGACTAATAATTCGGTTCGGCTGTTCATGCACAATTTCGATCTAAGTTGCTTTCGACAAACGTCAGTTGACAGTTGTGGATGCAACGATCTCTAGTAAAGAGGGCCCCCTTTTCCAATTAGGCCCCCTAAGGTCCCCCTGTCCCAGGGGTGTCCCGTCAGCGTTCCAAGGAGGCCCACATGTCCCAAGTGTGTCCTAAGTGGGTCCCCTATCCGAGGGTGTCCCATGGATGTCCAAAGAGAGCCCCCCTGTCCCAAGGTGACCTCCTTATTACGACAATCACTAACTGGATCACGGTATACTAAGTTGCCTACCTACGCGGTTCAGATGGTAGCTACGCTCCTCTGTCCCAAGGGGCCCCCCTTGTTGTAGTTACCGTAACATTTGTGTCAGAAAATAATGACATAAACTCGATTCCTGTCATCTTCTTGGCAAGTTTCACTTACAGTGGTGTGCTTATAAAGGGAGGCACGCAACAATTTTTTCTAATTTTTTTATTTTTAGTGAACCCACCTACCCCCGATATTTTTTGTATAGTTCTAGGAATGCCAAAGTATTTTGGTGAGTCCACTGATGAGTTTCTTCCTCCTCCTCCTCAGGTCTTTCCGGAAAGTCTAAAATTGGTTGCTTTAAAAACACTTCTGATAGACAAATCGTTCATTATTTACATCCTTCGAACTCACTCATTTTCTGATAGACAAATCAACAAACAACGCTAGTTTTTGTTCATCTAGACTAGCATTTTAGAATTTTTCATGTAACAGTTCAAAATTTTCGTTCCCGGTAAATTAAAATTCCGAACCGGTTCATAATCGGGTATGCCCTTTATAGCAATCCGGAATAGTTCTGAACTAGTTCGGAATCGACTCAAATTGTAAACCGCGAACAAAGCTATTATATACATACATACTTAAACAATAATAATACTTATCGACAAAATACAGAATTATCTGATGTGCTGGCGGAAGAATCCGATAGTCTCAGTGAAAATGATGGTGGTAATGAAGAAGTTCACGCTGAATTTGTTGTGGAAACAGTATCCAATGAATGGGAGAGTGAAGATGTGAAGAGTGAAACCTTTGGCCACATTAGAAGGAAAAAATAAAGTGATTATTTGAATGTTCCCGAAGAAGAAACTGCTTTCAAAGGTTCTGAATCGACATACATATATTACATAAGAGCCAAATTTATATTCTGTACAAAGCAGACCTGAAAAACCAGCTAATATCAGAAGAAGAAATTGGTATCTATATATTTAATCGTTGAAGATGAATCAATTTGAACCAAATAAAACAGTCTGTACTGCACCGATTTTCATAATTGTTTTTTTAAATGAAAGACATTGACAAGTTCTATGTGTACACTACATTCCATTTTCAAAAATTTCACAGGTTCATTAATTATTTGCAAATCATTTTAGGGCAAAAGCGGTCCATTACAGTCATCGATTTAAATGAGCGTGAATCGTTTTAAGTGAGAAGTTGGACTGCTTTACATCTTAAATGCCAATGCCACAAATGATGTCCGATGTTGAGTGTCTCCAACCGTACTCAGCACTTAGTCGGAACTTAAGGAACTAAAACTTAATCGGAACAATTCACTAAAAGTACCTGCTTTCAAATCAAATTTTTTTTTTTAAATCAGTTTAAAAATCTGTTTTAACAAGGAAAGAAACCGCTTTCATGCGTTTCACACTGAATAAAATTTTCTTTGTTGTTGTTTTTTATATAAAAATTAAAGCAAATATGTATGTACATACATAATATCAATTTTTCCCATGTTCTGGAATCAATAAATGATAACATACTTCTGATAGCATGTTGTGTTGTTCTCTCCAATCCTCGTCGATCATGACGGTCACAGCAAAAATCGATTTGACAAATCCTTAGGATCTTCTGAAGGCGTCTCATAAACCCTGTATTTCACATAGCCCCAAATAAAATTAATAGTCCAATGGAAGATCTGGACTCCTTGCGGGCCAAACAAATGGACCATCGCGACTTATCCACTTATTCTCGTCCAACCATTCCCGCACCGTTCGTTCCCAATGTGAGTGGAAGATTTTCATTGAGTGTGAAAATCCTCAGTCAGAAAAACGTCGGAAGTCTCTGCCATTCAAGGCATTCGCCAAAATGTGAGGTCCAATTCAATTAGTCCTCACAATTCCTGTCCACACGTTAAATGCATAATGAAATAATTGTAGATGAGGTGTCGATTTTCCAGTCCGGTAAGTTATTATAAAAAAAAATATGACCGTACTTGTCAAGTAAAATTTCCCGGGTCGTCGCCAAACTCCACAGCAACAAAATACCATTCTAGCCTTGTTTCCTTTTTCACAAAAAATTGCGAAAATTTTTTTTTTTTTTTTGGATTGTTATTACATATAATAATGCTCATAATAAGTAAAAATAAACGCCAACATTCATAGCCTCCATATCATCTTCAGACCTCTAATTCTTTGTAAGGAGAGGTCGCCTAATTTTTTAACAATTTTTCTCTTACTTGTGGTAGGGTTCTTCCACAAAGCTCTAAACTCCGAATGCCGTAATTTTAAGACACCCTATATATTAATTTCAACAAAATTTAAAAATTTAAAAAACGATGGAGCATCTCTTTATATGTTTGCAAAATAAATTACTATTATTATCTAAAAATAGCTTATACTTGAACTTACAGAAAAAAGATGTAAAAACAAAAGGAAAACATATCAAAGATTCTTCGCTGTGTTTTTAATGCCACTGAGGACCTACTATTACAGGACTATTTAAGATTTACTTCTCGAGTTTGATACTCACAGACCGACAAAGGTTTTATGGCAATGAAATGTGATATTCGATAATGCTCCTGTTGGTATACTTTTTGCGAAAATACTAAGTAGTCTTTTTATTTTATACAATACTATTTTAATAATTCCCATATAGATTGATGGTGGCAAATGCGACTGTTAGAAGACAATAGGACAATACCTACATAATAATCTGTGTTTCTAAAAACTATTGATTATACAATTTTATTAGTTATGTGCCCACTAATTATTTCATTGTATTTCATAACGACAACGGTCGTAAATCACTTGATTGAGTAAACTTTTCTACTAGGAACACATTCATAAATCACTAAGTATGCTCCACGTTGGTACACGCTTAAACTAATTTTCCGAAATGAGTCAATCAAAAATACATAATTTGTCATCTATATAGAATTAGGTGATTTACTCTTCAAACAAATTGAAGGTCTAGACTAGTTGGAATCTGTTGTTACCTGTTTTCCTAGATGTCACAAAAACACTACACAATCACAATATTTCTGTTTAAAGAAGTAGTAAATTATTGCACCTGGCCGGCTTACAATTCAAACCATTCATTTCAAACTGACGAAACACCGTGCCTCACTCATTTCTGTTGCCCCTCCATTACCATTTCCATTATCGAGTTGGTAGGTACACGATAAAATATTGTTTACCGCGCGAAAACACCGAAAAATGATACAAAAATTGACTAACTCGGTGACTGATGTTACCTACTGTGTTAATTCTAAATTGCAACCGAAAGTAAAGGCTTCAACGATATAATTTATAAATTAATGGTAACACCAATAACAATAATTAGTTTCTCTTAGAATATAATAGATGTTACGTGTTGCTGACATAATTTGTATTCTGTGTGCAATTAATAAGTTTTCGATTTTATTGCGTTCTGTTGCAATGGATGTAGGTCATGTCTTGTTCTGGTTGACAGCCTTGAAATCCTTCGGATTCTCACATAGACAAGAGACGTGGTAGGTACAATAATGTTAATACATACATACAGAATATAAATACACTGTGCGTTCCAAGTTTACCTCGTCACATGTTTATATAAATTGACCAACAAATCGTTCGCATGCATATTGCACGTGCTTCACGTTTTCTGGCAGCATCCTTGCGATGACATTTTGTGTGGTGTGAAGAAAAAATGCAATAGCATCTCGGTGTATGACTTCTGCTTTTACTACTCTATTTTACGTTTGCGGCGAGAATGCGGTTTCTGATTCTTTTCGTTTTGTTTTGAATGCATCTGACCGTAACATCTTGCTAGAGAAGTTCGCCTATCGATGGAGAAAAGCCCATTACTGCAATTGACGGCCTACCTTCCATTTCAGTTGAAGATGAAGGATAAGTGAAAATACGACTAGTTGAATGAGTGTAGGTTTATGACCTCTTCGATTGCTGGGTATAAATTTTGATACATCTCAGTAACCTTAAAATAACATTATTAGATTAGCGAATTTGCGAACAGTAAACATGAAACGTTTATATCGATAATATGGCAAATATGACATCGTACATACTTACTGTTTGTATAAACTACGGTTTGTAGGATCGGTACCCATTTTATCATCTTTTCAATGAGATAGTTCGATACAATGTTTTTTATGACAAACCTATTTTTGATTGCGGAAACCGAAAAGTTTTACAAGAAAAAAAGTGAAACAATTAAATTAAAAGAAGTAGTCTGTAGTACTATGTGTAATGTAAAAAAAATCTTGAAATTATTGAAATTAATTAATTAAAAGTAAAATTTTATTTCATTCCACTAACAATAAGATAATCCCCAAAAAAGTGGATGCAAAATGTCCAATAACAGTACTTTCTTGAATAATTTAGAATATTCGCAATAACGTCTTTCCGGCGCTATAAAACTCCGGGTACCGTTCGGAATTCTTGAGTTATCTAATAAAAGTGAGAAGAGAGGCAAATCAGTGAGGAAGGTAAGTGGTAAATAAAACAGGTAAAGTATAATTATACGTTCCACTTGTCTGATGGTTTACGGGGCCAATTATTTTGTCTTCTTTTTTGTAATTGTTGGTTCTAGGTAGTTTTGCCTTCACTCTTACATTTAACGAGCTCTTGCTTGGAAATAAAAGATTTTTCGTGCAAATAAAACAAAGCTTTCGAGCTTGAATAATAGCAATGGCATTTTTACTTTCATAATTATTATCCCGTAGTCAATTTTTACAATTATCATGCCGTTACATGTTTGGAAAGAACCGCGTAAACTAGAGGTACTTATATTTTATTTTTGCAATGATTTGGAATATAAATCTTTCAGTTAATGATGCGTTACTTTCCTGGGTTTCACTCTTTTTATGTGGTGGTGTAATCGTTATATTAATTATGTAGGGGAAACTCAACGGCCAATATTTTAATTTAATAAAAGAATGAAGAGAAGGATATTCTGAACTGTTTTCCAATAGATTTAAATGAGGATTGGATAATAGAAAAATTTTAAAAGCAGCTTCAACAAAAATTTTGTTCTAAAAAATGTTTGTTTAATAATAATTATAGTCCATAATTGAATACGTCGAATACTGATCCTTGTAATTACATTTTATACTTTTCGGATTGCACTAACCAGATTAGTGTCATATCTCAATAAGTCACAAATTGATGTTTTATACTTATTTGTTTCACAATTTTAATTCTCTAGTAGTTGTATGGATTTAAAGTGACACAATCTGAGGGTTCCAACTTTCTAGCTATCTAGAAAGCTATCCACAAACCATTGGCTTCGTGCTTTTATAGGTTTCATAGTATCAAAGTATCACTGCTTCATATTTATACATAGTTTTACACTTCTGTTGTTTTATTGTTTTTTTTTTTGGTTCTTTCATGGTCCGGAATTTCTTAAACTTTATACATTTATCGAAAAGACAAAGTTTCACTTCGCGAGCTGTTTTTAACATCTCCACAGATCTATTAAATGCTGGTTCAATTATTTTATCTTTACCCTGTAGGACTAATAATAATAATAGGTAATAGTTTTTTTCCCACCCCCATTGTGGTAACTCAACCATTACGTCCATCGATTTAATTAACATAGATAATTACATCACTAATAACAGAGCAACAAAACTTCGCTAGCAAAAGAAGCAGCAATGTGTTAAAAAAATGGATGGACATCTAGTGGAATTTATTGTTGTCGACAAGTACAAAAAATGTATTCCATAGCAATTTTATTTTGTATGTTCTTTTGAAGATTGAGAAAGATGATTATGTCCTTTTGGGACAACATTGTGCCAAAATTAAAAAAATATTTATTTAAATGTAATGGCCCGTGAAATACTAAAAAATAGTTGAACTGTTTCTCCCATTACGATGTCACGTTCTCATTCGACTGTTTCATCAGAAGCAAAGTACGACCAGACTTATAGTAATTTTATGGACTCCGGTCAATAATACTTTTATAATCCCGAATGTCGTCTCGGGTGGTGGTTGAATTTAGAATATTGTATGTGTATTGTGCTAGCATTTGGGTCCTTAGACAGGTAGAGGTTTGACCCTTTGGGTTTCCCAACTGGCGCTGCAAATATTTCTGAACAGAAAGCATTGTTTCATAAAATGTACTTTTTCTGTGTCTCGCGTGGATTTTTGTTTACGTCCTACTACTTATGTTACACTTCGATCTTTTTGATCACTCTCACCCAATAGTTGCTCGTCCTTGCAAAATGCCCCTTAAGTAGAGTTTACCCTAAAGCCATTGGTTACCATGTGCAAAGTGGAAATGAATGAATTCACTTACCTCAACGCTTCTTCATTTCTTCTCCTCTCCCCTCTCCTCTTCTGCCTTCTCCCTTCTTTTTCATACCTCTTTCCTCCATTTTATCTCCCTTCCATCTACATTCAGTATTGTCCCCCCTTTCTTTTATCTTTTTTTCTCCCATCTCATTACACTCATTCCACATAAGAATGTTCAATCGTCTCTCTCTCTCTCCTCTCTCCTCATAGCACATTCTACACCTTCTTCCTCCCTCTTCCAACCAATGTCTATTCCCCCTCTCATTTCCGCACCTAAACTTCGTCATCATCTTTCTTCTGATTGTTTCCCTTCTTTCTTGTCTGTTCGTATCGTATCTTTATCCCTTTCGCTCAGTTCTAAATTCATCCACATAACTCTTTCTCTCAGTCTCTCTATTTCCTTGCTCACGCCTCTGGTAATATTTTTCTATATCGTTCTCTCTTGCGTTCTTCTTTTTTTCTCTCTAGCACTAATTCAGTATCCTGCTTTCTCCTGATGTTCCTACCATCCTCTCTTCGAACTTGGCCATTCTTTTCCCCGCTTTCACTCTCAATCTATTCCTTTTGCATTCTTCTCTCACTATGTACCCAGGCGTTTCTCTGTCCACCCCTAGCACCCACCTCAGATAATTCTCTTGCACCCTCCTTATTTCCTCTTGTTCTTTCCATCCCCAAACTTTTTTTTCCTCTCTCCTATTGCCCCATACGCACCCCATCGTTTTATTTGCTTTTCTTGTTAAATCCCTGATATGTGCATTATCCGTTTCTCTTTCATTAAACATGTAGCCTAAATACTTAAATGCTTTAAATTTGCTTTATTTTCACTCACTTCCACCTCCATTCAGCTATTCTTTCCCCTACTATAAATTCTTCTCCTTCTTCTCATGCTTCTTCGTTTACTATTCCGTAGTCTATCGCCGCTTTTCCTCTACCGCCTATGTAGGTCTATTCTTCTTCTTCGTCATCTTCCCCCCGTTTTCCTCTATCCATTCCATCAGCTTCTTTCCCTCCACATTTCATACCTTATCTTTGGATTCACTTTTTCCATGCCCTCTCTCTTTTTTCCAATCCCTGACTTCTCTTTCTCCGATTCTCCAGTTGAAATAATCACCCAGAACCTCCCCCCCCCAACCATCCCAGAAGTACACATTCTTCTTTGTTGTCTGTTAATTATTCTTCTATCTATCCCTATTAGACTGGGCCAAAAAAATAAAACATTTTTTTTTCGTAACGGTACTATGAAAATATTGTTCATGATGACAAAATAAAATTTTTCTAATAGTTTGAGCCCTTAATAAAAATATTAAGAGGTGCATCATCGCAGTTATAGATTTTTTAACAGTTGTTGCGTTTTTTGCATAAATTTTGGACTTGGTCGATTTAAAAAAAATTTTTTTATCTCTTACCCTGATAGGAAATCAAATTCCCTACAAAAAAGCTCTGTTAGTAAATTTTTGTAAGACGAGCCCATTCTTTGTAATTGAGCCTTAAACATTGGTATATATTTTTAATTTTTCACTTTGCACTCGGAATTTTAAAAATGACCTTAAATATCAATATTTTTTTAAGACCGCTGATTATTTTTAAGGGAAATTTAATGCTCTACAAAAAAGGTCTCTTAACATTTTTCGATAAACTCATTCCTATGAAAATTATTTGATGTTAAAGTTAATTTCTAAAGTATTTAACCGTTTATTTCACGTCAAACTTAATTATTTCGACTTGTATCATAAATTTATGACTCAAATTTTTTTTTCAGCATGCCACAAAAGTTTTCTTCAAAAAAATCAAAATTTATTAGGGTATTACAGTAATAAAAAAAATTGTTTATCATCATAAATTAATTTATAATGTACTTAATTTATTCTAATAGTAAAAAAAGTTTAGTTCATTTCTCCCAACTAATTTATTTTCATAGATTTAAAAATAGATTCAAAAAATACATTGTATTGTAATAATTCACAACAAATTGAGTCAATTAAGCACTTCGAAGAAATTTAGCCAATTAAATTGCTCTTGTTGCAATTAGGGAACTTCTTCCGATATTCACTCACGACTAATAATAAATATTGAAGTTGTTCTTCATTTTACAAGTCGAAATAATTAAGTTTGACGTGAAATAAACGGTTAAATACTTTAGAAATTAACTTTAACATCAAATAATTTTGATAGGAATGAGTTTATCGAAACATGTTAAGAGACCTTTTTTGTAGAGCATTAAATTTACCTTAAAAATAATCAGCGGTCTTAAAAAAATATTGATATTTAAGGTCATTTTTAAAATTCCGAGTGCAAAGTGAAAAATTAAAAATATATACCAATGTTTAAGGCTCAATTACAAAGAATGGGCTCGTCTTACAAAAATTTACTAACAGAGCTTTTTTGTAGGGAATTTGATTTCCTATCAGGGTAAGAGATAAAAAAAATTTTTTAAATCGACCAAGTCCAAAATTTATGCAAAAAACCCAACAACTGTCAAAAAATCTATAACTGCGATGATGCACCTCTTAATATTTTTATTAAGGGCTCAAACTTTTAGAAAAATTTTATTTTGTCATCATGAACAATATTTTCATAGTACCGTTACGAAAAAAAAATGTTTTATTTTTTTGGCCCAGTCTAATCCCTATACTATAATATACTGCTACTATGTTCCACCATTTATTGCCTATATGCCTATATGTACATTAGAGTTCTGGTATTTACCATACCATACGGTTCTCCTTATATCCACATGTTCGAATAACAATCTTTCCGGATTTTCCGGGCAATAACACAACATTTTCTGCTTCTGCACGATTTTAAGGATTAATGTTTTTCTTGGCATTTTCTGTTCAGGGGGAGTTCCAGGATCTCACATGCCTATTGGGTTGTTGGTTTATTTTTGGTAATTTTTCTCTTCACTCCTTCAAATTCACCCCTTCCATCACTCTATTTTTCCCTTTGATTGACTTCTAGCCCAAAGATTCCTACCTGCATTACTATTCTTTGTTATATTGTAGATTTTCCGGCCTTAAAACCCTTTTCATATTATTTTGTTTGAAGTTCCTTTAGGGGTCTTTTTTTGGATGAGCATCGTTAGTACTGCCATTCTACTCATACATTGTTTCTGTATTAAGCGATTTTTAAGCTTATTTATGAATTTCTGCGTTTCTGGGTTTCTTTTCTTCTTTACACACTATGTACAATTCTTATATTACAATATTTATATTACTTTCCCATTAGACCAGTAGTTTCTTTTGTCAATTCACCTGTATCAATACTTTCAAAATGGCTTAATACAATTCTTAGACAACATTTAGATTTTAATAACAAATTTGCAATAAAAAACTCAATAGATCTTTGCTCCAAAATGCTTTGCTCCAGAGAAATGTTCTAAAATACTTACGAAAAACGGTTTTAAAGTTTCATTTAAAACAGATAACAACTTATCCAGATTTTTTATTAAAAATAAAGATCCATTAGATTACAAATCATCATCAGGTGTATACAAATTAAACTGCTCTTCTTGTGAGTCATTCTACATAGGTCAGACAGGTCGCAAAATATCAGACCGTATTAAAGAACATTTCAGGCACATCTATAACAACACAGATCTTGATCCTCCACCATCAACACCTTCTTCTTTCGCCAATCATATATTAATAACGAAACATAGTTTTTCACCATCAAATTCCAAATTGATTGATAAATGCAATAAAGGCCGGAAATTAGATTTTCTTGAGACTTTGGAAATAAGGAAAGCCTTGAAACTGGAAAACAGATCTTGTTTAAATGAACAGAATAACTTCAATAATCCCATTATTAATTCACTATTTTAATTTTTCACCACTCAAACAAACTTACCAGATTCTCTTTGATCCATTTTTAATTTTTACATTTTATAAAATGAAATCTTTTAAAAATCATGTAACCCTTTGAAAACGTCAAATGTAATTCAAAATTACGTCAACGTCATAATTTTTTATATTCTTTAAGGTTAAGAACCCCTCTTGTAATTCATCAATTGTATCATTAATCTCTTGTTAAATTAGGGCTGATGATGGCAGAAGTGTTCTGCCGAAACATGTTCCATTTGTAATTTTACGCTCATTAAAGTTTGTGGAGTTCGACTTAGATATATTTAAATTTTTAATTACTTACTTTGATCTTCAACTCCGATTAGGCTGCTCCCGATTTTTCTATCGATGACATCATCGAGTTATCTCGATACAGACAGAATCTTGACGTCAAAATTTCGGTGTGTACCAAATATTCCAGAAGATCTTGACTATCTTGACTATCCACACTATCTTAAGCACGTTGAAGAAGTGAGTCACTGATGACGTCATTGAGGGTCCACGTCGCTTACAATATGTTGTATTAGAATGTATTTTACAGAGTTATAATTCTTACATAACATTTTATGGGTTCACTTCATAAAAATAATGTATTTGTGGATACTTGCGGCCCCTCTTAGATGGATGTCTTAGACGGCAGTGACCAGTGATGAGGCCTGTGTTTGTCTCCGTCCATTTCTTTGAAGCATGAGACACTTTTTCGCTTATCTGGAGTATTATCCCAATAGAATTCTTTTTGTTCCTCTACCAATTTCTGGCGACTGTCTTTCAGTATTTCTTTGAAACATTTATCAAAATCAAATAGGTTGCAAATTTGTTAACCCATAAAAAATTCGATATCATTCGAAACGACTGTCAACGACGTCTGCCGTTTGGATTGTTTTGCATAGCACGAGGGGGGGGGGGGTGTTTTACCCACGGTCACGCATTCCGGTGCGCTCGCCGTAAGACTTGCGATGTGGCGGGAGAGGGCAGCCTATCTATCTACTACCTATTTGGCTTGGCACCGACTTCAAACAGATCATTAGATAGCACATGTAATAATACACGTATTCAATTATTTTTTACTTTTTGAAGTCGGTTCCTTTTTTTTTAAAAAACTAATTTTTATACAATTTTAAGTGATAAGTTATTGAGACGCTTCTCCAATAATAAGGTATAACATAACATAAATACATAAAAGGAAGGAAGAATTTGAGAATTTCCTTCGATTTCATTTGACTTTTTGACAATGGAACCACCTCAAAAGTATACCCTTTCAAATAAAAGAAGAAATCGGTCCACAATTGACGAAGAAATCGGTGAACATACATGAAGTCGGTTAATAAAAGGGAGCGAAAATTTGAGGATTTTTCTCGATTTCCATGAGATCCCCTCGGATCTGAAATGATGACAATGGGAACAATCTGTAAGTATACTCTTTCAAATAAAAGAAGAATAATTTTACAAATCGGTAAATGACGGAGTTCTGAGGTAACAAACATTAAAAAAAAAACATACAACCGAATTGACAACCTCCTCCTTTTTTGAAGTGGTTAAAAAATAAAAAGTATCTATTGATATTAACTTAATAAAAAAACAATTTTGGTATCATTATAATGAAAAAAATTAATGAAGAAAAAGTATGGTCTAAAGGCCATGATAAAAACACGTTAAACATATATGCACTATTTGCACGTAGGGCATAAAAATTTGCACTTATTATACTTAGTGAATATAAATATTGCATTTTATGCACATCTGCAACATCATTTGAGTTTGCAATACCATGAAGCACTTCCTTTTTTGGAGAAATTGTTTTTTTTTTAATGTTTTATTGACGTTGCTATTTGTTTTGTTATTAAAAAGATCTTTAATTAGTTCTGCTCTTTAATGCTTTACGGCTCGGTTTTCTATTTTCCTGCCTTTTGATTTTTTGAGGCCAACCATGGCCTTATTAAAACCACATGCAAACCTAAGATCTTTATTTGTATGTTTTAGTATGTTAAAAACTCTAATATTAAATCGAAATATGATGCAGATAGACATCTTACCAGATTTTTCAACGACAAGTGAAAGCTGCTCGCAAACATCGCGATATTGCTAACGTCATCTATAAGTTTATTAGAATGCGTTCAAAATGTGAGAGAAGTTTTTGTCATATTTTGTAATTTTTAATAATTTTCAATAGTATGGCTTTATTGTAGGCCTGGCCTTATTGTATGCACTTACCTTAGGTAACGTAAATTTTAACCAGTTATTGATCTCATCATACTAAACTTTTTTTTTTAATTCATGTCTATTTAAAATTATTTTCAGGCTCTCGGTTCCTCAGATCTTCAAATCTTCTGGTTTACATATAAATATGTTAGCTGCTCTCAGATTTTTATGTTTTTAATTCCTCCGGTTTTCAGTCTGTCAATTTCGATTTTAGGTTCATAGAGTTTCTTTAAATTGTCAAGTATAGGTTCTCCAATATCGCATACTTTTTAAGTTTTATTTCTAGTGCAAATACTAACGGAGTTACTGAATTTATTCCTTACTTAATTTCCACACTGTATATAAGTTTCAAGCCACTAGGTCAGGCTTGGGAGTGTTTAGAATTCCAAAAGTTGAGCTTTGCATTTTTTGCTTCAGGGGTTTTTAGACCGTCAGGTCGTAGGTTTTGCGGTTTTCGATTTTCAAGTTTTCCGAGAATATTAAATGAATAAAACCAAAATAAACTAAATAAATTACTTAAATATAAAGAAATTAAGCCTAAGAACCAAATATCTAAAAATTCGATTACCTGAGAAACTAAACATTTGAAAAGCAAAAAACCTAAGCAATGAAATAGAAAACTCTGAAAACGTGAAAATGTAAAAAAAAATTATCTGGAAACTCGGGAAATTAGCCTGAAGGGTAGTAAACATGAAAACTTGGGACCAACCTGAAAACCCGAATCTGAAAACCAGAAACCCAAAAAATTAAAACTTCAAAACATGAATCTGCGAACCCAAAAACCTGAAAACTGGAAATCCTCAAAAGTAAAAAATAGAGACACCTGGGGCCTGTAACACAAGCCGTACAAGTCCTACAATTGTTAGAATATATTTTACACTTGTAACTTGTTCATAACACAACTCATCTTGTAATTACCCGTACGGCAGCAGTAATTACGGAAGAATCTCTACATATGTAGATGTATTCTGTAACACAAAGTTATCACTTGTATGATTGTGTTACAGAATTTTCTACAAGGCCCCTGGGGCTTGTAACACAAACTGTACAATTGTAACAAGTCTAGAAGTTACAATTAATCTGTCTGTAACTACAAGTCCGACTTAATTCTGTATCACCATGCAAATTGCTACAATTGTAGAAGTTAAATAAATTTGTACACATGTAGCTACATAATAATTATGTAATGTAAATTATTCGATCTCTCTACAGTTTATTGAGCGTTTACCATGGCGATCCACATAGTGGTTCGTTAATTCTAGGAGCGTCTATATTATTATAAGGGTTCCATCCACTACACCACATACTTCAGGAAAACAGCCTCTCGCAGGAAATCCTTGTACAACATCCAACATATTATGAGACCATGGCCCAACACTGATGTGCACTGGGGCCTGTAACACAAGCCATACAAGTCTTACAATTCTTAGAATATAATTTACACTTGTAACTTTTCCATAACACAACTCATCTTGTAATTACCGAAGAATCTCTACATATGTAAACGTATTCTGTAACACAAAGTTATCACTTGTATAATTGTGTTACAGAATTTTCTACAAGTGTAGATAATGTTTTACATATCTTCAGCTGTAGGTAAATGCACAGTGTTACGGCAGTTTGTCTAGAGAATATCGATTTAATATAAGGAAAAATGCTTTTCTCACTTATAACGAATTGAACGATACCAATTTGAAAATCTCCTTCGGGATATTGGACAAACGCTGCAAATAGAATAGCTCGATGGTATGGATTGACACCACAGCAGAAGACATTAGTTGCCTTGCACTGGTTAGGGAATGGAGGTCAGTACCATGGCGACACGATATAAAAATGAGTGTGTGTAGATGTGTAGATGTTGTTAATGAGATAAAATTCGACGAAATACGAGATGTTACAGGCCCCTGGAGACTTTAAACTTTGTAAATACACACAAGCAAAATTTAGGAAAATGTAGTACCTATAAGTGACAGAATATTTGTGAAATGAGTCATTTCGTGGAAAGTCTAATCGTTGACCAGCAAACCATGTAATAAACTAGATATTACATTGTTGACTTGAAGTTGTTTGTCAATTCAAAAATAAAACATATTATCAAAGCCTTGCAATTGCTTTCCTAGGATGCCCTGTACATTTAGAAGGAAAAGTATTTCCATTCCGAAGATATCCCTTGATTATTCCCGATAGCATAGTAGGTACTTTGAACTCTTTTTTCGATATTTCTGCTTTTATCACACCATAGTTAAAAAGGTTATTATTATTGTGCTACCAAGAAAAAAAGAGCTACACCCTTCTCTATATTTCAAGAAAACACTAGTGTAAACTGAGGATAAAATCTAGATCCATATTTTGTTCCTACCTTTATGTCCATCCAAAAAGAACCATTGATAAATATCATCTTTAAAACAAAAATATTTGAACCAATTAATGCAGCTTAATTTAAAACTGTATATCACTACTTGAAATTTCACATTCGGAATGGAATCTGGAAAATTGAATCAATGTTCTATTCTCTGACGAGTCCAGACCAGTCCAATAGAAAAATACCGTTTATGAGCAGGAAGTCCATTAAGTTGACCAATGAAATATCTTTATTAATGTTAATCCAAAGGCAATACCTTATAATTTTGTTGTTACAAAGTAAAGAATATATTGAAAATTTATTAAAGGATTCTAGTTGGACAGTTTAATTTATGTATAGCTTACAAACTATGAGGCCCAAAGAAAAAATAAAAATTACTTTGATGCCCGGGAAGCTCAACCCTGTATGTTCAGTGTACATTTTGGTGGAGGCTCACTTATGGTTTCGGACAAAGTTTTTACCGCCTATATAACTACATATTGGATTTAATTTTAATGCACAATTATAATTACTTAGCTAAGTCTACAATTGCTTAGCGTTATGCGTTAATTTGTGTTTAGAATGTAGTTTATTATTGGAGGATTTTCACAACATCACAAATGTTATCCAAATGCAACCGACTGTAGACCCGTGAGCTATTAAAAATGCTTCACTTTGCTCTGAATAACTATTAAAATGTTCAAACAACGCAAAAGAGAAAATCAATTGACAGCCAGCAACAATAAACAATTTACTTTTGTCACTTTTGTTTGGTTGGGAAATATAACATTACAAAAACAATTGCAGCAACAAGAAAGCAAGCTTAGTCGCCCATTAATTACTCCTCAGTAATTAAATGAACAAACTGCAAGAACTGACTCACATAAATTTATAAATTATTTTACTCGTATTAGTTTTGCACCCAAGTGAGACCTACGAACACTTCAAATCATTGGTGATTTTTATAAATACTTACACTCAGCTTTCATCGAATTCTCCACACCGTTCACCCATCACTGATCTGCCATGTACATAATTTAGTAAAGACATTAGCATTTGTAATTTCAATACAAGTTTTTATCTTGTGTAAACACGTCAAAAATTGTATTTACTGTTAAACGAAAGTGTCTCAAAAAGTCTATTAATATCGGTTGCGAAAAAGTTCAATTGCTCGTGTCTTGCAATTTGGTGCAAATCTATAAATTTTCAATTTCTCTAACTGTTAAACGCTCTAATAAATATAGAATAACAAAACATTGTTATAAAAGCGTTTATTTGATAAAAAACAATAATTAAGAAAGTCACCTATAATATTATAATAAACTATGTATATACAGTCTTTAATCATTAAATAATTCTATCATCTAATTTAGCGGCTGAGTAAAGATTTAAGAATCGAGCATTTTTGTTACATTATAAAAATAAAGGATATTTACGCTATACTGTGACTAGTGACTTCCAAAAGTGTGTTAAAAGCCTTTCATACATTCGGACAGTCGATTCTGCAAAACTTGACTCAGCCGGTACGTACAATCATAAATAAACAACAAATTCCTACACTGTGAATCCGGGAACACTGTGTTCCACTCTGTTATCCGGTGGGGGGTACTTACAACAATAACTCGTTATCACCCCTAAAGAAGCCAATACCAACGATAAAACGGAAATACCGCACACGGCACCGGAAGTCATGTCCGCCAGAGGCGTGCCGGGTTTCGGCTGAAGGACGAGAAGCACCAGCAAACCCGCACACATCAAAAGACTGAACACGCTGAGGAGAATGTAACCTGGAAGAAAAACCGTTAAGATGGGCACGACATAAGAGATTGCGTTTATTAGCCAGAGTCTCCCATAATAAATAATGGGACTATTTTTTTCGACATCGACCGTGTAAATAATTGCTGGTTTGAAGTTACCGACATTGAAGTGTCTACTATTTATTCATATGATTAATATTTTGCTATTTATAGACTAAGTAGCTTGAAAATTTAATGTTCATAATAATTAATTGTTTTTGCTGTATTGGACCGTGTATTATATTATTAATAATAATATAGTAATTATAGTCATAAGTCCCGGAACCCAATTTTTGAGATGTGTATGGACGAGGCGATGTTAGGAGAATATCAAGAGGGATCAGGGGGTTCCCGTCGTATGTCGTTAATTATTTTTTGTATTCGTTTTGTGATTCACATAATGCATAATGAAATACAGTACGACATACATAAATATTACATCATATGTATTTAATTTTTAACCTCAAAATCCGATGTAAATTTGTACTTTTTCTCATTTTGCGTGAACGAATACAAAAAACGCTGTTCAATACACGTGCGCTGTCACTTTTCACTGGCGCGGGCTCATTGCAAAAATTCGCCCTCGCCCCTGAAAAGTGTCATGACAGTGCACTCGTATCAAAATATACTATTTTCTAATTTGCTGTTGTAACGAAGCTATTAACGCATCCATTTTCCATTGGTAACACACACTGCACCATGCACTAAACGAAATCTCAGTGTGATTTTGAGATTATGGTTCCATGTCAAGTCATGTCAAGTATACGTCAGGTACAAAAAAAAATCAAAATTTAACAAAATTTACTAAATTACCAAAATTGATTTTATTTGGAAAAAAATGAAATTAATATGCAAATTAGAAAAAATAACATGAAAAACTCGTTTTGTAAAAAGTCGTGCTGCAAACCTGAACTCGTGTCTTAATATAAGTTTACAAAACTAGTATTTCAATAATATACTATTATTTCATACTTAACCAAATTCGTACTTGGTCAAATTTTAAGTTTTAAAGATTAGGCAATTCGAAAAGACCAAGTTATCTGATTTAAATTTTTATAGCAACGATTGATAACAATTCTTTATTTGTTGATATTTGGACAAATGAGTTCTAAATAAGACGTTCCCGAAAAAAATTTGCAAAAATCGATGTTGCTAGTGCATAATAATGTAGACATTTCGCCTATTATGAACCTAAAAAACTCCTGATGAGCTGTATCTTTTGGCGCAAAAAAAAACATCTTGTACAATATTGTTTACATAAAGTTTTGTTTTAGGTCGTTGCAATGATCGGTATACCTAGATGGAGGTTGCCGTCGGGAAGTATTATAATTATTTATTATAATATTATAATACATCTCTTGACGATATGTAATATTTAGAATCTATATTTGTATGATCCTAATAATGTTGGCTTTGTTGTTAGTCCGGTAAAAATTTCAGTACCGTAATATTTTATTTACTGTATACGGTAAATCTAAGAATTTGATTAAGTATGAAATAAAATATTTTAGCGCTTGTGACAATGGGTACATATTTGCTTGTAATTTATTTTGTTAAATTCTGGTTGCTTATGGTCTTGAAGATCTATTAATACTGTGACTGGAATGTGTAAATAGATTTAAAAATTCCTTCACTGATCTTTCAGATAAACGCTGTCACAATAGTACAAATATGCTACAATATACTACAAATAGGCTTTGGGGAGTGGCTACGGTGTGCGATTGAAACACTGACCAGCAAGGAACCTCGTGAAGGTCGGAATCACGAGGATTTCCTTCTGGTCAATTTAATAAAAAAATATGATTTTTACTACACAAGTTCTATGTTTAATATACAGTATGGAAATTAAGTAAGGAATAAATTCAGTTAGTATTTGCACTAGAAATAGAACTTAAAAAGCATGTGATAGGGCTAATTATAGCGGATCCGGGGAACGTATGCTAATTTTTATAATTATTAGTTTTTTTAACAATTATGACGTCATCATTTTTTTTAATGGCAACCTATTTTTTTATTTTACATTTGAATAGAGTTTTATATTCTGTTTTCAACGTTGTCAAATACTTAGATAGGTTAGATAAGGAAAGAATGAATTAAAACGGCGCTAAAGTTCAAATTAGTAAAATTTCAAAATATTAACAGAACTGTCTAATGTTATCGGAATTTAAGGAAAAACCATACAGATACCAATACAATGTTGACGAGTTCTGAATTGGTACAAAATAATTGTGTCTGAACTGTTTTTCCCTATTAAATAATAAATGAACTTCTAAATAATAATATCTGGTTGCAACACACTAAGCCTTGTTATTTGGACGAACTGTTCCCAACAAGATGGAAGAAGAGGTCCAATAGAAGGGCAAGCTAGGTCCCCAGATCAAACCCCATTAGATATTTTTTTAGAGGGGCACTTAAAAAGCAAGGTGTATCAAAACCGAGCCCACAATTTGGATGATCTTGAAGGAAAAATTCGACATGAGTGCAGTTTAATAGCTCCCCAAACCATTCAAAATGTATTGGCTGCTTTTTATGATCGTCTTGGATTTTGTCAGATGATGCAGGGTCATCAGTTTGAACATTTGGTGCAATATCTTTAATTTATAACTCTCACATCAATAGTCTTTTTGTTAATTTATTAGCCCTACTTTGAAATTTAGGGTTGATTTCTAATTTTTTCTCATTGATTGCTTTTGGGCACTTTGTTTTGTTGGAATTTCTATTGCTTTTTTCCTTAAATACTGATAAAATTAGACAGCTCTGTTAATTTTTTGAAGTTTTACTAATTTGAAATTTAAGGCCGTTTTTATTTATTTTTTCCTTATGTAACCTATTGACTATTTGATAACGTTGAAATCAGAATAAAAAACTATATGCGAATGTAAAATCAAAAACATAGGTTGCCATTAAAAAAAATATTGATGACGTCATAACAGTAAAAAAAATGATGAAAAAAAAAATTGTATACGTTCGTCGGATGCCCTACCACACGCTTTTTAAGTTTTATTTCTAGCGCAAATACTAACGGAGTTACTGAATTTATTCCTTACTTAATTTCCACACTGTGTAATTATTATTGGATATAAGAATAAATGTCAATTTTACAAAAATTCATCACAAAATCCGCCGTTTTATCAAATGGCTAGCCACTTTATAAAACGCGGCCACATTTTAAAATCGTCGTTCATTTTGCATTATTTTACAATTCGGTTGGTGTTTTCAGCCATTTTATAAACGGGCCAATCAAGTAGGAGCCACATTCCCTAATAGGAATATTTTATAATCCGGCTATAGTGTGTTCAGCCATTTTATAAACTGGCCATTCAATGGAATGGTAAGCTTTAATTCATGCATATTTTGTTATATGTATAAAAACTATAGAAAATTATACATTTATTAACCATCATGTATGTTTGAAACTATTAATTTATTGCAGCACGGTCCGCTTTAGTGAGCTCTGCTGTTGCTTTTCAAATTATTCTTGAAACATAGACATCTTTTCCACACTTATTATTCTCTTAAATGCATTCTCTTAAAGATATTGGAGTTGTACCATAGGAACATCCAAATTAGATTTTTTCATCACTTTCCAGCTTCCTTTTATTTATTTTATTGAGTTGTTGTTTTAGTGGGCTTACTTTGTCGATTAAAATTTTCATAATTTCATTAATGCGTTCTACGGTCCAAGGATCCTTTTTTAGATTCTTTTTTCTACAATAAAGAGGAGAGAACTATTTAAGAATGTGGCTCTTACTTTATAAAATGGCTGAAAACACCAGCCGAATTGTAAAATAATGCAAAATGAACGACGATTTTAGAATGTGGCCGCGTTTTACAAAGTGGCTATCCAGTTAATAAAACGGCGGATTTTGTAATATGGCTACGACATATACACCAAGGTTGACACCGCGGGCAATAATAGTGCGAGGACAAGAAGAGGCCGTTTAATCTTAACTAAATGATAGATGGTCTTCAAATTACTGTAACATCACATTTCTCCATGACAATGTTGGATGGAGAAACATGTAGTATCGTTGCGGAAAAATAATCGCAGATATTTACCCCGGAATGAAGAACAAGAGCATAAAGGGAATGATGATGAGGAGGAGGGCGAAGAGCTATTAGACTGATGAGAGTGATAATGACACACGGTGACGATAATTTTTTGGTCTTTTTTTATATTTCGCATTTCACTTGTACCTACGATAGTGACCCTGATAGATATTAAATTAAGCTGAAGAGTCCATGAAAACATAATCACTGCGCAGAATCTTCACAATTAGAAACAGTTTACGACGAAAAGAATATCTGAGTTAAATTCTGGTCTACTAATTCTTGTGCACCCTGTATACTTTTGTAAACAAAGTATTTTCCTTCATTTGCTTCACCCAGTTGCACCATATCGTCGCATTAAAGTGTTAACCTGCTAAGTCCATTTTTAGGTAATGTTCATATAGATTTTAATAAATCCTTTTGATTCGTTAAACAGTTCAGTCTCATTTTCTTTGAGAAAACCGAATATTGACATGATGTGAATATGTACCCGTGAATGTAAGTCCCGACCGTCTGGTTTTTACCGCGTAAAGAAAGGTCTCTCCTATAAAATTGGTTAAAATGGACAGGTTTAAGGTTTAAGACGACGATATGTTGAACAGTGTAATATGTATAACATTTTCGTAGCCTAGACGAAAAATAAACAGTAGACACACTGTGAAATAAAGAACTTCCACAAAGCAAAGCAACTGCACGATTCAATACGAAATTAATTTGGAAAATAAACTGTAATCTGTACTGAACTAATATTGATTTGTTTATGTTAATACATTTTTGCATGTAGAATAGATTCCAAGTTCAAATCAACTTTTTATAATTTTTAAAATATTGTTTAACTTTATACGAACTCATAATTTTAGTAGTAATTTTATAAATAAATAAATACTGAATAAATTGCCTACCAACCTTTAAACATACATAATACTCAGTGACATTAAAAGTTTTTTGGCAGTGCGTTACACCAAGAATGAAACGATAAGATTAGCAAGAAATTTTAATAACATATAATTAAAAAAAAAAACAATAATGTGTTTGGCGACCCCGTACCATAGGCAATATAACCCCCCCCCCCCCAAACCATTATTAACAGTCCTCTCAACAGTAAATCCAATATCACGTTGCTCTCCACGGCAGCGTCTTACCCTCCGATGGCCATCATGCTTGTCGCTGAATACGACATTATGCCATTTTGCTTCCCAACGCCGCCGTTCTCTGCACCAGCCCGAACGTCGACGACGGTGCTCCGCAGTCAAAGGAAGCACTAATCGTGGATGGTATGAAAAAAGCCTAAAAGCTCAAATGTGACGATATAATGTTCGCACACTAATAAGTCGACCTTCTTCTCCAAACCATTGGTCATAGAGTTGGCGCGTAGTAGTAAAACGGTCTCACAGAGTTACGCCTCGGTTGACCTGTCGGTCTGTTTCATGTTGTCCTACCGTCTTCTGTCCACACCCGTCACACACGCATTACCGTCATTGAAGTGCAATTAACACGGCGGGAAATTTCGCGATAGGACAAACCAACTTCTCGAAAGGCCTTTAAACTCGAGGCATTTTGTTATGCTTAACACAAGTAGGCGGAGACACAACAACTGAAAATACCTGTACTTATCAGCTATGATAAACCGTTTTCTTCACACAAAAATAAGAGATTAATGTTGTGTGTGTTTTTTTTTTGTTTTTCAAAAACTGTCAAAGATAAAACGCAATGGTGATCATAACAAGCTGTAAATATAATCATTCTGTTGTCAAATCATTCCAGGAAATTATTTCTTCTGGGTAACACTTTTAATGTCACTGAGTATATTTATCAACAACAAAAAAAACACTTTTGTCTAATTTCGTTGTGCAAAGTCCAAATTTGACAACTTTTTAGAATAACGAAAGGTCATTTTTTCAACGCTATACAATGCTAATAAGTTGGTGTAGTAATTTGTTTTACGAGTAAAGAATTTTTCACTTTACGAATCGCGAAAATTTCGGAAAACGCGATGAGGAAAGAAAAGACGCTTTTCTTTACAAGTAGAATATGTTATTTTTTCGTGTATTTGATAGAAATGTAGTACATTCTTCAATTCAAAATCGTGAAGAAAAGTGTTGCTAACTGAATTCGTAAAGAAAAGTGTTGCTAGCGATCAAAGTCCCACAATTAATTTTTCTTCATTTTTACATTTCAGTCCTTTTGGTTAAATAGACGAAAAAATAGCATGTTCAAGACGTTAAGAAAAGCGATTTTTCCTTGTTCGTCTAAATTTAATCCACTCGCGAGCTACGCTCGTTCGTGAATTGAAACTTTTACACTCACTGGAAAACAACTACTTTTCTTAACTTATAGAACAATCTACTATTTCCGCATACGCTACAATTTTTTTCTAAAATCTGTAACGGCTTGTCTGGTCTTTCTAGATTCAACGTCCCTGATGTGACCCTGTCTAGTTCATTCCATTTGTCAAAAGCCCGACTTGTTACAATTTTTTTTTCTTTGAGATGTTTTGAAAGCTTCTTTTCTTAGTTTCAGTAGATGGACTCTGAGTTTTGGATTTCGAATTAAAGTTAAAAATAAATCTTTATTAACATGAAACAAGTTATTTATAAGTCGAAATATCAGAATTAAATCTATGGGATCCAAAGGAGTGTTCATTCAAGGTTTAGTTTTTTTAGTCTATATGGAATATAGTAGCAAAGTTTTTTGGCCATCTTATGATTGCATGTTGAACTCTTTCAGAAATATGATAATTTTTTTAAATGTTTTAAATGTTTGAACACAAAAATCTTCTTTTTTTCACAAAATATAAAAATACAATATGTATTGTTAGTTTTGGATCCGCGAATAGAGTGGTATATATAAGTAAATACAGAGTGATCAAGAAGGACTGTTTGAGTTAGCATTACTTTTAAGATACTTTTTTTGTTCGTCTATTTGTAACACTGCAGCCGGATACACATATTTGACGTAACGTCAACTGAGAAAGAATTTTAGGTTAGGCGAATAGAAATTCTATTAATTCAAGGAAATTAAACGATGCATAAATTAAACTTGAAATACAGACCGATAATCACACTAAAGGTAATGCCAAAATGCCCCCACAAACTGCGGCCCATTCAGTCTAATTTTACAATTAAAATTTAAATATATCTAAGTCGAACTCCACAAACTTTAATAACTGTAAAATTACTAATGGAACATGTTTCGGCAGAACACTTCTGCCATCATCAGCCCTTAAAGAATATAAAAAATTATATAATTATATAAGTTTGTGGAGTTCGACTTAGATATATTTAAATTTTAATTTAAATTTACTCCACCTGGATTTAAGAACATTCTTCTGGTTTAATTTTACAAAGTTTTAATTTCAAATTTCAAATATCAGTAACTTGTGAATGACGGCTTTCAGTGTCAAGACGCCAACAACCGGCATCAACCGGAAGTTGTTACAATTCTACCATTTAAAAATGAAATTCAGTATTACCAACTCAAACAGTCCTTCTTGATCACGCTGTATATAAATATATCACCATAGATATTTAATTTGACTTCTGTCAAACCTAACAAAATTTGATGTTAATTCGTGTTTTCTTTTCTATTTTGCATGAACGAATACAAAAAACGCTATTCAAGACTCGTGCGCTGTCACTTTTCAGGGACTCGGGTTCATGAAAAATGCGTTGACAGCGCACTTGAATCGAAATATACTATTTCGTAACTAGTTTCGAAAGTGGGATATACCATGCGAGTATCAGGTTTGACGAAGAGGCGAAGCCGGGTGACGAAAATCACACGAGCAATGATATTTCCACTTTCGAACGAGTTCTGAACACTATTTTTCACACGACTGCGAACATTATGCAGATACGTACATAGTTATAAGTTACATCATTAACATGAACTAAAAGTAATAATAAGATCACTCTAACCCACACCCCCAACGCACGTGAGCAGATCTTTATCAGGATTTTTGCAAAATTTTGTAATTTCTACTGAAAACGTAAATTAGAGGTCAGCTTTCATTTGATTGGCAATTTACATTTTACATACGGGGTGAAATTGAACTATATGTAAAAAAATTTACTGGTGCATGATAAGGTCCAGTACAATATAACTGAAAATTTTCAATAGGGCATAAACTTTTAACCCAGTCTAGTTTCGGCGTTCATGAAGTTGACATGCCAAAAAAGGCATACGCTCGAGTCACAGCAATAAGGTTTAAATTGCGACTTGACATTGAAGTTGATTTACCTGCCACAATAAGATTATCTCAAAATGACGTCCCTTATTTTGTTGTTGTTTTGCACAGCATCACGTAAAACTCGCTTCTTCCGTCAACAACTCAATGTTTAAAAAGTTTCGCCCCTCTCGACGGGGTAACGACCTGCTCCTTTTGTATACAATTTTCGGGAAAAGACGCGTGATACGTGTTCGGTTTTGACGCTCTTTCAGAACTAAAGTAAAGGATGACAGTTTTTGTCTATTATTTATGAACTAAAGAGATGTCGCAAAAATTCCTTGTCTACATTGCTTACATTGCAGTGGCGTGCTCCATTTTTATAGCTAAACTTTAAAGAATTTTATCTCGATACAGGAGCGGGGTGGAAAACCCAAACCAAGGGGGTTGCACTCTACTCATCCCAAGGTATTACCACATTTTTTTTACATACATTTCGATTTCACCCTGTATTTCAAATTTACATTTACTTTATAAAAGTTCTTACCTCTGTTGTCAGGTGACTGAAATCGGAACTGTTGTGATATATAACCGGAAGGGCTGTGATATAGAAACGGAAGCCTTGCGATATATTTCATTTTAACTTTTAACTGTTATAATGTGAACTTTCGACAAGTAGGCTGCTTCTTAGATATGGTTACTTTTATATGCAGATTTTTTTTTTAATACGCGAATAACGAAACCGTGAATAAGGAGCTTCGACTATTTAATTTAGCAGGCGCATGGACGACAATCAGCGAACGTCTTCATGGCAATGAAACAAAATGTAGTAGTGTAAATAAATTAATGTTTGCTTGGTGGCTATAGAAAGTTTAATTACTAGGAAAATAGTTATTTGTTTCACAAGTTTGGAAAATAACGTTTTGGAAATGTGAGGAAAATGTTGGAATCCGAGACAGGTGGGTCAGAATTACAACTTCGGCGTAAAACAAAAAATTTTGTGGGGCGACAATCATTTCATCAAATTGACATTTATTCTAAATTACGTGACCGACGTTACTATACAGGGTGTTACCTAAACATTGTGCCAACGCTTAATAGAAAAATCTCTGGAGCTAAAGAAACAACTAATCACAAAGACGGTTTTTGTTTCGTCAAAGAACTAGAGGTCCGTGAAGAACTAGAGGTCCCAATCCTGGGACAGGACAATAATTTCTTTAAGTTGTATCAAGTCAGTTTTCGTCGTCAATAAATTGTTGTTATTGTCAAATTTGTTATTGTTTTGACATTGACGCCACTGAACAACACTCTGTTCAATGAGAAAGTGTACACTTACTTACATTTTACTTGTGTAAACTGGACTTATTTGATTAACAAGTTCGAAATGTTAAGTTACAAAAAATCCTACAAAAGACTCTGTCTATGAGTCTATAAAACCAAGGGTCTATAATAAGATCCAAGATAAAATTACTACTCAATAATTAACTTAAAAAAAGATACCAACAACAATTTATTTATACACCAGAAGAATGTCGCTGAATCCAAGTGGAGTAAATTTAAATTAAAATTCAAATATATTCAAGTCGAACTCCACAAACTTTAATAAATTATTTATTATTAATTATTATAATTTGAAATATTCTTTAAGGGCTGATGATGGCAGTAGTGTTCTGCCGAAACATGTTCCCATTGTAATTTATTAAAGTTTGTGGAGTTCGACTTGAATATATTTGAATTTTAACAACTTATTTGTTGTTCCGTTTAATGTAATTAAGAAATTATTGTTTATGTATTATCTAATTATTATTAATTGTTTTATAATTTTGAAGTCGGTGCCAAGTAAAACATTTCTAATAATAATAATTCAACTAAAAAGAAAATTCATGAGTTAATCTCTGATGTTACAAATTAAATTTTGTCTTCCAATTTGTGTTAATTTATCAGTTGCATAGCTAGCACAGTATAAAAATATAATTATTATACATCAATAAACAATTTGACAAATCATTGTCCCGCGCTAAAAGGAAGCCATTCAATCGTCGTTACGAAACAGTGGGATATTCGAACGTCATACCATTGTTTAAATACATAATATTATGTATTATTAATATATATTATATATTTAAACAATGATCATACATTTATTTGTTTGTCGAAGTAGAAGAATCTGACCAATAAACGCTTCACTGTTGTAACATACCTGATATATAATTCCTGTTGGGCAGCCAATAACAATATCTTGTTCTGAACCCCAGAAGGCCCAAAATAAGACACGTGAACCCTGCAACTATGCCAAAGTCGAGGAAATACAACCTCCCCATAATGTTCACCATGTAGAAACAAAGTCCGGACGTCACACCCCCACATAACATCATCATTACAGCTGCTACTGCAAGGGTGATCTGGGTAGGCTTCTTCGGTCCCGAATTCATCCACGATTCAGGTTTTTGCGAAAAAGTTGTCTCACTATAAACACTTTGTGTGGGGCTCGAACACATCGGAGCTACGATAGCAGTGTGTCTTTTGTCTTGTTGTACTACATGCCTCGTTCCCAGAGTGTAGTTTAATTTTTGGCGGAATTTCGGTTCGGATTTTCGAGGAGATAAAAAAGGGTCTCGTTGCGGGGATGTCGGTTGTCTTCTTTGCAATTGTGGTGACATAATTGGGGCCCTGGTTTGTGGTCGCGGTGACTTTTTTGGGGTTGATAACAGTTCGTGTAGTTTTTGGGTTGCTATCGGGTTACCGGTGGGTCTTTTTGGGCTCTGAGGTTCACACTGTACGTACTCGTATCTACCTCTGATAGGTTTTGGTGGAGACGCCCCTTCTTCGATGTACTCATACCGATGTTGGGGTCTGCCTTGAATTAGGTCTTCGTTAGCTGTAGTTTCAATAACTGCATATCTATGTCCTGTTCTTTGTGGAGAGTTTCGGCAAATGATATACCGATTGTTCTGTTCGTGCATGGGTATGTACTCATACCGCGAATTACTCTTTTGAACCGGCTCGTACCTATCTTCGGGACCAGGTGATGAAACTACTAACACTTTCTTCTCCTTAATAACACCTGCGTCGTCGACCAACATTTCCTCGTAAAATTCTTGTTCGTCGTAGTTGCGCTCCTCATGGTACTGGGATTGAGCGCCAACAGGTGATCGCCGCACATTTTGCACTATTTGAGAAACTGACTTGCCGTTGTAGAACTCACTTTGCTGACTAAACGCGGGGTTTGAATAGTAATTTTTTTGAAGCGAGCGGTTTGCCATTTTTACTTATATTTCAGATATCAAAAGTCAAGTTTTGTAACCGTCATTTGTAGTCGTTTAGGGCACGGCCCGGTGTTGACTGGTCGCCTGGTGGTTGTTAAAGAGCGGCAGCGTAACGGCAGCATGGGGGACGTGCTTATCAAACAGCTGCATATGTCTCGCGTCATGTGGGGTGAATTCCATAGGCGTGCCTAGGTTAAATTGTTCCCTCTGCACGTGCAGTACAATTAAGCTTGCTTCTATACTTTTATTGTTCACAATAGTTAGTAACTGAAATTTTAAACTCTTAAAAGATAATTGCAAAAAATTTGGGTACTTACGGAGTCCAGTAAAGGTATTTTAATTTCCTCCAAATTTATTACGACTTAATAGGTACGTCAATTGAAGAAATCAGTTGGCAAATTACACCCTTTCTTCATAAAAACTCAATTCAATGATTATATTCATATTTGTCGGTGTAGAATTACATAATATACAGAATCACGTTTTATTGAGCCAATTGATAAATCTACCAATAAGAGTGAAAAATAAAGATTAAAATAATGCACGAGATTTGTTAAGAAAATCTTTCCAATGTTGTCAATTTAGACTTTAACTTCGAGTATCCACAAAGCAACGGAAATAAGGGACCACAACAATTCGTAGTTACTAAGATATTATTTGTTAAAGTTCTATTTGAATACAAAATACAAACTCCACAAAACGTTGTCCAATTTGGCTTATTAAATTATAGGAGTAAAATTTTAGCAACAAATTCCAAAATGCTTTTTCTTCCATTCTGTGTAAATTTCATTGCACCGGGGTCACAAATTTAGTTCCTTTTGATTATGTAATATACTTATTTAATAAGTTCTAATATTCATTGGTAGAGCATCATTATAGATTATAAGTATTAACAGCAAAAACCCAGTAATGTCGAAAAAGTATCGTAAAAGTTCTCTTATTGATTCACTCTTGAATTAAAATGTGGAAAAAATTAAGTGGCCGTAATAAATCATGTTAGTTACTCAATTAGATCGAATTCACTTAACAGTTGTGCAGTTTTTTTCATTCTTGAAAATGATGTCACTGCATATTACGTCTAGATAATCGCTTCCACGTTGTCGATTTATTTTCATTCCAGAAAAGCAGCGAGACCTAAATTTTAACCAAATAAAAACTCAAATTCAGTTCTTCGACTTGAAAAAGTCTTCGTTACGCCACTGACGGCACGCTTCAGATCACAAACTCATTACTGGAAAGTTGCGACGTGTTCATTGTTGCTATTTTCAAAGCCCATCTGGCTGTGTACACTTGTGAGATTAAATTATATAAATATGATAACATTAAAGAGACACATCTTCAGATTCTGATAACTAGTTAACAAATATTGATATGTTTATCCTTAAACGCCGGTGCTATATTTATGTTGGGGTACATTTTCATAAAAATATATCGTTTCCGTTTTTGCAAAGAAGAAGGATGTTCTCTCTCAGAAATTCAAATGTTAAAGAAATAACTGGTTGAGCCTTTTCTATTTAATGACATTCTGCTCTGCGCTCAACGTACCGTTCAACGGATGTCGTGCATAATCTGAAGGGTCATTATGCACTATATTTCTTATACTTGTTGGAAATTAGGGTAATAATTCGTTGAATAAATAACTTTGGTGGACAGTGAAGTTTTCCAGGAGATGCTTTGTGTTGAAATAATTAAATATTATAATCCCATATCGATAACGCCGAACTTAATACGATCCACCAATAAGTTAAATTATTTTTTTTCCTATAAAATCAACGGATCCAGTATAAAACCTAGCGGTAATATTTTGCTAATTACACCAGTTTACTTTCTTTTTGGATCGTACGAAGCTCTTGAAAAAATGTAGCAAGAGTTTTTGGATTTTTGAAGATGTGAAGTAGGCTCAATCTATCTATCTATCTATCAAAATGCGATACCGATATAATCAAACCAATGTTATAGCAATGTGTGATACGGTTACCAAGTTAAAATGTTACATTTGATTTTATAAAGGAACCCCTAATAACCGATTTTAAAAACGTTTACATCAAATCTGTAATATTTGGAATCAGTAGAAAATCATAAACTTGTAAACTAGTATTATTAGTTTGATTAAAATGTATAATAAAAGATTTTGTCTGCATTCAAAATGGATACTTTTCAGTTTTTCACAATTGCCCAATTTGAGATGAATTTAGAGAAAACTACAGTTTTACAGCTATGTATTTGTTACCAAAAAGAAAGTTACAACTAAAAAGATATCAATAACGGATATTTTTCTCAATAATAATAATAATTAATTACGTGCGTAGAAATGGGGGTGGAGTGCAATTATACCACTAATAATACTTACTTCCAATTCCATGTATGAATTACACCCTCCATACTTATAGGTAACTATCTATTGTAGTGAACATAAAAATGATTGATTTACATAAGGGATCACTCTTTTATGGGTGAGCAGTAATATTCTTTATTGAGCCCTAAGGGATGCGTAAAGTAATATTAGATCCACATAAATATAAAGCTTAGGGTAAAACAAACATAAATAAATAATATGTAGTAAAGAAGAAATGGTAGTTTTGATGAAGCAATTTTGTGCACATATATCTTTGAAACAATAACTATTGGAAAAACTAAAACAAATAAAAAAGTAATTGTGCGTGTTAGCTCCGACGAGCGACTGGAGTTTACTCTTAATGTGCGATTGTCTTTAAATATAACAATAGGCAAAGGGGGTAAATAAAGGCATCTCTTATAATACTTAAAGCATGCCTATATTTATAAGTGAAACTTCTTAATAGAGATGTGAGTACGAAAAAGTTCCAAGGGGGCCCAACTATCCCAAGGGGCCCCCACTGTCCCAAGGGGGGCTCCTTGTTGTAGTTACCATAAGCCACGTCTTGTAACATTTGTATCAGAGAATAATGGCCTGTCTCAAGTGTCCCAAGGGGCAAACATTAATACATGACAAAGTTTAGAGGGTTAATGAAAACAACACTGTTTGTTACCGAGGTAACAAGTTAACACTGTTAACACAATAATATGTTAAATCTAAAAAAAAGTGTAATCGCCATAATACACAAATATTATGGGTCTTTGTTATGATTTGATTTTGAGCATTTGTTGTTTCCTTTGAACTTCATAACTCACAATAAAGAAAAATTAATTAATTAATTTGTAGATGATATAAAAAATAGAAATTAAAAATTAAAGATGTGCTTGTAGAAATCGTAAAAAGACAAAGATGTATGAAGTACAGAGAGATCGAAAACAAAATTAGTCCAAGCTGGCCATGCACGAAACGCCGGTTTAACACGGTTAACTTGACATTTTATAAATTACGTTAAACCAGTGATCATCCAGCAAAGAAAAGCGGAGCCCTTGTGTTTTTTTTTTTTGGCAAAACAAAGCAGTGGCGGGAAATTTAAAGCTACCCATGACAAAGGCAAACCCCGCGGTTCTTTGATAACATAAATAATGGTTTTAAACGTTTATTGGATTAACAATTTTGTTGATGTGACTCTTGAGTTTGTGTACTATGGCGGACATAAAATTTTCAACGATCAAATTTTGGGATATCAAAAAATGTAAGTGTAAGCTGTTCTTTACTGTTATAATTGACAATTTGAAATAATCGTCTATTAAGTTTATAATAATAATAATTTATTCATACAATGCCAGCCGTATATGAATTTAATAAAGCTAAAATGAAAGACAAATATAAAAAATGGAGAGAAGAGAAAAGCTTCCTAGAAAAGAAGATAGGACAAACAGAGTCGCAGATGGAGGAAAAGAAAGAGGTGAAAGAAGAAATAACATAGTAATAACAGGGCTAAGACTAAAAGAGATGGGACAAAACATGAGAAAAGAAATCGAGAAATGGGTTGAAAAGAAGTTGGAAACAGAAGTGAAGATAACAGAGGCGTATGCTAGAAAGGGAAAAAAGATGATAATAGCAAACTGAGAGTTGGGAACAGAAACTGAACGTCATGAGAAATTAATAAAAACTAAGAAATATGACAGGACCGAAAATCTTTGTAAACAACGACCTAACAAGGCAAGAAAGAGAGATACAGAAAAAGATAAGAGAGATACCCAGGCAGCACAACAATATTCAGCCAATATTGGGCCATTCTTGAGGATATATTGGCCCAAACTTGTTTTTCTACATTGGGCCATTATATAATGTGGACATTTCGCAATATTGGCCCTACAAAGTTCTTCAATCATGGCCCAATGACGTATACCAATCATGGCCCAATGAACGTATACCAATCATGGCCCAATGACGTATACCAATCATGGCCCAACAACGTATATGAATCATGGTCCAATGACGTTTGCCAACCATGGGCCGACAACGTATACCAACCATGGTCCAACAACGTTTACCAATCATGGTCCATTAACATGTAAAAGTCTTGGTCCAACAATGTATGCTACTGTTGATTCAATAACAGGTATCAATATTGGTACAGCAATAAATCGAATCCGATGTTAAACTGAATGAAAATGTAATGCAGGTATATTCAGGCCATCAATGTAATACACCCTCTATACATATATTACTTTTATTATTATTTGTAATTCAAATTTACTACCAATTTAAAATATTTTGCAATAGACTAAAGTACCCGAAAATTGTTAGAAATAGCAAAAACACTAAAAGGCATCATAAGGGTAATATTATCTAAAACCAATCTTCACAACGATAAATTTCAGATGAAACCTTTAAACTTAAAATGAAAGAACAAATAAAAATAAAATACATAGTAATTTATTGTAAACTTATTATAATTAATAAAAATTTTATAAATTATAATTAATATATAATAGGTGTGTTGTATGCACTCTGATATTGCTTGATTATATGTATTAGTGATTTATTTTCTGCTAAAAATATTAAGTTAAGTTACTGTTTAAAAATGAATAAATACAAACCTGGAACTCTCTTTTGTCTTCCACCCCCTATACCCAGCGATAGCTAAGATAATTCCAATGTACTGAGTGATTTCCAAGTCAGTCACCTTGAAGTTAGTCCTAACTGCTTCTAGAAAAAAAAAGTACAAATTAATATAATTATGTATTTATTAATTATATACATACCTAGAACAGCTTTATATAAATTTAGTGCCGAAAATTTCCCTTCTTGCTTTTTCGTGCAGAGAATTGCAGAGAATCGATGATTTAGCTCTTGATTCAAAAGTTGTTTCATAATTAAGAGAACATTTTTCTTGGCGGTAGGCCCTCCTCCATGAGAAAGTACGTCCACCTAAAGATTAAAAAGAAAACAAAATAAAACTGTACTTACGTCCAAAAATTAAATTATGTACTTACTAGATCGTTAAAGTCCTCATTACCATCTTTAATTTTATCCTCCAGGCCATTTAATTCTATCTGGCTTTTCGTTTTCACTTAGAAAATTTAATTTGACATTCATATCACTAATATCCTTCTTTATTTCAGATATATCATATTTTATTAGTGTCAACGCTTTTGTTATCTTTTTTAATTCTTAAACTTTTGCGGAATCTAAAAAAATTGAAACTACTCGAATTAAATAACACAAATTAGCTATTAATTAAGCGTATTAATTTATTAGTTGTAGAAGGAGAACTAACTGTCCTGGTCGAGCGGTTTGCAAACAAACGAGTACCTAGAAAACACAGATTTTGCATGCCTTACTTGTATCAGAAACCAAAAATACTTACTATTTATTTTTGGAGAATCCATGAGTAGAGATCGTCATGATAAAAACTGCTGCACTGCAAGACTCACTCCTTTGAGAGTATCGATCGACACTACTATTTGTATCCAGATGAGGACCTAGGGAATGTATTTTTAAGGCATTATTTCTATGAGAAAACAAGTCTGTACTAACCACTTAATTTTCGAGTCTTGGCTTTACTACAAGACTCGCGGTCTTCTGATGATGAACGCTGTTACAAAACTTGTCTTTTCTTGAGAATTGATCTCCTTCTTCAGCATCACGATGATGATGTAAAAAAAATCCAGTCGTCCACTTAATAATTTAATCAACACACATTTAACAACTGCGTAACAAAATGAGATTTGGAACTCTGTTCCGGCTTTCGGGGTGAATATTATTGTTGCACTACTCACAGGCACAGATGACCGCTTACTGCATAAAAACATGTTTTTAAACTAAAAATAGAACCCGCAGGTACCCACCCTACCCGACCTTTTAGAAAACGCATCGGGGAACGGATCATTAAAACTGTTATATTAAGTCAAATTTATAGACCAACGAGTAATTTTTTTCAAATAGTAACAAAGTAGGTACATATCACCTTTTTTTTATATAAAAAGCTTATACATCATAGAATCACTGTAGAATTTTAAGGTTAATAGAATAAAGTAAGTAATAAATTATATCGATTTTTTATAGATCTGTAACTGTAACAAATTCGCTTTCAAGCAGCATTTTCTCAAAAAGTAAGGGGAATTCATACATAGATAAAGATATTAAAAAAATTATCCAAAAATAAGATTCGAACTGCACTGCATCTGCTGCAGATTTGTAAACAAATCAGGTAGCTAGGCATTACTTGGGTTCGTTCCTTACGCTCGACCGTAACGGTTCATTGATAAATTAAAGGAATCACGTTGATTATTTTATAAAAGAAAAACGACATAGGTAAAAGTGGCGATTTGCTTTGAGCGACTGGAGAGATTCTCAGCGGTTTATTTAGATATACACATGGGTGTGTAATAGTCATTTTTATTTTATATAAAAAGAAACATCCCTCTGAAGAAACTGCACAATGTTATGAAATTTAACAATCCAAAAAATGGGCGATTTTCTCAATAGTAGTAAATCCCAAAAAATATTTTATCATAGAGGAAAAAACTTTCAAATGGTTGAAAAATTAACTTTATTTATCAATATGATAAAAATAATATTTTCATGAATTTCTTCAAATGATAAAGCATCGAGTACAGCAATGAAAATTACGAAAGACTAAAAACTCAAAATTTTAATAAATTGAGCACCCACAGCTACAGAAAAATGTTGGCATACAATATTGGATGAATCTCGTAAAAACAATATACTAAAAGCGACGAAAAAACATATTGGACCCTTATTGTGTTACAATATTGTAAAAAAAGATATAGGGCCAATATAGACAAATTTCTTTAGTGGCTAAATGAAGTATTTTTATATTGGTACAATGTTGGTTTACGATGTTGTGAAAAACAATATTGTACCAATATTGGTGGTACGTCGAAATAACAATGGAAATGAATCGATAACGGGCCAATATAAAAACAAGCTCTGGCCAATGTAATGTGCTACTTGGGTAGCGAAGAGGGATAGGGAAGAAGGAAAGACGGTAAGGGTAAGCTACAGGAAATTGCAGGTAGAGGGAAATTGGAGGAAATGGAACGATGAAACCGAGCGACTGGAAATTTTTTAAAGGAGAAAGGAAAAAACCGGGAAAGAAAAAGCAGACAGAAGGCAAAAAGAAAAAAAGTACATGATTCAATGGGAAAGCAACAGAAGAAAATAAAAGGAAGAATAACATTGGTATATTGGAATGTAGCGGGGATAAGAAACAAAGGAAAAGACTTCTGGAAATACATCATAAGTGAATTTGACGTAATTGGAATGGTAGAAACGTGGGTAGATGAAAAGGAGTGGAAGAAGATAGAAGAGAGAATGCCGAGAGACTATGTATGGAGATGTCAAGTAGCAGAAGGGAAAAACAAGAAAGGACGAGCAAAAGGAGGCATCATTACAGGAGTAAGGAAAGAAATTGAGGACGAAATAGAAACAAAACAAAAACTACAGAGAACTGGATTAACAGAAATAAATCTAAAAATCGGTACAAAAAAGTTAAAATAATCACAGTATACAGTAAAGAGATGAGTAAAACAAAACAAATGTTAAAAAACAGACCATAAATGAGACATAAAAAAGAATTGTAATAATTGCGAGAATTGGGACAAGATTAGGAAGACGGAATAATGAAACAGAAGATGCGAGAACAACATCGAAGGACAAGACAGAAAATAAAGAAGGAAGAAAAATGATCGAATTTATAGAAGAGAGAGGATACGAGATACTGAACGGGAACTGGGAAGAGGATACAGGGGAATTTACATACGTGGGGCCGAGAGGAGAATCAGTAATTGATTACGCAATAGTCAATCAACATGCATGGGATGAAGTAAGAAGATTCGAAGTGGGAAACAGATCACCAACAGTTAGAAATAGAAATCGCCGGAAAAGAAATAAAAAGAAAAAAAAACGAGAAAGAAACAATTATAAAAACAATCTGGGAAAAAGAAAGCATACAAAAGTACAGAAGTGCACTACAACATATTGAAAGAGAAAAACAAAAACAAAAAGACACCGAAACAAGAATGAAAGAACTCGAAAGGAGAATGAGAGAAGCGATGGCAACAAACAAAATAGGAGTAGAAGTGGGAGAAAGAATGGGAAGAAATAGATGGTGGGATAAAGAATGCAAAGAAATCAAAAGACTAGCCAGAAAGCAAATGAGAAAATGTAGAAATGGGAAGGGATCGAGAGAAGGATACCGAAAGCAATTAAAGAAATACATAGAAGGAAGAAAAAAAAGAGAAGAAAAGGAAATTAGATCAATCAACACAGAAGAACAAGTTTGGAAATACATAAACAGAGAACGAAAAGTGAAAAAGAGGGCAGACGAGAAGATAAGGTAGAAGAATGGTAACTGGAAGAAGTAAAGAGAGACAAGATAAGAGTGGAAGCAGGAAAAAGAGCAGTAAAATTTGAAGAGAGAATAAGAGGAAGAACGGAATGTAAGATCTTGCAAGAGTGTTGGAAAGAGATAAAGAATGGGAAAATAAAAGAGCAGGAAAAGAGAGAAGAAAATACTACGAGAGAAACGGGTATGCAGTGAAGGAGGTAGAGAGGCGAAGAAACAATGGAGTAAATGTACTAAGAGAGATAGTTGAGGTGGACTGAGATGTACAGAAGCAAGAAAGGAAAACGAGGATAAATGAGTCAAGGTATAATGGAAAGTATAGGTCACTAATCACGGAGGAACTGCCGGCATACCTGAGAAGGGAAAGCGAGAAGAACGATAAGAAAGTAATATCAAGGTTTAGATGTGGGAACGAGGAAAGAGAAAACAAATACTGGAACGAGAGAGTGTGCAGACTGTGCAGAGAAGGAGCAGAAACAATAGAGCACTGATAAAAGAATGTGAGGAGCTGAGAGAGAAGAATAGAAAGTACTGATAGGAGAAGAAGGGAAAGGACTAGGCTGGATGAAAGGAGTTTTAGACAGAAGAAAGAATGTAGAGAAAAGGGGGGAAGAGATGGAAATAAAATGGAAAATAAAATTAATTTAGCTATTGTTAATGTTTATGTTTTATAGTTTTATTTATTTAGTATTGTATGGGAATAGGAATCCTTTTCAAAGCCGAAAGGCAAGGAAATAAATCTTATTATTAAGACAAAAATAAAAAAAATGAGGTTGGTTTACCATAAAGCCAGTTTTACATTTATATGTCAAAGGAATGACAAGTCGTTCAAAATATTCCGTCAGCCATAGTACTGTGATTAAGTAAGAAGTAAGTTCTGGTGACTTTGGCGTTTGGTTAGCAATGGTTTGACAATTTAATAATAATTTACAGCCAACAAGTTCCACCTTACAATTTGCAATAATTCCATCAAGTGGGCAACTTTGTTCACCATAGCATTCATAGGTGGCAAAGAGTCAGACAAAAAACATCGATGACACGTCTCGGACGCATCCAACGGATGGCATGTGTCGCTGTGACGTGCGCCATGAGAACCACCCCGGCCGCAGCTCTGGAGGCGATCCTGTGTCTGCCTCCCATCGATCTCTTCGTGGAGGGCATGGCACTTGCCTCCGCTCGCAGGCTGCGGGAAGGTAACCTTTGGAAAGCTGGGAAATCAGAACGCGGGCACGCCCGCATCTTGAGCGAGGGACTCCACAGAATACCTCTCTTGGGTACGGGATCCGACCGTATCTGTCCTCAATATGCTTTCGACAAATCCTACGCAGTGCATATGGATACAGAAGAACATCCGAAGTTTGATATTTCAATGGATCAAAAACGAAAGCAGGTTCTGGAGCGGGAAATCACATCCCCGAAATGAACTGCAATCTCAGCGCAACCCTAGGGGAATGTGCCAGTATTTTCCAGACGGAGATCGCGGCCATTCTTAGGAGTGCCACAGAAATCACTGGGCGCAATGTCAGTGAAAAAACGATGTGCTTCTTCAGCGACAGTCGAGCAGCTCTGCGGGCTCTGGCCAGTGGCAGTATTACCTCTCAAGTGGTACATGACTGCCATCTGGCACTGTCGAGAATAGCACTAAACAATGTCGTTGAGCTAAGATGGGTTCAAGGACATAACGGTAATGAGGGGAATGAGAGGGCCGACGAGCTGGCTCGACAGGGTTCAACGGGAACACCGGATGGAACCGAACCGCCCATCCGACCGGCCAACCGCTACCTCTCTAACCTGATCAAAACTGACACCCACCCTGTGCTAGATGGGAAACGACAACAGGCTGCAAACAAAGCAAGATTTTTATCAAAAATCCTTGCTTGTCTGCGTTTGTCAAGGGACAGACTCCGCCTTTTGGTGGGCATCTGGACCGGTCACTGCAGGCTAAATAAACACCTCCACGTGATGGGGGTGGTCAACGACGCAACGTGCAGGGAGTGTTTAGAGGAGGACGAGACTCTCGAACATATCTTACGGGAATGTCCGGCTCTCGCCTCGACCAGAAAGTCCATACTGGGGAAGACATGGCCCAGCTCGGCCAACTTGAGGTGTACCTCGCCTGGAACCATCCTAGCATTTTTCGACAATGTCGGATGGCTGGATGAGAAACAGGAATGAGGGACGCGAGGAGGTGACACAATGGGTCCGCGGTGTGGTCTAAGTGTCGGTGAGGGGAGCAAATTCCCTCACACCCCTCAACACCTAATCTAAGTTCCACCCTACAATTTGCAATAATTCCATCAGGTCGGCAACTTTGTTCACCATAGCATTCATTATAAGCAACAAAGAATAACAGTTCAGGTGTATAATATGAGTGAGGTTAAGTTATCTGATCTCATTATCACTTTGAGCTTCTCTACTCGCTTTGCCTTCTTTTGCTAACTATTACTACGAGGTACTATGTTCTTTTAATAACTGAAACTACTTCTATTTTTACACAAATATTTATCGATTTAAATTCAAAAGCAGCCACTGGAACTGAAATAGCTTCGGCTTCCTATTCCTAACTTCCTAAAGGAGTTAAGCAATAATTTCCTAAAAAGGACGAAATGGCAATTAAACAATAATTATTTTCTAAACGAAAAAAAAAGGGAAATGGTATTTAACCAATGATTAGTTCCTGAAAATGGCTAAATGTAGTCGCGAGTACATGGAACCGTTTATTTCATAATTCGCGTGGCTTTAACTGGTAGGTAGTGCCGAAAGAACCACTTTTGAGAAGTCATAATAAGAGGTTTGTGTTTTATGAAATAGGAGTACATGACAATATTTCAACAAACTCTAGCAAATAATAAAGTCTCTGGTACGAATAAACAAGCAAGTTTTATAGAGATAATAAAATATAAATCGATGGCAGCTACGTTTATGATCTGACGCCGCCAGAACACCTGATCGGAACAAACGGTAAAATTACATTGATTGAGCTGAGAATTTCATATATGAATAGAAAGATAATCGTTTGCAAATTATAGTAGCCTCAAGCTTAAATTGTCACGGTGTTAGGAGGGGAAATGATGCACGGCCAACTTATCTATGAACGTCTTAAACTGGTTCTGAAATAAACATTCTACTCTTGATCGACTGTTCGGCGAAGATGTAAAGAAATGGTGCCAGGACCGTATTCCAAAAATGTAGATTGAGTTGATCACTTCCCTCAGTACGTGTAACAAATTAATATTTTCCTGTTGAACTTTAGAATACATTAAAAGTGCAAGCCTTAGAAAAAGATATGCTGGACCAAATAAATAAAAACAAATTCCTCACTTTAGCTAGTAATAATTCATAACAAAATATTAAATACGCCTCTGATGCAAGGACGCGCGCCGGGTCAGAAACCGCGTCTTGCAATCGAGTCGACCAGTTGCAACACGACAATCAAAACCGGTTAGAATCCATATGGAATCGGTTACAACTTACTTGTCCCGCAATGTCTCGATTCCGACAAAAAAAATCGACAAAAAACACGTGACAATTTAAGCTTGAGGCTACTATACCTTGAGGTGTACTTACGATATATTTGACAGAAATATAAATATAAAGATGTTACTAGAGTATTTCGGGTAACAAAACACGTGATACGTGGTTTTGGAATCGACTAAAATCACGTAAAGTGAATAATTGATGCTTCGATTCTTGAATTAAACACACACAACTTTAAAAGACAGGAAAAATTCGTGGTGCGAATAAAATCAGATTTAACAAATTAAAAAGAGAATTAGAGCTTGCTGCCGAAGAGCGTTGTTGTTGGTTCGACGGATAAAACAGTAAAGGGCTGAACGAATCTCCCCGCCCGATCTTCATTCTCTTCCACCCCCTGTCAACCCCCTTTCTGGATCGGAGATTATTCAACAGCTGAAAACATACTTTTTGAGAACAAAAGAAATCCCGAAAGAAACCATGGTGGAAATATTTAAAAAGACAATGACTGGTAGGAATAGAAGTAAAATAAAAATTATACACATGCGGTTCCTCAGAAATATGGAAATTAACAAATTAACGGAAGAATAAAAAATGACACTAGAGAAACACTTATGACAAAATCAATAATATGCACAAAGAAGAGATGAAGAGAAAGACACAGAAGGACTTGATAAACGTCAAAGTACTATCGACAAAACGTTTGTTTTTACTCACATAATATACAAAATTTTTGGTGTATCTTATCCATAGGAAATTTATACTGTCTTTTGTGAATCTACCGTAACTTTAGATTACGATTTGTTCCCACCACCGCTCAGTCAAAAATCCTTAAAAATTCTCTTCAAAAGATGACCACCGATTTTATGATCCTGACGCTGTATTTTTGCTCAAAATATCAAAATCTACGATAACATTAAAATCTCAACCCCAAACACCCTTGCTCGCCCTTATTTACGTAGCCAAGGACGAAGCAGTTCACAACGGACAAGACTCCACGAAGTACAAGTACGTCATCGCACACTTAGATTACAAGTACGCACAGCAACCCAGGCAACACATCCTAATCTAATAGACGTCGAAACACTGTCTACACCGTCTATAAGCCGTCTTTGTCTAAAATTGAACTAAATATGAAAGAAATGTTCCTAAAGTTAAAATTGTGCATAATGTTTAAATAAATAAATTTCTAGATATTTTTGAAATTAACGGTTTATGGATCTATTTTTCAAGCGTAGGGGTATAAGTGACCTCGTTGTAGGTACATTTATTTTATCGGATCCTAGCCAAACTACCCAATACCGTGCCGAACTAAGATCACGTGATTTTTCCATCCGCAAGTGCTCGACACATGTTCGACACCATCAGACTCGACACCCTCTCGACACTTCGAATCTTCAACAGTAATATGAGTGAAATGGCGTTTAGGGAGGAAGTAGTAAATTAATTCGTTAGAAAAGATTGTGTTGGTACAGGGAGACCACGGTACAGGGCCAATTTATGAGAAATCATTAGCATACAGCTATTTGGTAAGGTTTGATAAGATAACTTCCAAATTAATTTTACCAATTATTTATGATTTTAGAAAAGTTCAATTGGTGTGGGGACTACTGTTCGTCAAGCCGTGATGAATATACTAAAAAATGTGATTACGAACAAATTTGCGACGAAGTTTAATTGGGCCGGCCATAACGGCAAAAGACCATTCAAGGATACAAACTTGACGCAATCGTGAGGTTAAATACATTAATCCAATAGGGCACTTAATTAACTAATTTCAGAATCTGTATTTTTCGTCAACGGGAAACAAACCCTGGGACCTAAATGACGTAGTAATAACCAAGGCCATTCAAGACTGGCTGAGGTTATCAACTCAGCGGCATTATGGTGCCAATAAGGGTGGTTGTTAAATGAATTGTATTTGGTATTCAATATATAATTATGTTTATCTACAACTGATTAATAATTGGCGTATTATACATGTAACTTATGAATACTTAACTGGGTCTATTGAACACAGACAGTCAGGCTAGATTTTTAAGAATTATTATTAACTGGCCATGAAATAAGGAATATTGACATTTTTTCTCAACGTCAAATTTTTAACAAGGTTTAATTTCTAATTTTAATTCTAAAAGTGCAGTTGTAATAAAACGTCGTATTTCACTCGCATATAATGGTGGCTAGTATACACTCGAATGGTTAAAATCCTCGCCTGCGGCTCGTATTTTAATTTCCATTCTCGTGTATAATAGCCACCATTATATGCTCATTAAATAATATACTATTAATTCATTTCATTTTTGCATTATTTCATTTACTGTAATGATTAGAGTAAAAATAGATCATATTTCTACGTCTATAATACGAAATTTTATATTCGTTTTAGATCAAAATTGTACGTCTATATTTAGTCGAAGTTGGCTGAAATATTTACGTCTATCTGACGGACATTTGGACGTCGATAAACAGTCTATATAGACCATCCTTAGACGTCTAGTCTAGTCGAAATTTTAACATCTATTAGACTAGATGTGTTGCTTGGGAAGTTCGTGAAAAATGAAGTCGAAACTTATACGACGACTCTCCTCGTCTCAAGAAAAAAAGATTCAACTACTCCTTGAGCGAGAAGAACTTGGCGACAGAAAGCTATCAGAATTTCTTCGCCACCTGCAACCCCTTGCGGACAACACCCTTCCGGAGAACTTTCTGCGCGCCCTCTGTATCGGTCGATTACCCACCCACATGCAGGCCATTCTGACGACACAAAGTCAGCTCGCCCTGGGAGACATCGCCGCCTTAGCAGACAATGAAATGATGCCAACTGTACTGTACTGTCTTGTACTGAGTAGTGAAGTATGCGATCTACAAAAGCAAGGCAATTTTTAATTGACACCGGTGCGGATCTGTCAGTCTACCCTCTTTCAAGTAAAAACTGCTTATAAACTATTTGCGGCCAACAATTCAGTAATAGACGATCAGCGTCAATTTAAACCTGCGTCGCGATTTCACTTGGGACTTCATTGTTGCGGATGTTAGTCAACCGATCATATAGGTGTCGACTTCCTTTCATTTTTCAACTTGCTAGTGGATTCTCGTAACAAGTGTGTTGTTGATAGAAAAACTGGACTGCGTACGACCGGCTCACGTGTACAGATCTCCATTGACAGCATCAAAGCAGTGTCAGGAGTGTATACCATGAACTACTGAACAATCGCCAAAGCATAGTTTAACTCCATGCTCAAATGAGGCATCACCAGACCGTCTGAAAGTGCATGGTCTTCACCATTACATCTGGTCCCCAAGAAAGATGCATCATGGCGACACTGTGGTGACTATCGTGGACTCAACTCTCGAGCAGCCGCGGACTTTTCGTAGTGCTTTACTTCAAAAACTATTTTCTCGACCATAGACTTAGTGTGCGTGTATAATCAAATTCCAATCTGCCCCGAAGACAGACCAAAAACTACTTTTGCCACACCCTTCGGGTTATTCGAGTTTGTTTAGATGCCGGTTTCATTACGTTCATTACGTTTCAGCGATTCATGGATGAGGACGCGGTTTAAACTTTTGCTAGAGGTATTCCAAAATCTCATGGGATATATCCTTGAAACAATCGGCGCGAAGAGTTGGTAGCCTAAGTAGGAATTGGTCATTATAAGTGAAAACTGATAACATGCGCTTACCATTATTTTACATATTTCCACAATTATTGTTGTACATAACTCAGAATTTCTGACTGTTTCACAATTAAAACAACTCAACTTGGCATTTTAGTTTAATTCTGCGGCAAACGAAAGAAATAACACAACACGAGGCAACAGCAACGACCGAAAACGGTAAAGCAATGACAATATCTGTAAGTAGTAGTGGTAATCGTCACACCAAGCGTAAATCGGACTAGGACGCAGGAGGACTCGTAGCCCATGAGATTTTAAAATACCTATACGTGTACATAGCTGACATTTTAGCGACTTCTCGCGACGAGACTGAACAGGCTAACACATTTAGAAATTCTCTTCTCTCGTATCAACAAGTACGGAATCTTGATTGATTGATAGTTCCAGTGTGTTTTCGGTTTACCTAAGGTCGTCTTTCTGGGACATCTTCTATCAACTTCAAGACTCACTCTTCCGAAAGAAAAGGTGCCAGTCATAATCAACTTCTCTAAACACAACAACGCAACTTCGGCAATTTTTGAGAATGACAAACTTCTACAGGACCTTTATACCAAATGCTGCCAAAATTCAGGCTCCCCTACACGAAAACGCGGCAACAAGAAAAAGGCCCATCTCAGTTGGACTACGCAAGCAGAAATGCAAGGACAGGTTGGCTCAAGCCACACTACTTGCTCACCCGGTGCCCAATACTCAGCGACACCTATCCCGATCCGATGAAGCTGACACTCTGAACCCTACGGCGGTCAGCTCATCACCACTTCCTGCCGACTCACCTTCTTCAGCAAAACAGCCAGATGTTCTTTCCAAATAGTGTCTAGAATGGGTGTCAGTTTTGATCAGGTTTGAGAGGTAGCGGTTGGCCGGTCCGGTACCATTCGGTGTTCCTGTCGCGCCCTGTCGCACCTTAGCTCAACGACATTGTTTAGTGCTATTCTCGACAATGCCAGATGGCAGTCATGTACCACTTGAGAGATAATCCTGGCACTGGCTAGAGCCCGCAGAACTGCTCGACTGTTGCTGAAGAAGCACATCGTTTTTTCACTGACATTGCGTCCAGTGATTTTTGTGGCACCCCTGAGAATGGCTGCAATCTCCGTCTGGAAAATATTGGCACGTTCCCCTAGGGTTGCAGTTAACTTCGAGGATGTGAATTCCCGCTCCAGAACCTGCTTTCGTTTTTGATCCATCCGTGAAGACTGAAATGTCAAACTTCGGATGTTGTCCTGTATCCGTATGCACCGCATTGTCGAAAGCATATTGAGCATATTTTTTGTTGTAATCCTAGGCGATGGAAAAAATTTGTTTGTATTAATCAGCTTAACTTCAAAAGAATTTATTTCCAACCATATATTTACACTACAAGTAATCACATAAATAAGTCCGGACTCGTAATATCCTGGGAACCATTTACCTATTCATTATCACTTATATCGCTGCTAAAACTTTTAAAAACTGCATCTTTCTTGGCAGAATCATCTTCACGATTATCCTTCCCCTTTTTACCACAAAAATCATTTGAAGAATCAGCAACAAAGTAAGGCCTCACACTAATTCCCATAGACGCAGCATGTTCCGCTTCATCCACCAAAGTTGTTGTAAATCTTTTTTTGTTCACGCTGAAATCACTCAACGACGTTTTCCTGGGGTTTACATTTGGATATTGTAGAGTGCTTCCACAAGGTTGTGATAACTGTGTCACGAACTGTGGACGAGAAGTCCTGACTTTTTCTGCGTTACTCTTACGTTTGCAGCTACTGCTGGAACCTTGGACGTCCTGTTTTAAGGTATCAGGTTGTAAATTCAAGTTTCTACTGGTTAAAGGTACGCCTTCACTAGCCCTTCGTGGTGTAGTTGCCGATATGTCCAGATAACCACTGCTTGTGGAAGACTTCCCATGGAAACTTCTTGAAATGCGAGTTATTTTCGGCGGTTCAATAAAATGTTCCTTCACTAAAACGGTGCCTGGGTTAAGTTTCGAATCGCTAGTGACTTTTCCTAATGGCTCCTTCTCGTAAGAATCAGTTTTCGTATGCGAGTCTAAAAATTTTTCTTTGCTCGTACACCATTTGTCCGAGCCAAGGGCGGATAAATTCTTAGTAGTGCTCGGTATGTCCTTGTCATAAATATTACATTTTCGGGTCAAATTTTTAAAATCTTTAGTTCGATCGAGTTCGTTGTAAATTCGACTACATGTTGGTTGCACTCTATCGACATTTTCAATGTGCTTTAGGCTAACATTATCCGAGTTGGATGAATGTAAAATGTTAGTGTAAACGTTAATGTTGCCGCTTACAGGTGAAATAATTTTCGGAGTTACACTGCCCTGACATAAAAGATTATTTTCGGTAGCACTAGAAATCAGGGACGGTAGAGTAAGTGGACTACTATCGATGCAAGTATCTTCGCTGATAAAACATGAATCTATATCTTCAGTTACCGTTACATCGCATTCTGCTGTAGATCCAGCTGTAGCGTCATTCGTGTTAAAATCAACCTCGGAGCCGCCAGAAACTGGAGTGATGTCTCCACTTTCCCCTAGAATAAAAATACTTCAGGTTGGTAGCAAAGCATCTCTGTGTACTCTAATAACAAAAACTTTTCACGATTCACTATTTTGAACCATACCTTCATGCCTGTGAATTTGTGAGTAGTATTCTGAAAACTCCATAGAACCAGAAATTTCTCGATCGAAATCGAGTAAAATACCGACATTCCCCAAATCCTGATCTAAACCAGGTGCAGTTGGAAAGATTTTAGTAAAATTGTCCACATTTATCCTAAAGAAAATAATTAATCAGTATCAGCAACAACTAAAATTTGCAGTTACAGAATCATCAAGCAATAAAGTTAGTGCATAAAAGGCTACAAAGGTGCTTTACACAATACAGTACCTGAGAGAAACATTCCCGACAAAATAGGAACGACCATGCACAATACAATGACTGTATGAAAAAGAGGAAAGTGGTGAAATAAATAAAATTAAATAAGAATGGTGCTAAAATACACTATTTATTTAAATCAATATTGGATTTGTACCCATCAGCACTGATGATGCTTGAAGACATTTCGCTGCTCTCTTTTGAATTTTCGGAGGCTCCAGGAGAAGAAGGTCCACTGCTGGACACGAAACTAGGAGGGCCACTCCATCCTACACCTAATTCCAACCAATAGACATCGAAAGGATTAAATATGTATTCACTTACTGTTACTTGGGGACTGTAATTTGAAATTGTGAGACCCAGAACTTATTATCGTTTGTCCACCATTAGTAGGGGTGGGTAATGGAGTTGATGGATATTTCGGAGGTGTTGACGATGGCGTTCTAAATAATGGCGCCGCCGTCATTTGTTCTAAGAAAGTGTCTATTTGTCTTAAAGAGAGAGCGTTGTGGAGCGTTTCCAAGGGCCGGATTGGAGGTACCCCGCCAAACCCTTCAATTGCTGTATAAAAATTAGTTTTTACTATTAAATTCTTGTGCAGAAATTAAAAGTTAATTGTTCTGAGGAGACGTACGTACGACTGAATACAAATTTAATTTGTAAGAATTATAACAATAATTTTGCAACAAATACAGTCAAATAAAATTGTCACTTGTCATCGAAAAAAAAATCAATTTAAAGAAAGTTCGAATTAAAGGAAATACGAATAATATAATAATCCCTCTGTCCAGAAATAAGTGTCCGATTTACAATTTTTTATTGTCCAGAAATCAGTGTCCAATTTGGATTTTTTTATTGTCCATTAATAAATGTCCGATTTAAAATAAACATTTTAGAAGAGAAAGTCAAAGGGCAAAAACAACACAAATCGCAATAAAACAACACAAATAATTAACAAAACAATTTATTTATTAAAATTTTAATGCCATTGACACAAATGAAAACTGAAAACAAAACGTTTTCTACGTCTCCACCTCCAATGTTCAAACATTTTTCCACTCGCCTTGGAAACCCGCGGTGTACATTCCGGAGAACATCTGGAGTGGTCTCATTAAGGCATGTAGTGATTCTGTCTTTTATAATTTTAACACTGTTGTAAATTCTATGTTGTATACATTTTGCTTAAGATATCTCCACAAAAAGAAATCTAAGGGGGTGACATCAGGCGATCTTGTAGACCACGGTATCTCACTATAACGCCATATCCACGATTCGGAAAATTTTCATCCAACAAACCTCTTATTAAAAGTGTCGAATGCGGTGTGCATCTGTCTTGTAAAAGTAACAACAAAATTTCTAGTTGAAATAAACCTCTTGGTTTAGATTTGTATCTAAAAAGTAAGGTCCTATAATCCTGTCTGGCAACATACCACACCAAACATTTACTTTTTTGGACTCTTGACTTCTAGTCTGAATTCTAAACTTTGCATTTTCCCTGGCCCAAAAACGATAATTTTGAGAGGGCACCACTCGATTCGTTGTAAAAGTAGCCTCGTTCGAAAATTTATATTGCACATATTTGCACAAAAAAACGAGTCGGAAAAATGCTTTTGTAAATTCGTTGAAGGTTACTCTTGCAAACTCCAATTTGAAGTGATCTTCTTTGCATGTCTTGCATTGCTTCATTGGCATTTTTTAGGCGTTGCTAGGCAGTTTTTGGCTTTGAATACTAGATTGAGCACAAATATTAAATTTGGACGTCGATCCTATTCAAAGAAAAATGCACCGAAGTAAAACATATCAACTCAGATTTGCAATTTTTATCTTTTTTTTTTATTATTTTATAACAAGCAAAACCAATCAAGACCAAAAATATTCTTCTCCAAACTTACTAAAAAAATCACCTCATCGGCACCCCATCCAGGGACACCTTGTATGTAGTTTATACATTATCTTTTAACATTCGACCTTTTTTCTTCATCTTCATTCATAATCATTACTCAATCTTCTTTTTATTCTTTCGTCTTTTATAGTGTATTTTAGTTTTCTACTCTACAATCATTGTTACATCTTCCCGGTTCATTATTTCTTTGTAATGTTCCTTTTTTCTACATCTTCTCCATTTTATTATAAATTTCGCATTCTTCATTTTTCACTCATCCTCTTTTCAGATTTATCACTTATCCTTTGTTCTTTATCTTTTCTGATTTGATCGTTTAGTTTTCACTTTTTTTTTATCATATAGACTACCTTTTTTTTTTTCATTCAGCATTGTTCTTCATTCTTTGTTTCTTATTGTTATTCTTCCTACGTCAACTTTCATAATAATTTTTTAATCTTCTTATTTTTTCTCCATTCGTTAGTTTACTTGTTCTTTTGAGTAATTCTTCGTTATATTTTTTCTACATCCTGCCTCTTCGAATTTTCATTATATGTATATTCTTAATTTATTTTCGTTTGTTTCATTTTTCATCTTCGTTCATAATATAATTTTTTATCCTTTGTCCCACCTATTTCTTTCATCCTTTGTTATCTTCTGTCTTTTGTTAATTTTTCTTAATTTCGTTGTTATTTTTACTACATCTTATATCATTTAGTCTTTATTCTTCATTATTTTTTCTTTCATTGTCTTTCTGTCAGCATTTGCGGAAACTGATCACTCTTGTTTTTGCCATTCTTTCTTTGTTTACACAATTACCACTTGAGAACAAATTCGTTTTAGGACACATTTTGCAAGATGGTATTACATAATACCAGCACAGAATTAAATGTGGTAGTATAATGTTGCTGGGTGAAATACTTACAGTTTTCCTGATTCTCAAATTATTAAGTAAATAATTTTAAGATATTAAAAAAAAATGTTTAAGAAAATCTGCTTGCCCGGTAGTAGTGAACAGAAACAAGTAGGCAATATCAATTTTTTTTATTATTTATACTTTCGATTTATATTGAATTCGTTTGGTAAGCAAATGAGTGAAACATGGAAAAAATGTAAATACAGTTTTTTAATCAATCAATTAATGAATTAAGGATAACCTTGAACATATTTTGATAGGCAATACATTCGCGAGATATTCAACTATTATATCCCAAGTGCACGCCAAATACCTGAATATTTCGCGAGCACACGTATTGCGCGAGTATTGTATTGTATTTCATTTGTAAATTATCAATTTAATAATTGTAATTTTCGTTAATAAAATTTTGTATTGTTTATTAATTTTGTTGCTGAATATTTGCACATGTGCTTGTACCCGGGTATTGCACATGTGCATGAATATTCAATGATACTCTCACTTGATTGGATAAATTTTAAATAATGCTGTATCTGGATTGGTTGAAATGTTCTGATGACAATAGTCATTTATATATCGCGTTCAACAAAAAACGACGTCAAGTAGGCCATGGATTAAAAACGTATGGCGTGTATCGATACATCAAAACCTGTCAGTTTTACGTCACTTCTGTTTTCAGGTTAGTTTTACACTACTGATGAGTCGTCGTTGCGATAGAAATCCTGCTCAATTATTATTTGTTTTGTGCTGCCGTGTACGAGAGAAAGCGCAGGTTCGGACATTTGGTTCACACAGTCGCTCTAGCGGCCGGTGGTGCGAAGCTACCATCCGTGGGATTCTGCCTGAACGCCTCTAAGGCCGTATCCTTTCAAGTCAAAGTTGACAACAATACCTTCACGAATTCCGGGAGTCGATAGACTCAAAACAATGTGACTTCACTAGGCGGTCGACGTTCAGAATGACATGTTACTGTTTACCTATAAAAATGCAGACATGACTTGAAGATTCCAACGCTTGCTTCGTAGTCGATTTTTGTTGAACGCATGATACAAGACTTGATAAAAAATAATTTTCATCTGGTAAGCAGATGGGTGAAGGACGACCCTCTCATCGTGCACCCAGCGAGTTTATTAATATTAGAGGCTATGACCACTTATAATATATCTTATATAAGGTGTTCATTTAAAAAAGTCATCATGTTGCTTGTGATTTTTGAGTGACGAAGACGAATTGAAAAACGCATGTGATTTATTGCTTCATCTAAAAGTTGGAAGTCTGCAACCAGCAATACCTACTACATTATTAATTTGGCAACAGATGTACGTTAAAATGTTATGTCAAATTCATAAGCGACTTGATAAACACATGACATAACATATTATCTGTTTCCCCCATGTCAAACGTCAATACTGTCAGTACGATGTTGCCGGTTGTATTTTCGAGGTAGAATGCAATGTTGGTGTTTTTTTGATTTTGAAAATCTACGAGTCGTGTCTATTGCTGAACCGTCAATCTAATAAAATTCTATAGATGACGCAGACTCACAATCCACAGATGACCCCTAGAAATCTGTAATATTTATTGGATAACAAACTATGGTTTTGGTAGCGATATTTGTTATGATTTTTTTTAATTATATAAAAACGAGATGGAAATTATTATGGTCCATTTTGAAGACTTTTTTTTATTCAATCAGTTGCCGTAGTTGTTAACCGTATTACAAGTCGGCGCGCGGAAAATTGAAGGATGGAATCGAATCGAATTCAAAAAATCGTTTTTAGATCATCCTATATGTCATTAAATGATCTTTTGTCACGTGCCATATTTATAATTTACAAATTGGGCGGTTTTGTAAGATTACTGCAAAACTTTAAATATGTATCTGATTTTAAAACCATAATTACAGATTCCATTGGGGTGTGATGCTTTCTCAAGGCCATTGGTTTGTGGTTTGGACTTTGCCAACGAAAACGCTCATTCTTTCAATTTATCGTGTACCGATCAGAACTTATTCAGGTTTCAACGAATAGGTGGTTACAGGTTTTCTTCAATTACACAAATTCAATATCTGTAATTCTAACAAAATAGGGACAATGATTTCTTGACAGCGTTTGTTTGAACCGACAAATCTGAGATTATAAGACACACAGTACATTATTAAACGATTATAATTTTTTTGACTGAAATATTGCAGCCCACTCGTACGTCTCCTGCATTTTGTAATCTTACTCACCGGATGCACTCGCCGTGCTTGGTATCATATCCCTCAAATTCGGAGCGCTACTGCTCCCCGAAATGACGGCCGTCGAAAAAAGGGAGTTCGCGCTTCCAGCCGCTAACTTCTTGAAACCTATAGGTCCTCCGCAACCAAACCCTAGCATCTTGTAATAGCTCATCTGTCCGGCAATACTGTGACGATGGCGTCTGGCTGTTGCGTTGTTGCACTCTGTATCGGACATGCACGGGTGGTTCACAGACACGCCGGGACTGGGGTTAGAAAGTGAGCGCGTGGCACGAGGGGGCGAAGAGAAGAAAGAGAGTAGGTTGGAAGGTGATCGGGTAAAATTTGCGTACAATAGTGAGAGAGATGGCGGGTGCTGAGGATGAAAACTAAAAGGAATATGGGAGGGTTCTCCCGGACTTAGGTTTCGGTTAGAGTTCCGAGACGTAACCTCGTGCGTAAGACTTTCGTTGTACTTTTCCAAAAGGAACAACTTTTCACCGTCTAAGATATTCGGATCGGAAAAGGACCTGTGGCGCTTATCTTTGGTAAAACTTTTTACATTAGGTTGAACGATCTCTTCTTCTTTGTAATCACCCTCCCAGTTGACTTCTAACGATACATCATCCACCTGACTGTCTATAGTGTTTTGCTTACTTAACTTTCCCAGTTTAATGTCAGATAGAGGCAGCTCGTTCGTGCTCATTTTGGAAGAATTTAACACCGCTTGCTCAGACGTGAAGAGAGCCAAATTTAATTCCGTTAAAGGCAACTCATTTGTTGCACTTTCAGGTCTGGATTTAACTGTATCGTCAGACGTTTTCACTGCAACTGGGGAGTTCTGATCGCTACGGAAATCGTAATCGACAGACCCAGAAATAGGACTCAGCTCAGACCTATCTTGCGAAATCGGCATGAAAGAGTACGAACAAGAATCTAGAGGCTCGTCCGGATCGACGGTACGTACCGGAACTTCAATAGGAGGCGTTAGAGGAACATTAGTGGGTGTTATAGACGTATCTGTGTCGTTATAAGGTGAATCTGTGTACGTGTTAAACGAAGCAAATAATGATAAAAGTTAAATTATGTTTAAGACACCGTTAAAAACAAACAAAGGAAGCAAAGCACGGGGTTTGGAAAAGAAAAAAGAATACAGTCAGTAACTTGCTACCACCACCGATGAGATACTATAGCAGCGGAATTGTTGCACTTGCACGGATTCCGTTGCTATTCTTCAATATACAAAACAAATGCAAACAAACGAAAAGAAAGTATAGTACATTAGAGAATGAAACATGCAAAAGCTATACGAGGAGTGACGTTCATAAAAATGTGAATACACAAAGTGTCTCATTTAACAATAGTCATATTGACAGATTAAGTCTTAAATTTTTATAAATGTTCACCCTTGATATAAAAATAAGCAAAGCGAGTAGGAAGTAATTCTAGACAACATATACTGGCAAAATTAAAATAATAAAGGAAATGAGATGGGAAATAGAATGCGCGGAAATGCACCAAATTCTATATCGTTTCTACGAAACGTTAAGAACAAAGAGCACTTCCGATGACCTTGCTTTAGGAAACACCAGTCGCACGGGTCTACCAGACAGATGAGTTTAATTCACATCAACTTGACTTTGCTCATGCTAAGGCAAATCAAAATTTCGACACCATTGGGACATGAAATGAGGATCTTAATCAAGTAAAGAAGTTTTGTACACAATCAGCAACAAGCAGAAAACGGTCGATACAAGTGCTGAAGGTAACATTAAAAACGGACCTACAATACGTGACGTTCCTAGTACCGAATGCGTGCTTTTCCTATCGCGTTCCAAAAACCAAAAAAGCAAACATGGCGGCACAAGGGCTCGAAAACAAAATCAAGTTTGATGTAATTTGACAATTAAATATGTGTGATTGGAATAATCCTGAAATGTCAAGACAACGGGATTATTACGCAGTATCAAATCAACAAAGAATTTCTTTGTTGTGTTTTGTGGACGTGGGTGTTTATCGGAAATCAATAAGGTACAATTAGGAAAAAAGCTTGTACGTTTAGGTTTGCGTACCTTTACTGTTAACAGCGTCCAGACTTTGATGCAGTTTCTCAGCTGCCCAAACAAATTAGTAGCTTGTTAATACCGAAACACGTCACACGATTCAGGTCACCACTAGAATTTGTGTTTCTAGTGGGATCTCTGTTAAGCAAAGAGCGGCCAGGGTCATTTGGTCGCATATAACGATGCTTCGAAATAAATTATGAACAAGCAGTATCCCATCACGCCCAACACGGAAAACATGTCATAATTTAATTCGATTTGCACAACACGTAGCAATCGGTGTCAAACCTCAAAAACAACCTCGTTTGTCACTTGCTTCTCACCTTTTCCCTTATGCGGACTCTTGTGGTCGTAACTTTTCGATCTTGTTTCTGGTTCTGGACTTATGGCTCTGTTCCGGCCATAACTACGACTGTTTTGTTGTGCCAGTTCTTCATTTAGACGTTGGGCCAGGTGCATCGCTTCGTGTCCGCTCACCGTGTGTGAACTCCTGTTAAAAATGGTTAATGCTACATTTTTAAGAAAATTTAATCAAAGTACCCGATCGGTATAGGATCGCTCGATTTTACGTATGGTCTATAATAGTGCTCTTCAGATGGAAGCTCCACAGCACTTGGGGGAGATTCAGAAATTTCTGGTTTTTCTTCCTCAATTGGATCTTCTTCAACGATTCGCGGTGACAATTGTGGCTTGGGTTCATCGGGAGTAGCGGTGGCTGAAGTTTCCGAGCTCTAGAAAACAAAGAGAACTTTAACATTAAAAAACGGTTAACTTTTGCCAAGAGTACTTTACTTAAGGCTGTCATTTACTAGGGATAGAGCGTATACAAAATGCACGGGAAACATGCTACCATTTTATTGAATTTCACGGGTATAGTTTTGATTATTTGAATATATGCGGTTGTGAAAAAAATCGATAAAGGACATCTTATTTTAGGGTAAGACGGTATTACAAACCCCATATCAGCATTTGTTTATTCATAAAAAAAATTAAGTTGCTTCATTTTTAGGAGTATAAATGAATGGCTTTGGCTTTTTTCTTCTGAAAAACAACGCACAAATGGTAAATTTCAAATAGACGTTACCCTGTAGCAAGAATTAAACTTTTGTTAGTAAAAAACTCGCATTGTGGTTCGTGAATAAAATTCAATAATGTGTCGGGAAAATTATTTCTGAAGTAACCTTAAAATATATAGAAAGCTGTATAGTTGGGTAAAAACTTGGGTAGAAAATTTAAAATTTGCTATAGGACGGAAGATGTCGTATTTTACGGTGGGCTCTTCTAGATGCTCTCTACAAAACCCATCATAAAATGATAAAATTGGGCGAACACAAACATAGCAGGTTTTTTCATGATGTTTTCCGGCTTCCGGAATACCGGAAAATAATTTGGAATAAAAATAATAGTAACTACGTGAACGCAGCAATTTTTTAGGTCACCATTTAGGGAAGATTTAGGATGACCTCATATTGTAAAAAAAACAACAACCATTTTGTATTGTATAGATTTTATGGCATTTAATTTTGGTTTTTATATAGATTTTAAAGCATTTTTGTTGCAAATGTTTGCAACAGCAAATTTGTATTGGTCAAAATTATTACTATAGACCATCATTGTTGTCATACCAGCCATAGCACTATAAACAAAAATTAAAAATTTTTGACAAAATAATCTGCAAATAAGTTTGAATAATGCCGGAGAAAAGTGGCTTTTTTTGACTAGTTTATAATTTTTCCAAAAATTATAAAAAAAACACACAAATGGTGTTAGCGATTTCAGGGAACAAAAATTCCCTGTTTTCGGATTTGTTTTCTGGAAACTGGATAAACAGATTTTTTTAAATATTTTTCCCAAAGTTTCCAATACATTAGTTAATCGATGGGCAGTAAAAATTTCATAAAAGTAAATTTAGGGAGTAACAGCACTTACGGTGTTATTTTTACTGCCTGCAGACTCGTTTCGCGAATGTGGTCTAAATCCTGGTCCCGGCGGTAAGTTTTTCTGAACGCAGCAGTTGACACCCGGGCTAAAATGTAGCTCCACATGAAATCTTTCCTCGCTACAAGGGTCTTTGGTAGGATCTTCATACAGCATTATCACAACCTGGGACATGTAATTTAATTCCGAGACCATGGATACATACTCCATTGCGCGCCGCCACTGCTCATCGCGTTTAATCTAAACAGAAAACTCCAACTAAAAATTACTGATTCATCCGCAACTCACATCAAGCAGCCCGCCATGACGCAAGACCGTAATCAATGAATGTACGTGGCTTTCACTGGTAAAATATAATCTGGTTCTAACATGTCGTCCTGGACTAGAAACGCCATGCGAATATCGAGGATTTAGTCTATTTACACTTTCTTCGCCAAGCTCTTCAATATTCCGCTGAAGATCGGCACGAATCTTCTTAAGAAGAGGAGTACAAATACCTTGACCGATAGTTAGTTTCTCTTGGGCCGTCAATCCATACTCCTGTAGAAAATAATTAAACAAAACAACAAAAAAGTAAAGGTCACATACTTGAGGAATCACAATATCGGCTAAGTATTTTGCATAAATGTACAACTCCTCGGCGTGTTCAAACTGTAATGTATGTTGATTGTGTTGAAGATCATATTTGATGCAATCGTAAATATCTGGGATCTTACTGATATCAAAAATTTTATTTTTTGTATAAAAATCCTTTTCAATTTTGCCCCATCTGCGACCCATTAATTCCCATGTTTCGCCATGATACAAAATAGCATCTACAATAAAAACGTAAATAAAAAACCTTGTAAATCATCAATTTACATACCTTTCGTTTTCGCGTCTTCTTTCTTCACCTGGACGATCTCCATGAGTGATTTGATCAGCTCATGAACATGGTTACAACATTTAACGGGGTTCTTTACAAAATCTAACGCATCGGCAATACTTGACGAATTGCCAGGGTTTATTTTTTCCCTATCTTCTTGAGTAAAATCCCTCTCTAGTTGCATCAACTCGTGAAGACGGGCCTTACACCTGAACGTAATATAATGAAAATTTGCTACGCTATTGTCAGAAAACATACATATTTTGATATTTGCTACTATCACAGTCGTTGTCCAATAACCCGTTAGTATTTGCACTTTTCACCATTTGCACCAAGATAGGTGTGAGTTCTCCTTCTAGTGCCAACAAGCCTTTTGCAAATGCAGCGGCTGTCATTTGTACTCGACCTTCGTCTGAAGCGTAAATTTTCAAATCATGGCGAAACGTCGAATGTAATCGTAAAAGGCCCAAACCTTGGGCACCAGCGTATTCACCTATTTAAAAAATACAGCATATTTTAAATACAGTTTGTAAGAAAGGGAGCAACACTGTCATAACAAATGTGTTTGTGATATTTTTTCAGTTTAATGCTATTTAGGTGAGATAGTATGTTTTAGAATAATTATCTAAAATTGTAGTAACTACATATTGAATGGGGAACTTGCTTCTCACTTATTTGTCTGGCTTTTCTCCTACAACCACTTCGGTAAAAAAGTAACTCTGTGCGTGTGTAAAGTGAAAATTATTCCAGAAGAGAATACGTAAGCGGCTGATCGTGTTTTTCTGTTCTTGTGGAATAAGTTTCACTTTACTCATGTAGCATACAGAAATGTCAATAGTATGGTAAACAGTTGATCAGACCTTGAAAACGAGTACCCCATTTACTAAATCTTTAAATAATTAATTAAGCGGTGTATATAAACAAAACAAAAACACACGAACTTACCCTATCTCATAATCTATAATATTAACTGAGTCTGCAAAAGTCTGACAGTGCAACAAATATTTTGGACAAAACAGTAACATGACATTACAGTGCTATTGCATTTCTACGTCGAAAACAAAAAGACCATTTCGCAAATTAAAATTAAACGAAATTTAACCAATAATAAACGCAAATCAAGTGATCAGTGCTAAAAACTAATTAGGTGTTAATAAGAAGCGGAATACGAACCGGCTAAATGTCTACCTTGTCCCCCGGGATACATGCATCGGAAAATCCTTCCCAATTCTTCAGCCTGGATTCTTCCGGCTGGCGTCAACTCCCCTCCCCACTTCAATATAAGAACTAACGATGGCTCCGCTGGTTTGTCTACTAACAAGACGATAACAATAGATAGTTATTTTAGCGTTAAGTTGAAACCATTCTTACCATCGTCAGAACTCGAACCTCGAGGGCGTCCTTTCGGTTGGTACTTCATCTGAACTTTGCGGTTGATTCCAGAGAAGTGTCCATACATCTCCAAAACGCCCTTTAGTTGTTCCAATTTACCCTGTTTTTCTTCGATTTCTGGATCAGCCTCGTGTTGCTGAATTTCGGCAAGTAAAGATCTCGCGGTGTCTAAGATTTCTTGTAACTGTTTAGGTCTTTTTAGTTTGACGTGGCCGTGTTTGTAACCGTCGTATTTTTCAAAAATTTCAAAGAATCTTAAAAATGGGACTATATTATTTGTTCTAATTGTTACTCTTCAACTCTTACTTTGGATGTCGGACTTCCACTTTCATTTTTTGTTTCGGTGTACGATCCCCATGTCTTATCACAGCAACAACGCACCTCAGCTCCATCATTTTTCCGAAAGTGGTAGGAACGATGGGGGGATCGTCTAATTGAAAGGGGACAGACCAGGGGATGTGTAACGTGGGGGCCAGTTCTCTCAATATCATATTTCCCAAGATTTTGGCACAGTCATCATAGTATTTATTAGAGTTTTTGACAAAACTAAAGCCATTCACATCACAGACAAATGATTTACCGTTCGCTCTAAAAACAGTGTATGTTGAGTATTTTTTCAGTAGATGTTTGTGAGATTGTACCTCAGCAAATCAAAACCACACACTGCTTGTTTGAAAGCCAAACATACTTTTCTAGAGATTAATTTTTCGGAGTTGCTCAGTATCACAGGATATCGTATTTCTTTCCCTTCACGGTCTCGCTCGACTTTACCATCGAGAGCTGGGGATTTTCGTGCTTCAGCGTGGGCGTAATCCGGTCCCACGGTGTATACCTTCAGAAAAGATAGGTCAGAAGCAGAAGCAAATTTGATAAAAATACCACCAGCGCATTAAAAATAGCAATAAGAATAGAAGAATGACAAAAAAGTAATAATAGCTCATATGTGTGTATATTAAATTTGAGGACGTCAGTTTCAAAACTCGAACTTTGCAAGTTCTCCCTTTTCCTTCGTAGAGACAAAAGAAGTTGTTGATTAACATAAAATTGGTTTGTTTTGTACTGTTTGCCAATGGATTACGGTCTTCCTCATACTCGTAAAAAAACTGTCAAAGTCAACAAGTTAAGGAAGAAAATTTAATTGCTAAATTGGGTTCATGCAAGAAAATTCTTTTAGTTACGATAGTAAGTTTCAAAGCTGTTTACTTGCAAAACATTTTTTATTCGTGGTTATATGTTTTCAGGAAAATATTTTTCGCTTTGCTTAAACGTTTTTCAATATCAGTTAAATTGAAAGACCATAAAAAACCGCACTCACGACAATTTCGTAACCATTGAGGAGTTTTTTGCGATTTCCTACAAATTACTTATCGTGCAGGGAGCGAGATTTGATACTCTCATTCTCTATAGTATAGCAGTATAGCATAATAGTACATTATATTATAAGTGATAGAAATGCATCATTATTAGCGAGTGAGAATTTTGGGGCACTTCTGACGAGCTTTATAATGACATTTCGATCACGTGTGATATACGACGTTTTATCTTACAGGTGCACTGTATAAAAATCCAAGAAATATTTATTCAAGTAAATATCCGCCTGTAACATTAGCAAGGTTCAATGTATCAGTTTTCGTAGTGACCTGTGATTATTATAGTTATGAAATAAACAGTCTCGTTGTTTTTCACAATTTTCACTAAAGTAATAAAAATTGACTTTCTACCGAAAGATATTCAACTAGACGTGGAAGCCGCTGTTTCCAGTTTGCTTCCGGTAAGGTCGAGACACGTGTACGAGAAAGAGTATTATCTGTTCGTGAAGTGGAAGACAGAGAATTACATTACATTACATGTAAATATGTATGTATATTACAATTAATAATAATTACAATTTTTAATTACAACTGACAGCTGTCAGATTAACTCACTTGTCAGTAGAACTGACAGCTTTATCTCTCTTGTGATTAAGATTTGATTTCTGTCACCGAAAACAATGGTATAAGGTGTCTAAAAAACTACACCTGTAAGATAAAATTATTACCATTGTATTAAAGTTTTTGTGTTTAGTATGCAGGGTCTCACTAAAAATGTACTGAACGATCTCGAGTATATTAATGGATTTTAATGAACAAAAACAAGTTCAAGGTCAAATAATGGCAATGTTTTTTGTTGGTTGAAAAGCAAGCTTTCATGTTCAGGTCGGTTTTAACCACTTCTAGTAGCTAGCCCGTTCGAGACTTGTGGATTCAATTTTAAAAATTTAAATTATTTATATTGTTTTTAAAAGGAAAAATGAATAGACGTATTCTATACATATACAGGGCGATTCACGAAATTACGCAAATATAATTTAAACTTGTGATAGTCCCTATTACGAGGAAACCTAGAAAAAAAAAATAACTAAAAAAAAAAGATATGTCTCTAAAATTTACGCGAAAACCGATTCAGAACCGCTGGCATGATTGAAGACTTATTAGTAAATAAGCCCTTATCTCTTGGCCTAAATAAAAAGGAGTTTTTTGTGCATCTTCTTTATCGAACCCATAGGCGGGTATTGGTTTTAGGTGTCAAACCATTCTTAATTTTAACTACGACGGGGAGCGTTTGCGAAAAAATGTTTATTTTGACGAGTTCTACTTGTGGTTAAATTTTCTGATAGGACTTCCATAACACCCTGTATAGAATATATAGAATCGGTCGAATACCCCGTTCAGGATTTTCATTTTGATCCTACATATTTTCTATTTCTTCAATTTTTTTTTTTTAACGAAGTTTGCGAGTGGGTTTAAGTTAGTAAAGGTCGTCACGTAACGAAAATGCGTTATGCCTCCTCCATTCGACTCTCAGCAACATAGGGAGCCGACGAGTGTGACCCACTCCCACGAGTGCGAGTGTCGAGATTCAAGCAGACGACCTCTTTACACGAGGAAATCATACGTGAGTTTTATTGTCTTATTATTGAATTAAGTTTTAAGAAATGAGAGCTGCAACAAGTATGTGTAATACAAACTTAGAAAAGTTAATAAAATTATATGACTTGATACAAGTACAGCGTGATCAAGGACTGTTTGAGTTGGTAATACTGAATTTTAAATGGTAGAATTGTAACAAGTTCCGGTTGTTGACGTCTCGACACTGAAAGCCGTCATTCACGCGTGTCAGCATCATTCACAACTTACTGACATTTCCAATTTGAAATTAAAACGTCCTGAAATTAGACTGAATGGACAGCAGTTTGGACACCGACACCATTGCCAATGGAACTCTAAATTCATGTTCATACGTTGTGGAGAGCGCAATTTGGCCCAACGTTACAATTACTGAGGAGGTGTGAGGTTTGCCAACTCAAAATTCGAACAACAGTTGTACGCCTATAGGTATTACGACGTGTAGACACATTCTACGATGCAAGTTGAGGAATCGACCCTGGAGTATGTTGAGTATGTTAATATTATTGGTGTCAGAATTCTGTACAAGGAAAAATTTCACACATGCTGGTGAATGTCTGCGAGAGCCTAAACCGAAGAGTTAGTTTGAATATCGTTCTGTTTTTCAAGTTTAATTTCTGCTAACCTATAATTTTCTCTCTGTTGACCTTACGTCAAATATGTGTATCCGGCTGCAGTGTTACAAATAGCCGAACAAAAAAAGTATCTTAAAAGTAATATCAACTCAACTCAACTCAAACAGTCTTTCTTGATCACTCTGTATCTATCTATATTACATACATTTAATGTACATGTGATTCGAGTGTTTACTATCTATTATTTACACTTGTATTCAAAAAAATCGCGTACACTTATTATTTGCGTGTGTAATTTTTTGTTCAGACTTTTATTAACGTCATACTGTGACTCTTAAGTCATTCAAAAATGCCAGTTTCTGAACAAGAAAAGTGTTTCATTATAGCAAAACTTGAAGAAGGAGAGCTGTTGCACGTCATTTCCACCACAATAAGAGCACAATTTTAAGAATAAAAAGGAGATGGGAACAAGAACATACTACCCGAACGAAGATAGGTTCTGGTCGCAAACGAATGTTTACTCATAATCAAGATAAAGAACTAATAAATCCTCTAGACAAGATCTTTTTGAATGCGGAGTACTATGGCGGCTTTTCATAAAGATTTTCCAGGATCCCAGCCAACGGTATCCCGTAGAATTAAAGAATCAGAGCTAAAAAATGCAGCAAGCGCAAAAAAAGACTCAACAGCTCAACAAAAACAAGGGCGAATAATTTTTTGTCTCAATAACATTTATCGTCCCATAGAATTCTGGGAACTCGTTCAAAATTTTCAAATCCTCAAATGATGGAAAATCTTTGGGGGTTATTAAAAATAAGAAGATGAAAAAAGATTTACAAAAGAAATTTCAGAGCCCAAACTGCTGAAGACTTATGGGAAACCATTCTTCCACTCAAACTTCTCCATCGCCATGTGATTACTTGAAACTTCAAAACTTTTCACATAGGTGGTGCACCCGACGATTGTCATTAAAGTTACTAGATTCTAGTAACTTTAATTGTCATATAAAATCAACATTTGTATTGGTTGCAATACTTTTCTGCTGTTCGAATTACCGGAAAAGCGTTTTAATAATAATCATTATTGTTATAGGGGTCATTAATGAACCATTGTAATAGATTTATTATGTATACATTAATTAGCTGACCCGGTGAAATTTGTACCGCCTCAGAATCAATAACACAGGGGCCCAGGGGGCTCCTGGGCCCCCATGTCCATGTTTTAATAAGTAATTATGCTATTCGGGGCGGAGATAAATTCAACAAATCAAAGATCATAAAAGCCGTTCTTGAGTTATAAACCCAAGGGGGCCCGCTGGGCCCCATGTCCATGTGTTAATAGTTATTTTGCTATTCGGGGTTATTTTGCTATTAGTTTGGTATTAGCTACTAGTATTAGCTATTATTGCTATAATAACTAAAAAAACCTAACTTTCTTTACTTTTTTAATTTCTTAGTATTTGTTAATATTTGCCAATAACACCGAAACTAGCCGACTCTATCTGAAGGTGGTCACTCAAAAATCTGCTCAACAAACAAATTGTAACAAGTAACCGATGCCACGGCTTTAATTTATGCACGGCCATGCACGGGCTTTATGGTGGAATTCCATGGTTTTCTTATTTATTTTCATACCATTACCACCCTCTGTGCCTTTTTAAGCAAACCTTCAAATAAATTTTTGTCCATGCTAAACCAATATGCACCCCTACCACTTTGTCAGCGCGTCCTTAAAGCGAATTCTGAAATGCGCATTCACAAACTCCAGAATTTACAAAATGCGCATTAGACTTGTTTATGCGTTTTTCTAAATACGCCTTCTGTTAATCCTAGTTTGCAGTGCAGCCACAGGCAAACCTGCATTAACGCGCATTATGTTGCGAATTAAGTTTTTGTACTTCAACGAGAAAACACCAAAACTGTCTCCTCAATGCGCATTTGTTAACAGTTTGCGCAAACAGTTAGTTGAAATATTTTTTTCATTTTTTCACCTCAAGGGTACCGACCTTTTTTCTTAATTGGTCGTATGCTGCATCAGTGCCAATGTGCAGCTGTGGTCAAACCCACCCTCGGCGTTGGTATTTGAAATCAATAATTTTTTAAACAATGTCTATAAACGTTCGTTGCTACAAACCATTATTCATCGCACACGTTGTAAAATTTAAAAATCGAACTCAGAAGACAAAATTACAATAACATTTTGTTGGGGTATTTCACGCTGCCAACCCAAAGCTACGCTTTGCAACCAGAAACAATCCGCAAACCGACGATAGAGTATTCGTGCAGCATTTCAGTCCACAACAGTTTCGAGACGTACATGCGCAATAGGATGCAGTTTCAAATCGGTTTGAAATCGCTGCACGAACGAACTTTTTTTTATGCAAATCGTGTTTTTTTGCATAAACTATTTAAGGTTTTAAGAAATACATAATACATATTCAAAGTCACCCTGTATGAACTATTATTTCAGATTCTAGAGGGCTTTGTGATTAAATGAATATTATTATAGAGGGCATTAGAAATACATGACCAAAGTCAGAAGCTCAACAACTTTTAAATTCTGCAATTTTACCTCTGCTGTTATTAATGACACTGAACATGAAAACGTGATTTCAACAAGAATTACAACAAAATCTTATTCCAAATAGTGAATGTTCTAAAAATTAATAGCTTCAACCAAGGAACACATTATATTGCAAATCAAGACAAAAGTAAAAAAGGTAGTCAAAAACATTAGACACTGACTCATTAAGACACTGCAAAGCAATACAAATTCAAAAGATCAATATCCAAAAGCATTGCAAATTCTCTTTAAAAACTCACTTTTACATCAGTGCCATCTGTTGGCATGAAGTCTTCATAAATAAAACTACCAGTCTTGCGTACCCTGGATTCCGGAGAATATACGCTACTCCTGCTGCCGATCTGGGAATAATACAAACGCTTAAATTAATTAACAGTTATTTGCGCACACCTGCTACACTTAATCTGGAAAAATACATAAAAAAAGACAACCATACACAAAATAAAGGGATCCTCAAAAGATGGATGGTAACATTAAATGGAAAGAGAAAAAATAAAGTTCCATAAAACAAGCAATACTTAAGGTAAACAATAATTACCTTTCTAAACAACCGTTGGCTCCCACCACCAGCAGATGTCGGATAGTAAATGTAGATGTTGTGATCTTCAGCCGATACCGGTTTTTCCACAAAGGGTTTGTTAAATACCACTCCATTAACTTCAACATGATCTTCAGATTCTACCAATTCATGATCTAAAAAAGTCGTTAAAAATATTATAACAATTTTGAAGAAACTTACGTTTTGGATCAGAGCTGTCTCTATCCAGAACGGCATATCGCGGTATCTCAATTCCCTCATTTTCCAAAGTTGCGTAGACTTTTCTTCGGTCTTGAATGTCATACTGCATATGCAGGTTGTTGATAACATAAGGGTTGTGCAACTGGGCATACTGAATTGCTTTTTCTAGCGGAAAGCCTTTTGAGTGGAACGATATTAGGCAATCGCACACTGGCCACTCCTCTACAGGTTTCTGAAAAACGAAAATTACATAAATGTTAAATATAACCGCCAAATACGCACGTATAAAATTACATCCTCTGGGAAAACAGTGACTTTAATGTATTCAAATTCTTGCAAACGGGTCAAAATCTCCGTCATTGGCTTGCTTTGAGACTTCTTCGCCATGGCACAAACGCCGACGATAACAACTTTGCCCGCATCTTCGAGCTCCTGGGGACTCAGTGAGGGGTCGTTTGGGTCGCATAGATCTAGGTCCCCCTAAAAGCAGGAGCAATTCAGTTAAAATATCCCACTGCGGTATGTATGTGTAATACTGCACTCAGTAATAACACATAAATATGATTACATTTTCAACTGCTTGCAAACAATCATCACAAAAACAAACACTGTCATTTTCACCATTTGACTTGTTTTTTCTCCATCGTTTTATCCGCCACCAATCTTTTAACCACGTCCACTCCATCTTTTTACTCATTAGAGTCTAAGAAACTAATCTACAAAAACGATACAGGTTGAAATCTCAGTGCTGCCTGTATGTGTGAATGCACAAAATGACTACAATGGGATGCTGTAACTTAATCAGCAAACAACGCACTCAAGGTTAGATAAACTAACAAATTAATTTAGAGCGTTTTCCAACAAATATTTATCTACCTTGGTGATTGTGCTTTATCAGACAATCTTGCTCTGGACTTTTGATAAGCCGACAAAAATCACATTTATTGGTACCAATAAAAACTTTTATTTTTGCAACAAATCTTAATGCATTTGTACATTACTTTGATCACTAAAAGCAAACTTTTCTTATGCTACTGATAATAAGTAAATATTTACTCTAAAGTAGTGATGTAGGGTGATCACAACATGCACTAGTGAAACAGCAAGCAACAGAGTTTAAGCAGTGCATACAAAATACTACCCAAAATGCGGATGAAAGCAGGGGGCTGTCGACATCTTCAACAAGAACAGAAGGGATAATCTGTTCCCGGAACGTCTTATTGTGATCACAGTTCATGGAAACCAAAGAAACAACTAAATGAAAAAGAGTGCGTATTTACAATTATGCGAAATCCTAGCAATAGAAAACAAAAATGATCGAAAATAACTCACCGCACCGACGTAAAATTGTGTGGGTCTGGTAGCTTTACGAAGACCTTGGTAACCATACTCTAGTTCAGTATAAGACATGGTCTTCACGACAGATTATACATTCTCACAATGTTTGCCTACAGTATGAAGAACGGTTGGAATTACTGCCTCAATCCTTTTTTCATTTTCTCACCTATATTGGGCAGGTCAGGAAATATTGATTATTTTTTGTTGTTTTGACACTGATTATAAAGCGGTCAAAATTTCTTAAAATAAACATATGTGAAGGTGAGATAAGTGATATAAGGGCACGAGCCAGGACAAATATAAAAAGATATTCCTAAAATATTGTTGACGTTGATTACTGACAGACAATTCGATGACACTTCTCTGACAAACTTAGAGCCATAAAAGCACATAAAAGTAAAAATGACCTCCTTTATCTACTTTGAAGCGCTATTTCTCTAAAGATTTCAAACATAAATAACCTAATTAGAAAATATATAAAATAAATTTAAATATAAACAGATAACGTCCTCTTATTAAGATCTCCCATGCCTGCCAACCGGGACCAGTAGGAGGTGGAAGCGGGAAAGTTAAATTAAAAGTATGGTAAAAGGGACCCAGATTAAAAAAAACGGTATGATTTTAATTTAATTACATTGCCTACAAAAATATGGTATTTTGAGACGAATGATCTGATGGCTGTTTCTAACTAATATACCATGTGGCTTTTTATTGTTGTGTTTTTTTATAAGGTTGGTTATATGTATTTTATTATAATTTATAATCTTACAAAGGCATATCGATTTCAAATTCAAATACGTCAAACCAAACGTTAAGAAAATTCAAAATTGTTAGATTTAATGGAGATTTTTTTTTATCGAAGAAGATTTCTTGTGAATTGTACTATTTTATTTTTATAAACTCTGTTCCTGTTTCCGTAACCCGTTTGATTTAAATTTGTATCCACATCTAAACTGTTTCACTCTAATTTTTACATCCACTATGCTCCCTATGTTTTATTTCCAATATTGTCACCATTATGTTCTTCGGGTTTTTAGCTTTCCCCATATTCCTCAGGTTCGACAGATCTTTTAAAATCCGGTTTTTTACGTTATTTCTGGCAGTTTCTCCAAGTTGTTTGACTTCAGATTCTTCAGGGTTTTCATCTTATTCAGATGTTTCAGATTCTTTATCTCCTTCAGGTCCCCTATAAACTTCATGTTCTTCAGATTATTCTTCAGGTTCTTCAAGCTTTTCAACTTGGTGTTTTTTAGTCGCATTCTTCAAGTTCTTCACATTTTCCAGGTTCGCTATAACCAGTGTCTAAATAAAAATCTGATCAAGATTGCCATGAAACTACGAAGGCGCTGAACGGACATGAATGGAAAAATAACTGACAACGATTTTTTTTCTACCAATTCCGACTTTTTCTGGCAATTCTGACTTTTTTTCTGGCAATTCCGACTTTTTTCTGGCAATTCTGACTTTTTTCTGGCAATTTCGACTTTTTCTGACAATTCCGACTTTTTTCTGACAATTCCGACTTTTTTTCTGGCAATTCCGACTTTTTTCTGGCAATTCTGACTTTTTTCTGGCAATTTCGACTTTTTTCTGGCAATTTTGACTTTTTTCTGGCAATTGCGACAGGGGTAGGAAAATGGTGCTGTTTTGTGGCCCAAACTTAAAAGATGAAATACTGTCTACATTTTGAGTATCACGTACAGGGAAATATGACCTTTTTGGAGTATGTTTCTTTAATAATAATAATAATATTAATAGAATAATAATAATAATAGAATTTTATTTTCAACAGACAGAATATCTTTAGTGGTCGAGCGCATAGCAGGAAGCACCAATTTCAGTGATCCACGGAAGTTACCGTCTGTAAAAATTTGTTTTTCTGTGGATCCTTGAAATTGGTGCCTCGCGCTACGCGCTCGACCACTTAAAGAAACATACTCCAAGAAGGTCATATTTCCGTGTACGTGAAACTTGAGGCCGCAATTTCAGTAATCCATGGAAGTTGCCGTCGTCGTTGTCAGCTATTTTTATATTCATGTCCGTTCAGCGCCTTCGTACAATGGGGAGCTGTTTTATTGTCCAAACTTAAAAGATGAAATACTGTCCACTGTTCGAGTTTCACGTACAAGGACCTTTTTGGAGTATGTTTCTTTGAGGGGTCGAGCGCGTAGCGCGAGGCATCAATTTCAGTGAACCACTGAAGTTGCCGTCTGTGAAAATTTGTTTTTCCGTTTATCATTCATAAAATCATAAAATAAGAGATACTCTCCACATTTCGAGTTTCACGTAAAGGGAAATATGACCTTCTTGGAGTATGTTTCTTTAAGTGGTCGAGCGCGTAGCGCGAGGCATCAATTTCAGTGATCCACGGAAATTATCGTCTGATTTGTTTTTCTAGGTTAGGTAAAGGAATTCGACAAATATAATTTTCACCTGGTTATTAAAAACCTGTGAAAATTTGTTTTCCCGTGGATCATTGAAATTGGTGCCCCGCGCTACGCGATTGACCCCTTAAAGAAATGCTCCAAATATGTGGACAAAAATGTGGACAGTATTTCATATTTTAAGTTTGGGTAACAAAACAGTGCCATCGTCCTACCCCTGTCGCAATTGCTAGAAAAAAGTCGCAATTGCCAGAAAAAAGTCAGAATTGCCAGAAAAAAGTCATACAGAAGAGACTCACCCACTGCATCAAGATGACCAACACCCTGCCAGACGAACAATTTGGATTCCGTCCAAAGCATTCCATCACCGACCAACTCCTCCAAGTCGTAGAATACGCCGCCACCGGGATCGAGCGCAAGCAAGTGACCGGTGCAGTATTTCTCGACGTGGCCAAGGCTTTCGACACAGTCTGGCACGATGGACTTGTCCTCAAGCTCCACCCGTGCGGCGTGCCCCTAGAATTGGTTCAATTAATCAACTCCTTTTTGCGTAACAGGTCCTTCTGTGCCCGCATCGGAAACACTCTGTCCCGTCCCCACGACATCGAAGCGGGCGTCCCACAGGGATCTGTCCTTTCACCAACCCTGTACGCGGCCTTCACCGCGGACATCCCAAGGACTGCAAGCACCACGCTCGCCATCTACGCAGACGACACAGCAATCCTCACCAGATCCAAACAGCCTTGGCTGGCGACCCGCTACCTGGGGGAGAAATCGAGATGTTCGACCGGGTCATTCCCTGGGCAAACCAGGCAAAATACCTAGGTGTCATCATCGACAAAAAGCTTGACTTCCGCCAGCACCTAGAATACTCTTTGGGTAAAGGGAAAATGGCAGTGGGCAAGCTCTCCTCGCTGGTCTGCAGGCGTAGCAAGATGTCGGTAAAGAACAAATTGTTGATTTACAGAGCAATCATTCGTCCGACTCTAACATAATATGCTTCGGCGGCTTGGGCACACGCCCCCTCGAAGACAAACATGTGTAAGTTGCAGGTCCTCCAGAACAAATTCCAGAACCCTCCGCAGTCACACAGCAGTGACTTAGACGGATCGGCAAACGGGGCCTATCACTTTGCCGTCTGTAAAACCATTGCAGGCCGGCGAAAGAGATAGAGGTTTAGAGATCACTGATCTAAAACCTCGGACAAACAGCGCAACGCAACGTAGGTAGTCAGTCGTTCTCTCGTTATCAAACGGAGAATAAACACGTGAGTTTCCAAAGTGTCTTTCATTTATCAACGAGTTCCACTGCGAAGAGAGAGATCGGTCTCTATCGAGACCTCCACCAGCCGCTACCGACCCCGGGGTATCCACGGGCTTCCGAGCTTCCGCGGCGGCCACCGTCTCCACATTCAACGACCTGGTGAGGTGCGCTTGGCGCGCCTTCTCCAGCAAGGAGGAAGCCGCTCCTTGCGACAATACCTTTCTTTTGTGTGGCAAAAATAGTCATCTAGATGTTAGTCGGGTATAAAGAATATTTATAGAGAACAAAAGGATAAAAGAAGTTATGCAGAATTGCAAATTAATGCGAAAATAACAGTGTAAAAATTCTTCATCTAGTCTTTGGAAACACACATGTATATACATATTATATAGAAACAAATATGTTTTCTTCGTCAGACATAAATCAGTTAATGTAATTAAGTAAGTGGTCGTAGATAAATCATGGTGTTGCACTCCATGCTATGGCTCATTAAAATTCAGCTTTGCATGCTCGTTTATATACTGTAACATTCCATTTGGTTTCATTGATGTCAATTTTTTTTTTACAGTAGGTATTTCTATTTGTCCAGAATTACATATTTATATTCCTACATTGATTCCATATTAATTTAAATTGCCAGACAAAAAATTGTTTACAGTTATTTTTCCATTCATGTCCGTTCAGCGCCTTCGTATGAAACAAATTAAATTGCCATTTAATTAATCTTGACCAGATTTTTATTTAGACACTCGATACCTTTCAGGTCAAATTTTATAGATTTTCAGTTTTTTATTTCCGCCAAGTTTTTAAGCTTTTTCAGTTTCTTCAAAATCTTTAGGTTTTTCAGATACTTAAAATTTTTATATTATTTATTATTTAGATTCGTCATGATGCTTTTTCAGATTTTTCATCCAGTTTTCTGCTTTAATTGATGATTTCTTCTATTATAACATGATCTGATTTTTTTAACATAACATGATCTGATTTTTTTAACTTTGAAAACCTTAAAAATTAATAAAATAAGAAATATATAAAAAACTAATAACAGAAAGAAATATATACCACCGAAAGGAAGACGAGGCAATAGAAAAGGATCGAAAAATGATGCAGAATAAACTAAAAATATACAAAGAAAAACTGAAAAATAACAAAAAACTGAAAAAGCAGCATAAAAGGCAACAAAAATAAAGATGGCAAAGCTAATAACATAATCGCAATATCGCAATATATGAAAAAAAAAAATCGAACAGCAAGATGAGATAGAATCAAAGGAAAAGAAAAAAGCGAATTTATTAAACGAGAAATGTAACAAAAATCATACTGAGAAGTTTAGGAGGTTAGCAAGAAAAGAAGGGCCGAAAAGAAGTATGAGGAACATCTTCTTAACAAAATAATTTCAGAACACAAACACAAGGAAATATAGAAGGATGGAATAGTGTAAAGACTATAGGCGGTGTGCACATTTTACCTCAGCGCTACCACTAAAAATGCTAGAAAGGCCGTTGGAGGCGCTGTAAAACGCGCGGAATTTAAAATGTGCACACCGCCTATACTTTTGAGGTGGTAGAAAAAGTTAAATCTCTGGATAGCACAATAGGCAATGCCCTATTTGCATACAGAAACTTATTGATAAGTAAAATTCTTACGACAAATACCAAAGAAAGCCATACAAGACGCTCGTAAAGGCAAATATATACTGGGTTCAAAAAGAAAAACCAACATGAAGGATGCATATCATGACGATGATAATATCAAGAAAATAAAGAGGCAGAGGGTGAAGTAGTCTTCTAGAACAGCCGCGGTCACAGAATTTCGTCAGTCACTTTTATGTCATCTCAAAAAACGGGATGTATTCTCTGTCACGTGGAAGTGATTGTCAAAATGCCAGTAGTATACAGTACGTCATAAGAGTTCAAATTTAAAGTTATAAATTTATAGGAATAATTAAAGACTGTTTCACAACAAATGTCAGATGAGTGACAACTACTGACGAAATTCTGTGACTGTACATATTATTAAGATCAGAGGAGAGCAACATCGTAAATATACTGTCAGATCAATCTGAGCACAGTGTCTGAGATCGTTGGTCTGAGAAGACCCTATAAGAAGACGTCAACGGCCAGGTGTTTCACTGTTTCAATTATTCATTGATACCAATCCACTTTATTTACTTCAAGATTAAATAGTCACCAGTTACTTGCCTAGTAGCCTAGTTGCAAAGTTAGTTCTTTTGTGTTCCAACCAACCCACTGATTGGCCGGCATGGGGCGGCAACAAAGACAATTTTAGGTTATGTTTATGTCGATTTGAAATAACATTTGGGATTGGATTCAAGAATTTTCGTACCAAAGACTTATAAACACCTACAATGGGGACAGCATTCAACAACAGACATAGATATTTCATCCAATTTATGCTAACTAACGGATTAGCATCAAAGCAAGATGCTCTCCAATTCCTTACAAAAATTAGCCCAGGTATTATTGTTTAAACTAATTATTCCAATAAAGTTTTGAGTTTGTAGAAGAAAGCTCATTGGCACATTTGAAAATGCTAATCATAGAGATAAATCGGGAAATTGGAAACCATTTTTATAAAATTGCACCAACAGTGTGTGAGATCTCTGGTGAACATGTATTTGTCTGGCTGAATGTAAAAAATGATGAGATAAGTCGACAACAGTCAGGATTTTCTTCACTTGAGTTGCAATACTTTCATGCAATAATGCAAGAAATCATTACAGCTGAAGAACACTGTATACCATATCCTCGTGCTGTGAATATTTCCTCCACATTAACTTCCTCCTTATCAAGAGAAAATGGTGAGAAGGCTTTGATAAAGTGGTTTCGAGGTGGATACTTTGTAAAGAATGAGGGAAATGTTTATCTAGGACCAAGAACTATATTAGAGTTTACTGCTTATTTAAGAACTAATACTGAAAACTGCAACTGCAACTTATGTTCAGAATTAGTTTTTGTGGTATTTACTGTATATAATTAATTTTATCAAATAATAATTTATTTTTAGGGAGACACCTGTAATGCCTGTAAAAATACTTTTCACAATCATTGCCTTGCAAAGTACCTCCAACATCAAGAAACTTGCCCTAACTGCAAAGCAAGTTGGGAAAGTTCTAACAATTCTGCTTACCATATGGAAACAGACCCTCAACTTGAGTCTAGTCAAAATAGTGATTAAGAAAATTTAATGTGCTTATAGATATATTTTCATAAAAAAGTACAAATAAAAATTTAAGAATTGTGCAAAAGTTTGTTGAAAGCAGCATATGAACTTTCCAGATCAAAGAGTAACTGCCTTATTTGGGTTTCAGATAATTCATCAGATGCTTGCATATTGTTCAGTGTGTTCAGCCATTCCGCAACTTTCTGTTTTCCTTCAAAATCTGATGGTAAAATACTCAACCTGTTCATAGTGTCAACCAAATCTCTAATTTCTGGGTGCAGATCATCCATAGCTTTAATATTTAACCTCAACTTGTCCATAATGGTGATAAACAACTGAAATTGTTATCTGTAGATACTACACAAGTATATATATATGAAAACATACAGACACAATATCAGCAATGCACTTGCTTGTATTGCCCTTATCATCTTTGATAGTGATGGGTCTATCTTCTTTTATTCTCTCTAAAGCAGCTGGACAATCCAACTAAAATGTTATAACTGAGAATGATACCTGTATCAATTTATGAGCTTACTCGATACTTCCGCACAAAAGCATCAACTGTAGGGAATTCATCACCTTTCACTTGCCGAAAGGCAGCTTTGTATTGCACCAATAACTTACTGCAAGCACCAGTATACTCCTTCGGAGTCACACAATCTCTAATGTAGGCCTTCTCCAACTGTTGTAAGGTATTTATTACCGCAAACAGATCGGCTAAATTGTCGTATTTCTCCCTTTCACGAGCATTATGATAGAGTTTAACCTCTTCATAAAGTTCTGGCCGATTTTCTGTAAAAATTAGTGCATGTCGTTTAAAGTGACAGCTTGAGCTTCACCCACCTTGATTTACGGACATTGTCAAGAAAAATACTATGTAATTCTTGAAGAAAACTTTTATTGATTAAAACGTAATTGGTTTACTCATTTTAGGGAGTACCTGTCAATTTTGACAATTATTATGACAGCTAAAATTTAATGCAGATGGCGCTCTCCTGTACAGATTATATGGCGGGAAAATCAATACCGTTTGAAAGTTTTGATATTTGCTATTTCATAGATATAATTATCAAGACAAGTTAAAGAAATTACTCCAAGTTATAAATTATGTACAAAAATCTCAAGTGTTCGACACATTTTTTAAAAATTGTATCGCACACTGAATAATACACGTGCAGAAGAAGAAGTTTAACAGTTCGCTATAATTAATTTTTTAACTAATTCTCCATACACGTGTATCTGTTGGTCTAATTAAACTAACTTAAAACAAGAATGTAACTTAATTATTACTATTCTAGTGCTCCTTACGTAAAATAAATTAAGAGGTGTCTACACACTACCAATTTATGATAATACATTTTAAAAATCACTTGGTTCATGCTCATTTTATGTGGCCCATAAAATGCACTGATTACAAAAATAAAGCTTGCGTGTAAAGAGTAATTGCACTTGAACTAAATGTAAATTTAACTAATTAATACTGCCTTTATGGTTCATGTAACCATTAAACTGAGAACTCGCTAATACTTTATCTATGGCAACTCTTCTCATTCGCGTGCAAGTCGCTAAAAGCGCACCTCCTAGCAAACACATCGCACCTCCTCCTAACGCTAAAAGCGCAGAAAACCATCCAGTTTTTAGACAAACACTGTTTGGGTCCGCGTCTGCAAAGAATTACATTAAACAATTTTCTTTCTTTCAGTATTTCTTACCGGCGTGTTGTGGTAGTGTCACGTTTCGTTCTTCTTCCGATTCACCCTCTTGCAAAACCCTCAAAGCTTGGAACAGATTAACATTTTCCGATAACGGCGCTGTGTTTGGAGACAAAGTAGTACTGCTCTGAGATGTTGCCTCTATAGAACGTTTCCTTACGTTCTTTACGTTCCTCCAATGACATGGTTGGCTCTAAAACTTATACATAGTTCAACAGTGTTGATACGACGTTGTTAAACATTACAGGACATCTTCCGTGACACATTCTCACATCACATTCAATGTAGAGAGCTGGAGATCCGGTAAATCGGAAGGTTTTCATGTAGGCAAATACTTGGGTTTCATAAACGCCTGTTTCAGACCATGATCCTCGGAAGCGCGAAATGAGTTTATCGTCAACTGGGCACCTAAAATACATTGAAGATGGAATAAACTAGGTAACTGAAAGTGTAAACATTACATACCCATATTCGTCGATAAGCTGAATTTTTTTATGAGCCCCATTGTGAGCAAAACAGTCATTTACAACAATGTCGAAACCATCTAAAAGATAAGAGGGAAATAAATTATTGATCTAATTTTTAGACGAATTTATATACCGTATTTACTGCGCATATAGATTATAAGGGTCAAGGGATCGCCTACACGGACTGGTCCGGTAACTCTGTTCCCACTCGTCCCATAACCGTACCGGATTTCCATATAGCATTCTGGAGGAGTCAGTGTAAACACCACAGGATTTCCAGTTGCCACCCTGGAATATGCAAATCGTGAATATTACATCTAAATATCAATATTAAGGTCTTTACACTAACTACACTAATCTATTTATTTGACTTACTCAACATCTAAGAACGGAAATGTAACTGTTTTCCAGAAATCGTATCCGTATTCACACGTGACCTTAAAATGTTCATCGTATTCTTCTTCAATCAACGGATTGTATTGTACAGTGACAGTGTTCCACATGAAATTTTTCTGAAAATAGAAAAAGAAATGAAAAAAAAGTTCCGCCCGAGCAGGGACTTGAACCCTGGACCCTTGGATTAAAAGTCCAATGCTCTACCGACTGAGCTACCCGGGCTAATACCTCATCGAATTTACTCACCGTAGGAGTCTTCCGATTGTCATCGTGATGAGTATTTTTGCCCAAAGTACCACAACGATTTAGTTGGATGTAAAATTCATAGTAATCTCGACCACTACCGTTGATGTACATACAATCAGGATCGTATGCGTACCCTGAAAACATAAAAAAACTTGTTATTTATAGCTCAAAAGAATGGAACTGTAGACAATGCTATGGTTAACGCGTATCACACCACAAAATCTATCTACTATTGCTTATCTTTAACAAATATAACTTTCCACGAATGACTACTTTTAATCAGTCTTTCCCTAAAACACCAAAAACAATTTTATTACAATTGCCAACACACGTTTCGCCAACAATGTTGGCATCATCAGGGCGATGAGTAAACTAAACTGAAATCGTGCGTTGGCAGTTGTAATAAAATTGTTTTTGGTGTTTTTTAGGGAAAACTGATTAAAAGTAGTTATCTACCACCAAAAGTGATCCAGACAATTGTTTTGTTTTTCACGAATGGTCAAAAATCCAGCAAAAAAAAATAATGTAGCGCTCTTGGTTCAAGATTGAAATGAATATGAATATAAACTAGAAGAATGTTCTTAAATCCAGGTGGAGTAAATTTAAATTAAAAAATTTAAATATGTATATCTAAGTCGAACTCCACAAACTTTAATGAGCGTAAAATTACAAATGGAACATGTTTCGGCAGAACACTTCTGCTATCATCAGCCCTAATTTAACAAGAGATTAATGATACAATTGATGAATTACAAGAGGGGTTCTTACCTTAAAGAATATAAAAACTACTAGCAGTTACCCGCGGCTTTGCCCGCGTAAGTTGGGTTTGGCTTTACTGGCACTTATATTTGGAATTGGTACAGCCGCTTAATTAAAGCAGTTTTAATAATAAATAACAAACAGTAAAAAAAAAATTTTTTTTGCAAAAACATAAATATTAAATTTTGAGAAAAATCACTCCCAAATCTACCCTCCTTTTACTCCAGTTGGTAATTTTTTTTGCAAAATCCTCAAACACGCCCCCAGTCAATTTTAAATGAAAATCTAGATCCCAATTTTCACGTATGTAACACCGTTTGTTTTCCAGTTATGAGAATTCTCAGGAAAACTACCGTTCCCATTTACACCCCTTTTTCGCGGTTTGTAAATAATTTTTAGCAAAATTGTCAAACACGGGTCTAGTTATTTTTACAGGAGAGTCCAAGTGCCAATTCTTATGCCTGTAACATTGTCGATCTTCAGAATATAAGAATTTTGAGCAAAATCACTCCCAAATCCACCCTGACCTTTTTTCGCAGTTGTTTTTTTTTTGGAAAATCATCAAACACGGGTCCGGTCAATTTTGAAAAACCGTTTCTTAGTGAGCGCCTACGTGGTGAAATAAGTAAGTGTGCAAAATTTCATTGCAATCGGTTCAGTGGATCTACAGATTAACTCCCCCGCCCCGTTACCCCCCTTAGGGATAGAATTTTGAAAAACCGTTTCTTAGTGGGCGCTTACGTGGTCAAATAAGTATGTGTGCAAAATTTCATTCCAATTGGTTCAGCGGATCCAGAGATTAACGGGGCGGGGGGGCCCGTTACCCCCCTTTGGAATGGAATTTTGAAAAACGGTTTCTTAGTGGGCGCTTACGTGGTGAAATAAGTAAGTGTGAAAAATTTCATTGCAATGGGTTTAGTGGATACAGAGATTAACGGGACGGGGGCCCCGTTACCCCCCCCTTTGGAATTTAATTTTTTAAAACCGTTTCTTAGTGAGCGGCTACGTGGTAAAATAAGTAAGAGTGCAAAATTTCATTTCAATCGGTTCAGTGGATCTAGAGATTAACTCCGCCGCCCCGTTACCCCCTCTTAGGGATGGAATTTTGAAAAACCGTTTCTTTGTGAGCGCCTACGTGGTAAAATGAGTAAGTGTGCAAAATTTCATTCCAATCGGTTCAGTGGATCTAGAGATTAACAGGGCGGGGGGCCCCGTTACCCCCCCTTGGAATGGAATTTTGAAAAACCGTTTCTTAGTGGGCGCTTACGTGGTGAAATAAGTAAGTGTTAAAAATTTCATTGCAATGGGTTTAGTGGATACAGAGAATAACGGGACGGGGGCCCCGTTACCCCCCTTTGGAATTGAATTTTTTAAAACCGTTTCTTAGTGAGCGGCTACGTGGTAAAATAAGTAAGAGTGCAAAATTTCATTTCAATCGGTTCAGTGAATCTAGAGATTAACTCCGCCGCCCCGTTACCCCCTCTTAGGGATGGAATTTTGAAAAACCGTTTCTTTGTGAGCGCCTACGTGGTAAAATGAGTAAGTGTGCAAAATTTCATTCCAATCGGTTCAGTGGATCTAGAGATTACTCCCCCGCCCCGTTACCCCCCTTAGGGATAGAATTTTGAAAAGCCGTTTCTTAGTGGGCGCTTACATGGTCAAATAAGTATGTATATAAGTATGTATTCCAATCGGTTCAGCGGATCCAGAGATTAACGGGGCGGGGGGCCCCGTTACCCCCCCTTGGAATGGAATTTTGAAAAACCGGTTCTTAGTGGGCGCTTACGTGGTGAAATAAGTATGTGTGCAAAATTTTATTGCAATCGGTTCAGTGGATACAGAGATTAACGGGGCGGGGGGGGGCCGTTACCCCCCTTTGGAATGGAATTTTTTAAAACCGTTTCTTAGTGAGCGTCTACGTGGTAAAATAAGTAAGCGTGCAAAGTTTCATTGCAATCCCTTCGATGGATCCGGAGATTTCGTGATGAGTCAATCAGTGAGTGGTATTTGGATTTTATATATATATAGATATAAAAAATTATGACGTTGACGTAATTTTGAATTAAATTTGACGTTTTCAAAGGGTTACATGATTTTTAAAAGATTTCGTAAAAACAACGTTTTATAAAATGTAAAAATTAAAAATGGATCAAAGAGAATCTGGTAAGTTTGTTTGAGTGGTGAAAAATTAAAATAGTGAATTAATAATGGGATTATTGAAGTTATTCTGTTCATTTAAACAAGATCTGTTTTCCAGTTTCAAGGCTTTCCTTATTTCCAAAGTCTCAAGAAAATCTAATTTCCGGCCTTTATTGCATTTATGAATCAATTTGGAATTTGATGGTGAAAAACTATGTTTCGTTATTAATATATAATTGGCGAAAGAAGAAGGTGTTGATGGTGGAGGATCAAGATCTGTGTTGTTATAGATGTGCCTGAAATGTTCTTTAATGCGGTCTGATATTTTGCGTTCTACATAGGTCAGAGAGGTCGCAAAATATCAGACAGAATACCGAAACATGTTCCATTTGTAATTTTACGCTCATTAAAGTTTGTGGAGTTCGACTTAGATATGTTTACATTTTTGAATATGAATATGATTCAAAATTTTATTCAGATCGAAAAGTCTCTTCCTAATAATATTGTTATCTCCTCTCCATTGTTTCCAATAACTCCACCTGCCTCTGCTTCACAATCTAGTGTTCCGTTCAATTTCCCAGATTTTCAGCTTCTCTGCTTTCAGATTGTCAAAGTTTCAAGTGCAAATTTTCAGATTTAAAGGTTCTCAATTTCCAAAATCTTTAGGAGGATTCCTATTTTTAGGTTTTCATCAAGTTCTCATGTTGTTAGACTTTCAGGTTTTCTAATGTTTTTTATTGTCCGTGTACAACTTTCCCTTCTGTACGTTTCATGATTTATCTTTTGGCGCTTCACCATTTTTTTAGGGTTCTCATGTTTGTTTTTCAAGTTTCTAGGCTTTCAAGGTTCTCAGATGCTCATTCTTTCAGGTTTTTAGATTTCCATGTTTCAGGTTCTCTTTCCGATTATCAGGCTTCCACGTTTAGAGATTCCCAGGTTCTCAGGTTCTTATAAGACCCTATAAGGTCTCGAATTTTTAAGTTCTCATGTTTTCAGTCCAGTTTCAGTTTCTCATTTATTCAGTTTCAGGTTTTGATATTTTCAGGGTTTCAGTTCCTTGACTTCCTATTATGGAAAGTTTAATCTGTTACAGGGTGTTATAATAAAACAAACAGAGCTGTAACGATCTTATTGTCTGATTTTACCGAACCAATACCAAACGATATAAACCGACATCGAAGTTTTTTTCGCAGGCCATTTTTTGCACCATTTCGAGTATAAAACCCGAGATAAAACCAATGCAAATAATGACAATTTCTTTTTGTCACTAGTACCTGTATCGTTTGTAAATACCTAGTGCAGGTTAGTGAGTTCTGGAACTCTTGTAGAAGAAATGTTGTATGCAACACTAACTTGCAAAAACGTGAACTAATACGGTAAAAAAAAGTCTGTGGCGACTGGCTGAAATAAATCGCTATTTCAAGTGGGTTTTATCAGTATACTTTTTTCGCCGTAAGGTTTTTCTTATATGGGGAGTTCTACATAGTGTAACGGTTCAGCAGAAATTACTTTTGTTAAATTTCCACCGTTGCAATACGACTCAACCTGCAGTACATACAGATGATCCTGACGTTCCGGCGGCGGCTGCGCGTATCGCAACAATATCCAGAGACAATACAAACAAATCAGCAATTCACCGAAATTCAAGTTTACTCCAGCAGAGGATGCGTGGATGCGTCATGCTGGACACGTGCAGGAATGGAATTCGGGGAGATGCGCTGAGCGTCTTCCAGAGAGGAGGTTTAGTGAAGAGGAGATGTTCTGTCGACTTTTCGTATCGAACTTGAGACATGGTGGCGTGCTCCCTTTGACTCGCGTGTCTGAAGGCAATTTTCCTTTGTGACGATACTTTGACTCATAAAGAGGACTTCTTAGCCCCATGCGGCCCCCTTCGCGACTTTATTAGAAGACTATTTTTACTACAAGGTGTTATGTACCAAAAATTGGTTTGGTACCGCCCCAAATCTAGCTCTATGGAGATGGGCTGGGTTTGGGGCGGTACCAAACCAATTTTTGGTACGTAACAAAAAGATTGGTGCCCAACGTGGGGCTCGAACCCACGACCCTGAGATTAAGAGTCTCATGCTCTACCGACTGAGCTAGCCGGGCTGGTAAAATGGTCTAGGATGCCCCAAACAGCAATCCCTTCACAGCAAAGTGCTATAAAATCCAACCGAAAAAAGTAACAAAATATGTAAGGTTAATGAAAAGATAAAATTATCTCACACTCCCCTTTCTCCCTATTAGCTTCGTGCATGGCAGACTTCCCCCTCCAAGCTGGAGGACCAACACTATCAGCTGTTCCATTTAAAATGCATTGGTTTGAGGTGTTTTCAAACATAAATTATTAAATTTGATGTGTTTTATTGTTTTTTTTTTAGTGTAGTCACTCATAGAAGACAAGTTTAAAATATTAGTGATAAGATATTTTATTGAAGTTCGAGATACAGATGATCATAAAGTTCCGTACAAAATTCATAATTTAGTTATGTAATGTTTTTGCGAAAAGGACTCAAACAGGTCGATTTTTGTTTTCAAATTGTCATCTTTTGACATAAAAATTTTGATGATGACGTCATCTGTTTTTGAACTATGACACCGTCGTCAATTTTTTTAAATAGCAACCCCCAACTTTTTTTTGGGGTTTAGATGCAGTTTTCAATTCTCTATTCAACAAGTGTAAAAAAGTGATACCTTGCATAACTTTTTTTTTTAATTACAAGAAGTCTTACTTCAAACAATTAAATTTTTATTCCTTGAAAAAATACTATTTCACACGAATCCGTGGTGAAATGGTGTAAATTAGTCCCGAAGTGATTGAACGAAGTGTTCAAATGGCAAATAGTTGAGCACTTGCGTTAAATTTTATTAAATGGTTTTCGTTGTTTGCTTTCCAAATCTCTTGTTATTTTTCAATGTTTTTCAAGAAATTAAAAAAATATTTTTGATGTAAAACGGAATTAAAAAAAAGTTATGCAAAGTATCAATTTTTTACTCTTGTTGAATAGAGAATTGAAAAGTGTATTTAAAACCAAAAAAAAAAATAAAAATTATGACGATGTCATAGTTCAAAAACAGATGAGGTCATCAGCAAAATTTTTTTGTCAAAAAATGGCAATTTAAAAACACATCCCACGACAGCGCAAAAAGATGGCATGATGATCGCAAAAACTATTAACAAAATATTGTTTGTATGCAGGAACCAACCACCAAAGTATAATATTTAGGTAGAAGGTAAAACAATGTTTAGCAATTTTCACAACACATCAAATTAAAATTACGTACGATAACAAATTATTTACCTATACCAGTCCTAACTACTCTAGACAAATCTGTGGAAATAACATTGAATCTTCAGTTTTTTACTAAACTTATGTTTTATATCTCGAACTTCAATAAAATATATTATCACTATAATATTTTAAACTTGTCTTCTATGAGTCACTGCACTAAAAAACAATCAAACACTTTCAAAACACATCAAATTTAATAATTTATGTTTGAAAACACCTGAAACCAATGCATTTTAAATGGAACAGCTGATAGTGTTGGTCCTCCAGCTTGGAGGGGGAAGTCTGCCATGCACGAAGCTAATAGGAAATTTCCGGAGAAATTTCACCAAAACAACCCAAACAAGAAAGAAATCCACAGAAATCGTTGGCACTATAGCACTTCCCACTAAAACATTGTAATCGTGACCACGATGACCTCCTCTCCGGCAATCCCTTTCTCTTCAGAAGTGACCACGACGCGCCAACGCAACCAACACCACGAGAACGCTCTGCGTCGCGTAGAATGGCATTTTCGCGTTGGTGCAGAACGTCCTCCCCCCTAGTGCTGTCGGGTTCGACGGCACCGCCGAGGACACCTCATCCAGATCCAAAACGCCATTGAGTCCACCATCGCGGACCCTACCACAACGAACCACTAATCAAACAAAATATAACGATCGTGCAAAGTGTACGACCGCAGACCGACCGGCAAACCCACGTTCAATCATGCTGAAGAGACTGGGGTGACCACCCCTCGGCGTACTCACCGAACCGAAGCCCGAGTCTCTTCTTGTCTTCTTTCACCCTTCGTTTTCTCCTGCCACACGTACCTCCTTTCACACCCCGATCTCCTCCGGCCCCCACACAATGCACACCCGACCGCCTTGCAAATAGACGGGGTTGCCGGATCGCTACCCTCCGAGTAGACGTCCCTCACAATCGGTACAATTGATGGAACTAAACTCTCCACGAGAAGCAAGTACATCAATTCAAAGTCAAAATCGGTGAAACAAAAACCATCCCCTGAAAATTCGAAATACTATACGGCTCTCTAATCTATGACACGGTACGTGGCAACCCATAAATTTAATTAACGATACGATACGATACGATGCGATACGAGACGATGCGATACGATACGATGCGATACGAAACGATTAACCACGACCATGGAAAGAGCCAGAACGACAACAACTGATCCGACCTCGGATACCGGAAAACACAACTCGACAACATTCTCAGGGTCAACGATCTCTTCGAAATCCAAATAACATTGACTTGGCGTCAATCGGCTTTTTCTGCCAACAGTGACCCTACAACCATGAGTGGTGTCGCTCATCTCGGTGGTTTAGACCTAAGCCAGGGGTTGTTTGAGCCCAATACTACAATGTCGAAGTCAAAGCAAAATAAACCATAGATACAAATCCAAACGAAATTGACTTGGTGTCAATCCTGTGTTGTTTGACTGACAACAACCACACTGTAACCATGAGTGGTTTTACTCATTTAGGTGATTTAAGCTTACGCCTGGGGTCTGGTTACTTGAGCCCAAAATCTTTTTGTTACGTACCAAAAATTGGTTTGGTACCACTCCAAATCTAGCTCTATGGAGATGGGCTGGGTTTGGGGCGGTACCAAACCAATTTTTCGTACGTACCAAAAAGATTGGCGCCCAACGTGGGGCTCGAACCCACGACCCTGAGATTAAGAGTCTCATGCTCTACCGACTGAGCTAGCCGGGCTGGTAAAATGCTCTAGGATGCCCCAAACAGCAATCCCTTCACAGCGAAGTGATATAAAATCCAACCGAAAAAAGTAACGAAATATGTAAGGTTAATGAAAAGATAAAATTATCTTCACAAAGGTCATAAATGTTCGTGTGGAAAAAGTGAAAACTAAGCAACCGCAATAAAAATAAATAAATAAAATAAAAAAATAATAATAAAACACAAATTTATCGGCCGCTGGGCTTCGATAAAACTGAAGAAGAAGCTCTTGAGAAAGAATGCTCATTGGAGGAGATTATCAAGTAATGTAGCATACAATAACAAATGGATAACCAATCCTTCTCAATGAGAAGATCCTCTACACTTACAATTAGAGTCAAACTAGGTGCCTTTTATACTGCCATCGATCAAATTTCTTCAACAGCCCAACATTGAGACAAATGCATCTGATGTGAAAAACTGGGTCAAAATCCATATTATGACGTATATGTCGAAATGTTACTTGTCATAAATGTGGTCTGCAGGGACATTTTGCTGTGAAATGTAGAATCAAATCTAAGCGTCTCGCGAGCAACTACGGAAAACCACCTTTCAAGCGTCTTGTGATGTAAATCTAAACCACGGGGAGGACCAAGAAACTCATGAAGACAATATTAAAAATTTCGACCGTTTTCGAGTAGGACCCACATTGGAACTGGAGAGGAAAGGCGATGAATTGGGTGACTATATTATCGAAGGAGTTAATCTAACTATGACTCTGGCTCAATTCAATGTAATCCCTGGACTTGTCTGACAGTTGTTAAATAAAAATGGTGGTACAATGTGGAATGTTGACGCAAATCCAGAAAACACGTTAAAACTTTATGGCGGATTCATACAGGCTGTTAAATTAGTGCTTTTACTTTGACCTGGCTAGGTCTGATATCTTCTGCAGATATCTAGCGACCAAGATATTCAATTTGAGACTATAAAAATCTGCACTTTGAAACATTCAACGAAAATCCGGCTGACCTCAACGCCTGCGATACTTGTTCCAAATACATATCCCTGTTCAGCTGTTTCATTGTCAGATAGGGTTAAGATATCGTCCATGCAGACGATAGTATGTTTTAAATTTCCCAAAGCGGAATGGTTAACAAAATGCCCATCAGGCGTCACAAATCCAGTGTTATGAATTGAATTTTGGTTTATAGGTATCTGGTGGAACCCAAATAATATTTTCCACCGCCCAACCGATTCAACTGGTCGTCAATGTGAGATAGGGGAATCTTTTACCGTTTGCGCATTCAGCTCTCGGAAGTCGATGCACATTCGATACGAACAAAATTGGACTTGCGTATGTGCTTTCAAGAATAATGCCATTGTCTGAGAGATCAGTGTCTATTTTACGAACCTCTGCTCGTTCGTGACCATAAAATTATCAATGAAGTTGATTTCGACGAACCTGGTCAGCAACACTCATCAGGAACAACTAAATTTTGCTGACGTGTTGTTATTATGTTATTTTAATTATCTGTCAATTTAAACCGACGCATTAGGGCGTCCTTGCTGAAGTCTAGGATTTTGCGCTATGATTTTTAATTGTTTTGCAAAAACTTTGGCGCCCGAGATTTAAACTTAAGGTTAAAAATTGTTCTATCGACATTCCGAATAACATTGGAAGAGATGGTGTTTGTTGTTTCATGGTTTAGAAATGAGATAATTTTTTAAAGAGTGCCAAATCTTGAAGTCGCAGGCAGTTCATGGTTTCGAGAAGGCAGACAATCGAGTACCAGAAGCTCTGGGCGACCAAGAGTAACTATAGACCGACAATAAAGAAAACTGAGACTTGTTGGTATTAGAAATCGACATAGCACTTGCAGGTCAATAGGAAACACTTTTTTTAGCAGAAATTGACCATGGCATCGGTATCACAATGCGTTCAGTATATCGTTGCATTCGTTCTTTCTGTCTGATTTCTTACAGACCAATATTGATACTGCCTCTTAGTGCTCAGCATCGCGCTAAAAGACTAGAATGGTGCAATTAACGAGCAAACTGGGATGAGGAATGGAACAGTCATCTCTTCAAACGAGTTTCGGTTTTGTTTTGTTTTGTGTGCATCTTGGAAGTGGGCGGTCGTTTGAACGCGAATACTATACTCGATATTTTTATTTTAATAATAAATTACATCTGAGAAAAACAAATATAAGTAGTATATAAATTTATAACAAAATAGAAAAGGGAAAGGAAGGAGGGATTAAATCATTACGAATTGTAACTATAATAATAATAATTAGTAAATAAAAGGAAAAAAGTGTTTTTTTTGCATTTTTGCATCAAAGTTCGATTTCATAATTCTATACTAACATTTTAGTGCAAGTCATAATGTAAAAATAATCGCTCTGGCAGTCCTTAAATTATCGTGTTTTGTGGTACTTTAACTATGGTTCTGATGGTAGTCACAATGGGTCATGGGAGTCTAGGTGATTAATGGACCATGCTATCTGAATATAATCTGAAAATTTGGTGTTAAATAGATGTGCATACCATTTATTCAGCAAGAAAAAACTAAATAAATTATTCTTAAATCACCATAATAGAATCAATAATATCCTCATCTTCCAATATTGATTAAAAACAACGTTTCGCATATCAGGAATTTCAATATTAAAAAACGATCTATCGCGGCATAATAGAAGTGAGAATTGCAAGTCAAATCAAAATAACAGTGCTGAAATTGTTTTAATGTTCTTAAAAAAGGCGCATTACACGGCCTGTGAAGATAGAAAAAACGCATTTTCTCCGCTTTTTGGCATTATAATTTCGCACAACACGACCGTATTACAAAGAAAAAACAGATACAAGACGAGTAATTTGAATGCCGTCATTTTTATTCCGTTTGGAATAATTGTAACTTTTTAATTTCTGCAACGTTTCCTGGCTGTAATTAAATTTAAGGTTGGTAACCTATAGTGGAAACCGCAAGTCTATTCGTTCGATCTTTGATTTTGACGGTTCGTTCGTCGTGGGAAAGATGCAGAATCGCATAAAATCGGGAATTTGATGGACATGGCGTTTACAGCTTTGTTGCGTTTTTTGAAAGGCAAATTTTCTATACACAAATTTGTGCAGCTGCTAGAGGAGCCTTAGAAAATGCTCTTTGTTTATATAATCGTTTTCTGCTCCCAACTTTAAAATGTTAAGGATGAAACTCGTGCGTAAAATTACGTAACCGTTTATTAGAGTTGAAATTTGAATTATTATTTAAAGATAAAATCTAATTCATAATCTGAAATTTCCAAAGATCACAGGTACGGTTGAAACAAAATGTCCCTATTTTTGCAAATCACGGTGTTAATATCACTACTATTCTCCAAAGTTCTCAAAGTGAATAAGAGAAAAGGTTTTTTTTAATATCTGATATGTATTTTAGTTGGTATTCTCTATAACAAACTTGTTAGTGAGCTGAAATGAATAGTGAAACGAATTTTTGTGACAGCGCTATTAAAAAAAACAAACCTACATGTTAAAATGTAATTTAAAAAAAGTTTCAAAGAAAACAGGAGTTGCCTGACATGTTTAGATCGTCTTTACCAACAATACAAAAAGTGAGCAGTGATAATAAACTTCTAGGCTAAACAAAATTTTAGTATAGTGGTAAGACAATTAAGATAATATAATAAGAACCATAAAAACATAATTATTCTTTAGGGAAATATAACGGTCGTTGAAAAACGTAGCGTAAAGCATCAAAAATATAATTTTGATGGCTATCAGTTGTGTGATCTTTCATGGTTGGTGGTTTCCTTAAGACCAACTAACACAGTGCACAATAATAGAATGTGGCAGATTTACCAAAGCAAACAATTCCGATTTAAAGTTCATATCCCGGAATACGGTTTTTTGAAAAGTTTTTTTATCCTATTCTTTAAAAATTATTTTTAAAATCATAAATAGAGTGTGACCTGACATTTTTTGAAATGAATTTACTCCCCTTTGAGCACGTTTTAGCTGCATTTTAAATCTTGAACTTTAGTTAACATCAGTGATATTGCAATTGAGAGCCCTCGTCAAAATGTTAATGTTATTATTTGTAATCTTGTAACTGTATTTAAAAAGAGATTGTGTAGTGTTTTTTTTAAATAAATTTAAATAAATTACGCATTTTGGTTGTTACAATCACAGTTTCTTATTTTTCAAGCTGTTTTTATAATGCACTTTCGATTTCAATTATTGTGTTTTTAAATTACAAATAAGGGGACGGAAGTACTGGAAATCTCTTGTGCGGCTCGGTGAAATCCCCCCCCCCCTTCAACACGACTCTGCAGTAAAATTGAAGGTACAGACATTGTATGTACCTATGTAAAATGACATATCATTATTATTATCATCATTATTACGATTTTGGAACTACAAACATAATTATTACAAAAAATCGAAGCACGAAATTTCTTTAAAAAATTAGTATTTCGGTGATTCATCAGAAAATCAAACAAATTACATTTTTTGTCTGACAATTAATATCTTAAAAACTAATTATGAATTCGAGATTATGGTTTCTACATCCAAATCTGCAATCTTCTTTTTATTTGTGTTTCAAGCAGTAGTTACAAAGTTTTAGAATAAGAAATGATTTTTTTTCGATTTTGGAACCACAAAAATGATGCACAAAAAATTTTCAAAAACCTCTTTCCAAAGAGTGTTTTTAGAACTTTCGAGACATTTTGGATATTTCTTAATTCAAATCTGCCACAATCTGTGACGTATGAACTTGCTTTCAAAAATTAATACTTCGGTTATCCAGGAATCAAAAAATTACATTAAATTTTTTGTCTTTGAAAAGTATTATCTTAAAAACTAATTATGAATTCAAGATTATGGTTTCTACATCTGCAAACTTCTTTTTCTTTGTGTTCCAAGTTAAAAAGCTTTAGAACAACAAATTAATTTCTTTAAGTTTTTGGAACCACAAGAGTACCTCAAAAATGAAGCATAAAAGTTTTTCAAAAACCTGTTTTCCAAAGAGACATTTGTGTACATTTTGGATGTTCCTGAATTCAAATCTGCCACAATCTGTGACGTACGAACTTGCTTTCAAAAATTAATACTTCGGTTATCCAGGAAATCAAAGAAATTACATTAAATTTTTTTAAAACAAATTTGTAATTTTGTTTTTTCATGTGTTCCAATTAAGTGACAAAGCTTTGGAACGATGAATGAATTTTTTACGATTTTGGAACCACAGGAGTATCTCAAACATGAATCACAAAAAATCTTTAAAAAACTGTTTTCGGAAAAGTGTTTGTAAAAGTTTCGAGATATTTACGTATATTTTAGAATCTCCTAAAGTCAAATCTCATTATTCCGTTGCAGGATAGTGCAAAAAATTTAATTAGTTCAAATGGAGAAAATGTAAATTAAACTAATGACAACGACGACGAGGTATGCTGCATAATATGTATACTGTACCAATTATTCAGCCTGACGAAATCTAAGGAGACTTGGATACACTGCCAGTAGTGTAACTATGTGTTTACAAAAATTTATTTTAATTAACTTATTCATTTTAACCCTTCATAAGTAAAGAATATTTTAGCACAACCAAGGTTGCAACCGTTTATATTGATTTCTTACCTGCCGAGTAAACTAGTCCTGTAAACGTCCCATTAAACCCTATTCTGATCTTCATGTAGTCGTCCTGACATTCTGCTTCTATGTCTGCAAGAAAAGAAGCGTCATTTCCAAAGTAGGTCAGGCAATTCTTATCGCAAAATCTCCGACGGTCACTTTCCCGCCAAGCTGACCGGAACACTTGCGTAAACTTAACACCGGAAAGACTTTCGGTATCGCGATAAAATATCGGTGAGCACTTACGTTGGACTCTTGTGGTGTTAAAACGAAATCGTCTGTATTCTCTGTCCCAACTCTCAACAGGATGGTGCCAATCCACGTCGTCTGGAGCGGAAGGAAAATCCCTCGTCCTTAAATTGGGAACTGGAATGTATCCTGCGGTGTCGCCTATGAAGACCACCTACAACAATTTGAAGGTCTAGAGCAGTGGTGCCTAAAATTATCTAGGGGATCAGTGTTCCTTTTTCAAGGTTATCTCGCAGATGTTACAAAATTACTGCAAGGCCCTATTAAACTTTCATGAATTTTTCCGTCAAATGAGAATAATTATAATTCATTTTAATACAATAAGAATGGGGGAGACTAGTTTCTACAATTCATTTTCTAAACGGTTCTACATATTCATTCAATAGTTTTCTTAAGAAGAATAAATCTCGAGGGCTAGAAACAGAAACAGTGCCACTGATATCGAGTGTGTCATGATATCACAACATTTTAACTGGTAATAAAAAATATTAAAATACAGGTTTCATTACAAAATTTTACTTGTGGACTAGTTCTTTTTCTCTCGTCATGAAATTTTAAACAGCAGTAAACCAGTCATGACGTCTTGAAAATAAACAAGAGAATATAATAGAAGTACAACAGGCACAGAATACAAAACGAAAAACCAATTGAAAAATAATTACCCAATTTTTACAGTACATACTAGTCGAGATGCGTTTATAGAAGTTTTAAACAAGACGTTCCTGCACAAATTTTCCAAAAATCTGCTGAAGTCACTTGTGGTCACTGAAGTCTTGTGATCGATACCAATTCTTTTTTAAGCTATTTGAATACGGGACACTGGCAAACAAAGTGACAGCAGCAGTTTCTATTTATTTTAATAACAATCGTTTCCCGCATGAAAGTCGATTCTTATAATATCCATTTGATCTCCATGTTTGCGATTCAGTAACAAAATCATTTAAAAACTGGAGACATTATATCGGGTCTTGAAAAGAAAACATAATGTTGATTTGGGTTTGGGATTTTTTTCTAGTGGTGGACAAGTTAAATGAATAAATTTGTATGGTATTTCTATAAATCTTTGTGTATTTAAATAATGGGGTCGTCCCACAATTTTCAAAAACAGCTTTTCTAGAAACCAGACAAAAAAATATTATACCCCTATTTTTTTATTTATTCGAAATCACGCATTTACTGGGTAAAAATAAATCCAAAACATTTGTCTTACTTGAAACGGGCGCCTTTCTGTGACGTCAACACGGGACAAAATTCACCACCAAAAAATTCAAAGTACTAGACGCGCGGGCTAATGAGAAACGCGCTAACCAATGAGAATGCTCCCCCGAAATGACGTCACAAGAGGCCGTAAATGCTAGCCGAAATTGCGATTTTTGATACACTATGTTATCTCACTCAACAACCCTATTAAACTACAGAACACGTTTTAGGGTTTGATGTTATATAGTCTACTAGATGCTATAGTCGAATTCGTCAAATTCAATTGAGGGGGCGACCCCATTATTCATTTTCTTTGGAAAATAAGTAGAAAATAATTCAACACCTATAACAGTTGATATTTGATAGTTATCCTTTGGGATCTGAGAAAAAGTATAAGTCAAAACTCGTGTTTATTCATCACAATTACACCAGTTAACCGGTCAACCTCATACGTGCCGTTGTTTTAGGCTGCATTCTTTCTGTTAAAATGTTTCGTTAATTTTATTGTTGAGTAAAAAGTACAGTTATTTTTATGTCAAATGTATGTTACAAGCATGAAAATAGAGTTCTCGTTAGACAAACTTACATGGCACTGTCCGATGATATTTCATTTGAACAGTTATTTTTGTGTAGTATAGAATGATGTAACAAACATTTCATTATTATTCGATTGTCTCAGAATGTATATTATATATTATAATATTACGTATATTATATAATGCATATTATGTCTATAAAACTATTACAATGTAATATAAAGCTCAAACCTATATGCACCAACATTTAAATTAAAATGGCCAAGTATATTTTTACAAATGAGCGAGTTACTTGGGTTGTACTTGTACTTTGTATTGCAAGATATGTCAAATTTTTAAAAGGGGAAACGGTAATTCAAAAAAGTTATTAAAATAGGAATTAGTCTAATAAAAAATTAAAAAAATTAGAGGTAACGTTGCATTTTGGGATCAGCTAATTTATTTTTTTAACTTATACTAGAGATAGTCGGGAGTATAAAAAAACGGGAAAATTTTGCCATTCGAAGCCTACTGTATGAATGATTCATTTATGAATACCTTTATAAATAATATTGTGCCGCCATTTTGAAATGATTATATTGCACATACAGGGTGTGCACCAACGCAATCGTACGTTATTGAGGACCATTTGGTAAGTCAGAGAAAAATATTTAAAAAATTCTTGGTGTTCATTTCTTCTGTGTATGTGGATTTCTTTTAGGGATCTTCGAATGTTGATTACAGCTATTTATTATCAGTAAATTACACCCAAAATTAAATTAATAAAATTAATTTAAACGCATCTTAAATGATCGAGATTTATGCAAAAATCAATGCGGCAACATTTTAATATAACAATGGATATTTTTATGCAACAATGGGATTGTATGTATAGTAACTAATTTTTCAGATTTATTTAAAAAAAGTCACACTGACATTGTGGGATGGATGAGGTCAGATGAGGTGCCTCTAACACTTCTATTAAGGGATATGTGAATTCAACTGGATGAAGCACCAGTTCATCATCATCCGGTCCTGTGATTGCCTGGCCACGCTTAGGGATGAATTGGGCGAGATAGCCCAACGCGTTAGCTCCCCGTTCGCCCGACCTTAATCGTTCAGATTTTTTTTTGCGGTCATTTTAAATCGTTGGTTTACGTAACACCACCTGAGAGTCGTGAAGACCTTCTCGCAAGAATTTTTGGACCCACTGAAACTCTAACCAAACAAATACTCGAACGAGTACAGGCCAATATTGAGAGACGGGCAAACACTAGTCTTACGGGCAACGGTCGACAATTTGAACATTTGCTGTAAATTGTATTTTAATGTTCTGTTAAATAATAAATTGTTCCTTCAATTATTGTTATAAAAAATTACAAACTTCAAAAATAATTGACAATTCTCAACAATTATTGTTACAATTAATTCCAGTACCTGAGAAAAACATTGCCTTGGTTACTTAACATGCCAGTACTTTAATTGTTCATTGCAATTTCCTCTGTTGCCAGATTTACTATAAAAGAAAGCTTCAGCCACATGCGAATCTAACACCAATTTTTTTTTTATATTTTTCTATTGCGTACTTTTTGCTTCTGATCACTGTATCATTAGTTTTGTGCGGCAATTTTTAAACACCCTGTACCTATTATCTACATATTTTATGAAAGTGTATAGTGTATCGTCAGTAATTATGTCATGGTGTGCGTAGGGTTTGGTTTTCCGAAAAAAACAATATTTTTGATAATACAGTGTATACATTTTGAAAATTGAAAAAAAAAAAAATCGGGAAAAACGCATTCCAGCCTAAATTAAAGTAAAATTACATTTGTTTTTGCTTTTTTTGTGTTGTCTCGCGATCTGTCCAATAACAAATTTATTAAAATTTGGACAGGACAACGTGTGTCTGGTCAGCTAGTAATCTATAAACTCAGAGTTCTTTGTTTTTATCTTAATTTGCAAAAACTCATTGTATTTTTGTTTATAACTTAAAAGAGCATTATTAACATTATTATTAATAATTATTAAAGATTTTTTCAATTTGTCTAGTGACACTAAGATTTTGCTTATACTACACAACGTATTTCGTAACTTTAGTCAGCACATAGCAGTCACTTATAAAAGTGATAACAGTTACTCAAACTGATAACGGTCAGGTATCTCAATGAAGATGTTTACCTACGGACGATCATTTATCTTTTTTTTTGATTAATTTTATTATTATAAGAAATTTATTGTAAGATTTTGCTCAAAAAGAATTTCTTGCTAGTATTGTATGTACGTATTTTTTGTGTCTACAAGCTGGCAGTTTCTTCTAATACCATGTTGGTGTTCTTGGTTAGAATTATTGTACAGTTAAACAAATGGGACGATGATCTTTATACAGTACAGCTTAGCTACATAATTATAGAATTTTCTACCTGTCCGGATTAGCAATTTTTATAAACTACAGAAATATTTTTGAAAAAATGGGCACCAAACAAGAAACGTGTATTTATCTATTTTTTTGTGAACAAATAAAACTAGAACAATCGTAATCTATTACACAGAATTTTTATTTTGAGAAAATCACAAATTCTATGTATGCTGTTTCGTATTTAAAAAAAATGTGCTGGCTTTTTCTTTTGATCTTCTTAACAAAAGTACGTCTTGAATTGCAATGTTATCTTCTTCTGTCCATTGTATGCATTGAGAAAATGACCTAACAGAGAGTGGGTATATTAACTAGCCTCTTGGGTAATAGGTATCATTTGTTTCACCTTCACCTTCAAAGCATAAAATACTTGCCGCAGAAATTAATAATGCTCACACAATTCGTAAAACTTGCCATTATAAGAAATCACAAATCAAGATTTCGGTGTAGAGAATTTTACAATTATTTTATTGCATTTTAAAAATGATTTTATGTCAGTCACCAAAATAAGCATACTTAGGTAAAGATAAAGAATTATTCTCCAGTAATTTTATTTATGATGTTGTGAAAAGATCTTTAGAGGAACCAAGTACATAGATGTTTGACCTGCACTCTTCTCTGGCTATGGTTAAAATAGTTTCTTATTTAAATATAATGGGTGTAAGTTGGCAGTGATTATGAATTTGTGTGAACGGGCCACAATTTTTAAAACAATTGCTTCAAATGTCAAAATAGTTTAAAATTTTCTCAATTTCTTTATTTTTGAATTCAAAATGCCTCTCACAAGAACAGAAAAATTTTGTGGTGGAATTTTATTTTCGTAACGGCCACCAAGTTGATGGTGAATGATGGCAATACTCAATTCAAGCTCGTTTTCAAAAATTCCGCTAAGAATTTCCCGATGCGGATGTGGAGTTCAGAAAACCTAATTATTTTATCGAAGAGATTCCACTGCATCCCGAAAAGGTATGAGTATGGGCGGCTATTTTAAGACGGAGGATTATTGGGCCATTTTTCTTGGCTAATGTCTACTGCAGTTGTTTAAAGAGTCTGACAATGCCTTGAAGTCGATGGAGCACATTTTGATTATTTGTTATAAACCCTAAAGTTTATTCTTTCGTTTGTTAACACTACAACTGCTGTTAATCGCATTAAAGTGTTGAATTGTCGATTAGTTAAATTAAAAGTGAGGTTAGACATAGGTTCAGATGTCAAATTAACAATTGTCACTTCCATGGTACGTTCACAGTTCATGGCCACTTCGACGCCAAATTAAAAAAAAAAACACCCGTTACAAATTTGATGCAGTGCACATTCAATGACAAAAAATTGAAATTGAAATTATTTCATTCCCCTATTGTCTGCTAACGACAGATAATAATTATCTAATAGTCACTTATTTTGTGGAGTATAGATAGCAAAATCTTACGTCAACCTAAAAGCTAATTTATTTTGGAAGCGTCGGGTAATGCAAGAATGGATATGTAAAGATCAGCACATGAAGATTTAGATGAATAAATAATTTTGCCTTCTTTTTCTTGCAGATCAGCAAATAAAAAATTCAACTCATCATAAATTTAAACAAAACTGCCTTATAATACTCTTTGTCTATACTAAACTTATATTTTATTATGTAAGGGATGAGTTGATTTTCCATTAAAACTGTAGCAACATTTTGTACTAAAGGAACAGTAGAATGGTGCATCAGCTGCATTCAGCTACTATCTAAAAGGCATACTGCTGATTTTGTTAATTAAGTTCACAAAGTGACAGTGACACAATATGCCACAAACCCAAATCAACACTCATGAAGATCCCACTGACACAGTAGACAAGAGAAAAGATTACCTTCGAAATAGAGCAAAACGTTGCTAATTTACATATTACGTTACATGCATGCGAGGTTTCGATGTAGCTTAGCTTTTCTCAATTAGCTAAAATGATTACTACATCACTTTCTACTATACAATGAAGAACAATCTCGGAATACATCAAAACCTATGTACTTCATTGACATTGCTCAAGAGAGCTATTATGAGGAATAATGGTAATGTTTCATTTTGACGGATCAGATACATCTCTGAATTATAACATTCTTACAGATTCGTGTTCGCTGGCATCTCGCGTTAGGGCTTCCCTCGTGTGGTTGGTATCAAGATCTACTAAAGCTGAGAGTTCTGAAACATCTGTCGTGTTTTTCGCATGTTCGACACTACTGCTACTGCTGACACTGTAGGATACTTCTGTTGTTTCTTCACAATGACAACACTGGAAAAAGAAGTTGCAGTTGTTGTTTCGCTGCTAATAAAACTTACCGTTAGTAAAGTTCCTAGATGAGTTCCTAAGACCAGAAGGAGTCGCCACCTGCAAGTGAATTTAGGTGAAAATCAGCGATAGTAAAGCTAACAACTAACGTAACTAACAGTTCGTTTAATTTTCGGTAACCTAAATAAGATAAACGATATAATTATGTTTTTTCTTTGGCGTTAATGCAGTTTGAATCCTAGCTGAATGTGTGAGATTCAACCGTGGATTCTTAACGGCTTTCAGTTCCATGCGGTGAGTTTACACCAGCAACTATATGCGGTTTCCCACAAAAAATTGCAGCACTGTTTTGAGTAACATTAAGTGCAAATGCCATAGTGACCTTGAAAACAACCGTTTAATGGAATTTTTTATCGTAACTAAATAGGTATTCCGTTTTGTAAGACAGAGAGGTAATGTAGAATAGTCAGTTACTGGGTTCGTGCTTTTCCGAAATTCTCAGGATAGTGTCAGCCGGTGATGGTGATGGTGATGGGCCGGGGACTAATACCCCATATAAAAAGTCGCCCGTGTGAAACTGGCCTTACATAAGTTGTTTCTCTTAACCGCAAATACATGTAACTGATTTCCATAAAACTCCTAATGGGTAAAATAGATCAGTTCAACATGTTAATTTACGATAAAATAATATCGGGTCTTAATAAATTTTGACGCCCACAACCTTTTGGATAAATAAAATCATTTATGAAGACCCTGTACTTACGTACATGTAAAGTAGGTAAAATAAAATGCCTATATCTGAATTTGAGACACTACATTTAATTAATTTGGAGTAGTTTATTCTGTGGATAATTTGTGTGAGTATGCTGTATTCGAATGTGCCGTCGTAGAATGAAACGTTGAACTTTTTTTAATCAACGCATTTGTTACACTCATCTTGTTAAATATTTTAAAGATTTTTTTTGTCTTTAATCCTGACAGCTCCTTTCTTTACTTGTCCATCCATTTACTTTTTGTACTTGGTAACACCTTGATTTTCTAGAAAATTCATGGGAAATAAACCACCACAAACCCGATTAACGTATTGTTGATCTGGAATTTGTCATCCACTTTCATCAACAGGAATCAGTTGTAATTTAATAACCCTCAGGCAATTTGGTTCTATAAAAGACTTCGTTTAACATTGAATTAATTTGCCTATTCTCATTTATAACATGACCTGTCCCGTCAGTCAGAACAGATTCACTCATGCTTCCAACATTTTGTAATTTGTTTTCTTTAAACAAGCCCTTGACAGCTTAGATTGGGTAAAATAGTATGTTCTATATAATCGCTAGATGCACAAAATATATAAATATAAAAATATAAATGGAATAAATTTGCTAGAAATTAACAAAACATTAAAAAAAAGTGATTTGTGCACTTGCGATCAAGCTGCCTCCTGTGAGGATTGAACTCACGACCCCTGGTTTACAAGACCAGTGCTCTGCCACTGAGCTAAAGAGGCTACGTTTGTTTGGGCAAGTTTCACATGATCATAACTTTAATAAATATTTATTTATTTAACAATGAATTTTTGTATTTTTTATCAGTTTTAAATACAAATCACTCTATTTGAAGAACTTAACGTTGAAAACCGTGGGTTTCAAAACACGTAAATTGTGCTACTTATTTATAATATAACAATGGAACGCAGAAGTGTCGGATTACAAGAACAAAAGAGGATGCTGAAAGGTACATACAAAAATACCTTTCTAACAGAAGTATTTTGACGATTACGTAGGGTAATTAGTTAATTCCTACAAAAATCGTGACCATCGTGATACATCAAAGAGCGCCAGCTGGACCCGCATTTTTGTCGTAAAATTTTTACATTTTATTTACTTGGCACGGTATTTTAAAATATTTTCATTTCTTCTGTTAGTGTGTATGATTCTGATATCCCTAGAAGTCCCTAGATTACTATCCAGACTTCAATTCTGATCATAAACCCAAGTCAATGTTTCAAGAAGGCAGGTACGTATACTAGTTCCCCCTTATTTTTCTAAGAATAACCAGCAGTAAAGAGCAGGTATAGTAGGTATACATATATACAGGGTGTTACTTCGGTTCCGCCTCGACTTTACAATCAATGGTGTCTGTTATTTGCCACTTATCGGCCTCATGACGTTAATAACTATTATTTCATAATTAATCAAATTTGTGCTTGGTAAAATTTTAAGTTTCAAAGATATTAAACAATTTAAAAAGATCAAGTCATTTAATTTAAGTGTTAATAGTTTTTATAGTAACGGTTGCTAACAATAATTGTTTACGGGTTTGTTGATAATTGAAAAAAAAATATGTAGTTCTAAACAAGACGTTCCTGAGCAAATTTTGCAAAAATCTGCTGAAGCCCAGTGAAGTCTTGTGATCGACAGCAAAAAGAATTATTTAAGCTATGTAATCCAAAGTGAAAAAAAAAGTATATTACACTCGTTTAACGAGGCATTGTGACATTCGTTCTATTGGAGCACTAAACCTTCTTGTTAAACTTGTATAATAATGTACTATTTTGTATAGGGTATTCATAAATGATTCTGATATGTTGCCTGTGGAAAATAAAATTTGCATGTAGTTATATGGACAGTAATGTCTAAAATAGCAATATCGAATGGAACTCTTCGGTAGCGCGATGAAGAAATACGTGATTGCCTTCACGGCCATCCCTTACATGTTGCATTTATTTAGTTTAGTTTTATGAAGAAAAAAGGAAAATATTTTTCCAAAAGCTGTAAAATTGTCATTCTGTTATTTTTTTTAGTCTTTTTTTTCCATCGTTTTTCGGGCATCTCAGATCGCTTACTTTTGTAGTTTCCAATCTCTAATTACTTGGATTAGTCTACCGTTTACTTTGTCTATGTTCGTTCCGATTTCTTCTCCGATGTTTTGCGATCCCTGTGACTTGGCATTCTTTCCTTATTGCTTTTTCTCACCTTGTCTAATCGTGTTTTTCCTACAATTGCCCGGAGCGTGTCCATTTCGGTGGTTACCAGCATTCGTTTTACTTTTGTTGTGTCTGTTCTCATCTTTGATTCATAAATAAGACTTGGTCTGGCGATTGTTTTATATTTTGACTTTACTGTTGTTAATTTTTCTAGGTTATACCACGAAATTTTTTTTCAAGGTGAACAAATTAATAGACTCTTAAGAGGGTTGTCTAGCGGAATGTAACTTTTTTATTTTTGAAGATTTTTAGTTGAAATTTTGTGGGCGTGTTGATAAAATATAGATCTTTGCGCTTCAGAGCGAGTTTTTACATTTTTTATTCCATTTAGTTACTCGTATAATATTGTTGATATAGGGTGATTATAAATGATTTTCCATCAAGTTGGTTTTGGTAATCGTATTTTTAACGACCATTTGCCGCTGCATAGTTAACTTGATGGAAAATCATTTATAATCACCCTCTACATTATGAGTACAAGTGATAAAATATACTGTCTTTCACAAAAAAAGAACATTTTGTTCATATTACCGGATCAGATAATTATGGGAATAGTCATGAATAAAATGAATTTCTTTGCTTACGTACTTGCCAGATCTTTTCTAAAAATCAGATTTGAAACTACAATGTATAAAAAATATTTCAAAAATCTTGTTTGAATTAGGATTAGAAGAAAACTATATTTTTTTTTGTTTCGTTTTGGAAGAAACGCATGATGATTTCATTGCCAACTCATACGACCGAGATTGTTCTGGTGTAGTTCTACCAGTGAACGTTCCAGAAGCCGCTTTCCTACAAATACGACGCAAAATCACCTTCTGAGGTTAGTCAGAACGAAACTACTGAGCGACACAATCCGTGTTATTCGTGCGAAATAACCGTGCCGTTATAATTGTGAACTGTACATAGACAAGTATTGTTGAAATAAATTGTAAATACTTTGTCTAAATAAATAGTTTGTGAACTCGTAAACGCTACAATATATTCATGTATTTAGTAAGCAATATTTATCCTACAAACCTAAAATAAACACTCAACATAAAAAGAGTGAAAGTTTGTGAGGCCACTGTAATAAAATTAGTCTAAGGCTTTAGTCTTTCAGTTTTGGTGCTCATCTCTTAATATAGCCATTAAAAATCTGGCGGAAGGTTAAGAGAATTTTATCTAACAAGTCTTACAGTAGGTTACAAAAAAGAGATAAGCTAATTTATATTTCATGTGGGTAAATAATAAAATACCTGTCAATGCCCCGTTTTTTCTGCAACCTACTGTAACTTTCATGTTCTGATATTTTATAATTATTAAGATTATCTAAAATTATTTAATTCATGATCTTCATGATTTTTCATGATCTTCAATATTACCATGATCCAACATTGATGTACATCATTTTTTTGACATCCCTTCAAAAAATCATTGTAATCGATACTTTATTGTCAACTGATGCTGATGACGTTACATGTGATTTAACATAATTTGTGACTGACACACTGACAATAGCTAAAAATAATGTTATAATATAAGTTAGAGTGTCCCCAACTGTAACTGATTTTTCTTATTATTAATATTAATCCAAAATTATTTAATCCAGTAATCTGGCTGTCTTTTGCCTATCTTTTTAACTGAACAGCCAGATTACTGGATTAAATAATTTTAGATAATATTAATATGCAATAATAATAAATTTATGGCATATTATGTGTTTATATTTTTTTTACAAATGCTACTTTTAATCTGTAATTTTCCCTAAAACACCAAAAAAACAAATTTATTAACGTTTCGCCAGCAATATTGGTATCATCAGAGCGATGAGTAAACTAAAATTATATGCTAACTGTAATGTCGGGAAGATGTTCATCCGAAGGGTTCGTGGGTATATTGTACAAAAGTAAGAGTAGCCGCGATGAATTGATCACACTTTTAATTAGCCTCAACTTAACATCTTTTTCTCGACTGTTCTAACGGCTTCTTTTTGCCTTCACAGTTCTACCCATTGTTGCCAACATACAATTATTGTTAAATGTTACTACACTACACTAACACATCGTTCTATATATACTCTAATAGGACGCACCCCCACCCGTACTGTTCAACAGTAATAGTGCGGAAGTGGGGATAGGCCCTCTATCGCTATTAAAAACACAATTCCCATTGTTTTTCTAGACTTTCGTAAATAAATTTACATTTATTTACAGGTTTACCTAATTTAACACATTTTGTCTATGTGGTGTTCATGTTTTGTCTGATGAGCAATGTGCTCTTTAAATTTAAGTAGTTGAAATTGATTGTCGTGTTTGCCCAATATATTTTTCATTTCAATATCTACATTTCATAAATCCCCGACTTTTCCAATTGATCAATTTTGTCTTTTGGGTTGCGGCCGTCCTCGCAACCAAAGAAAAGAAAGAACTGGCACAAGTTCGATTTTGCGACTATAAATTTATAAATTCTACCCTTAGTGTATGGTTCTTCTGATAGGCTAATTTCAAAATCAAACACAGTTCTGACAAGAAAATGCTCCCGTTTCAGCTTCATCACTCGCTGTGTCTTACTACACAATGAACGTTACCAGAAAATGTTGTTTAAGTATCAAATTGACCGACGTTGCCACATCTCGAAAATTTCAGTGTGATTTTGCGATCGTTACTCAGGTTTGTGGTTTATCAAATCGCTTACCGAAAACCGCACATTCCTCAAATGATAGGTATGCAAATTGTGGGTCATTTTCTCTATAGGATAATATTTATCTTAAAAAACTTGGCTTCCATATTATGAGCAGATAATTTCTTCTAGCTTATTGTCATCTAATGTTTTACTGCTGTGGCCCGTTTAAATATATTATTTTTGTAATTTGTCTCCATTTTTATTCTTTAATAGACATATTAACAAATCCTACGTCATAATCTGCGATGTCCTAATAGCCATATTAAGGTATTTTACGAACATGTTTAGGTTGGCAACGCGTAATTATCTTATCTAAAGTCAGTTTAAATTACAAAGTGTGTCAAAAATAGGAAGTGCACATGGAAGTGAACATTACCAATCGCCACAAAAATCCCTAAATCAACTGAAGTAAAAAAAATGTTTAAAAACGGCTTAAAAAGGGCAATTACAAAAAATAGCATAAAATACTCGTTTCAAGGCCTTGAAGCACTCATTCTTTACAAGAAGTCGTGGCTACGTCACTCGATTTTGTAAACTTGAATTCATGCTTTGAGAATGGTCTTATGAAACTTGTTTTTTAATATACATACTATTTTGCATTTCATATGTTCTTGTTCTTTTCTTCTTTTATAAATTCTTAAGTATTTATGCACTCCTTGCTTCTTATCGAATTGTCATACATATAGATTTAATCGTTGAACATGAATTGGGCGTATTAAATAAAACCGTAGATTACTTTTCATTTTCAAAAATGTCACAGGTTCATTGATTATTTGCATTTTCTTTCCGGCGCAGACTAGTCTATTACAGTCACCCACTTGAACCAGCGTGGGCCGTCTGACAAAGAAACTCGCTAACTGGAGGCAAATAGCACGTTGAAAATCCGTTCAGATTAAAATGCTGAATTTGCATAATTCTTTTAATATTTCATTGAATTTCGGGAGTTCTATGTATATTTATTCCCAATTTTGAGTAACGGGCGAAAACTAGTTATAGTAAAACCCCAAAAACTCAGTTGATACTATCAAGTTATTTAAAATTTTAGTTAAAAACAGATCTACAAAAGTTTCCATAATATGATTAACAAAAAAAAGTTATTAGAACTTATAGTTTTCGTAAATTTAATAATAATTCAACCTTATTTTCAATATTGCGGCGAGGGGACAACTCACAACCCCGAAAACTCGGATTTAAGCTCCGGGTTGACCCTCCTACACGATGAAAAAATAAAATTAAAAATGAACGGTTTCCTTTTTTTAATGCCGGATTTAATTAAATGAACTATATTTTAAATTAAAAATTTAAATATATCTAATTGTAAGTCGAACTCCACAAACTTTAATGAGCGTAAAATTACAAATGGAACATGTTTCGGCAGAACACTTCTGCCATCATCAGCCCTAATATAACAAGAGATTAATGATACAATTGATGAATTACAAGAGGGGTTCTTACCTTAAAGAATATAAAAAATTATGACATTGACGTAATTTTGAATTAAATTTGACGTTTTCATAGGGTTACATGATTTTTAAAAGATTTCGTAAAAACAACATTTTATATTATTTTCAGGTTCGGTATTACCTACAGCGTGTTTTATCTAGCATGATGTTATAATATTTGCAATGTTTGTTATAGTTAAGTACCTTTGAACTATATTTTACTTAATAAACTTTTACCAAAATTTACCAGTAATTTGGTCATGCCTAATTCCATAATTTAGTTTCAATTAATTAAATACTCAGTTAGAGATGAACACAGCAATACTTCAAGTTATTCACTTGTTGGTAGTTCACCTAGTACTTATACTAGGTCCAGCTTGCGCAACGGGTGATACTTCGATGAGGTAGTGGTACCGGGGTGAGAGCAGGTTCAGGGTGATGGGGCGGCGGCACGGTAATACCCTCACATTAGCGGAGCGCGTCGGTACTATTTCAGTATATTAATAATATTTATTATAGGGCATAAATAAATAATTATCAATTAATTAATAAAAAAATAATAATTAACTATTACGTACACAGGATCTCAATCGTCTAGTCCCCCCCGCAAAAAAAATGCTGAGCGAAAGGGTTAATCTCTGAATCCACTGAACCGATTGCAATGAAATTTTATTTCTTATTAAATAAAATAATGAAATAAAAATACTGTGTGAAGTATTAAATAAAATAATCAAATAAAATCACCGTGCGAACCCGCCATCTAGTTGCTTATATTTGTATAGCCCGTGTAATCCGTGTTTACAATCATGAATCCATGGAATAAGAAGTAGTTATCGTAAAATATTGTGCATGAAAATGCAGAAAATAAAGGTAATGAATAAAACATTACCTTTTAATATCTCTCTATTAGTTTCTAACAAAAAGCGGTAACTCTGATTTGTCTCGGTCTACGCTTCTATTTAGTTGAAGACAATGAAATTTTCTTGTTAAGTTTTTATACGTCTAATTTTTTGCTGAATTAAAAGTAAATTGGTTATATGAGTATTATTTATGGGTATACATAACTCTCAGTTCAATTCTAAGCTCCTAGCTTCAGATCTTTACATACGAATTAATTAACCCTTGCTTACTCACATACATATTATTTTCAGGTTCGGTATTAGCTACAGCCTGTTTTATCTAGCATGATGTTATGATATTTGCAATGTTTGTTATAGTTAAGTACCTTGCAAACTAAGTGCCGTGCCTCCAGGGCAGCACAGCATAAATTGATTGCACATTACATCAAGTGGATCTAATATTGTGATAGATACAAGCTTAGGTTGATGTAATGTTGGTAAAGTTTATCTTTTAATTCGACTGAAATAAAAACGGATCACTTTTTCATCCGTAACGGAAATTAATAAAATTATATTTTTTAAAGTCATGCTCATGATGCGTGTAAATACCGTAAAATATGGATTAATTCCTAATGTTACAGCTTAATTCATTGCTCGGTGCGTTTTGAAGTAAAAATTTTGACTATGACAGCATCGCTTTATAATTTGTGTTCTTTAACGCTACAAATGAACAGCTGAAACAAATTTGATGCTTGTGCCACTTTGTAGTATTCTTTATCTGAAATGATTATTTGATTTGCTGAACAACGAACTCTTTGAATGGCTTAAAAGTCCAGTCGGTGCGTGAAATGAAATGAAACTTTTTGAGTGGTCTTTCTTTGTACTCTTCACAAGAAGCGCCCAGGTGAAGAGATAGCAACAAATAAATGTGATCGGAATGTAATTAGGTAGGTTCTAATCTAAAGACTTTTGTTGGGCTTAAATTTAAAAGATATTGTTTAACCAAGTACAAGAGCTACGATATACGTTCTTGTAATTTACAAAATGGCTGAGAATTTCATTTTTTCCACTGAAGGTTAAAATTCTGATTGTGAAAAAATCACGCTCGACATCGATGTAATAATAATTATTTACCTACTTTGAGAAATATCAGAAGTATCATACGTGGGCTAGGAAGTACAGTGAAATCATGAGTATCTAACCAAATTTTTAAGTCAATCTATTAGCCGTATACTACCCCCCGTTTAAATATTTGCATAACTTCGTGAATCACCCTGTATATAAGCTGTAGAATCTCAACGAATTGCGAATATAAATGTTCTAGATAACAACTTTGTGACCATTTTGTCGTATCACATAATGGTGTACAAGATTACGCGCATGCGCAATGTGAAAAATAAAAATAATTGATAGGTGACATGCAGTTCACAGTTCATATCGTATAATATTAACTCTTTTAAAAAACACATTTATTCATCTCTGCTGCAAGTACTAATTTCTTTATAATTCTCTTTTTGCTACTTTGAGCTTAAAATTTGATTTCTTACGTTCACTTTATTTTGAACTGATATGTAAATGTATGTCAATGTATGTTTGGGCGACTGCTGTGGATTTCCATCCACAGTGACGTTTTTGTAAAGTTATATCACCAGCATCACTTAAAATTGAGGCAGAACTGCGACGAGAACAGTGTCCAGTATATGAATTGTATAATCTCTTATGTTTCCAAATTTATTTATTTCTACATTTTGTATGGTGCATTTACCGTTGACATAGTTGGTAAAAAAAGAGGGGGTTACACAATTTTCTGGACGAAGACATGTAAGAACATTTTATGTTTAATTGATAACGAAGATTTTAAAATTGAGTAATGAGTCCAGAGGCTTGTTGACTTTAATGTTTTGGATAATTCATCGAAATACACAATTAAAACGTTTTCTGAAAAGTTGCGAACCTTGTTTTCCTTCCTCCAATCCGTAAATTGGGAATAACATTTTTCATGCATACGTTTTTCGAGCTTTTGACGGTAATAAATCGTTTGTTGTCCTGTTGGCGTGTTCGGTAATTTCAGGTGGTGTTAAATTTTCACTATCGCTTTAATCAAGAGATATTTTCACTGGTTTTATAGAACAAATTAGAAGAAATGAGAAACTGTCAATGAAAATTTTTTTATATCAAAGCAACCTTTGATATTATATTATTATGGGTGCAAGCCACATCTCTATTGGTTATGAACTTGTATGTTAATGAACCTTCTTAAAGTAAAGTACAGGTAGTGCACATGCAGTGCGTCAATTAAAATATCGTGCTGGTGACCCTTAAAAAAACAGTTTGAAATGCTTTGAAATTTTAACTTTTTTAATAATACTTATATGTATGTACTTTAAAAACAGGGCTGCCTTAAAAAAATTGCTTGTTTAAAACACTTATACCTTAAAACATGCTAAACACCTTGAAATATTTGCTTTTTAAAACTAGTTTGTTAAACAGGTTAAAACACCTTAAAAAAGTGTTGTGTGTTGAACACCGGTTTTTATAAAGAAGTGTTTATTATAACCTTATTTGTAGTCTTAGATTTGGACATAAATAAACATCGGCCGTCTATTCATCTTTTAATGTTGATCTATTGTTAAAATAAATAATTTACGTCTTAGTAGTCACGATTTACTGCAGAATGTTCCATTTGCGAGATGAAATCCGAATGAAGAGCGGCTATAGAATTCCAATAAAAGCGTTAAATTAAATTGTATCGATTTTAATTCTCAATCTAATACATATTATTAAAAAATTGATTTTACAATTTGTTACCTTGTTCATTATGTTTATGTAAAGCAATAAAAATTTTATTATAGGAGATTCTGAAAAAAGGTAAAAAATGTTTTTGACTGGTGTGGGAACACATTGTACGGAAATCAGTTTCAGTTCATTAAGTACCGAAGAATGACTCCTAAATATCTAAAATACATATTTGGGTACATATTGTAGATATAATTACATATATATTTATGTAAAAATTATTAATAGTTACCTCCATTACAATCATGCCAAATTCTGCTTTTAATTTATATAGTACAGCGAAAATTTTACATAATTATAAAAATCACAAAAAAAGTTTTCTTTACTTAATAGTGAATCGTGCAGTATTACTTCTGAGTAGCGGCATAGACATTCTTGTTGCAAAAAAAAATCCACAGGACAACTTCTACATAATAATGGTAACTTTATTATGAATTGCGATAATTAATATTACGATGTGAGATTCAATGTTACTTCTGTATTGGTAGAAAAAAATCGCTAATTGTAGATGTAAAGCGTCATAAAAATAGTACTGTACATGTATGAAGTCAAATCAAAATATTATCTTGTAAACCTGTAAGAGGTAGGAATAATGGGTGTGAGCACAATCTCAACTAATAATAATGTTAAGTAATTGAGGGTTTCTGAATGATAATGAGACAGGCTGTGATAAACTAGCGCTAGTGTTTCTAATAGAAAATGATGCCCGTAACGAAATTAAACTTACGGATATTTCATCTCCCACGGCTTTAATTCAATTTAAATCTAATAACATCAAACGCTATTAGAATCGCATTACTCATGATAAATTACCACAATATTGTTTTATTTTCACTTTCTATGCGCTACACTTTTTAATTCCTTCCGAATAAATCTAAATAACTAACATAACGAAAGTACAATTAAAAATAGTCTTACCTCGTAACAAGATTCATGTCGCTCTTTCGAATGAATTTAATCAGCAAAACATTGGCTGAATATTACAAAATGTTTTTAGTGCTTCCTCTTTCAGTATCCTCTTTCGACACTAACACAACATGTAATTTAGACGAAATCTCAGTTCCGATAAGTTGAAACAATATTTTAATAACGTTGAATTTGCCACATTTTTCCACGTAATTGTTAGGCGCACGGCACTATGTGAAGAAACTGACACCCAGCGGTGGTGGCGATGACGAGGAAGCGCCGTGATGTTGGGTACTCAACTATCGTGAAGAAACTGTTATAGAGTAGTTCTTGCGCGAAATCTTCACCAGTTGTAGTGAAATTCTAAATTGCACTGGGATACATATTCTACCCCTACCACCGAGATTCTTCTAGCTTTTGTTATTTTTTCTGATGTTTCGTGGCCTAGACATTACCTTCGGTTCGACAAGCTATTTTTTATGATGAATGGTTTCGAGTATTTCAAGTTTGTTCGATTTTATCCGGGGATCTCCAGGTTTTCATGCTGAATGCCAGCGCATCCAGCAATTAAAGATTACTTTAAAGCAAACATAAATTATTCATAATTGTAAATACATAATATCATGTTGTCCGTCCAACCTATTTAATATATAATGTGTGCAATTATTAAAAAAAAAGAAGAAATTGGACAGTCTCTAGATTTTAGATTTTTTGATTACTGGATGATTTTTTTTATCTTTATTAAGACTAACCCCATGCACTAACAATTAATTTTAATTTCATACATTTTTGTAACAAATCCTTATCACCGAAAGTCAATCCGCTAATGATGTTCAGATTCTTCTGTAAAATGTAGCACTTTTATTTTCATAATTTTGAAATTTTCTTGATTTGCTTTGAACTCTGATTAGTAGAAACCAAAAGTGAGTGTTCATAAAATTTCGCACAAAATTCATAATTTCGTTAATTATTATTATTGGCGTTTTCTTGAAATATTCTCAGACAGGTCAACTTTAGTTTTTAAAATTACACTTTTTGAATGTGTTTTTTGTAATCAGCCTTTTTTCCACAGTGGCGTCATCAATGATTTTTTTAAATGGCAAGGCCAATTTTCGAAAAGGTCCTAGAAAAAAGTTGGTATCTTTGATAAGCATTTTTTTTTAGAAAAACGTGCAATAAAATATAAACTACCCTAAATGTTCAAAGCAGCACGAAGTTTTGGTGTTGCCCGTCCAATGGTATCTGGAATGATATTTCTCATTTCTTTTCGAATTCGTCCAAATTGCCTGGTCTATTAATGTAGACCTTTGATTTTAATTACTCCCACAAAAAAAAAAAAACAAGGGGCGTTAAATCTGGTGAACGGTCCACGTCGCCCTATCCATCTTCCATCGAAAATGTTGTCAAGAAACTTTCAAACCAAAATGCGGAGGTACTCCATATTGTTGGAACCAAATTCGTTCGCTGCGACATCACCATCTTCGTGGTTTGGAAACATAGCGGCAAAATCACACTCAAAACGTAAAAACTCTAAATAGCGTGCCGCTGTTAACGTTTCTTCAAACAAATAGGGTTTTATCACATGAGTGCCTAGCTTTCCTGGCCACACATTTATCTTGCTGCGACGCTGAGTATACGATTCTTGTATACAATAAGGTTTATGTCGCAACCAGTACCAACAAATATGGCAATTTACTGTTCCGTTAAAAGTAAAGCTTCATCGGAAGAGTGTGTATTATTTAGAAAATTAGGCGTTCCATCACAGCGTAACATCAACTGTTCGCAAAACTCTAACAGCCGGTCAGGATCGTCTTCATTTAACTCATGCATTAAGTGCACTTTGTATACGGATGCTATTTTTCTTTTTTAAACAATTTTCTAACAAATGTATTCGCTATTTGAGTTTAAAACAAGTTGTCTAACATAAATATGCGGAGGTTCTTCAGCTTTCAGTAAAATATTGAATTTATTATCTTGAAGTACAGGAGGAGGTCGCTCGTCTAGGTAAGTCTCGTACAGAAAATTTTGCTACTATTCTATGTACTATATAGATCTGTTGATCTATCTGTTCGGATGTTGTTGATTAAATAAAGCACAGGATTTTTCATCACTCATCACTATCATTAAAATTTCGATTCTCTCGCATTTGAATCTGATAAGTGATAAGGGCTCTTTTGGATAATGTGATAATAATCTTTTGAACATTTAACATGTTTAATAACAATAACAGCTCTAGGATTAAAAAAAACTTCTTTTTGTGTTGTTGAAACGTTGAGACTGTTTTCATTTGATATAATTTGATACCACGACTTCAGAAGTTTGGAATCTCAACGAAAATCGATTTTTTGTTTTTCCAACTTTTGTTGAAATTTTTCCAGAAAAATACTTATGTAAGGCAAGTACCAACTTTTTTATACTACCATTTAACTAATAAGAAGATCTACCAGAATCCGAAAGAAAAATTTGGCGGTGCCATTTAAAAAAAATCGTTGTTGACGTCAAAAACGACTTGTTGCAATAGTATATTATTATACGAGTTCCTGTGTAAATTGGGTGCTTTCCGGCACTAGGGTTTTAAAAAAGCACGAGTGAAACGAGTGCTGTTTTAAGCCCCGAGTGCCAGAAAGCCCCTAATTTACACAGGAACGAGTGTAATCCAACGTTTTATAGTTCGACACTACTTTGGCAAGTCTTTAAATTGCTTAAAATTAATTCAATTCAAATAGTGTGACGTTTATCTGACATTTTAGTTTTACATGACAGAAGAGAGTTCACACAAGCGAAAATTTGAAAATTCTGACAGTGTCGAACTATAAAATACATTGTTGCGTCAAAAGGTGTCATTTAAAAACTAAAATTGACCTGAATTTTTCAAGAATTTACGGAATTATGAATTTTGTGCGGAACTTTATCAACACTATATCCATAAACCTATAGGGCATTCCCAAATTAATTACACATACAGTGTGGCCAGGATAACTTGGCTTCTTAATTTGTGTTTAATTTTTGTTGTACCTATTATTTGTTACTCTCGTTGCATCTCCTTTTTCTCAATTTTGATATGTACTTCTTTCAAAAAGTGAATCCTTTTTAGGAGTGTACCGTATTTAGTCTACCTTCCATCTCTGCTTTTGTTTCTATTTTTTATGGAGTTCTATTCTTCTTTCTTCTTATTTATTTCTTCTGCTTTTCGGTTTATTTGTGCAGTTCCGTTATTGAAATGGTTTCCTTGTACATGACCACCAATGGCTTCTTATTACTTGTTATTCTTTGTATTTTTGAAAATGTGGTGTATATGAACTATAAAAAACAGCAAACTGTTCAAAAGAATATTGTAACCGTCGGGGCGGGGTCGGGTTAGAAATGGAAACTCAGAGATGAACACAACAATTCAAGTTACTCCAAGCAAGCATCTAACAAGAAGGTGCCTTCTGTTGCGGTTGCGCTGTTAGTCTGAGGTTTTAAGTCATGTGACCTCTAAACCTCTATCTTTTTCGCCGGCCAGCAATGGTGTTACTGACGGCAAAAGTGATAGGCCCTGTTTGCCAACTGGTTGTCGTCACGTGTAGGGTGACTTACCCAGACGGCGCCCAGAACTCGTTTGCCAGTTTTGCTCTTTGCGGACTGACGTCTCGAATGCAGGCCATGGGAACCAACATAACGAGGACGATTCCTCTTTTGGGACATCCAATAAATGAAAAATACACAAATGAAAGAAAAAAGGTTTTACCTCTACCTGGTGCTTGAAAGAGAGATTAGTACGTGAAGGTTGTCTCGAATGGAAGGGTCAGCCTTCTAGCAGCGCCATTCTGGGCCGCTTTCTTCTCGATGGTCCACTCTTTCATCGTAGTCGACGACTTGTCTGACCAGTGAATTTGGGTGTTCTTTGGCCTTTTTAATGGTCCAAAGGGGGTTCTCGTGGAGGAACTCCTTTAGCAGAGTAAGCTCGGCCTCTCGGTAGAGTTGTTCGTTTCTGACGAACCATGGAGCGTCGAAAGCTTGGCGGAGGAATTTGTTCTGGAGGAGCTGCAACTTGCTCATGTTTGTCTTTGAGGGGGCGTGTGCCCAAGCCGCCGAAGCATATATTAGAGTCGCACGAACGATTGTGCTGTAAATTAACAATTTGCTCTTTACCGACATCTTACTGTGCCTGCAGACCAGCACGGAAAGCTTGCCCACTGCCATTTTCCCTTTTCGAGGTGTTGGCGGAAGTCGAGCTTTCTGTCGATGATGACACCTAGGTATTCTGCCTGGTTGGCCTAGGCTGGACGATTCGGCGTGTGACGAGGAGGGCTGTGCTCTTCTCGGGGTTGACGTCTATCATCCATTTCTGGCAGCAGTCTTCGAGCTTGTCTTGCTTGTGCTGAGAATTGCTGTGTCATCTGCGTTGATGGCAAACGTTTTGTCTGCGGTCTTTGGGATGTCCGCGGTGAAGGCCGCATACAGGGTTGGAGAGGGGACAAATCACTGGGGGACGCAGCTTCAATGTCGTGGGGACGGGACAAGGCATTTTTGATGCGGGCACAGAGGGAATTGATTACTTGAATCAATTCCAGGGTCACGCCGCACGAGTGGAGCTTGAGAACAAGTCCATCGTCCCAGACTGTGTCAAAATCCTTGGCTACGTTGAGAAAAACAGCACCGGTCACTTGCGTTCGCTCGATCCAGTATTCTACTCAGAGGGGTTGGTCGGTGGTGGAATGCTTCGGACGGAATCCAAATTGTTCGTCTGGGAGGGTGTTGGTCATCTTGATGTAGTGGGCGAGTCTCTTCTGTATGACCCTTTCCGCCACTATCCCCGCTGCTGAGAGCGTCGACGGCGCCGTCTGGCAGTTCTTTCAGCATCCTGTTGCTGATGTTGTCCTGTCCTGGAGTGCCTTCTGGAGCGCTGTACGATATTTTATAGGGTCCAGCTTGCGCTACGGGTGATACTTCGATGGGGTGGTGGTACCGGGGAGGGGCAAACCACTGGGGTGAGACGAGGTCTAGGGTGGTGCTTCGGAGGCTTGCGAGGGTATGAGCGAAGCGTGTCGGTAATGTTTCCATGACAGTTTCCCCCTCAGGTCCAATGTAGCGCCTCGCTATTGAGCCTGTTTTGGGATGTTTTTGTGGGCGCCCTCGGCGTCGGAAGAGGGCAAGAGGGGCCGGGGATTCCTCTGTCGAGCTCCTAAACGGGGTCAGCTGGGAAACGAAACAAAGACTCGATTTCGAAGCACGCGGGGCCCTTCATATTTCGGATCCTGTAGGGACCATCCTTTCTCGGCAACAGTTTGGCGGAGACCTCCTGGCGGGCGTTGCTGAGGGCGTGTGAGTCACTACCAGGACAAAATCGCCGATCTGGAGGGTGGGGCTATGCTCGTACTTTCTACAGCCAGTACTGAAAAAAAATTATTAATGAAGTTAATGTACTTTGACTGTAAAAATTCTTCTGAAAAAACCCAGAAATATTGTTACCCAGATTCAACTTGATGAATCATTTATAGAGATTCAATCTCGGAACCGTCAACATACGAGAAACAGCTCCTACCTATAGTATATTACCAGCCGGCTGATAAATAAAACATACTTAATATGAAAAAATAAATAAAGTTAAATAAACAATGTGGGAAAAAGAAAACCATCTATAAAATTAAAACAATACTTAAGAACTCCACGCAAACATTTTGGCCACTTTCCCGGCCAGTAAGAGGAGTACTATTTGTAAGAAACTCGTAAGAATCTAGAAACAAAAACAAGGATGTAAAAAGAAACGCAACAAGAGATAAAAGAGAATAAAAGATCAAAGGAATTTTACAGACAGTACAATAAAACATTGGAATTACAATAAAAATTTGAAAGAGGAACTAAATGTTAACAAGAAGAAGATTAAAGAGGCTAAAAAATGGAAAAGCACAAATTACCAAAAATACAGCAGCAGAATTAATAAAAACTGAAAAATAGTCAGTACTAGAAATGTTACGTGTACTACGTGACACAATCTGGGCAACTTAATACATACTACAAGTACTTTTAGAACAACACACCAATAAACCTGACTAAACGAGGAATTTGGAAATTGCCAACTTAAGATGGAAAGGTGTCGTCTAATGTCAGCTGATGCGTGTGAGACGAAGAAGAGGGACGAAGTTAAGGAATAGATGTTTTCTGTGATATAGTGCAAAGGGAGAGCTAAATTAAATAATATCACACATATGACTGACATAACTAATACCTCTACTGACAAAGCAAATGATGTGAAGTCTTCAAAGTATTCATGTTCTACCATAAGGATGGCAGATGAGGGTTGTAATCAAAATATCCAAGATAAGAGATCTAACAAACTTGGGTAACTGGAGAGTCATATAACATTAAATCTTTATCAAAAGATCACCTGTGGACAATATTTCCGCCTTCTGGATCGTTCAACAGTTTTTGGAGTTTGGTAATGAAATGTAGATATACATGGGCAGACTGGCACCTCAAGAAGTCGTGATCTTGATGGGATCGACGCTGATGGCTTCGTAAACTTCTTGAATTTTAAACAGGCTTTCGGCAATTTGAATATTATCAGACAGGCAATATTGGTGTATAGCGGATTGACCTATTGACTATGTAATGGTTCGAGAATTTTTAAATCACAATAATCAATTCACAGAAATCTGGACTGGGGAGTTTTAAATGGGACAGCCTGTATATGTTAATGCTAATATTAATCTACATGGCAAAAGATTGGAAAATGCAGAAACAATAATTGTTACCGGTATAATCATCAAGAGGATCTTTGTAAAAAAGTACCAAAGCAAGAATTATGAGAGCACAGCGACTGTTCCCTAGCCCAAAAAATATTTGGGATACTGAAGTACCTGCTAGCGCGGTGGCAGTTGATATATATCGCGTATGCCTTTAGGTGGTCAAGAGTGGGGATTAGGGCAGAGTGCAGGGAAAAAAATCCTCCGGGCAGACGGAGACACGATGCCTTGAGCACTAGTCAGGTTATGTTGTTGCCTATTCATAATTTGTTAATGGTGTTTAAGATAAATTATTATTATGAAGTCTTAGAATCTGTTATACCTAAATAACAATATTACGAGCATTACGAATAAAATTCAGCTATTTATTAACACAATGCCTTACAAGCTTGATGCCAGACCGGAATTCCGAACAAAGAACTTTGGGAAGTGAACAAACAAGGACCGGTGTTTTTGGAGATAAAGAGAAGAAAGTGATACCACGAGACAAAACGGGAAACGGTTGACTCATAAAGATTTGGACAAGAGCAATCAAGAAAATACCCTATCAAAGCCAATCCTGGGACGATCAAAAAGATGACTAATAACAGAAATATATAAAAAGAATTTGTTCACCGTTCATCGGGTTTTTAAGTCGAACTGAAGAATCATACTTTGTATTTTGTATCTAGAGTGATTGTGCTTTTGCAAAATTCCACCATGGAGATAGTTTTTCATGTAACAAAAACAACATACCGGAAAGTGTGTGACACATCTGTCAAATTTGATTTCAATCAAAGCGTGATAACGCAATCTCTCACTCCTAAGCAAAAATTTATACGAGGTACACCTAAAGAAGTTATCACTTCGAAAAGAAAATGCAAGATATAATTTGTTGTTAATTTTCAAAAGCTTCAGTAAAAAGTCAAAATTATTAAAGGTTGAAACCTTCTGAACTTCTTTTGCGGCATTTCTAAACCGTTCTAAACATAGAGTTTTTTCATTTTGTATTCGGCAATGAAAAAAATATCATAAATGGCTCTTTCCGCATTAGACAAAACAGACCAAACGAGCAAACTATTTAAATAATTAAATTCCTAAATTTTTCACTTAAATGTTTCGTGAGAAAAATAACGGCGTTCTTGGTTAACCAGGAGCATGATTTTCTACGAAAATTCTGAATTGCAAAGTTTAGTTAAGCAGATAGCGTGGACATTCAATCGATTAACAGTAATCGAATCGTGGAAATGAAAGTCACTATTGTCACATTGCGACACTTTTTAGACAATTCTTCTGCTGCATAGTGGGTGATACAATTTAATGGTATCTGAAAACCTCTACTTATTTAAAATAGGAGCAATGTTAAATAAATTGTGTAACTGTCTTTCACGTTACAGCTGTCTGATAAAAAACTTTAACAGTTTAATTTACGGAAATCAGAGCATGATTTCGGGTTTATTTGTTTGTTCCTTGTTTTTGCCGCGTCTTCTATAAGTTCAACGTGCACTCGTCATTGTGGATCTGTTTTTATGTATTTCTCTTTCTACGGTTCAGTAGACTTTTAATTTTATAATGAAAATATAATTAAATATTTATAGGTTTTTACATTCCATTTATAAAAATTTAATTCAAAATTACGTCAATGTCATAATTTTTTATATTCTTTAAGGGCTGATGATGGCAGAAGTGTTCTGCCGAAACATGTACCATTAGTAATTTTACAGTTATTAAAGTTTGTGGAGTTCGACTTAGATATATTTATATTTTAATATAAAAATAGTGGTTACCTCTTATTTCTGCTTGTGTGTTTTTTATTTCCATGCTCTATATTTTTTGATATGTTCCATGTTCCAACCGACACACATTTTTAGTGATTTTCTTTTCAATTGAAAAACTGGGAAGTAAAGATTTATTACTGAAAAGAAGAATTAAGTAATTTATTATTTGTGCAGTGACCAAAATTTATGATACAATTGTAATAAATAACGAAATATAATTCTTTGACTGGAAATTATTGTAAATATCGATTCTTTCGAATGAATGCCGCCGCCTATGTTATCGTAACGCATTAAAATATGAAATTGAGTCGTTAAATTGCCTGTCTTAACGCACTTTATTTTTATCTCTCAGTAGACACTTAAGACTTACATGATTACATGCACTAAAATATCATAATTACATAACTACTTCATTTTAAACCACTTTAGCTCAAGTCATATCCGGATGGCTGCATTTTAGCTACCGGATATCCAAATTATATTATTTATGCGTATATTTTTGGCGCCTTTCTAAAATCTTTACCGTTCGTTTGTTGCAACGAAGGGTGCAAAAGAAGATGAACCGAATTCCCACGCACCGTGAGAAAGCGGACCAAAAGCACGCTTCATTCGCTGCATGATCCAATAAAAATGACACATCGTCAAATTTGTTGCAATTTAAATTTGCCCTCTGTTTTATTAAAGTGCGGTCGTCCGACGAGCCGGTCCGGATAATCAGGTGTGAAATGTAATTCACTTTCTTGCATATCCACTTCTTTAGTGAGTAATGGTCATGAGAATTTATTTAAAAAAAAGTCGTTTGCAAGAAACTGTATACCTGCCAACAATTAAACAAAAGTAAAAACTGTTTTGTTGCGTTGATGGTGTCCGTTAAATTATAATGTTCAACGTCATATTCTAAAAGATTGAGTAGGTAATGTTGGAATACTTGTTTTGGACTGTTAGGCATTGTCACAGACAACCTTTGTAAATTAATGAAAAGATCATTTGGATTTTAATTAGGGACTAATTAAAGAAAACCTTACAATTTAAGAAATATAATGTTAATCACATCCTTTAACTTTTGTGTTTTTAGGGAACTTAATTTCATTGTCTATCAGTTTATTTGATCTTCTATTTGTTTCTGATTTCTAAGGGAATTTTTTTGAACGGCCGCTGTCGAGGTATCAAATTGACGAAAGACAAAAATATCAAATTAACGAAAGTTTAAATATGATGAAATATTTATCTACAGGGTGTTATTGAAATGCATGTCAAAAATAAAATCGGTAATAGGTCATGATGAGAGGAAGTCATTGTCAAAAGTTTGTTTAATAAAAGTCTTTTCGTTTTCGAGATAAAAATCATTAAAAATTTGGTCAAAATCTGCCGTCCGCTACTGCGTTAAAGGTGATTAAAAATGTACTCTCCTTTGCTTAGCAACAATAATAGAAGGGAAAATTGAATTTTTTGAAGTGTCACAGTTTACCGTCATAATTGTTCTATCTACATGGAAGTCTATACAAATGCTGAGTTGACCGACATGGTTTTGTCACAGCTTACGTCTTGTTTTATAGAAGAGCCTTAGGAAACGCTTGTGATGTACAAAGTTTCTATCTGAGACGTTTCCAGAACGTATATTTCCGGATCGTCGCACATTTAGCCCTATTGCTCAATGGCTCAGAGAAAACGGAAAATTTCGTCCTAATTCAAACGACCGCGGTCGAGAGCGGGTGGAACGTATTTTGGACGCTGAGCCAGATACGCAGGACCTTGTTGATGAGGAACATCCGAAAGTTGCAGGCATTCAAAACCTGAGCAGCTCCCTCAAAGAATAAGATTTTGTGAGTGGTTACTCCAAAGAAATGAAGAAGATAAGATAAAATCTTATCAACCGACGTGGCAACATTTACGCGAGATGCCTATTTTAATGCACACACTGGGGTGGTTAGCAATAATTTGATATTTCCATCCATTTTGCCCCCTGGTTTAAGTGGCGCCGTGCATTTGAATTTTTTAAATGCGTGGCTAAAAAACTTATTAGAAAATGTACCTCTGATTATTCGACGTGATAGTATGTGGTATTTTCATAATGGAGCCCCTTCTCATCACCCTCGCGAGGTGCGGACCTGGCTTGATCAAAATTTTGACATTACACTTGTCAATCTTTAATTGACAATTTATTAACCATTGGTTGTCACTTTATGTTGCTAGGATTTAACTGTAAAAATGTAATTATTGTATCTACCTTGAAAATGCAATCGACAGTGGCGTGGACTATGCGTGGAAATGGTTAATTTATCCCCATCGTTTTAGACATAAAATGGGCTGTTGGGGCTTCTTTAAACCTCTAGATGGCCTAGTTTTTTCATTGACATGCATTTCAATAACACCCTGTATAAAGAACAAATTATATAGTGATCATAAAGTTCCGCACAAAATTCATAATTTAGTTATGTAATGTTTTTGCGAAAAACGCTCGAACAGGTCGACTTTTGTTTTTAAATTGCCATCTGTTGACATAAAAATTTTGTTGATAAAATCATCTGTTTTTGAACTATGACACCGTCATCAATTTTTTTTAAATGGCAACCCCCAACTTTTTTTTGGGTTTTGTATACACTTTTCAACAACTATTCAACAAGAGTAAAAAAGTGATACCATGCAAAACTTTTTTTTTACTTTTTAGTACCGACAAAAAAATTTAAGCAAGTGCTCAAATTGCCACCCGCCAACTATGTATTTGACACATTCCCAGACGTGTATTAACTCTTGTAACACTTCGTTCAATCACCACGGATTCGTAGTGAAATGGTATTTTTTCAAGGAATACAAATTTATTTTTTTGAAGTAGAACTTGTATTTTTTTTTCAAAAAAAAAAGTTATGCAGGGTATCACCTTTTTAGTCTTGTTGAATAGAGAATTAAAAAGTGTATCTAAAACCCAAAAAAAAGTTGAGGGTTGCCATTTAAAAAAATTATGACGGTGTCTAGTTCAAAAACAAATGACGTCATCGTCATTGATGTGCTTATTTTATAATAAAAAAAAACAACAAATTAACGAAATAGCAAAATACCACATTAACAAACCACCAAAATAACAGATTAACGAAAACACATCAGAAAAATATTAAATTAAAAACTGAATATTAAAGAAGTTGTCATACATCGGCGAAATGGGAAAAGGTAAAATTAGCGAGACAGCAAAATATCAACTTACAATTAGCGCAATATCAAATCGTAAAATTTAAAAAATGACAATTTGTATGTATATCAAATAGATAAAATACCGAAATATCAATTTAAGCGAATATCGATATTCTGTAAAAATATTAAATTGATGAATTCTGGCAAACATGAAATGAAGGAAATTAACAAAATAGCAAACTATTAAATCAATGATTTAACAGAATGCTAAATTAACTAAATTATTGTAAAATATCTTACTGCTGAAATAACTAATATGTTAACGAAATACCCAAATATCCAATTAAAGAAGTATAAAGTTTAGGAAACAGTAAAATATCAAACTAAGTTGTTCAGGCTCCAACCCCTTACACGACTAAAGTAGGGGCTGTAACACACACCACAAAGGGGTGGGGGTGCGGCCACGTACCACTTTTAGTTAGTAGTTTTTAGTGAGAATAAAGTAAGCTTTGAACCGAGCAACATCGTCTTACTTCTCCATGTTCAAAAACTCTTGAACAAAGTAAATATCAAAATATCACATGAATGGATTATTAAAAAAAAATAGATCCATGAAAATATTAAAACAACAAAATGGCAAAATATCAATTTGACAAAGAACAAATAATAATGTAATTAACGAAATAACAGTCTAAGATTAATGCGTTATATTAAACTATGATATCACTGATATTAATATTTATGTCAAATTAACGAAACAAGAAACATGAAGTTAACGAAATATGAAATAAAAAATTCAATGTCAAATTTAATAAAATGAAAAAATATCTCAACAGATGAACAAAAAATCAGATTGATAAAATATCAAAATAGTAGATTAACGAAAAAAAGATTATCTAATTTAACGGAATAAAAAAAACGATATGTATATCAAAGAAAGGAACTTAAAAATACCAGAGTACCGAAATCTTAAAATAGCAAATTAAATACAGTGTAAACTCTATATAGCGAAATTGAAGGGACCGGGTAATTTTTACCGTATAAAAAAATCACAACAGAAAAACGAAACGTAAACTTAAAATGTCAGAACATGAATTTTCAACGAAATAGCAAAATATAAAGTTGACGAAAAGACAATATTATGCACCTATATGTTTAGCGAAGTAGCAAAACGTGAAATTAACAATCAAAATGTCACAGCAATTAACGAAATGTGAAATTAACGGTCTAATAAAATATCACATTAACGATTTATCAACATACACTTAAATTCAAAATAATGAAATTTTAATCACATTAAAATTAAGAAAAAATATAAAAGCCTAATTAAGAAAATATCAAGCGTCTAAAGATTGATAAGAATTCCATTACAAGAAAATCTTTATAAAAACTAGAGAATACGCTGATTGAAGAACAACATAAATGATTCACGATTTATCAGCATAAACTGCATTCTTTTAACTTGTTTAAGACAAATTATTTTATTTATTTTTTATGTTGACCAGAAGGAGATCCTCGTGATTTCGACCTTTACGATTTGCCTTCTCCATTTCGGCCGCAAGAGCTTCTGCGGGTATGATTTTGAGATTAGAGGTGAACGAAGACTTGATGCCCCCCATGCACCCAATTACCCGAACGACCAGCTTTGCCTTATAGGTTGTGTACAGCGTTCGAACGAGCCGAGAACTCAATTACAAACCTCTGCTTGGAAGAGTGGTCCAGCAGAACCACATCAGGATTGTTTGCTGATATCTGCCTGACGTTGGAAAAGGACTAGTTCCAGTAGATTTGGCATCTTTGCTTCTACACAACAGACTCAATATCATTGGGCACATATTATTGTTATTGATATATATTATGTATTATTAAATACAAGCTGGTAGCCGGCGCGCGTCGCTACGCCCCAAAAATAATTGGGCTTTGTTGATGGTAATCACGAAAGCAAGGCGCACTGGAATTTGAATCCGTTTGAAATCGATAGGTAACTATTGGTATGCACAGAAGAAAATTGAAGAAATTGTGAAAAGTGGTGTATTTGCCACTTGAAGAAAAAATGTAAAAAATTCATTCTGTCTTTGGGAGTGTAATTTGTGAAATTTCTGAGCTGTTTTCATCATTGCAATGTCACATTTGAACAGATAATGACTCCCTAAAGCCCACAGAAGAAAATTGACGAAAGGGTGAAAAATGGTGTATTTGCCACTTGAAGAAAAAATGTAAAAAATTCATTCTGCCTTTGGGAGTGTAATTTGTGGAATTTCTGAGCTGTTTTCATCATTACAATGTCACATTTGAACAGATAATGACTCCCTGAAGCCCACAGGAGAAAATTGAAGAAAGGGTGTAAAGTGGTGGATTCGCCACTTGAAGAAAAAATGTAAAAAATTCATTTTGCCTTTGAGAGTGTAATTTGTAGAATTTCTGTGCTGTTTTCATCATTACAATGTCACATTTGAACAGATAATGATTCCCTGAAGCCCACAGAAGAAAATTGAAGAAAGGGTGTAAAGTGGTGGATTCGCCACTTGAAGAAAAAATGTAAAAAATTCATTCTGCCTTTGAGAGTGTAATTTGTGAAATTTCTGTGCTGTTTTCATCATTAAAATGTCACATTTGAACAGATAATAACTCCCTGAAGCCCACAGAAGAAAATTGACGAAAGGGTGAAAAATGGTGTATTTGCCACTTGAAGAAAAAATTCTTCTGAGCACATCTTCCCCTTACATTTTTCGCTATGTTAGTCAGGTGTTTCAGCAGATCTTGAAGTTGAAGATATGATTCGATCGTTTTCGAGTCGTGCTCTCTGTTGTTCAAGTGTTTCAGCAGCTTGTGATCTGAAATCTCTTAACCGCATTTCCTACAGACGACTTTCACGTTGGTCGGGTGTCTCAGCTGCTCCATTGGCTTTTATTTGCCTCGATTTTTTGGTTGATTTTCCTTTTTTTGGCATTTTTAAGTATCATCTGAAGTAGTAAACAAACGTAAAACATTCAAAATACCCGGCGCGAGTGGCTGTGCCCCAAAAATGAAGTAAAACAATTTTCTCTTTTAGTGAACAGCAAATTATCTTTACTTGCCGATTGCGTGTCCTATCCAAAAAGAACTTGCGCCCACTTCGAAAGCAATTCTGGACACATCCAAAATAAATGTATGCACTTCTCCCTCGACTTTACACACAATTCCTCGCTTGTGAAATGATTTTGACGAAAACTGATGAGTGACATTTTATGCCTAAAACTATCATTGTGACATTGTTATTTGACAGAGTACTCAATTTTGTTCGGTTTGAACTTCAAATATTTTTTTACAAAAAAGGCGTGACAACATTAGGGTCGTCAACCCCCCTACGTTACTCCTCATTGCGAATATTATTTGTGGTCAAAATTTCATAACGATCTGTTCACCGGTTTAGGTGCGCATAACATACGAACAAACAAACAAACAAATATTAATTCTTATATATTAGTCAACAGGCACTAGAGCCTAATTACCGACCGACACAGGCAACTGAGGATAAAATCAACCAAATATCAAATTAAGGAATTAGGCTTATGTCATAGCAGGATCATTGAAATGTTTCACTTACATACCCAATAAACGAAATAGTGAAATATACCAATAAAACATAGAAAGCAAAAACAGAAATATGTATCAAAATAATTTATAAATATGTATATATCAAAATGTCTCTTGGACTGGACTCTTCACGTCCAAGAAATACAAAATTAGCGAAACAAAACGTGAAATTAGAGAAAACAGGGTTTTCACGAGATGATAGCACACGAAACCTACATTCAAAACTTAAAGTTGTTGGTTAATCATATACCGAGTGTTCTAATATTTGTAATACATATACCAAAGTTATGTTTTTTTAAAGGCGTTTTCAGTATATTAAAAAATCCAACCTGTTTGTTTATAAAATCACTAGCAGGATGAAGTGATTAGATACGAAATATATACATTATACATATAAAAAAATATGATGAAATTAAAATTAATGGAATCAATTATTATACCAACAAGAAGAGAACGAATTGCTTATAGGTATGTAAACTAAAAACTATAACAATAGACTTTCTGTAATTGCATCTTTAGTAAACAGCTACCCATTTTTACTCAGAATTAAACTAAGCAGCGTAAAGGTGATAGACATGGCCTTGCTCGGTATTTACTAACCCATATAAGTCTTACACCAGTTTCTGACTTTGCAATCAGGCCCACGATAGCCACAAATTAATAAATTATTTAATTAAGAGGTATGCATTTCGTCAGGTCGTTTGTTTCTGTAAGACAATGTATATTAAAGTTTTTGGTCTTGGTTGTGGCTAGCGAACATCATTTCCTTTTTGCAACACCTGACCTTAACACACTTCATGTCATACCCGTTGCAATCATGAAGATCTTTACCGACTCTACATAATGATCCTACTGAAAGTTAACTTTGCGTTAACGCAATGTTACGCATCGTGTCGTGTATAAATTAAGAGATTTTTTCGGCGACGCGGATCACCACCAGTAATCGTTGCGGAAGCACTCTTCATATTGTGCAGCACTTTTGTTACAGTTATCCATGGTATTGAGAAAGAGGTTATTGAAAAATAATAATTCTTTGGTTGGCACGGACCACCGTTAAAGTGATTTGCACGAATAACTCGAAGAGGCAGATGTTTGTTATTGTTGCGTTATACGTGCGAGGCTTTATAAACGTTTCGTAATTTTCTATTATTACAAGAATAAATGCCTTTTGTGCAGCCTTTCAATAATGGCCAATTTGCGACCGTCGCCTTTTCATTACCAACAATGCGGATGCAGAGCTTCTTCATTTCGTTTTTGCACCACTTTTCGTTTCATCTTTTCACGGGAAACGTGATTTTTTACTTTCTACTTGCACTTTTCAGAATCACCGAAGAAATGGTTGTCGCTGAACAAAGCACTATCACTAGATGGATCGTTATATCTTCATTTTCGCAAACAAAGCCCAATAGAGCACATCTTTTTATTTCACAATTTCACACTTTATGCTTTATAATTTCTTCTTTTGGTATTTATACCGTAGTTTTTGCGGAAACTAACTTAAAAACCATGAACGTAACATCGTAGTTGATATAAAGACACAACCAAGGGTTGATTAAAATGTTGCAAAGACAGAGCATGTGGTTGATGCATAAAGCATGATCCATTCAATTGGTGCAGCATCGTACTATAAATGTGTATAAAATAAGAAAATGAATATCGGAAAGCTTTGAATGAGTAACTGTGTTATCCACACATAATTTACATGCACAAATAGTTTACTGGGTTTTTAATTTTGCCTAACAAAGAGACTACAGTTTACTTTTATTACCTTTATGATACAGCACACCTACGTATAGAAAGATGAAACTATTTAATTAAACCACAAAAGATGGATTAACTGTATGTTCGATAATCACAGTGTCGTGAGTTATTTTCTGAATGGTATGAAGAAAATCATCTATAGAAAAATTCGCGGTTAGTTGTAATATAATTGACGCTGCGGCCACATTCTTAAAATTGATCTGTCTGTCATCATGGAATAATCATCATGCAGGTTTTATCAATCTTAATTCCGGGAAGCTATAAAATTATTTCTATTTTGGGAGAGATCCACAGGTATTCTCATCATCATCAAAATTTATTAATTAACATTATAAAAAGATCATGATGGTATATTTTTCCAATACTTTTTGTGTGGTTCTGTAATGACACTGTTTTTTTTTCTGCTTTCTATAGAAGTTTTGCCTTGTGCTTCTTTTATAATTTCTCCATTTTATCTAAAATTCAGTAATAAGTACATAGTTTCTGCCTTTTGTCCAAACATTGATTAATTCAGTTTTTACTAGTTATTGTCTGATTTACACGATCGTGTTAAGTCAATGAAATTTTAACTTAATTTTTACCTGTAAACACTGCATTTAGTAACAAGTTGAAAAAATTTGTACCCCCCAAAATTCTAATTTTGAAATAAACGTTCGAACAGGTCAATTTTGTTATCAGGGGGGGCAAATTGTACCAAACTTTCATGCCTTAGATCTCCACCCCCTTAAAAAATTGAAATAGCATGGGGGGTCGTGTGATACATCATTTTAAAGCCTATTCAATTCTCTATCCAGACCTACATTTATCGATTCCTTTCTACAAAAAAAAAAAAACATGAAATCGATATTTTCGAAATCTACATCAAATACTCAACTATAAAGAAAAATAATTTAAAATACCGAAAAAGAAAAAAGTGTCCCAAATACTCAGCAGCACAATTCGAAAGAATACCGAGATGCTGATGTAGAGCGCTGAGACTGTACCACTTCACACGTGGTCGTGTGATCATGTTATAGATGATGAAAAGTATTTTACTTTTGCAAATTCGGAGATGAAAGGTAATGAGGGATTCTATACGAATGACATAGAAGCTACTCCGGATAACGTAAAATTTAAGAAAAAAGCAAAATTTTCCGATAAAATTTTGGTATGGTTCAAGCGGTTTTTCACGACCCTATGTTGGACGTGTGGCTGTAGATGCCAACACGTATATAAGAAAATGTCTGCATAAATTAGAACAATTCATCAACAGACATCACAGGAATGATGATGTCATCTTTTGGCCTGAGTTACTCAGCAATGGCTATGGGACCACAACATTAATTACGACAATCCTTCAAATGTGCCACAGGTGCGACCAATCGAAGATTTTTGGGCGATATTATCTAGAAAAGTGTATAATCAAGGGTGGGAAGCTAGATCGGAAGAACAATTACGAAGAAGGATTTTTCAAAAGATAGGAAAAAATGATATTGTCACCATCCAGGGGTTAATGGCCAAGGTTAAACTTACGTTGCGGCAGATTGACGACAATGGTCCGCTTTGAGTACTTTAGTGTTATTTCTTATTTTTAAAGACCTCCATGATTATAAGCTAATTATTATTATTAAAGTTTCTTTAAATTTCATTTTGTAAAGTATATATTTTTGCGTTGCATACGTTATTAGAACCACTTGTTGTTCCTACAGAAGCGACGCAAGAGAAAGACCATCTAAAGGAAGGACGAGATGGAAATCACAACCAAGCTAGGGTACTCGCACACGCGATCGGTTCCTTTAGGCTACAAGCATACGGAAAACTGTTCATTTCTCGATGCTTTGCACAGATCCACCCATCTCTAGTTGTACGTGGCTCGAACCGTCCCATCGTTAATCCTGTGGGGAATTGAATGACAACCCAGTTAATCGCATTACAACCCGTTCAAGGTCTCTCAGTCTTGGCGGTACGACATTAAATATAAGAGACCAATTTCTTTTTATGCATGCTAATGCACGCCCACATATTGCTGGGATTGTTCGCGACCATCTTGGTATGGGCATCAACAACTCCGATCTTAAATCCAATAGAACAGATGTGGGACACTTTAGGAAGAGCATTGCGAGATTCAGAACCCTGACCAATCACCAGAGAAGAACCCAAACATTTCAATTTGGAAACACTTAGAAGAAAACACTCGAACAGGTCAATTTTGTTATCGAGGGAGGGGGGGGGGGCAAATTATACCAAACTTTCAACTGTCAAGTCTTAGATCTCGCCCCTTTAGCCAGGGGAGCTACCCCCTTAAATGTTCGAGCGTTTTCTTCTGAGTCTTTTGAAATTGGAATTGTCGGAGGGTACACATTTTAGTTGGGACACCCGATGTATTCAAGTTAAATTCCACAAACTTTAATAAACGTAAATTACAATAGGAACATGTTTCGGCAGAAAACTACTCCCATCTTCAGCCCTAATTTTACAAGAGATTAATGATACAATTTATTTCAAGGGGTTCTTATCTTTCTTTACCTTAAAGAATATTTAAATTATGACGTTATTTTGAAAGTATTAAATTTGACGTTTTGAAAAGGTTACATGATTTTTAAAAGATAGAAATTGGAGTTGATCATCACCATTGAATGGAGGAAGGTCTATTTTATTTTTGCAGAATATAATATAATATACCACACTGGCTTCTCCTATTGCTTCTGCATATCAAGCTGTCCAAATGTAAAAATTAAAAATGGACCAAGCAGAATCTGGTAAGTTTGTTTGAATGGTAAAAATGGTGATAAATAATGAAGTCAATGGCCCGAATTATTTACCGTCTATTAAAACTTAGAGACCGTGGTTAAGTATCTACTAGAAGTCTCTAATCTTGTCTTATTATTTGTTATCTATTAGCGTAAAAAAAAACAATTGTCTGGATCACTTTTGGTGGTTTAATCAGTTTTTCCCTAAACTACCTACTTTTGGTGTTTTAGGAAAAAACTGATTAAAAGTAGTTATCTATTAGCATGCTAGAGGTTGTCATTAGTATAGACATTTTAAACTAGTATATTATGATACGAGTTTTATAAGAAGCATTTTGTCGCACGCACGGGTTTAGGGCACGACGAGCGTAGTGAGGAGTGCCCTAAATGAGTAAGTGCGACAAAATGCCTTATAAACGAGTTATGATACAGTATTTTTTCTACTTTGCCCCTTTTTATACAAAATACTCAAATTTTACAATCTAGGGAATTCCGCGGCGGTTGGCTACGTTTGCTAGGTGCATTAACGGCGGCTATGAAAAAGAATTAATTTGAGACGTCAATACTCGTATGTGACTCGTATTTTTGTTTATCCTTTTTACATGTATCAAAGACGTGGTAGTGAATTTTAACCCATCCCGAACGACCTCCAAAAACGTCGGACTCAGCTGTAACTGAAGCCCCTAACCTCACAATAACCTCCGTAACAAACGCCCCCATACCACAAACAACTCGCACAGGCCCGTTCATTTTCTTTGCGATCCGCGGTGTGCACATTGATAAGGACGAACGCGATTTCCAGGCCCTAGAAACGCTGGATCTCCCCATCCAAAAATGTCTATAATCAAATCCCGCCTCACAAACAAGTGGAACCCCCTTATCCGCGTGATCACCGGAGACACCCTCAAGCATTGACCCACAGTTTTCTTCAAGCGCCATCAGTGCTTTTGTTTGAATGGCTCAAACCACTAAAATCCCAATTCACATTGATAGCCATTGAAATTGACTTGGACTTGATGTAAGACATCGTTGGACTTGATACAGGGAAGTAAGGTATCGTAAGTGGACCCCCTTTGTCCGCCAAACCAGCCCCGTCCCACTCCAATGCGCCACCCCCACACAGAATGCTGCAAATGCACGTAAAGCCACCCCCCAAAACAAGTGGAAACAATAATAATGCCAATTCACATTGATAGCCCATTGGACTTGATAGCGAAGAAAAGGTTAGGATTTCCCTGGGATTGCCAATATTAAAAAAATAAATTATACTATTTTTGGTAGAATTATTATAACACCGCTTTTGTCTATTATGACACGCAAAAGCGTATCGTAATAGCCTCAGTACGAAGCAGAAAATTAGTACATTATTATACGAGTTTAACAAGAGGCTTCATTGTGACATGAGTGGGTTTGGGGCACGACGAGCGCAGCGAGAAGTGCCCCAATAGAACGAATGTCACAATGCCTCGTTAAACGAGTGTAATATACTATTTTTTCTACTTTGGAGCTCTTCGTTTTATGAAAATGTTAAAATAATAATGCTTTTTAAATATTCTAGGGATTTTTAGGATTATATAGTACTGGTTGTGTTTGTGGTTATATTTGTTATCTGAAAAGTTCACACTTGGCTTGACCTCGACAGGAGTTGGCTAGATATGCTGAATACCAACGTAATATACGTATAAAGAAAAACATCAAAAACAATTTCACCAAAAGTTCCTTTTTCTACTTTGGTGTCATAATTGAGTTTTTGTGAAACTAAAAGTAGTGTCACAAAAGAACTTTTTGTGAAACTGCTTTTGGTTTTTTTATTTGATACGTTATACGTTGGTACTGAGCATTTCTAACCAACTCTAGTCGAAGTCAAGCCAAGTGTCAACTTTTCAGATAAAAAACATAACCAGAAACACAACCGTTCCTAATCCAACTACATAATCCTAAAAATCCCTAAATTATGTAAAAAACAGAATTTTAACATTTTCATAAAACGAAGAGCTCCAAAGTAGAAAAAATAGTATATTACACTCGTTTAACGAGGCATTGTGACATTCGTTCTATTGGGGCACTTCTCGCTGCGCTCGTCGTGCCCCAAAACCACTCATGTCACAATGAAGCCTCTTGTTAAACTCGTATAATAATGTACTATTGTGACACTACTTTTAGTTTCACAAAAACTCAATTATGACACCAAAGTAGAAAATAGTATATTATTATACAAGTTTCACAAGACGGTTGATTGTAGCACGAGTAGTTTGGGGCACGACGAGCGCAGCAAGGAGTGCTCCAAAGGCATGAGTGCGACAATTTTGCTTGTGAAACGCGTGTAATATACTATTTTTTCGAATTTGGTTTTATTTAATTAGGAAAAACTGAAAATTTGTGCTAAATTAATAACTTTGGGACTCTTGAATAATATGAGTGGTATTTCAGTATAGTTGGTATTTCTGCTAAATAACGTTTCTGATTTGGAGGTTAGAATTGGAAATTTTTGATTATGCAGACACAAGCTGTACCTCACGTTTGATTGCCATTTTTTCAATTCTTGTTTTTACCAATGTTTACATCCAATAATGGAACGAAAGTCATTTACTTCTCTTTGATTTATTTTCGTTCACATCTGGTTCACATCATATGGCGCGATTAGTTGACGTTTATAACGTCGTTGTCGCAGTGACATTGCAGTACAGTTGCAAAGTTGCAGGCAACATTAAGACAAGAAAAGTTACCAAAAACAGAATTATAATTTAGATCATTATGATTCTGTTTTTGGTGTTATAATTTGCAAATTGTGAAACCAAATTCGAAAAAAAAAAAATTAATGAACGGCTGTTGTTCGTTAAAGTATCTATTATTAGCTTGACTTTTAATTTGACAATACAGTTAAAATGGTAGAACTACATAACATTTTAGCAGAGATAGAAGAATTAAACAATAAGTTTGAGGTTGCGGGAGAAATTAATGTAAGAAATGTTTACACATATCGTGAAAGACAGGACATATTTCAAAATTTGAGAGTCTTTGAGAAGAGGAATGGAAATTAAATTAAGCACATCAAAGATTTGCATTGTGGCAACGGTAGTTTTGTATAACATAAGATTATAACGAGACGATGATTCAGAAGAAGAAGGCGAAGATAAACCAGCACCTGTTATAGCACATCATTTACAAATTGCCCTTCCTCGTCGAACAAGGTTCACTCATTTGTGATATTTTCGTTAATTTTGTTTTCATGCAAGCTAACCATTTTTGCTTGGGTAGATTTTTTCCACTTGTCTTTTTTTCTGTTCTGAAACTTGATGGCGTAGTTCCAGCTTCAAAGGTCTCAACAGGATCACTACAAAAAATACATAATTATGGCCATTTTTATTACAATAAACTTGTAAAACCCAATCACCTAGTTCTTTTTTAATATTGACGATATTATTTGATATTTCGCAAACTTCTAAGTTGACTATATTTTTCACAGTTTTTATGATCAATTTACAACGTTGCCGTATGAGTTTTTCGTTAATAGATCGGTTAGTAAACAAATTCCAATAGTGAGTAAATAATAATCAATTGTTTAAAATATCTACTGAAATCTTTGTTTTCTGTAATAGATCAATTAACTATGAAGACTTAACCATTTTTTTAATATAAACGGAAAGTAATACGGTCCATTATGTATAAGTGAAAAAAGTTCGCTTTTTAAGTTAAAATAATGTTGAATTAAAATAGTGAATTGATAATGGGATTATTGAAGTTATTCTGTTCATTTAAACAAAATCCGTTTTCTAGTTTCAAGGCTTTCCTTATTTCCAACGTCTCAAGAAAATCTAATTTCCGGCCTTTATTGCATTTGTGAATCAATTTGGAATTGTATGGTGAAAAACTATGTTTCGTTATTAATATAATATTATGATTGGCGAAAGAAGGTGTTGATGGGGGAGGGTCAAGATCTGTGTTGTTATAGATGTGTCTGAAATGTTCTTTAATACGGTCTGAAATTTTGCGACCTGTCTGACCTATGTATAGGGTTTTCCAAATCACCATGGCAAGTCGCTACCTTAGTTTCACAAGGTTCTATCTGCATTTTTCTGAAAATTTACATTTTTGGGTAATTAAGTTCTATCTGCATTAAATTTTGATGTGACAGAGTAGCACGGTCATCTATTAACTAATCTATATATTTAATCGTTAAACATGAATCAATTTGGACCAAATAAAACAGGCTGTACTGCACCGATTTTGATAATTGTTTTTTTTTAATGAAAGACATTGACAAGTTCTATGCAAAAATTACTTTCCATTTTCAAAAATTTCACAGGTTCATTAATTATTTGCAAATCATTTTAAGGGAAAAGCGGTCCATTACAGTCATCGATTTAAATGAGCGTGAATCGTTTTAAGTGAGAAGTTCGACAACTGTAGCTAAATATAGATATCTTAGCCCCACCCCTGAGCAAATGGTCTAGGGAATGGATGGATGGACGCGGTGCCCAATGGACGTTTGCGTGCGGGGCAAACTCTAAAGAAAGGGACCCGCAATAAATTACCATAAAAATAAATTACCGAAAAATACAGTAATAAATTATCATAAAAAATAATTACTGAAAACTTTACGGGGACTAACCCTAACCAACCCACCAACACCCCTTGAACCAGCCAGAAACTGGCCAACTGAAGGCATATATTATTTAGTTTCTACTAAATTCTATTGTTTAATCAAATGTAGTAGTAATGTCTTCTGTTTCGTATATTCAATGGTCTCCGTTTCTACATTAGCGAACAATTCAGTCAGGAGCATCTTATACCGCACAATGAACAAGTGTTTACGCAAAACATTGTATATAAGGAAATTATTCCGTCTTAATTTTTTTTTTTATTATTCAGGCAATGCAAATTAAAAATTGTAATATGTAATATGGTAACCAGTCTTTATTCAACACTATTTACGTAAGTATCACTCGAATTTCGAGTGACGGGCGATCACTAGTAACAAGTTAAAACCTAAATAAAACCTAAACAAAGTTGTATGTGCAAGCACCTTGTCTAAACTTTGAAAGCCATTTACTCGAAACAACAAAAGTGCACTTATAACCTTGTGAAACTAAGGTAGCGAAGTTACACAATTGAACAGCACGTTCAAATGATAAAACTTTATTATCAAAATTTGTGTTCGTTAGTGGAAACGTTGCGCGCGTTACAATATGTGGTGTGACGCCAACCTATACGAGGTTCACCACAAAAAGTCACTGTTTGGACCAGCGGCGTCATTAGTCCGTACTTTTTCGAAAACTACGTTGGTGAGGCCATCACTGTCAACGGCGAGCGCTACCGATCGATGGTAATTTACTTTTTCCCGAATTGAACAATATGAACGTGGACGACATGTGGTTCCAGCAGAACGGCGCTACAGCCATACAGCGAACGCCACGATGGACATTCTCCATGAACGATTTGAGGATATGGTTATCTCTCGCAGAGGTGACGTGAATTGGTCACCAAGATCCTGCTATTTGACCCCGCTAGACTCTTTCTTGTGGGGTTTTTTGAAGTCGTAGGTCTATGCCAATAAGCCGCAATTGACTGGTGCCCTCAAAGTCAACATAGCCCAGACCATCGCTCAAATTCGGCCGGATCTATGCGAAAATTGGATCTCTCGGATCCGTACCACCGTGAGGAGCCCGTCCCCATTGGAAAACTGTTTAGAATGACTCACTAGAAGAGCAGTTCAATTTGTATACACGGGATGACGTTTTGTACTCTAATGCATCTTTATTTTTAATAAACAATCTGTATAAGTTGTTATCTGTTTTAAATGAAACTTTAAAACCGTTTTTCGGTATTTTAGAACATTTCTCTGAGACTACTCCAAAGTATTATGTTAATGAATTTGAAAAGGAAATTGTTTCTGAAGGATTTCTAACTAAGTGGTGTGTGTATTTGAATTTGTTATAGTAGGTATCTATAGTATAATTTATTTATAAGCAAGATTTGGGTGGGATGCTGGGAATAAATTAACTACATCAAATGAAACAAGCCTGGAGCTATAAACACTATAAATAAATTATACTAAATATATTATACGTGGGGGTTAGGGGTTACTGTTTCGCGGATTTGTCCAGAAATTATGGGGTGTGTTCTTCCTTCTTCCATCTTCTTTCTTCATTCTTCTGTCCTGTCGTCTGTGCCTGGTTGGGTCCTAGGGGTCCTGGAAGAAAGAGCTGCAAGAAATGGGGGCTGGGGCTAGAGGATGCAGCTTCTCCGCGGTGGAGTTGTCACCTCATTGATAGGGAGTGGCTTCGACCATTTCTTGCCGTGCTGGTGGAATCTTTAGATAGACGGTGCCTAGAAGAAAAGATGGTAGATTTTTGCTTTTTACCCCAACGGCGCACGATTCCGTATCGAGTCGTGAATCTGATTCGTGAGAAAAACCGAGCAAGAAGAAAAGCTCGGAGCAGCGGCCTTGCTGCAGACAGAACTGCAGCAAATAGACTTCAATGGGAAGTCAAACTAGCACTCCGAGAGTTCAGAAACGAACGTTGGACAGAGAAGCTAGAGTCACTATCCACAGAGGATAACTCCATCTGGAAGATGACCGGGGCTCTTCGCAATGACCGCAAACCCCTCCCCCCGATCCACGGAAGCAACGGCGTCGTCTTCACGGAGGAAGACAAAGCCAAAACTTCTGCCGACAGTCTGGAACTGCAATACAAAGTCAATCTCCAGAACGCTGACTTCGACCATCTTGAAGAAGTGGAAGAACAAGTTTGGGAAATCATCGATGAAGTCCCTGAAACAGAGATCCCTCCCACAAATCCAATCGAAATCCGACACATCCTCCAACATCTGAAGTCGAAGAAAGCCCCAATGACAGGACAACATGAGCAACAGGACGCTGAAAGAACTCCCAGACGGCGCCGTCGACGCAATGATTTGTATATGTGCAATGCAACTTTTAAATACAAGGCCTTCGACACAGTCTGGCACGATGGACTTGTTTTCAAGCCCCTGGAAATTGTTCAAGTAATTAATTCCTTTTTGCGAAACAGGTCCTTCTGGGTCCCAGGGATCTGTTCTCTCTCCAACCCTGTACGCGGCCTTCACCGCGGATATCCCAAAGACCGCAAACACCACGCTCGCCATCTACGCAGACGACACAGCAATCCTCACCAGATCAAGACAGCCTTGGCTGGTGACCCGCTACCTGCAGGAAGCCCTCGACAAGCTCGAAGACTGGTGCTGTCGAAGGGGGTGCAAAGGGGGCCCCGAGCAGAAGGGGTGAAGTCCCCTGAGCCCCGATCGTCGGGTGTTTTTTAGGTGATGGTGAAGTAAGATTCAAAACTAAGAAACGTTTTCTATTTCACACTCCAGGGTGTACTGACCTCCGAGGGGCAAATAACCACTCTATAGCGGTAAAAACCGCCTCAGAATGAGCTCCGGTAACACACTCCCCCGTCTCGAAGGCGGTATTTTAGCGCTACGCACGGTCCGTGCCCCCTCAGGTGGCTTTCCTTTGGTTCGAATTTTCGGACTTCTCCAGGCGTTGTCCTTTTGTTGGGGTTGACTGAGGGCGATACCGTCGTCGGTAACGGTGAACCGCGCGCGTGTCCCGTGTCCCAGATGACGAAATCTTCCCATGTAGACGGGTTTGATGGCAGGCGGATGCGAGTCGATGTCGACAAACCCTCAAGCAACGTTGCTTTATTTTCAACCTCGTGTTGTTGCCGCGGATGGTCCGGGGCCAGCGAAAGGTCTGGCTGGTAATGGCTGCGTCGGGATGGTCGGAGGAGTCGTACATACGGATGGCGGTGCCGTGAAGCCGGCTGGTGACCGTGTGACCGTCATCGTTGATGTCACATCGGTGCGAGCTGGAACCAGCTGGATTTCTGGTGTCTGTCCAGAGCGGACCGGGGATGTTCTCGTTTCGATTTCTTCGGGAACGTCACAGGGCTGCAGGATTGCTTGCGCCTGTGCTGGGACCGCTGTGAAAGCATCTGCGTCGGATTGTCTCGGCTCTGGAATGTGGTCTGCCTCGTGTAAACGTCTGCGATGACCACGAACGTGTAAGCCACAGACTCGGCACCGCCGTCATCTTCGATTGTCCTCTGGATGGAAATGCTGTATGGAGGTTTGTTGATGTCGTGTGCGTTATATGGAGTGTCTGCATGGTGGAAGTTTTTGCGTAAGAGAATGGGAGGGATATTATTGAATAGATGTGAAAAAGTGGCTTTATGCGGATGTTTGAGAGTGTGCAGGACAGTGTCGACTGAGGCAATGGAAGTGTTAATGGGTGATTTGCCCTGGGCTCATCAAGCGTTAATGAGAGTGTCCTTACTTTGGTGGAGTAGAGGAATTGACATTGGGGAGGTTGGGATTCTGGAATTGGTAGATGTAATAGGTTTGGGCAGGGATGCAGTGAAAAGGACACTAAGGATGGAATTGGAGACAAGATGGCAGCGTGAGTGGGAAGTATGTAGAAATGGAAGAGTATTGTATGAGTTTGTGAAGGATGTATCAATATTTAGGAGATGTGAATGGCTATGGGTAGATGTGAGCTCAGGGTTTCTGATGACTGGACATGGAAGCTTTAATGAATGGTTATATGAGAGAGGCTTGACACAGGATGCAAGGTGTTTGTGTGGTCGTGCAAATGAAAATTGGAGACATGTGGTGTTACAGTGTGAATTGTATGAGGATGTTAGGAATTTGAGAAGAATGGGGGTGAATGGGCAGGATATGAGTGAGATTGTTATGGATGAATCAAGGTTCCGAGAGTTTGTAAAGTTTGCAAGATGTGTGTTTGAAAAGAGGAAAAGTTTAAATGAGCGTATAAATGACAGTTAGTATACATGAGTGAATGAGCGAGTGCCCGCAGGGGGAATCCGCCGGTGCAAAGGCCAGGGCTTGTCCTGGCATGGGACCGGCTCTGGCTGATTACGGCATGGGTCCTCGAACCCGAACTGGTCGGGCAATCGACTCATCTGGAAGCAGTAAAGTATCACTGCGAAGATCTCACCAGTGATCAAGGTACCGCGGGGGTTGGTAGCCCCGGAGCTTGCTCCGACCGGAAGGACTCGCGGGGGCTGTGGTTGAAAACCAAGTGCTGGTTAGAGGATGGTGAGATTATGGTATTGTGGACGAGGTTAGTCCGGAACTCGGCAGCGGTCGGCCAGAAATCGCACAGCTCCTGCTGCAAACTCTGGGCGTCGGCGACTTCTTCAGGCTCCGGAGAGGTGGTTTTGATATATTCTGGTGTGGCTGCTGCTGGTGGTAGTGCCGCGGCTTCGGTGACGCCAGGTGCTTGACTCTCGCGACTCATTACAACAGGAGGGGGGATCTCCGCCTGCGAGGGAGTCTTACTGGACCTACGGTTTCGCTTCTTCTTTCTCCGCTTTCTGCGGGTGCCGCGGCCGACCTTTGGCTCGTCCAAAACGGCATAGCAGAACCCCTGCTGTTGGTTGGAGCTGCCTTGGCGTAGGTACCGGTCGGGAACATCCTCGTTGGGCGACCCTCTTCGTTGGGCAACCCGTAATCGTTGTAGAGATCGCCTTCATCGTAGTACTCTGGACCCGGTCCGTGAAAGCGGGAGTCGACGGGACGAGTGGAGGTTGTGTAGTCTTTCCACGCGTCCATCAGGTCTGGGTCGCGTTCGCTGAATTCCATGTAGGGCTCCCCGTCGGTGTCGTACTCCAGGCCCTCCGGGTGGTTTCCCAGGGGCTTTCTGGAACGTCCTCGGGGTACTCCTGGTCCTCGTCGCTGTACGGCGACTCGACCCGTTGTTGTTGCCTTTTCAGAACGTCCCAGTTGTCCAGAACGTAGGGGTGGAACTCCACTCAGACTCTCCGGGATGTCATTGATGAATCGGAGGGCGAGGGCGACGTCGTCCATCGGGTCTATCGGATTGGTACAAAGCAAGTAGTAGTCGCATTCCTCGATAAATGACTCGGGGTACTCCCCGAAGTACAGGCGTCGTGGAGGTGGGTCGGCTGGTGAGTACATTGTTGCTTTGTCCGGCATCTGGTGTTGTCGTCTTCCTACTTGATGTTAGGCCGCAGGTGGCCTCTTACTGGCTGGTGTGGATGGTGTTTGTTGTTTTTATGGGTGATGTGGCTAACATCTCCACGGAGGGGTGGTTGACCCAGAGCAGAAATGGGCAAGTGTTAGATGCCATGCTAAGATTGCCGCACGTTGGGCGCAAAGTCGAAGGGGATGCAAAGGAGGCCCCGAGCAGAAGGGGTGAAGTTTCCTGAGCTCCGATCGTTGGGTGTTTTTTAGGTGATGGTGAAGTAAGAGTCGAAACTAAGAAACGTTTTCTATTTCACACTCCAGGGTGTACTGACCTCCGAGGGGCAAATAACCACCCTAAACAGTTTTACAATGTACCCCTAGAATTACCGTTAGATGCGTACCAACTTACAGAAAAAACTTACAACTAAATTTAGAACTACAGAAAAAACTGACAATATAAAATTACAATAAATCGTAATATTTATATATGTAGCGGTAAAAGCCGCCTTAAAATGAGCTCCGGTAACAGTGCCAGAAATAGATGATCGACGAGCACAGCCCTCCTCGTGACACGCCGACTCCTCCAACCAGAGAGAGAAATTGAGATGACAAAAAGCTCGACTTCCGCTAACACCTCGAATACTCGCTGAGTAAAGGGGAAATGGCAGTAGGCAAGCTCTCTTCGCTGGTCTGCAAGCGCAGTAAGATGTCGGTAAAGATTAAATTGTTAATTTACAGCAGAATCGTTCATCCGACTCTAACATATGCTTCGGCGGCTTGGGCACACGCCCCCTCGAAGACAAACATGTGTAAGAAGAAGCAGAAGGAAGGAGAAGGAGTTCCTCCACGAGATCGCCGTTCGGACCATCAAAAAGGCCGAAGAACACCCAAATCCACTGGCCAGAGAGGCTGTCAAACCCCTTTTTTCTTTCATTTATGTGTTCTTTCATTTATTCGATGTCCCAAAAAAGGAATTTAAAGTTTAAAAGCCTGTTCCTTGATGGGACTTTGTTATTGCTGGCCATCATACGTTGGTTTCGTAGAGGGGTAACGGTAATCATGATCGTAAATTTTCTGTAGGAGATGTCTCTCGAAGGCGTCTATGTGGAATTGGTTGCGTAAGTGTTTTGGGGTTGCAGCCACGGAGATGGAAAAGGAGGTTAGACTCTGTTACGGGCTTTTTTAAGAGGTCGGGGATAAGGGAGCCCGTCGACTAGAAAGTGTTGAGGGTTAGTGAGATACAGGTGAAGGAGTTAATGAGTTTGATTATGTTGGGGTTAGTGTCGAAGTTGGATTAGGCCTTGGTGCCAGACCTTGTCGAATACTTTTTCGATGTCAAGGAAAACACCTACGGTGCATTCCGATCTGTTGATGTCTGTTTGGAGTTCGAGGGTTAGGTTGTTTGTGGACCTTTGGCATCAAAAGCCAAACTGGGCCTGTTGTAAGGATTGTGTAAGGCGGCTGGCTAGGATTCGCTCAAATATTTTGCCAGTTGTGTTAAGAAGAGAAATGGGGCGATAGTTTTTAGGGTCTTTGGGATTTTACGGGTTTGGGGATCATGATGGTGTGTGCTTCTTTCCACGCCTGGGGAAGTAGTTGGAGGTAAGGCAGTTATTAAAAATCGTTGTCAGTGAGTGCAGTCCTCCGTTCGTTAGGTTTTTGAGTAGGATTGGTTTTATGTTGTTAGGAACGGGGGGGGGGGGGGGGGAAGGCTTTATTGTTTTTTATTCTGCGGATTGTTTACTGAAGCGGGTTTGGGAGAGACCTTGAAGACAGGAGGGGTGGTGTTATCTGAGAAGCCATTGGACTGCTAAGATGAGGACACGGAGGTGGAAGTCGAGATACAATCACTTGAAGTATATCCCGTTCCGGTGTGGATAATTTTGGTGTGGAGTCTGAGTATTATTTTTGACAAGGGAGCGCTGGTGCGGGAACAGGTCGTATAGGATTTTGGTGGTGAATGTTATGGCTTGTTTGGTGTTTTTTTTAGAGGCTTCGGGTTGTGCGACGGTTTCGTCTTCGTCATTGTTCTCTGGAGTTTCGGGGTCTGCGAACCCCGCGGGGGGTTAATGATGTGGACTGGAGCGATTGGGGTTTTCTCGGTTATGGGGGCTTCCTGGATCTTGGGGCACGATCTGGACCATGCTGGGCGGGATCCCTCACATAGGAGACAAGTGACCTCGTTCGAAGTCCACTTATTTAGGGGGTGGCCACCCGGACATTTGGAGCATTCGGACTGGGAGTGGCCAAGCTGGTGGCACTTGGTACATTGAACTCTCTGAACTCGAAAGACTCGAAAAATCTAAAAAAACTGAAAAACACGAGATCTCAAAAATGAGGATAACTTGAATAATCAATAATAATCTATTGTATGTAAAGGAAAACCGATAAACCGATAGGGAATCGGAAGAATGCAATTGCCTGATGAACCTAAAGAACATGATAACCTGAAAAATCAAATAGCGTGAAGAATCAGAAGAAACCAAAAAATTCAAAAAACCAGAAGAATTAATTCGAAGAAGTTTAAGTAGCTAAAGAACCCGTGCCGTGCCTTCGTCCCTTTCTCCTTGTAGCTTTCGCCTGTTCTTTCGTTCGGATGTTTTTTCGAATTAAGATTTACTCAATTACCTATAACCGGAATTCCAATACCATAAAATATGCCTTTATATTCGATAATAATTATTGCTGAACATCATTCTAAAACTACCTTCCGGTGTTTTCTTCTCTTGAAATAGAAACTCATTTTATCATGCTGCAACACTGATTACATTTGACTTATGAACGGTTAATCCCTTTTTAATAAGGCGGGCTTGTTATAGCTTGGAACAATGTTGCGAACTAATTTACAATAAAGGTCTTCGGCAAGCGCCATCAGTGCACTTGTCTGAATGGCTCAAACCGCCAGTGACCGCCATCCCCCATCCCACTGAAATGCGCCAAGTGTTACCAGCTTGACCACCCCCACACAGAAGGCCCCAACAAAATTGCGTGCCCCAAAAGCACGTGAAGCCACCCACAAACAAGTGCCAACAATAGTAATGCCAATTCACAATGACGGCTGTTGCTGTTGACCAGCCACTTGGACTTGACAGCGAAGTATTATAGGTTAGGATTGCCCTGGGATTGCCAATATTAAAAAATAAATTGTACTATTTTTAGTAAAATTATTATAACACCGCTTTTGTCTATTATGGCAGAACGAACGCAAGGTAGAAAAAATGTATTAAAAACACAAAAGGCATTATTATTGATAAGTTCCTTTGTACAGGAAATTTGATGTTCACATTGTAAAAGTTAAAGAGATGCAAAATAAAGAAGACCCTTTCTACTAGGTATAATACCATACAGTTTCCTGACCTATTTGCGGTACTTCTTCGTTGACCCTTCCGCATCCGTCTAGCCACGAACTGTTCTAATCAGACTGACCGCTGTATTTTTAAAGGATTTACCATCGGACTAATAACAGGTTCGTTCCGCATGCGATCCTGGATCTTACGGTAACGGTGAAGTCAACTCAACCAGAACTACAAACATCCACGAAATTGGTACTTTGTCCCCTTCACACATTGATTTTATGCTTTCAGCTTCCTGAAGACGTCTCTTCCAATTTGAGAAATGACTTTCGTTTCCATGACAATCGATGCAATTTCCAATTTTCAGAAATATGTAGGTAACAATAAATTGTGCGACTTCGCCAAGTGACATTAAGACATCATCCGAGGTTTCGGAGAAATTGGACGAATTTTGGCGGAAGACACGTCAATAAAAACTTGTTATAGCTGACATTCACAAGGCTGCTGTTATATTTACAGTTAATCTGCCTTTTGTAGAAAAAATATTTGTGTATCTAGTGAATACAACGCGCGCAACAAAAGTAAACCGTACTTGAGTTTTTGAATTGGGTGACGCTGTGGGAATTAAAAAATATCTTGGCAGGGTATCGAGAATAGATGATAACAAGGTACAGTTAAAAATATCTGTACATTTAGCTTACTATACGTTGTAACGCTACATTCACATTCACGTAATGCTATTCTCAAAATAATGAATACTATTTTTTATCGAATTATTTCTGATGACGCTTAGGTTTTAAAATGTTTTATAGTTAAAAACTAAGCTGCATCTCAAAGTGAACAAATAATATAAAATTTTTAAAGCATGGTACATGTTTTTTTAATTCTACATGGTACATGGTTTTCAATAGAGTACTTGCAGCCTTCACTGATTTGTAAGTACTCTCGACAATCGTGTACATTTCGAATCTGGAATGGTTTTATGGCTACTAAATGCACACGTAGGACGGAAACCGTGAGCATGACATTACACTTGAGAAACCAATGTGGTATGATGGCCTGTTCACATCTTGTCAGACGCCCTATTTGAATGATTTTGAGCAAAGTGTAGAACGCTCTCTTTGAATAGTGCACAATTACCACCTTTTGCTTTTGGCAGATAAAATTTATTTATTGTAAACTGCTGGATTTCATTAAATTTGTCGTATCGCTCTCGTGTCATGTGCAAGTTTTAAATTACTTTTTAACAGATAGCGATTTACAATTAGTGATATTGTACAGTGTTGTCCTCTTTATAAGCTGTATAATTTAAATTAATCTAACACATCTCAACATTGCTTCTCCATAAGGACTGAGCAATACTAACTCTACTGTCCGTCAGCGGTAACAGAAAATTTCTGAAACTATGCGACTAATAAGAAAGAGAGCATTATTTTCTTCATCCCCTAGTCGAAAGTATGGTCTTCCCGGCCGCATTTCGCTCCGGGAACAGTGGCTTTTGCGGCCTGCTGGGGGATGAAAAGAAATAGTATACGACACACGGTCAGGAATTTGGATACGCCAGGGCATCGTCTATATATATCACACATATGCCAGGAAATCCAAATTTCTGGCCTCGGTGGTTATATACTACATAATAATTATGTATTTTTTTTTAAATTAATTGAAACAAAGGTATATCTTTTAAGTAAAGTAATCTATTAAACAAAAAAACTTGCTATATGCCAAATCGCAGATAATCTTAGAACGCGAAGTAGGTACATATTTTAAATTAATTTTTTGTTGTTATTAAATTAATATTATTGACATTAATAGCATTTGTGTAAGGTGTTCAGATTATAAATAATTATTCATGTGATAACAAGTGGAAAATTTGTATTATTAAATAAATCTGTAACGAGTGATTTGCGTTACTTTCTTGCTTCGTTCTGGATCCGAGTTTAATCAGTTAAAAGTTCAATACTTTCTTCTCTTCTGCTGAGAATCTAAGCGGCAAAGACTACTGAATCAATTAATTGATTATAATCCGTGTAACCATCGGAAACACTTTTTCACCTAACGCTTTTAAACAAAGCAGCTAAAGTTCGTCTGCCTCCAGGGAAGGTCGATTTTGACATAATTTTCACGAATTTTTTCTACTTGATAAATGATGCGCGAAGAAACATCTTTAATTTAGAGACCACATCCTGCCATTACCGGGACTGCATGGGTAATCATTCAAGTGCAAAGTGACTAAGTAAAGGTATTGGGGCGTTATAATGGTAAGGATAACATTCAATTAATCTGTGCTTCGGGGGTTCAACGTGATGGACCTCCACGCACGTAAACTTCTCGCTTCTTCACTTCACTGAGCAAAAATCTGATACCAATGATTTAAATGGTCAGTAGTTAGAAATTTCTTTTTTGTGTAAAAATTACATCGTCTTTGCTGCCGTTCACAGGCGTGTGAAATAGTCGGAAAGAAATAGTCGGAAAAGCTGCATTGCTTACAGTTACAATGATAGGTAGTATTTGACTTAGTAATTAATGTGGCTCAGTATCGTCTATTGTTGGTAGAATATAAAAGTAACAATTTTATTGCCATTCTTGGAATACTTGGGAAAAAAAAGCCTCCCCGGCGGGGAATCGAACCCCGGTCTCCCGCGTGACAGGCGGGGATACTGACCACTATACTACCGAGGATTGGTGCTGTATTTTGCAGCGATGGCAGTAACAAACGAACAATATAGAAGTTCCATTTTTTTAACTAAAAATCTTATTAAAGGTCAGCTCGTCAGTATGCAGAAAATGTAAATAGTGATAGTCACGGTCATTTGCACCCCTATTGTGACTCACTTCAAAGAAGAAATATTGAATTGGTGAATATTTTTCTAAAATAACCCCCAGTTAAAATGGTGAGAAATCGCAAGAGGATCAGCCAGACGTGACAGAGGACAAAGATTAGTCACCCAACCGTAGATGAATACGTGCAGATCTTCATTACAGCAGTGTGTCAATAATTTGAAATTGCATTCTCAGGACATTCTAACATGGTCATTTGTTAAAAATTGACAAAATAAACAGTAGTTTAAGGAGATAACATAAAGTTCCGCTTTTTTAGATTGCCCAATGAGATGTAATTCTTAGATTTAGAAATTTTAATTTATACGTATAATTACTTTTAGTCTCGGTTTGGGTTTGGACCTTATCCGCGTTTAACCTCTGGCAAATTTTTCTACATTATTAAATAAAAGTTATAACTAGTTCAAAACCTAGCCATTTCATGAAATTAAAATTTAAATATATCTAAGTCGAACTTAATTTCATTAAATGTCGGCCGTTAGGAGTTAGGAGTCGTTCGAGCACACTCTTGGAGTGGGGGTTTCATTTTACCTTACTTTTGATGGCAATCGGGTTGGGGGTAGACCAAAATCTCAAGGTTAATGCATATTTTTGAAAACTTTTTGTTTATATACAATGTTTTTGAAAATAGAAAAAATACAATATTTTATATTTGTATTAATTTTGATATGCCGCGCAAATACGTAGTTTTAGTTTTTTAGAATAAGAATTAATTAAGACTAGTGATTAGTCGTCACTCGAAATTCGAGTGGTATAGTAGCCTCAAGCTTAAATTGTCACGGTGATGCGAGGGGAAATTACGCACGGCCAACTTTTCTATGAACGTCCTAAACTGGTTCTGAAATAAACATTCTACTCTTGATCGACTGGTCGGCTAAGGTGTAAAGAAATGGTGACAGGACCGTATTCCAAAAATGTAGGTTGAGTTGATCACTTGCCTCAGTACGTGTAACAAATTAATATTTTACTGTTCAACATTAGAATACTTTAAAAGTGCAAGTCAAAAACATATGCTGGACAAAATAAATAAAAACAAATTGCTCACTTTAGCTAGTAACAGTTCATAGCAGAATATTAAATACGACTCTGGAAATCAAGACACGTGCCAGAGACAAGATTTTCCAGGGATCAGTTGCAACAGGAAAATGAAACCGGTTAGAATTCATGTGGTATCGGTTACAACTTACTTGTCCCGCAGTGTCTCGATTGTGATTGTGAATACTTACGCAAATAGTGTTGAATAAAGACTGACATATTATGATTTTTAATTTTTTTGTTGAACTGTACAACTACAACTAGTACAATTATCACCGCAATTGATTTTGATTGGCCAAAATTTTGAAATTCTACGGCTGCTATTGGTCGAATGTCTCAGTTTGACAGGTGAACTGAATAGTCATCACAACTTTTTCGAAAAAAAAAAAAAAAATGTGAGTTCAGCATCAGGGTAGCTTCATATTTCTCAATGTCTTATGCTCTTATGCCTTAATAATAATTAATATATCCTTTTATTCAGATCCACTTAACAATAACTGTATTCTAATAAAACATAACATCTTATTCTAGTATTTGCTTCTTGCTTGTTTTCTGTAGATCTGTAGGCCTCCTCCAACCTTTTCCATTCTGACCTTTCCTGAGCCACTCTGTTCCACAGCACTCTTGCCACTTCTCTGATATCGTCATCCCAGCTTTTCTGTGGTCTACCCCTCTTCCTTTTACCTTCCTTGAGATACCATCTTGTCACTTTCTTACTCCATTTGTCATGGCGTCTTATCATGTGTCCATTGGAGTCTTTCTGTGTTACATCTATGGTTTTTGTTTTGTTTCTGATAACACGGTTTTTCGGTTTTTATGCATTATTCACTGCTATTGATCTATACATTGCTGAAAAAGGTGGCAAAATATGCTTCTGCACCCCATTCGGACTTGTGTGTATCTCTTTCTGCACTAAACTCGTAAAGAAAAGGAAGAAGATTGTTCAGCATCTGATTGATCTAACTGGTATAAACTGTTTCAAATTGTGAACCAAGAAATATCCTGAGTGGAAAATTTGAAGGAAAGATCGTCGCAGAATATTTCTTCTACAGCTGGGTAAGGAATTAGTTCGAGAACACGAGGAACATTGCTACAAAGAGCAACAACCTCTACACAAAAAGACAAAGGATCATATTTTAGCTGTATTTCCAGATATAAAAAAATTAAGATACAGAAAGAACATTCCTGATCGCGAGAGAAGGACGCTGTTTTCTTTGCCCGCGATCACGCAACAGAAAGTCAAGGAAATGCTGCGTGAGTTTTCGTGTGTACGCAACATTCTAGCCCTCTTGCTAAATGCGAAGAGTGTGCTGAACAAAATTATTTTTAGCATGAATAATATGTTTCGTTTGATATGTAGAATAAATATTTCAATTTTATACCGGATGTCCCAGAGGTGTGTAGAAAATCAATTACGCCCATATTTTGAAATATATCAAAACGGGGTTTTTGGGAGACTATAGCCACACGATACCTTCACAATTTAAAATTATTAGAAATCATATACAGAGTGTCCTAGTATTAATAATATACCAAAGTTATGTTTTTTTTTAATGGAATGCCCTGTATACTAGTCGGTCAATTGAAAGAACAGTTAATGGTGAGCAAAATGATATAAGGTACTACAGATTTATTATAGATGGTTCTTGAGTTATGAAGAATTTTAGGTCAAAATTAGTGCTTTTTTAAAAAATTGCAGAGACCATTCCAACAGAGATAACTGAATACTTTTTTGTCAATAATTTTTTATAGACCCAAACTTTAATACACACTACTTGAAAGTCATCTAAATTGATATTTCTATACAGGGTGTACGATTTCGCAAAATCTATAATTAACTTTTTTTTTTAAATGGAACACCCTATATTCCATTATACCACCAAATAGCATTCTTAATAAGCTCTCTGTCAATATATAGTTTTCCTTGGAAAATGTTCGTACTTTGGATAATTTTTGCAATAAACGTAGAAAACTTTCCCAAATTGATGAAATCGTGTATTAAGATCAGATCGCCTTGGACTTGTTGCTATGGAGATATCATTTCAGACTGGTTACCATGGAGCCGTTTGTTCTTGTTGACAGTAAGTTATCCTGTAACAAATAGTTTCACTTTTGTGATTTTTTTACAAAATGAATTTTACGAAAGAAGTAATGATGAATATGGTACAATGCGTTAGGAGAAGCCAAGCCGAAAGAAATTCCTTTTTGGCCACAAAAATGTATAACTTTTTCAAAATACTGGAAACGTGGCCTACAACAAAAAATAATTAATTGGTAGAAGAGTAGGTGAAAACACTGAGCTAGAAGTTTTACTAATCTTAGAAGAAAATCTTCACTCCAGAACAAAAGAAATTGCTGTCCAATCTGATATTTCGAATTTAGTAAACCGTGTGATCAAAAAACATCGGTTTTATCCATACCACATTGAACTCTATCAAGAATTGCAAGAAGCTTATTTTGCAAAAAGAATGGAATTCTACGAAATAATGGATAATCTTCTAAAAAGGAATAGTAATATTTTAAACAGAATTTTGTTCACTGATGAGGCCACTTTTAAGAGTAATGGGCATGTCAAGAGGCATAACATGCACGATTATGCCACTGAAAATCCCCACTGGATGCGGACGATTGATTATCAGAATCAGTGGTCCTTAATGTGGTTGCAACAGGATGGAGCTCCTGTACATTTCTATAGGAATGTAAGAAGATATTTAAATTACTGTTTGCCGAGACGTTGGCTTGGTAAGGGCGGCCCTGTCAAATGGCTCGCAAGATCACCAGATTTAACTCCTCTAGATTTTTTCGTTTGTGGTTATGTAAAGGATATAGTCTATCGAATTCTCACGTAAACCTAAGTTTGTCTACCTCTAGCTGTCATTTCTGAAGTAATTTAATAAATTAGACAATACGACTATCTCCATGGCAACAAGTCCAAGGCGATCTGATATTAATACGCGATTTTAGCAATTTCGGGAAATTTTCTAGGTTTTTTGTAAAAATTACCTAAATTACTAACATTTGCTGAGGCAAACTATATATTGACAGAAAGCTTATTAAAAATGCTATTTGGTGGTATAATGTAATATAGGGTGTTCCGTTTGAAAAAAAAAGTTATTATACATTTTGCGAAACCGTACACCCTGTATAAAAATATCAATTTAGATGACTTTCAATCAGTATGTATTAAAGTCTGAATCTATAAAAAATTATTGACAGAAAAGTATTCAGTTATCTCTGTTGGAATGGTCTTTGCAATTTTTTAAAAAAGCACTAATTTTTTCCTAAAATTCTTCATAATTCAAGAACCATCCATAATAGACCTGTAGTACCTTATATCATTTTAATCAGCATTAACTGCTCTTTCAATTCACCAATTAATATACAGGGCATTCCATTTAAAAAAACATAACTTTGATATATTACTAATACTAGGACACTCTGTATATGATTTCTAATAATTTTAAATTGTGAAGGTATCGTGTGACTATCGTCCCACAAAAACCCTGTTTTGATATCTTTCAAAATAAGGGCGTAATTGATGGTCCACACACCTCTGGGACACCCGCGCGGTATGTCTTTCTTATTTGGTTTTTGCGGAAAAAAGACTACACCGGACGGAATCGTAATATTTGGAGTTCGGCCCGATGAAGGTGTAACAGACGTTTTCCAGTTGATCGTCCGGTTAAAATTTCGCAATCATTTGTATTTTGATGCAATCGTTTATCACGCATTCTTGTACCATTCACCAGTATTTAAATTTTGTATACATAAAACAGAGTCACAACGTTCGAAACAATGTCGTAAACGTGCTCTATACTAGACATTTGTTTGGGCTGCGTACTACCTGCTATCCCTTGATCTTTTTCTTTAAAGTAAGACTAACACCTGTCGCAGCATTCTCCACGGACGTTTACTTATAACATCCCGAGGTAAATGTCATAAGATAAGTGAGTTCTCTACATCAGTACAGCTCTACACCACTCAAACCTTAGGGGAGGGGCCAAGTTAAATTTAGTCGCAGTTCAGCAACATGTTACTCAAACCGATTCCCGCTCATTTTAATCGGTGACTGTATTGAACCGCTTTTCCCCTAAAATGATTTGCAAATAATTAATGGATCTGTGAAGTTTCCTAAAATGGAAAAAACAGTCTAAAAAAAACATTGTGGTGCAAATAGTAACACCCTAAATTTAATTCCCCATAATATCAAAAGCATTACGTTGTTATGGAAACCGATAATAGGGTGTGAATTATTTGCACCACAATGGTTTTTTAATTAAAAAAAAAACGGACTTTAATCTAGACCTAGGACTTATCAATGTCTTTCATTTAAAAAAACAATTATTATAAAAATCGGTGCAGTACAAACTGTTTTATTTGGTTAGAATTGATTCATGTTCAACCATGAAATATATAGATATGGAGCGTGTGACGTCAGTGATGGCCGAATCTAAATAATAATAACCCGTTGAGGACAAATCGTCAAAGTTAACATAATAATAACAACATGCAGAATATAGAAAACGAACATCTCTTCTTGTTCTGGGTATTTAAAAGTGTTCACAATACATACGATACACTCCAGGATTAAACAGGGTTAAAAGTTCTTCTCGTCTAGGGGTTTTTCTAAACATTATATTTTTTACAGACAAGGAAAACCACGGTTACACACAAAGAACAAAGGACCGTCAACTAAATTGAGACGTTATTATTAATTACTACATGGTTTAATAGTTATTCTGCTATTCGGGGCGGAGACAAATCGAACAAATCAAATATCATGAAACCCCTTTTTGAGTTATAAATCCAAGGGGGCTCCCATGTCCATGTTTTAATAGTTATTCTGCTATTCGGGGCGGACAAAAATCGAACAAATCAAATATCATAAAACCCCTTCTTGAGTTATAAACCCAAGGGGGCCCCCTAGACCCCCATGTTCATGTTTTAATAGTTATTCTGCTATTCGAGGCGGAGACAAATCCAACAAATCAAAGATCATAAAAATCAGTCAAACCCAAGGGGCCTCCCATGAAACCCAAAGGGGCCTTCATGTCCATATTGTAATAGTTATTCTGCTATTCGGGGCGGAGACAAATCCAACAAATCAAAGATCACTAAAATCGGCCCAGCCAAAGGGCCCCCCCTGGTCCCAATGTTCATGTGAAAATACTTTACGACCTATATACATATTCTCAAACCTACCAACTATAGAAAAAAAATATATAAAAATCGGTCGAGCCAAAAAAAAAAGTTCTAGCCCAAGAGGGCACCCACGTCCATGTCAAAAATAGTTTACCACCTATTCTCACCTACCAAATAAACAAAAAAAAAAAATTCATAAAAATCGCTCGAGCCGAATAATCGGTTCAGCCCAGGAGGCCCCCCGAGCCCCTATGTACATGTCAAAAATAGTTGACTACTTATTCTCATACCTACCAAATAAACAAAAAAAAAATCATAAAAATCGGTCCAGCCCATGACCCCCCCCTGGCCCCCCTTTCCATGTGAAAGATAGTTTACAATCTATTCTCATACCTGCCAAATATACAAAAAAAAAAATCATAAAAAGCGGTAGAGCCGTTTCGGAGGAGTTCGACCATAAACACCGTTACACAAGATTTTTATATATTAGATTACAAACTAATTTTTATAGCATTTACTGAATGTTACTGTTTATGTTTTCGATGATTACAGAGCGGATGATGTGATATTTTACTATTTTGTTTATTTGATTATTGTTATTTGAAATTTCGTTATTTTCATATTTTTTTCTTTTATCAATTAGATATTTTGATATTCAAGTTTTCAATTTTGTCAATCCGATATTTTGATGTATTTCCATTTTTATTTTGTTAATTTGAAAATTTGCTTCGGTAACGTTCAATACTTGTATATATTTTATCGGTATGATATTTTTCATTTGCCTAATTTCATGTCGTAGTTTAATAGAATAATTTATTAAATGTCAAGTTGCCATGTTAAATTTAACACACCACGACGAGCGGATTTTCGTGCATGACCAACTTTGACTAATTTAATTTTCGATCTCTCTGTAGTATTCTTCAGGATGTTTCAGGATCCTTAAAAATTATTCAGGGTTCTTTAACATTATTTAGGACTCTTTCGGAATATGTAGAACCCTTCTGATGAATCAGCACTGTTTAGAACGATCCATCAGGACTTACAAAAAGACTCTTCAGGATTCCTTAGGATTCTTCACTATTCTTCAGGGCCTATCAGCTTTCGTTGAAATTTTCAGGAAGCGTCTTCACAATTACTCTGGACTATGTCAGGTTACTCAGGATACCTCAACAACCTTTCTAGACTCTTCAAAAGTTTTTAGAGTCCATCAAGGTTGAGTTTAAAAACTTTTGATATCTCTTTAGTGCCCTTAAAAATTTCTATGAATCTTAAGAACACGATAGAGGAGCGCTGCACACAAGGGAACGAGGTGGAGCACGATATTCACTCAACGAAGTCAACACTCGGAATGTGGGATAAGAAGCATATAACTCCGACCATTTTTTTGTTAAGAGCTATTCGTTGGAAGGAAAGGAAAGTAGAAAGGCTAAGAAACAAAATAAAAGTTAATACGATCCATAAAGGCTCGAAGAAGAAGCAAAAAAACCTTTATGGGGCAACAATAGGTAGTTTTTTAAACCTGTGACAGTCCCTAAAATGAGGAGACGTAGAAAACCGATTGAAAACCACTGGCATGATTAAAGAGCAATTAGTAAATAAACCCTTATCTCTTGGCCTACACAAAAAAAGGTCTTCCTTAAGTTTTACTTTGACTGTCGACGGTGCAGATTTTTTTTTAAATGCCTTTATTTTTAAATAGTGACATGACCGATATGATTGTGACCTACGATGAAACCCGTGGGCACTTTCTTCGCCTCGGCAGTTGTACGTTTGCCGCAACTTAAGACAACAAATGTGGTTCTTACAAGACGGAGCTCCTACCCGTAGCGCACGCAAAGTGTCAGACTGGTTACGCATAGTGCCCGTAGCGCACGCATAGTGTCAGACTGGTTAGATAATAATTTACACGAAAGGTGGATCGGAATAAATGATTTCTTCGTGTGGGGCCACATTAAACAGCTTGTTTATGCGAGTCCCATCAACACCGTGCAATAATTACCGTGCAATAAGACAGTGTTCAACAGAATCCAGGAGTCGTGGCTTCGGCGACCATAAGGGCGGTCGTCATTTTGAACAATTTTTATACATGGAACGTTGACCTAGGCGAGTTTTTAGCTTTTTCAATTGAAAGCAAGAGTGGTTTTTGTCAGTCGGAAAAGGTTAGTTGATAAAAACTGAGATGTTTACAATACATAGTTTGTATCGTAAGTAGAAAGTTTTTGCCCAAAATAAATCCAGCGACTATAAAAATGTTTTCAACTTTACATTAAGCGCTTTTAAGACCATTTATGATAATTTAATTTGAGGTTTCAATATCTACCAAACTTTGTGAATCAACCTGTATATTTGGGATTAATCGTGTACATCAGATACATCAGATTCCCACTCCCATTCTCCAACCTCTCCGGTCGTATGCTATTTCTTCTTATAGAAAGAGAAGAAAAATATAGAACAAAAGTGGGACCACAATAATACAGAGGTATTAGCTAGAACAAATGAAGAAATCTTGCCAAGTAATTAAGAGAAGAGTAGTTATATGGAATGGTTTGACAAAAAGGAAACAGAGAAGATAAAAAAATTAAAAAAATACACAAAAGATATTAAACGGAAATGTAGAACTAATCTCATACATTGACAGTCCCAGAGGTGTGTGGATCATCATTTACGCCCTTATTTTAAAAGATATCAAAACGGGGTTTTCGGGGGACGATAGCGACACGATACCTTCACAATTATTTAAATTATTTTAAAATTATTAGAAATCATATACAGAGTGTTCTAATATTAGTAATATACCAAAGTTATATTTTTGTTTAGTATGATTAGATCTGGATTGAATTCATAGAAATATCGTATTGTAGAAACTCATGATTTTGGAAAAATATAACAATATAATTAGATAACATTTCCTTCGCATTAAATGTTTTACATTTACAATAACGATTGAGTAGATACATACAGATGAGCACAGCTTCCTATTTCGTTCTAGTCAATATTTTCCAGTTATTCTAAGGAAAACTTGTTTTAACAGTAATTTTGCATATGTTAATTACTAATTTTTAATTACATTTTATTATTGTGGTTAATTTTCACATATAACACATGACGGAGTGAAAACCAGTTAATTGTTTTATGAAAGCATTAGCTGAGGTACAGGCACGTAGACGATGTATATTATGTTCATTATTAATATGCATCGCGGGCGGCCGGCATTGGAATTTTGAAATTATGTTAGAATGTTTTGGGACAACTTGGCCATATTGGAATTTTATGTTCACAGGTAGGCATCCTCAAAAAGATTGGGGTGGTGTGGTTGCATCGTAAAATATTTGGCTTTTTTCAGATTCGCAGAATCTATATTAATCGAAGAAAATCTGTTAAAATTCACAGCGTAATTAATATAGGCTGGCAAGAATAAAGATTTTTTTAGTAACTAACTTAAAGGAGCGTTTAAACTTTCACACGCTACTTCGATGCACATTAATATTAAATAGAGTATAGGTACAAAATATTTTGTATATTATGTATAAGTAAAATTATTAAACAAGAAGAATGTCCTTAAATCCAAGTGGAGTAAATTTAAATTAAAATTTAAATATATCTATGTCGAACTCCACAAACTTTAATAACTGAAAGATTACTAATGGTACATGTTTCGGCAGAATACTTCTGCCATCATCAGCCCTAATTTAACAAGAGATTAATGATACAATTGATGAATTACAAGAGGGGTTCTTACCTTAAAGAATATAAAAAATTATGACATTGACGTAATTTTGAATTAAATTTGACGTTTTCAAAGGGTTACATGATTTTTAAAAGATTTCGTAAAAACAACATTTTATAAATGTAAAAATTAAAAATGAATCAAAGAGAATCTGGTAAGTTTGTTTGAGTGAAAAATTAAAATAGTGAATTAATAATGGGATTATTGAAGTTATTCTGTTCATTTAAACAAGATCTGTTTTCCAGTTTCAAGGCTTTCCTTATTTCCAAAGTCTCGAGAAAATCTAATTTCCGGCCTTTATTGCATTTATGAATCAATTTGGAATTTGATGGTGAAAAACTATGTTTCGTTATTAATATATGATTGGCGAAAGAAGAAGGTGTTGATGGTGGAGGATCAAGATCTGTGTTGTTATAGATGTGCCTGAAATGTTCTTTAATACGGTCTGATATTTTGCGACCTGTCTGACCTATGTAGAATGACTCACAAGTAGAGCAGCTTAATCATCAGGTGTATACAAATTAAGCTGCTCTACTTGTGAGTCATTCTACATAGGTCAGACAGGTCGCAAAATATCAGACCGTATTAAAGAACATTTCAGGCACATCTATAACAACACAGATCTTGATCCTCCACCATCAACACCTTCTTCTTTCGCCAATCATATATTAATAACGAAACATAGTTTTTCACCATCAAATTCCAAATTGATTCATAAATGCAATAAAGGCCGGAAATTAGATTTTCTCGAGACTTTGGAAATAAGGAAAGCCTTGAAACTGGAAAACAGATCTTGTTTAAATGAACAGAATAACTTCAATAATCCCATTATTAATTCACTATTTTAATTTTTCACTCAAACAAACTTACCAGATTCTCTTTGATCCATTTTTAATTTTTACATTTATAAAATGTTGTTTTTACGAAATCTTTTAAAAATCATGTAACCCTTTGAAAACGTCAAATTTAATTCAAAATTACGTCAATGTCATAATTTTTTATATTCTTTAAGGTAAGAACCCCTCTTGTAATTCATCAATTGTATCATTAATCTCTTGTTAAATTAGGGCTGATGATGGCAGAAGTATTCTGCCGAAACATGTACCATTAGTAATCTTTCAGTTATTAAAGTTTGTGGAGTTCGACATCGATATATTTAAATTTTAATTTAAGTAAAATTATTATCAACTTAAAATTACCAAAACCGTATCATCAAAAATGGGTTGTGATACCTTATAGAAACTTTTCATAAAAAATTTCTTACCACTTGTTTTTAGGCTGCAGTCATTTTCGAAATTTTAATCATTTTAAAAAGATAACATTAATTCTCATACTGACTCATTTTGTCGCCTAATTGTTTTACAACACCAAGTGGTTTACATCTAGACGTAAATAACTGGAAACATTTTTATAAAAATATAATTTATTACACGTACTTGACGATAAAGTGAGTGCAAATAAGTGCGCATCTAGAACAGTTAAACATTTTTAGCTTTTAATAGCCAGGGGTTCTTGCTCTTCCATAAAATAACGGTAACAGAGCGACAGTAAAAGTGAAATATGATTACAAATCCGGTGTTGCTCATAACGTGAATACAGGAAGTTTTACTTAGCATAACCACTTTCTTGTCCATTAATCTTACCGTACTCGTCATTTTATTAACACTACGAACCGATTAATTTTCTGGACATAAAAAAATGCATACACATTATTTCCAGTAGTCAGAAGTCAATTAATCGACTGAGAAGTGGACTAGTATGACCTCGGGCAAGCTCGTGACCATATCTTCTATTTTCTGCCCCATTGTTACACCTTGTTGGACTTTTGATACCTTCCTCTGTGTCAGATAAATGTATGTGACACGCCTAGTCCCGACACCCATCTTCTTAATTGTAGACATGAACCGATACTTATTCTCACAACATTTAAAATAAAACTGCGCGGGTTGGTTGTCGCTTTGTAAAAATAAACAAAGACGTAACTGTAGGTAACTCCAGAGGTGGACTAATCGATATTCTGCAAATCTACTCCTATCTAGAGATGGTAAATAATTACATCACACGTATTTTTAGAATCTATCCTGTCTGAATTCTCACTAAATATTCTGATAAATTTTGGGTCCTAATGGGTAGGCTAATCGTTTTCTCTGAATTCCGGTACCTTGTCCGGCTCTGTTGTTTCCAGCCCGCCCTGTGCAATCAATTTCATAGCCAGTTTATTAGAAAATGGAGCAGTTTTCGTACCATACAAAACACTTTGAGATTAATCTTTAATTGGCATCAGATAAAGTAAGCCTCGAAGGGTAAATTTTTTTATAATTGTTCCTCCACGAAGTGAATTTTCCAATAAAAATCCACACGTGCCTCCCAACAATCTACCATCATTTGTATTTTATGGGAACGTAGACTCTTTAGTGTTTTCATAAAAAAAACAAAACGTGTGCGGTTACAAAACGGTATCACATTATGGTTTGACTAACCATTTATAAAGTTATTTAAATGCAAAAAGATTCGTTCTATTTCGTCAATAAGTTAACTGTTTTAGATGCAAAGCGCTCAACTAGAGATGACTTAAACCGAGCTTTGAAGCTCACGTTAACGAACCATAATGCAAAGTATTTTTTCCAGTGAAAGCGACATAATGGAACCCCATAACGCAAATTGCATGATAACGGCCGTGTAGCTTGAGGACAAATCGCTTTAGAATGATGGCAATTTGTTCACAGCTTTGTAAACACAACCAGAATTATCCAAAGTACTGTGATTACAGCTTTTTGTTAAATCACTTTGCCTATTTCTTAACATTAAAGCTCGATTACAGTCTTTTAATTATGTATAATGATGCCAAATAGCCAAGACTGTAGACAATATTTTACACATTTTTAACAATTCAAACGTCCATTAGAAGTTCCACAAAATATGATGGATTTTATCAAAAAAAGAAGTTAAACGCTCCGACATTTATTGCCTTTAATAACTGAGTTAATAAAAGAAAAAAAAGTGGCAGTACCCCTGGTGGGACTCGAACCCACAGTCCCCGGCTTAGGAGGCCGATGCCTTATCCATTAGGCCACAGGGGCGGTGTGAGTTCGTTTGTCATGACCCGCTGTAGTACAATAACGAATCACTTTGTTTAATATTTTATTCAATAATTTATTATCATTTAGTCACATTCAATTATAAAATTTATTCGTTCCACAAAAAATATATTTTTAAAACGTCATTTATTTACATAACTATTAAAAGCGGAAATTAATTTATTTCATTTCCTCCCTTTTAGCAGGTATGTACTACATACATATTATTTTGTATTTTATTATGTAATTAAACTCATCATCTCAAGCGACCCCACTCTATATTTCCAAATGGTAAGCTAACTTATTGTCGGTACTTGTTCCAAAGCAGTCCTTGGCGATATCAGTCGATAAACTATATACATATTTTAAAACAACTTTATTGAATGTTAATACCTTTAGTTTATTTAAAAAATGCATATTTTTATTTTCTTTTTTGGCAACATTGTTTTGGTGCTTTAGTGTGCCATTTGAAAATATAAAAAAGTAAAATACATTTAAGTTAAACGGTTTTATTGTAAAGAAACATAATGATGCAGATAATGTACTAAAAGCTACAAAATAATTAGGTAGGTACCAGGGGGGGAAGTGTGAAGTATTAAATAAAATAATAAAATAAAATCACCGTGCGAACTCGGGACGGGCCATCTAGTTTTAAATACCTAACTAATATCAGAGGATTTTGTCATCCTGCTTATGATGTTTTTACATGATGACCTTTAAAATTATCTTCTCAATAAGAAACATTGGAGGAAATCAATCTTTCAAGGCATCATCAGTGGCATTGTTCCTAAAATTGAATGATGGTGCATACATGAAAAACAATTGTTAATAACGCTGTAGATTAAGCTTAGATATCTATGTATAACTCATTTTAATTATAATAATGGCTTTTATGTAGTAGAAAATAGATAAAGTACATCTTGCATATACGAAAAAGTCATAAATAAATCCTCCGCGAAAACTTTCCCCACACCACCATCACCCCCCCTCACACCCAAACACCATCCAGAACAGCGCCCCAAATTAAACCCCCATTTTTCTATTGTCCTCCGGAACGTCTCTCTTGAGGTCAGCAAAAATGACATCAAAAACCATATCGAAGACCTCGGTATCACAGTTCACAAAATGTAGCGTCAGAACCACGAATAAACTCCACCGCCACCTTAGACCACCAAACGAGAGCTCAATGCATTTGGCAAACACCACTTATGCGAACTCTCCAAACCTCCAGCTCCAAAGTGCTTCCTGCTTAGCCACGCTGCAAACACCTGCACCAACAAACCCGCGTACCTCAAGTGTCCCGAAAACCACCCCACCAACTCTTGCTCTGTCAGAGACAACGAAGTTAAATGCCTCCTATGTAGTGGCTCCCACCCCGGGTCCAGAAGGTGTCCCAAAATAAAAGAAACCCCTACTAGGAAGACATCCCAGCCGCTTAAACTCCAAATAAATAATTCCCATCCTTACCAACATTTTATCCGATCTGTTCCCCCAACAGCGTGGAAAAGACCCGCCAGTCCAAGCGGGAGCCCCATTTTTCTTGATCCAACATTGCCGACATCAAACGGAAAATCCACAACCTCAAACACCGACAAAATCCAAATCCTATAACCATCACAGGAACCCACACAGAAAGACCCATAAAAATCATTTCTCTGTGATGGCCCACCTCCTTCCCCAACCATCAGCGATTTTTTTTACTTCAAAAACACGTACTGGACCACCGTCAGAGAATTCATAGATGACCACATTTCGATTTGCAATTATGTCCTAGAAATTTACAACCAAATAGAACTTCTCACAAACACCATCCTCAACGCCCGAAACTTCGCCACCATAAAAACAAAACAAATCCCATCAAATTTCGGACCTATCCCCGCGAGAATCCTAAATTTAATTAAACGAAAAAGCAAAAAACAACAACGACTTCCTCCGAACAATCGTCGGCAATGTCAATAACTTCAGAATCATCCTCCTCCAGAACCCCAGGTCCGCACCAAATAAAACCCATCCTACTTAAAAACCTACCCCACTCAGCCATTAATTTTAGCACTACACAGCTCAACCTATACATCCCAACAGCTTGGAAAGAAGCTCAATATTATCACAAACTTTCAGGTCGGCTTTCGTTCACACCAATCTACACAAACCCCCATCTTCGAACACGCCAACCTTAAAGAGTGCTCCCTATGCATCTTCCTGGAGGTTGAAAGCTCCAGTACTTTCACCCGTACTTTACATAGTATATACAGTGTGTCCCTGGATGGGGTGCCCATGAGGTGATCTTCTCTAGTAAGTTGTTTGGAGAAGAATATTTTTGGTCTAGTCTGGTTTTGCTTATCTTAAAACTGTAGAAAACTAAAACAGTCAAACATTTCAATCAACCTGTCTTAAATTAAGCGGTTTTTTCTTTAATTTTGAAGATTTTTTTCTAAGTCTATAAAACTGAAGGTAAAGTTGCCTCGCAACCTGAACACAGTTGCAGTCACGGCTGATACCTTATTTCGAGTAAAATAATTAACAAAACAATTTGAAAAACCCATTGGAGCTCAAATTGCGGAAGTTTTTCTTGAAACTCTCGGATTAGGTTATACGTCGCCAAGACCGTAACACTGATTTAAAAAAATTCTTTGCTGAAAACTTAGTATTCCAATTTTTTTTGACAACAATGAAGTTTAATAAAGTTTCAATGGTATTTTTTAAGCGTTGCTAGGTAGTGTTCGGCTTTAAATACTAGATTGATCAAAAATATTGGGACTTAGACAAAAATTCGATCCTCTTCAAAGAAAAAAGCCCCCAATTAAAACATATCAACTAAGATTTACAATGTGTTATCTTTTTTTTGTAATGTTATAACAAGCAAAACCAGTCAAGACCAAAAATATTCTTCTCCAAACAACTTACTAGAAAAAATCACCTCATGGGCACCCCATCCAGGGACACATTGTAGTGCGCACTTTCTCGTATTACAGGTACTCCAAGAACCAAAACTAGGTTCTTCGCAGGCGACACGGCCCTCTGGTCAAGTCACCGAAAAGCAGAAGAAGCCGCCCAAAATGAGCTGCACCGAATCATGAGATGGGCCAACTACTACTACCCCAAACCCTTCTGCACACATACAACACCTTCATCACATCCATCCTCGAATACAGCGTTCTCATTTACGCCCAACTCACAAAACGCGTACTTTTCCATATCTCTGCCTTCAAAAGACATATCCTAAGGCGAATCTTCCGACTTGACCAACCAGTAACCTTATTCAGCAGTAACTAAGTCCACCAGAAAACCAAAACTACCCCCATAACAAACAGACCCATCAAACTCCATCAAACCCATATATGTAGAACTCTAGACAGCCGTAACACAATCACCATACACCACACACAAACTCAAACTAAAATACAGAGAAAGTAATCATGGACATTCTAGTCGGACCAACCCCGACACTCCAGGGGCTGGTCGAGAACACCCCGGTTTCTATGCGGTTGTAGCCCTAACAGTGAGAGATCCACCTCATTTCCAAAACGAAGAGCTTTTCTCGCTTTCTCCCCCCTTTAGCTGAGGATCAAGAAGAAAGAAGACGAAAGAAAACCAGATGAAAGAAAAAACAGAAGATCCCCAGGAAGCTCAGGCGAGCACCCAAAAACACTTTGAGGAAAACAGCACGGACAAGGCTTCCAAGAACGAAAAGACTCTACCAGGACGCAACACGACTTGCCACCTCGCAGAAAAAAAACCCTCCATTAAAAATAGGATTTTTTTTTGTATTTTTTTCAGTTTTAACACCATTACCAAACACATATTGAGACGACGGCGCGACGGCAGCGGAAGTGAATGATGTCATTATGTCACCACGTATGGTAACGTAATTAATCTGGAACAGTCCACATGAGAACGTCTGGGAATAATTGTTCACATAGGATACTCTCATGAGTCTAGAAGACTGACTGGCGGTGATCTCATACTATACCACGCCCGGCTCAGGCTACGTTACAATATGTATAATTATATAGTCCTGTGCTGAAAAGGCCCTAAGCCTCAGCAGCACCCCCACATTACTTAGAAATAAATAATTAATAAATATATATAAATTGTTCAAAACAGTGGAAACGTCTATAAACATGTATGACATATTTTTCCATATTCTCCAGTTTTATTATAGTGTCTGATGCCAATCAAAAATGTAAACACAAATATGTACCTAATTCTTTTATTGTTTTCCATCAGCTACTCCTATATATAAATTATGTACCAAAACCATAACTGCTTTACTTCCTTATCTTCTATCTTACTACTCTTACGGTCAATTTAACAAATGTATAATCACCACCTCGGGGCAATCTAATTTTAATATCTTGCCACATGATTGGAGGAAACTTATAATTATCGAACTTGATCATTAATTTACTTTATTTGATTTTATTTAAGGTTGATGCCACAGTTATTATGGACCTAGTTTTAATTTTTTCTCTAAAATCACACTCACTTATATGTAGATATAATCATCCACTTGTATAAGATATCAAACGCACAAGTTCTTCATTGTCAAACTTCACAGAGATTGTAAAAGAGATAATAAATACATAATTATTTCTTCCCCACTTAATTAAGTATAACTTTCGCTTATTCAAACCCTTCCAAAACGTTTGTCCCTTTTGCCTGTACCTAGTTGCTCCAAGACCGACTGATTAAGAAATAAAATTTCAGGTGGTAGATTCAGATGAAAGTGTAGATCATTTTTTGCGTTTAAGTTGGCGTAATGTCAATTGTAAATATAATGTTATGTTTGTTTGATTTAAATTTAACGGCTAACACAGGCTTACCAATTTTGTTGTAAGTTGTATTGTTGCCAAATTAAACTTTTATTCTTGATCAGTCTGTAGAATTTTCGCATGCGTTCTGCTGCCTCCAGCAACCAGTTTGAAGGAACTAAAAAAGTGGTCGTTTTCGCAAAAAAATTACAACTGCGAAAGATCTTTCCAAGTCACTAGGTCTCTATTCTAATAAATTGGTTTTAGAATTGAAAAGTACAAATCTATTTTTTTCTCAATATATAAATATTTAAAAAATATCTATGAACTATTATTTGATACGACTTCAGAAATATGCAGGGTGTATCTGTCAAAAGGTTCGTACTAACTCCCCATGATCAGTTTAATGTAATACTAGCTGGCCCGCCACGGCTTCGCTCACGCAGTATTCGCGTATGTATTCGAAGGCAACATTATGTCAACATTTTAACAAACGGACATTTACATTTTTATTTATAATTATTTTGATCGCAAATACCACGCGACTGCGTCGCGCAGTTGCCTATTTTGTAGACGTATACGTCTTGTCATTCGGCACCCGCTGAGACCAAAAATATAACGCTGACCTTGATGGTATCTTTCAATTTGTATAAATGTTTTAGGAACGCATACGGGACAAAAGACATTCATTATTTTAAGCGACAAATGTCAGAATTTAAGTCAGACGGGGATTTTGTTTTGTTTTTGTAAAAACACGATCGATCGTAAAATCTAAACTATACTCGTCCAAACAATGTTGTGTAAAAAGCAATTTTTATCTACATAAAATTTCCCTGACGATAAGCAAATTTACTTTGATAAGAATTTAACATAACCTACTAAAATTATCTCGGACAGATTAAAATTTATTTTAAAAATTAATCTTTTAGACATATATTATCAATTTGTGAATTAACCTTAATATATAGATAGATCCGTCGTAACTTTTTTCCATTGATAGCATTCATACACATTATCTTTTACCGTTAAGCCATCGTTCGTAAGAAACGCATTCGCTCGACCGTTTTTTCGTCGACTTACGTTGGAATTTTATTTTAATTTTAACGGGATAATATACAGCCTATGTCCACCCTGAAGGTCCATTCTGAATTGCTGAATTTTTTGAAATCGGATGAATAGTTTTTTGAAATCGGAGATTACATACTTACAAACTCTTCCTAATATTAGTGTAGATAGGCAATATTGAATAAGTACCTAGATATATTAATTTATTCACGTATTACAAATATTCATCAATAAACCATTCTATGCATGTAACAGTGACAAATAAATATAGATTGGCACAACTGAATATTGATTGACACCTTGACAGATCTTCTTTTTAGGTTTAGGTTCGAGGAGATTCTTGATTAAACCATCAGGATTGCATTTTTTGACCTTTAGTATAGGTCACATTAAATTTACACACAACACTGTAGACTTTAAATTGTAAATTCTGATAATAAAATAAATAAATTTATGATTTTTTTACATTATAAAATAAATTAATAGGATTAGTCAAAATATTTTCTCAATACCACAAAGTCGTCAGGCTTTAACAATTTGGACCAGTCACATTACCTCCTGCATAAATTACGGTTATCCTGTTCATTTCAATGGTCTTTTTCAATACTACAAGTCATGCTAATTAATTTCTGGTGTGAGAAATGTATTTATCGACGATTTTATGGATTATAAGATGGCATGAGTTAAACCATGGAATTTACTGTGTGTAGGTAAGTATATGTATTTGCGACCTGTTTTAGCAAAGTACCATTTTTTTACGTTTTAAACGGTAGTTGTTGATTTTATACTATTTATACTTTATATTTGTTGATTGTAGTTATACCAAAGTTAAGTATTGAATAAAAAAATAAGTTCGAAATCTGTTCATTATTAGCAAAGGAGTAAATTATAATTATGCAGCCCTTTAATCCATCTAAGGGCAAGGTGCTGTATTACACGCTATATTACTTACAATGTTATTTTAATGAGCTGACAATTATTGTGATTTCGTTAAATATATTTTCTGGCTTTTGCCTGAGTGCATAATATAAAATAGTGTAGAACCCATGGGTCATGGAGGCATATTCAACTCTGAATTTTTACAGTGACCTATTTCTAACAATTAAAAATATTCGACACCACACTCATAAAAGAAAATTGTTTCATTCTACTTCCCATTAGTTAAAATTTAAAATTAATTTAAAAAAGAAAACAGCCAAACATTCTTAGTCCACGTAATTTAAGACTGTAGGACTGTAAACACGCGAGGTCACATAATAACAGAAATGATTTTTGTAAAGCAATTTCATGTATCATGGTGTTAGTTGGTCATGTTTCACTTGAAGGTCGATCATAATTTATATCTTGACATATCTAGTTAATAAATTAAGGGGGTACTGCAGCTATGAATTTGCAACGTGTTGTGTGGGACAGGATTCTGACCTTATTTTTGATCCAAATAAAAAAAAATAAAAAAGGACTCGTTGAGAAAGGTTGAAGGACGGTACCTACGAAGTCCTTTTTTTCGAAAAGTCCATAGGGACTTTGCTAAAGACGCTGAAACATATGTTATTTTTGCATCAAAGTTTTGATTGTACCAAAGGGAAAAAATCATAAAAGGACTTCGTAAGTACCGACGTTGAACTTTCTTCTTTTCATAAAACAAAAGATTTTTGAAATCTATCAAAGGGTTGTCGAGTAATCTTGGCTCAAGTGAACCCATGTTTTGGAACAATTTAATATAGGCAACCGAGAAGTAATTCAAAGATGACGTAGGGCAGTCGATATATTGAATATCGCGGAACATGAAACGCTGTTTGGTATTCGACTTCTCGATACTGTTTTTAAAACAACCAAGCTCCACTTGTAAACAAAGAGCTGATATTTTCTCTGCTCGACTATTGTATTTAATTTGTACGTATAATTCCATAGGAAAGAGAAACATATTTTTTCTTTCATATTTTTCAGCATCTACAGTCACGGCATATTACGTAAGCATTAATTATAATGTGGTACATATGTATACAGAGTGTACCAACTAAAATTTGTACCCCTCAAAAATTCGAATTTCGAAATACAGTTAAACTCGGTTATAGCGAACAGTCAAGGGACTACCGAATGTGTTCGTTATAAGCAGGCGTACGTTATAAATAAGGTTGAAAATATATGCACTAAAACAAAATTCTTTATTGAAAATACATCCTTTAAAAATGTATTCATAATAATAATGTGTTATGTAAAATACTGGGTGATCAATTTTTGCTGTACTTTTCTTTGCGACCTATTTCTTCATTCTCATTCTCTAAAATTTCCAGCAGCAGGAAGAACTTCGCCACTAATTGATACATTTAGACTTCTCTAAACTATTTTATGAGAACATTGTCAACATCCTCTCTAACAGGACTTCGAAGACGCTTTAGTCACGTTCTTTTGAGGAAAATTGAGGAAATTGTAAATTTTGCTAGTCCAGTTTTTTTGCATATTTAAGAGTTGCATTGGTCGCTTTTTAATAAATCAATTATTTTTTATTTATCGGCCACAGTTACTGGGCCACGATTCTTTTTCACTACAGCCTTTTCACTTGTTCTAGTAATAAATAAAACTGAAATACTAATGTTTACATTTCGTTCGATTGCTCTCACAACACGAATATTTTTTGAAAAAGATGGGGTTTAAATCATGTTAATTATTCCAAGAAATCTGAGCAGTGAACACGTGCACACAGTTCGTTATAACCGAGCATACGCCGAAATCTTGGACTCTATAACCGATCGTTCGTTATAAGCGAGAGTTCGTTATAACCGAGTTCATCTGTACTCAGAAGAAAACGCTCGAACAGGTCAATTTTGTTATCAAGGGGGACCAAATTGTACCAAACTTTCAAGTCTTAGATCTCACCCCTTTAGCCAGGGGAGCCACCCCTTATTTAGATGGCATGGGGGGGGGGTCGTGTGATACATCATTTTAAAGCTTATTCAATTCTCTATCCAGATTTACTTTTATCGATTCGTTTCTACAAAAAAAGCATGAATTCGTTCTTTTCCAAATCTACATAAAACACTCAACTAAAATTTGTACCCCCCAACAATTTCAATTTCGAAAGACTCGAAACGCTCGAACAGGTTTAGTTATCACGGGAACCAAATTTTCAAGTCTTGGATTTCACCCCCCTAGCCAGGGTAGCCACTCCCTTAAAAAAATTAAATGGCAAGGGGGTCATGTGATACATCATTTTAAAGCTTATTCAATTCTCTATCAAGACCTACTATTATCAATTTGTTTCGACAAAAAAAAACATGAATTTGTTATTTTCCAAATCAAAAGTATTTTATGTAGACTTAGAAAATAACAAATTCATACTCTTTTTTGTAGAGACCAATCGATAAAAGTAGGTCTGGATAAAGAATTGAATAAGCTTTAAAATTATTTATCACACGACCCCCCATGCCATTTAATTTTTTAACGGGGTGGCTCCCCTGGCTAAAGGGGTGAGATACAAGACTTGAAAGTTTGGGACAATTTGGTCCCCCTTGATAACAAAATTGACCTGTTCGAGCGTTTTCTTCTGAGTATTTCGAAATTCGAATTTTTAGGGGGTACAAATTTTTGTAAAGTATTTTATGTAGATTTGGAAAATATCGAATTCATGCTTTCTTTTTGTAGAAAGGAATCGATAAATGTTGGGTCTGAATAGAGAATCGAATAAGCTTTAAAATGATTAAGGGGGTGGATCCCCTGGTTAAAGGGGTGAGATACAAAACTTGAAAGTTTGGTACAATTTGGTTCTCCTTGATAACAAAATTGACCTGCTTGAGCGTTTTCTTGTGAGGCTTTCGAAATTGGAATTGTTAGGGGGTACAAATTTTAGTTGGGACACCCGGTATATAATATGTAGGTGTCACCAATTTTAAATTGTTAACGTAGGATTTTTATTGTAAAACATTGCAGTACAAGTATTTGTTTTTAATGTGTTAAATGTGATATTATGTGCAACACTATTATGTTAGAAATGTAAATACACAATAATTTGATACATTAAAAACATTATTTTGTTTAATCACGCTCTATTTAATTTATCTGTTTTATCCTTTGGTCCAGGACAAACTAATTTCAATCATATTTATATTTCGGCAAGTCCACAATCTGAGAACTCAAATAATTAATCCAATCCGTCAATGAAGATAATGAGTTCCCAACTAAATTATTCACGGCAGATCTTTTTCTGAGAAGTAATCGAGCCGAGCGCTCGACGTAGCTCGACACTCAAGCAGTAGTAGATATCAAACACAGTATCAACAATAAAATTTTCCGCACGTAGGTATCTTATGTCTTATTCCGAACTTTGCGGTACTCACCAACACAGATTTTTAAGATGCGTGCAGTGCCCCCTTAACATACACTTCACCAGCCATGCGACTGAAACGTCAGATGTGAGTCTACAGTTTATGTTGTTGAAATTATTTACAAAAAGACAAGACGTTTGTGTACCTTTTTATTAGCACCAACGATGCTATAATGAGACATGCTAATGAAATAAGGAAATAATATTTTTAAGACGAAGCTTTTAACATCAATATTTAAACGTCCTTATTTTAGATAATTTAATAACCATTTTAAATGAGCCGTTGAAGAGATAATACGATTGAAAAACTAATTTTCTCAAAGATATCCTGTTGTACATCTTAAATTGTTTATACTCATATAGGTAGTGATAATCAAAATGCACTAAACATGAAATACTTTTAATGCATGTAATTCAATCATAGCATGAAATGACTACTACAATTTGCAGCATGTCTGAGGTTTATAAGTCCCTATTTATAAATATCTATATCTATAGCACACAATACCTCTAACATGTTCACCCCTAGGAACTTTATAAAGCATCAGACTAGGAAACCCAACTCCCACCAATTACCACCCCATAATTTATGTACAAAACCTAATAAATCAATCCTATAATATTCTGCCGTAGGGCATTCTTCTTGTTGGTGATTGTCCCAGGCACGGACTTTCGTGTAAAAGTAGTTTGCTGCCGTACGCCGAACCACCACTACTGCTGGAGAATAAACTTCTCGTGTAAAAGGGACCTTCATTTCCAGTTTTGCGGCCTCGTATAAGGGCGCCTGCTGCCACGATGACGGCAGAAAGGAAAATCAATCCAAGAATACAAAATGTGATGGCAATTTTATCTGGAGAGACGCAGAAAGTTCGATCACCGGGAAGGTTGGTGAAGGGGAACGTCAATGGTTCTAGAAATAAAAGAAAAATAATGTTATTCAAAAGGCAGTAGTAATTATTCTTCTTTACATACCCTTAGTGCTAAAATATATCTATAAACAGGTAACACCTGAGAAAAAAGGCTTCATACTTACAGTCATCGCTTTTATTATGACTTCAATTTTAATGTTTCCGGATCCAAAATTGTGGTAACTTGTATTCTGAGTAAGTAGAGCTTTGTGCCCCCCAAGAATACCTATTTGAGTATTAACTAATTTAATTGTTTTTTGAAAATTTTCAAAAGAGCTATAAACCAAAAATAGTGTTTAAAATTTGTTTTTATCATTTATTTGTATCGTAACCGTATAGATGATTGGGCAAAATAAATTTTTCAATAAAAAAATTATTTCTTTGTATGTTGTACAGAATTAATTTGGATTACTGTGTATAAATGTCAAATTTAATTCAAAATTAAGTCAACGTCATAATTTTTTATATTCTTTAAGGGCTGATGATGGCAGAAGTGTTCTGCCGAAACATGTTCCATTTGTAATTTTACGCTCATTAAAGTTTGTGGAGTTCGACTTAGATATATTTAAATTTTTTAATATAAGGGACATTCCATACCAAGTGAGCCACCTAAAATTTAGATTTCGTTCAAATTTCATATATTAATAGTACTTATAAATAGCAATGTGCAAGCGCCATTTGAGATTTTTTAAGCCGCTTATTTTTGATATACATGGAGGTGAATTATAAATGAAAATACAGGACATGAGTAACCTTTCATTTGATTGCTCCGTTCCTACTGACATTTATTTCAATTTAATAACTGTAATAGAGGCACAATGAAATACCCTTTCAAAATGGTCCGGTGCAATTTTGACCTAAACCAATATTTTGACCTTGAAAATGACCCAGAAATTGATGAAATGATAATTTTTCATCTTATGACTGCTTTTATTTGCTTCAAATGTTACCCAAAATGTAGCTTATGACTTCTTCTTTATTGGTCGTGAGTTTTATTGTGGGCAGGTGTTGGGTTCAGAAGATATATATTTTTTAACACCTGTTACGACGTGAAAGCGTCGATTTGTTGCTCTTTACTTTTAAAAAAAATTATATCTTCCGAACCCAAAATCGACCCACAATAAAACTTATGATCAATAAAGAAGAAGTCATGAGCTACATTTTGGGTAACATTTGAAGCAAATAAAAGCAGTCATAAGATGGAAAATATTAATTTTTCAAATTTCTAGGTCATTTTCAAGGTCAAAATATTGGACTAGGTCAAAATTGCATGGGGTCATTTTGAAAGGGCATTTCAATGTCCCTCTACTACCGTTATTAAATTGGAAATAATGTCAGTAGGAACTGAGTAAAACAGATTTAAGTTCACTCATGTCCTATCTTAACATATGCAATTCACCCCCATGCCCATCAAAAATAAGCAGCCTAAAAAATTTCAGATGGCGCTTGGGAGTTGCTATTTACAAGTACTATTAATATGCCAAATTTGAACAAAATCTAAATTTTAGGTGGCTCACTTGGTATGGAATGTCCCATAAATGTTTTTATTTTTTCTGCTTTATTGAACCAATTTTTTGAGCAATACATAATTATTTTGATTTAATTATTAATAAGAGAAATCAATAATAACTATATAGTAGAACATGATCCAAGATGAAGCCTTTCTAGGTGGTCCAAAGCAAACATTTGAATACTGACTTGATACTATTTCTGCATATACATATTTGTATTTTTAAGGTAATTTGTTAGGTTGATTGACTTAAGTCCAATAGGTTCCTAGACTTTAAATGAGCCCAATTTACACCCAACAAAGTTAGTATAGAAATCAACTGTAAAGACAATACACTTGTGATAATAATTAATTAGTAACTTTAAAATCTTACTTGGATTGACAAGTTAGACGAAATGTTTATTGTGAGGGTCGCCGCACGCATAGAAAGAGCAAAACAGTTTTACCCAATCGGTTTTTGATAAATGAGTTTGATGCTGATGTTTCAATGTAAATTAAATCATTTAATTTAGGTACATTGAAACATCGACATCAAGCTCATTTAGTCAAAAACGTTTTTGCGGCCAGCCTAAGACTGTATGACGTATCAATTTTATTATTTACTGTTTTAATTTACTATTTAAGTCTAAGACTGTAAGTGCAAGTGTAAGAGGGTATGATGTATTAATTTTATTATTTACTTTAAAAAGTTTTAGATAACTACGAGTATTTACTCTTTCAATTTACTGGTCAAGTCCAGGTGTTCACACAATTATCACTACAAAAACTTACAAAAAATATTGGCGTGTTAAAAATTACTTGTCTGCTTGCTTCCATAATATAATTTGATGTGTCTTATTTCTAAAGAAATGCTCCATGATGGTTAATTTACTTCGCCATGGTAAAGTAACGACTGCGAACAACCGAGAAAAATGGGAGTGACGGGAATTTTTCATTTTGATTTAATTTGAAGCACATCTTCAAACTCCACAATGTTATTAAGTTATTCTACTCACACTATTGTTGTGAGTGTTCATTAATCAAAATCTGTATGTTCTGGATGCCCGTCGGCTTGGAGCTATCAGAAAATTTTGCGCTCCAATGCGTGCACTGTCAGACCACCACGGCTTTAAAAATAAACACACTGTGCATAATAATGATAGTATATTAGTTGTTTATGGAGTTTCATTTGTAAGAACGTCATAGCATACAAGGATAGATGGACTTTTATTATGCGCAATGTCTCTTAAAAATTAGGTAAGGTAAGATGAATCCAGCAAAAGGTATGTATGACTTTGTTTTATCGTCCGCCCCAACACTTTATATCATCTCTATTTGATAATAAATCGCGGTAAGAGAACGCTACAATTACCTTTTGCATCCACTAATTACTTTTGTGATGAAACGAACTCGGCATAAAATACAGATTGGTCTTTAAATTGGCCATTACTGGAACTAAAACGGGGTGATAAATCAAAAGCGCTGATTTTTAACGTGCCTTTAATAACCTGTTTTAAATTTCTTGTCGGTATTTATTGGATATGGTGCAGTATAACGATTTGACGATGGGAAATAAAAACGTCGATTATCAGGACAGTTGGAATGGTAAATATTGAATCAGGTAGTTAATAAATTTACCCTTGTGTGTTTTATTAATGTTATCAGTAATCGGTGAAATTGTTAAATTGCACGTTTAGTCTCCGCTGTTTGATTTATTATTGGTCAAAACCAGATCTCCGTCTGTACTAAAGCGGCATTACTTCTCTATCGGATGCCATAAAAGCAAATTTAATCAACAAATTGGCACCCCATCGATAATAAACTAAAACAAACTATGTATCACAGTGTTGCTCTTCATAAATAAATTCCGGGCATAGCCTCGCTGTTATAAATCTTTAAATTGTTGCTTTCCCACGACGCTAAGAGCAGATTAAATTCGCCGTGGTATTCAAATGTACTCGGCAAGACCAATCAGACCCTCAAAGGGGAGCCCGTTTACATTTTACCAGCTGGTTTTAATTATTATACCATCAGGTAGCAATAGCCAAGTCAGTTCTCAATAGTTTGCGGTGATGGATGTCTTGAACTATTCACTGGCTTTCCTCAAATTACTTTTTAATATCGCTCTAATGTATAACAAAACACCTAATCATCTATAAAAATTCCAAACGCTACCAGCAAAGAGGAAGTGTGCTAGGACAGAGAAAGAAAAGAGTGAGCGTGCATAACAATATATTTTACTATGTACAACTGTATATACAAAGATGGAAGTAACACATAAAAAGAAGAAGACTGTACACCTGCGATTTCATACACCACACACTCACCGCTGATTTGTAACTTATCGCTTTTTCTCAAATCATCAATAGCCGGTGCTAAAACTTCCACGCTGTTAAATACTTTCAACCGGTCTAACACTTCTCCCTGGGCACCTTTTTCTAGGGTCCGTCCCAAACGATTTTCTGAACCAGCGAGATTGGAACAATTCACCTGAAAATTACATACGTCAACCTTTTTTCTACATGGTCATCAGACTAACCTTTGGACAAGAACCTCGGCAAAGCTCGAGGTAACAAGACAGATGGAGTCGGTCCCGATCAGGAAATTTGAATGCTGCAAATTTGGCCACGGCTTCTTGGTGTTTCATTAAAGATATCGATTGTTCGGGACCCATGATTGGATATGGTAATAAAAGCTCGTCCACAGGACACCCGTCATCATCGAGCAACTTTTGGGAGGAATCCCCCAATCCGTCATGGGCCACGCAGTCGACAACTTTCCATCCTATTCCAGAAGGCAAGGTCGATTTGACGGTCAAAACTGCAGGTTCTCCGACTTTTAGAGTGTCGGTAAACTTATTCAGTTCATCTTCCGGTGTTATCTCCATCCAAGCACGAGAAGCAGATAACGCTTCATTTAATTCTTCATCTAAATCGTTATTTACTTTGTTTTCCTTTTTCATTCTACCGACTCGATTTGTTCCATGTTTATCAAAGAAGTTCTTCTTTAACGCCTCAGTCATGGTAAGACTCTGGATTAAAAATGCATCGTCTTCGATAACACATTCAAGATACTTTTCTTGATCTACTATTTGTCTCAAATGCCGGTCTTGTTGAGCAACCAAGACGACACTATAAAGCATCTCTGTATGTCCTTCTTCATTTATCCTTGAACTTAGTCGGACACCGCAACCAGTTGTTGGAAAACTTATTGTCAAAGAGTTTGATAAAATTCCTGAAAATGTTCGCATATTTACTACTGATTGGTTTAACTAAGAGTTGACTTACCTAAAGCACTGCATTCATGAGAGAAATCTCTAGCAAAAACCAGCCCTTTGAAGGGGTGTTGAAGCGTGACAGTGGCATTGAAACTTCTTTGATCGCAAGTAACATTTGCATCGACGATCTTATTCACAGAAATAGGAAGCGCATAGCGTAAACTCGGAGGAGATGCCGATTCGATAGCATAGATGAAAATAAACAAATAGATGGGACTTGACTGGTCTAGTGTCATTGTTCAAGTGATCTGAAAGAAACAGCGTTGATCAGCCAATGCGAACTAATTCTTTCTTCGAAATGAGTTTCCAACAATTGCATTGTTTCAGTTTCGCACGTTAATTATATGTTTAGTTGAAATTACCATGTTTTCTCTTTACTACAGTGAACGTCTACTGTTAAACGTTTTAATTGGTCGATTTTGGTAGGTGTGGAAGCATACACTAACAGTACTACAGAATTAAATATAATTGGACTAACCGTCATGGTTGCAAAGATGCTTTCGCATAGTGACCCAGACAAATTCGGTAAAAATCAAATGATGCCTATTTTAGAAGTGGTTGGCCTTGCCACAGTAATGACCTCTGTACGAAGATGAGCAAATAGTTCTCCTTTCCTAGTACCGCTATTCTCACTCAATTTAATATGCACATTCTAACGTTTCTCTGCGGACCGCGAACTTAGTGAGGGGATTACGAGATTTATATTGTATAATACTGCAGCATCAAAAAGGAGGTACCTACATATTATTGTATGATTTGCATACAAAGCAACGGTGATAATATCAAAATGAAGGTGCTATTGAATTTGTAACAAAAAGTGAAAATAACTATGCGAAAAGTGACAACTGGCGTGCAAAGCTCGCCTGGTAATTGTATCATGAGTAAAGAGATTCAACAATGATAGAAAGTCTTTCGTTTTTATTTTCATTTTAATTAACCAATCCGTTCTGATTAACGAGCATTACGTTCATCAAATAAACTTGCTTCACTTTATTCTCTTGCAATTGCTTCTCTCTACATACCGAGGGTTCATTATTAAGAAATCATCGCATTTACTTTGAGGAATAATCTTGCAGACACAATAACTCGCTCATCGTTCATGCGTTACTAACAACTCTTCGACTGTGAACACATTCATAAATGCTTTCTTAAAAGGCCGTAAATGAAGATTACAATAATTTTGACAAGTCAAAAAGACGATAATCACCAGTTGGTGCTTCATCAGAAGAAAACAAAAACTCCAAGGTAGATGCAGCAATAAAAACAAAAATTATTGGTATGACCCAGTCCCTTATCTAAATGTTACACTCACCAAGTAATTTTCCGGATTCACAATATGCCAATTTTGTGTGTCACTGTACACTAGTAAATCTTGAAGTTGTGTGCATTTTCGTGGGATGTTATGATTCGTAAGTCAAGTTCGAATTAAACTGCGAGAAGGTGAGCGAACGTACGTAGCGTTACCTGACAAATACAGTTTTTACGGGACTTTGCAGTGGCGTAATGGTACTCTAGCCTGAATCTCTTGGGTCTGTGCGCCCAAGGAGTAGATATTTCTGTTGTGCAATGGCACTTCAAAGGCTACCGCAGGAGCAGCAAAAACTAGGTAATTAGCAGGCACATCCCGAGCACGTCGCATGAGTAATTAGGAACAACTTACAAAGATTACACATCGCAGAGAAATTACTTTATAATTATTATAAAAGCTTTCACGTTATCATATTTCACGGTAAATTTATGGATTAAAATGTGCGCACTACTTTCGTTCAAAATTTGAAATAGTGGTAGTTTGTAGAGGGTTGTAGAAATGAGGAAAGATATGAAAGATCATGTTTGATTTATTTACATACAAAAATACAAATAAAAATCGTCTATAATATTACGCAGCAATTTCTTCAGATTGAGTATCTTCTAGGGGTTCTTCAACTAGTAAAGTATGTTCCTGTCTGCTGTACAGTCTACCGTAATAAAATAGAATCAGTCCACATTTTAAACTCATAAAGGTCCAAACTATAGGTAATACAGTACTGTTTTCGATTGGCAACAGCGCTAAAAAAAATGTTCATCACAGCTCATAAAATTATATAAGATCTTCATAAATGATTAATGTACATATCACGTTGCCTCTGAAAAACAAAATTTACGTGTAGTTAGATGGAGAATTTTGACGTTCAAACCCTACTGGATGTATGAATCATTTATGAAGACCCTGTATAAATTGTACAGTATCTGGCATATACGTATGACTCGATCGCAGTTATGATAATTCCGACCACAATATTGGACCACTGAATCACAAGAAACAATAATTGACCAAACAAACCAAGTAACCAAACTTAATTTCCTCTATATTTTTTTACAGTAAGGACAAAGTTCGTTAAAACCAGGTTTGTAATATAAAATTGTAACTGTGAAAAGATGAAACTGTTGCTCTTAATTTATGGCAGTAATTTAGCATTTTGCCAAGATAAAATTTTGTCTATGCTGATTGATTACGTCACCCTAGCCACTTCACTAACGATATGAATGTTAATATCGACTTTCAGCTAACTGTTTGCTAAGACTACTCACTCTAACTCACTACGTGAATAAAGAAAGGAAATAATATTATGCTTTTAGTTGGTCACAATGTGGGTGAAGTTCAAACTTGTTGTTAATGACTTGTTCAGAACAGAATGATTTCGTAATACATAATTTCGTGACACAATTAATAATAATAGGAGTAATATCTAACATATCTCAATATATCTATAACGCTACTGCTGAAAGTACCAACAGGCGAGCACTTGTGAGAACTTTTTTTTTCGTTGTGTTACAGACTTCTATTATTATCTTAATTTAGACACGGATTAACGAAACAAACCTCAAATTAAATTATCAAATTTCACGCATTTTATATAAATAATAGCAATATAAAAAAAACGACGAATCTGAAGCCGGATCTATTAGTTCCTAAAATTCAATGGTTACTTTACGGCCGATGTGATTGTGCTTCAAAATGATCCAAATAGAAGTGGCTAAAAGCCGCTGTACAAACTAATATTTTGTCATATGTATTTATGCCACACACTGTATATGTACAACTTACGCTTCTTCAATAATGCTTCAATAACTGAAAAATATACTAAAGCTGAAGTGCCAAGTCCGAAGCTGAAAAACCCAAACCAACTAATCTGCCTCAATTGTTGGGGTGTATACCATTCTTGAAGATTATTTTTATAGTTTTGGTAGTGAATGTGACTTAAAATTATGCCTGCTATCCCTGAAATAAAAAAAAAATGTTTTACGGCTTAGTCTAAAAATTCACCAACCCTAATATGAATTAGACAAAAAATGCTACGACTTTAAAATTTTGACACACACTACTAAGCACTTGTATTCTTCAGAGCTTACTTAAATTAAGCTGATTTTTCGCTTAGCTTAGTCTTACCTAATCTTATTGTTAAGTTAATTGCTTAAAACTTGGCAGACAAAAGCTTGACAAAAGGGTAGCAATATTATAGGTTCCGCGATATGATGAAATTGTTTCAAATCGGTTTTATATGGCCATTCTAATCGCTGAATTCCACCATCAGTATCATCGTTGAAAATTGAAGAAAGTGTTATAAATGGTGGAACTTTTGAAGGAAAATTGGAAATACAATTTCGGAAATATGGTAAAATTTTGCCGACTGTACTGATAGTCCAGGCAATGGGTACAAAAAACGGGGTTTTGATCGCAAAAGGTCGGACAGAAATGAAATTTGGTGGGATGGTAGACATAGGTCTCCTGATAGTACACCTGAGTTTGCGACCTCGGGGGCTTGCCGCTCCAGGAGTGGGGGGGTAAAAACTCTGCACCGCGACGCTTTTCGGAAAATAGCGCCGTTGTTGTAAGAGCTATCGAAAAAAAGTTCAAATAAAATATGTAGAGAACAAAATTGTGCATAATTTTGGTTCTATTCATTTTTTGTTTGCGACCAACAGTTTCCGTTTTACGGGGCGCCAAATTTGGGGGTTGATTTACAAATTCCAACAAAATCAAATTTACAGCGCGGATTACAACGAAGATCGACTTCAAATAATTCTGCAATATTTTTTTCTGAAAGAGTAATGCTTTCCGAGTTTGTGGATGTTTACCATCTCACCAAATTTCATTTCTGTCCAACCTTTTGCGAATAAAACCCCCTTTATTGTACCCATTGCCTGGACTATAGACTTTTTAGAAGAAGTAATTTATAACGTTTTGAAATTTTGGTTATGAACTCCCAGCAGGCACCCAAACAAAAATCCGAAGAGTTCTCACTCCCCCGGGGGGAGCTTCATCACCTTTTGTCCAAAAAACCGCTTTCGAACGTGACATCATGAAGCCTTTCTGCTTTTTTCTCATAAACGGTAACTCCGATGAGAAAACGTTCTAAGACCTATGTTCTCCATTAAATTCTGCATAAAAATGCTCTTATGAAGTTTTTGCCTATCTCCCACCCAACGCTCATCAATGACATTGGAAAATGAGTATTGTTTTTAGCGCAAAGGCAAAAATTAGTCCACCCCCGTTTTTTGACCAATAACAAATTATTGCAAATGTTTTATTCAATATTGACCGTGTACAGAAAAAACTGCTTTACAATTCTGTATCTATACATTTTTTTCTCCCATAGTGGCTCTCGAGATAATCGCCGCAAAACACGGGGATTGCCTTCACGCTGAAAACTATAAACTCATTTTCTAACGTCATTGATGGGCGGTGGGTGTAAGATAGGCAAAAACTTCATAAGAGCATTTTTATGCAGAATTTAATGGAGAACATAGGTCCTAAAACATTTTCTCATCGGAGTTACCGTTTACGAGAAAAGGGCAGAAAGGCTTCATGACGTCAGGTTCTGGAGCGGCTTTTTGGGCAGAAGTGGATGAAGCTTCCCCCGGGGGAGTGGGAACTCTTCGGATTTTTATTTGGGTGCGTGCTGGGAGTTGATAACCAAAATTTCTAAACTTTATAAATTATTTCTTCTAAAAAGTCTAATTTGCTTGGACTAGAATTTGCTAGGGAGAGGCACACTTAGAAAAAATCATATCTTTTGTAATATACAACCCAATCCATCAAATGGGACATCCACAAACTCGGAAAACATTGCTTTCAGAAAAAAAATATTGCAGAATTATTTGAAGTCGATCTTCGTTGTAATCCGTGCTGAAAACTTGATTTTGTTGGAATTTGCAAATCAACCCCCAAATTTGGCGCCCCGTAAAACGGAAAATTTTGTTCTCTACATATTTTATTTGAACTTTTATTCGATAGCACTTACAACAACGGTGCAATTTTCCGAAGAGCGTCGCAGTGCAGAGTCTTCACCCCCCACCCCTCGAGGGGCAAGCCCCCGAGGTCGCAAACTCAGGTGTCCGACCTTTTGCGATCAAAAACCCCCCATTGCCTGGACTATGAAGGAATAATTGTAAATAGTTTTACTATATTAATGGAACCGGATCAAAATACCTTCCTCTTTCTTTCTACAGTAATTGGCCAAAATTTCAAGGTCGTAGCATTATTGTTTCACATGAAGGTGAGTGTAACACTTTGTGTGAACATTCGGTAATGGCAAAAAATTTTCGGATACCATATTTTTGAAAATAATTTTTCAATTGCCAATATGACCAACGATCAACTATTATCAACATGATGTTACTCAAAATTGTGGTTAGTGCTTTACACCGTTTGATAATTTGACACTGATGTCCAAAATATTATTACATTATTATTAAAACCCTCGCCATTTATAAGATATAGAAAGAATATACAAAAACTTCAAAATTAGAAATTAGATTAAAAAAACTTAAAGTAGATAGTCTATAAGGTAACCTACGAAAATTAAATATTTTGTTAAATTTAAGAAATCTAGGCAGAAAATTTTGAAATAATTACGGAGATTGTAGAAAGTTTAAAAATCGAGAAAACGGGAACAACCTATAACGAAAGACTTATGAAATGTACCAAATATACAAAATCAAAAAACAACTTGGAAGATATAACGGGTGTTTTTTTAAATTTGGCGTCGAAGTTGGCCATGAATGTTTAACTGTGAACGTGCCATCCAAGTGACAATTATTAATTTGACATCTGAATCTATATCTAACCTTATTTTTAATTTAATTAATCGACAGTTCAACAAGTTAATGCGGTTAAAAGCAGTTGTGGTGAAATAAAAAAATAACTTTAATAAGGAAATAAGGTTTGTAATAAATAATCAAAATGTGCTCTATCGACTTCAAGGCATTTGCGGATTCTTTGAACAACTTTAAACAACAATTTCGCGTCTTGAAATAGCCATTCATCCTCCTACCTTTTCGGGGTGCAGTGGCACCTCTTCGATAAAATTCAGAATTCATATAATCGTCTAAATGAAACCAGGCAAAAAATTGTGGCCCATTCACAGCACATTGACAGTCACCGCCAACTATGACACCAAATTTAAAAAAAAACACCCGTTATGAGATCTTCGAGAATTTGAAAGATGGGTAGGATCCAAATTTCAAAGATCTGTATACCAATAAAAATTAATTAAATTAAAAATAAAAGACGAAGAATTATGATTTGGACATGTTTGCCAATAAATAGAGTGGATTTTGTACTATTGTATTGGATAAAGAGCTCTTTTAATACTTGTGTAATTCTAATTAATAAACAAGTCCAACCGCGGTGAAAAAAATATAGACACATTAATATGGAACAACTTTTTCATGGAGCAGTGACCCCATTTGCGTCAATTTCTTAAAACTGTTGAAAGTATAGTAGAATTGTATAGATATAAAATAATAATATGACCATTATTTGCGTTTATAAAGATACATGTACAGTAGAGATTTATTTGATGTAGCTACGTTTTCCTGAACATTTCCACAGTTTTAATAAAGATTAATAAAACTCCGTGTTAAATTGATTTCTCAAATTGTGAATTTTTCTATTGATTTCATCTGGTGTAGTTTTAAATTGTTCACTGTTAAAGCTTGCATCTTTTTTATTTTGTTTTTATATTCTGCACAATGCATATTCGACAAACACTGCTTGTTCTTCATAAAACGAAATCAATTGCAGACTTCTGCACGACTCCAATCTTTTTTATCCAACATTTTTGTTACTTCAAATGTTTTTGTAATTTTATAACCTACTAGTGATCGCCCGTCATTCGAAATTCGAGTGGATTGGTAATCAAATCAATGTAAAAATTAAAAAAAAAATGTGAATACATACTTGCGTAAATAGTGTAACCAAATGAGTTACAAAATTTAGCTGTAGTTCTCCAGCTTCTTACTCAAAAAGACTCACGCTACTTCAAGTCGGTGACTGTAATGGACTGGTATCCGCCGAATATAAAATGTTAATAATCAATGAACCTGTGAAATTTTTGAAAATGAAAAGTAATCTCGGAGTATCTTATCAGTCTTTCATTAAAAAAAAAAAAAACAATTATAAAAATCGGCGCAGCACACCACACTGTTTATTTTGTTATCGATTCATGTTTATTCATGCTATAAATAGTATAAATATCTCGAGAGCGCGGTAAAAGTGGACGATTAGCCAACTTTGGATACTTCTGTTCGAGACTTGTTGAATTGTGTCTCAGCATTGTATTGTTTACATTTGCTGCATTTTATTTCAAGGAATATATCTCCGCTACCTGATTAAATCTCCGATAGTTTCTCTCACCACCGTTTACACATAAAAATACTTATTGCCAGGGGAGAAATGTCTGATTGTGAAATACATCTCTAATGTACATGTAAGTAGTAATCTAGTACATCTGTATTTATTTAATTTGAGTATTCGGACCAAATACTGCTGATTTTTATATAATGTACCTACCCCTATACTTTGTGGCAATTATATATGTAGGTACATATTATTTAGTTATTTCTGTTCAGATGTTCTCAAACAAATTAATTTTTAAACCTACTTGCAGGATTACTTATATTATTTTATTGTATAATGAAATTGAGTATTAATAAAATATTTATAAATTGCTGTACAGTAGAGTCTCGATAACGTGAACATACGATACCGTGAAAATCCATAAACGTGAACAGCTGGTTTGATATTCCAAAACGTGAACAAAAAACATGGTGTACTCTAAAACGTGAAAAACTGAGTAATTTGACTAATGTTACGTTATTAAACAAACGAAACTATTGGAACAGAGATATCGGCGCTGACAATGGAAAATTATTTGACAAAAACTTGGAGGATGATAGTGAAACTGATGGATTAGATGATCAACTTAATATAGATACTGAGGCTACCGTTCGCATTAGTAACAAGCAACTCAAAATTTTAATAAATACATAGATGTAGAATGGGCAAAACAACTCTGAATTTGAAGAGATTCAAACTCGCGAAAAGGCCACCATTTTTCAACTAAAAACACCTTACATCAACAAAAATATTAGATTTTTTTTAACCAAAACTAACGGTGCAAACATGAAATACATGAAATCAATTATTATTATCTACATTAATTTAAATGTATCTGGATTATCAAGTACATATTATGTTCTTGCTTTTATGTTATGTAGTATTTTAATAAATATGTTCTTATTTCTTTTATTTCTGTGGGCATATATTTTTTCGAACTATCCAGTTACGTGAACTCCTCGAAAGCGTGAATAGCCCTAGCCTTAATTAGTTCACGTTATTGAAATTTTACTGTATTACCAGAAAAGACATCTCTGAAGGAGATATACATCTTAATCATCGGTTATACCAACAGCCCGGCTAGCTCAGTCGGTAGAGCATGAGACTCTTAATCTCAGGGTCGTGGGTTCGAGCCCCACGTTGGGCGCGTTTTTTTTTACTTTATCACAACAAAAAAAATTATAAGGACAAACCGTACCTGTAGAAATTGCAAAAATTGCAGCTGGATAATTCTTAAACAAAATAAATGTTACACAACCTGACACTCCAGCAAAAGCGTATATAAGCGATACTATTAAACGTAGTAGTCTCATCTTAAATTTTGGGGCTCACATTAACACTAGTATCAAATGTTATCACACGACTGAATGATTACCCGGTATTCGCTGCAGCCACTGCAGTGTTTACAAAAATGTTTAAAATGTTGAAGCGAACAGATTAGCACAATGGGTATGTTGTCGTTGATGTATCAGGGATGTAATGAAATATTTAAAGTACTAACGAATTTTTACTTTTTAAGGATGCAAACGAGCCTACAATATTTAGAGTTATCATCAGCTCAAAAAAATTACATTACTTGTCTGTATTCAATATATTTGACGTGGATACTAATGAATATAAATATGTAATTAAGAATACCTTCATTACGGATCTGGACGGTCATTTTGAAATCTAGGGAATTTTCGTTCGACGACGTCAAACTGTTGGTGAGTATCTGTCATCTGTCAATTTATTGTCATCTCGTTTGTAAAGTCACCGTATTATACTTATTTACGAAAGTAGAAATGTTCAACTCTGCAATGGATGCACCCCCGTTTTGGCATAACGGACCTGCCCCTGGCGCCTTTTACAATTTTCCAAATACCACAACAGCCCCTGAGGATTTCCGTCAGCATTCTCAGTAAGTTCATTTACAACCTAAAAGGGAATGACTATTCATTTTTGAATTACAGGGCCCCAGTGACCACAGCCACTTCTGTGGTGGCTGTACAATATGACAAGGGTATAGTAATGGCTGGAGACATTTTGGGATCATATGGTTCCTTGGCGAGATACAGGAATTGTCCCAGAATTTTAAAAGTCAATGATAACATTATATTAGGGGCTGGAGGAGATTATGCTGATTTTCAATATGTGAAGAGCATCATTGAGCAAAAAATGTAGGCTGTAATTTAATTAAAGTATTGTGATATTTCAATGTCGGTCATTTCCAGAATCGATGAGGACTGCCTAGATGATGGTTTTAAATTGAAGCCAAAGTCTCTGTATTGCTGGCTGACTAGAATAATGTATAACCGTAGAAGTAAATTTGATCCTTTTTGGAACAATTTTGTTGTTGGTGGAATTCAGGTATGTCTGTGCTCATTTTGTGAAGTTTTTCTTTAATGTAATTACAGGATGGTGAAGCCTTCCTTGGAACTGTTGACAAATTGGGAACAGCATACACTGATAAAATTGTGTGTACTGGTTATGGAGCTTACATTGCAGTTCCTCTTCTTAGAGATGCTTTGGACAAAAATCCTTCATTAAACAAATCTGAAGCTAGAGAACTTGTTGAGAAGTGCTTGGAAGTTTTGTATTACAGAGATGCCAGAAGCTTTTACAAATATCAGATTGCAACAATTGATGAAACAGATGGTGTGTCAGTTGAGGGACCGCTAACTGTTAAGCAGGACTGGAGTTTGGCGCACATGATTAAATAATTATCGTTTTTTTTTTCTGAATAAATAAATCTTTCTATCACATTCGTTTTAATTTCGTCGTATAGATGGCGGTGGTCTCGCCGGCCGGTAAATTCGTTTGGCGTTTGACGGTTGTTGTCAAACCTGTCATTGTGTAGAATATGGCGGCGTGTGAAACCGTGCAAAATTAGTTTATTAGTGAAATTAGTATTCCAAGTACGTTTGTTCCAATAGTGCACGTATTATAGAGATTTTCTATGAAATTACACGTAACGTGATCTGTAAGTACATTATGTATTTTTTTCTGCCTACGCACAACCTATTTTGGTATTATTTGTTGTTAATAATGGTATAAGTTGTATTTTATCTGAAATTAACACACTGCAAAAAGATTCTAGATTGGTTTTGTTGCATTGTGTACCAACAATCGGAATTCTTTTACCAAGTTTCACTATTTTCTGTAATTTTGTTGGCGAAGGACATTATCCTTATATGCAGACTTGCTTTTGACAACAATTTAAAAGTATTTAATTGTAAATACGCCCTATTATTTAATTAGTGACCATGTGACGATTGAATCACACTTTTGTTTTGCTATTTTTAACATGCATTCTTTATATTAACTGTAAATCCATAAGTATGGAGACCTGGTTGCCCCCAGTGTTTCAAACGAGTTGTCTCCTATACCCATATCGGGTGACATCATTTTACGATTTAAAAATGCATTTGTTTACAACAGACGAATTTCTATCGATTATTTTGCGCAATGATTTGTTTAGCAACATGGCTTGCGTACCGTTATTTTTGTACAATCATACCTTTCCAGAATAGCCACAATGGCATATTCTGTCCCGAGAGACTTGGACGGGTTTATCCCCCATCTATCCAAAGCAGACACGAGGTTTCGGCAGCAAGTAGGGACCGATCTCTTGGCGTACTTGGATGAACCTTCAAATCCGATTTTGTGCCAGGACATTGGTTCGCTTATAGATGGGTTGATTCCCTGGATGCAAAGTAGCAACTATAAGGTGAGTGCTTTTAGTAAATTTTTGTCGCATGCCAATATCGAAAGGGAATTGTAGTTACTGCCCCCTAATTTGAATTTCTAAAAGGGCGGTTTACTGTCACACCAGGTCAGAGGTATTGTCAGGTAGTTAATGCAAATATGGTAGGAGTAGACAATAGCTGATTGCATTTTTCCATGTGTACACACGGTGAAGGAATACAAGAGATTTGCTAATGTTAGTCTTCATATTAGTAATCCAAAAAATCAAAAATTCTGAATTCATTTCTAGATTCTTCAAACAGAGATCGAAAACGAAATTAGTCAAAGTTGACCATGCTCGAAAAGCCGTCGTAATTTAATTATTTGTGAAATTTCAAATTTAGTATTGTGAACTTGACATTTAATAAATAAGCCAACTTTGACGAATTTTATTTTAGGGTTCTTTGTATTAGAAAATATAGGGTGTCACAGTTGCAGTAATCAAAAGCAGGCAAATTACATCCATCGCCACTGGCAAATTGACAGTACAATTTCCATCCAAAACTTGACATACAGAATGTCTCATATTCACTTATTTGAATTTTGATTTATGTACTTTGACAGTTAAAAATTAAAGATGTGATTAAAGGAATTTCTAGTCATCAAGTTGGTACCAATACAATTTCTATCAAAAGTGGTAAGCTTGTAATTCGGTTGTCAGGCGTTGGCAGAACGTTGACAGCTACAATTAAATTATTTATTGTAGAATGAAATACAGATAACCTTACATTTACAATTGATATTTCGCAAAAAAATGATCTCAAGGGGGTCCTTCTATGATTTTTTCGACCGGGTGATAGTTAAGCACTGGTGGAGACTCCTTTAAAAACACTACTTTCACTTTTTTATTTCTGCTTTTATTCAGTCAGAAGTCGTGATTTTGGAGACTCACATTCCAGATGGTAACATAACGTCCAGGAACTAAACAATTGTATCTAAAATTATAACAAAGAACAATTAAAAAGTTAAAACGAACGCTGAAGTAAGCAATAGGGATGTAAAATCGGAAAATGGTTATCTTTTAATTTTTTTCATAGATGTTTTTTATTCTAGAACATTCTAGAAAATTTTCTTGTTCTTCAATTATTGTCATAGATTTACCTCCATTTATGAATTTTAATTTGCGCGTCATCCTAACTAGTTTCTAACTTTTCAATAATGAATTAGTGTAACAGAAAAACAATAATAGTAATTTATTATATAAGACGATAAAATTGAATTTTATCTTTGAGAGTGCATTTAGACGTTAAAGTCACTCGAAAAGATAATTTTATCGTTGTAGATATGTCATATAAAATTTTATTCAATCTTCACCGTTTTTACTGCCACATGGATTTAATTCTTTGACGTGAAAAGATTTCTAGACACTAATCAGCCACTCCATGATTACGGAAGAAATTAATAGTTAAAGTGATCATATTAATAATTGAAACATCTATCAATTATCTCTGTATTGCATGATTGACAATTCAAATATATGCCGCTGATTTCTCTAAAAAACGTAATTTACATATAATGATTACGGATGGGACATAAATGCGCCAGACTAAAAGTTACTTGTAAAATAACTATAAAAATCTTTGATTTTTTCCAGAAAACTAAAAGTATTGCAGGTATACTATATCAGTCTAAGGATAATAAAAAGGTTATGATTTATTCTTCCATGAAAATATATAAATTCAGCGGAAATTTTTCATATACATTCAAAATAGGACGGTTACGGATGGGACAACTCAAGTGCATTTATTGCGAAGATAGAACGGTTTTATCGATGAAAATAACGCAAGAATATCTCCACATGATCATTTATTTATGAAAAAAATTGAACAATAATCTGCCACTTACGAATATACGGTGCGTTTGACACAAGGTTTTAGTAAAATTTCGGAAAAAGTTGCGCTTTCCATGGAATGGCTGTAAAACAACAATGGATGTTGGCATAGAAGTATTTTTTATCGTCTAAACGATAAAATTGTATTTTAACAAGAGTGTAGCTAAAATGTAATTTTGACATTAAAGTTTGAATAAAATAACTTTCAGCGAAGTTTGTTTACTGTTTTATTTACAATCACCCGAATTATTACAGTAATAACTCTTTGCACTAGTGGGTGCTGAAACAATTGAAATTATTTGTCAAAATAAATGCCAGTTGTCAGTGAATTTTTGGATTTTTCGTGTTATTAAAAATATATGGATTAATAATAATAAAAAAAACTCATTTTTTTTTTCTAATGGAACAACGTAATTCAAATTACAGTGACATCGTTGAATTCAGAAAAAAAAAACACAAATGTTAAGATGACCGTAAGGTGGCAAGGAATAATAACTCCAATACAACAATGTGTATTACACAAAATGACATAATATGTAATATTCTAAGGAGTCACGGCTTGCAGGTCCCGCGGCATCATGTCCTCGGCCTCGAGGCCAGCCCGAGGAGCCAACATTAGGTTCCCGTGATTCGTCTCACACAAATAATTAAGATATAGCTATTCCCGTTTTTTAAACACCCTGTATACTTAATCTAAATTGTCATTTCCAACAAAATATTTCATAAACAACTTGATGTTTGAAAAAATGTCAATCAGATATAAATAATAATTCCAACTTTTTTTTCTCATTTTTTTATGGAAAACCATACTTTAAATATACGAGGGGAGATTTTTATATTATTTATCTAGCCATGAAGAAAACAAGGGACGATCACAAATTTTTGCTATCAGCGCGTTGGATTGAAAATTAACGAGTCCTTTAAGCTCGCCAAGTCTTAGAAGTAATTAACTAGTGCAACTCTATGGAACATCTACCTTACAGTCCGGACTGGGCACCGTGTGACTATTATCTCTTTCTTAAATTAAAAAAGCAGGGGCGCGGACGTCGTTTTTCTTTGGATGAATGTCTGAAAGAAGCGGTGAAGGTGATTTTTGAAGACTCCGAAAGAATTTTTGGAAGTTATAGCCTTATGGAAAAACGTGTGACCGTTAATGGATCGTAAATCGAAAAATAAAATATTCTTTCCCTTCATGGCTAGGTAGATAATATAAAAACCTCCCCTCGCATCTTTGAATTCAGTAAAAACTACACTTAAAAAAAAACATCTCATTACATTTAAAAAATAAAAGTTGACTAGTCATCTGATTTTTGTTTCGTTAAAATCAAACAATAAGTGTGCTGCAACACCCTGTATAAAAATGAATGTTTCTTTGTTGATCCCGTATATGCGTTCTCATGACAACTTTATAAAAATCGTATTTAAATTAAGCATCTTATTTTTATTTAAAAGTTGGATATTGGACTGTCTTAATACATTGCATTTTACTTAAAATTAGACAAAAACCGATTGGAAGAGTTAAAAGTTAAAAAATAACGCATTCAGAGTTGCTCGCTTCACAGAACGTGTTTTCTTACAGAAGTAATATTATATAGTCGCAAGAAAACTTGAGTTTTAATGTCATATTATCTTTTCCCACAGGGTTTACGTCATTCAGCCTGTAAACATATTAAAACGTGTACTCTCTTATAGAGCTAGTTAAAATAAGATTTGAGGTGTAAAATTTCATTGAATATCCACCAAAAACTTTTAATGGGAAAAATGTAGTCCTTTGATATCTTAATCGAACCCAGGAAAGTTCTAGTGTTATGAATACCACCCGGTCTTCTCCTCTCATTTAATGGGATCATTATTTTAGTTGCGGAGCTTCGTGTGCACCATGCAGATTACTTCTTGTTTTACTTCTGGCATGGGAGAAATGTACCGAGTTTTTAAATCTTTAAGTGTCTCTTGAACGTAAATAGAATTCGTATTTTTAGAGATAGAAAGCATGAGGTGTACTACCCGTCAGCGTCGATTCAAGCAGTAGTTGTCCATTATTGTAGTGTCCGCTTATGTAAACCATTGATGTAAGACTGCTTTAATGATAATACCTCATTGTTTTTATTGGTATGGGTGTGATAGGCAATCTTGTGCTAAATATAGAATAATTTTCGACCTTGATTTTCGTCCTGTGACGCGAAATATTCTTTTCACAGGTTTCCAGTAATGGCATCGAGGTTATGACATATCTGATTGATAGACTTGGGACTGATTTTCGACCATACCTGCAAACAGTATTACCGAACGTGATAGATAGGTTGGGCGATGCCAAAGATACTGTACGGGAAAAGGCCCAGCTTTTAATTTTAAAATTATTAGAAAGGAACGCTCTTTCACCGCAAACGCTTTTGGAGAAGCTCACACCTGGATTTACACACAAAAATGCTAAAATCAGGGAAGAGGTTTTAAGGTGTCTTCTCAACACACTCAATGAGTAAGGTTCATTCTTTCGGATTTGGCAAAGAGCGCGGAATAATTCGACATTAAAAGGCCGTTATGTAATAGAAAATACGTAACTGTTTGCACCAAAGTTGAATTTTGTTTATTTATGTTGGTTTTATGGACAGCTGCCAGATTAGGATTTTCACAGTCGCTACTGTACTTTATTATTGTAGATAAATAATCAATAATTTTACTAAATATAGGCTAAATTAGTTTCTACATAAAATAGAGTAGATCCTATCTAATGTTTTATAGGAGAGAAAACCACTAGTTCACAAAGTTTAAGCCCAGTAATGTCGAATTACACCGAATAGTTGGTAACTTTATAACCACCTGATGTCCAATATTTGAAAAAGCAGTTTCATAATACAATATTTGTTTTATCAGGCACGGTGCCCAATCGCTGACAATAAGCCGTTTCATCCCTGATATAGTAAAATTATTATCAGACCCGACGTCGTCCGTAAGAGATACAGCATTTAACACGTTAGTCGATCTATACAAGCATGTCGGCGAAAAATTAAGGATGGACTTACAAAGACGCAACATTGTCCCTCCTGCTAAATGGCAAACATTGTCTGCCAGATTTGACGAAGTGAGAGATAGCGGGGAATTGCTTCTGACAGCAACTCGAACTACAGATTGTTAGTATTTCTATAATTAGGTGGGATTGCCGAGAAGTAATTCTTGTAACTTCGCAGATAATACAGACGAAATAGACAGGGCAGTAATGCAGAAACCTGTGATTCCAGTCAAGAAGGCGAATCTAGGAAGTGGTGTTAAGCCCAGAACGATCACGACTATGGGCAGCGCGAATGCTGGTGAGAATTTCGGTTGTATTTTATCACATCAGTCATGATTTATGTTATGCACCTTTTCTTTCCTCGATTGTGTTTTAACATTTGTTTTATGCTTTTTATTCATTCTTTATTTCATTATTAATTTCTCTTGCATGGACAGTTTTAAGCAGATTGGGTTCCATAAGAAAACTGCATTTCACCTCAAGTAAGTCTTAATTTTATTTGCAGCATTATCATGTTACTAATATGGAAATAGTCTTTTGTACCCTTCAAACGTTCTTAGAAGCACAGCAAAGAACGTATTTTTACGGATACATAATTAATGTTTTGTACTACGTTTTTTGAAGTTTAAGTCGTTAACGGTTCTAAAAATAATGTCAGTATGGTTTAGAAAACTTATGTTTTTTTATATAGTAAATAAATTATTAATTACGTGTAACACAGATACTTCTGAAAGACTTCCTTTACAAGGCTAACAAATAAATAATGCGTCATAAAGAACTAGTATGTCAAACGAATGAATCCACGATCAAGTTTGTTTATCTCTTTGGCTCACATGCAAGTAATATCTCTAGTCAATACGTGTAACAGGGACTATTTTGTTATAGAAACCTTTTTCATGTATATACAGGGTGTATCGAAAGGTTCGCACTAGCTTCTCAAGATTATATCATCGTACCGAGAACAACAGTTTACGAGCAGTAACTCGATAAAGTTCACCAATGAAATGTCTTTATTAATGTTGAGCCAAAGGTAGTTTTTAATAATTCTGTGGTTACTAAGTAACGAATATATTAAAAATTTAATTTAATTTAAATCTCATTCGTCAGTTTAATATTTATGTATAGTCCAAAAAAAAACAAAAAAAAAACAGTAAAAGCGAATTCGCTGGTCAAGGAAATTAGTTCTGAAGAGTTAGTGTGCACCTTGTATAAATTTTCACTATTCACTTGTAAGATAAATATGTACAAGGTGTTAAAATATAAAATGCCGCTTTACGAAAATGGTTATACTTTTTATATAACCTCAAAAATCAAGATACACTTCAAATGTTATTAAATAATTATGATCATGTATGTATCGAGGAACAATTATACAATGTGTCCCTGGATGGGGTGCCCATGAGGTGATTTTTTCTAGTAAGTTGTTTAGAGAAGAATATTTTTGCTCTTGACTGGTTTTGCTTGTTATAAAATTACAAAAAAAATATAAAACATTGCAAATCATAGTTGATATGTTTTAATTGGGGGCTTTTTTTTCTTCGAATGGGATCGAATTTTTGTCTAAGTCCCAATATTTTTGATAAATCTAGTATTTAAAGCCGAACATTGCCTAGCAACGCCTAAAAAATACCATTGAAACTTTATGAAACTTCATTGTTGTCAAAAAAAATCGGAATACTAATTCATCAACAAAGAATTTTTTTAATTCAGTGTTACGGTCTTGGCGACCTATCATAATTATCAACACGTAATCCAAGAATTTCAAGAAAAAAATCCTGGGGTTTATTTGAGCCGCAATGGATGTTAAAATTGTTTTGTTAATTATTTTACTCGAAATAGAGTATCAGCCGTGACTGCCACTGTATTCAGGTTGCTAGGCAACTTTGCCTTCAGTTTATGGAGAAAAAAAAATCTTCAAAATTAAAGAAAAAACCGCTTAATTTAAAACAGGTTGATTAAAATGTTTGACTGTTTTAGTTTTCTACAGTTGTAAGATAAGCAAAACCAGTTTAGACCAAAAATATTCCTCTCTAAACAACTTAATAGAGAAAATCACCTTATGAGCACCCCATCCAGGGACACACTGTGTGAAGGATCCTCTGCCGCGGTGTTTTTCGGGCCTGGTGAGGTTTCCCGTGTCAAAGAAGGGATTGAGTTGGGCCGCCCTCGCAGTTAACCTCACACGGCAGAACGTCCCGCGCCACGCCAGTTGACACCGCGAAAGATGAACTGGCGGCGCGGGACACTTACCGCGGCTGCTGGAACCAGACTTGCCCTCCAATTGATCCTCGTTAAAGGGTTTACGGTGTACTCATTCCGATTATGGGGCCTCGGAAGAGTCCCGTATCTTCCTTGAATTTAATTAATTAACGTTTTCATTTCATTTCAAATCATTTGACAACCAATTGTTGAAGAGTAAATAAATTTACCACTCAATGTGCTTCTTTTGGTTTGAAGGGTAAAAATGTACAGTTTTATTGTACTCCATTCAAATTTTAGCCGGACCAGTTGGTAGCTTGGACGAAGACACGTTCTCCAAGTCGTTCGAAGACGTGCCTACTGTTAGAATTTTCTCGTCACGTGAAATCACCGATCATATGAAAAGCATACTAGAAACGATATCCGATTCGAGCAAAGATTGGAACAAACGAGTTGATGCGGTAAGTATGTTTTAAGAAATGGTGTTTTTTTTTTTTTTAATAGAATTGTAATTTGTATTGAGGTTAATTTGAAAATATTGTGAATATTTTTATTAATACATATATTATTAATATAAAAGGTTTGGGTAATTATCTATAATCCGATTTTTATTATCTTTTCGCACACGTGACCAGAGGGTTATACAGAAATGATTTCATACATCCAGTAGGCTTTGAACGTCAAAATTCTCCATCTAATTACATGTTAATTTTGTTTTTCAATTCCTGAAGACCCGATACAAGCAAACATCTTGTCTTTTTTGTGTTTTTTGTGTTATATTTGGTTATATCTTCGTTTGCTACCTTTCAGTGTTTATTCAAATTATTATCCGTTCTTAATACTGGGCCTTCATAAATGATTCATACATCCAGTAAGTACATTCAAAGTTAAGAACCCCAATGCACAAAAAATTTATACCACGAAAAAACTTGGATAAGCGCTTAGTCAGTTTAGTCGCGTCTTTTCCAATAAAAGTTGTTGAAGTACAGTGATATGGTTCGTGGCGGTTGTAACTAGCGAAAATATTGAGAAATGATTCACTGACTTAATCAGAATTTTGAAAATTCAAGTATTCAATAATTGTGATACGTATATTGTCGAACAGGATCAATTTTATTTGTAACGAGTAAGTACTTTTCTTTGTTCAAATTTCGTCGCTTTGAAACAAAAAATTGAACGCAGTTCTTACCGCGTTTGTTTGCATGTTAGCGCATTCGTCTTTCTGTCGTAAGTCGTTTAATCGAATTGTGGTGGTTGTTGGGTGGTACTAAGGGATTTTACCTCAAGCGATTTTTGAAATAAAAAATTACTTTCATTTTGGGTTGCTTGCTGATGTGGTTAAAATTATGGCAGGTATTTCCGCGACACCCTCTTTGTACCAACAAGAACAAAAAAAATACTGGAATAGCGAAATTTCGAGCTGGTTAATTTGTTGTCATCTGACAAAAATGCCTGCTATTGTTTACAAGGTTTTGAAAATTTAACGACAATAGCATGCAAGTCAACAAGTTTGATTCACAGCAATGAATTTTCTGAAATTTGGAGATGATGGTACCAACTGTCAAATGTGACAACTAATGTTTATGAATGGAATTTTGACAGTCTAACGACATTTATTTAGCACATTCTCCATCGATACATGTAATTTTTTATCCACAGGCAACATGATTTACAAAAACATAGAAATGTGTCTACAGAGTTGTTCATATTAAACGAAATATTCGAAATTCAGCCGTTTTCTTTTATTGTTGAGATCTATTAACTGTTAACTTCTTGCATTAATTTTCATCTAATTTCAGTTGAAAAAAATTCGCTCTTTGATATTGGCGGATGCGACAAACCACGAAGAATTCTACCAAGGCCTTAAACAACTCGAGTTTCCAATGCAGGCCATAATTAAAGATTTGAGGTCACAGGTAGTGCGAGAGGGGTGTATAACGATAGCGTATTTGGCTCAAGTATTGGGCAGTAAATTCGATAGGATGGCGGAAATTTTATTGCTTCCTTTAATCAACCTGATCCAGAATTCAGCAAAGGTAAACTTTTTGGAAGTGGTATGTTTAACATTACTTTATCTGGCTACATTGTAGATCATGTCGACGTCAGGCATTGTTACCCTCCGATTTATTATACAAAACATCCATAATCCACGACTTATTCCAATCATCACTAGCCATGCCGCAACATCAAAAAGTAAAGATATTAGGAGGAGTTGTTGTGAATTTGTTGATTATATTTTAAATAATTGGCCGGTTCATTCTCTTGAAAAATACATGGTTGCTTTGCAAGATGCGGTTAAAAAGGGCGTTGCTGACGCGGATCCAGAGGCACGAGTGTCATCGCGAAAGTAGGTATTTTTTAAAGATTAGATTAAGCGTTAATGAAGGCGTTTGTAGGGCTTTCCGAGGTTTTCGGGAGCATTTTCCAGATCAGGCTGAGGCGCTTTTACAATCCCTTGAACCTAGTTACAGGAGAGCTTTGCAGGGCGACGGAATGTCTGCTAGTTCATCCAATAACAACTTATCTAGTGGTTTCAAAACTCCAAGGAATTACGGACGCACAGTAGCGACACCCCATAGTGCTACAGGTAGGTTTTTGATTTTTTCCACAAATTATGGGGAACGTGTATGTGATACCTTGAGTACATAAATATTACATGTACCATTTAGTGTTAAGTCTTTACGAACGGCTTATTTAATTAAAGTCGGGCCACATGTTCGTACATTATTAAATTCGTTTTTCAATAAATAAATTAGCTCAACGGAAGTAGATTATCTTGCGGAAGCGTTGAAAATGCACTAAATATTTAAACACAGGAAGCTTGTAACTTATGAATATGTAATTTGTTTTGCTGCATTTGGGATATATAGGCAGTACTGAAAATCTGACTGCTACTGGAAGTGGCCTTCAAAGAGCACCTTCATTGCCTAGAAGCTACAGACAACGTAGTGGTATACCAGTGCTATCTAAAGAAAGTACGTGTTGATGTACAAGTGTTGTGTTTGTTGTAGAAATTTTTTTAAATTAAATCTTAACGGTGTGTTTTTCAGATTCCGGCCGTAAAGGATTCAGAAGCAATTCGGCTATAGATTTGCAAGCGGCGCAAAGAGCTAAAGTTCGGGCTCAGTATGCAGCGCTGGGTCGTAATAAAATATCGTCAGGGACGGCGAGTTTGCGTAAGTTGTTGCTTTTTTCGGAATGGATATAATGGTAGCCTGCCCTCTTGTGATGTACTAACTATAATAAACCATTTACATGAACTTCATCATCTTCTAATTCAGTTAACATTAAGTAGAGCAGTTGGTAGTAGATATAATAATGCTTTAGTTTTAGGAGTGTTACCATTTTCTAACCTAGTTGCTTTTTTCCATGTCTGTAGAAGGGGAAGTTGCCCAGCAAGGTATTTAACATTTTATTAACACTTTCAATACGATCACGGTCTTTTCGGGTCCATGAAGGTCAAATAATACACACACAAACACGAGGTTTAAGAGAATTGTATAAGATGACAGACACAACATAATGATCCCATTAGAAATCCATAACGAATGCGGGGAAGCAAGAAAAACTATTACATCTTGTTATATTTTGGAGCCTATTTTGCATCTTTTTGCCAAAAATTGTCTTCATCTAGACATACCTTTTTTCTGTACTTTCATCATGTGCTGTTAATATGGAGTTTAAATATGGTTTAAAATAAGAGATCAACAACTCAGCTTTATTAAGATGAGGATTTACCTTATGAGAGTCTCATTAGTTCTCTGAAGCAGTTATCCCGAGGTTTGTTCTCCGGTTGTTGTATTCAGAAGAATAGAACTATTTATTATAAGTAAATTGCCGAAAACTCGCTCTAATGATTTTTATTTATTTCGCGTTTCGATATCATTATAAATCTGAGTCTAGGAATCATCAATAAATTGATCTGTAGAATGATTGAAGCCTTCCCGGATTTAAAAGATCGTGAAAAATAGCATCGCTTGTGAACATGTAGAAATTTCTATCATCATTTTTGCAATAGCACGCCCAAGAAAAGCTGCAGATACCATGTCCACTCAATCCCCTGAACGTCTTGGTCGAACGAGAAATCGAAACTCACAGTCGCAACGTACGTAATTTAATTTGTTTAATTTTCGTATGATAAAAAGGGTTTTGCAGCGACCAGTAGATCGGGTTCTCCTAGCTCTCGATTGGCTTATTTATATAACAGGAGTACTGAACACGACTCGCCACGACCGCGACGGTTGTCATCCGGCATTCCCAGATCCACGACAGGTTCCCGCGACACGTCCAGGGAAACAAGTCCGAATCGCTCAACCCTGGGAAGGTTTAGGAGTAGGGGCAGCGACCGGCCTCCTTTAAGTCCAGCCTCAAGACCTGTCTTGGCACAGAAAATGTTACAACAGAGTAGAGAAGCAGAGAATGCTTTAGCGGATGCCTTTGTAAGTTGAATGTTTATTTTTTATTGATGTATTCTAATATTTCCATTTAGAACGATTCGACCGATCACTACAGAAGCCCTAGGAAGTCGATGCGATCAATCGACAATCATTCTGACGAATCTGAAACTTCTAGCGTATGTTCGGAAAGATCCTTTGATTCATACCGGCGGCCCAGTGATGTAAGTTATTTTACAATTTTGTTTGATGTGTTTATTGCAGCTTTTATTGTTCTTTGTTGTGCTTTCTTTTATTGATCGTGTTTTAATTTTTTATCAGTCATATTCATGGAGTGGTTCTCAGCAAAGACTTTCAAGCAGGGAATTGTGGGAGCCCTGCCGTGTAAGTAAATTCAGTAAAGTTCTTATTGCTTACTTCATTCTTAACACCCATAACTAATGGGATTATACAGGTTTGGCTTTTTTAGCACCACAATTTTAACAGTGTAGGTTATATTGCATGCTTATGTGGAAAATTGTTAGTGTTAATATTCATATCTTTGAAGCTTTCGTCGTCGCTCTCTGTTACAGTTTGGTAGACCTACTGAGTTACTATGCATATTACTACTTTCGTGAAGATGTCTGTTAAGAAAGCGGAGGAAACGTTGAAAGTTCTCTACATCATACAACCAAAACACGGCAGTTTATTTTATATCGCACGTGAATCGAAATTTTCGAGTATCAAAATATAAGCTAAGATGCCGCGCATGACAAATTTAATTGACAACACAACATTATTGTTTCTTAATAGGCTTTAGAATTTAAAAAATAATTATTCATGCAAGTAACTTTCAATTGATAAAATTTTGATTTGACAAGGTCTCAAATCCTTGAAATGCGTTCAACGCTGGACATTTTCAATTTGATATTTGCGTTTTTTATTTTGCTATTTGTTAATTTCGTTAATATTTCGTTGAACTGATCTTTCGTTAATTTACAATTTCCTTAATTGGGTATTTCGTTAATTTGATATAGTGGGATTCCCCTGGCTTGAATTACCAAAATCCCAAAAAAAAAAAAACTTTGAAGAAAGATAAAATTCCGGTTATCGAAACGCAATCAATAAAAAGTATAATCTACACAAAGTATATTATATGACAAATATTATACATATAACGTAGTGAAACACAACAAATAACCAGAACAATAAGGCGATTAAATACATATAAAATTTATGAAATTTCACCAAAATATTTTTTGTTCTTAGTATCCCGATTAGATTTTATTTTAACTCTTCCGCGCTTTACTGCCAAAATCGCGAATAGGTTATTTATTCTTAAAAATGGTTTATAAAGTACTCGCCGGTATGTTGTATTCAGTCTTCATATCATCTCTGGTTTTTGTTGCTATCTAGAAGATACGGTTCTGGTGTTTAACATGAATTGACATGGAATGAGGAGTATACAATTCAATAGGTACTTGATAGGCTCTGTACAAGTTACTGTATTTATTGTTTTTCTGCATCTGGTTACATATTCATAACAGAGGTTTTTTTAGAATGAATTACGCATATGTAAATGGTGCCATAAATTTTCTAAAAATTTTGTAGAAAGGGAAGTCAGAGGGGCTAAAATGAGCTACAGAAGTTTGAGTTAAGAGAATTTGGTATTTTGTTATTTATATCCTTAATTTGACATTTCATCAATTTCGTAGCTGTATTTATTACCATTTCTTTAATGTCATGTTTTGCTGTTTCGCTAATTTCTTATTTCTCGGGTGTGAAGAAAAGTTGTTAATTTTATATTCCCTTAATCTGATAGTTTGGTGATTCGTTAGCTTGGTATTTCATTAAATTTGTACTGTCGTTAATTTGATATTCTTCTCTTTTGTTGGCCTGATATTTTGATACATATTTATTTATTTTGATATCCCATTAAAGTGATATTTTACTATTTCTTTCATTTTTTCATATATCGTTTATATTTTGATGTTTTTCAATTCCATTAAACTTAATATTTAATTAATTTGATATGTAATGTGCTAGTATGTTAACTTGATGTATTTTGTTTCTCTAATTTAATATTTTATTACTTAGCTCTTCCGTTAATGTAATATTTTGGTATTTCGCTAACATAAAATTTTCTTAATCTAAAGTATATTATGTTGGTTTTTCGCCAACTTGAGGTTTTCCCATTTTGTTGATATTGATATTTAGTGAATCTGAAATTTTATAATTCATAAACTTGATATTTTGCTATTTCGTTGATTTGATATTTGGATGATTCATTAATTTGATGTTATCATATTTCATTAATTTGATATTTGGATATTTCATAAATTTTATGTTTCACTATTTCGTTTTGCCATTTTGATGATTTGCGATTTCGTCAATTTGATACTTTTGGAAATCCGATATTGCCTTAATTTGGTATTTTATCAATTTGATATACAGGATGTCCCAGGACTCAATCCCCAGAGAAAAGTCGGCAAATCGGTCTCTTGGGCCAAAGTGTAGATAAAAAGAAAATGTCTATCTCACCCAGTTAAAGATGATAAAGTTGACCCATGAGCGTTAAGATTCGTCAAGGTGAATGAGGAATAGGTTTGGGTAGTCAAGGTTTTGAAAATAACAATTTTGCCTTAAAATACATGGTCAACTGTACAATTTTGAAAGAACGTTATTTTGACCACATTATTTTGCACGTGCTTGCGGGATCTTGTGTCAACAAATGAATGGTTGGCAATTTCGTTGTAGTTTTTTGCATCAGTTGTTATTTTCCCGCCCGTTATTTCAAGTTTTGTTCAATATTCTATTGTTATTATAATAAAATAAAGTAGTTTTAGAACCACCAAAAGGGCTTGTCTTACTTAAGTGATACCTGCAAGTTCGCTGACTCCGATGTTAAACAATCCTCTTTGTCATACTACTGTCAAATGAGACGTAGCAATTGTGACTTAAAAAACTAAAGGAAACATAAAAGGCTAAAGAGGACAATGTGACTAAAGATAAAAAAAGAAAAGAAACAATATGATTAAAGGGACAAAAAGGAGTAAACATACAAAAGAGATTAAAGAGCCAGCACAGACTAAAGAGAGTAAAGAGACAAAAACAAAATATATACATGAGCTAAAAGGGCCAAAAGATCCAAAGACTAAATAAACAACAAGTTTAAAAACAGACAAAACAAACAACATCGGTCTACACCAATTTTGCTCTGGCTTCTCTATATTTGATCTGATCTGGAAATGAATTTCTGCGGTTTTTCTCTTTCTGGAATTTCTCACATTAGTCCCCAAACATAATACCGGTCAACACGCAACTAATTATATTGAACAGCCTTACCTAACCCAGTGTTTCTGGGATTGGTCAATTTCAAGATGATGCATCTGATTATGATGCTCCTCATTACAAGCATGGCAATTTTTTTTTAATTTCACGTTTCGCTAATTTGATATTTTTTTGTGATTTTTCGTAAATCTGATATTTTGGTGTTTCTTTATTTTGATATTTCTTTTTCGTCAATATTATTTTTTGATTTTTAGTTTATTTGCTATTTTGATTATTCATATCTGTTTTTTTTTCTATGGCGTTTATTTGATTTATTTGTCGGTATTTATTATAGCGTTTATTTCTTATTTTGTTATCTCGTTATAGCTATTTATTATACAAGTGTCTTCTAAGACAAGTAAGTCAAGAAAGAAATGTTTAGCCACTAGAGCTTGCTCAAGTGGCGAATTTTTCTTGAGTGACTTATTTGCTGTTAAGACACGTGTCTAATACATAGTTTTATCCAACACCCCCCTTCTGTAACAGTCTTAAGTCCACTAGTGCTTTATAGACTAATTAGAAATTTTCATTAATTTGGTAATCTGGCATTTCCTTAATTTCACATTTTCTTATTTCGTTAAAATTTCGTTAATTTGTTCTTCCGGCAGCTATCAAAACTGACAACTATTGACGGCAATCATTTTTGAATAACACGGTTTTTTGACAATCGAACGACAAGTGATGCTAATGTCAACATCTGATTTACAATAGTGAATTATGTGAATTCTGGAAGTGTATCCTGTAGAAACTTCCAAAATTCTCATAATTCACTATTGTAAATCAGATGTCCCAGATTTTTTTGCTCTCGGTGTTACATACTTGGTTAATTAGATATTTTGCTATAGCGTGTAATTGTATTTTTAACCGACTTCAAAAAAGGAGGAGGTTATCAATTCGGTTGTATGTTTTTTTTTTTTTTAATGTTTGTTACCGCAGAACTCCGTCATTTATAAACCGATTTGTAAAATTCTTCTTTTATTTGAAAGAGTATACTTGCAGATTGGTCCCATTGTCACCATTTCAGGATCTGATGAGGGGATCTCATGGAAATCGAGAAAAATCCTCAAATTTTCGCTCCCTTTAATTAACCGACTTCATGTATGTTCACCGATTTCTTCGTCAATTGTGGACCGATTTACAAAATTCTTCTTTTATTTGAAAGGGTATACTCTAAAGATGGTTACATTGTTAAAAAATCAGGATCTGATCAGGGAATCCCATGGAAATCGAGAAAAATCGTCAAATTTTCGCTCCCTTTTATTAACCGACTTCATGTATCTACACCGATTTCTTCGTCAATTGTGGACCAATTTACAAAATTCTTCTTTTATTTGAAAGAGTATACTCTAAAGGTGGTTACATTGTTAAAAATCAAGATCTGATCAGGGAATCCCATGGAAATCGAGAAAAATCCTCAAATTTTCGCTCCCTCTTTAACAGACTTATCATGTATGTTCACCGATTTCTTCGTCAATTGTGGACCGATTTACAAAATTCTTCTTTTATTTGAAAGAGCATACTCTAAAGGTGGTCACACTGTTAAAAAATCCAGGATCTGATTAGGGAATCTCATGGAAATCGAGAAAAATCGTCAAATTCTCGCTCCCTTTTTAACCGACTTATCATGTATGTTCACCGATTTCTTTGTCAGTTGTGGACCGATTTACAAAATTCTTCTTTTATTTGAAAGGGTATACTCTTGACGTGATTCCATTGTCAAAAAATCAGGATCTGATCAGGGAATCCCATGGAAATCGAGAAAAATCCCCATATTTTTTCTTCATTTTATGCATATAATTATGTTTATACCGATTTCTTCGTCAACTTTATTGAGGACCTCAATATTGGAGAAGCGTCTTTACTAGGTATCACTAACTTATCACTTAAAATTGTAAAAAAATTTGCTTTTAAAAAAAAGAGAACCGACTTCAAAAAGTGAAAAATAATTGAATACATGTATTATTACATGTACTACCCAATGATCTGTCTGAAGTCGGTGTTAAGCCAAATATGTAGTAGATAGATAGGCTGCCTGCTCCAGCCACATCGAAGGTCTCCCGGCGAACGCACCGGAATGCGTGAGCGTGGGTGGGGGGCTCGTGCTGAGCAAAACACCCCAAACGGCAGACGTCGTTGACGGCCGTCTCGAATGATATCGAATTTTGTATGCGTTATAACGTTGTTGATATTTTTGTATAATTACAATATGTTACAAATTTGTAACCTATTTGGCTTGGCACCGACTTCAGACAGGTCATTGGGTAGTACATGTAATAATACATGTATTCAATTATTTTTCACTTTTTGAAGTCGGTTCTCTTTTTTTTTAAAGCAAATCTTTTTATTAAAATTAAATGCATTTTGGTCCGCAATTTTGGATTCAAACAAAAATTCGTTTTTCCAACAAAAAATATTACCGAAGACAGTAATATTCACGTAAAATTAATTTTTAAAAACCCACATGTTTGTATTAAAATGGTTTTATTTTGTTTTTACATAGAATAATATCAAACTCGAGAACCGCGTTTAAAAAAAATCCATATAAAGGTTAAATTGTTTTCCACGTTTTGGCAATTGGAACCACTGTGTGTGTGCCCGCCCGATTCTACTTGATATGGTAGGGATTTTAATGTGTTTAGGATCTTTGATACTGGTTTGAAAAATGTAATGAATTGAAAATCACATAGTTCTAACTTTTAAAATTCTAAGTGGACCAAGAAACAAATGGTACATACAGGTAAGAAAGACGCAGAGATCCTCATTATTTATTGTTTGATTTTATCGAAATTAAAATCAAATCACAGTTCTTTAGTCGCAACAAATTGATACAAGCGGTTTCAAGCTTAAATGATCAACTTTTATAAGTCTGAAATAAGCATGCCAATGACACACACGACGTCCAAATTTGCAAGAAGACTTGATTAAAGTTATAGTCCAAGAGCTGGTGACGAATTTAAGGTAGGTACTTTGGACATTTTGACATAAAAAATAGAATTTCAATGTTACTGAATCTGGAATGAGTCAGGAAGGACTTTATCGGTTATTTCGCAAGTGTGCAGCATATCTGATTTGCAAAAAATTAAGCAGTTTTAATATTACAAGAGCATAGAAAATAATCGATTAAACTTCCGAGTTCCAGCTGCGCTGTCGTGGTGTTTCGGCGGAATACGTCGAATGAAGAGGTTAGTGTAATCGGATTATTTTGCTCGAGTGGTATTCGTTACGATTATATAACCAAACCGATCCAAAAAATGCGACATTTTGACGAAACTTTTTATCTGACGTTTATCAACAATCGTTAAAAAATATCACTATGACAAAGTTCATGGTTGGACCTAGCGAAAAAACCGAAGTGATTATACCACGTCGTCAAGGGTTTAATCGCTTATCTATACACGGTAACTATGTAAAATCTGTAATTGCTATTGGTTTAATTTATTATTAGTTATTTATGTGTTAGATAATCCCAAAAAATATTCTTTAGATGAAATGGTAATGGTAATATGTAATTTATAATAATAATTGTCATTTTGATTGATTATTATCGTTTGTAACTTTGTATGTAAAGTTTGTAGCGACTATAGAACTGTCATTCGGTTTTTATTTCGTTAAAATCAAACAATAAAAATAAGTAAGTTACTTATTACAACCTGTATATTTTATGTTGAAGGAAATGTGGGCTCGAAACTTGTAAGCAACGTCGTTTTAAATGACTCAGCCTGTATTAGCAGTTTTAAAGAAAATATTTTCACTATTTTTTTTTTTTGAAACCATAGTAAAGCTGTTTTTAGAAATCGGCGCATCCTAGCTCGTATTTTTTTATGGAATTCATATTTCGATTTTGTTATTTATTTTGCATTGCACAGACAATTTTGATGTGAAAGTAGTCCATGCACAAAATAATCTCAAACTATTGCTTTTTCTTCTCTACTTCTTAAAGTATTGGTAAATATGTAGCAGTTGATTTTGTTGCTACTACATAATATTATGTACATTAGGCAAAAATAAAGGATGTTCAAACAGTTTTATGCACTAGATGGGTGTGCAGTTTTGATATTATTAAAATCAATAATAATTGCGTTACATGTCTGAGAATGGTTATTACAACCGTTTAGAAAACATTTAATTCACATTATTATCATGTCACAGTTACACAACATAAGAGTGTATTGATAGAATTTAGAGAAGACCCCATGGTACATTCGTGTACAAATTATTTTGAACACCCGTTATTAAAATAGCACTTTAACAGTGTTGTTTTTTTTCTAATTATGTTCTTACAACATAATGCATTGTCTATTGTAAATTCCTTTCAGGACATCAACGAGATTATAGCCCTATGTGCGAGCACAGTGTGGCAGGAGCGCAAGGATGGTCTACTTTCTTTGCAGTACTACCTTAGCAACGAAGTACCATTAACCCCAGGAGAATTAAAGCATCTTACTGAAATCTTTACAAAAATGTTCATGGACTCACATACCAAAGGACTGAGTGTATTCCTAGACACCCTCCACGATGTGATCAAAATGCACAAAAATGACCTCCACAGTTGGGTGTACGTCCTCCTCCAAAGAGTATTTTTAAAAATCGGGACAGAAACTCTCAATTCCGTTCAGTCGAAACTTATGGCTACTTTAGACATCGTCCGTACAAATTTTCCAATATCTCTGCTCATATCCAATGTGTATAGATTCTTAGTAGATGCCACTCAAACTCCAAATACCAAAGTTAAAACTGTCGTTTTGCAGTTTTTAACATCACTGTGTAATTTAGTTGATGGAAATCAGGTTGAAGTAACCGCCTATGCAAATCAAGCTTTACAAAAAATAATCGCTTTTACTCAAGATAAGTCTGTAGAACTTCGATCTGCTGCAAGGACTTGCATTGTAGCTATGTGGAATTGCAATACCCCACAAATCACCATAATGATGTCAGAGCTGTCAAAAGAGCAACAGGATATTGCTAGAAGTATTGTAAATAATCACATGAGGAAAAATTCAACGGGAAGTGAACCAGGAAGTCCTTTGGTAAATCCGAGTCCAAAGACTTTATCGCCCGGAACTCCACCAATGAGAGGTGACGGTTTGGACCAAGAAGAAATTTACAGAAGTTTGCGGAAGACAACTGCAGAAATTCAGAATTACAGTTACGAAACTCTGGGGTCTAAATTGGATAGAGACAGAGACACCACATCACAAGACTCAGGAATATCACAAATGTCAATAGGGAATGACTTTAAAAATGAGATCGGCACTTTAGAAGAGAGGATGGAAGACCTTGCAATTAGAGCTAATTTCAATTCAAGATCAGGCCCAAGATCCCTACCGCCTTATACTTCCGTGAATGGAATTACGGAAACTGATTCAAATGGTTGTAAAAGCTTGGGCGATTGGAAGGAGTCCGAGGTGATTAAAAATATTTTTGAAAAATGTGTGGTAGATCATCCAACGCCCATCCAAGAGAAGAGAATGCTCCTAGCACAGCTGATTGAGATGATCAAACAAGGCCAAACAGAATCCATCATACAGAATTTTAAGTAAATGTTTATGTTTTAAGTTTTTCAATAGTTTAATGTTTTTTTTTTTTGCAGGAAGTTACTTCGCTTGTTGATAGATAACTTAAATGAAAAAGATACAAACACCCAGGTTGTTGTTTTAGAAATTCTTAGTGCTATTTTCCAGAGCCGAGAATTGAAAGAGTCTTGGAGTCAATTTGTTGAACTGCTCACTTTGAGGGTTTTACAAGCTCATTGTGACGAAAAAAGAGAGGTTTGTATTTGTGGTTTCTTCCAGATAGTTTTGAGAGAAGTGATAATGAACAAAAAATTGACATTGCTAATAGTAAAAACAATACCGAAATATGCAGGGTGACTGTGAACATGTGTAATTCCTTCAATCCACATAATTTTTTTTGGTAAATAAAAATCTTAAATCTTGCCTCTACTCAACTCTCATGAGTTTCACCAAAAGCATACCAAAAAATAAAATATTTTACGTTCTGTTACCTTTTTTTTTTAACAGTAAAGAAATACACAAGATGACATGAAGATTAGATTTCAACTCCATATAACATCCAGCGAGTCTTTTTGTGATGGCACTGTTAGACTTTCATTACATATTGATTTTGTTTATTTAGGTTGTGAAAATGGCAGAAGCGACTGCTGCCGCAATGAGCGTTTGCCCTTTCAATACCATAGTGACAACATTGGCGCCTTTAATCCAAACCAACCCTTATCCATCAGTATTAGGTGCTATCAAAATGCTCACAAAACTCATAGAAACCAATCCTACTGACGTCACTGACGAACATCTGTCGTTGATAATGCCTGGACTGATCAAGGTTTGTTCTATGCTTCCGCTCATGATTTACTGACAACTAATTCGATTTTAGAGTACAGACCACGTGGAGAGTGCAGTGAGAAAAAGTTCTATTTTTTGTATGGTGGCATTGTACAAAGCTGTAGGTGAAGAGCGATTATCTTCCTATATTACGTGTTTGTCAGGGAGCAAAGTTAAATTATTAAGATTGTACATTAGTAGGTCAAACACGTCTGTACCAACCAGCCCCAAAAATTCAGCAACTAGCTAGTCCACAAGATCTGAAAATATTCCCAAAATATAGACATTAGAGAGTGTTATTTTACAAATAAGCTTACTTACTTTCGACGTTTAGGCTAGGTTTATTGATATGTTTTGACCACAATTTAAAAAGTGTCTGAAAATTAACTTCAATTTTGTACATAGTAAATATAGTCATTTATTGCTTTTATGTGTTAATTTTATATTTAACCTATTTAATAATGTTACTGTTATTCTTTTATTAACTAAAAGCACTGGACTTTATTTAAGTGCCATTTGCAAGATTCTAAAACAAAAACAACAGGTTTGTGGAAAACAGCTTTAAAAGTTGTTTTAACTTTAGCTAAGTTATATCAAGTTTATGGAGTTTACTAAGTTATACATAAAGCTCTGATGTACATAATTATAATAATATTGTTTTGTTACTGTCTTTTAGAAACGTTCAAATTGTAAAGCTATAACGCAACAATAAACTTTGTTTGCTCTATTATATTTTTGGAAAATAAAATTTCTTGGTGCTGTATAACATTACAACTTTTTCACAACTTTATTAACGTTCAGTTTATTACAAAGTTAAAAAGGTGACGAGTCTTCTTGTGTGAAAACTCTGCATTTATGTTTTGTGTTGTGATTATAACTGTAGGTTTGTGTATTACTTTGTCCTGGCATAAGTTAAATCTCCCTAGTCATAGAACATCTGGATATTGTTATCGTTTTTATGATTGTGTCGGACAGTGAAATGTATTGAGCTGTAAATATTTAAAATTTGATTTTTTCGTTAGAAGTAAGATATGACATGTTTGTTAGATTTGTGGATTTTTTATTGGGGCTTTAGTATGCCTACGTTAAGGATTCAGTTCTTCAGACTTTGTAACGTGTTGAGTAGATTAACTGCAGGTTTTTTACATAGAAATTTCAAGATCTAGCTTAAAGAAATGATATTTTATATGCCAAATAATATATTAACTGTATGTGCTATAACTTTTTTAAGAAACCTTTGGTAGCCTGTATATACTGTAATCTAGCGCTGTATACCACGTCACAGAAATGCTTTGCCATTGTTTTTATTTTGAATAATCAACTCAGCTGTATTTCAATTTGACTTAAAAATTAATTTAAATAAGAGTGTATTTTTAATACTTTCCATATTCGCCTTATAGGTGAGGCGTTTTTACATTTTTGACCCACCCCTTTCCCTTTGGCGAGATAAATACGGACTCTCCAAGTCTGACCGCGCGTATAAAAGTTTCACTTCAAGAATGTGGACCAAGATCAGTTCACAAGGCTCTTTCTGCCTCCAGGGCTTTGTCAGAATGATAACCGATTTACGGACCGGGCCGGTTCCACGTATCTCACTGAGCTAGGAACAAAAGCAAAGAATCTCTAGAACAGGGTGAAACTTGGCAAACATACTGAAAGCTTGGGACAGTCGCTATCTATGGTAGTAGATAATGGAGCAAGGTTTAAATCGACAGTCTAGCAACACTCACTATCGGGTTAAGCACTGATAACACTAAATCTGTTTTTGAAGACTCCTGAGCCCATGTTCTGATATTATTCAGCCCTAAATGGAGCGGAATTGAGATTGATTGGACGATCTCATGATATCCGAGGATTTGTCTCTGCTTTGCTCGGACCTCTACGACTGAGGAATGTAGATAAATTGCCCAAGAGGCCTCGCAACTCTTCTAAGCGCCTCCCATTTTTGATACAATCTATTTCTTCTTGTTTAGAAATTTAATCTGATGCTTAAATGATCATGAGTGAATTTCATTGAAAAAATTCTAATTTCTGACCAGTGGTATATTTTACATTACGCAGTATTAACTGTCTTAAAGAGCGGCTAGAATTTTTTAGGTTGGGTATTTAAATACCCCCTGTCTTATACCAACATAATGGATCCGAAGAAATTGAGGTTATAAATAAATCAAAGCGAACATCGTATACTATAACACTCAGTATGACTATATTTAGTTTCCCGGAAAACTTTACTTTACCTGGAAAATAATTAAAGTATAATTAAAACAAACATAATGATATAACAATATAAGTTTCCGTGAGAAACGGTTGACTCATTTCTCTTAGGTTTGCCCCACTGTCCGTCAAATTGTTTAATGTGAAATTGCTTGGAAGAGCAACATGAAGGAAGAGGTGAGTGTTTTTTTTTTAATTTTATGTGAATGATTGAAATTAAATGTATTTGTGTAAAAGTTAGAATTAATTGCATTGCTATCGCGTGAGTTAGAAATGGTTAAATACCTGATAAGATAAGAATAGTTAGGTTTGATGTTTTGGTGGCCAAGGCCACGCCTATCCAATGTTTTTGTTGTGATTTTCGTCCCATGCCAACTTAACAAACAAGGCTTCGGCTCTAATTTTTTGTCAATTTTGAATTAAACCACCATTTTGATCGAATTTTGGGGTAGTTCAAGGGACTTGCGTTAAAACGGTCAATTTTCTGTAATTAAATTCGAGGTGTGCCACTTACTGAATTAATTATCACTCTGACTAATGCGGCAGTTAAGACACCTGTTTTACTCTAAATAATTAATGTATTCTAGTTATTTTTTATTGTTTGTTTTGTTTAAATCAGCAGCACAGACCTCTATTTGCTTTAGGAATATTAACAGGTGTATGGAGGTTTTTAAATTGGACATTTTAATTCCAATTGGAATGTGTAGGTACCACATGGTACCGCCGAGAAACTATGTACTAACAGGTCCAGTTCCGTAAATTTTTCATAATACGTCAAGAGTACGTATGTCAACAAATCTGATGCATTAACCCGGCGTCCCACGGGTGCAAAGTTATTGTTTATCAATTATTTATGAATTTATAAAATGTGATGCATTTTTACATTGTTTTGTCTAAAGTTGTTTCTACGAATATCTAATGAAAATAGAAGTTTGTTATGGTTACCAATAACAGCTTAATGAACAACTTGTTATAACTGAAATACAAAATTAAAAAGATTACAAAAACGGCACAAAAAACTTTGCAAAATGTACAGAAATACCTAGTTTTGTGCTCTTACTGTTCTTGAGGGGGTACTATTTCTGCATCCCCTCATACCATCTCACGAATTTTTCGTACGAAATATTGTGTTTATTACAGTACCAGAATGGAACTTTATACCACAATTGACATCCCGAAAATAATTACGGTAATTTAGGGTAAAATGAAGCTTCAATAAACGCCTCAAGAGGAATTGTGGACAAAATTTTTCCGAGCACTTTTCATTTTTGCTTGGACTCACAGGCCTCACCCGTGGGGGTTAGTGAATTATGCGAATTTTGGAAGTGTCTACAGTATGACACTGTCTCAGTATTTTCTTATAATATTACTAGCTGACCCGGCGAACTTTGTACCGCCTCAGAATCAATAAGGGGGTGTTTTAATAGTTATTCTGCTATTCGGAGCGGAGACAAATCCAACAAATCAAAGATCATAAAAGCCGTTCTTGAGTTATAAACCCAAGGTCCATGTTTTAATAGTTATTCTGCTATTCGGGGCGGAGACAAATCCAACAAGTCAAAGATCATATGAAAAATAGTTTACTACCTATTCTCATACCTGCCAAATATTAAAAAAAAACATAAAAATTGGTCTAGCCCAAGGGGGCCCCCATGTAAATGTCAAAAATAGTTTACTACCTATAGAGGCAAATAGTGTGACGTAAATGTACTGGTAGGGGAACCAAAACCTTTCCGAACAATGACATCCTTTCCATTCCATGCTTTGAGCATTTGAGGTTATGTACAAGTGGTTTAAATCAACGTTCATTTTCTGAGTTTAAGAACCCGTTTTGAAGTCATGGATAAACGTGGATCAAACCAGGGAGGTTAAAGCTAACTACACTTGAATGAAACGTAAAGTAAATGAGAACAAAGATTACAGCGAATGACAGTAACCACACTATTTCGAGCCAGGTGTTGACACATCACTAGCACGTGCGTTTGTTTGGAAAAGTCCCCACTCTCAGTGACGTCACGACTTTTCTAGTCTATTCACAAACACCGTGAAACGAGATTTTTATATATTAGATTTTAGTACTCTCAATCTAATTGCTGCATATAATAATTAATATGCATATAATAATAATTATTATTAAACAAATAATTAAATATCACATGAGGATTGATTTACGCCATATGTTTTTTGCCGCTTTACGTTTGATTAATTACTTCCATGCGAAATGAATCAGCAATTAATATAATTTTTTGACAAAATTTAAACGCTTTAATGTGAATTTGTCATAGCCTACACATCAGTTGTTTGGCGTTCATTATCAAATATCCAATTCTAATTGTCATACATTTCACACGAGAATACGACAGAGACAGAGTGTTATATTGTTGTTTTATAATTTTTTAATTAAGGCAACATTTTTATTGCAAATCTCACAAAGAAAAGATTAAAGAAATGTAAAAAAAGATTATTCATACACACTTGACTTTAAAGTACTAAATCTTTTTTCGCGATGAAGCTTTTCTGGTGATCATTGTTATTAAGTTTTGTAGCTGAAATCTCAGCTTTATGACACTCCTTTAGAAGTAATCGATACTGCAACCTTCCACTCTTTGAAAGAACAAGAAAAGTTTCCTTTAACAGTTATCTACTACTATACATAGTACTATGCGAGCGAATAAATTTCGGACAATTAGGTTAGTAAAATTATGACAATAAGGCCTAAACCACATTTAACTTTTCAATGACAGTAAATTTGATGTCCGAAATTTATTCGCTGGCATAGTACAATAAATTGAATATGGTTCCTAAAACATAATAAATAATTTTTTAGTTGTGCCAACTTTGTAATGTTGGTTGCATACCCAACGTATTATAGAGATAATTTTATTATGTACTCGAAAAAGCTTTGAAGTCTACTGCAACTACATATTTACAAAAATGTTCAGGCATCAAAAGTATCTTAGAGAATTGTAAGTTGACATGCATTAAGAAAATAATGATACATATTTGAAGTGATTATAACGGGTGTTCAAACGAAAATATATTTGAGGTAGGTGCTGGATGACATTTTTTGCTTCACTGTGCTGTACACACATCAAAATGTCAATGAATTTAATTAGCCATCAGGTTAGGTAGGAGTTTTTAACGCATCGCCTAAAGTGCAGTTATATGGCAAAAATAATGTGCGATTTTTAGCAATGCGATAATCGAGATAACGGTAACAACCAAATTTCCAAACCAACAATACAGATAATACAAATAAAATTTAAAAAACATACATTCTAAATAAATATTGATAAAGGTATCAAGTTATAGAATTACAATTTTTTATTGCAAGGACCATTATTTTTCTCAATTCATTTGTGTATCGAGGCCGTAAAAGTGATCGTTTTTGGCGGAGGTGCACACAACCTTTTTTTCGACGATGATTATAAAAGAATTCAAAAATTTTGTCATATTTTTTTTATTATATACGTCAATAGGTAATGACAAATGGCCATTTCACTGCTATGACAGACAAAGACGTTTAGCGGCGTATAAAGTCAGCTGGCGAGCATAAAGTATAAAGTAACCTCACTTTTGCTCCTAATAAAACAATCTACTATTAGGCGATGATTACCAAAATATTTGCATTTTTTTTCGGCACATTGATGAGTTTTTCATTGCTAACGACGCTGTCCTCGCTCGATATAGATACGGAGCCAATTAATTAAATTATGGTCACAAAAAAAGATTGCTCAAGTTCTTCTTCTCTCAAATTATTCATTCTTATACTCGTTAAATGTATAATATTAAATCAGTTAATGAATCATTAAATTTATAGACACTCTGTACCTACATGGATGTGTTTTTAGAATCTTAGATGTTTCTCTTTGTACATGTATTAAAATATATTTCTAAGTGGAAGGCTTGGTGCTCCCTTAATTGAGATCTGAGCCATTTGTATCGATTCTTTAAAGTAGTTAGTGTAACAGTTTTGTATGACGTCTTCCATTGACCATGGATCGACCAAGAAAACGTAGACATTTTGTCATAATAATAATCGATTAGGACCTGAATTTTAAACGATTCAACCCGCACGGCGTCTTGTAGACTGCTACCGCAATCGGGGTCGGGAGTCCATCGATCTTTGCCGCTTGCTTAAATCACGGAAGCCTTTATCGACATTTTTTCGTACAAAGTTCTCGAAAGCTCCAATATTCATGCAGGAAATTTATCAAGAGGTACGAGCGAAAAAATGAACTGGTTGAAATTCGTGTTAACACAGGAGGGCAATACGTTTCGTTCTTCAGACAAATTCAATTATAGCCGTGCTTATTTTCTAATTTAATATTAACAAGTTAGAACCGGAGCGATCTTCAAAAATCCGAGTCGGATTTCTCCCAATCAAGCTGTTCCTGAAAATTTTGGCGCAAAATCCAGAACAATTATGGGTGAAGGAAATCGAAAAGATCACCTTTCTGTCATTGTGCTACTAACACACATCTAACGAATAAATAAGTCACATTATACTCAATGAATTAAGTGCATGATAGCGGTTGAATAATGTAGCCTTGTGACGTAACTAGGGGGGCGACACCGGAAATGCCCTTATTGCGAATTGCGTCACTGGACTGCCGAATAATTGTTGAAGAACAATCAATCGACAACTACCTTCAAACATTGTTTGACTGTTTGGATCACCATAGGACTGGAGGTAGACAATACCTGTTTTTAAAAATACATACAGTCAAATTAAGCAGTTTTCATTTGTTTGATGGAATATACATCCTACGCAGAAGGACCTGGATTTTATGCTGAAAATTCATCTCTTGCTTATTGATGCATAATAGCATGTTGGATCTGCGTATAATTGACGTAATTATGTCTAGTTGTGCCTCGTGTTAGCCAAGCCTGCAGATCCGCTTTGCAATTTTGTACTTCAACAGTGGCAGTGAACAAATCGCCGACCACCAACGTTTTTTAGAACCAAAGGCAAAGTGATAAGTGCCAATGCCACCACCAAGAAACGGCAAGGATTCAAACGATGAGGTAACTGCTTGAGTTTGTTTAATGATTAGGCATGATACTAATTCACTTTCCATGTCTTTTCTTCGAGCTTCCAAATTGAATTAGAGAACGCACAAAATGATATATCAATACCCCCATTCGTTAGAATTAAAGAATCCGTACTCTACATATAAATGGAACTGTACATTCATTTGAAAGCTGGTGTTGAAGCAATAAATTCGACTGTCAGTCTTTTACGTATCCAATTTTCCGTTTGACGTCGTGTAAAGCTGGAGAAAACTCCCTAATGCGATTCTCATGTTGAAATTGGCCGAGTTTTGTTTAAGAATTAATCGAAATGCCGGGCTTCCACCAGTGGGATCTAATATGAACATGTTTCCGTCGAGAAGATAGATCCATAAATTTACTTTTATATTTGAATATGTAAAATATTTATAAGGGTGAAGTTGGTTCTTCTTTACTTAAAACTCCAACTTACATGGGAAGATTACAATAACTTACTGCTTTTTGGGGCTGATCAAGCCTTGGTCCTTTACAATTCCATAATTTTCAACTTTTATTAGAATCCTCTGTTATAAGATTACTTCCAAGCATAAATATATATTATGTTTTTGGAAGCATTTTTTGTTTTGGGTTTTATGTGTCTAAAAGAGAAAACAAGAGTTACATATTCGTGGACTAGAAAAAGACCACGCACGCACATCGCTTCCTATGGTTTCCGTTCTCTGTCTAGCCAATGTCTTAGTCGCATCATTAATACCTATTTTTCTCAACAGATGTAGGGCGGGAATTCAATTTAACTGCCTTCAATCGGTATATCAGCGTTTATTATTTTCTTTGTAGTAGAAACTCTACTTATTTCCTATTTATAAGATATGTATGAACATTGGAAATTTGATTCTTTTGTTCAGTGAAGACGTAGGGAAGACCACAACCGTCCATTTTTCTGATTTTACCGCAAGAAACCGGTCCTCTGACTCAGATCGTGCTGAAAGTAATATAGTTCATTAAACAAACCCTCACTAGAGCAACAAGACTGATTCCATAATAATTTTAAACTTGCTTATTTGATTTAATTTCAACGGAATAGCTTTGCATTTTTCGTGGCTCCACTGAGAGCAAAGAGTTTTTCAGAAGATCTGCAAGTTAATGAGGAAAAATGTTAATTAGAGAATTAAATTAATTAGAGAAACAGTTGAATTTTGTATACTTTTTCGACAAATGAGTTTTTCCAAGGCTAATTTTAAATTGTAAGTGCCTAGATTTTTCTGTGCTCGAGCAGAGCAATTCATCTATATAATATTAATACATGAAGAGAAGACTTTGTACTCTTTTTTTAAGCATATTGCGCGCACGGAGGACTGTGAGATTTGGCATAGTTAAAGTTTATATGAAGAAGAAGTGCACAAAGCTAAAATTTATATTTAATATGCGTTACAAATACATTAAATTAATATTTATATTATTGTAATAAAATAGTACTCCGAGCGCCCGATAGCCTAGCGCTGTGGTCTCTACCACCGTCGCGGCGAAATTCGAACGTTCTCACCCACAGGGATGCTCAATGTAACCCGTCCTCTTTAAATACAACCACGGAAGGCGATAGTATTGCGAGACCAGGGGGTGAGTGAGTGAGCTGACTTCAGGTGCATTTTGTCACAAATTTTATAAAAGTGCTATTACTGGAGGAGTTTCAGACCAATTAAATAGTGTAATTGGACCACAGAAATAATGGAAAGTGGTGAAGGTTGTTTTACAATAACTAGGCTTAATATCAACATTTTATTTCTTAAATCTATATACACAATCATAGCAACATTCAAGAATGAAAAATAAAACAGCGGAGAAATAAAACGTACCATGCTGGGTACTCTATACTCATTGTAAAATCTTAAAAAGATAATCGTTTAAGTACTTAGTGGAAAGTGTATGTTTACTTACTTTTGTCTAACTCTTCTAAGGTGTTCTATACTATTCAGGAACTTAACAAAGTCATCCTCCATTTTGTCTTTAGCCGGGCACAAACTATACAACGAACTAATGTTAAAATACGATTAAAATGCAATTAATCCAATGCACAGTACCACATAAACAATAAACAGACATAACCTCACTCTTTCTTAACGACCCCAAGGCGGGGAATAAACACTGAATCAAATATTTATTCCCTTTTTTAACTCAATATTAGAGGTTTAGTTTATTTACAACCCTCTCAAAACTTTATTTGAATATTTAGATATTGAATTTTTCAACTCACGCCAAATGTCAAATTTCAAGCTAAAGGTCAAAAAAGTCATTTAAAAATTGCCACTCGTGAAAAGTCATCGATTATTATTAAGCGAAATTTGCGTTTGTTTGTTTACGATGAGAAATGTCAATAAAATGACGTTACTTTTGTGAGTGTTATTACGGCTTGATATTGATGTGAACAGTGTGGGAGACTTCGTTGTTACTTGAGAGATGTTCAAATTTAGACGTTATCTACGATTTAGGCCCTTTAGACCAAGTTACAAGTTTATTTACAATAATGTACAAAGTACGGTAATGTAGACAAACAACTATACCATATCACTCACTCGATCGATGTCCGTGGTAGACTCCAGTACAATTTGTGAAATCAGTGCAACCGTTTCCAATGTAAACTGGGATCACTAAAAAATTCTTCCTCACGAAACAATGTTTGGGAATTCAATACTGTAATAAAACTGCAATACAGCAATATCTCCCTGAAACCGGAGAAAAAAAGCTCAACAGCAGTCAGCAAAATTGAAATCAAGTTCTGGGAATAAGGGAATGTTAGGGATCGGTTTAAGAGCCCAAAGGTCACAATAATAGAACTGATTTCCTTCTGTGGTAATCAAACCACTGTGGGAAAAAGAAATGTGAATAGGGAAAGAAGTCAAGTACATACTTGAGACTAATCTTAGATACGTAGATACTCGGGCCCTATGGACCTGTAGGGGCATGGTGGGAAATAAGTGGGGATTAAAACCAGAAATGGTTCACTGTTTCTACACCAACGTCATAAATCCCACGGTAACATACTCTTCGGAAATTGAGGAGTAACAATGGTTTAATCTGGTAGAAGGATGGGTCCAACACAACAAAGAGCACTGGGGCAGGGGTGGCTGGAGAAACACCAGGAGATGACACGAGCATTAACCTGGGTTCCTAGGTAACCGTGTTATAGGCAGAAATTACTGCAATTGACATTTTTTCCGGGGAAATAGTGAGGAGGGGCTGTGCAAACAGGCGGATACACATTAGGACCGACAGGCAGGCAGCGCTATAAAAGCTCTGGAAAGTATCGAAGTACGTTCCAGAGTGGTGAAAGGATGTCTCGAATCGCTGGTGAAACCGGCAGAACACAATAGAGTGACTTTGTGGTGGGTACAGGGATTTGAAGAAAACGAAAGACCTGTGATAGGCCCACATCCCACTTTGTGGGACACAATAAGCTTAAGCTTCAGTGCAGCGGGGCAAGAACCGCGCCCCTTAAGAATAAGAAGGAAGGTGTAGTTTATGCCAAAAAATAGAGATTTACAAATAAAAATTGACCTGTCGAGGGAATAAAAATATAAGAAATCTTATTTCATACTTTGTATATTAATACTTGAAGAGAAACTTTTGTACGCCTTTTAAACCATTTTGCGCGCACGGAGGAGTGACATTTGGCATAGTTAAAGTTTATATGGAGAAGGAGAGCAGAAAGCTAAAATCTATATAATGTAATATGTGTTACAAATACATTAAACAAACAGTCAAACAGTCGCACAGAGCACCGAATGAGTTTTGAGCTGTGAATTTTGTGCAATTTCAAATGTTCCTTTTTCATAAGTATTGCAGAGAATTAGGGCAAACAACACACGTTAAGGACGTATTTGTACACACTCGCAGCTGACATAATAGAACAAAATTCAAAAAAATTATATGTAATGATTATACATAGATGTGTAATATATTTTTAAAAATAACCTCCATAACCTTCAAACTTAAAAAAATAATTAATTACGGTCGAATTTCGACCACTGGGCGACCACTAGTTTATATTATACGTAATTCAAATATTTGGAGACCGTGTGATAGAATAAAACTAGGCTAAAATTGCTTCGGTTATATTCCATCATTGGTATTATATGGTCTTTTTCTGCATTGGGTCAACATTTGGAACATTGTACAGGGTTCTTAAAAAATCCAGAACATTTATTATATCCAAAACTGACATTATTGTGCATATCTGCAACAATTCTTTTTGTACATCCTAAAATATTTCTTTTTGTATTTCCTTTGCTGCTACTATTATTAGCTTTTCTCGCATACATAAAAGGAACAGCAAACAGTAAAGCTTTTGTCTGAGATTTTTTCGTAAGTTTCCAGATAGAGGTATTGAATGTATGTATGTGTCTTCCGCGTTCAAAAATGAACAATGGACAGGCTGTGCCGTTCGAAAACATAAAGGGTTATTTCCGGAAAAAAAAAAATTCAAAAACTAAAACTATTTATTTTATGAAAGAATCAATCTTCTGCTACTACATACCTAATTGTAATAAAATAATGTTCTACAGAATTTACAGGTACTTTACATACATATGTATTTAAATGTAGATTAGCACAAATTGGTATTGGATTAAGAGCTGGCAATGCTTTAACGCAATACATCTTAATATTTTGTGTACTTTAAACTATCAAAAACAGATTACAAACTTCCCCAAAAGTAAATAGTAGATTATTACGATTAAAAGTGGGACTTTTGGTGGCAAATACAGACGGGCCACGAAAAGCCACTTTTCTTCGAATAAAACATGCTATTTTTTCTTTAAACGCCGAAAACCGCCTACGAAATAGAAATACCCTCAATGACATGAACATTTTTCAAAGCACACGTTTTTTCAATAATGGAGCGGCAGACAAAGTATTTTGTCTGCCATGGCAGAGAAATGGCGATTCGCCTTTGCCTATTGACGTATAGAATGTCACGTCTTTCTTTATTATCTCCTCTTGTTTTGTATTCCTTGATATTAATGTGATCGTTATTGTTACATCTTTCACATTCTTTTTATCGATTCATTCTGTAAATTTTAGAAATCAATCCTATTTCTAATTAAAGCCTCTTCATTCTTGTTTTTTTGCTCCTTCGTCCGTTATTTCAGGAAGCAACGACTTCTGTCAATATTTCATTACCGCAAAGTCAAATATTGTGTCTAGGTACTTATTTATGTAGCATGTGGACATTTTTTGTTCTTACCTACCTATCTTGGATATTTTTTCAGAACTTAAACGATTGTTAATTGTGAAATAGTTATAAACAAAATGATTTAGTTGTTACTGACGGAGTATCCTTAATAATAATTTATTTCTAATCCATTAGAAGAGATGGTTACTTTTTAAAAGTACCCATTGCTCATAATTTTGTGAAGCAATTTATTAAATGAAAACAACAAACGCCCAAGAAAACAGGATAAGGCCGAATTGGTTCTCCAACCCCTTGTCTAGAGAGAAAAAGAAAACGATTGACGTGATTGGTTTTGTTATTTCCGGACTAAAGAGCAACAGAGATAGAAATAGATGACCCGGAGTCTGGAGCCGACGGGTGGATTCGGTGGCAGGCGAGTCTATGCATGTCCTGGGGGTGGTCGTTGGTATTGATCAGCACGAAGAACGAGGTCACCAGAATCTGCCTTCGCAACAGCAGGATGGAGGAAAATTTTGGAGGACTAAAATGAGAAAGCTTGCCCGGATGCAAAGCTCCTTTCAGCACAATATTTAATGGTTTCTCGGATTAGTTTGCTTTTTTTGGAAGCATTTGTTTCTAAATGTTTTAGTTAAATTTCATTTTTGGTTATTAAAAACCCCTCTTTATATTTTCATGTTATAATAAACTGTTTCTTACTAGTCTGAAATGGGAGAAAGTGAACCATTTCCGTTTAAAAGAACGAAGAAACTTACTGGTGCTTCTTAAACTGATTTTCACTTACGACATTCGGACTAAAACATATTTAAAACCCGTTAAAAAGTGATTATCTACCTAAGTATAATCTGATCATTTGCAGGGCAATATTTTCTATGTATTAGCTTTTAATTGGCCATATCGTGCATACATAAAGTTTTTATATCAAGTATCATCTACAGGCAAGCTGCTGCGTCACGAATCCATGTCGTTGCTACAAAGATCGCTTGATTGGCACGTATGTGTTAATTTGGATAATCAATGACATGCACCTGTAAATCTAAATTAATTACATTTAAGTTAGAGTTCACATCTAACTAGTGCTCCAACAATGGAGAGTCAATACGAGGCTCGGTTGAAAAGTTGGATTGTGTCATCTACGAAACAACTTGTCTTGAAATTGAAAGCTTGTTGTGACCTTTATTATAATTTTGGGAGGAATTACATTCTTTTCAAAAAGTTATAAAAACGAATTTCCTGACAGAAATAAGATTTTCTTTTGAGGTCACTACTAAGGAAATCCTTTATTGTAGTAGAAGATTGTCGAGACGGGTTTTGCTATAGACATATCAAAGAAATTATTACACCATGATTAGATCTTTTGGAATCAATGTATTATTTAGTTCAAAAAACAGTAGAAACAATTGTCAAATTATGCGAAAATAAGTGAAAACAGTATAGTAAGATTATTCTTTTATATAGCTGGAAAATACTAAAACAGTTAGTTATTATTGAGCGTCTCATCATTCGAAGGTCTTAAAAGAAGGAAGGTCCAAGTTAGAAAGTGCTCTTTCATCAAGACAAAATTCATTGGCAAATTTCCACGAACTGAAGTGCCAGATAGTCTTCTACTTGTCAGATTTGATTCCTTACGATTTACTTCTCTTTTCAAACTTTGCTTTGGCGAGAACTACCACTTTTTAGAGTGGAAAACTAACTGCTCTTTATGATGAAAAATAGTTTTTTCACAAAAATGTACTCGGTATTTTTAACTTTTCTGTGTATTTGTAACTATTTTAACAACTATGTTCAAATGTTTCTAACTATGTCATTTCAAACTTTAAAATCTCCCTTATTCTTTAATTTTGAAGTGAAAGTTTTTTCTTGGTGACTTTTATAGATGAGTTAAAAGTCATTAAACGTAATTAATGAGAATCTCCACATCCTTCCTAAAGGCTCATAATGGAATTTTCTATCATCAGCTGGCTGTATTGGTTGTGAAACTTGTACGCTCCGGAATTTAATTGGATTTTTGCGAACAAAATTCGATAGATTAACGCAGAAACAGTCTTGAAATTTCATTGTGTGCAGCAGTGCCAAGTAAACCCCCTCTTCCTTTACTGCAGTAGATGTGCCCACATTTCTGCAGTTTCATTACTTGTTCCATAACAGAAAAACAAAATAATTATATAGCTCTGTAAATATACATCACTAGCTAAACCCGACCACGCTTCGCTGTGGCTCAGTCTGATATAAGATGAATGGGAAAGTAAAGAAAAGTATTCTAGCGAACATAGATTCACCGAGAAAACACATAATTCAATTCAAAACCATGCCTTGCGTTGCTGTGGCTAGGCTGTGGAATGACAGGAAAGGAATAAAAAATGTTTTTTCACAGATTTTTTTTTATTGTAAAGCTAGTAGATTTTTTGTTTGTCCGTTTTCTGGATAAACATAAAGATCAGACGGTTTACCGATTCTGTAGCATGCAACGTATAATTGCTCATGAGAGAAGTAATCTTTTTCTAAATTCAAACCACACACTTGCAAAGATTGCCCTTGCACTTTATTGATAGCAGTCATAGCGAACGCAAGGCGTATTGGAATTTGAGTTCGTTTGAACTCGACCACCATGTCTGTCGGAATGAGTGGTATTCGTTGAAGTAGTATGTCTTCACCTTAGCACAAAGCACAAACATACGCAGCCTGAATTTTGTTATATAAAAATATGCAAATTAACATGTTACTGTTACTTTTTGACAAATGTTCGTGTGCGAATGCCTTAAACAAATTGTTAATTGTCAAATTTTCACGCCACGTGTCAATTTGTTGACTTGAATAAATTAATGTTTTCAATGCTTAATTTGTTCTTATGAGAAATGAACTGTCAAAAGTGCCAGCTATTGTTTATGAATAACTCAAGGTTTTGACAATTTTAACGTTGGTAGGTGGGCATGCACAGCCTGATTCACACTAGTGAATTATGTATATGAATTTTGGAAGTAGCCACAAGTTCACGCTATACCTGCACGTGTAGGTGTATCCCTGTGCCATCTTGCACAACTGCGACTTAAAAAATATATATATATATATTTATGATCCACCCTGAAATTTTATTTTCCCGAAAAGTAAAGACTACATGTTTAATTAATGGCAGAATTAGTTTTAACTGCACCAAAATCGATTAAATTATAAATTAATGAGGATTGACAACTAGCTTTGTTTTCAAAGTTCTTCCACAAATAAGAGAATGGTCTAGATTCGACGATGTCAACAATAGGACCAATGCGAATATTTAATAGTTATTTAATAAACAAGTGTGTTAATGAAGGCGATTAATAATCGAAGCTGTTTAAAGTACGAGCGACTGGAGGGAGCGAGTGCCTTTATTAATTGTCGAGATTATTAATCGCACATTAACATACGAGTTGATTACAATATTTTTTCGTTGACCGAAACCTTTTTAACCTGGGAGCAAAAATCCGTTTCTGAAATGTCAATTCATGAAATAATTGTCACTTATGCCATAAACATAGTTGTCTCTGAAAACAAATGAAGTCGCCGTATAAAGAACAGTTCGCCATTGTCAAAATGCTGTTAATTTGTGTAAGTGTATAAATGGAGCTGGAAAATCCTGAATTACTACCGTCTACAGTATTGGATAATGCATGTTTCAATTTGCTCTCAGCGAAAAGTCGGCCATCATGTGTCGCGACTAAGATAAGAAGCGCAATTGCATACAAAATTGACACACACCAAAGGCTGTGTCGTGAGCAGTGCGGATTCCTATCCTATAGGATGCGGGTTTGAATCCCGTTAAGGCAAAAAAAATTCTATCAATTAATTATTGCAAAATCGTGCATTAATGAAAAATCATGCATTAACGTAAAATCGTACATTAACGATCGATTTGTTAGTCAAAATCAAACGTTAAATTGGCTCTTAGTAATCGGTCAAAGAAAAATAGTATATTATTATACGAGTTCCTGTGTAAATTGGGTGCTTTCCGGCACAGGGTTTTAAAAAAGCACGAGTGAAACGAGTGTTGTTTTAAGCCCCGAGTGCCGGAAAGCCCCTAATTTACACAGGAACGAGTGTAATACAACGTTTTATAGTTCGACACCACCTTGGCAAGTCTTTAAATTGCTTAAAATTCATAAAAATAGTGTGACGTTTATCTGACATTTTATTTTTACATGACAGAAGAGTGTTCACACAAGCGAAAATTTGAAAATTCTGACAGTGTCGAACTATAATAGTACATTATTCAATGAGCGTGTAATGATGGCTATTACCCACCAAGATGAAACTTGGTGTAATCATCTGAGTGGGTAATAGCCATTACACGCGAGTCGAATACTATACTTTATCTACAACTTTCAGGAAAATAACAATATGAATTTAATAATGTTTTATTAATTTTTATTATCATGGTAATTATAATTAATAGTAATATTAGTACAGTTACTAAAAGTTATAGGTGGATTTTGTTTACCCGTCAAATTATAGGTAGTACTTCCTGTGGTAGTTGTACTAGTAATGTTATTTACACTTTGCACGGTGCAATTATTCTTGTTAATTACTTCCACAATTTTTCTTCCTCGTTCTAACTTGTTATTTATGTTGTCGTCGATGTAACCTTCGGCAACTGCGGTTGATTTCCATCCCCCTAGTTTTTTCACGGTTGTGATGTCACCACCTCCACTCACACAAATTGTTGCCGAAAATCGACGAAATGAATGGCCCGTATAAAGTTCAGGATTTTTAAGTTTCAAAAACATAGCAATTTGTTTGCCCATAGCAGCTAACTTATTTGTGCCAACTTTTTGAATGGTGCATTTACCATTCTGGTAATTTAAAAATAAACAGTCCGATGTGGCATGAGGTGGTCGCAGTGCAAGATATTTTCTACAAATTTCGTAAAATTCACTTGACACGGTAAACGATCTAAACGTCTTTGTTTTGGTGATAGGTATAGTGACTATAAGAGCTACATTGTAATCTTTTATATCTTCAATTTTCATAGAATGCAATTCGTGAGTGCGACAGGCTCCCATTAAACCCATGATCAATGCTACCTGTACATACAAAACATTACAGTATTACAAATTTTACAATTTCGTTTTCGATCACTTACTTTGGTCAGAAGAAATGGATGATCTGGTGCTTCTTTAAGAAATTTGTTTAGTTCCTCCGGAGTAAAAGTCTTGGCTTTTTTTGGTCGATGGCCTTCGGACTGGCGTTTTAGGAACGCTTGCAACTTCAAGTAATGTTCGATATGGATGTTATGGTGAATATTCAGGGTGTTTTTAAGCATTGAGTAGAAAGACCATAGTGAGGACGACTTGTACTTCTTGGCTAATTCAGCAAAATACACAAGTAACACATTTTCAGAGAAAGAAGTCGTTTTTTGTCTTGACTGCCAATTCATAAAATTCTTATATGCGACATCATACTTCCTTTTTGACTTTGTGGGTAACAGATTCTCTGTTGTGCTTGCGGCTAATTTTAATATTTCGGTAGGTGTACTGCTACGTATTTCGTATTCATCAGAAGTATTCGTATCACTCATCTTGTACGCGAAATAAACGGAAATAAAGATAGAATTCGCAAAATTCACCAAATTATTAATGTTTGTAAAAACTAATGTCATCGTTATAGCAACACCGCACCACCTACTTGTGCCAAAATAAGGCATATGATTTAATTTTGACGTAACGATTGAGTAATATTATTCCATCGAATTGTCAATATTATTCAATTGACAATAGTAATTACTGTCATTACTTGCCAAAATCGGTTTAGTAATCCATAGATTATGCGATAGTTGTAGATAAAAGATTTTATAATTCCGTCTTATTAAATTAAAGTGTAATCTTTTAAAAACTCGTGTAAACTGGGCATTAACGTACGCAGCCATAGTTATTGTTGCGTTCATGGGTTCTATTATTTATTATACAATATGTACAATTTATTTTTAATTTCTTACGTTACTATATTTGCTGATGTTCCCCATTAGATTGCAGATTTCGAATGTTTCACATCTCGCATGTTTCCAATATCGAATAAATAAATCGACCACACCCTTTTAGTCGGTTCTCGATTCTTCTTTTGATGACATCATACCGACAAAATATTTCAGTAGGTTGATAGCATTGATAAGGGCAGGGCATTCAGGTTTCAACAATCGTAAAATTATTAAGTGTGTTTTGTTGTTACCAAGAAGTAAGAGAACAAAACCACAATCTTAATTTCACACTTTATTTTGCTGCTTAATATTGTAGTTTTCGTATAATTTTTACAATTTTTAATTCACCATTCAGTTTTTTATAATTATGTTATATTATGTACAACTGCGGACAAAAAAATCAAAAGACTTAAAATTATATTGTTAATTGTAACATTTGTTGTTGTTAAATTTAAAAGCTTTTCTTTTTATTTTGCTATCCTCTGACATTTTCTCACTACTATGGCGGGTTAGGAACATGTTTACATGCTACTATTCTTAGATTGTGGTCGACGGTTTCTAGGACGTTAATTTTCCACATATCAATAAGATTTAGGTCGAGACGGCCTACATATTTTTTAAAATGGCAATTTCAGTTTTTTTTTTACAAATTGTTTAGTGCGTTCATTGCAATACACACAGGGTGCGGTCGGACATTGTCATTAAAAAAAAAACAATGTGTACAAACACATTTGCAACATTTGGTAAAATGTCTTTTATTATGTAACGTAGGTAAGCACATTCGTGTTGTTTTCACTTTTTCACCAAGAATAGAACCTTCTTCCCATGACCCCTCACTAAGAGGACCAACTTCTTGAATTGCACCCAAATTTTTTTGTTGTTCTGTATTCTACAGACATGAACATACTGATTATATGGATATTGATTATTATAGTCTGGACTGAGTCCACTGAAGTCTATCTAGACACAATATTTCTGTTTTCAAACTTTTTTGAATAGATTTATTTGAAATTTAGACGCCACACACATGCAGTTTTTTACATTTAGATCATATCGCTCTTTGAACCGATAAAGATATCAGGAAGTCTCCTACTGCTGTGGTCTTGGACTTCCAGTTGGGAGTACTTTTGTATCATTGCGATTTTTTTTCTCCTGAGGGTCTAGAAATAGCGAATTCTGTAAAATGGAAGGTTTAGTCAATTTCTTGATATTTTACCTCAACCGCAAGCATTCCAAAGGCTTTACTTCTTTCATCTGTTCTTACCTTAAATCGCACTATGAGAAGAATTTAGGAACATGTCCCCTCCTTAAACTAATGCAATGAAAAATAACAACTTGAAAAATATGTGACATCAACTATGTCGAAAAATGGTTGTGAATCGGCATAGCATGAACTAGACATACTTTGCTATGAATTCTCTAAAAACCTTACTTAAATAATAATATTTTATTGCATATCTGAATTTTGTAAACTGTACGTAAACGGAAGCGCGCTGCACACTCTTCGCGAAGTACCTCGAAAACGGTTAATCACACAAAAAATGTATATAATAACCAAACCTGTTCTACAACTTTCATGATAACCAATACGAGGTATAGAAAACAATTTTCTTGATGTTTTGATATATGTATGTGAGTAGCGGACACGAGATTGTATGAGACTTTTCAGTACGTCTTTATAACGTCAAGACAATGATCTGTGCAAATTTTCAGCTTTACCCTTTTTAATTCCAGGTTTAGCTTTTATTTCGCCTTACTCGACTGGATTATGAGGATTATTTGAATGATGTTAATTAGATCCCTTAACTTTCTAAAACAAATGGCGTGTGAGGAAGCCAACAAATTAATTGAAAATTATGTCCATTAGAGTAGGCTTAATTAAGCTTGTTACTTATTTATCATATGAATAGGCAGTATTAGCAAATAAATTACTATGCAAATAAAGTATAACATTCAAAGTACATAATCTACAGGGTTCAGATATAAAAGCAAATAAATAAATTCTTAAATATGATTAGATTGAACTAATAATAATACAGGGTCTTTATAAATGAATTATACATCCAGTAGGCTTTGAACGTCAAAATTCTCAATGTAACTACACGTAAATTTTGTTTTCTTTTGGTATTATGATGTATAAAAACCTGGAAATCTGAGAATTCAAGAAATTGAAAACATAACCTGAAAGACAAAAGTGGAAACAGCCCTGAAAACCTAAAAATCTGACATTCTAAGATTCTAAAACTTGATAACTCAGGAATCTTGACACACAAATTTAAAGGATGAAAACCTGGGAACCTGAAATCGAGACGATTTGAAACTTTCAAAGAAAGAAAACTGGAAATCTGAGAATTGAAACTGAAAACATCAGGAACTGAAAATCTAACAGAGGAGTGAAATCATAAAATCTTGCCTAACATGACAGCCAACCACTGTTGTTAAAATTGTGTTAAAATACCGTGTGGTTTGCTGTTTGTTTAACTCTACCAACAGCTTTACTTGTTAAACTGGAACACTTTTTTGTTGTTTTTTTTTTTTTTGGTGATTTCTTCTGAAATGACTCGTATATTTGTATCCACTTGTGATTATTTCAAAGGATACAAGGTACATTATTACCAGCAAATGCCGAAGGTCTGGAAAGTAAGCGTTCCTCATATAGGTACATACAGTGTGTTCCTGGATGGGGTGCCCATGAGGTGATTTTCTCTATTAAGTTGTTTGGAAAGGAATATTTTTGGTCTAGACTCGTTTTGCTTATCTTACAACTGTAGAAAACTAAAACAGTCAAACATTTTAATCAACCTGTTTTGAATTAAACGGTTTTTTCTTAAATTTTGAAAAAATTGAAGTCCATAAACTGAAGGCAAAGTTGCCTAGCAACCTGAACACAGTGGCAGTCACGGCTGATACCTTATTTCGAGTAAAATAATTAACAAAACAATTTGAACAATCCATTGCGGCTCAAATGAACCCCAGGAATTTTTTCTTGAAATTCTTGGATTACGTGTTGATATGATGGGTCGCCAAGACCGTAACACTGAATTAAAAAAATTCTTTGCTGAAGACTTTCAGCCCGATTTCATGTTGATTTGCGACTGGTCACAAGTGCCGGTTGCTATGGAAACGTCGTAACTGAAACCAGTCAGTAAGGATCAATTTTATGTGAAATGAAACATGAAATTGAGCCTTACTGCCTAATCCATTGCACCTAATCGCAAATTACGACCCAGAACATGAAATCGGGCTGTTAGTATTCCGATTTTTTTTGACAACAATGAAGTTTAATGAAGTTTCAATGGTATTTTTTAGGCGTTGCTAGGCAGTGTTCGGCTTTAACGCTAGGTGGCGCCACGGGTAAAAAAACAAGGGTCCCGTTTTGTTAAGTTTTACGTAAAAGTATTGATATAAATAGCATTTACTTATTATTAATAGATAGTCGAAAGTTGTCCCTTGGACCTAATGCCATTTTTTTGGCTGGTGATGGTCAATAAACTCGGAAATAAATTATTAAATTCCATTCATTTTTGAAATTTCATAGTAACGAAATTAGATGAAACTCGTTACAGACTTGGCGGAAGCTTTTAAAAAGTCACTGCTAAACCCAAAAGTAATCAACTTTGCGTTTAAATCGAAATATCTTGACAGAATTTACCGAAAATTTGCCAGCTTATGTCTGACCTATCATAATTTTGCTGCAATAGTTTGACTACTTTCTCAGAGATGGGGCACAAGCGAGACGCAAGAACACAAAATTTAAGAATCCTATGGACCCTGTGACGGTCTTGATTGTGACACTACTTTCTGTGCACGCGAAAGAAGAAGAAAGTTATAGAAACGTATGTCTGTGAGATATCAGACGCAAAGAGGAACCGGCAAATGCGTGGGTACCTATTGTACTCGTCACGTTCACTGTTTTGTACCTGACGAGTTTCGGGTAATTACGGTATATTTCCAGAAAAGAGGATGCGGATGGTTTTGCCTCTGACGAAATATGCGACTTATAATCGAACAGTAATAATTATTAATTTAAAAAAATAAGAAACCGACTTCTTAATTCCAGACTTGACTATTCATAATACTAATATTGTATGGTTTCGATCTACCGACAGATGAATTGATATTATTATTTTTTATTATGTAATTATTGTTATTTTTTTCCGTTGTATATAATGTGTTATTGTAGCAAGGTACATAATTTGTCTTTATGTTTTACTTAACACCAACTTCAAAATTATAAAACAATTAATAATAAACAATAATTTACTTAAAAAACAAACACCGGTGGTGTCTGCTAAAAAATGTATTCAAAGTCAAAGGTCAAAAGTATTTTTTTGCATCCTTTTCTTAAACGGTAAGTGTTAACATAAAAAAAAACATTCTGCTAGTTTGTACATAAATAAGGAACAACTCGAAACTAGGAAGGTATTATGGAAATTAAACAATAATAAGCGTTTTTTTTTTATTATTATTGGGTGGGCCTTGGACCTATATGTATTCATTTCATAATGTATGTAAACCTTTGGTATGTTAACTTCCCGTGAAATTTAAAAGAAATTTAAATGTCTTGATCAGGGGTGGGTCATGTCTACCAGTTAGGAAATCCCAGTGTCATAAACCCTTACCTGACCCAATCTAAAATCGTAAACAAGGTTTCTTTATTCAAATCTTTTTAAAACCTTCATTCCCTCTCATACAAGCTTCCATTTCATAACATGCTTTCTGACAATAACGACATCACTCAGTTCAACCGTCACAATCAGTAAACGAAGCTATCAAAATATGGAAAAAAAAACATTAATTTGGATAAAGCTGAAAATTGGTTCAAGTCTTAGGTACACTATAACAAATAAAATATCAAAAAAAGATCAGACAAAAGTTTTAGATCATGCAATTATTTACAAAAATTGTTTCCATACTTTTTTTCCTACGAATCACACCATTCCTGTGATATCGCGATTCCAAAAGTTGAAGAAGTATTTAGGATTCATTTGATACAAAAAAGCGATCTATTCGTAATGCATACTAATATTGTATGGTTTGGTTGGATTTACCGACAGATGAATTGATAGTTTTGGAATTGATAGTTTTGGTTATTATTTATTATGTAATTATTGTTTTTATTTTATTTTTTCGTTGTATCTTATGTGTTATTGTAGCAAACTATATAATTTGTTTTTATGTTTTACTTAACACCAACTTCAAAATTATAAAACAATTAATAATTACATAATAAACAATAGTTTACTAAAAACAAAAATAGCTCATAATAGTCAGGTCAAAACAGACATTTCAATTCCCATTTGAAAATTTTGTTGAATAAGGGAGGGGTCGTCAAAGGACTGTTCTGCCGTAGCTAGCGGCAAGATGGGTTCTTCGGCCACTTTACTATTTATTAGGGTCTCAGGTAGACTTCGCTGTAAAAGATGGAAAATATTGGAAAACGCCCCATCTAGAGTTGAGTAGTTCCATCGAGTGGTAAGTACCGTTACAATATTATTTTGTTGAATGTGAACAATCTAGTAGTCAGTTGACGTTTTACATATTTTACCCTGGCTTCTAACCTGAACATGTTGAAGTGGGCGTGGTCGGACCCCGCTCTTAAATACTAGATTTATCAAATATATTGGAACAAAAATTCGATCCTATTCGAAGAAAAAAGCCCCCAATTAAAACATATCAACTATGATTTGCAATGTTTTATCTTTTTTTGTAATTTTATAACAAGCAAAACCAGTCAAGAACAAAAATATTCTTCTCCAAACAACTTACTAGAAAAAATCCAGGGACACATTGTATATGTGCAGTATGCTATAGTGGATCAACATCCCAATAAATGTCGATATTAAATATTGGTTTTCTCTTGCAATAAATTCAGAATATTTATATGAACTGTAACTTCTCCCCGTCTATGTCTAGTTGGATGCAGTTCCAAACGGTCTTCATAAAATGATTCATACATCAAAATACATCAAAATTCTCCATCCAAGGGCATCTAATTTTTTCATAGGCAAGATGATTATAAATTAATGAGGTACATAATATTAAAATAATTATGTACTCGAATAATTTTTGGCACAGATTTGAATCATGTGCATCTTGCGCATTGTTGGATCAATTGTTACTCCAGTCAGACGATGTTAACGTAACGGAAAGATTGGGTTACTAGTTTACTGCAAGTCTTAATGAAATGCTTTGTACCTTGAACTGGAGGATATCCGTCGCTTTTTTAATCATCTTAAGTGGGCGCGAAATTTAGGAAATTTACATGGACTCACACAATTTCAAACATATTTCATATGACTGACTTGTCGGTTACCACCACTTTATACAGGTTGAGTCACATAAATCATTCCAGATTCGAAATGTACAACCACATCACAATTTAATTGTCTGCCCAAAACGTAAATCAATATCGGGCGTTATTATGCATAGGTAGTTAGCTATTATTAAAAAGTATTTTAGATTCTCCTATTTGATTAAACATAAACAACGACTTGGTATTAAAACACATCACTAAAGACTGTTAACTTGATTAAATTATTATTAATTACATTAGTGTAAGCATGGTCGACAACTAAGAATAGATAAGACGCTTTATTGAGCTCCTAAAACTTTAATACACCATTTTATCGTACTACTATGTCTTTATAAGTACTTAAATGGCAATTGGGAAATATTAAGTAAATAATATTGCAACCATCTGATTTTTAATCTACTTGAATCAATGCCTTCGATTCTATTATTATTTTGGACAATACCTGCAATTCTATTAAATTAAGGCTGCGTAGACGACCTATTTTTATGAGTCTGGATCGATGAAAGAAATAATTTATTAGACGGTGTTTGTGTGAATGTTATTATTGTGAGTTTATTGAAATAGAAAATGATAATTAAGTAATCTAATTATGGGTTTATGAAACGTGCAAGCGTTAAAAGTAACTACATCTTTGTAAATTCTCGGTAATTTATTCAAAACCAATGATTAATTTGATTAATTGTCGGTTGTAGAGTAATAATTATGTTTTTAATGAAACCTGTGAAGTTCACACAAGAATTTCCAGAGTACAATTTAGTGCACGTTTGGCACACTCGCTTTTCTAGTGAGTCAGCAAGACATACAGTAGGTTGTTATAATGCGCTACTTCCTCTGTGTAGGCCACTAATAATTCATGTAACCCTGAACACTTCCAACAGGGCACTTCATGACTCCCGTTTTCACCGTCTGTTTAATTAAACCTAGCTCCATATCTATTTTATCGTACAGAAAAAAAAAACATTGTGTATGTCGTGCAGCATATAAACCCATTTTTAATCTTATATTGGCGCAGTGATATATTTTCTACGTCACTGCTTTCGTCAATTTAGAAGTTAAATATACAAAGATCTATCTTGGCTAAAATTATAATTACGTTTAATGACGTCGATGCAGACACCATAAGTCAAATAGATTAATTTGTATCTTAGATTAGATCAATAAAGATGGAATTTTCAATTTGATTAAATGAGTTAAGTTGGATCGTAAGGATACAAGCGATTCCGTACCATCTGATTTACTAGCATGTGTAAAAACTGGTTAGAAACCGCTTTGAGTTTCATTCATAGTTTGGATGAAATATTTTTGTAGCCCACATTTGTTGGCGATTTTTTTATTTTCCTCTTCCAATTTGTAAGATAAACTGTAATTTAAAATACGGAATTTGCAATATAATATGTGCCACAACAGTGTGTTTATTGGGATAATTAATTAATGACTAGATTAACCATATATACATACATACATTGTAAATTCCCTTCCCGAGATGTTTAAATACGTTCCATGATTTTTTATGATCTGTAGGTATATTTTCATAAATAATAATTATAACAAGTGACATAATTATTATCACTTGTAATTATTACATGAATGTTTTGAAACTATCAATTTGTAATACGAAAGTTCATTAGCAACTACGAGTGTAATTTTTTTACTTTTTAATTAAATTAAAAAAAAAAAAATTGACAAAAAATGACACGAGTATTGCGTTTTGATCAACTTGAGCATTACAACAGATTGTTTCAGAAGCACGAAAGTAATTCGATAAGATTATTTTATGAATAAAGTTGTTTAAACATCAAAGAATGTTCCCCAAAACGATTCATGTTAAAACATGTTGAATAAAAGTAAAGAATGTGACACCAGTATTCAGTGTTGCCCTGAAAATAAAAACATTTGAAAAAGGAACATAAAGGATTATGAAACATAAAGGAAAACGATGATCAATGAAATAATCGATGATATTTTTTAGTGAAATCGACCTACAGATTCAACGAGTGCAGGAGCAACGGTTTCAGTTATATTCGATATTGAGAATGAAGGCTAGAAAGCCCTAATTGTTAATAAATAATCATCTCACTACAGAACACAACGAATAAGAAATTAAAAAATCTCCTCATCTATTAAAACCCTTCGATGCTTGCTTGGAATCATGTAGATGATCGTTGTCAGTTTGAGGAAGCTCATCAAAGTTCTTCCAGAATGGTTATTGGGGGCGCTGGTTTATCCCCATACATGTTCGATTCGGGGTAAGATCTTCTATTTAAATGTGATTGTCTTCAATGCCGTATGGCGTTGTCCTTTTGGAATGTGTTTTTTAATCACCGAAGGAAGATCTGGTAACAAAGTTCAACTTAGCATAACGTTGTGCCGTAACAGCGCCCCTAAGAGCAAAATTTTGAGAGAACCTGAGAAACTGAAAGCTAGGAAACGAATAAACCTGAAAAACTAGAAATCTGAAAACCTAAAAACATATAAAGACGCTGAAAATCCAATATGCTGAGAAGAGTATAAAAACCTGAAAACCTGAGATCTAACATAACATAACATAACAACATGAGAACCAAATAACCCGAAACTCTGAAATTTAAAGTCTGATAATCAAAATCTGACAACATAAAAACCTGAAAATTTGAGCTTCCTATCAGTATGTATCGCAACAGTCTGAGAACCTGAAAACAGCCATGCAAACTGCGAAACACAGAAATCTCGGAAACTGAAGGCTTAGGAAATCTGAAGACCTGGAAAACAACTTTGTTAAAAAAAAAAACTGAGAATTAGAAAATCCAACAATGTGAGAAATCAAGATTCTGAAACTTTAATGATCTGGGATCCTGACTCTTTATTCTTGATGTATTTAATTCTTCTTTTTGGTGAAAAATTTATGATTGTAAAATTGTTATGTTTGTTTAGTATTTATGATTTTTGGTTGTGTTTATAGCTACTCTTGTTCTCAAATTGGACAAGCAGTTCAATCGCTACATCTGATTGAAGCATACCGCGCTACCTTATGACTTCAGAACGATAATCTTTTGCATGTGGAATAAATCCGAAAGATTGAATTATACTATCCTACATTTACAATTAACGTACTGCTCATACATAAAACGATAAATAATGTCAGGATTTTGCCTTTCACCCCTACGTCTTCTCATCCTTCTTCATCATAAACACAATTTGGACTCATTGGAGTTATATCAAGGACAGTGAGAGTAAAGTCTAAACGAATCCATTCCGCGATATATCGTGCCCATCGATATCGGTGAACCCATAGCACCTATCCAATGTGCTCCAACCGAACGTGTTGTTCTACACGGTTCGCGCAGTGGCATTTGTCGGAGATGTCAATCTTAACAGAATTTGATAGCCAGACGTCCTCTGCCAGATCAACGCTTATACACCGTTTCTTCAGGCCATTGCCCGCACAGTCGAGACATTGGGTCCATATAATATTATAGCGATTTTGCGAAAACAAAAACGTCCTTCGTGCATAACCATGCGGCCCCGTTCAAATGGGGAGACTTGATAAAATTATTCAGCTCTACGTACCAGTAAAAGTAAAAAGTACATTCAAATAATATGATAAATGACGCTCTGAGAACACACTAGATAATTATAACATATTAAAATCAAACCTACCTATTAAATTGGATCCCATAATTCCAGCCCATAGGTTTAGGAATGAGCGCGCGCCTTTGATGATCCTCTCAAATGTGGATTCTGAATAGACCAAGCATAATTATTTCTAGTATTGACAATGCCATAGCGGGTAAAAGTCGATTCATCTGTCCACAAAACACTTTCGGCAAAGTTGGGGTTAGCGTTCTATATGTAATTGTTCTACATGGAGTATTCGGCAATACCTCACATAAAATTTGCGTGCTAGCTCTCTTAATACTTCGTCCAGGAGCTTCTTCTATTGCAGCAACAACGTTTTCGTCAAATTCTGGCGTTCGGACGTACCGAGGACCCCCACGGTTAATGTTTGGCTGGTTTCTCGAAGTAGCTGTTCTAGTCTTCGGATGACATTTTCATCTGGGTGTCGGCGGTGCGGAAATTATCTTAAGGCGCGTATTCATCTGAACGGTACCGAGTCGCGGCAAACTGCATGACGCTCGGTCCGAGGCAGTTTGAAAGCGAGCCAATGGAAGTCGGTTCTTGCAGAAAATGTAATTCAATGTGCACGGATCTTGTAGTCTGTAGTTTTCCTCGCCTCGCTTTTTATTTAGTCAGTCAAGTTCAGTGTGCAGAAGAGAATAGATTCATCTGCAATTATGAGTTGGGATAATGAAAGAACCCTAAATTTTATAAAAGAATATGAAAAAGCCACAAACTCCATTTTAATATAAACTCAAGAGCATAACTATAGCACCACCCTCAATTTTCCAGATTTTTTTCTCTAAACGTTCAGTTGAGATAATATGGCTTTAGAGAATCATAAAACAATCAAAAAGAATAATAATCTACAAGTGTACTGCCATTTTTGAACAATTTTTGTGATTTATTACAGAAATACTAAAAATTCAAATGTGCATAACTATAGCACCACGCAGTTTTAAATAACAAAAATAAATAAAATAAAAGGAGGGTGTGGCCCGGGCTATGTCACCGACTGTATAACATGAGCAATCGATTATTGTTATCAACAAAAGTCATTAATTTGTCAGAATCAAGTTCAAAATGCCTCGTGGTAGTTATCTTTCTGAGTTGGAAAAGGGTAAAATCTTGGCTTTTCAAAGTGAAAGGCTAAGTCTCCGAGAAATTGCTCGAAGAATTAATCGGTCGCATAAAGTTGTGTCACATTATTTAAGAAACCCTGCTGAATATGGAACAAACAAAACGGGCGACCCAAAGAAGAAGGTTTCGTCTAGGACTGAGAGAAGAATAATTGCCATAGCAAGTAACAGTTTGAAAAATTGCAAAAGAATAGGTCAAGAATCTGGAGCGAATGTCTCACGATGGACAATAAGAAGGATTTTGAGTAAAAATGAACACATCGTACGTCAAAAATTAAAAAAGCTCCTTCCTCGACACAAAACCGCCAGGTTGGAATTTGCCCATCAGAACATAAACCGCCACTGGGAGAACGTAACTAAAGAATTTGCAACAAATTTCAGTTTTTTTGAAACATATTCTTTTCAGATATTTTTTTCTGATGGAAAAAAGTTTAAATTAGATGGTCCAGAAGGATTTAATTGTTATTGGAGAGATTTAAGAAAAGAGTCCCAATATTTTTCCAAACGAAATTTTGGTGGTGGCACTTTAATGGAGTGGGGAGCGTTTACCAAAGCAGGGGTTCTAACGCTAGCTTATCCGTCAACGCGAATGAATAGCAGGGAATATCTTGACGTTCTCGAAGAACACTTGATACCTTTTTTAAACAATAACAATGATCAACAATTGCTATTCCAACAAGATAACGCCCGAATACACGTCAGCAGAGAATCGATGAGGTGGTTTGAAACTCAAAATATCGATTTATTAGAGTGGCCCTCCTGTTCCCCGGACATGAACCCAATTGAAAACCTTTGGGGAATCTTGGTCCGTCGACTGTATCAGGATAACAAACACTACGAAACCATAAATGAACTCAAAAATGCTCTAGAAGATGTTTGGACCAATTTAGAGCTTGAAATTCTGAACAATTTGGTAGACAGCATGAACTCCACAGTTTTTGAGCTTATTAGAAAAAATGGGGGACCAACCCACTATTAATTAAAAAAATGTTTTGTAAAAAATTTGCGTGGTGCTATAGTTATGCACATTTGAATTTTCAGTATTTTTGTAATACATCACACAATTTGTTCTGGCATTACACTTGTTGATTTTTTTTTCATTGTTTTATAATTCTCTAAAGCCATATTATCTCAACTAAACGTTTAGGGAAAAAATCGGGAAAATTGAGGGTGGTGCTATAGTTATGCTCTTGAGTTTAGTAAAAAAAGAGGATGCTTGACGGGAATTAGGTGGCGCACACAAACATGTGTTAAAGTGTTAAAAGTTAATTTTACAGTACAGCAAATTTAGTCAAAATTGCACTTAACACATGTGTGCGCTAAGCCATCGATATGATCTTGCAGTTTCAGCCGCCACACCATTAGCTGCCCCAAGACACAACAACATAATTTGAGTATTCCTCAAATTCCATTTGTTTTCTTTTTGGCTTTTACAATTTTGGCACCAGCTTTTTGTCAATACATAGAAGTCTAAAACCTCCTGGTAAAGAATGCAGCCAAAATTTTTCACAAATTGTAAAATGAAGCTGTCTGTTTAGGTTTTTTCACGTTTTCACGAAAACCCATTTCTCAATTTAAAAACTGATGTGTTTCGTTACGATCGGCTGCTAGACTATATTATACAAGCCCGTCCTTAAAATTTAACTTATACCTACTACCTATCTTATACCTATAAGATGCCTAACATTTTTGCCTTCGCATCCTCATTGGTCAATCGTCAGAGTCCTTTTATCAATTATTGACTATTCACTATAACAACACTAACGAAGTCGCCGGGATAAGCTAATATGTAATATAAAAATAGTTAAGTAAATTACGTATTCCCCACCTGTTAACTTCTGGGAATTCTATTTTAATCTTTGATGATCTAAAAATTGTCAAATTTTTATTTTGGAGAGATATTGAAACATTGTCTGCAGACATTTCGTGTTCAAATTCAAAATTGGAGATATCCAAAGAAAGGCAGTGTCAGAACTACAAATCGAACCCCAAAATTTGTTCACATTATCCAAGATATAATTAAAACTGTCCTCAAGTTTTTTTTTTTTTTTTTTTTTCATTAATTAGCACATAATATTCAATCTGTTCAGACGTGTCCTATGTACACTGAGTTTCAGATAAAATGCACCATCTTGAAGGAGCAGACTTGGAATGCTAAAACTTTGTGGATTTAGTTAATGCATATAGACAAACAAATTAATTATTAAAGTTTTAAACAAAACTTTTAATGCAAGAAATTTTAATAATAATGTGACATCGCCGCGTACGTAGCTAGTCTTCTTCGCATGGAAGAATTTAAATTATATCGTGGAGTTTGAGGGAGTTTGTTTCAAACAGCCGTTGACGGAATTCATCAATAGTGTTCTTGGGATGAGGTAATTTTCTCAAACGTTTGTCCATCAGGTCCCAGATATTTTCTATTGGTGATAAGTCACATAAGGTCTTGCGTTGTCTTGTTGAAAAAAATGCTTCTGAAAGGTTTTGAAGTAGAGGAATAACCACAGGTTTTACGAAATTCCGTGACTCTGGGTCACTCAGAGCTGGAGTTCCAAGTGTTCTTCTTGGCGGCCTCATCTCCACGGTACGGTGGTGTTGCTTCTTAGCAATTCGCCCATTCAAATGCAGTTAGCTCGTTGACAAACTCATTCTGGGGAGCACCGACAATTACAAATTACAAAGGACAACAAAAAGTGCTAAGGTATACGCAAAAATGTCTTCAAAAAGGTTTAAGAGAAAAAGTTGAGATATATATTTTTTAATTTTAATCATGTGTTCGTCCCTAATACTAAATCCAGAAAGTTTCACCATTCTGCGTCTAGACCTTTAATTGTGGTGCATTTTATTTGAAACCTAATGTATAATATTTACGGAAAGAATAAGTATGTATGTTAATTTTCAAAATGTTACTGTTATACGATTTATATAGTTGGGACTTATTTTATCTCATTTGGTTCTATTTTAAGCACATTATTATTTGTCAACTTGGCATACTTCGAGCCAAACAATAGTGCTCTTGAAATATAATTAGTATACGGATACATGAATGAATTCATGTGATAGTTGTAAATGAAGAGATTTGACAGCTTGTTGCACGATACAAAATGGTGTTACAAAATGATTTTTCTCTAGTTGCCTGTGCATTTTCCATGTAAAATAAAAAATACCACTTTATGAAAATAGTTTTTTAACGAGGAACAACCCGACGAAGAATCCTCTGCATGTTTTCGGAGTCCCGTATCTTCGTTGAATTAATTTAATTAAATGACCTTTATGATTTGACAACCAATGCATTATTGACAGAATTAGCAAATGAAAAACGAATAGAGCGGCATAGAAAAATTTACATGTCAAAAAATTACAAAGTTAACTAGATGAAAATAATTTTGTAACACCCCGTATATGATTTAGCGTAATATTTGACATAAGAGTTTTGTGTAATTTTGTCTGTGTACATACATGCGTTTATAATAAGAAAACAGTGTGCTGTCATTGAGAATATGTTCTTATTATATTACAACTAATCTCATTTGGTTTTAATTTTATTTAGCTTAGTTTCATATTACAAAAAATGAATAAATTGATAAGCTTCATGTTTGTGTACTGGTTGTTGTGGTTACAGGTATCGTTACCAGTGGTTGTTGTATGATCTTGACATATTAAAACTTGTGCGTAGTAAATAACCAATATACAAATATTAGGGAACAATGAATTTAATCTCCATATACATATATACATAATATATTGATATTGATATATATTGATATTAACTTTAGCTCTAGTCATTGCTTTATGTAAAATTTATTTTTGCTTTATTTTTATACACAATTAGATTTACTTGAAAATTAAATATATTTTTACTTTTTTTTTCCATGGATTTACTAACTGATTCAGATGAACTTTGATCAAAGAGCCCTTTGGAAACTATGTTTACACTAAGGATTTTCGAAACGTCCACTACATTGCTTAACTCCATTTCGAAAATAACGTTCTACTTCCCCAATAACCATTTTCCTGCAAATACATTTTTTTCTGTTAATATGATGTAAAGGCCTGTTTAAACTACAATTTTCTGTACAACTTTCTATACAACTTTCTATACGATATTGGAAGGGAAATCGCAGTACTTAAAAATTTTACAGCTTGTTTTCACCTTCAAATTCGTGTATCTATACCTAACCTAATTGTATAAAATATGTCCGAATTATTAATTGTCGAAATGGGATTTACTGTCATATTAGAAATTAATGTTACAAATAAACAAAGTTTTTTAACTTTTTCAATCATAAAGCGAAAATAAATAAGAAACAAAACCGTTTGTAATGCTTCAAATAAATCCGGTTTACTTATTAAAAATATCGATATCCCACATTAACACTTGGATAACAAGGATTGAATAAGCACTGAAATGATCTACGCCATGCGTGCAAATTTGTAGCACACTCTTGCTTAACGTTACTTTTAATCACTCCGTATATCTCTTTTAGTGATAGATGGGTAACTAGGTTGCCTCTGGAAAACAAAATTTAAATGTAGTTAACAAAATTAGTAGAATGGTTAAATCTTTGAGTTGTGCTATTATAGTCGCCGCTGAGCGATATAAGCTGCTTTTTTTTTAAACTGACCATTGGTTAACCCCATGTAAAATTTTTCACCTTGTTAACTTTTGTTTGGGGGAATCCCGGGCTTGAAATTTTTACTGGACACAATTTTTCTTAATTTGTTCTTAATAGCCATTTTGCTCCTGAATTTAAAAATATTTCCACAATAAAATGATCTTCGCATTTTTAACGATTAAAATCAAATTAATCATCTCGAATTTCGCTGTATTTTCTGCCCTTGGTGGTATACAGAGTGTCTCGCATAATTTTAGCTTCATTCGACATGAAGGAACTATACAGTATTGGGACCAAAAAAGACAATCGCATTTTTTTGTTTTTGACAGCATCCAAAATTGACACTAAGTAAATGAATGATTGGTTGATTAGAGTCGGTTAATTATTGTAGTTATTTTATTAGAGGTCTGAAAATGTCTTTTTACAAAAGTGCCTTTTTTCTGTTAATGGTACATACTTAGATTTTAAAGCAATAAATCTCTCATTTTCAGGAAGCTAACCATATGCAAGATACCTTGGATATACCATACCATTAAAAACTAAACTGCCTATATGTTCAAGTTAAAAACAGTTGATACAATAAATTATTCTACTTGATCAGTAAAAGCACTTATTTAAAATATTTTTGGTAAAATTAGGCCATAGATTCTTTTGGACCGCACGGTAGCGTAATTATGTAATATATTTACCAACTTCAATTTTTGAGTAAAATTATAGCAGCGATGACATGTGCATATATTATCACCTTGGTAATTGCTTATTATCGATTACGTTCTAATGATAACTGGACACATGCATTTGCATAGTGGATTATTATGAATAACATGGACTATAAAAATAATAACCTTTTATAACGATAATAATAATTAATAGATAAATAATAATACATTGATAGGCGTTAAAAAAAACTTAAGTCTATAAGCATTTTTTTTTTTCGCCGCCAAATTATCTGATTACTATTTTCCATTTTTTTTATAAGAGACTAATAACACTGGTCTGCAAAAAAAAATGTTTTCCTTCTTCTATTTATTATGCATGATTTTTGTAGATTTGATACTTCTGAACACAGATATAGCATTAAAAGTTATGTACCACGTATAGTTTTTTTGTTATGAATTTTTAAATTAAAACGTATTTTTTGCTTTAAATTCAAATCATAAATTTATTAACTGCGACCATAGTAGACAAAATTGGTCCCAAAATGTTAAAAATTATCAAAACAATCTAATGAATTGTTACTAGGAGCATTTCACTTTGTAGTTTTCTTCTTTTTCTTACCTTCGAGTTCTTGAACAACAGTTACAGCATATTTTCGTGAGCCAATTTTTATACCCCTTTCATCGACAGGAAACGCAAAGTAACGCTGATAAGCACTTCTAACTAAAATTGTTATTGTATTTCATTGAAATTTTATGGTAAATTCCCCGTAAATGTAGCAAAACACGCCTGCAGAGTTTTTGCAAGTTCTGTTGCATTTTGTACCTGCAACAAAATTAAATTTGCTATGAAATCATAATATAATCATGTGATTTTAATTCGCTTTATAGAATACACATAAATTTTCGCAACATGTAACAATATAATGCAATACTCACTAAAATATACCATTTATCGTTCGACACTGTCAGAATTTTCAAATTTTCGCTTGTGTAAACACTCTCTGTCATGAAATAATGAAAATGACAGATAAACGTCACACCATTTTTATGGATTTTAAGCAATTTAAAGGCTTTCCGGGGTGGTGTCGAACTATAAAACGTTGTATTACACTCGTTCCTGTGTAGATTGAACGCTTTATCCCACTCGGGGCTCACAAAAGCACTCGTTTCACTCGTGCTTTTATAAACCCCTTGTGGGATAAAGCGTCCAATTTACACAGGAACTCGTATAATAAACTACTATTAAAATAGAAACAATCACTGGACAATTTTTTTACGTACTGAGCGCCACGGAGTCACAGGAAGAACTGCGCAGGCGCTTACATTGGTGTAAAAACAACGTTAGTCAATATCGTTTCCTCTCTTTCTATCAATTCGAACCGTTTTTGTATATACAAATACGATCTAAATGGAATAAAGTAGCGTTGTTGTGAGAAGGAAACACAAAAAATTTGCTTTAAAAAAAAAAGAGAACCGACTTCAAAAAGTGAAAAATAATTGAATACATGTATTATTACATGTACTACCCAATGATCTGTCTGAAGTCGGTGCCAAGCCAAATAGGTTACAAATTTGTAACATATTGTAATTATACAAAAATATCAACAACGTTATAACGCATACAAAATTCGATATCATTCGAGACGACCGTCAACGGAGTCTGCCGTTTGGGATGTTTTGCTCAGCACGAGCCCCCCATCCACGCTTACGCATTCCGGTGCGTTCGCCGGGAGACCTTCGATGTGGCTGGAGCAGGCAGCCTCTACTACCTATTTGGCTTAGCACCGACTTCAGACAGATCATTGGGTAGTACATGTAATAATACATGTATTCAATTATTTTTCACTTTTTGAAGTCGGTTCTCTTTTTTTTTTTTAAAGCAATTTTTTTTACAATTTTAAGTGATAAGTTAGTGATACCTAGTAAAGACGCTTCTCCAATATTGAGGTCCTCAATAAAGTTGAAGAAATCGGTATGAACATAATTATATACATAAAATGAAGAAAAAATATGGGGATTTTTCTCGATTTCCATGGGATTCCCTGATCAGATCCTGATTTTTTGACAATGGAGCCACGTCAAGAGTATACCCTTTCAAATAAAAGAAGAATTTTGCAAATTGGTCCACAACTGTCAAAGAAATCGGTGAACATACATGATAAGTCGGTTAAAAAGGGAGCGAGAATTTGAGGATTTTTCTCGATTTCCATGAGATTCCCTATTCAGATCCTGGATTTTTTAGCAGTGTAACCACCTTTAGAGTATGACCTTTCAGATAAAAGAAGGATTTTGTAAATCGGTCCACAATTGACGAAGAAATCGGTGAACATACATGATAAGTCTGTTAAAGAGGGAGCGAAAATTTGAGGATTTTTCTCGATTTCCATGGGATTCCCTGATCAGATCCTGATTTTTTGACAATGGAATCACGTCAAGAGTATACCCTTTCAAATAAAAGAAGAATTTTGTAAATCGGTCCACAATTGACGAAGAATCGGTGAACATACATGAAGTCGGTTAATTAAAGGGAGCGAAAATTTGAGGATTTTTCTCGATTTCCATGAGATCCCCTCATCAGATCCTGAAATGGTGACAATGGGACCAATCTGTAAGTATACTCTTTCAAATAAAAGAAGAATTTTACAAATCGGTTTATAAATGACGGAGTTCTGCGGTAACAAACATTAAAAAAAAAACATACGACCGAATTGATAACCTCCTCCTTTTTTGAAGTCGGTTAAAAAGACTGAATTTTGAACAATTATTTAAAAAAATATATACGTGATAGAATAGCAGCATAAAAAAGCAGATAAACACTCTTCATATTTATCACATTTTTATTCGAACGAGGATTTCATTGCAGACCAGTGTAATATCTATCGACTAATTACATATTTTGCAAATTATCTTTCTAGTGCAGTAATCTAATATAAATATAAATTGCGAGTTTTTTTATCATCCAGACCCTAATTATGGATCCATTTTTGATCTTTATCTCTGTTGAAAATCGCAGTGTGTGCTAAAAATAGGGAGAGGGTGCTGCATAGACCTGTTACGTCAGTTATGTATCTTTATTATTTATTATGCCGCAGATTTTGAAGCAGTTTTTTACTTTTGCTGAAAGGTATTACATATGAACAACTTGGTTTCGGTCCTATTGGACGTCATCAGGATGGTATATTTCAAATACACATAATTAAAACACCAATTGGGACGTTGGTGAGAAGTTTTTAATACCGAATTAAAATCGAAGCGAAAAACCGAAAACATTGAAAAAAATTATTTTATTCACTATATGGTTAGACTATACAAAAACGCTCACAGCTCCTTGTGTTCCCAAAAGGGAATACAAAGTAAATTTTGTTCTTTTAGAACCGATAAATGGAGAATTGTCAGTTTAGCACCACTTTGTAAAATCGGCGACCTCTGGCCACCACCACAGAGGATTCGATTTGTGGAACCATTTTGAAACATCCCTGCATATAAAAAAGGTATAGGGCGTCGCAGGAAACGCATCTCCTCGGACACTCCTTTGTGAAAATCTCCACTTAACTATTACGTCAACTATGACGTACATGTTGCAGCCGCCCCCTAGGATAAGCCTTTCTGCGGCGACCTGGATCCTCGTATCCAGGTCTCCTCCGAGGGTCTCCCAATGTTGAAATTCGGTGAAACTTGGGGCAGGTTTGAGGATGGAAGGCCTGTCCCTTCGTCGCCCGTACTCTCCTCCTTCCACCAACCGTCGCGGCGCCGATCCGCAGTATGACGTCAAGGCTCAATACGTGCCGCGGCAGCGCAGGACTCGGCGGTGAACTTTCAGTGGGTCCGCGCCCGTCGTCGTTGATCTAGTGCGTTTTGTGTGCAGTGTCTCAACATCACATGAAGTACAGTATTTAACATCACTCCCCGGGATCTTATCACTTAAACAGCATGGGGGAGGTACGTTTAGCGCTGATAACCGAAAGCGAGATTCGAAAATGTTCGAAAGCTGCTGAGAAAAGCTCACCCAACGGTTATCGATTCTTTGAGGAACCCTCGCGAACTGGTTTTGCAGAAGAGCTCGAGAGGGGATTATTGAATTTTCTACAACTTTTTGAGTATAATTGCAAGAATCGCGCTTTGCCTGGTCTGGGTGTAATAAAAAAAACTCGGAAATTGCTTGCGATAACCTATCTCGCAAAACTGCTCTTGACTTTGATATCCAAATTTCATCTTAAATAACAATTTTTACCAATGATAAAAATACGTTTTGGACGAAAATTTATTAACATATTGCAATTACATTGATGATACTTTTGTATAATTGATAAGGTCCTATAAAATAGATATTACATAAATCAGTAGATAAAAGATACCTTGATGCTATTTGGCGGTGAGTGTGACAATTTTCTGTTCTAAATTTGATAAATTTTCCCCTCACGCATCACTTCTGGAAAGCGCAGTCTCCTGCCACTAAAATAGAATCCAAACAAAATTTCGTGTTTCATACATTATCCAAATAGTCAGGCAGGTTTTATTCCAATCGATTAGTGTCTATATCGCATGATCTGTTACCGCCCATATTCAAGGTGCTCAAACCTGGGGGACACGATATTATTTGCGCTGGTTTTCTTCAGATATCATATCTGATTTGACCTTTCACACTAGTTTTGGTGGTGATTAGACGGTTATATCTTGTTACATGTATATTTCTATAAAACCATAATTATTGCATTTGCGACATTTCGGCCACACCATTATCAACCATCAAAATAATTCGATCTTATAGATATGAATGTGGAGGTGTTACCAATCTAAAGTCTTCTTCATCGGAGTTAATAGAACTACTTATTGTCAGCATCCAGCCAGTTTTGCTTGGTATGACCTCACACCGGTAGTACTTCGTTTCTTCAGGAATGCCAATTGACTCTGGCCAAATCTAGCCTGAGTCAGTTAAAAAATAATGGTCTTTGGAGTGCTAATGAAAAAGCAGCATTATGTCTGCTTTACCACCAAGGTCCATAAAAAGGGAATAAAAGTGAAATAAAAAATATACAAAATAATTATTATTTATTTTAATGACCAACATGTTGTGACTAACCGCAGAGAGAGGTGTCTTCATTTAACTGGCTATAAACCACAACTGCAAACACACTGTAGTATAATATTTTACCAAGAAGTATTCCTAAATTTCTTTCTCACTTGTGGTTCAGTGCAGTTGGTGGATATCTTAATCTCCTAGAAAAATTAAAACCATATACTTTCGCTATGAATATAGTATTCCTCCGTACACACTTCACGTGTCATTCTTCTTCCTTCCTAAACATATCCAATCGATCTGGAAGTAGAAAACAATATATTAGACCCAAAAATCCAGAGCAGCCATCTTGACGTTGTTTGGATCGAAGGGGGGAGAAATCATACCCATATTCCTATCTCTTTGTTTTTTGTTTCATATCTTTATAAGTCTAAGGGCCGGTTTCACAAACATCGAATAACTTTAACTGACAAATAACTGCATAGATACGTTTGTTAAAACTATAGCAACAATTGTTCCTAACACATGATTAGAGGTTCGTGAAATCGGCCCTTAATAAACTAAACTTATTCCTTTGTCAAATCAAACAAACCATTAACTAAGTTTGATTGGTCAAACAGATCTTATTAGTCAAATCAAGTACCAAAACTAATGCCAGTCTGTTACATAATCAAATTCGTTAACAAATGCATGTATACTATGATTCATACAAACAGTTGTTTTCAAAAACTACTATTTGGAACTTCCTCCGAGCAATAGGAAGCATTTATCCAATCAGACCGTTCCACTTCTATTCATTGTAGTCTTGCGTCCATCGCAATGTGTATAAAAAAATATTCGCCCCGGATACGTCCCCGCGCGTAAATCGATGTAGGGTGTATTTATAGATAGCACTTTTAGCTAAGTTCTGCATGGATGGCCATAGTAATGCAATTAATTTTATCCAGTTCAGATTTGTTAGTTTGCTGCCCTTGTTTGACATGTTTTATTTGGAAAAATTTAAAATGAGTCAGTTTTTAATTTATGTTCAACGGAAGCAGAGTAACGGTATGTAGGAATGTATGTTTTAGTAGTAGTCATTTTTTTCAGCACGGCCGTTCAGACTCGTATCGTGTGGCAACGATTCCGTCCAATTATGATGACAACAAGACCGCCGATGGTAGAGCTAAGGTATTTTTTCGACATTACATGTGTACATATACGTCTTGTGGACTCTACTTCTGTTATTTTGTTTCCGCACTTTGTTGGTGGGTCAAGGACTTCTATTTTGTTTCTCTTCTACCTTTAATATCTAATGCAGTTTCAGTTTTTAATTAAATTTAGTTCGTTTTCGAAATCACAGAATAACAGATAGTTTCGGTTGGTTTAAAAAAATAATAATTCTATTAGAAAATTAACCGTAATACTTATCTATCGCAAATATTATCATGAAATAAATCAAAAAGAAACTATCTTTCAACAGCTTCAAGTGTTAATTAAAACTGACGGCTTTCAAAATTCATTACCTTGATGGTGTTGTAAAGGACGAAAGCAGATAAAACATGTTTCAGTTTGACATTACCTGTTTACTAAATCTAAAGAATAAATTTCAGGAATAATCCACCGCTATCTATTGACCAAACTCATTAAATAGATTCTACCGTATACGTTATGTTTACTTTCTGAGCTACACCTGCTATTCTCCCAGGTATTTACAAATCTGATATTAACAAATTAATGAAGCTGTAACAGATTTTTTTGTGAACATGGCGTGGAGATTACGCCAACATATTGCATCTCATTTTCATTGCCACAAAAGTCCAGTCGCATGTAGCTAATAAAGTGTTTTATGGCACTGAAAATAAAGCGACAAAGCTCCTTAAGATCGCAAGTTTTTTGGTTTTTATGTCACACGTAAGTAATTTCTGCGCTGACACTAACAGCACATTGCACATATAGCACCTAGGTATGTATTACAATTATGAATGAATTAGCCTAATAAATGTATTTAACGACATAGTTATTATTTAACGGCTTCTTGTAGTAGCTTTTAGCATTTGCCATAAATTACTCTTAGTAGTGCTGTAATTTATACGCCTACTGGGGATTGCTTCCTGCAGAGTCGGTTTCCTTATCACTTGAAGGAAAGGTGTAATCTGATGATAATTTTATTAGTTCTTATTGACGTCACAAATAGCAGAAGCATACCAACTTCATTTCTTCCAAGGTTTGATTTTGATTTCTTAAACACACTCTTTACTAGATCGTTGCAGTTTCACTCAGATTTGTCAGACCTAACTTGTTAAGCGAGAAATGTGTATCTGCAATTAGCACGTTTTAGCCTCTTGCATGAATGCTTTTTGGGGATCTATGGTACTTCTATAATTACGTAAACGGGTTCGAAACGGTTGTATCATATTATAAATACTAATTTATAATATAATTGAATGTGCAGTCATTATTTCTTTTGTAGTCACGGAGGAAAAATGTGAAAAAGGCCAGGAAAGCTGAAGATTTAGATGACCTGAAACAAGAATTGGACATCGACTATCATAAGATTACCCCCGAAGAATTATATCAAAGATTCCAGACACACCCAGAAAATGTAGTTTTACTCGAAATATTGTGATCCAGGCGCTAATCCTTTTAATTACAGGGCCTCAGTCATGCGAAAGCGAAAGAAAATTTGGAACGGGACGGACCCAATGCGCTTACACCCCCAAAGACCACTCCTGAATGGGTGAAATTTTGTAAAAATCTGTTCGGAGGTTTTGCTCTCTTATTGTGGATCGGCGCTATCCTTTGCTTTATAGCTTACTCTATCCAAGCAAGTACGGTTGAGGAGCCCGCCGATGATAATCTTTATCTTGGCATCGTCTTAGCTGCCGTTGTTATCGTTACAGGTGGGTAGACAAACATAGCAGTTGCATTTGGCATCATTTAAATTCTCCCTTAATATCGATTGCAATTTAATGTTATGTAATGGGTTAAAGAGTAAAGTTCGTTTCAATAACAGAAACATAATGAATATTTTATTTATATAATTGAATTCAGAAACATTAATAAATGCTTTCAGGGTAAATTATTCTCGATTTATTACAAATACTTACACCGTTATATTAGTGTTTTTTTTTTCAATATTACTTATCAGTAGGTGCTCTTAATTTGAAGTAAATAATTCAAATACACTCTTTTCCATCTTTATTACGGCGTTTAAATTGGACTAAAGTCACCATCTTTTACAAATTCATCTAAAGATAATATTCTCGTGAAATTCTGGAGTGCTGGAAATCTGGAATTCAATTTTTGAGTTTGTCAATTCAAAATTGCCGAATTTCGAATTTTTTTAATCTCATAATTCAGGCTCAAAAAGTGCCCTGTTTTTTAAGTCTCTATAATTCAGAAATTCCAAAATTTCGTAATTTAGATACATATTTCGTAGTTTCATAATTTCTAATTTCATAATTCCTTACCTCAGATGAGTATTCCAGAATACTCTTTTCTTTTTAAATTTCATAATATTGTAATTGCAAATTCCGTAACTGAAATTTAGGAATTTAGTAATTTCATAATTTCGTTGTTTCGTTTATTATGATTCCATATTTCCTTTTTACGTAATTTCGTAATTTTGTAATACATATATTTCATAATTTCATCATTTTGTAATTCCATACTTCAGGAATTTCGTAATTCTATTATTTTCCAATTTCGTAATTTTCATTCGTAATTTCGTTATTCAGAATTCCCTATTGCCATAATTTGGTAATTTCAAAATTCCATAATTTTTTAATGACAATTTCGTAATTTCATACTTCAGTAATTCCATAACTCTGTGATTTCTTAATTTCGTAATTTTATAATTCTATAATATTGTACTCCGGCAAGTTCATGATTCTTGTAATTCCCTTTTGGGTGCAACTATAATTTCGTAGTTACGTAATTTCCTAGTTTTTATTACATAATTTCATAATTTAGGCCTTCTCATTTTGTAATTTCATAAATTTATATTGTTGTTTATATTATTGTAAAGATCCACAATTTCGTAATCCCTAAATTTTCGTAATTCAGTAGTAGCATGATCTCCTATTTTCATAACCCATTTTATAATATGTACCATAATTTCGCAATTCTGAAATTTGAATATCCTGTAATTCCTTGTTAGGTGAATCCGTATCGTAACTTCGTAATTGCGAATTCATAATTCCGTAATTCTCTAATTATCTAATTTCATAATTCCGAAGCTCCCTATTTGGTGCATTCGTAAATTCGTAATTCCATTATGCTGTACTTTCGTAATTTCGGAATTTAAGCCCTCGCAATTTCAGAATTTCCGAGTTTTGTATTTCCCTATTGCGTTATTCTGTAAATCAGCAATTTCATAATTCCGTAATTTCGTAATTCTGTAATTTTGTTATTTCATAATTCAATAATTCCGTAGTTAACTACATAATTTCTTAATATACTAAGTTCATAATATCGTCGTTCTCAATTGCAAATTTCCGGAATTTCATAAACTTGTAATTCCTTACTTCAGAAATTTCATAATTCCATAATTTTCGTAATTATTATTATTATTATTATTTCATAATTTCATTGTTTCATTTTACATGATACCATTTCCCTATTGCGTAAGTCCGTAATTTTGTAATTTATAAATTCCATTATTTTATAATTTTGTAATTCCATACTTATGTACAGTAATTTCGTAATTCCATAATTTTTCAATTTCGTTATTTTATAATTCCATAATCTTCCCTAATTCTGTAAACTATATTTCAGAAATATCGTTATTCATAATTCAGGCTCTCGCAATTTCAGAATACCCTATTGCCATGATTCAGTAACTTCAAAATTACCATAATTACACTTTGCAATAATTTTGTAATGATCCAAGTTCGTAATTTCATAATTCCGTAACTGTGATTTCGTAATTTTGTAGTTTTTATTCCATAATTCCATGTTTATAAAATAAACCCATACGAAACACCAAAAATTCTGTCTTGTTAAAGTCTGGTGTTTCTCGAATCTCGATGATATCTTGAAATGTGGAAAGTTAATCGTAAAAAATAATAATCATTCAGCTTTTTGAGATTTAGATAACAGAATATCGAAATTAAGATTATTTTTTTTAATTCAAAAACTATTTTTTGTTTCTGTAGAAAATGTACTTAAACCGGCGCATCCACCACTTTTCTCTTCACCACTCTCAAAGAAGATTACAGCTATACCAACAGTCTGGCTTAAAAATTATAATAATCAGATTTTTGTTTTCAGGTATATTTTCTTATTATCAAGAAAGCAAGAGCTCGAAAATTATGGAATCCTTCAAAAACATGGTCCCTCAATTCGCTACTGTACTTAGGGAGGGTGAAAAGCTGACTCTCCGGGCCGAAGACTTGGTCTTGGGTGATGTTGTAGAGGTAAAGTTTGGCGATAGGATTCCGGCCGATATCAGAATCATCGAATCCCGAGGCTTCAAAGTTGACAATTCATCACTAACCGGCGAATCAGAACCGCAATCCCGCAGTCCGGAATTTACTCACGAGAATCCTCTGGAAACGAAGAACTTAGCATTTTTCTCAACTAACGCCGTCGAAGGCACTGCCAAAGGTGTTGTGATTAGTTGTGGTGACAATACTGTGATGGGTAGAATCGCTGGTCTCGCCTCCGGACTGGATACCGGCGAAACACCCATCGCTAAAGAAATTCATCATTTTATTCATCTTATTACTGGAGTTGCTGTTTTTCTCGGGGTTACTTTCTTCGTAATTGCTTTTATTCTTGGTTATCACTGGCTTGACGCCGTCATCTTTTTGATCGGTATTATCGTAGCCAATGTCCCTGAAGGTCTTCTCGCTACTGTAACTGTCTGTTTGACTCTTACCGCTAAACGTATGGCTTCCAAGAACTGTTTGGTTAAGAATCTAGAAGCTGTGGAAACTTTAGGCTCTACCAGCACTATTTGCTCAGATAAAACCGGAACACTAACCCAGAACCGGATGACGGTGGCGCACATGTGGTTTGATAACCAGATTATTGAAGCTGATACCACTGAAGATCAATCAGGAGTTCAATACGATCGCACTAGTCCAGGTTTCAAAGCCCTGTCCCGGATTGCTACTCTTTGTAACCGAGCAGAATTCAAAGGAGGTCAAGACAACGTTCCCATTCTTAAAAAAGAGGTTAATGGTGATGCTTCTGAAGCCGCCCTTCTCAAATGTATGGAACTGGCTCTCGGTGACGTACTGTCCATCAGACGTAAGAACAAGAAGGTATGTGAAATTCCGTTCAACTCCACCAACAAATACCAAGTTTCCATCCACGAAAATGAAGACGCTAGCGATCCTCGCCATATTCTCGTAATGAAGGGTGCCCCAGAACGTATCCTAGAACGTTGCAGCACAATCTTTATCTGCGGCAAAGAAAAGGTCCTCGACGAAGAAATGAAAGAAGCATTCAACAACGCGTACTTGGAACTTGGTGGTTTGGGCGAACGTGTGCTCGGTTTCTGCGATTTCATGCTACCGACTGATAAATTCCCTATTGGCTACAAATTCAACGGTGACGATCCCAACTTCCCTCTGGATGGTTTGAGATTCGTCGGTCTTATGTCCATGATTGACCCTCCGCGAGCAGCTGTACCCGACGCAGTCGCTAAATGCAGAAGTGCCGGTATCAAAGTCATTATGGTCACAGGCGATCACCCTATTACGGCCAAGGCTATTGCCAAATCTGTCGGAATTATCTCTGAGGGTAACGAAACGGTTGAAGACATCGCTCAGAGACTCAACATTCCAGTATCTGAAGTTAATCCAAGAGAAGCTAAAGCTGCAGTCATCCACGGTTCGGATTTGAGGGACCTCTCTTCAGATCAACTTGACGAAATTTTAAGATACCATACTGAGATCGTGTTCGCTAGGACATCACCACAACAGAAATTGATCATCGTAGAAGGTTGCCAACGTATGGGAGCTATTGTTGCTGTCACAGGTGAGTTTGTTTAGAAACGTACAACAAGGTGGGCCGCGGGAAGTTTAGTAAAAATCAGGACATGTATTGCAAATGAAAAAAAAAAATGTTACGTGACAATAATCTTGAAATGTTTCAAGAAAATACTAGAGAGTATATACAGGGTGATTCGCGAAGTTAATATAACAGCAGCAGTCGATTGTTTAAATCTGCATTATTTTCCGTATGAAAATAGATTTTCAATTAAGGTTCCTTCTATAGGTGACGGTGTGAACGATTCACCTGCACTGAAGAAGGCCGACATCGGTGTGGCTATGGGTATCGCTGGTTCTGACGTGTCTAAACAAGCTGCCGACATGATCTTGCTGGATGACAATTTCGCTTCCATCGTAACTGGAGTCGAAGAAGGACGTCTCATCTTTGATAATCTCAAGAAATCTATCGCGTACACCTTGACATCCAACATCCCTGAAATCTCACCTTTCCTTGCTTTTATCCTATGTGACGTTCCTTTGCCTCTCGGTACCGTAACAATTCTGTGCATCGATCTCGGAACTGACATGGTGAGTTGAAAGAATGATTTTACTAATAGTTTTTTATTGTTTGTGAACCCCATGATTTACAAATGAGATAACATAAATTGATAAGGCATCAGTTGAACGGTTATATACATGTTGTTTCATCGAAGGTGCCGGCCATTTCTTTGGCTTACGAAAAAGCCGAATCCGACATTATGAAACGAAGGCCTCGTGACCCATACGCTGATAAATTAGTAAATGAAAGGTACAAATTCAACACAGTGCAGATGATAAGCATGTCATTTCTTGCAAATTTTTTATGAAATTTGCACCGGTAGGCTCGGTTATTTCAGTCACTTCTATTTACCTTCTTTTATCAGTAGATAGTTCTGTTCTTTAGTAGATTTTTTGCGAAAGGTCACGGTTAAACCGACAAGGTACGTTTTCTCAGGCATACTTCATTACTTTGTGCTTTTTCTGTCATTTGAGCCTCATAGGTAGTTGTCAAGCTAAATGTGCTCATAAAAATATCGAAGTTATGTGCACATTTATAGACAAAATAATTTTGATTTTATCCTTCATTCATAATACCCAAACATTTAAATCGGTTCACTTTTCATTTATATTTTTGGTATTTACTTTTATGAAATTTAGGTTCCTGCTATATCTTTGGCGTACGAAGAAGCTGAATCTGATATAATGAAGAGACCACCCCGAGATCCACTGAACGATAAACTTGTCAATGATAGGTGCTGTTTCTTTATTTTTTCTTCGCTAACAATGTGGTCGTTTTATTTTAGTGTTTTGAACTAACTGTATATATTTACAGTAAATTGGGAAATATTTAGCACTAATAACGAGTTGCACTGATGCCTGAAGGAGTAAAATATAACTGCATGTATTTTGGGAGTATGTCCAGTTAACTAACAATCACAATATGTGATACAAGTATTTTGTATTAATCATTAACATGAGGACAAGATAAATAGTTTTATGTGGTTCAGCTTTTTGTCTTGTCGCTGGGGTTGTATAATTTAATTTTTTGTTGGGTTATATTGTATAGTTATTATTAAGGACAAAAGACACAAACACACAATTCCCCTTCCATCTATCACGCATAAAGCGTTGTCGCCTTGCTTGGCACAGCTGGCTCGACCCCTAGTCTCTTAGACGTTTCTAGATGCAGATTCAGATGTGCAAATCATAGTATCAATCAGTAGTTATCATGACACGTCCATTAGTTTTCATGCGGAAAAGAAATTTGTTACTGAAGTGTTTGTCATATTATGGCGCGACGGTTGATAAATGAACTCACGGCGCGATTCTCGTCCATAATATGACGGTGTTTATTTATGAAGTTAATAGTGGTATAGATTTGTTTTCTGCGATGCATGATGGACGTCGTAGCACAATCATGATAGCAAGCACATCTGCGTACTAGAGTTAGGCAAGTCAAGGAGCAGTGCTGGCATGTAAGTGTGCCCTCCCGGTTCATTTGTAATTCTTCCATTTCCCAAATTTTTGTTTTGACGTGTATTTGTTTGGCCGAGCTCAGGTCCCCGCCATATCCCTGGCATACGAGGAGGCAGAGTCTGACATAATGAAGCGCCGTCCTAGAAACCCTTTCAATGATAAACTCGTCAACGAAAGGTAATAAAAACGTCACGTGTTTCTCCACTTCATTTCTACCTTTATATATAAAAGAGATTGGATCAGAACGGCTGCATCAGTTCGATGTTTCCAAAGATAACGTATCGTATGCCATGCGTACGCGAAAACTTCTGCTTCCCCTTCAACCCCTCCTGTCGTGTGTTTAAAAACTCCTTCACTCACTTTATTTGGCTTTTTTGCTTCGCTGCAATTCTATTGCAGTCGGCTTCTACTGACCGTTTTTTTCGCAAGTTTTAAGTGGAAACGGTCAGTAGAACAGCCGTGCGCTTGTGGGGTAGTGTCTGTATAAAGGGTAAGTTTTTTTCATTTTAAAAGCGACACATCATTCATTTTGCACCCCGCTTATCAGCTGATATCCTCTTCCTTCTCCTTGCCCGCAACCTCTTTCAACACACCAATCTAGACAGGTCTAACCAACTTCTGCATGTTTGATTTCTCACAACTAACTTTGTGTGTTGCGCCGGCCACTGTATAGGTGCCTGCTATTTCTCTGGCTTACGAAGCCCCGGAGTCCGACATTATGAAACGTCAGCCGCGCGACCCTTATACGGACAACCTGGTTAATCGCAGGTGGGTCGCAAGCGGTGTCGTGGCGGGTATTCCGCACCACAACTACAACCTCGGCACATCAAACGCGGTTATCAGTGTCCCTAATTACAGTTACTTAATGCCATGTGCCTGTGTACTCTTCGGCACTTACGTCCGAAAGTCCTATCGTTTTGGCACTTGTGGTTTGAGTTTTGAAATCACCCAGTCGCTGTACTGTTCTATTAGCACTGAGTTGCAGGCAGACAGAAAGTCATTTTTAGTACTAAATGTTAGGGCTATTCTTAGACTCAAGTCATAAGAAATCATTGGAAAATAGCTAATTGAAAAAATGAAAAGTAAAATCGCAGTGGGCATTAAAAGGTACTTTGTGTTATTTTGTTAACCTTTGTTCAACATTACGTAGAATAGCAAAAGTTTCATCAGCTTGTAACGGAGCTTATAATCGTCCAAGTTTTATTATTTTCCTTTTAATACACAGGCATTTCAAATATTCCACTCAACAAGAATGAACAAAGAATTGTATTTTATTAAAAAAAAAAGTCTTTCATTTGTTTCTTCGCTATGCGAAGCCGTGTGGATTGCTTTCTTTGTGGAAAATGTAATAACAGGTTGGCCCTAATTAAATTTGTAAGTTCGAGATTCGGATTGGAGTTTCTCGTAACAGGTGCAAAGCACCTTCTTATTGGGACACTAGGACCTATTTTTTTTTCCATTATGTTATTACAAAAATGTGAGAAATCAAAACTGGGCAGTTATTGCATTGGGTGTTATAAGAAATGGCCCGGCGTAAATTTATTGAGATGTTATTGATGCAAAGAGTGGCCGAAAACTATGTAGTTTTTTTAAACGTAAAAAATAAAGAAGCGGAAAATATTCCGAAAATGTTTATATAGAATAAAACAAAACTTTACTTTCAGAATTGTGCATCAAAAACTTCGTTCTCAACTTGTATTCATTTATTTTCCGGTAATTAGAAAATATTACAATTTCTAGTTTATTTTTTATGGCCTTACTGAAATTTAAGCCGGAGCAATTTGTACCACCCTCGGTATAAATCATTTGGCCGATTTATTAAAAATCTTATTATATACGGGTGTTGAGCTTAACCTCCGTTTGCACCATTCCCTTACCTTTTAAGAAATTTTAATTTTATACTGCGTGATTCAGTTTAGTATTCGTGACCTTACATCTTTTTTATTTTCTGCAATAACAGATTTAAACTTTGAGATGTTAATATTCCACATTCGGTATTCCATGAACTTTTAAATACATCCCGAATATTTTTGTCTTTTTATTGAGTTTCTTTACTCCAACTATTAATTAATAATAATAGAATGAAAAATACACATATTCGTGGACGTTCAGGCAAAAGTCGTTAACTCCAAGGATAACATCGCTTGCATGGATAAATTGGGCCCATTTTCAACACAGTAAGCCGCCAATTATTATATTCTGATAATCTTAAGAGATTATGCAAATTTTTGTTTCGGAAGTTCCTTTTCTATTTTGTAATTTGGACTTTTGCCTGAACACCGACTATATCTTTTTCTTCTACTGTTGTCTTGTCTGGCCTCTACTCTACACACCATCTTTTGGGTGGTCGTCCGGGAGGTCTTTTTCCTGTGGGTTCTTTCTACATGTTCATTCCACTGTCTTCTTCTTTCCTTTCTCCACTTGACTACATCTACTAATTTACATTGCGATCTTCTGTATTTGCTTCTTTGTCGGTCTCAACGTTTTTCCGACTATATTCTGCAGCACTTTCATTTCAGTTGTTCTATTTTTCTGATTGGTTGTTTGTGTTTCTGCGGCCTAATTTTTATTTTAATATCGGTACACATATTTTCATTTTTCTATACCATTGCATCAAAAAGTTACAAGTTTATTCTTGAAAATCGATATTGTCCTCTTCAAAGTACTTTCCATTGACTGAAACCCTTATGCCGGCGCTTGAACCAATCCTCGAAAAAAAATATCTCCTCTTGGCAGCTAAAACACGTACCCCGGAACGGTTTTTTCAGTCGACCGAACAGGAAGAAGTCGCAGGGAGCCAAATCAGGCGAATTTGGTGGTGCAACGACGCGACGCGTCTGAAGCCCAAATCTTTAACCAAAATGTCTTAAGCAATGTTCAAGTCCTCTGCCAGTTATCTGATAGTCCATTTGCGGTTTTCGGCTAAAATGTCTTTCAGTTTATCGATGTTTTCGTCGATTTTCGATGTCGAAGCCTACCACTGCGTTCTCCTCGACGGACTTACTACCACTTCTGAAGCGTTCGTGCCATACAAACATTTGTTTTCGCTAGAGTATCGTTGCCGAAACACTTCTCCAACACTTCCAAGGTCGTCACATCGTTTTTGTAGAAACAAATCGATTAAAGTGGATTTGGATAGAGAATTGAATAAGCTTTAAAATGATGTATCACACGAACCCCCATGCTATTTAAATTTTTTAAGGGGGTGGCTTCCCTGGCTAAAGGGGTGAGATCTAAGAGTTGAAAGTTTGGTACAATTTGGTCCCTCTTGTTAACAAAATTGACCTGTTCGAGCGTTTCGAAATTGGAATTGTTGGGGGGTACAAATTTTAGTTGGGACACCCTGTATATACAAAGTGTTACAAAATGGTGTTTTCCGAGCCTGGTAGGGTTTCCCGTATCAATGAAGAGCACCGCGGCTTGATTGAGTTGGGCCGCCCTCGCGAGCTAAGCCCACTGGCAGGACGTCGCGCGGGACGCAGATTCGATTACGGGCTTTTTAACCGCAACAACTTTAATATACGCTATTATGGACTTGGAATTACCACGGCTGTTGGCACCAGACCTGCCCTCGAATTGATCTTGAATTTAATTAATGGAAGTTTGTCATTGTAACAACCAATGCGTTATTGGCAGACAGAATTAGCAAAGAATAGAAGGGCACAGAAAAACTTACATGTACAAAAATTCCAAAGTTAACTAGATGAAAATCATTTTATAACACCTTGTATATATAATGGTACGAATACCAAACTGAAACTTGTATGTACATATTTATTATTCCATTGTCGTTTGCAATGGTATCAGGTGTTGCAGACTACTTGAAGGATTTCAGTTTGATTTGTAGTATCTTGTTTTATTTGGTTGATGATCAATAATAAATTATTTTTAAATTTTAAAGAAAACAAGACAACAATTTTCTCAGTAAAGATCAGACATTAATTTGTGTTTTTCGTTGACTTGATATTTTTAGCAATAAATACCTTTAATAGTGATTAAAATAGGTATAAATGTACTTGGACACCCAAAATAAGAATACATATTGTCAACTCACATAATTTTATTATACATATTATGAACGGTGCAAACACATCCGTTTTTTAGTGTTGTCCAAAATGCAAGAACTCCATTATTGGCTAGCAATTTATTTTTCTTAAAACTTTGAATAAACCATTATTGTTTACAAAGATTTGTAAAAGAATATATAATATAGTGAATATACCGAAATAACAGAACAGTAAATTAAGACAAATCGTTAAAATATACTGATTTTAGTATAACTCTAAACTAACTTATAACTTGGCAGCTTTCTTCTACAATTCTCCGCATTCTTTGTCAGAATTTACCACATTTGCTTTTGATTAAAATCTACCTACCTTGCAAGCAATATTTTTCTACTTTTTAGTGCTCACAATGTATAATATATTTTCATTTATTCTGCGCCTTAAAATCTTCTATAGCCTTGCTTTAATTAAGGCATTTCCTTAAAATTTTATTACCTTTTAATGTAGTGTAAGCTACAGTGAAAATTTTTTGCCGAGGTATAGTTTGTGATGCCTGTAGAAGAGCATTTTTTATAGGAAGCACAGTTATTAGCGATTTTTTTCCTGCTCTAGGTGTGTTGAATACACACAAGATAATCTGCCTTCAACAATTATAGCTCTTTCTGTTTTTTTCCTAATAGATTAGTTTTAGAATAGACTGTAGTTTCTAAAACAAGTTTTTTGCATGTTACACAAACCTGTCTAAAAGTAACCCCAAACCTTTCTTGGTATGCTTCTTTGGAATAGATCTATGAATTTCATAGATTTAGGTAGTATAGCCTAGTTTTACTTATAATATTTATGGATTTTTTATTCTTTTTTGTTTTAATCAGGCTTAGTAATTTGGATAATTCAGACTGGCGCACAATTTTCGCAGCTATTGATCAGCGCTCGAAGTGCACGCATTTTTTCTATAATCTCAATTTTTACAAAAATATTTTGCGATTATAGAAAATTATCTTGCGGTCAATTTAGTTTGTTAAAGAGATCAGTTTCGAATTTAATCCATTCCAATGCTAGTCTTAATTACAAACTGTTTTGATCACTCGGTGCTTTGTTTATTTTGAGCATTTAAAAATTCACTCCGTAAAGCTATTGCGATTAATCTCAACCAAAAGTTTTCAGTTTTCTGTTTTATATTTTAATGAAACTAATCCAACCACTTTAGCAATAAACCAACCAAGTAAGTAACTTTAGTATTCAAAGAACCATACAGGATACCTCCACTAACCCATTCCCGTATGAAGCAGAAGTAACGCTTACAGTATAATGGTGCATCGTTTTCTTATCATGTTAATTATCAATGAACATCCTAGAATTACAGTACCACATGATATAAAAGCGTTGTAAATGACACTGGTAATATTTTTAAATGCATGCAAATTATTGTAATTGTGCTATAAATGTAACAGCATGAAAAACTGGGATATGCTTTCGTAAGTATGTGGGACTTGGGGTGATTTTTTGGGAGAAATTATATTTTAACACTTAACACTGTTTCCAAAAAATCATCGTAAGTGTGTCGGAAGTGATTTTTTGAACTTTTTTTTAACTTTCTAATTGTATATAGGTTGATCTCCATGGCGTATGGTCAAATAGGCATGATCCAAGCAGCTGCTGGTTTCTTCGTCTATTTCGTCATCATGGCTGAGAATGGTTTCAGACCGCTTGATTTGTTTGGTATTAGAAAACAGTGGGATTCCAAGGCTGTCAACGATCTCACAGATTCCTACGGTCAAGAATGGGTTAGTTAATTTTTTTTTTTTTCCATTAACAACATCAATAAGGAATGAGATGTTTGAGACGAAGCAGAACCCTTAAATCCGAAACGAGTTCATGTGTAAATTAGAAACCCGATTATTCGTAACATACATCAAAATGTAAAATTAATCAATTGTTAATACTTATCGGGAAGGATCCACAGCGTTCCGCATAAGGAGGGTTCTACTGTATTAAAATACGAAAACCAATTACCGTTTTTTTCCCGCAGACATACCGAGACAGAAAGACGTTGGAATACACCTGCCACACAGCTTTCTTTGTTTCCATTGTGGTTGTACAATGGGCTGACTTAATCATTTGTAAGACACGCCGTAACTCTATTCTTCATCAAGGAATGCGTAATTGGGCTCTCAATTTCGGATTGATTTTTGAAACTGCTCTTGCTGCCTTCCTTTCATACACTCCAGGCATGGACAAAGGCTTACGCATGTTCCCGCTCAAGTAAGTATAGAGAATTTTTAATTTTGTTATTTGAAAGCATAAAGAGTTTTTGCACAATGATAGTGGCAACCCAAAAAACTGGGACAACCTTGAAATGATAGTACGTCAAAATATTGTATTTGCTTCAAAACTAAATAGTCATTTGTTACCACGGTAAATGATACTAAGAGGTATATTTTGCGTTAAAGGTTTGTGTGGTGGTTACCAGCAATTCCGTTCATGTTGTCCATCTTCATCTATGACGAAACCAGGAGGTTCTACTTGCGTCGCAACCCTGGAGGATGGCTCGAACAGGAGACATATTATTAAACGCATCAGTTTGTTTTGCGTACTGCCACTAGGTGGCACTGCGTCTGCTCCGCAGGTCACAACAACAAACAAAACAAAAACATTCATACTCATCTATCGGTTGGAAAAACTCCGTTTCACCCGCCGTAACGGCGTTGTTCCTTTTCGGTCGTTGTGTACAAAATCCTGTTGCTACTTCTAGTAAAAAATTGCTGCATGCTTGCGCTGCAGTGCGTACATTTGTAATTTGAGAGTGAATGCGACGAATGCGTGCGAGTGAGAGCAAGGTAGAAAGAAAGTGAGGGTAGAGAGGGATTTTGCCCTGAGGGGCCAGCAGGGTTGTTGGTCTGCAAGTTGAGCAGCAGTAGAGACCAGTAGAGATGCAATGGTGTTTTCATACATTCCAAGTTGAAAACAGTTGCCTTAGTGATGCCGGACTGTGTGCGAGTGGGTAGGGGCGGAGCCTTGAGGGACGGCGGTTAGCTGTTACGCGGTCTTCGAGGCTCCGCCACTTAACGTCTTGAAAGAGTTAGTATCATTTAGGCTTTCAACACTTAGGTTAGATAGATTGTAACTGTGTTGTTATATCGTGTTAAGTGTCATACCAGTCGTGCTCAATACACATGACTACTAACTACTATCAGGATTGTAAACGTTTGACATTCGTTTCGTTTGTTGTGTATATAGTTTACGTAATGGGCGGGTAGCAGTTACACTGTGTAGGCAGCACGAGTCCATAATATTGTTTCTAATATTGTTACGTTCAGTAACGTGCGGTTAGTTGTTCAACGTTGGAGCCACACTTCTGGAGGTCTGCTTCTGTAGAGCCCTATTTTCTTATACTCTCTCATGCGCGCTGCGTTGGTCTGAGACCAACCGACCACGGTATTGTTATCTTATTGTAAATATTTTTAAGTGATCACTTAATTATTTTTGCTTGTGTTCTTTTCACATTCATGTTTTAGTATGTAACGAGCTGTAAAAAATTTGGGTTTTAATAAAATGGATGATAGTATTACACACAAATCTTTTAATGGCTTTGTCTTTCGTAGTCCTACTCCGACGGGAGGCAAACACTCGACTCATTAACTCAAACGCAGTAGATAAGGGGGGCGGTAAGGGAGTCTCACTTCCAAAAAGACCATTTGACAAAATCAAAAAACTTAACAAATCTTAAAAATCATAAAATTGTATTCAACTCGACAGTGTCTTCCCATTATCAATAAAGTTTTCCTTTCCACTGTCTCCAATAACTCCTTCCATCTCCCAGCTTATGGACGCGACGAAATCGAATAAAAATTAAAAAAAAAAACACTAAAAAACTTAAAATGCGTATACAATTCGGAAGATCTTAAAAATATCGAATTAGAAATTATAGGTTGTAAGAAAGGCGCAGTTCGGGTCCGCGCCGTAGATTTTTACGTTTGGACTGTCGCTGTACGCTGTATGTCCGGCGGGCTAGATATGTAATCGCTTTGCGCTGATTTTTCATTTTCTTTTCGATGCTGTCGTAGCTCTCGAACTTGTTCGGCCCTGGACTTTCTTGGATTCCTTTTGACACGAGCTTTAATCTAGTTTGCGTTTTCCATAATTACGACTCACATTGGCTCCTTGTGCTTCGCTTGCTCTTTACATTGACACTTGAATCAACGTCCTAGCTTAACGCGTTTTCACGTTACACTAATTTATAACTTCACACAACGCTAATTCGAAAACATGCACTTGCACTAGTCCGATGACGTTACAGGCAAAACAAATGCTGCACGACGAACTTGTAAGCATATGCTCTAACTGGTTAACGAATTATTATTAGTCTCGTACTTATTAGCGATTCAAATCTTGTAACACAAGAAAGTTTCACCGTACTTGACGAGCGAACAGACGTTTTCACATCAATATAAATAGTCTACAAGGGTTAGAAGAGCTCAAGATGGTTAGAGATTTAAAGGCGTAAAGGATTCGATGGGGTTCTAAAGGATTTAAAGGATTTGAAAAATCCGCTAAAGGATAAGTAAAATAAAATCGCCAGTCTTCTAATTTCGAAAACAACAAAATCTTCAAAATTTGGAAAGCACTTGTAAAACATTTTGAAACTCGGCAAGATCTAGAGGGCGTAAAAAATTATTAAAACAAATAACAATTTGAAAAAGAAATATTGAAAATCGACTCGGTTTAAAACATCTGAAAATTCGAAAAAAATTAATAACTTAATTTAAAAGACGCAATATTAAATAAAAATAAAAACGAAAGAAAAAAGAAAAGAAAGTGACGCGAGTGGGCGGTGTCGCCGGGGCCCCAGAAGGGGCATGTGGTCCCAGGAGGTTCCGTCGCTGTTGTAGAGAAGGGAGATCTCGTCACAGAAGCGTGCTCTCGTGGAGATGTCGAGAGAGGCTGCAGGACGATGGGGTCTCGAGTGAAAGAGTGTCCTTGAAAATAAAAAGCAGGCAGGGGCTTTATCTGTCTACTTCCGTGTTCGGAATAGCTCTCCCCTCCGCTGATTCTTTAATACTATTATTTTGGAAAATCCTAGAGTCGGTCCCAGGTAATTGAGGTAGTGTACAAAATTTTGAACCTTTTTTTTATAAATGAAACTGCTTAAAATAGAGGACTCCTATTTTTTCGTTTTGCTTGAATCCGACAATTCAGCCCTAATTATAGTGAAATCCATAATGGACAGCACGTCAGTTATAAATCAGTCGTTTTGTGTGTAATATTGCTTATAGCCAATCTGCAATGAAATTGGAACAAATCGTCCAGATCATATGGCGCCACGTCGACGAGACAGTTTATTTGTTGTAGTCCTTGACTAAAGGTTCACCACAAAATCGTTTGAAAATTTTATATTAAATTTTAAATTTTACAATATACTGAACACATTTTTACATTAAAAAATCATAATAATAATAACGTAAGTTTTATATACATAAATGAATTACATCGGTAAATTGCACACACTTTAAAAATATATCTACATTTGTTTACGGAGAAGTCAAGAGACACAATAAGTACAAAAAATACTGAAAAAACATACACGTTGTCGATAATAATTCTAAACTCTGTTAGTCAAGTAAAAAATACTTGTCGTAGCTCTTAACAAAATAATGAGACTAGTCATAGAATACGAATTAAAAAATTACACTAAATTGCTCCCGAGTGCTGTCTGCTTCTCGTTACTGTATAACTGCGACCCATCCGCTGGTAGCAAACCTGCCTCTGTGCAAGATCTACAGCAGAACTTGGCGTAGTATTTATGAGAACAGAATTTCGCTTTCACGATGAGATCACAGTTGGCAAAGAACCTGTTATCTTTGCAGTTGGGATGGATGTACATTCCTAAAAAATAATAAAATCATTTTTGTTCGAAAATAGTAAAACAACACGTACCATCAACCAAAATTGTAACACTACTTGAGGATTTTGAATAAGCGTTTGCAGCTTCACACTGGTAGACGCCCGAGTCTGCTTTCGTCGCTCGAATAATTGTCAATGTATGTTCGTCTATGAGAAAGTGTTAGTAGCTATTTTTTAATTGGCTGTATGATGTTTAACATACTTGAAATCTGTGTCCTCTCAGATTGTGGAATGGGTATGCCATCCTTGTACCATTTCACTTGGGGAGTTGGGTACCCGTCGACCAGACATGGTAAGGATAAATCGGTGTTCGTTGGGTATCTTTGACTGTCTGTCGTTATATTTGTCCTCACAGGCACTGAGTTAGGAAAATGGTATCAATAGAAGGATATAGAAAACCTGGGGTTGGTAAACGTTTGGACCCGTAACTTTTGAAATAAATTAAATACGTGTAACATCATTCTAAAAACACGAATTGATTTTTTTTTCACTTCATACAGTTCTGTGGGTACTAAAGTTTACCGGAATCGGGAACATAATTTATTATTATTATTAGTACTAACATCGCAAGAAATGCTAGTAAGGCATTAATAACAAAGAAGAGATTCTCAGATGTGTTCCTCCTCCAAATTAATTCTGATATGAGGACAATTCGTTTAAAAAATCTCTAGTTGCAGTTTGTGGGTTGAAAACGAGTCTGCAATGTCTGACTTTTTTTTATATTTTGCGTCGTTTTGAACTTATTTATACAATATATACATACAACATAAGTTCAGATAATACGGTAAAAATATCAGAACTTTGGAGGTATTAATTAGACTATTGAGAACTCTATCCTTGAAAGCATTAACTTATCTACTCAAGGTTATTACTACTTTACCAATGTAAGGTCCAACAGATGGCCGAGGCTGTCCCTGGTTTGGATTAATTTCGTTATTCGGAGGAGGTAAATATGGTGGAGGAGTGGGTCTAAAAACAGGCGGGAATCGTGGTGGCCCTACAGTCACGGGAAGTTCGGGTGGGTTAACAATATATCTGAGATACTTTTGATCTTTAGGATTCGTACTATGGTAGGGTCCTTTAGCTTTGACGGTTACAGACCAACTAGCAGCTTTACCAACACCATTATAAGCTTGACATGTATAAATTCCCAGGTTTGATAACTTTACGGAGTGTATGAGAAGGGAGTAGTCTTTACGAACTTCAAATTGGTTAGTTTTTAATGGGATAAGACTGTCATCTTTCCACCATGTCACAGCAGGGAAGGGATAGCCCACTGCCAGACAGTTAAGGGTTGCTGGAGCGTTAAGTGAGACAACTACGTTTGGTGGAGCCTCGTGTTCTACAACGGATGCAGGCCGGGGTTGGCTATCTGGTTAGTTAGGTTAAGATTAGATCAAGTCTACCACACAAAAATTACAAGAAAACGTGAAAATTAGTTGATGCAACAAATATCATGCAGCGATACTTACCGAGAACGTCCAGTTTTATTTCGTTTGTTATAGGTTCTCCGATGCTATTATCTGCAGTGCATAAGTAAGTACCAGCGTCAGTTTTATGTAAAGTGATAATCTGAAGAGATTGGTCCAGTTTGATTCTGTATTTGGCTTGCGTTCCATCGATCTGAAAAAAAGTAATGAATTTGACTAATACCTTTTCTTCATTCAATTTAGTACCAATAAATCATCCTTCTTCCAAGTTATTTTCGGTGTTGGATTCCCAATAACAGCACATCTTAAAGTCACGTGGTCACCAATAAGTCCCTGAACTTCCGGTTCATAAGTTTCCACGTCGATTTTAGGCGGATAGTCTGAATAAATCTTGCTATTTTTTTTTTACATTGTCAATAAGGAAACTTACATTCGCTTTGTATTGGTGGTTCTGTATAAGCCGGCAAGCTCTTCTGTGTTACCAATTCTGCTGGAACATGAGTTGTAGGCTCGACACAAGCAGTACCGCATCCAGTACTGCAGCATTTCAAATACAAGGGACAGTCTGCGTCATTTCTACATTCTTGTTCACAGTTATTTTGCTCGTGTTCTAGATTCGGACATTGGCCGTCTTTGTTTACTACAAGAAAACATTTTTATCACTGATTAACTTTGATCCCGTTCGAGTTTACTTTTCCTGCAAATTGCAATAAAGTCAGGATCCTGGTTGTCGGTCTTGTTCCTATTGAGGTCGATAGCACATTGTGTTTCTGGTGGACAATCAACTTTGCTGCAAGGATTTTGACACTGGCATCTATTGCACTGGTTTTCATCAACGTAAGCTTCAATACCGTAAGGACACCTCAATGTTGCACATTCATCGAAGTGTATTTGACAAGGATGATCTTGAGAAGTCGCAGCTATAGGAAGAAATTTATTAGAAGATAGTTAAGAAAAAACGAGAAGAGTGGACGAGAAAGCTTAGCGTGCTTCCAATGGTAGCGTGTGCAGTTTGTGTGTGAATGTTAATAACAGAGGCAACAGAACTTACGAGGCTGAGTTACTGTCAAGTAATCATGACAGAATTCAACACACGATTGGAATGTTTTAAAGTTATTTAAATTGCCGCCGCAACCACTGAATAGGAAGGCAATGCATTCTCCACGTGCATTATCGAAGTACCACCGTTTATGGTACCCATCTTGACAGGAGCCCGAATCCACGGGCAATTCACAGACAGCTAAGAAACAATTAATGCATTTTATGCAACCAGTGCTGAAGTACGACTCGAGATGTGGTACCTACCCGTACTAGTCACGTTGGTTCGTTTTTCTTCGTGTGTCACACAATACGATTCACACTCTTCGTTAGAACTGAAGCGGTTACCGTTCCCTCCACATCCACCGTAAGCGAATTGCCCACATCGACCCACACTCTTCTCGTAGTAGTACTTGACGAAATAACCTCTGCACGGACCTGGTTCTCTCGGTAAATTGCAAACATCTGAGGGAAAAAAATCATCTTAGAACCGTTAGTACATTGAATATACTAGGTACCTTGTCCTTTGAAGCTGCCACATTGCCTTTCGCATTGTTCTTCACTGTTAAACCGGTTGCCGTTGCCACCACAACCAGTATACGTGAATGGAGCACAAGCCCGCGTTTGAGGGTCGTAGAAGAAGACCGAAAGATTATCGGTGCAGTTGCCAGGGTCGGCTGGTTCATAGCACATGTTGCTTGAGGTTGGTTGCACTGAACATTATTATCAGAAATCCACTCTTGTGTTTTTGGTTTCACTACTTACCAGGTGGAGCCTGTGTCTGAATTGGTTGTTCTTGGGTAGGTGGTGCTTTTCTGCATCGCTGTTCACATGACGTTATGTCGGGGAACCTATTATAGTTACCTTCGCAGCCGCCGTAAATGAAAATGTTGCAAGAATCTGTAGTTGCGTTATAGTAAAACTGGTTATGTTCTGCGTCACAGGGGCCGACAACAGGTGGCAACTTACACAAATCTAGAACATAATAGACGTAATTTTATTCCGAATGGATGTATTGAGAGTACCTTGTGCGTTGCCACAATTTTTCAGACATTCTTCTACCGATGCGAAATTATTCCTATTCCCTTCGCAACCACCATAGTTGAAGCGCTTACAAACACCATCAGCTTGGTCGTAAAAGTACCTTAATTCTGGGTTTCTACAGATTCTGGTGTCGCTTGGTAAGAAACATGAGTCTGTAACGGTTTGGGTTAAGTGATTTGATCTAACAATTAAGGAAGCATTACCAATGGTGAATGGTTGTTCTGATGGAGCCGAAGGTGAGCTTGTAACACGTTGTTGTCGCTTGCATCGTTGTTCACACTGTTCTTGCGTTTGGAAGTTGTTCCCGTTTCCTTTGCAACCTCCGTAGTAGAATTGTCGGCAACCTTTTTCTCTTGTATCGTAGTACCAACGTGTGGTGTAGTTACCGCAAGTACCAACATCGGCGGCCAGCTGGCACAAGTCTTTCTCTAACAAATAGAATTGAAGTAGTACTTATCTGAATTTTATATACACACCGCACAAAGATTACTGACACCGTCATCAAATTGGAAGCTTTTGAAATGTGGCTATACCGAAAAATACTCATTATCTCATGCATAGAGAACATAAGGTACTCATAAGCTTGAAATTTACAGCAAAGGAAAGTACTGGAAAAGCGAAAGGCGAAGAGGGAGATCGTGGCTTAGAAATCTGGGAACATAGTTCGTCATTCGTACGGCTGTTCTATAAAGTAAAGTCAAAAGCAACATTCAACATCGTAGCTGAGGTCACTAGCTCCCAGGGCAAGATCTGAATTTTGCGCCTCTCAAAACTTATTATAGAAAAAACTTTAAAGTGTAACTTAAGTTATACATTTAAGCTGCGACTGCTCCCCCTTGAGGTTTGCGCCCCTGGCTGCCCTTATATACATTCGAAACGGATAAGAACGGAGGGTACTGGGAGACCTGAAGAGCGTTATTGGTAATGTAAAGGCAAGCATAACTTTTAAAAGCGGCTCAATAATTTTTGTGCTATGTGTAGGTAGAGGCTATTATGCGGTATGGGTTGAAATCGGTGGCTATAACCATTTCTAGTTCCACTAGTAACTTCTCGCAACTTTATATTATAGAATGCAAGTGAAGGTTAGAGTGTTAAGCTTGGTAGAATATTTTGTTTAAGGATACTATAAAACCTTACGAGGACACAACATGCACTTACGGATTTCTTTGGGACAATCAACTTCACATGCTTCTCTACTGTTGAAATTATTGTTATTACCATTACACCCCGAATAATAAAATGGCAAGCATTGTTTTTCAGGTGCGTCGTAATACCATTTGGGTTCTCTTCCGGTGCAATTACCCTGTGCTCTTGGAAGAGAGCAGTGATCTAATATACACAAGTTAGTTAACAAACACATGCTTACTATGTTATAGATTTTACAAAAATTAGTCTAAAAAATACCTACCCTTCTTACGTCCGGGTTGAGTACATTGTTGTTTGCAGGCTTCTTCAGTAGCGAAATTATTACTGTTAGCCTTACAACCTCCGTATATGAATTCCTGGCATGTTTTAGTCTCCTTGTTGAAGTACCACCTCAAATAATTACCTTTACAGGGACCTTCTTCTTTTTCCTGTTCACATCCATCTATAATTTCGTTTAAAATCTTCCCTCACTATTAAACTTCGGTAACTTACCAACGCTGTCATCCGTTACACAAAGAGAAAGACATTCTTCTCGAGTTTCAAACCTATTGTTATTACCCAAGCACCCTCCATAAATAAACTGGGCGCAGTGTTTTCTTTCCGTGTCGTAATACCATTGAGGGTAATATCCTTCACACGGCCCAGGTACTTTAGGAAGTTTGCATCTATCTGAAAAAGCGTTTGACTACTATGGAAATTGCAAAATTTTCGCAAGTACCAATGCCTTCTGGCTTGACACAGATTCCATCACATTCTTCCTTTGTCTTGAAACGGTTATCATTACCATCGCAGCCTCCATACCAAAAGCGAGAACAGCCGCCATAATCCATATCGAAGAACCATTTAACTGTGTAATTACGACAAGTCCCTCGTTCTTTAGGTTGCATACAACTTTCTTGCAAGTTTTGTGGAATGTCCGCACAACCATCAAAGTTGTCACCTTGTGCATCGGTAGTACCATCGGGACAACATCCATATTTGCTAGAGTCACAACCACACCCAGCGTAATTAGGACCTTGCGCTGGTGTTCTATCATCACTGCAGCAACCAAATTCGGTGTTCCTGCATCCACAACCTATATTTTTTCTCAAGGAATATTGTTTCGATTAAAGTTAGTATCTTACCTTGTTGGTGAGGTCCTTTCGCTACTGTGACTCCGTCTGGACAGCATCCAAATTGGAAGGTGTGACACAAACATCCCTGATAATCTGGTCCTGCTGCTGGGGTGTACCCATCAGGACAACATCCATGTTCGGTGTGTTGACAACCACAACCTTCATTGTGATATCCTCTTGCAGCTGTTACATTGTCCGGGCAACACCTGTATGGAGAATACTGACAACCACATCCTTCCAGATTGGGTCCTCTGGCTGGTAAGACATTGTCAGGGCAGCATCCATGTGGACTCGCTAAACAACAACCTTCGCCGCTATGGCCATGAGCAGGAGTGATTCCATCCGGACAACAACCAAATGGACTATCAGAACATGGTGTTTTGCAACCTTGATAATTTGGTCCTTCAGCTGGAGTAATACCATCAGGACAACATCGGAAGTACGCTTCATTGCAGTCCGTAATGTTACACCCTTTATAAAATTCACCTTCAGCCGGTTCCATACCATCAGGACAGCAACCAAACGCAGTAGCGTTACAATCTTCTGCTTCAGTTGGTAGTACTGTAGTAACAGACACCTCTTCTTCTTTGTCTTCTTCTTCTTCTTCACAGCCCTTATATTTAGGTCCGCTTGCTTCAGTAACGTTATCTTTGCAGCAACCAAACTTCGACTGCAAGCAAGCAGGCGGTGGTGGTGGGCAACCTTCTTTATCATTACCTTGCGCAATTGTTTTATTATCTGGACAACACCCAAACAGAGTTTCGTTGCAATGTGTTGAAGGACATCCCTTAAATTTGGGACCAAGAGCGGCCGAGACACCATCTTCGCAACACCCATATTTCGTTTCATTGCAGGTTTTAGGGTTAGGACAACCTTTATCGAAAGGTCCTTCAGCAGGCGTGATTTTATCCCAACAACAACCAAATGGAGAATCTCCACAATCCTTTTGCTTTTTGCGCTTACACATTTTTGGTTTTGGGGTTTGGAAAATTTCAATAAGAGGGGTCGTTTCCCAAATAGTAGCACCACTTTCTGTGCTTGAAGACCAAATGTCAAACTCAGTTGAACCAGTAGATTCCGGTTCAAGTGTTGACATCTCAGTAGCTGAAGCTTCAGTACTACCTGTAAACTCAGTTGTTGTTTGCGTAACTCCAGTAGCTTCGGTTGACATTTCACTAACTAAAGATTCAGTGCTACCTGTGGACTCAGTTGTCGTTTGTGTGGCTTCAGTCGCTTCGGTAGTGGCTTCGGAAGAAATACCAGTAACACTTATCTCACTAGATGTTTCTGACACGCCACTCTCCGTAGTTATATCGGATCCTCCGGATTGTTCAGTTGTCATTTCAGAGTTAGTGACACTTTCAGTATTTGGTTGCATTGTCGTTTCACGTACAGAACCTAAATCTGACTCGCCAATAAATGGTTCTTCTGTTTCTTCAGCTTCAGACGACGGTTTTGTGCTTGTAACTCCTGTACTTCCTCCCTCTGTTGTAGTACCAATTTCTGTCACCGATGACGAATCCGCTGTTATTTCTTCCGTCGCAGATAAATCGGTTGAGGAACTAATATCATTTGTAGAACTTTGAGAATATTCAGACGAGCTTTCTGTAGTATCTGTCATTTCTATACTAACAGAACTTTCTGTGCTTACACTATTATCAGTGGTTTCGGCTTCTGTTGTTTCTGTCGGCTGGCTGTCTGTTGTTTCTGTAGTCTGGTTGTCTGTTGTTTCTGGAGTCTGGCTGTCGGATGTTTCTGTGGACTGGCTGTAAAACGTTTCTGTAGATTGGCTGTCCGATGTTTGATCAAGGTCCGACGATGTAGTGGGCTCGATAGAAGTGACATCACTAGAGCTCTCAGCTAGTTCTGTAGTAACATCTGAGTTGGATATCTCGGAAGACGAATCCGTCAAACCTGAGGCCGCGGTAGTAGCATCAGAAGTATCATCGGAAACTGCCGATGTAGTACCAGAATCATTACTAGATCCTTCTGATACTTCCGTACTTTGTTCAGAACTACCGCTGCTCTTACTGCTTTCGGTACTTTCACTACCACTAGCACTAGAATCAGTGGCTCCACTCGTAGCTTCACTACCAAGACTGGACATACTTTCTGATTTTATAGGAGTGTCTGTCTCGAATGTTGATGCAGAATCACCGGAACCTTCCACTGTACTCTCTGCACCGATTGTTGATGCTTCAGAACTTGGTACGCTTGTCAATTCTTGGTCACCAGAACCAGTGACTTCACTTTCTTCGGGAGATGAAGGAGCATCACTGAGCATTAAGTCATCCATCGACAGTTCTGTTTCTTTTGTCCAACCCGTAACAGTGGCTTCTGTGCTGGAACCGAGTTTATCTTCACCCTAAAATTCAACAGTACTAGACGAATATCTGTTTGTTGAATTAATAAACTTACGACGGGTGGGGTAGCTTCTTTGAGGGCTGCCGATAGTTGTTCTACATCTACCCATTCACCATCTTCACATTCATCAGATTCCACTATTTCGTAATCTTCATCTATTTGTTCATCAGCCACGGTGCTAAATTCTTTCGTTACGGCTGTTTCCGACTCGTCTATTGGTTTGGTAACATCGGTTGGTATAATCGTATCTGAGGAAGAAATTTTTACTTTTTATTAAGATAATGTAATTAGTACCTTCAGAACATGGTTGTTTGTTACATTCTTCCTTGCTGAAGATGATATTCTCTGGGCTACATTCGTTAGCGTCCACTACTTCAAGATCTTTCAAACAAACGACTTTCTTGCTTCTTTCTCCACCTCCACATGGTTTTGAACATTCGGTCCAAGGGCCACTGTACCATTCTCCAGGACACTTTTCCAGTTCTCCTGTGCAATTTCTTATCGTTTCGTACGTCTTGTTTGCGTTGCACTTCTCGTTTTCAACTTTCTTCACGGTGCCGTCTTCAGTCACCAGTCCGCAGAACAAAGTTCGGGTTTGAACTCCTTGTCCACATTGAGCAGAACACTACTGATCCATCACAATGAGAACAATTTTCAACAATATTTTTACAATGTTATAATAATCACCTCACTCCATTGCGACGCATACCAGTTATAATCGCACTGCGCCTTCGTTCCCTTGCACTGTCGTACCGTCTCTGGTTTTTGCTCAGCATCACAGAGTTCGTCTGAGTATACCTCACCTTTTGATGTAGCGCATTTGACATTTCTGGTTTCGTTGGTAAGTCCACATTTGTCACACTAAAAACAGCAATTGGATGTCTACAAGATTTTAAAAGTTATGAACTTACACCACTCCAGGTAGAAGTGATCCAATCGACACCTTCACAAGGTCGTAGATTACATTTGCGCTCAGGTTCTGGTTTGGGCTCGATGGCAGTACATTCAGAGTCATCCACAACCTGAATCTTCTCGTTTTCTTTACGGTAGCAAATAACTTGTCTCTTCTCTTTACCCTCGCCACACAAATGGTCACACTAGATGCTACATTAGTACAGAGCTTCTTGTAAAAACACGGAATACTTACGGGTTTCCACGGTCCTGTGTGCCATTTGGAGCAAAGTCTTCCTTTGTTGCAGACTTGTTGTTGTGGGGGTTTTGGTTGCGAACTGCATTGATCCTCCTCTACCAAAGATGGATATCCATTGGAAATAATTTGCTGGCAAGCCACTTCCCGGGTTTGGACTCCACCCTCACCGCACGGAGCTGAACAGTTGCCCCATGGATATGGCACCCATTGGGCCTCACATGCAACTTCTGCACATTTTTGTGTTGTTGCAGGTTTGTTGTTTGCGTCACAAAGGCCTTCTTCGACAGGCTCTAATGATTTCCTACCGGCGCACGTCACGTTTCTATATTGCACTCCTAAAATTTGGGCAATGAGTAAATGTTTGAAAGTGAGAATTATCGGTAATAGGAAAGGAAGGAAAGACGAAGACGAGACATACAATAAAATCGGAATTTGAGGAAAAAATGGAAAAATAAAAATATGAAAGAAACAATAATATATTATGTAGTAGGGAAATATGTAAAATAGAAAGATGGGACGTGAAGAGAATGAAAAATAAATAGGATACAACAACAATGAAGAGAGGAAATGAGGAAGTAATAGGCTGAGGAAAGTAAACAAGAAAAAAAGAAAAATATCTACAGGGTGTGTGAATAGTGCGAGGACTGAAGATAGTGGCTTTACTAATGAAAATAAAAAAAATGGATGTCATCATTTAAGTATTAAAACTGCATCAAAACTGCACAAACTAAAATTATTTTCAGCTATAAATGGTGTTTCACTATTCCAGGGTCGTACTCAACTTAATATTTTTAAATGGAACCCTATTTCCTTTTCTGATTTGCTGTTCTAAATGCTACAACAGCATATCTTTTTTCTAAACTTGGAATACAAGGTCGGCAAGTTATTAATTTTTTTTGTGAAAATTTTCGAAAAGTCATGTGATCATTTAGAATTCTGTAACAGCATTATTATTAAATATTTTAGATTGAAATTTGACATATCGATAAACAAAGCTTGGGTCTTTCGGACGCTGCTAAAACAATTGGATGTTATTGTTCACAAGAACCGATTAATTTATGCAAGATTTGGACATCCATAACTTTGTTATTTTAAATGGAATACCCCATATTTTTCTAAGGTTTTGGATAGATATTAATTATTATCTTTCACTTGATATGGTATATTCCTTGGGTACAGGAGACCGAAATCCATTTCTGGCCTCTAATATAGTAATGCTAGTATGTAATAGTAATGCTAGCGAATAAGGAATCATGAAAAAGGATCAGACATGAATAAATAATACTTTTGAAAAAAAAAAACTAAAATAAATACCTCCTCCACAGGTTTGACTACAAGGCGTAAAATGATCAAAAGTCCACGCGTATGTTTCAGTTTCATATCCGGGCTGGATGTTGGTAGGAAGACTGTATTCGTAGTCTACTCCAACATTCCTGTCTTGATACAGCATCTAAAAGCATTACTTCATCATACAAAAAAATAAAAAAATAATCTTTACGTACAACAATGAAAATGGGTTCGTCTATCGGACCCAAACATGTGATTGTATCAGGAGCGGAAAATCCTTGGGGATTTCTTTCATAATGGAAATTGCACCCCGCAAATTCTATAGTTCTGGGAAAATCAATTCGCCAGTTTCCGTTAAGGTAGTAATGTCCAGTGGTATTTCGAACAGCCAAGTAATTGTTAGAGGGTGCTATTTCTGAGACCAGAATGTTAGTAGCACCTGACGGTATCAAAAGAATGTCGTTGTAACCGACTTGAAGGTCTTGCATTTCCAAACGGCCTCTGACTGTATTGCAGGTGCTACCATCGCCTCCACAAATCCTGCAACGGTCTTCCCGGGCAGAGGAACCCAACATCATGTCGCAGCCCACCGGCTAAAAATAACCGGAGGTTAAGTACCATTTTTTTTCTACTTCCGCGAAATATAAATATGTAAAATAATATTTGCCCTTTACCTGACATATTCCCTCTATACAAACGTCTGGACCTTCGTCAGTACACCTTGTACCATCCACCACTCTGTCTCGATGTCTGTAGTAGAATCTTTCTCCTCTGGGCATACAGTTCAATTCACACGGTTTTGGCGCCTTTGTGTATGGAATCCACCTAAAAAAACCTTTAGTTTTCCTCTCACGTTGGTAGTAATTTACCTACTGGTATGATACTCCATTGAAAGGGACGCTATCGAATTCGGAACATTGTTGTGCCCTGAAATCCCCAATATCTGGACAGTCCTGTAAATTACAGTCTAGTAAGGGTACAACCAGCAGCGGTGTGATTTTATCTATGAGAAAAATGTAGACCACGCATTAATTACGATGTCGGTAGTGGGTGAATAATGAAGGAATTCATTTTATCATCGACATACTCATTGCGTCATCCCACGGATGCATTATCTGGACCTATTTTATTTTAGTAATTAATCTTTCGTTTCAGAACTTTTTTCTTTTATTATCTACCTAACGAACATTTCTCCAAAATGGTAACAGACAATAGTCATAATAATTCATCTAGATAATGCGGCCTTGAACTTGGACAACATTAATGAAAGGGTCCTTTCTTGTGCGGTGGGTGTGCTGCGTGAGGAAGAATTTCTTTTTGGAGAGGTCGAGACGCGGTTAAATAACTAGACACATGATTGACTCCATTGTCTACACGTAGATTATGACAAGAAGGCATTAAGCGTGTAATGGTTAGTTATCTGTAGCGTTGTTAAATGACTGTGACTGAATTAATTTTCAGTACTTTTTTTGTCTGGTAACAATAAGTAGCATGCAGAGATGAGCAAATTGAAGATGAGATAGACAGGCGATAGCTAAAGAAGAATATGTCAGTTTAGTTTCGACCATCACAATATCTCTTAAATTCAAGTCTGTGCCACCCTCTATGAAAATACTCATTTCACGTGCATGATGTTGCACATTTTTCAACGATTTCGGCCATTAATTCTTTCTTCATCCCTGGATCTAGTTTTTTTACTTTTTTGTGCGTTTCATTAGGTTTTTACTACATAAAAAATATATTTTTGTATAGATTCTTTTGTAACAACTTGGAATATTTTATGATCTTGACTAATGTTAACAATTTGGTTTATGGTTCACCTAAGGGAATCGTAACTCATTGTTAGCCATTTCCTTGTTTATTTCAAGATAAATAAACGAAGGGCAAAGCCGACAGATAGATCTTTATGGCAACTCTCATTTGAATCGTCGTAAACTACTTTCAAAGTTAAAGTAATAAAATGGATATATACATATACAGTCTTCTGTGACATTAACATATTGGAGATAGCTTTTCATGACGTGTATTTTTGAATCGTAATAGTGCACTTAATTTATGGCAAGTTCTATTAGAAAAACATTTATTTTGAACGAGCCATAAAGATATCACCACCATACAATGTGGAAATATTACGGATAAATTAAATTCATTGACTCTGATTTCGGTTGTGTGTAAATTGATTTGTGTGACGCCCTGGCACACTGTAATTAGGGCCTTGAAAGATAGTAGGGAATGAAAGTGGAATTTAATAAATCCAAAGAAACCTATATTTAGACGACGACACTAATGGTAGGAACGTAATTCCAATCTTCTCCGACGTCCAAGCAGATAAATACCACCTTTCTTTCTGACACCCTAAAAATATTTAAAATATTTTCCTTTGATCTTCCGCTTATGGCGGAAGGCTCGACCGTTTCGTTTTCAATACACACTTACGTTAAGTTTATAATACAGCACAATCTGTTCTATTCTGGTTAAGTTTATGTGAATAATAAACCATAAAATATTAATAATAAACGCGTGGGAATATAATTTAAAAAGGAATTATGTAGTCCAGGGAAATTAGTTAAAGTAGTTATTTAATTACAAATATGTATTTTCTTCATATTTTATTAGTCAAAAGTTGGGAAAGTTGTTCAATCATCGAAAAGCTGTAGCTGTGGTGTATTATAACATTATTGAATGTCAACCTTTACCCAAAATAAATCATCAATACAACTTGGCAATTAAATTTTTTATGTGCTGTTCACGGTTTTGTTTTGTTGCTACCCGTAGTTCAAGACCAACAAAGAAACAGTGGGGAAGAAAGCAATATTGTTTTAAAGTTGTTATTCTGCTCAGGCAAGATTTTTAATTGGAGTTGAAGGTAGTCTTGAGTTGGTGCAAATTATCACAATATTAAATTCGTAAATCATTTCTAGTAATTTTTGTTTCTCTGTAAAGAACACCGACAAAGAATACTGAGCTGCCTAATCAGAGCATATTTTTATATTTTCATACAAATAATTTTAAATTTTTTCTAATTCATAATCTAAAGATGTGAGAAACGGATGTCTATTTCGTATAACCACGTGTTTATTATCACTTTTTCCTCAGTCACGGCCTTACAACTTCCAGCCACAGTGACTCACTCGTCTGCTTAATTTTGGGGAAGTGTAAGTTAAAACAAACTGCAAATTCTCATCGGTTTATTTGAAAATCGGCGGCGAGGTCGTTGGCTGATCATGTAATATTCTATAAATAGTTTAATTGTGCCAATGTCTCTATTACCTGAGTATTGCAGGAGAAGTGTCTGGTGGTGGGTCCTTGACACGTGTATCCTGTCGTACACTGTCTGGTTTCCGTAGAAACGCCGCCCCCACAGGATCTGGAGCAAGGACTCGGAGATGACCAGTCGGACCAGGGGCCAATATCGGGGCCGTCACCTCCGGTGTAAACATAACTACCAGCTAAATAAAGATGCTCGCCTTGCTGCCTTTTGAAACGGTCCCTATGGTGCCGAATGCGCTGAAAAAAGAAGGATCTATATTATTATGTATTAATTTTACCCATATTCTACGACACATAATTATGGTAGTGGTCAGAAATGGCAAAATCCGGTTTAACCTTGATAATTGTTATCAAGTGTAATAGCTTTATTGCATCAACAATGGGGATTCAACAGACCATAACTCGAACTGATTGGAATGCTAAACAAGTCATAAATAATCAATGGCAAAATCGCCACCAGACGTGGACTAGACATCTTTCCTTTTGCGGAGAGCGACATTCCGTTTTCCTTCAATTAATTATAAATCGGTTTTGTCGTTATCGAGAGTTGTACTAGCTGTGAAAGACTGGTTGGTCAATGGCAATTGTGTTAGTAAGACCATTTCAAAGATAACATTGTTGCATTTCCTTTATTCAAATCAATCAAGTGGTACAAATCTGATTTCTAAATCTGCATATTCTGATCCAACGGAGTGATTTGACTGGTAATGGTTCTACAAACAAGTTTAACTTAAGATAATCTGATTTCTGTCTGAATGCGTAGATTTACAAATGTGACAAGGCGACTTTTACAAAGATGCATAATAAGTGGTGTGTTGTTCACAGATTTGGATGTGGGAGATGTCTTCAGGTTTTAAAGGTTTTGGTTATTAAACATATTGGCTATTCTTTATTGATACCCACTATCCTCATTTTTTGTTTCATATTATTGAATTCTCAAAATAACAAAAATTAATTAACGAAGATAAATTCTTAGATAAAAAAAATGGAATTCGTCTTTGTTATCTTTGTATATATCTTTGCCATAATTTTTGCATTAGTTTAGAACCCTCAAATACCTTTACTGTCAACTACCTACAAATGAACCTGAGGTGGCAACATAATTATAACGTAAAAAAGAAAATAACTGTATACTAAAAACATACCCAAGACATAATACAGATACTTTTTTCTAAATGTTCACCCATTCTTTTATATACTTTTAGCATCTTTTAGTCTCGATCAAGTTAAGACGTTGGGACTAAGATCTTATTATAAAGTGATTATTAATATCCTGTCTATTATAATTTATGTAATCCCTCTATGCAATTAAGTCTCCATAATGTGAGGTTAAACCATAAACTTGATACTTAATGCACGATTTGTTGATATCAACACCTATTAACAGGCAGTTAAAAGTTGTATAGAAAATTAATATCAATCTTAAATCTTGAGTGACTGATTTGAAATTAATTTAATCATTTTAATTAACAGATTGAGCTCGTTAATCTTCAAAAATTAATCACCCACGTTACAAACAAAACGACAATCCAATTACTGATCGGAAAGAAGATGAGAACATTAACTTTCTACCCGGGAATCCGAGTTATGTACTGAGACTCGCCTAATATCTAATAGTTTTGAACAATGCAACGGGAACTCTTCTTACTTAAATGTTTATGTGCTGTCAGAATAATGTCTTACCATATTTTAATATTCATTAATAGATTCAGCTCGAACCTTGTACAGATGAAAGTAAAAGATATTGAGTTCATTGCGCGGGTGTGTGACCCGAAATTTTATTTTTGTGGTGCTTAAATAAATACTTTGAGATGTTCCTGGTGTTTGAAAACGAGGAAAATAAACATGGCATTACAGATACTAGATTTCAAATTCCAAACAATAACAATGCAAGGATACTGTAAATATATAGGTATCAAGTATAGGTCTCTACTCGATCTGTTTATTTTGTACACATGTAAAAAAGGAAATAACTGTTCATTTTGTGCCGGGATTATTGTTTTTACTTTCTTGGTGTCTTTTTGTGAGGGAAGAGTTCCGTTGAATAAATTAAAATAATTTCATAAAGTAATTGCAGAACTATAATTTGAGCTAATTCCATGTTGTGTTGTGTCATTGTTGCAAAAATCATCATCTTTTTCCCAGTAACGCCAAATGGAATCACAGCTGTTTTATAGGACTATGTTTGTTTGAAATTTTAAAATAGGTAGGTTTCTGCATATCACAATGTTGAATGGGCATATTAGATGGCCTAGAGTGTTTAATAACCAAAAAATCAGTCGAACGTTTTTCGTGCAAAAACGAGTTAAAAGCGTGCATTTTCAGAAATAACAAGGTAAGTAATAAATATTTTGCTTTTGCAATTTTTCACCGGTTACTTGGGACCATTTTGTAATGTGGGTCATGTTGCAGAAGTGGATAATAATAAAATTTTTATTCAAACGACAAAGAAATGTCATAATTAAACAAAGTTGGCATTTTTAAAGTTTAACTTCGACAGTCTTCAGACAAGTCCGTAAGCACATTGAAGGAACGACGCACTCTTGGCGCGTCGAAAGACTGCGTGATTGGAACGGGACCATTCAAACATGTACTATAAGAACGCTCGTGTAAGTAACTTTTGCTGCCGACGATGGATTGTCGTTACAGAAACATCAGTGAGGACGTGATATGTGAGTCAAGTACCTATTTGCAATATTATTATAATAAAATAGTTAAATTTGATTTTACGTTTGAATTAAAAATAGTGTTCTTTATGTGACGTCGAAGTTACCCTTTCTGCCTCATCTGTAGTATTTTATGTCACACTAAAACAACTACATCAGTTTCGGCACAAAAAGTATTTTCGAAATACTCTCTCCTATATTTGTGACTCCAATTGGTGTCATTGGGAATTCTACTACATCCAATAGTACGAGATCCACCTATACATGAAGGAAAAAAGTTAGAAGAAAAGTAACATTTAATTTTGGATATAAAATTCACTAATATCCATTTTTTTTAAACAATTGTCAAAATGTGGTCATGTTGTAATTTTTGGTTGGTCACATTGAATGTCACATTCTGACATTTATTCCGTCGTTTAACATGGTGACGTCAAGTTGACATGCACGATGCAACAATGATAAACCGTCACCTTTGACATCTATGAACATAACCTTAATAGTGTCTGTTATAGAGCTCGGTCCGAAAGGACATATTTTTAGCTGATACAGCCTGCTCTTTAATTGCATTTTGACATTGACAATTGTTTATAAAAAAATGGATAGTAACAGTCACAAACTTATTCCAAAGTTTTTCCAATAATGCCATACCTTCCTAAACACTTCTTTCGGAAGGTCTTCGCCTCCACAGCTTCTTTCAGACTTTCGTCCGAAGAAAAACGACGTCCCCGCAATTGCTTTCTTAATTTAGGGAAGAGATAATAGTCACACGGTGTCAAGTCCGGAATGTAAGGTGGATATCACTTCTCCGACTTGGTGAGCTTTATGGACTCGGCAGTTTTCAACTTGCTAAGTGTTTCCTTATATAAATTTAATTTATTTTATCTAATATACAGGTTAGTCAAAAGCATGGAATGGGCGGTTTATCTCCATAAATATGATTTTATGACAAAATGTCTTTGATAAAAGTTTTTTTACTAATTATTCTCTATTTCTTAACCTGCTCGTTGTTTTTATATGTCAACCCATTTCCATGGAAACGTAACTGATTTTTTTTTTTTTTTGAATGGCAACCAACTAATTTTTCGCAGATTTTTGTTTCTTTTTTTTTATTGAAATGACCTGGTATTTTTTGTGTGGTGGTTTGATAACAAAATTTTAGAGAAAATGGCCATAATACTTTATTCTATCAAATAATCTTTAACTTAAATTAAATGTTCAAACTGCAGCTTGACAGTAACCTAATTACAAAAATAGCGTAACGAATTTTGTAGCCAGTTAGGTGGTATTTCTCCATGTCTGATTTTGACTTCTAAATCTTCCAAATTTTTTAAATCACCCCAGAGGAAAAAATCTAACGAGCTTAAATCGCGGGACCTAGCAGGTCATTCAATAGGCCCCCGACGTCCTATCCAACGACCTGGAAAAATGTTATCCAGAAATAGGCGAACATCAACCCCATAATGGGGTGGAGCGTCGTCTTGCTGAAACCAAATATCTCGGTTTGGCATTCCTTGTCGATCTGCATCCGGAAATAATTGTACAATATCGAGTATAATGTGATCACGCAATAGGAGTAGGTATCTATCCGCAGTTAAATTCCCATGAATGAAATACGGGCCTATTATGTGCTGCCCAATGATACCAGCCCATACATTAAGTTTTTGAGGGTGCTGTGTATGGCATATCTTTTACATTTCCAGTTTCTCTAAATCTTCTAACTAATTTAGACACCGTAGATTGTACAATAGAATTTTTTCCAGGATGAACGTTGTTAAATAAATTAATGACAAACTTCTTGGTGTGAACGTTGTCGATCTCCATAACCAACCATAATGATGATTTAAATTCTTTCAGTTTCACCAATTTTCACCATGTTTGAAAATTAAAATTAAACTATCCTTATTAAATTGATTTGTTAACTTATTGAAAGGTACTTCACAATGACATGAAAAATACCATTAAAAGAACAGAGGCCACTATAATTTTTTGTAGAATTATCATCACATGAATAAAAGGCATCACTAAAAATTGGAAAATCTGATTTGATACCAATTTTGTATTTTATTAATTATTAATTATATTATTATGAATTACAAAAATCAGCAATAAAATTACTAGGTTGTCATTCAAAAAACAAAAATCAGTTACGTCTCCATGGAAATGCATTGACATATTAAAACAACGAGCAGATTAAGAAATAGAGAATAATTAGTAAAACAACCTTTATTAAAGTCATTTTGTCATAAAATTCATATTTACGGAGATAAACCGCCTATTCCATACTTTTGACTAACCCTGTATAAAAATCTCGTGTCACGGTGTTTGTGGTTGAATTCCTCCAAAACGGCTCGACCGATTTTTAGGAAATTGTTTTTGTATATTTGGTAGGTATGAGAATAGGTGGTGAACTATTTTTCACATGGACATGGGGGGCCAGGGGCCCCTCTTGGGCTGGACCGATTTTTATAAAAAAAAATTGGTATATTTGGTAGGTATATATATAGTATATTTGGAGAATAGGTCGTAAAGTATTTTTCACATAGACAGGGAGGCTCAGGGGGCCCGCTTAGGTTCATAACTCATAACTCAAGGGGGCGCAGGGGGCCTCCTGGGGTTTATAACTCAAGAACGGCTGGATCGATTTTTATGATCTTTGATTTGTCTCCGCCCTGAATAGCAGAATAATTATTAAAACATGGACAGGGAAGTTCAGGGGGTCCACTTGTGTGTATAACTCAACAACGGATGGACCGGTTTTTATGATCTTTGATTTGTTGGATTTGCCTCCGCCCCGAATAGCATAATAACTATTAAAACATCGGAAAAATTACAGGCGGCGGGGAGCTTAGTACAGGGCAACGACAGAGAACCCCCTGGGGACAGGGGGTCCAGGGGGAGCTCTATGGTCGCTAGGGCAAAGAAAATAACAAATGACGCCGGCCACCAAAATTTGTCGTACCGGGCTTTAAAAATAAAAATCGATTCTTAAGGAGTAAACTCCAAAGTTTCACTTCTGTTGCGCGTGGACTCCACACACAATTTTTTTGATGATATCTCGAGAACGGATTGACTGATTTTTTTCGGGTGCGAATAACTATCAAAACATCGAAAAAATTAACAAAAAAATAATTCTCATACATGGATCTATGGAATCCGTATGTAAAGCCATCTCTGATACATGTATATATGTTGGTTCCAGTAATGCCAGTAGATGGCGTTGTGTGGATTATCCTTTGATAAAAAAAATCCTGAATTTAATTCAGCTAATAAGTTAACACAACATTTATTGATTCTGAGGCGGTACAAGCTTTGCCGGGTCAGCTAGTAAATTTATAAAGCGCCGTGTCACTAAATACAACTTGCAATATTGTTATTTTTTCTAATGTTTGATTTTTTTTTAATTTTTGAATTTGTCACTTATTTCCAAACAATTTGAAGAAAGGGCTTTGGATTTTAAAAGTAAAAATTTGAATTTGGAAACAAAACGAAATATTCATTTAAAAAAAAAGTGAAATAATGTCCATAATTTAAAGTTGCAAGAGATATGTGACACCATTGCGGATTTTTTTTTCTGTATTTTGCCGTATTAATAGTATAGGAATTATTCACATGCAGTAACTTTCAAAGTTTCGAAATTTTGGTTGCGACAAAAAAAGGAAATAACAAAAAAAAACCCTTTGGAATAACACTTTCAAAAAAGATCTGCAAATCAAAATTTACCAGTGGAATTCAAACAATGAATACTATACTAGATCGATTACTAAATTACGCACGTGAAGAGCAAAATCGACCAAGTGCGAGTCGGACTCACACACGAAGGATTCCGTAACACTATACAATATTTAACACTACATTTACGCCTAAAAAACGGGTTGTAATTGTATGGGGACCCCCTTAGTTTTTAATTTTATTTATTATTTATTGTTATAGCGGCCATAGTACCTTAGTACATACTCTGTTCAAAAGATACAGTCCTGTGACAGATGTACGGACGGACGGACAGCTTAGCCTTGGTAATAGGATCCCGTTGGCACCCCTTGGGTACGAAACCCTAAAAAGATACGTAAAGGCGCAGTTGAGGTCCGCGCCGTAGATTTTGACGTGAAAACGTCACCGGAATAAAATCTCACTTTTTAGGTTTCTTGGATTCGTTTTGATGAGAGCATTGATCTGATTCGCGTTTTCTTTAATTCCAAGCATATTTACGAGTCATATTAGACGATATCTCACTTTGGCTCCTTGTAGTGCTTCGCAAGCTCTTCACAATAACAATCAAAGTCATAGCTAAACGCGTTTTCACGCTACACTAATCTATAACTTTATACAACACTAATTTCCATCAATCGCAAACATGCATCTACACTAGTTCGATGACGTCACAGGCAAAACAAATGCAGACCGACAAACACGTACAGGCATGTCCTACCCGTGGTGGAATCAACGCATTACTAGTCTGGTAGTTATTAGCGATTCAAATCTGACGATATTTGTAACGCAAGAAAGTTTGACCGGCTATGACTGTACTTGACGAGTGAATAGAGAAATAAGTGGTATAATATATGAATTCGGAGTTTATACAGATGATCAAACTAAATTTGGAATTAGTGGAGATATTGTACTGAAGCTATCAACAAATGTACCACGTGACCGGAACTTCAAAATTTACAGGAATAATTGGAGTGAAAATATACTATTTGAAAATTTGCTGAATGTTTGCATCGTGAATGCATAGTTGTTGTATCGAAAGCAGTGCCAGCTATATGCTGTGTATATTAGGAAGCATGGACGTCCGAATTCAAGGGAAGGAACTCCGATAAAATCAATTTCAAGAAAATCTGCAATGTCGCAGCCTATTGAAGATGTACGACAGGAAAGACCATTAGCCACAACAGCTTAGCCAAATATGAGATGCCGGAACTGTAAAGCATACACAAGAACAATCTTTATACCGGGTGTCCCAACTAAAATTTGTACCCCCCAAGAATTTCACTTTCGAAAGACGCTCGCTCGAACAGGTCAATTTTGTTATCAAGAGGGACCAAATTAATTAATTAATAAAGTGAAGTTGATTGCTACCAACTATTTTAAGAATTGTTATCTTTAGTTATTTCTTAGTTATTTTTAGTTTTAGTTATGTTAGCATTTTAGTGTAGATTTACTCTGTAATTGAGCTTATGCCTGTTGAGTGAATAAATTATTATTACGAATAAATTATTATTATTAAAATTGTACCAAACTTTCAAGTCTTACTTCTCACCCCTTGAGCTAGGAGAGCCACCATCTTAAACAAATTTAAATGGCATGGGGGATAGTCGTGTGATACATCATTTTAAATCCTATTCAATTCTTTATCCAAACCTATTTTCATCGATTCGTTTCTACAAAAAAAAGCACGAATTCGTTATTTTCCAAATCTACATAAAATACTCAACTAAAATTTGTACCCCCCAACAATTCCAATTTCTAAAGACTCAGAAGAAAACGCTCGAACAGGTCAAATTGTACCAAACTTTTAAGTCTTAGATCTCACCCCTTTAGCCTGGGAAGACACCCCCCTTAAAACATTTAAATGGCATACTTTTATCGATTTGAAAAGGCATGAATTTGTTATTTTCCAAATCTACATAAAATACTCTTGATTCGATAAGATAGAAACGAATCGATAAAAGTAGGTCTGGATCTATCTATCTTCTCTAGAATTGTTGTGGAGATCCAGAATTTTGTTTTTAATTTTAATTCTTATTTATGAAAAAATACCAAATCGGTCCAGCCGTTCTCAAGTGATGCGCTTACCAACGAATCTATATCATAAAAATTAAATAAATATAATAAATCTGTCCAAAAACAAATTGATTGAAATTGCTCTCTTACAAAACAGAAATTATTTCGAAAATTACCTACCATTCTAAGTAGATTGACCACTTTGAATTTTACATTTTTCCTTATCAATGAATAATTATATATATTTTTTTAATTATTTTTCTTAAAGGACGTTACTTGACAGTAATATGCGATCTTTAATCGTTCATCAGCAAATCATCTCAACATATTATGTAAATCGTACTGTGTGTCGAATTTCTAACTTTGTATTGATCGAGGCCCCACCAGTACAATTATATTATTATTGAAATTTATGGATTTGTGAAAATTTAAGCCTCAACAATCTTAGATCTGAAAAGTATTTCGCAAGAGTCCATCAGATCTGGACACGTACGAAATAAAACCTACAAAAGTTTTCATCATTTTTCAACCTCTTGTTTACGATGGCAAATTAAAAAATGCAAATGGGATCCTGATGTAGCAAAATGTACACCGTAAGTGCCGTCTCTTTCCTGCAAATATGTTCGCTTACTATAAATTAAAATATATTATTATCCTTACAACAGCTTTGATGAGCAACTGCCGGAGGCGGTAAGGCCGAAGAACAAAGAGTCGGGTCGTGGATGCCTGTGTTGAATCCTTTTGTAATTTTATTCCTTTTGTTTGTACTCGATAAGTCACAACTTTTCCGATGAATGTTCTGCAGTGTACTTATTCAGAACTGGCACTAGTATTCATTACAATGAATTGGCAAAGTAGAGGGACTGCAGTTACGGAATTTTCAACTCTTTCATTGCTTAGACAAAAAAGCATTCCTACATGAGGAAACGACTAAGTTATGGTGATGCAATGCGGCTATCTAATCTTAGTTGGCTCACATTCTTTTTCGTATTTCTGTTTGTTATGAGAATCGTAAAACTGCATAATTACCATTCGTTATTACTGCAAGTTGTGTCTGGTAATTCCAATTCAAGTGAAAATAGAAAGAGCAATAAAAAATATACGTGTATGTATTTAGAAAATCATTACAATCTGGATTAACTTAGATTCATAGAGACATGTTAACGCAGTTCGAGGAAAAGCTCCCCATTTAAAAATTTTGAGTAGAATTCCTGGAGATAATTTACTTACTAATTGGACACAACTTCTTGTTACTACACAAACTTTGTCAGAACCTGCGGTCAATTCCAGATTTACATCACTGGGATACTAATCCACTAGCACCACCGCATTCTTTTTCTTAAAAGAATCTCGTAAGCTCGCATTTAAAGGTGTGTATAGTCATTATAGAATGAGTAGAATGAGTTCATTACCTACAATACAATCGGTTTAATTAACGCATTCCCGAAGAATGCCCATAAAATTATTTCTGAATTACGGGCAGGAAGTTTGGGTTCTACGTTAACCTCTATTTTTTTATTATCTATTAATAATGTGCCATTATTGTTTTCTTGACTTTACTATATTAGCTGAAGTTCCATTATTAGTTTACACTTTAATTACGATTTTATTTTGATTGTAACACAAATTTAAACACTTCTCTGATTAAATTATACAAGGTCTTACATACATTCAGGAGGCTTTGAATGTCAAAATTCTCCATTTAACTGAGATAAGTGCATTACAATAAGGCCATAGTCAATTAAAATCTAAAAAACACAGAAATAAATATTTGTAAAGCATCTGTTGCTGTTAACTATTTTGGTATTATTATAATGAAGAAACAAATTAAAATTAATTACGAAGACTAAGATATTTTTATTTTTTTAAAGTATGGTCTAATGTGTTACAATAAGGCCAAGATAAAAACACGTTAAATATGTATGCACTATTCGCACCTAGGACATAAAAATTTGCACTTATCATCCTTAATGAACACATCCGCATGTCTAACACTACATTATTTGAGCATATTATGTAGCAACACCACCAGCATTTCCTCTTTTGTTTTTCTTTTTGGAGGACTTGTTTTTTTATGTTTTATTGTCCTTGTTATTTGTTTTGTTATTAAAAGTTTTTGGGCTCTGCTTTACGTCCTGGTTTTTATTTTCCTGCTTTTTTATTTTTTGAGACCAATAACGTTATTCCGGCATGGCCTTATTAAAACCACATGCAACTCTAACTTCTTTATTTGTATGTTTGAAATGACACATAAACCGTATATTATCACATCAAAATTATGTAAACAAATAATCTCTAAAACCAAAAACACTAATATTAAATCGAAATATCTATTAAAAAAATATACAATCTTAGATGGACATCTTACCATATTTTTTAACGACAACTGAAAGCTGCTCAAAAAAATCGCGATATTGAAATCATTGTATGCACTTACCTTACATGTAAATTTTGTTTTCCACAAACAAAAACTATTTTTCTATAAAAGCATTTGTAGGATGTCTATTGAGAATTATGTTAAGTAGTGCGTATTCCTACTTAGTAAACCACAAAATTGAAACTTCATAAACGCGATTTCTATAGACTATCGACGTGATACTCATATTTCTCTCGATTCTGTTAACTCTCTTAATTCTCTGATATTTATTGCTTCTCCATTATCTTTCATTCTCTTAATCCTCTTGATTCTCCAGACATTTTGACATTTTTATGCTTCTGCTTTTAATGATTCTTCTGATTTTCTTTCAAGTTTGTTGATTGACTCTCATGATTCTCGTTCTTATGATTTTAGAATTTTTATTGATCCTCTTGATTCTTCTGACGCGCTAATTCTCCAGATTATTATGATTCTGTTCGTCCTGTTATACGAATTAACGTTCAATTTTTTACAGATTTAATTCTACCATATATTTATTAGCTACTTATTTATTTAAATGTTTATCTATAATTTCTCCTGAATTTCGCATTTTTAAATTATTTATTACTTCTATTGATCCTTCTCGATTCTTCTTTCTCTTTCAATTGTCTCTTCGCTTTATAATATTTCCGTTTCCTTTGGATCTCCTAGTTTTCGTAATTCTTTTCATTTAAGTCTTCTGTTTTAATCTCCCATTGTATTGCTCCTGTTCATTATCTCGACTCCCGATTTTCGTTATTATATTTATTCCTTTTTTTTTATTCTATTTAGTTTCCTGATTCTTTGAGTATTATCTGATTTTCTTGATACTTCTGATTTTCTCATTCTGCTCATTCTCCTATGTTTACGATTCAGTTTTTTTTAATTGTCTCTTTATTGTCTTGTTTAGCTTGACTCTCTTCATTCTGTCGATTTCGGTAATTCTCCTATACCCAGGGCTATTGGAAAAAAAATAGAATGGTAGAAACGTAGGTAGATGAAAAGGAATGGAAGAAGATAGAAGAGAGAACTTCGGGAAACCTGTATGGAAATGTCAAGCAGTAGAAAGAAGGCATCATTACAAGAGTAAAGAAACTATAGGAACAAATAAAAGTTAAACAGTAAAGAGTAAAGGTCACAGTAGAGAAATGAGCAAAACAAAACAAATGTTAGAAAAGACCGAAATGAAAGGTAATAATTTGAGGAGACTGCGAGAATTGGGACAAGATTAGGAAGACAAAATAACAGGACAGAAGAAGCGAGAAGAATTTCGAAGGATAAAACAGAAAATAATGAAGGAAGAAAAATAATCGAATTTATAGAAGAGAGAGGATAATTATTATTATGAAGTATTAAATAGGAACTGGGACGACGCGACGATGCAACCAATGCACTTGGGACGAAGTACGAAAATATGAAGTGGGAAACAGAGAGGAATCAGACCACCAATCGTTAGAAATAGAAATAGGTGGAGAAGAAACAAAAAGAACAAGACACGAGAAAGAAATAATAATTGAAGAAGAAAAGGGAAAACACAAAGATACCGAAACAAGAATGAAAGAACTCGAAAGAAGAATGAAAAAGCGATTTCAACAAAGAAAATAGAAGTATAAGTAGGAGAAAGATTGGAAAGAAACAGACGGTGGGACAAAGAATGTAAAGAAATGAAAAGATTAGCCAGAAAGCAAATGAAGAAATGGAGAAATGGGATGGGAAAGGTGCAGCTTAAGAAATACAAAGACACTTTCCAGAAAAAAGAACAAAAGAAAAGAGAAAAGAAGAAATTAGATCAATCAACACAGAAGGAGAAGTCTGGAAATAAACAGAGAACGAAAGGTGAAAAGAGAGCAGATGAGAAGATAACCATAGAAGAATCGATAGAATACTTCAAAGAATTTCTAGACGGAAAGGAAGAAACGGGCAGAAGACAGAAAAGAGAAGAAACGAGAGTACGAGAGAAAGAGGAAAAAATTGCGAGGATAATAGGAAGAATACAGAAAGGAGAAGACGAACTACAAAACGAAGCGTGGATGTATGCAACAGAAGGAATTATAGAGACAATGAGGGAAATAGTAAACGACGTCTGGCAAGGCGAGGGATTCCCAAGTCAATGGAGGATGGGTCTAGTGTGTCCGATACACAAAAAGGGAAAACAGAAAGGGTGGAGAACTACCGGGGAGTAAGATTGCTGAGCACGGCATACAAGATCTACGCAATTATACTAGAACAGAAATTGAAGGAAGAACTACAGGAAAAAGAAGTCTTACCATATGTACAAGCGGGCTTCAGAAAAGGGATAATAATATAGATAAAGAACTCGATAAGAAAGGGGAAAAGATGTGCGCATTGTTTGTAGACCTGAAGGCGGCCTGCGACTGTGTACATTAGGGAGAGATTATGGGAGCATCTGAGAGAGAAACAGAGAACACACGGTGAGCAGAATATAGGAAATCTACTTAGAAACGAAGAACGGAGTAAAGTAAATGGGAGAATGAGCGAAATATTCTGGACGACGAAAGGGTAAGACAAGGATGTAGCGCAGGCAGGGGGAATGGTGGTAGGAAACACGAAAGTGCACTCGCTGGCATATGATGATGATGCCAAAGAAATAGGGAATAATAAGATACTTAGGAAGATCCCTGAAAGAAAAAAGAAAGAGGAATGGAAGTGGGAAGTGTAAGCAATCCAAGCTAAGTAGTGGAGATCAATACTAGCATTGGAGAGAGAAATGCCAGTGTATATTGTGCTGGAAGAAGTAAAGAGAGATAATATAAGAGTAGAAGCGGAAAAAAGAACAGCAAGATTTGAAGAAAAAATGGAATTTTACAAGAGTGTTGGAAGAAGATAAAGAATGAGAAGGCGGAAAGACCAGGAAAAGATACAAGAAAATACTATGAGAAAAGCTGGTAGAGGCGAAGAAATAATCGAACAAATGTACTGAGAGAGGTACGAAGTAGGAAAGGATAACAAGGATAAAAGAGTCAAGGTATAATGGAAAGTATAGTACACTAATTACAGAGGACCTAAGAAGGGTGAGCGAGAAGGCTTAGATGTGGGAACGAAGGAAGGGAAAATAACTTCTGGAAAGAGAGAGACGAGAGAGTGTGCAGAAACGATAGAGCACATGATGAAAGAATGTGATGAGATGAGAGAGGGAATAAGAGAAGACTGCTGTTAGGAGAAGAAGGGAAAGGACTAAGTAAGATAAAAGAAGTATTAAACAGAAGAAAGAACACAGAGAAAAAGACAGGAGAAACATAAAGAAATTAAAATTAATTCAGCTATTGTTATTGTTTGATGCTATTTTTATTTAATATTTTATTATTGTATGGGTAAAAATCCAATCTTTTTCAAAGCCGGAAGGCCAGAAAATAATCTTATTATTACTATTATTATTATGATATTCTGTCAATTTTGTCGATTCTTTGGATCTTTCAGTTTCACTCTTCCTTTGATCCTTTTTTTCCTCCTAATTCTGTGTAAATTTTATTGTTTCATTTGAGTATCTTGATTATGCTGATAATCTTAATTTCTTATTTTGTGACTCTATTGATTTAGTTTAAAAGAAATTCGTTGATTTTGTGGATTATCTTCTATCAACGTGACTTCTCCTGAGAATATTAATTCTCTTGATTTTCCTAATTATTTTGACTCTCTGAATTTCTACTACTACTCGTTTTAGCTGTGACTTTTTCTGATTTCCCTGTTTCCCTTACAATTACATAGTTAAAAAATAATAACCCCCAATTTTTTTTTTATTTTTATTTTTAACCCTTACTGATTCTACTTGAGGATTGTAGGACAAGAAAGTAGAAGTGTTGAAAAGAAAAAAAAAATTTACTTTACTTTTGGTACACTTTTCACCTATCTATGTGTACACAAGTTCCTGTGTAAATTGCGGCACAAGGGGTTTAAAAAAGCACTAGTGATACGAGTGTTTAAATTGCTTAAAATCCATAAAAAAATGTGTGATATAATAGTATATTGTTTTATTAGGAGCAAAAGTGAGACTTTTCATGGCAAATACAGACGAGCCACGAAAAGTCTCTTTTCTCCGAATAAAACATGCTATTTTTTCTTCAAACAATCGCCCACGAAATACAAATCTGACAGTTTACTAACCTCAATGTACACATGAATTTCTGTCTAAAAGTGAAAATTTCACTAATGTCACGATTATCTCCTAAAACACCATTCACAAGTTTTATGAAATTTTATTTTCTTCAAAATAAAAAAAAATACTACTCTTTCTAAATATATGGTATTAAAACATCGGAATTGGTATACGGAAACGACAATAACAAAGGCCCAAGGGGGTCCTTTAAGACAGGGGGGCCCAAGGGGGCTCTTTGAGACACGAGGGCTCCCGTGCGTTATGAGGGCCCCTTTAGATTTGTGAGGGCCTTGCGACATGGAGCCCAAGGGGGCTCTTTTGTCGGCCGAAAAAGTTTAGTTTATCACACGGCCCGAAAATGACATTTTCTGGCCTTTTAATAAAATATACTATTATCAGCCTATGCAGAAAAAATGATCAATTAAGCGGCAGACAAAGTCATGGCAGAGAAATGGCCATTTGTCATTACCTATTGACATATACAATGTCACGTTTCTCTGACGTTTGAAGAAAAAATATTTTATTTGCGATTTTGAAAAGTCGTTTGGAATTTAAAATATTCATCTTTTCAAATGTTTTAATTATTATGGTTCGTCAAAAATTTTTTGTTTTGTTTAAGGGGTTTGCAGTTACAAAAAGTTTTAGGCTCGTCGCTGCTTTAATTAAAGCCGATCCAGTATTCTAGGAGAACACATGTGTAACCAAAATCTGATAACAGTATACTTAAGCTAATGAGGCAGAAATAAATTCGGGAATATACTTAAACTTAAACACATGTAAAGATTTGGATGTATCGGGTGTTCATTTAATAATCCGGACGTATTACCTTTGCCAAACTTTTGTTTCGGTGAAGACAGGTCGTAGTTTGAATCATGTAAGACATATTAAGTCAGGCCTTGATGAAAACAAAAGATTTACCCAGGTAATGCTACCGGATTATTAAACGAACACCCGATATTATGTTCTCAAAGCGATTATATTTATGTACCATTATGGCAAATGTTGATATGTCTAGATTTCCAAATTTTACAGAAAGCTAAGTTAAAGTTTTGAAATATCATAAACACACGTGCTACTTTATTTAGGACTAAATTGATATAACCGCGCCTTTCAATTATCGGAGACATATCAAATTTTGCTAACTTGTTCTGAATGTTCTGACATCAACATTTGCCATAATGGTTCAGATTTATGAACAGGATTTTTCAAAAAAGATATTTGGCTTGAATTCTATTTTCCAAATTCTATACATTATAGCCCTCCAACGACGTCAACAGTCCCAACAACCCGTTAGTTGAAAATAATTAGTTCTATCTTTTTTAAAGACTGTATTTCCATTACTGAATCCTTGTTGCTCTCCCACTGAGTGCAAAATTGAAAAGAAGGTGGAACGACTGCAAAATTATAGGTATGTTCCACCTTTCAACCCGTATGATCTCCAGCAATCCTACCAATGAGTAAAAGAATAATTGTCGAGACATAAAACAGCGCCTAGTGGTATTTTATAGGCTTGCATATTTACGATTGTGTATATTATCTTTGAATAAGAATCATCAAAAATGAGCTCGTAATGGTACTCCAAAACCGCACATAAATCAAGTAAAGATTTATTAGTTACATGTATTTAGTTCCTCAGTCAATTATCCATTTTATCGCTAGTATTTCACAGGCGACCACACGGGAATATGGTAGATTGCTTTTTACATAATTACATTTAATTTCATGTTTTAATGCACGCTAAATCTTAACTTGGGTGATCCAGGTCTAGAGAAGTTATGACCCATTTATTTTAATAAAGTTACCACAAATTAATATCAATATATTTACATCATACAGTATAGACAACGCTTGCGCCATTGGGTAAACATTTATTCTACCAGAAGCATCAATTACTATGCCGCAATAATGACGTAATACCACACTATTAAAATAATCTTTAAACAAAAGTGACTTAATTATAAGGATGACGCTTTAAATAAGTTTCATTGTTTTGCACTTAAGTTTTGTTTAAAATAAAATTTCCAGGACGATCTAAATTTTTGCAATGGTGTTTGAGAAAAAAATTAAAAACTTAATCATACTTACAATCGTACTCAGTACGTTGCTGATGTATGTGATAAATATAAAAAGAGTCAGCGGCGACCTGAAACAGAGTTAAGGGATTAGAAAAAAGTTTTAAAAGTGCTTTAAAATAATAGAAATAAATGATCAGTTGGTCATGTCAGTTTCAGCAATGTGAGAATATGTCCAACCACCAGGTCTTTTAAACTCCTGTATTCGTGTATAACACATAAAATTTTTTTGAGTAACAATAATAATTAGCGTTCAATATTCTTATTGCTTCTGAAGTGTACTAACAAGTGTACACAATATTCATGACAAATTAATGCAAAGATAAAAGTAATAAGCTTATTTAAAAAATAGAATGTGGCTACGAAGAGTAGGAAAAATTAGTAAGAGTGTCGGAGACTTTGATGTGGTTAAAACCTTACAGGTTATAAGTTTCAACGATACCACTAGCACGACTTGAATACTGATGCATCTACTTCATGTTATGATTTTTTATTGCACTATCACTGAAGGTATAGTAGGAAACAATAAAAGTTATTACAGGTAAGCAATTTTAATTTGAGATTCTATATAATGGAAAATTAATTATGTACTATATACCAGGATCACTTTGTTGAATAATGGGGTCGCAACAGTTTCCTGCTAAATAAAGATATTAATCCTGCACCAAATCCACATCAATTGCCAAAATAGCGGATAACCTTGTATGGGGTCGTCACACGGGTTATTATTACTTCCTGGTTATCAGGATAACCGACAAGAGCGGAGGTTTCTGACCGCAAATTCGGGGCCTTATCCTTGACCGTGCAGTTCTTGAAAGAGGACCACGCCCCAAAATATCCTTTTCCCTTTCATGCATCCCCATCTTGCAGCGAGCAATAAAGATGCAGTCACAATGCGCTACAGGTGAGAGGAGTAACGTTTCGAGAAAAACAGAAATCCTGCAAGGATCGATTCGCCGGTCGTGAAGTTGCCATGCGTCAGGACTAGAAGCCTTTCTTCGAGGATGTTCTCCTGCTATTCGGGGATCGCAGGATTTTACCTACCGCGTTTTATTGCACTCAGGTCAATATGAGGTGTGGGAATTCAGTTCTCACCGGTGAAAATATTGAACGGTTGCCGAGTTGTAGGAGCCAGTGGTGGCTCGGTAGATGAAGTTGAAAAAACTCTGCATGGACAAAGTGCTATATATCTTTACCCACTATATTTGCAAAAAATGGACTATTGGATTTACTGGGAATTGAAATGAAAGTTAGAATACATATATACAAAAAAGGCAAACAATTAAGATGTGAGCAGAAGAGAGCAATGAAAAGGAAGAAACAATGAAGAAATTACTGAACATCATAAAGCGCCAATTGGTAAACTAATTTAATCATTTCGGGAATTTCTATTTATTTAGATGCTATGCAGCACTAGATAATATTAACATTAATCCAAAGACCGTCGCAATAATTTGTAGAAATAAAATCAATCGAATAGTTCAAAGACACCCACTCAGGATTTTTCAAGGGAAATAGCATTTTATAGCCTATAGCGGATCTTTTGTATAGGAGTTAAGTTGTTCACAATAAGATTGCTACCCGACACTACATTATTAGAGTCGTAAATAACAAACTGTCTTGTCGCTGATTTACAAGGAGTACCTAATCTGCACAAATAGACAATTATTCTACAATTAGGCTGTACAGTTAGGGGTTGATAATGTTATTTCTATTTTCTATTTTGTTTGACGTAATCAAATACTTTGATTAGATCTTTATTCAAATTTTGACACATTATTGTTTGTTTGATAGTAATAATGCGGTCATGAAAATCCGAAAATTATATCATCATCATTTTACTAATATAGTGTTCATATTAAAAAAAATGTTGACGTAATACAAAAGAGTGACTTAATTGTTTATCGAATTTCATCCTGATACAATAATATTTCTATAAAATTCTTTAAAAAAATCCCAAGTTACACAAAGCTAATTCCGTTTCTGAAAGGAATCACGTCACCGCTAATAATTTCCAAAAGTTTAGTCTGCTTTTTTAGAGCTAAAAGTAGAACCAATCACCAACCATTGCCATCCATGTCACTTCACCTGATCATTAAAATTGTTGCTAAAAGCAAAGTGACCAATTTGGTCTTTATCAATTTCTCAAACTTCGAAACGCAAATAACTATAAAATCTATGTTAGAAAACCATTTTCGGTTCATTCCGATTTACCATTTTCTGTAAAAATATAAAGACAAACAACAATAAACAAGCAATAACCCTATGCAAAATTTCTGTGAATTTTGAGTGGCTGCACCATTAGGTTGCCAGATGGAGGCCATATTTCAAGTTCGGCTTTTACCCTTCAAAAGATGAGTTTGGGTCGGTCGATGTTCGTTGCCAAAAGCTTTGCAATTAAACAATGTAATATTGATAAACAAATAATATTAAAGAAAATAATCTTTACAGACTTAGTAGGTGGTACGAAGCAAGTTATACCAGGCAGATTAATATATAAACATCACTCAACAAAACTCGCAAATTCATTAGACTTTCTCAAGGTCAAAGACAGGATCCGAAATCTTTCAATATTTATCTAATAGGCGACTTCCGTGAAAAGCTTAGTCGTTGGACCTCCTATAATGATTTTAATATGACAATAATTTGACTAAAATCTTTCTTGTGGTACTAGCAATAATTCTAATATAATTCGTACCAGTACCAAAATCCTAGGACATTCGGGAACTCTCTTTCCCTCAGAATTATCTCTATTATTTTTCCATCAACTTGTAAAAGAAGAGAATCTAGCGGCACTAAACTTTCTAAACTCGTTACGTTCTCACAGGGAGGTAATGTTAATGGTTGTATAATAGAGAAAATGAGAAAATTTCAAGCTTCCCAAAAACGGTTCTTTTTTCTTCCCAACATCCCAAATTATTACGTAGTTTTCATTTTAACGACATTAATTAATTAATTAATTGTAGACAAACTAGAAATAACTGCGATGTTAACATCCACGCTGTAAGTGCTTGTATAAATTTGTCTCGATTCTTCACATAAGTTTTAATTTCTTACAAACTAAAAAATTTGCAATCGCGCCTTTTCTTTCAGGTCTCAGTTATTGTCACTGAGTGTAGCAGATTTATAAATTAAAACCACGAATGCTGTTGCTTTACTAAATATGAAATATATGATAACTAAGGCCTGGTATGCACTCTTTTTCGGGATATTAATTAATGATAAAAAGTAATGAAGAATCAGGGCCCCAAATTAGAGCCACTGACAGAACAGTAACTAAGAGCTGTGCAGAAGACGAGAAACAATTACCTACTTATTGCAACGATCGTGGAAACCTGCTAGAACGTGCTTGTGATGGTATTTGGGAAAAACAGAACTCGGCACAGAACTCCGTATGGTGTCATCTATAGAAGATTCGAGTATATCTTGAATAACATATACGAGGCGACTTGGGGAATGCACTCAAAATTCGGAATATTCTTATAAAAGAGAAACAAGTAATCCCAATAACACAATATACCTAATATTCATTTAATTTCAAGTACATAAATTATAAATTATAATAATATACAGGGTTTTCACAGTACACTTTGGATATCAAAATTCTCCATCTAACCACATGTAAATTTTGTTTTCCACAGACAACATTATGTATATCAGCATTCAGTTGAAACCATAGTTTTCTCATAACGTAGATAATAATAGATAATACGTACTAATTTCAACATTTTGAAGATAGACAAGAATTCACGTAGCTCTCACACGTCTTACCTGTTGATTCTACTAGTTAGAGAGGGAATAAAATAAAAAAGCTATAAAATGAAGCTGACCCAGCAAAATTAATCAAATTTTTGTAATTATCATATAATACTAAAATTTCGGTCGCAAACTGCCAGTCGGTTATATTTTATTGATATTACATTGGCACAAGGTGTCGAATCAATCATTACCAAGATATCATCTGGGGCTGACTCCAGATATCTTGATCTGCGCTAACCTAGCCTAAAGAATAATTAAGATCCGTCAATCAAGGCGTCAGAGCGAGATGTGTCAAATATTCAATCATGCCAATCCTCTGTAGATTAAATAGTAACCTAGTAGCTATTAGGTTTAATTTCTAGGTAATCTTATTACCTTAGGTACAATATAATATTTTCTGTTTTTCTTAAAGATGAAAAGAATTGTATGTTCCCTGGAAGGTAAAAGTTTTGACATAATATTATTGTCAAAATTCTTTATACATATTACAATTAGTAAGAAAAAAATTAAATTTTTGAGAGCAAACGATTTCCATACTTTTAAATCATTACACCAAACAAATAACAATTTTCTTAATTCTATAGGCGAACCCGGTTGACTCGTAGACTACTGACACTAATACTTTGTTGGAAATCCTTTTTTATCACAGCGGCGAGGCATTGATAATACTTATTTATCCTATTAGTGGGATAGAAGCATCATTACAGCAACGAGTGTGAAAGATCGTATAGATGACGATGTCGTTGACCGAGTTCGTCTATAATCACACGAGTTGCTGTAATTATGCTCTAGTCCGCCTATGAAATAAAAAGTTTTATGCCTAAAACTAAAATAATATATATATTTTTTTATTAAATCAAGAATAAAGATAATTTTAAATTGTTTTGGTAACTACCCAAAGTTGCTATAACAATTTTTCAATACTAGTTTTCATTACTTAACTCAAATTACGTCATATGAGTGGTTTAATGAGATTTCACTAGTGGAGTAATGAGGTTCATTGCTCAACTCAAATTGCGTCACCAGTCGTCGTCCTAATTCATTCGATCGGGTTCAGATCACGAGAGTGACTTGGTCACCTCATTACTTGAACATTGTTAAGACCATATTCTTCGTTAATTTCTGTCAACTTTTTATGTTGCTCTTCTCGGTATTCCCTTTCTTGGTAAAGATCTGGTATTGTTTTTTTTTTCACCAAACATGATGGACTTGAATAGCTTAGCAAACTCACTTTGACTATTTCCATTTCTCACTGGTTCAACAATTCTTACATCTAAGGATTTTTTTTCCCACCCACCTAACTGACTTTTTGTTTAACAAATTTGACGCTATTAGCTCAGACTTCCAGATTAATTTTATAAAATCATATCATACCTGATTCACAAAACTACTATTCTTGTTATCTTTGCTTTAAGTTTGTTAAAGAGAAAAATTGTTAAAGGTTAAGAATACTCTATAGTCTATTTTTACTGAATTTAATGAAGCAATGTTTGTTATGGAATAAACTTTTTTTTTATTTATACTTGTATGAGGATATTTAACTACAGGCTATTTTTTTATTATTTGTCCACTACCTCTTGCATTATGTTTGTAAAAACAAAAAACCCTATACATATTAATGTCAATAAAAATTGTGTTGGTAATGACTTGGATGACATTTGTTGTTAACTGTCAGTGACACTGAGGGACATGTCAGCTCGACAGCGTATTACTATTATTATTACTTTATTATTTACTTATTATAATTAAAAATTAACTTATTATTACTATTTTTGAGTACCAAAGCTAATTTTTGTTTACAATGCCAGAAAAAACACCACCCATGCCTCAGCCTTGTCACTTGTATTTTCGATCGAGGTTGCCACATGAGTGGACAAATAAAAAAAAACGAATTGTACATGCATTACTTTTACTTTTGCTCTCTCCCAGGCAACACATCCTAATCTAATAGACGTCGAAACACTGTCTACACCGTCTATAAGCCGTCTTTGTCTAAAATTGAACTAAATATAGACGTCTATGGTAGATGATTTTTAGACCCTCTACAATATAAATGTCGAATATACGTCTATTATAGATTTACAGTCGAACTTCAGTCATTTTTATACATATATTATATGTATGTATAAACTTCTACATATATTATAATGTAGAAAAAAGATATTTATATATCCAGGCGAAGCACATAAAACCACTCATTCTCTGAATAATATATAAAAGTACTATTTTATCCGCAAACGTTTTCAGATAAATAAATTGGAAAACAATAATTTATAGTATGAATTTGAAAGATTAAGATCAAGCTAAATCGTAATACATAATATAAATGTTTTCGTGGTTAGGATGTCAACAAAAACAAAATTAAGTTGAAAAAACTATAAAAGTCATCTTTTGTGTAGGTGTAGATATTTTTTTAAATATGTAATTCCAAAAAGAAACCGACGATCATCTTAGATTCCGAACTAGAAATGCACGCCGCCCGAAGTTCTTGAAGCAGCAAAAGCATCGAAATTTATGTTACCATCCATCATCATTAATACATAAATAATATGATTTCACTGAAAAGTTTAATTTTTGTATTTTATGTGATAATGCATATAAAGTAGGCAAAAGTTGCTATTTTATCTGCAATAAGATAAAGTGACACTTTTATTTTGTCAATGAAGACACGTAAGTAAAGTTGTAAATATTATTACAATTACATACTAAAATATGCTCAAATTTCACGAATCCAATTGCAAAGAAATTTATGGATGTATTTTTTAAGCGTAAGGGTAAGTGACCTCGTTGTAGGTACATTTCTTTGTCGGACCCTAGACAAACTATACCCAATACCGTGCGGAACTACTAGTAAGATCACGTGATTTTTTCACCCGCCACATGTTCGACACCAGAGTCGACACCCTCTCGACACTTCGAATCTTCGTTAGATTAGAAAAGATTGTGTTAGTACAGGGAGACCACGGTACAGGGCCAACTTATGAGAAATCATTACCATACAGCCATTTGGTAAAGTTTGATAAGATAACTTCCAAATTAATTTTACCAATTATTTATGATTTTAGAAAAGCCGTCTAAGTTCAATTGGTGGGTGGACTATTGTTCGTCAAGCCGTGATGAATATACTAAAAAATGTGATTACGAACAAATTTGCGACAAAGTTTAATTGGGCCGGCCATAACGGCAAAAGACCATTCAAGGATACAAACTTAACGCAACTTATAAATCGTGAGGTTAAATACATTAATTCAATAGGGTACTTAATTAACTAATTTCAGAATCTGTATTTTTCGTCAACGGGAAACAAACCCTCGGACGTAGTGATCACCAAGGCCATTCAAGACACAATGGCTGCAGTTATCAACTCAGCGGCATTATGGTGCCAATGGTGGGTGGTAAATGAATTGTATTTGGTATTCAATATACATATTATGTTTAATTCATTTTATTTTTGCATTATTTCATTTCCTGTAATGATTAGACTAAAAATAGATCATATTTCTACGTCTATAATACGAAATTTGATATTCGCTTTAGATGAAAATTGTACTTCTATATTTCGTCGAACTTGTACGAAATATTTACGTCTATCACTGTACGTCTATATTTAATCGAAGTTGGATGAAATATTTACGTCTATCTGGCGGACATTTGGACGTCGATAAACAGTCTACATAGACCATCCTTAGACGTCTAGTCTAGTCGAAATTTTAACATCTATTAGACTAAATGTGTTGCTTGGGCTTTGTATATGACCTCCCTCCCCCCTTGGTAATATGTATTTGATGAAATTAATATGGACTCTCCCCCTTCTTCAAATCTCTAGTACTTAATAATTTAGCTTTGTCCATGAGAAGTGATTTTTTTTAAATACTGTTGCTACTATAATTATGACCACTAGTATAGTTTACCAAGTCTACAGACACTAACAATAATGTACTTATCTATTGTCAATCTTCAGGATTTTCTGAGTTCGCAGATTTCCCTATTAATTTTTGTATACATATCATACTAACACAATTGTGTACAAAATGTAATATCTTGTCAGATGGCCTATGAGGTAATATTTACGTAGTCTGAAATTGATTGATTTAATTCCCATTATACCATTGCTCATCTCCTATAAGCTGGTTATATTTTATATTTCCCTAACGTTGCAATTTTTTTCGGAAAATACTATCGGCAACACTGCACCAAATTGATCTTGGGGAGTTATAGGGATTTTTTTTGACATTTCAGTTTTTTGAGGTTATATTAAGAAAGGAAAGTTTCTTTGTGATGATAAAAGAGTATCTAAATTAAAGTATTGCCCAGCTTCTTTATATTTTTGAATTTTTGTCGTCCTAACTCTTTCCTAAAAAAGATCTTCGAATGCCGCAACTTTCTCTCTCCCTCTCGCACTTTTGGAATGGTTTCCTCATGCTGTGACACTTTAAAATTGTCCTTAGAATGATCATAGAAATATAGAAGAAAGTGAAAATTTTAATTTTGTAAATACAATTTACTACGGAAAGACGTTCTTCCTGTTTTTTCGCCCATCAATTATGTTTGTATGAAGTGTTAATATTAGCTGATAAAAGTTGATAAGTGTTTCAAGGAATAAAATAGTTTTGATGTAAAACGTATTTTTTTTTCAAAAAAAAGTTAGCAATTTTTTACTCTTGTTGAATAGAGAATTGAAAAGTGTATTTAAAACCCAAAAAAAAGTTGGGGGTTTACTTTTTTTTCGTTTTAGAACCTAATCTTCACAATACAATGGGTCCCCATGACGCTTTAGTAACTGAAAATTTAGCATCCAGGTCTCCCCTACTATAACAAGCCGCACAATAGGAAGGTTTGTAAACCTCCATAAACGACATGTGTCCCAAGACCGTACAATACAATTTGAATAAAATACAAGGTGTCTTGTAAAGTACCTAGATAGAAATCGGGTCCAATGATATTTATGGTTGATATTTGGGATAGTTGGCTTTTTAGTGATTTTTATGTGGAACAATTTTTAGTATTCCCACTGCTGCCCATTTATACTAACAATAAGTAGATTTAATATTCTTGATCAAAAGAATTCTTTCAAGATTTTAGAATGATAAAAGTGAATGTTCAATAAGAAGTCAAAATGATAATTATACATCGGAGGTAAATGGTACAAAAAAGCCCTCCGTTCGTCTACAGCCTGATCAACCATTAATGTTTCGTTTGGTTATAGATTCAGATAAAAGTGTAGATTTATTTCGCCTTTTAAAGTTGGCGGAATGGCATTTGTAAATGCAAGGTTATGTTCGTTTGGTGCAAATTTAAATGCAGCTGACAACCAAATCACAGGCTTTCCAATTTTAAGTAATTTGTATTGTTTGCAAACTCAAATTTTTAATATTGATCACTCAGTACTATGTCAAAATAATTAATAATAAACTGCAAAATTAGAACTCTCATTTGGAATTAATTATCGCATCTGTTGGGTCTACCTCGAATGATCAAGTTTTTTTCTCATCTTTCAGTTGACTTAAACAGACTTTATCTAGCTGAGATCTTAATGAGATAAAAAAATCTCATCAGAGCCTATAATTTGCTTTATCTTATTTTAAGAACTTCATCAGCATCAATTAAAATACGTTTAGTTTTAAGAAGTACACTATTCCAAGAAATAATTAGTGTTCTTTGGTCACTACTGAACTACAAGAACAACTCTTTATGAAGACATGACATGCTGTCACAGTATAGAAGAGTGGCCTATATTGGACGAGCCGCCACTGATTGGAGCATCTCACCAATGCGTGTCTAAACAGCGTACACGCATCTTCGAAAATGCAATCAGTGGGTCCGTTATGGCATATAACCTGTACTAATGGATCGTGCAAGCAACGTAATTATACGTAATTACCGCTCACAGATTGCGTAAAGATACTCAAAGAAGTTGTGCAATAGGCATTGTCCAGCATGATTTATCCGATGTCTCCTCCTGAGAACGCACACGTGTTGATTAATGAGATATTAATTAGTGGAGAAATTCCCCTCCTATGATCACTAATTAATTATTTACGCTACTGACAAGACTGCGCATCTTCAATATTCCCTCTCTAATTTAGTCTCCACTGTGTTGCACGTTCGAATGTCAATGATCGCCCAAGCTGCAATCGTGATTTGGGATAGGCAATGCTGTAATAATTACGTAAGCCCCGAAAATCAATTAACACCTGTTAGAATTCGCTTTTAACGTTGGGGTCCGCGCAGAAGGATCGCAGAAACGACAAGAGGTGGATTGGTCGCGTTACACTGACTGAATAACGCGATATACCGTATTTGCTTTCACCTGGAAAACGACATTTACACCAGAAGCTCGGAGACTCAAGAGCAAAAGTGAGTAAATAAACAGCGGTAGGTTTTACAAATCAGTCATCGAATACAAATTAGTAAAAGAACTACATGAAAAATAAATATATCTTAAGTAACAACAACAAACAAGGTTGTAAAAAGAACAAACTAGTCTTTATTAGTGGTTCACAAAATCCTGACACATATATTTCTGACTACCGCTCAATCGTTGTTTGTCGTTATCTGAGTAGCTATTAGCAGAGCTTTCGAGAAGGGTGAATAGGGGGTAAATGACCTCTTAGAAAGTCACGATTTTTTATAGTATGCATTCGTAAGTAGAGATCATTGTAATTTTTTGTGTCTCCTGTTAAATACAAGATATTGTGGTGCAAATGATGCCCACCGTAATTCAATATCGCGCCAACACACGGAGGTAATAATCCCACCAGGTATGCAAAGCGTACCTTGCCTACCTCCTCTCATGTCTACCAGCCTGTTACTCGGATGGCGAAATGCCACAGGTAAGTTTTGTTTGCTTTTTTTAATCTCACAGTCAGGTATCGCCCACTCCATTGGCGGAACTATTTTGATTTTATCGCTCTTCACTGTCCTATCTCGTCTTTGATGACACCGACAATGTTAAATGATGCCACCTTAAAACCTAATTTTGCAAAAAAAGTAATGGTTACAAGTTCGAAACAATAAACTAAATGGTGTTCCCGATTCGTGCGGAAAGCGTGGGTTTGCGTGGGGCTAGGAAGTTCGGAAAGATATACCAGCGACTGCTACCATCGATAAAGTCCATGTGTCCAAGAATGCCTCTGATTAACCCATATTTGCAAACTTACCACTCTTTCGTAATGCTTTAAGGGGGCACTGACACGACTTTACGATGCAGTAACTTGGGGCGTTCCTGTTTAACAGCCACGTAAACAGTGTTCCAACATAAATATGCAAATCTGGTGCATCTTGGAATGTCAGTGTAGATGAAGAAATACATTCTTTTTTGAGATCTAGCATCTAACTGGTGGAAAAATGGGGCTCGATGGTATTGTTTCATTGATAATCTGGAGTGTCTACGTGATGGCAGTTCCCTTTAATATTCCTCGCTAGAGTTCTTACTGTGAAACATTTATTATCTTCTGTGATGGATGAGCAAGGCACATAATCTGATATTGCCGACTTGTTTATGGGGTCATTGTTTTGTATGTTTTGTTGAAATATGACAGCTCTAAATTACTCGACTTTATCGATATACACAATGCGATGCTTGTACAAATCGATCAAGGCGTGTTGAGAAAGACTATCCACTTAAAATTCAAAAGATGCTGGATTAGATAAAAATGACTTTATCTCACGAAGTCACACGCATGTCTTCGCTTCTGGAAGTTTTCATTACAAGCAGAGCCGGCTCAAGGAAATGAGAAATAAAAGGTGCTAGCGGTAAAGTTTTTTAATAAAAAATAATGGATGAAAGAGAGAACAGTTGGAAGTTGCAGAGGTTAAAATGACTCTGCAACAAGGTGTTAGACTTTAACACTATAGAGTATCAGATGGTGTCACCACATTAGATGCGTTTAATTTTGTCCGAGATTTTTCTTAGCCGAGCATTTTTTTATATAATAGTGCGAGCCTAAGAAAAATCTTCTGTACCATGGTTTATATATGCACAATTTTTTCCACTACTTTTGGTTGTAGTTCTATTGATAAAAAATCAAAATATGTAATTATTGTTTGATAAATAATATGCATGAATTTAAGAATGCAAGAAAAACCAAGTCGCCTTTGGTAAAAACAAAATAATTGCAAAATAATTATTTGACAGTAATTTATCAAGTTTTACCTTTATTTATTAGTCAAATCGTGTAATATTCACACAGAATAGAAAAAAGTGATTTTATGTGCACACCTCCAGACATTAGAGAGGCGGCGAAAGATATGGAGTAAGTTATTAACAGAAAAATCCAAAAATTATTACCTAAAACTACGCGTCTTTTACAGACTGGTATCAGAGACGTTTCGCCAGGAGTTTCTGAAAGTGTATTACTTATGTTTTTTAAAGAACAGTCTCATAATAGAAAGGCCTAAGTTTATGGGTTAAATTCTCAATACTGAAGCAAACCTGTAGGACAAAAGTTAATCAACATAAAGACAGCGGATGTCATTGACGGCAGCTATTTTCCGCAACCAGCAATTCGTTTTTCGCTATCTAAACGAAGTTATTGCCTATGGGTAGTTGAAAACGATTGAAATAATGGTAAGTTTCTAAGCTAGTAGTGGAAAAAAGTTATAACCAGCAAATGAATTTTTGAGGAATGTATCCAATCTTCAAATCTAGCTTCTGACGCGATGGTTATTTTCATAGCCTGCTATAGTTTTCAAAAAACTATTTTCATTGGTGGGCAGGGTTGCACTAATTAGACCTGCTAAATTTCATTATTCATCACGTGCGAATTAGGGCTATCATTATTTATCTAGAAACAACCAAGTTTTATATAAGGTTTATAATTTATACAAGGTTTATATAGGTAGTAAAAGTCGCTCCATCGCTGTGTTTTTTTTTTTCATTCTCAATATATCCCCCATATGTCAAAATTGTCTTGGTACGGAGCAAGTTTTGTTTTGTTAAGTTTTCTAAGCCCACCGTCACCTCTGTTAATCAAAATTGAAAGTCCATTGTGGTTGCCACTGTGTTTACGTACTTCCTCCTCCACTTATGTATAATAACAACATGGTCGTAGATAAAACTTGAAACAAGCTTGTTAAGGAACTAAAACATCATGTCAAATTTGAATAATGACACATGACGCAAAAACATGTTCGACACTAAAAGATACATTGGCAACTTCTGCCTTATGCAACGGAAGTCTCCCATCATCAACTGCACAATCCATCAGGGTCTAATTAGAATAAAATGTAGGCACAACAGAAAAGTACAGTTTAACCAACAGCGGCATAAAGTGCAATAAATAATAACGTCGAGGACCCGTGATAAAATATCTCAGAAATGGCTAAGTCACTACGAATATCAGCATAGAAGGGGCTCACAAATACTACACAAGAAATTATAAAATAGACATCGTTTTAATATCGGTAATAAAAATTATTACCTACTGTACAGAATACTCAAACCATCCGGTCGGAAGAGCTCAAGTCATTCTTTCATTCTTATCAAAAATGCAGTGTAGTCAACACAGTATAGAGCTTGAACACTTCAACCAAAAATTCATGGGATTCAAGTGAATTTAACAAATCTTGATGTTCGGATGTGTAATAGATAAGGATCTATTTCATCAGTGTGCCAAACTGACCTGACCCGACACACGTTGTACTGCCTGACCGTTAGCTTGTCGCTAATTTATTTATTTTAGAAAAAATTGTGGTGTTATGCAGTGTGGAAATTAAGTAAGGAATAAATTCAGTAACTCCGTTAGTATTCGCAATAGAAATAGAACTTAAAAAGCATGTGATAGGGCTAATTATAGCGCATCCGAGGAAAGTATACAAAAATTTTTTCATTCGTGTTTTTTTTGACAGTTATGACGTCATAAATATTTTTTTCTAATGGCAACCTATGTTTTTTATTCTGTTTTCAACGTTGTCAAATACTTAATAGGTTAGATAAGGAAAAAATTAATTAAAACGGCGCTGAAGTTCAAATCAGAAAAATTTCCAAAAATTAACACAGCAGTCTAATGTTATCGGAATTTAAGAAAAAAACTATAGAGAAACCAATACAATGGTGACAAGTTCTGAATTGGTACAAAATAATTGTGTCTGAACTGTTCTTCTTTATTAATTAATAAATGAACTTCTAAATAATAATATCTGGTTGCAACAGGATGGTGCTCCAACACACTAAGCCCGGTGCGGCGTTTTTTTAAACGAAGTGTTTCCAAGAAGATGGAAGAAGAGGTCCAATAGAATATCAGGCTAGGTCCCCAGATCGATTTCTATGGGGGCACTTAAAAAGCAAGGTGTATCATAACCGACCCAACAATTTGGATGATCTTGAAGGAAGAATTGGACATGAGTACAGTTTAATAACTTCCCAAACCATTCAAAACGTATTGGCTGCTTTTTATGATCGCCTTGGATTTTGTCAGATGATGCAGGGTCATCAGTTTGAACATTTGGTGTAATATCTTTAATTCATAACTCTCACATCAATAGTCTTTTTGTTAATTTGTTAGCCCTACTTTGAAATTTAGGGTTGTTTTCTTATTTTTTCCCATTGATTGCTTTTAAGAACTTTGTTTTGTTTGGATTTCTATGGTTTTTTTCCTTAAATTCTGATAAAATTAGACCGCTTCGTAAATTTTTTGAAATTTTACTAATTTGAACTTTAGTGCCCTTTTTATTTATTTTTTCCTTATGTAACCTATTGAGTATTTGATAACGTTGAAATCAGAATAAAAAACTCTATGCGAATGTAAAATCAAAACCAAAGGTTGCCATTAAAAAAAAATATTGATGACGTCATAACTGTCAAAAGAAAGTGATGAAAAAAAATTAGTATACGTTCGTCGGATGCGCTATAATTAGCCCTACCAGATGCTTTTTAAGTTTTATTTCTCTTATCGAAACGTTCTTCACACTTCACACAAGATGGTTTTTTGCCGGCTTTAGGTTTTGCATCGGTACTATATCAGTATTATCCTATTAATCGAACCCGACCGAATGCGATTCATTCCTAATTTAAGATGATTAGGGTGATTATTCAAATTTAGAACGGACGGATATGGTGCTCTTTTATGGAGAAACCGGCGTGAATGCACGTCTTGCTCGAGATTTGTGGATAGAACGATTTCTAGAGTTCCAAATGCATCTACCATTGTGTGCACCGTTTAGCATCTTAGGTAAAAACCACAGAAAAGTCTTGGTGGAAACAACCAACTACACCAAACGTTGCAAATTATTTGCCAACGTAAGTAATTCACAACGTTTGGGGTAAAGTGTTAAATGTTGTTAAAATATTTTTGTATCTTAGGGATCACAAGTGGAAGCACGCCCCGAAATAAGCACCAGACGTCTTGCAGCTGAAATTGGAGTTTTGCCGTTCGTCGCACTTTAAAAGAACAAGGATTACATTATTGTCAGTGGTTGTTAACAAAATGTACAGAAGTACCCAATTTTTCAAATCTGATTTTGTTTACCGACGAAGCGGGATTTACTAGATTTTGTGAATCGCTTACCTTAGTGGTATAAGTAAACAAAGGAATTTCTATGAAACGTTTTTTTTTTGCGGACTGTGTCTTTGTGCATGTTATTGTGAACTGTTTTTATACGATTGATACAAAACTGTTTTTTTTTTCTATTCCAATGCTTCCATCAACGTCGTACTGCGGATGGATGTGAATGTCACAGTTTAAATATTATAGATAAAAGAACTTCAAATTCACCCTGCATATAAAGATTCGATAATTATAAAGTCATAGAAAATGCACTGTCTATGATAGACACCTGACATTAGTGTGTGATATACAAGGATCTATTTTACGAATGTGTCAAATTTCACGATGTCATATTTGACAATCACTGAAATAAGTACACAGTGGGAACAGAGAACTCGAAAAGACAAAATTATACCAAGGTTTTTGAGAAACATCTCGAAAAAGTGGTTACACCTATAATACATAATCGCTAATCGGATCCTACAGTTGAAAGTGCCCAAGAAAATTTTTTTGACTACGTGGAAGATAATATTTTTTTAAATTTTAATTTTTCTCAATTCGGCTCTTTATTGTCATGGCTGATTTTTTCATTAAAACCAAAAAAACTATTAGCATAAGATCAAACCAAATTACTTTTCTATATATTCTGAGATAATAATACACAAATTAAAAGGATTTAGAGCAGAAATTGACGTCGAAGGCTCACAACAGACATCAACAGTTGACTTTCCCTACCAAATGAGATAACCATTTTCAAAATCATATTAAACCAATATGGATTTTTATAACGACATAGCGGGTGGAAATCCACCACAATAGCTGAATCAATGAAGAACAAAATGGTTACGGCAAATAAAATTCTTCAATTGATTCATCCCAATTATGCAAATATCTGCACAGACAATATACCTTTCACCTCGTCTGCAACCACAATTCTCTACCTGGAATTGCTTTTCACAATTGTTTCAATGTTAGAGTTAATGGTAATTATAATAAATAAATCGTAAGTTAATTCGTTTCAAATCGAAATTTATTAAAAGTCAAACTTCAAACAATTGGTCGTCGTAGAAAAAATATAGTATTTTACTCATGTGTATTTGCAATTATTCACTCAAATGATTTGCTCCTTTGATCAAACTTTCATTACACATTTGTGAAAGCCATCATTACACATTTGTATGAATAATATATCCATACTATTAACGAATAAAAAGTAATAAATAATATTGGAAATAAAAAAATAACTCAATGTGCATTAACCGCAAATTCAATTTGCTCCTCAGCTGCAAAATAGCAAAAACTTTTTCATCAACAACTTTGGATTTTACATCAGGAATCGATTTTACGCTTTCGACTTTTTTTAACAAAATTTTCAGAACAGTTTTTTCTTCGACAACAAACTAATTAAATCTTACCCTTGCGTGAAAGAAGCCACGGTTTTCTGTGCTGATGCTTCTTAAATTTACAAGCAGTTATGAATATAATGATAATCCATTTAATACTTATTTTTCTTTTAAATTATAAAATAAACCAGTAGGTAGAGAAAGACCTTTATTCTGTTTGTTTGAATATAGGATACGGGGTGGACTACATTTACATAAACCAATAATAATAGATCGCCTCTTTCTTTTCTTTTATTATGTAAATCCTAATTGTAAATCTTTCCTTGTAGAAATATCGGATATCTTTTCACCGAATTTGTTTCGTTCGTATAATTATAGGTTTTTGGAGTTCGTTAAAAACGTGAAGTTGTTGAGGTAACAATTTCCTCCCAGTTTGCTCTTACAAACAACACTTAATGTTTTAGTTGTTTTGTGAGTGATGTGAATAACTCCCGAAAGCTCGAGCTTGCCACACCATGTCATTACAACGTACTTTAGTAATTTGGGTGTCATGTTTGTTGTGTTGAACATTCCCGATTTCGTAATTTAAGACTGTTCTCTACAATGTTTGTATTACTGTACCATGTACATTCTAGTCACATACATACAGACACTATCAATATTTAGATTAGTGCAGGTGTAAACGTTGGCCATTTTTCAATGGATTTGTCCTTGACTTAACAGTGTCAGTATTCATCACTTTCATATCTATACCAGTTTTTGGCTTCATGTGTACTTCTAATGAGCTGACACGATTTTTTGTTCGATCGTGTCGTTGAGCGTCCGGATAGATTTATCAATATCGTGGCATGGAACGGTTCTTATGAGATCTCTTGTTGAAGAAGACCGATAATGTTACTTTCTTTTTTGTAATGGGTAGCCCTTGTTGCCTCGTTATCGTTTGGTACCTAAAACACGGCATTCACACGCAAACCAAACCATAAATAATTTTTTAATGATTTCATGTCTGTTATAATTGGTCAAACCGAGATTAAGTTTGTCAAAATATATTATCACAACCTACAAACAATCAACAATGCCTAATTTGTGCCTCTCTCTATACTGTAGTTGCATTTAACATTCTGAATATGTATTAATGTGAAAAGGCCTATTCGTGCTTGTCGTGCTGCATTTGTTTTGCCTGTGACGTCACCGGACTAGTGTAAATGCATGTTTGTGATTGATGGAAATTAGCGTTCTATAAAGTTATAAATTATAGTGTAGCGTGAAAACGCGTTTAGCTAGGACGTTGATTCAGGTGCCATTGTGAAGAGCTTTCGACGCTTTACTAGGACCCAGATTTTATCCCGCCGACGTTTTCACGTCAAAATCTACGGCGCGGACCCGAACTGCGCCCTTTACCTATCTTTTTCATCGTTCTTTGAAAGTATGTATCAGAATATATATGTATTTGTTTGGACATGAATTATTATATCAATAAGAACATCCATTCCAAGTGTCCTATATTCAACGACAAAGTTTTATTCGGGTCTGATTAATACATATATATTTAATAATATCATTGGTGATAGAATATTCTTTTACATCATGAGTATCCATCACTGTCACTGAAAATTAATTAATGCTGTGAGGTCATTGTCCCTGCACTTTAACATCGTTAGGAAACTAATTTTGCACAAAAAAAACTTTGACCATTCATTAACTGAAAGCAATTCGATCTTGATTTAGGTAGATACAAATAAACGAAATTGGGATACAGCCATCAAGTGTACACATTTAAGAAATATTTAACACTCGAAAAGACAAAAGAACAACAAAATTCTATAGAAGAACCAATCGACCTTGCTTGAAAACAATGATTTTGTACACTAGAATACATAAATGGGCAACAAACGACGGGTTCAAATCTAAACAAGGCTATTTTTTGCCAAATAAATGAAGACGTTGTATGAATTTAAACAGGTTCCTTTATAGGAGACTTAGTTGAGCATGATTAAAGTAACTACAAAAAAACATTCTGCGTCTTATTATCATCAATAGTAACTCCAAAAATGGCCATCTTTTTTTTGTGTCTGGACGTTCTCGTTAAAAAAGTTTACAAAGAGCTTTTGATTACTATAAATTTACATATGCAGCACAGCTAGTGGTATTCTGGCCAGACCCTACTAAACGAAGTGTACGTGACGTTTAGAGCCAACCACTTCTGAAGAAAATTCCTTCGACAAAAAGAAAACATGGCGATGCTCTAATGATTTCATTTAGGCCAGTTTACGTCGTAAAATCCGTTAAGGATAATGAATTGCCATCATTCTAGAAGAGTATGAGAAATATAAGAAATTCCTTCCGCCGTGTCGGAAATCACAAGAAGCGTCTTCCTACGCGTTCAGAAACCAGTTCAGTGTTATAAACTTCATTACATTTCTCCAAGACAAGATCGGGAAAGTGACTTTGGCCCTATTTGGAGATTCTCACGGACTGGGTTACTGGAAACATCATTGATACTTACACATGCCCGCTACGCTGGAAAGAGAGTTATGACACCGCTTAAAAAGCAGTTAAATTGAATTACAACGGCACCGAATTGTCCTGATAACAGCTCTAAATGAACATTATAAATTTCGGCTTAATTGGAGAAAAGCATTTCGTGTAATGAGACGAAAAAACTAACTACTCCGACCACGTGACTATAACAAATGAGTACTTCAAGATTTATGGTCAAGTTACGCAATCTGGCTTTCAGCCCGCAGCGATAAGTCTGCTTAGTGTCTGCGAAGATGAATAATTTTAACACTTTAGATACGAGTTGCGCACCTTCAATGACAACCTGAAATTAATTCGCAACAGTTAACGCCATCAGGACCCAGATGGGTCCGGAGAGCTGAGATAGTGCCATCCCCAACACAGCAAGTGTCAATTAACAAAAGCTACCCTCTATAAACCAAACAGTTCCCGGAATTTTAAGTCGTTTTTCACGCCTGTCGAAACCATGAGATATGGCAGAAAACAAATCCTGGGTGATCCGCACAGAACACAGGCGTACTTTATGATCAGAACACTTAAACAAGATAGATTCCTGTGGATTAGACACCTCTCTTTTTCATAATTTAAGACACCTTGCGATCGTAAAATTTTTCTTCAACTCTTCCGTGGCAGAAAGCGATTAATTAGTTACACTACGATGGGAAAAGGCTCCGATGATTTGCTTTCCACAGTTTACAACCATATGTCTTATGTGGTACTCCGAGGTGCAATTTGATTTATTACGTGACTTAGAGTGCACATCGTAAATACGTTTTTGTTATTACATCTACCTCTCGCTGATCTTGTATTTAGCCATTAACGAGCAGGATGCTGTACGGAACGATCTAAAACTGAATTAAATAAAATTATACTATTATGGTCTTTTGTAGAAAATCTATAAATTTTATTAAGGCAATAAGAAAAGTGTTGGCCGCATGGGGATTTGTTTTTAAGTATGAAATCCGACATTCTCGTCAGTACCACTGGAATGATGCCCGATTTTGGAGTGTGGTTATAATTATTATTTATTTCTTCTTGTAAACTGCAGAGTTCTCACATAATCCAATTCAAGGGTTGTCTTTGTCTTGGTTACGTTTAAAACAATGCTCTTATTGATATTTTCATTCAATTGTAGGCCGTATAATGTTTGTGTTCCTTAATTATTCTTGAATTTGTCTTTTTCGCAAGTACCAGTCAAATTTATACTCTATTACAATCATGACTTAATACTTTACACGTTTTCCTCATCTTGTGCGGATATAATTTGGTCATCCGCAAATAGTAGAGAGTGTAATGTACGTCTGTCATCTATTTTTATACTCATTCCCCAACATTTACGGTACTTGTTCTATATTTGTTACAGAATAAAGGTAATATACTAAGTGACATAGAAAAAGGAACAACCAGTATAATAATGACTATTTCACTCATATATATTTTAACCAATCATATGTGATCATTCAACAATGGAATCAAAATTTAAATTGAAAAAATCAACTTGTCAAAATTTTATCGGGGGTTACGGATCAATGAACAGTCGCTATTACACAACGTACCTCATTTTTCAGCGAAAAAATAACAATTGCTGCAGTCACTGTGGCAGCATACTGCATGTCAAACATCTCAATTACTTGTCACGTTCCACCACCTTAGCAATAATTTGTGCGGTTTCGTGAAATAGTCTGCCGAATATAATTCGAGTTGAGATTTCGGTGGAAAAATTTACCAATTGTGGACTCGAGTTCTACAATTTTGCTCATGACATTAATCAAAAATCACTCAACTGCGTTTCGTGATTTTTATGACAATGTCATTCGCAAAATTGCTAGGCGAACTCTCGTAACAATCGGTAAATTTTTCCGACGAAATCTCAACTCTTATTATATTATAACTGAATATTTTACAGCAATTCTTGGTATGCATAATATGTATTAGGGTAAGGTAAGAAATCGATCCATATTTGAGAAAAAACAAACAGTTAGATCAAGATAAAACTTAATAATGTGTGCCTCATCAATTTCCTCACCCCAGGCTACCTGTATCTCATTCCGAAGTTCCGCTAAAATTTGTGGAGGATGGGGTAAATGGAGTCATATTCTTCCCATAACATCCAGGACTTGTGTAATGGGTGCAAGATCGACTTGATTGTCTTCAAAATCATTCAACGTAACTCTGGCTACATGTGGTCGTGCACTATCTTGTTGGAAAAGGAGGTTGGGAAGCGTCGTAGTGTAGAACATGTGGTTCTAGCACTTCCTGGATGTAACACACGGGGGTCATCTTGCCACTGATGAAGGCCAAAGGTGACCTACTTCCATGGGCAATAGCTCCCCATACCATAATTCCAACGGTGTGGTGCAGATGCCGTTCCACAGAAAATTGAGGATCTCGTCTTTACGCCCTTGCGGTCCTGTAGAGCCAAAAGTCTAAGGCAGCGATCTTCCCGTTGTGTGGTTCTTCTGACACGTCCTGTACCTCTCGCTCTTCGTATACGGCCTTCCTGGTTCCATGCCCGACACCAAAATACCACCATGTAAACTCCTTTGCTTCCTGGTGGCTATTTCTCTAAAGGGCAACCCAGCCTCTCGCAAGCTCACTATTCGCCCTCTATCAAACTCGCTAAGTTGGCGAAAATTTTGGCGTGTTCTAGTTCTAGGCATAATGAACAATATAGTGAAGCTCCTCAAAATGTACTGCACGACGCCCAAATGACAACTGCAGCTTTTGAAAAGATACGATAACAAAAAAAAAACAGTGAATCGATATAGCAGAAGAATTGATCGTTTGAAATCTTAACTTCCTAAACATATTGCTTGAAAATTGCTGTAAAATATTCATTATTATTAGAAAATTGTTGTAAAATATTCATTATTATTGGGTGTTCTTTTTTCAATGTCACTTTAGTATATTGTGCAACTAGTGCGGCAAGTTGTCGATGTGGGTGTTTATTTCCTTTTCTTTGTTTTACCTAACAAAACAGATATTATCCACTTTACTCTTCACTGAAATATACACTTCACAGACTTGTTTTTCATATATTCTTCTTCTCTTCTCTCTGCTTTGATACGGCATTCTTATTCTATACACTTTTAGTAAGTCCGTTTTAAATATAACATAATACGATGGTTCCTGGAACATTCTCTTTGTCAATTATTTATTATACTCGAATTATACTCCAGTATCTTGTGGATCCGGTGGTTTATTTTAAGATTTAATTGCTCTCAGGCCTTAAACCTTCAAGTTTTCAAATTCTGTTTTACAGGTTTTTATGATTTCAGTTTTTTAGTTTTAGGTTGTCACGTTCTCAGTCTTTGACGTTTTCACATTTCAGATTCTGTTGTTTTGGTTTTTCTGGTTTAGAACTTCTCATCTTTTCAGCCTTTCATGAATTCTTGAAATATACTCGAACGAGAGTAAAACCTCACATTACAATCCTTGAAGTTGCCATATGATAAATCAACCAAAAAGTGTTCAATCAACAAGAAGATTTGTGATATCTAATTTCGGTTTGATAAACGTTGATTGTTAATGTACAAGTGTTGAGCGGTCAATGTCTTTTGCATCCTGTATATTTTAAAAAATCCTATTGCACTATATTACGCTCAATTTTTCTCTGTCGTGCATCTTTGCTTGCCTGATTTTTTAAACTTTGAAGCCTGGCAATAGTAATTCATGAACGGTTTTTCAAATACTGTACCATCGCGTTCGCAATAAAATTATCAAAAAAAAGCGACGTCAAGTCGGCCATGGATTAAAAAACGTATGGGGTAGATGGTAACAAATTTGTCATCTGACATCTGACATTTGACATGTCAGATTATTAGATTGGGGAGGTTTTTATGGTGGTGCCTCATCCATGCGGCCAGACACTGAACCGAAGCCCTCGCGCCCCAACTAGCCAGAGTTTGGGAAGGCTATTGCCGTTCTTCTATCCACATTTAATAATTAAAATTTAAATATATTTAAGTCGAACATTTAATAATGTTACTGTTTACCCGTAATAACCATTGCATGCGTGTGATCGAAATGCAAACATGACATAAAGATTCCAAAGCTTGCTTCGTCGTCGATTTTTGTTGAACGCACGTAATTATACCACTTCGTGGTACATAAGAAATATCGAAGATTTAAAGTAAAAATATGCCAGAGATAGGAAGTGACCACTTCATCTTACAAATATTACTAAAATTTGAAAAATGAAACACTACAGAAAGTAAACGTAAGATTGTATACTCTAAAATAAAATTGTATAAATTAAGACAGAAGAAAGTAAGACAGGAATAGCAAAACAAATGTAAGGAAAGACTGACTATAAACAATGAATCAGAAATATAAGAAAGGTGGAATAGATTTAAAGATATAATTTTAACAACAGCCGAGAGCATAATTATGTGGCTCATCAAAAATAGTAAACAGATATTTAAAAAAGACAAGTTGGTGGACAGATAGAATAAAAGCAACGGTTAGAAATACAAAGAGCGAATAGAAAAGGTACTTGCAAACAAGAGACCAAACAGACTGTGAGAAATACATACAACGAAGAAAAAAGGTGAAAAGAGTGATAGATGAAGAAAAAAGAAGATCATGGCAATAATTTGGAGAACGAATGAAAAATGTGTATAAGATAACCAGAAGTTTTTTTTCGGTGCAATAGACCTGTCTCTGAACACCTGGACTGCGCGCGCAAATGGAGAGCAAAGTAAAAGTGACAACGTTGCTGCAGGTGAATCTTATATTTGGCATCTATGGGAGAGCTTTGACAGTTGTCAAATCACTAGCCATTATTGATAGCGATATAATATTATGATTTACAACTTACAATGCAGACAATTAATCCTGAAATAATAAGTCCTGAAAAACGCAAAATAAATACTTAGTTCATCAAAAACACAAGCTAAAAAATCGATATCAATAACACTGTGACAGTGATATGACAAATGACAACTCTTGTGTAACTACCAACATTAGTATCCTAGATCAGTACCATTGAACTAAAGAAAATCTCTAGAATCAGCAGGACATGGTAAAAACATTACTAGAGAATTCCATACAAAAACTCAAGAATACATAATTATGTAATAGAACAAGATAATGGTAGACACTGCACCAAGTGATTGAACAACAGGCAACATAACACCGATCTATAAAAAAGGAGACACCAAAGACTGCAGCAATTACAGAGGGATAACACTAACCAGCACAATATCAAGGTATACACGGTGTTACAATATTATTTGCCTGTGCATTTTCCATGTAAAATAAAAAATGCCGTTTTACGAAAATAGTTATAATCTCAAAAATTAAGATACACTTCAATTATGATGTATTTCTAGTGAGTTGTAGGTTTCAATGTTTTCACAACTATATTTATAACCTAAACAGCAAACAAACAAATAAGTTTGCTTTGCTCAAAACTCGTGGCTGAAGATCTGGACAACATAAGTCTCAAATTTCACCCAAATTGGTTAGATTACAAGAAAAGTATAATTGTCCCCAATTCTTAAAACTCAATTTTTCAGCACTCACAAAGTTGCGAATTTGTGACTTTACGATACTGTTATATTGAGTGCGGTCTTTGAGTGTTCGTATCTTAACCTATGACTTAACGTTGACAACCAAAATAATGTTGTCTCACCAATTTTGTGAAAAAGGTTAAGCAGTATTTATTTGTGAAGAAAATGGATGGTCTAATACACGTCATTGTATTAGCAGCATTAGAACGAGCTGAAGAAACTTTATAGGGATGCATGTGCAAACGGATTTTCAGAATCCTTCTAACAGTGCCAAAGGACACATCAGTTCGAACTGCTAAACGACGTATGACGACGTAACGACGAATGTGGATTCTCTTCAACAAGCGCTTCCACATGTTCAACGACATTTTGGTTAGTTTGTGGCTTGTAGATTTCCCTTTCAATACGCTTCCCGTTCTTTCAAATCTTTCTATAATGATGGACGTGATGTTGCAAGACAGTTTGTCCGCTTCGGAAATAGGCCTCGATAATAAACAATCATGTTTTCTAGCAGACTACATTTTACTCGCTTTTTGTTCAAATAAATAAAATAATATTAAATTTAATTAATTGACGTCTATCAATTGACCACCAATTGACAGAATTAGTAAATGCAAAAAGAATAGAGATGCATAGAAAAATTTACATGTAAAAAAATTCAAAATTAACTAGATGCAAATCATTTTGTAATACCACGAGATTCTTTATAAATTAGAGTAGGCGATTTTTTTATTCAATGGCCCAGCCTGCAAATTGGATGACAGAGTAAAATTTGTGGTTATGGTAAACATTGTGACGTTTATGTTTCTCATGTTAAAATAAAACACTAACAAATAATGTAAGTTTATTGAGAATTACAGCAAATCTTCAAAGTGTTCTTCCCCAGCAGTGCAGCAGCAATGCAGCTTTTAACTCTCCGTTTTATAGTTTCAAATGCATTTTCCAACATCTGAAAGATTGTAGCGTTGAAGCATTAAAAATTGCCTGTTGCAGTTCTTTAAGATTGTGTGGGTTATTTTTAAATACGGTGTTTTTGAAATACGGGAAAAAATTAAATAATCTAGAATTGTCACGTCTGGACTTCGAGGGGGAAATTAAATGACACTCGCTCCGCGACACCACACTAAGATCACGAAATCTTGCCACACATTTATAAATTTGTTGGTCTAATTTTTGATAATCTGCAGGAAAATTGGGGTAGGCATTTCGAAAAACCTTTAGCACAGCATTCTATAGAATACTTCCATTCACCATTCTGTTGCCGTTTTTTGACAAAGTTAATAGAGAAGATATATGGATGATACATACTCAGAAATAGGAAAATACCGATATAATAATAAAAGGAATACAAAGTTTATATAAGGAACCAAAAAAATATGTAAGAACAATATTACATTATTTTGCGCTCGCTGTTTTACACTAGTGTTAGATGAGACGGTATGAAGGAAGTGAGGAAAGAAGAGCATAATATGAAATAAGATGCTGATTATAATTGCAAAAGATGAAGAAATACTTAATATGAACCTACAAATTTACAACAAAATATTGGAAGAAATAAACATGAATATCAATATAGAGCAGACTAATGCCCCTTTTAGGCACGCGATTTTTGTCGCTTGCCGCGCGGCGATAAAAAAAGATGGAGGGAAATATTATGTATGTAAGTCAACATATGAAACTCAACTCCACAATTACCCTACACCCAGCAAATTGCTGAAAATCTGGGCTAGAACCTGGCATGTTTGTTACTAGTTACTAGTATTGATTTTTTATTGTTGAGTGTTTATTGTGGAATTCAGATTTTCGATTTCTTCCTAAAATTCCTAATGCTTTATTTATCATTCCTTATTTTTGCTCATTTCTGATATTTCTCGTCTTTCATTATTCAGAGCCCACTCTTTATTGTCCCTATGATTTCCTAATTATCCGTTATTACTCATTGGGAATTTCTTCTCGTTACTTAATTCTATATTGCTAGATCCTCATTATTCTTAATTATTTTTTATTTCCCATTTATCTTTATTTTCTCATTTATTAATTCGCATTTCTCATTATACCATTATTACTATTTTCTGATTATGTTCCATTTTTTTTATTATAACATTTCTACTTACGATTTCGATATAAAGAACTGTTATATTCGTCATTCATTCTCATGGTTCATGGATCTTCACTATGAATGAAACAAAAGTAAAAGGCAATTTACACTTATCACATTAGATAATTCGTCCAAAATTAAAATCTTAATCTCTGTCAATTCGAAAATGAAGTAATAAACATTTTTAAAATCTCTCACAAAGCTCACAACAATCGGAGGCGGTCTTAGTATCAATTTAAAGTTCGTTGTATCGCATCAAAAAAGTTACCTGCGTTAATGTAAAAAAACGCTAATTATCTCGAATTTTTTACAAGCTTATTTGATCGGTATCAGTTGTAAATTACAGTCAAATTCCAACAACTTGTTTAGGTATTTGTACAAATAACCAAAAAAAAAATTAAATTAACTCGGAGGCTAATGGTCCAGGTAATTCACAACGATGGCTGGGTTTTTATGTCATTACCAAAGACATATAGTCGAATAAATCGTGAAGAAAACAAACCATCTTCAATGTATGATTCCGCCACCTCGAAAATATCTTAACGGTAGATAGCTTTCTTTTTTAAAATAATATAATTAGTTCCCTTTTAATTAAAAACTCTAAATTGTCGTTAAATTTATTTTAAGTCTGGGGGCTTTTCCAGCTAACTGGAACATTGTTTAGAAATATTGAAAATGAAATGTAATGCAGTAAATCACAGTATAATCTATTTTTAAATTCAGTTGTGCGTATGAAAGCAAAATTTTCGAAATTTATTAGAATTTTATGAGACCGCCTCTGACGAAATAAGTGCGAACTATGTGAAAACTACAGGAAGCGAATAAAACCTCTAGGAAAATGCCTCTAATATTTTGTTTAGACTATTGATTTAAAATAAAGAGATATGTACTTCCAATAAAAATTTATGCGAAATGAACTGAAGTTGTTTGAATGATCATAAAAAAAAATTGACGTCAACTGGTTATTCAGTCTGTTTGAAGTTGCAACATTCCGTTTACTTTAAATCGACTATGCAATAGTAATAAACTAAAAAATTTGATCCAATATACAAACGTACCTCCAACAGGTTGTTTAGAGACGACATAACTGGGCCTGAAATAGACTCTGTTTATATCCGTCCTGTGTAAATTTAGGAATTTGTAAAAAAAGATCGCCGGCCAAACTTTCGTCGAATATTCTTTATTTATTTGGTTTGTTGAAAAAATAGTACGCCTTCCTTGCTTATTTTATAAGCCAAACAGTGCAGGCTTTTGGCCGCGGCTGCATTATGTACATATTCCATTTGTTAAGTGTAGGCACACGGAAGTGGAGGCAGAAATAGATGCGGAAACAGACAAAAGTAGACACACGGTCGATAAGAATTTTATGGTACTAGTAATTAGGTAAGTAAATTCTGATGACTACAAAAATTTATCAAAAGCAACAACGAGCTATTGAACAGAGGGACCAGTTAGGTCTGAATCCGCCACTGTTCTTCAGTGTTCATAAAGTGTTAATTATTAACTCGGCGTAGCGCCTTTGACCGGTCTGAATCAGATTTTTTTCAGACTCTTCTAATTTAGATATAGTGAAAACGGTCAGTCACGGTACAAGCTGGGCTGATTATTACCGCAAAGCAGTCATCCGTGGCTTGTGGTGGCCCAACGATGTCTAGGTGGAGCCAGCCTTGATGCTGGGACCACACAACAAGCCCACCGATGGCTGGACTCGTCTGCACTTCACCCTAGACTTCTTCGATTAATTATTGCAACGTGCTATCGGATTTCAAAAAATTGGAAAAATTTTAATCAGATATTTGCCAATGGGGAACAAGTGAACACAACTAATAATTATTGTAATTTTTATCAGACGTCAATTTTATTTTAAATCAGATGCGGTTTCAAGCAAATATGGTCTTCAAAAAATGATCAAATAATAATTTCTTCACGGCATTCCTTTTATGGTTGATGACAACTTCGTAGAATAGTGATGTTGCCAACTACAGCATACAAAACTTTTTTTGGTATGTACCGCAAGAAAATCGTTTCGCTAGCTAGCACTGGAATGTGCAAACTAAATTGAGTCTAGACTATTTAATTTTGTGCCATTTACCTAAGTTTAAACCACACAATTTGAGATAAATCTTTTATGGTTAGTCTATTCTTGCCAAAAGAGGAAACACAAATGTTCATTAATGTTAACGTTGTATGAAATTTTGTTTTCAGACAATTTTTATTTGTTCTAGACTTTTGTTTGGTTAATTACGACATACACTCTTTAGCAAACAACGACCTGAAAAGTTGCAACCTCATCGATTGCTTCACAAATTTGAAATCATTTGAATCTGGGATTTACCGATATATATATATATACATGTCAATCAACGAAAAATAGTATATTTCAAATCAAGGTAGGCGAGGTTTGTACTTGCCCGAGGTTTGCAAGGGCACTTTCTTAACAAGGTTTGAATACTATTTTTCCCTAACGGCACAACTTCGTTGTAAAAATGTAAAAAAAGTTTACATTTCCGACAAACGAACTTTTTGAGAATTGAATAGTAGGCTGGGTAATTTGCTTTATTAACTTGTCATCGCATGAGTGAAGTTGGTTCTAAATTTTTATGAGAATAGGGGCGAAAGGTGAATTTTCGTCAGGTACCCACAGCCTACATTTCTAACCGGTAGTGAAAAAAAGGCTTTTAAAACATGGAAGACTGGAGAGTGTGGAATTACAGAATACACATTATTGTCGAACTGAAATCCAACTTTACTACACTTTCGATCCTACTTATGGAAGCTGTGGAATAAATAACATAATCAAAGCTAAGAGCACAGCTATTAAGATGTTTAGGCATCGGTTTTACGTTATCAACACCTCTTCCAACCGAAATAACTCAGAAATGCAAGATTAACCGAAACTGAGGACGAACGCTTTAGTGCAATTTATCACGTAACCAGATAAAATGAATAATGAGTGCCATCCCAAAATGAAAATAAGTCTCGACTGGTGTCGGTTCTGCTCTTCAGATGCTCTATGTAACCCATTAAATGGAGCATTAGCGCTAATAACATGGTTCTTCCGGAGTTGTATGTCTGCGCCGTTGCATATTATACAACCGTGTGTTATCTCACCATTTGTCAAAGTAGACCCACAGCATATCCGTCTCTATTTTCAATTTTTTGTCATATGAAAGAAGATACTGGGACTTACATGTGGTTGTGAAGACGTATTGCTTCCGTGATGTTGCTAATTTTACAAGTTTTTTAACTAGTTTCCCGAAATTTTAAATTTACGGCGCAGGAACGACAATAAAAAAGAAATCGTGCATTTGGAAGGATTGACAAAAGTGGTAGAGCAAGTGAGTTTCTGTCTGAGGAGAGGCAGTCTATTACATGCTTTTACTTTATAAAAATGTCCAGAAAATTATCTTATTCTAGGGTGTCTATAATTAAACCGTAAGCAGCCAGTCTTCTCAACTATAACAACAGCAAACTTCTTTGAAGAATAAGATTTATTGCATTTGAATTGCAATTGAATTCATATTGCAGTTAACTACAGGGTGTCCCAACTAAAATTTGTACCCCCCCAAAAATTCCAATTTCGAAAGACTCAGAAGAAGACGCTCGAGCAGGTCAATTTTGTGATCATGGGGGACCAAATTGTACCAAATTTTCATGTCTTAGATCTCACCCCTTTAGCCAGGGGAGCCACCCCCTTAAAAAAATTAAATAGCATGGGGGGTCGTGTGATACATCATTTTAAAGCTTATTAATTCTCTATCCAAACCTACTTTTATCGATTCGTTTCTACAAAAAAGAGCATAAAAATTTGTTATTCTCCAAATCTACATAAAATAGTCTTGATTTGGAAAATAACAAATTCATGCTTTTTTTGGAGAAACAAATCGATAAAAGTAGATCTGGGTAGAGAATTGAATAAGCTTTAAAATGATGTATCACACGACCCCCCATGCCATTTAATTTTTTTAAGGGGGTGGCTCCCCTGGCTCAGGGGGTGAGATCTAAGACTTGAAAGTTTGATACAATTAGGTCCCCCTTGATAACAAAATTGACCTGTTCGAGCGACACCCGATATAAAACACAATAGCCTTTTATGTAACAACTTGCAACTAAACCATGTGCAAAATAGTCTAATAAATAATTTCAAGATAATATGGAATACCTGTTAGATAGATAGAAATTAATTTTATATTCACAAAAAATTTACTGATGTACCTACCCGAAGTCGTGCTTTCTTCTTTGCTTACGAAATCATTTTAAATTTTATTATGTTTTTCATTACCCATCGAAATTTTATTTACAGGCAGCTATTGGCTAACATGGAGCTAAAAAGGTGAGTGTAGATGTTACTGCAACCAGTTTTAATAATGAAGCAATTTTACAGCAGCTGTTAAAACAATGGTGTACTCTTTTCATTATCATATCGAACTATTGAAATGTGGAATTTAGTTCTAAAAATGAAAACGACAAAATTTTGTACTGAAAAACATTTCTAGAAACAGAATAAAACAAAATCCCAACGAAATCTTTAACCAGGCTGCTTTCCGAGTTCATGAAGGATCTGCCATAAAATATTACATTGCGAACTGCTGTAACAGTGTCCTAGAGTCAAGCTCTTAAAAATCAAGGAGTCGGGTCGTCACAAATGCTTTTCTGTGGCTATACAAGGTGTTTAAAAATTGCCGCACCAAACTAATGGTACAGTGATCAGAAGCAAAAAGTACACAATAGAAAAATACTTTAAAAAAATTTGGTGTTAGATTCGCATGTGGCTGAAGGTTTCTTTTATAGTAAATCTGGCAACTGAGGAAATTGCAATGAACAATTAAAGTACTGGCATGTTAAGTAACCAAGGCAATGTTGTTCTCAGGTACTGGAATTAATTGTAACAATAATTGTTGAAAATTGTCAATTATTTTTGAAGTTTGTAATTTTTTATAACAATAATTGAAGGAACAATTTATTATTTAACAGAACATTAGAATACAATTCACAGCAAATGTTCAAATTGTGGACCATTGCCCGTGAGACTACCGTTTGCCGGTCTCTCAATATTGGCCTTTACTCGTTCGAGTATTTGTTTGGTTACAGTTTCAGTGGGTCCAAAAATTCTTGCGAGAGGGTCTTCGCGACTCTCAGGTGGTGTTACGTAAACCAACGTTTTAAAATGACTGCAAAGAAAAAATCTAAACGAATAAGTTCGGGCGAACGGGGAGCTAACGCGTTGGGCCATCTCGCCCAATTCATCGCTAAGCATGGCTAGGCCATCACAGGACCGGATGATGAGCAACTGGTGCTTCATCCAGTTGAATTCACATATCTCTTAATAGAAGTGCATAAATTATGCATTGATTTTTGCATAAATCTCGATAATTTAAGATGCGTTTAAATACATTTCTATTAAAGACCAAAGGCATTGCGTGAAATAATTATTGATCTACATTTTGTTTCGCATATTTTAGCAGCATTTTAGGTGTAATTTACTGATAAATAATAAATAGCTGTAATCAACATTTGAAGATCCCTAAAAGAAACTCACATACAACGTCGTCCGTTTTAGGATGGCGAGAGCTCTGGATGCGCAATGAAAATACAAACGCGCTAAATTTAAACGTTACCAGTGGCGTAGACAATATCTTCTAATATCAAATTCACCCATGTATTTTTCTGTGGGGAGAGTCGCGCTTTTGATACTATTTTATAATTATTATAGAAATAAATATGTATAGTCTATTCTATAAGTCGGCAACAACAAATGACTTCTTATTCCGAATCAGGATGTTGTATGTTGTTTTATAATTACCCTCGGGCATTTAGTTGGGGGCCTCCACTGGCAGGGCCCCCTTCGGGCTGAGACACCATTGGGCTGGGACCCCCTGGGGTAGGAGCCCCCGTGGACAGGTCGTGTCGCTACGCGAATCAAGCTTGTCCCTTGCGCTCCCTGTCTAAAATATTACCCCACTTATATATTGTAGTTTCGTGTCGGGTTCGTGTCGGCTTGCGGCGCGCTTACCCCCTATACCGTGAGATAAGAAGAACTTCAAAAATATAGCATTTACACTCACAATGTTGAAACCACAACTGTATCAAATAATAAAGAATCACAAAAAGAAATACATGCAGTACAAATTTGATAGCATTTTTCAAGAAAGCGGCCACACAATTTTAAGGCTTTCGCCATATCATCCGGATTTAAATCCTATTGAACTAATATGGGCAACAATAAAACAAAAGGTGGGAACAAGAAAAACTACATTTAAAATAAATGTTACATGGAAATTTACCGAAGAAGAATTTAGTGCAGTTACTGCTCAAGACTTGCGAAAAAGATGCAAGCATGTAATAAATTAATATTGAAAAGAAGTATATGGAAAATGAATCTATAATAAATTGACGTCCGAACCGAAGAATTAATAATTAATTTAAATTATGATTCTAGTGATTCTACTTTAGTGATGATACAGATTTGTAAAATGATTCTGTACATATTTCATAATTCTTGTAACAAAGATAGTTAACACCTACACTGTATTTTATAAACGTTTTTTATTATGCCAAAATAATTAAAAAAATAATTCTTGATTAATTATGTAATGAAGTGAATCCAATATATAAATATCATCATGACTAACCTACAGTTACCTAACCCTTCACACACCCTTCGAGCTCCCTACCTATATTACACGAGCTACGCCACTGCATGTTGCATTCACGCTTTCATTTTCCCGAACGATGTCCGAAAGTACCTTCGGCCAGCGCCGGGACTCGCCATCCTAAAACGGGCGACGTGTACACAGAAGAAATGAACACCAAGAATTTTTTAAATATTTTTCTCTGACTTACCAAATCGTCCTAAATAACGTACGATTGCGTTGGTGCGGCAATTTTTAAACACCCTGTATATGGTTACCATTTGTTTGAATTTCTAACAAATGGCGTTGGTGAGAAAATCTAGAAATTAATAATTTTATTGTTCGAATACGGGAGGAAGAAAAATGGACAGTGTCATCAAAATGCATCGAAGTAATGTGACCAAGACGTATCAAAAGCCCAAGAATACTAAAAACTGGCAGTAAACCAAGAGCAACGAATAGCTTTTGCTATTTGATTGTTTCGTAACACATCGACAATAAATTACAACAGATAAGTCTGGGGGTGGGAATATTATGTATGGTGTGGGGGCTCTTGTTTTTTTGGTATTTACATCGTGTAGTCGGTAAAATGGACCAAGTACAATGTCGAGAAATCTTGCAAGAAGTGGACAAGCTCGTGACAGACTCACAAGCATCTGGCGCACTCGTGTTGCAATTAGCTTTCTCACAGTATGCGGGGTTCTTCTGGTGGTGACCTTAATCCCCCCAGCTACAAAAGAAACAGAAAGAAGAGCAGCGACGACGAAATGGGAAAGAGCCCGAAACTGAAGATGAAAGAGCAGAGGATCCGATTGAGTGGCGCTGCAAGGAAAAGGTTCTAGGAAAAGAGCTCAACATCGAAGAATTACGGCGGAAGGCGTTTCAACCAATCCCAAAAGAGAGCGCTTCCGAAGAAAGGATTAAAAGGGTCCGCTCCGAGGAGTCAACTCCTCACGAACAAATCAAGAAAAGAGTTAGTCTCTCAATGCCCCAAAAACCGGCGTTTGTTTTGGGCGTCCCCGACTTTTCATAGATTTAGAACAGCCTCCCTCAATAAACTCTCCCGCCAAGTCCGTCTTATAAAATACTTTGATGTAACTAAGGCCGCAAACTTTTCTCCAGGGAATCTGACTAAAATTTAATGAATCCCTTAGGTATAGAAATTGGTACGTGTTTTGCTTTTTTTTTCAATTTTGGAGTGTATGGAATCGCACTCTATTTCTGTATGGCCTTTTTCGAAGAATTGATGGTGATCGACTATTCTTAAAGATTAGCGCAAAATTGGAGACACATAGCTGCAAAAAAAATTTTTACGCACAACTGCATCTTGTATACTACTTACTTGTGTAAACAAGATGTAAATCTTGATTGAAAATGGTTACGCCCGTAAAATAAAGTAAAAGCCCGCAAAATTATTAAAAGACATGAATATTTCATGATCAGCAATTGTGCGTAAATTGTTGTACGTACCTCTGGCCGAAAGACCGTTTACGCCCTCGGACGACTCAAAATCGTCCTCTGGTGTAAACTCTTTCTTACGGCCCTCTATACGTATATAACTATTTCTGCTGTCCACCGCATCCATTTGACATCATGCAAAGACCAGTGATCTCCCTGTGGGACATAATAAAGTCGTATATACAGGAAGCTATTTCATTTGCTCCCCCCTTGCCCTGGGTGTCACCCCAAAGATAACATCTTACAGTCTGATTGGCCAATTTGTATACAGTCAAGCTGTACACTGCTAGCTTTTTTAAATAATCATATCTTCTCTTTAGCGTAGTCAGTGCTGCCTGAAGATCAAAATTAAATGCCAAAATGTCAGAATCTTCCTTTGCTGAACTTTTGTCATAGTCACGAGCCTTTCTGGCAGCTTCCAAATGCTTTTTGTAATTCCTGTTCAGCTATATACTTCTGCGCCAGGCACTTCTTGCGCTGATCTTTCTTAGGTTTGAAAAACCCTAATTTATATTCACTGAATATTTGCCTATATTTCTCCAACGTGACAGGCTTTACATTTTCAATATTGCAGAGATGTTGTTATTATGGATATATTTAAACATGCATCCAAGTATCTTTTAGAAGTCTTTCTACGTCAGTAGAATATAATACCTTCAACATATCCAAGATCCTTGCCATCAACGGACGAAAACGCCGCCAGCGATCGTGGATGAAATGGTGGAGCAGGGAAAGGAGGCTGCAGTAAAGCCTAAATTTCTTGGCATTCAAGAAGTCTGGATGGCTGTCGATAGTTTGTGCGAACAAAGAAACAACTGCAGAGTGGCTTGAGCGCATAGCTGTCGACTTCAAGGAGCTGTCCTAAGGATGGTAGAAGATACAGAAATGCCTCATACTGCATTCGTAGTAATGCAGGGTTACTCAAATAAGAACATCGTAATCTTAATAGGAGCTCAGAATGAGAAACTGAACACTAGTAACTGGAGGGCCCTGAGGAGAAATTCTTTGGCCCCTCGGTCGCAATAATCGTTTCCGTTGATCCTTTCTCAACAGAAACACTGGGAAAGATGGGCTAGAGGATTAGCTACAATTTTCGACAAGTTCGCTTGTGACCAAAGGGTAGCAAAAGGAAGTTTAAGGAGAGAAACGAGCCACAACCTGGAACCGTAACTTTTGAGGAAACGAAAAAGCCAGCCACCACTGGACACTTGGAAAAGCTCTATCCCAAGGACTCTAAGAATCTAGAGTCGCACACAAAGATAAATATGTGCCTAAGAAGTCACAAAAAACCGCAAGAAAGATAAACCAAGCAAAGTTCTGCAGATAAATCTTCAACACTCAAAAGCCCTCTAGTGTGCTAAGTTGAAGGTTTATCATGGGAAAACTAAGACTCATACAAGAGTCTTGAATAAATGAAAGGCAAATTAAAGGGCTCCCAATAAAATCAGGTAAAGTAATATATGTATAATAATACCATTTTGCCGTCAGTGTGAAGGTGCCCACGAAAGCAAGCAAGAGGCAGATTATAATTGAATTATAATACAGCTCCAAAGAAAATTCATAGTCTCATCACAAGAAAAGGAACAAACACCTCATTCTGAACTGCGACGCCAACGCTCACCATCCATGTCGGGTAGCACGGACAGCAACAAACGAGGTGAGTGCTTTTTGTATATTTTGCTAGTCAAAACATAGGGTTGGTTACGAATAAGGGAAGTACCACCTTTATGAATATGATATGATAAGACCAGAGGTTTTGGGTCTAACCCTAGCTACCCCATTCATAGCAGAAACGATAAAAAATTGGCATGTGGATGAAGACACTTCCAAGCACATTTGTTTCGACGTGGAGGCGAACGCCCCAAGCCTCAAAATGTGTAAGATTGCTCAGAAAACTCTATAAAAATACTTAAGATCTAAGACTGAGTATGTCTCAACTGGCCCCGGCAGTTTGCCTTCAAAAAGTGATGTCGAAAGACCTGAGCGAAAGACTGAGAGTCATGTTAGAGACTCACTTTTGCGGATCAAATATACGACCATAATTTAGATCTGGCATAAAGACTGTCTGCAAAGGACGTCACACGCCTTAGCAAGCACAGCAAAAGGCTAACGGGAATTTTTTTTGGTGGTATTCATACCGAAGGTTTGCCTCACTTCCTTTCTTCTTAAAACAATGAAGAAAATTATTGATAACTATATAAGTCAACGGGTCCTAAAGGAGAAACCGCTTCAGTGCCTTACACTGCCTGGTGAAGGGAATGGAAAGGACTCACGTGACTAAAGATGTAGCCTTAGGTACATTCATTGACATAGCCTTTAGTAACACCTCATATGTATTTATTAAAAGAGCTGCATAAGAATAAGGAGAATAAGCCGAATCATAAGTGAGAGTATAAATGACGAAACGGCAGCAGTATCGGTTGTAAAGCGGTGTCCGCAAGGCGGAATTCTATCACCCCTACTATGGTCGCTCGTTGTCGATGACCTAATACTCGAGCTGAACGAAGCAGGCTTCTAGACGCAAGGCTATGCCGATAACATAGTTATACGGCGGATCTATAGGACCATCTGAGAAACTGAAGAGCTGAAAACCTGATACTGAGACCCTGGGAATCTCACAATATTACAAACTGTGAAACTAAGAACAAGAGAAAACAATGTCTTAAGACAAAGGATTCCAAAGAATTTGTCAGAAATCCTCAGGGATCTTTAGGCTTTAGTATTCCTCGGGAATTAGTATTCCTAGCAATCTTTAGAATTGGCTAGAACTTTCCATGACTCTTCTGGTCACTTCAGAAATTGTTGAGAAAAAGACAAAGAAAACTAAGAATATGACAAACTAGAAACATAAAAATTTTAGAAGCTAATTAAGAGATTGAGATGCTGACAAACTGGGAAATTGGGAAATTGAGAATCTAAAAATCTGAATATTAAAGTACATCAGAACATAAAAAAGTCTTACCAGAACGTAAGAAATTTTTTAATCTTTAAAACTAAGGAAACAAGATAATCAGAATTTGGGAAATTGAGAAACGGAGGACCTGAAAAACGAAATTGAAAATCTAAGAAACGGGTAAATTAAGAAGAATTTGAGAAATTAAAACAGTGAGAAGATAGGAACCTGGCAAATTGAGAACACTAAAAAGTGAGAATTATGGAACTCTTGCATATTTAAAAAAAAAAAAAGTGCATAGTTCGAAGAAATTTATGCATATTTTATGTAAATGTACTACATATTTTGTCAAATTTTTGTGCACGTAAGTCCCCTGTTTAGTTATAATACTGTCCCAGTATTCTCTGTTCGCGGTGGCATCTTTCTGTGATAAAACTTTTTTCTCAATGAAAAGTAGGTCGTTTTTGTTGTGGTTAACATGCCTTGAAATTTTGCCGACAGAAATAGTATACAAACACCAAAAGCATTATCTGGTAATTCCCAGCTGTCCACAACTGTCCTACAGATAGATAAACAATTTATTCTTACCACAGGAAATCCCTTAGGTTCCCGGAGATATCTCTTATTTCTTGATTAGACAATGGTTCGTAAATGTGACATCTGTTGAAAGGGTAACATCTTTATTGCTCTTTTCTTAATTTATGACAAACCCTTTCACGGTTTCAAAATAAAATTAAGCAACTTTTGATGTGAATTTATGTATCCATCCCTTGTAACATGTTAATTAGTAGAGTGATCAGAAGGAGTTTGAAAAAAAACATAAATTTGGCTTCCCGACAGCATTCATCGTCGTTGAGCTGTGAAATCGTTTCCATAAAGACAGCTCCAGATTCTCACCGTCAAAATAAGACTTCTAATTAATTTTATTACTACTTTTTCTCCTCATGTAAATGTTTCTAACATTTAGTGCCAAAGTTAGTCAAGTGGCAATGTGACAGATTAGAATATGTGCCACTAGATACCGTATGAACTCCTCAGGAATCATAAATTATAATGTTACGCGTGCCACCCGTGGCAGAATATTTTTTCTCTTCCCATACCTGTGAAATAAAAGTTAAAATTGCTGTATAAACCTACACCTGCCTAACTGCAGTCGCATGAGAATTCTTCCGGCACTCCTTATTATCTGTCTTCACCAACTTTTGAAAGAGTTAAGTACTTAAGTATTATATAATAACAATTCTTGCATCTCATCCAATTCTTCGTTCGCATGTCAGTTGTTAATTACTACCTAAACACTGGACGCTAAGCTATTTATTGAGTATCAAACTGAAAGTATAGTGAGTAAACAATTTCAACATTAAGAATGAAGATAATATGAATTAAAGTCAGGTATACTCTTGAACCTGAACAACGTACATTTACCATAAACACACGAATGAATGAACTCGGTACTTTCACATACGGTCTACACACCCGGCACGAATACGTAATCTAATCGGATCGTATTATTACTGAATGAATTTGTGACCGTGACCTGTAACCCGCGGTCTTTCATCACAAAAAACAACATGGGTACACGTGAGAATCCTTGCGGTGCACTCCCTGATTGAAACTCCCCACATCGTTTTATCGGTGCATTTAATTACCAATAAAAACGGGCATTCCCTTCGACCATCAAACTAAAAAGATTGTAATTAATCCCACCGTTTTGGTGCAATGTAATTATACCGAAGATAGCCAATCTGAGTATGCACAACCAATAATTAATGGTAATGGATTGAGATTTCCCAATAAAAAATTATTTTGATAAAACAGCACGTTCCTAGGAAAATAACTGAAGACAAAGAGCTCCCGGCCTGTCCTCCTTATAAGGAGACAAGAACTCCCAGGACATGTTAACATTCACTTTTAGTAAATCAACGTGATAGAAGCGGAATTTGTCTCAGACACCTGACGAGAGCTTAAAATTCTTCTCTTTTAACCCTTCTGCCAGTGTTATTCTGGTTAGGTAGGGAAAGACAGCAATAATAGGATTAGGCATTTTGATAAATGGGAAGCAGGCGCAATCAACCTGTGTATTAAATAGCTAGTCATCCAAGGTACTAAATCACATTATAAACCTTTCATTGACATAAGCCAACAAGGGTCCACGGCTCATCACCATTAAAAACTTATTAAACATAACTGGGCCAGAGCTGATGGGTGGCAAAAACGAAATAAGGGGTAGTCGCCGCGGTTAGATATGCGATCTGAAATGTCTTTCGTAGTACTCCGATGCAGAAAAGCCGCCAGCTGGATGCACACATGTTTTCCGGATTTTTACTGCTTGGTCCCACGACTAGAGACGTTTTATTTGTAGAAACTCCCATCTGTTTTATCAGGTTTCTGTGTCTGAAGCGGCCGTGCGGTAGAACAATGATCTGGAGCAGAAAGCCATCCGGTCATTTTTGCAATTCCCAGACGCCAAATCGGAATAAATAGCATAATCGTCTTGCAGTGCTTACATTTCTCAGTAAATAACAACGTTCCAACAATACAGCACAGACAAGAAATAAGGAAAAAATTCGATAAAAAATTAAAATCAATTCTAAACCCGGAAAAGTTATGAACCCCAAGTAAGGTCATCAGTTAAGAGTAGCACACCTTGAAATTTGCGAGTGAAAAAATGTGATAAATTGATACATGACGTAGGTAATTATCAAGTGCGGCTCTAATCACTCTCCTTACAGGTAAAAAAGCGGAACAGTTTCTTGGAGCTTAATTTATTTTATCTGAGATTTTATCATTGATTTTAGATTTGATAAGTCTTGATTTAATTTAATAAATTTAAATTACAATCAACTGCGACTTATATACAGAGGTCCCGTAAATTTTTTTAGTACATATTCTATACCGAATGAGATTGACGAAAGGAACTTGGTTTTCTTGTCAACCTAAAATGTGTCAAATGAAGCTTCCTGCAAACTCTTTGTAAGTAAAATTTTTGCTAAAGTAAATAAGCAAAGAAAAATAAAGTAAAATATTATGTGGTTACAAATTAAGAAGCTCCAGGAACAAACATGACGCAGCAATATAGTAACCAATTATTTTCTGGCTGTGGTATATAATAATATTGCGTTGTTTTTAATAAAATTAATTCTTTCAGTTTTTCTGAAGTTTGATCAATTGAACTTTTTTCCTAGCACGCTAGCGCGTCACGAACGGTTGTCGTTGATAACGACTACATTTGTAGAAAGATCATTGGATACTTGACATGTGTGTGGCTAATTAACGACAAGCATTCTTAAAGGAATAGCCAGCTGGATGAAACATTTAATTGATCATGTCTTAAAAATTCTTATGGGTTATAAAATTGCTTTGTCCGAGACCGTGCCTTTTGAAAGAACTTTATAACATTAATAATCTTACCATCAAAGGTTTTCTACTTAGTAGACCACCGAAAGCAGAAAATACGCTAGACCATAGATACCTCCAAGTTCACATAATTTACTAGTGTGAATAGAAATGACTACCTAAATAACGTAACAGTGGAATAATGCAATGACGAAATAGCTATATAAGAAAATAACGAAACGCCGAAGAAGTGAAAAAACGAAACAGTTATAAATACTAAAATAACGAAATGATAAATAGCGAAATTAGTAAGTTTTCCTTTCAGCACCGTCTCCATTCATCTTTCAAAAGTTGCTGGAACATTGAAAAGACCAAAAGACATTACAGTAAACTGCCACAAACCTGCGCCAACGGTAAATGCCATTTTCTGTTTATCTCCAGGTGTCAATTCAACTTGCAACCACTTTTTAAATCTAAAGTCGAGAGGATCTTAGACCCGCCACGGTATCAAGGGTATCATCGATTCGGGGAAGCTGTCCTTTTTCGTCACGTTGTTGACGATAATCAACACAGAATCTAGTCGCTCCATCCTTTTTCTTTACTAAAACTACCGATGCGGCCCATGACTACTCGGCGGTTCAGTTACTTCTTCTTCCTCCATTTCCCGAATGATCTTGTCGGCCTCTGCCTTCTTGGCAAGAGGTAATCTTCTACCAGGCTGATTCCTGATGACATCGGTTCTGTTTCTTTTACCCTCCCTGGTATCGAAGATGATAACGATGTCTTTATCAAGTTGACTAGCAATCTCCTTTTGTGGCTCGTTAGTGGCTCTTATTTGATGATGTACGAAATAGGAGAACAATACCCCAATATAGTCTCTTCCATCAGGGTAAGAGCGTAGCAGTTTATATTCATTATACTCTTATTGCTATTGCTTCTTCCCAGTACCAATCCTCGCCCTATCTCATTGTCATTATATCTGGGTTCATTATGATGTTTCCCTCACCATCTTTGTGATCCCCCGAGCCCAGAATCATTTCACTCCGTTCTGGTATTGAAGTGCCTTCAGCAAAAATCACATTAATTTCGCTACCAGCACCTTGTGGTTGAAAACGGTACAGTTATTGTGATAATCACGTTGACTTCTCTGTGGGTGGTAGCCAAATCCCCAGTAACGGTACAAAGTCTCCAATTTGTGGGTAGTGCGCTCCACGCAGGTATGTGTAGGGTGATATGATTGCGAAGTGGACTTCCTGCGAAGTTGGCGTTCAAAATTCAATAACTCGCTAATTTTAACATTTTGACGTGAAATTTTCTGGAGGCCTTTAGACAATATAGTACTATCGAAATACATTACAAAAAATATACTTTTCAGGTGTGCTAAATTGACCATGGATAAATTCGTTATTATTATGAATTTTTGAAATGAACCTTCAAATCTGAAAATGAGAGACAAGGAGCTTGAAACTCATATAAACTTGAATGAGTACCTGAAGACGTAACGATTTGAGATTTTGAGAAGCTGAAAACCTAAAAAAATGAGAACCTGAAAATATAAAATCTTAGTTCCTGGGAATTCCTGAATCTGGAAACCAGAGAACTCGAGAAACTCAAAACATCAGATCTTCAAAACTTGAGAGACAAAATCTTGGAACAGGCTGAAAACGTAAGTGGTCATGTTTTTGAGAATTTCATAATAATTAGTTAATAAATATGTTATAATGAAATAAATAATAGGTAAGTATACTTAACAAATTTTAATTTACCATTTTACTTCTTGATTTACTTATCTTACTCATGTCTGGATTTTATTTGAAAAAATAAATCAAAATGTTTTTGACAATTTGCTTTCGACAATTTCAGCACCAAATATATTATATTCGGAAATTTTTGAACAGTTCTTTTATTTAAACTATGTGACAATAGAATAACAGCCAATCATAAACCGTACAAATTAATAAGAATTGTTAATTATTTAAATAATCAAGATACAAAAATAGGGAAAACATCGTGACAAAAATTACTTAAAGAAAAGTGAGTGACACAAAAAATTACTTGACCTCTCTAAAAAGGAAGTTCTACTATTTAATTGACCCAAATTTTTCACGGGGGAAAACACGTGTTAAACCAAAGCAAAACCTCAAATATCTTTTTTCTTCAAACATCAGAAAACCCTGACATTGTATACGTCAATAGGCAATGATAAATGGCCATTTTGTCTGCCGCTCTATTGAAAAAGCGTGTGCTTTGAAAAGTTTTCAAAAGTCATTTAATTATGTCATTGAGGTTAGTAAACTGTCAAATTTGTATTTCGTGGACGATTTTCGACGTTTAAAGAAAGAATAGCATGTTTTATTGGGAGGAAAGTGGCTTTTCGTGGCGCATCTGTATTTGCTCACTTTTGCTTCTAATAAAACAATCAAACTTTGCGTTCGTACTGAGGCTATTACGATACGCTTTTTCGTGTTATAATAGTTATACTGTGAATAAGAATTTGTAATTGTTGAACCGGTAATAAAGAATTTAAAAAAAATATATAATTATACTAAAAATAGTGTATTTTTTTTAATATTGGCGCTCTGGGCTGATCTTGGCAATCCTAACCTATACTGTCAAGCTGTCAATGTGAATTGGCACTACTATTGTTGGCACTTGTTTGGGGGGTGGCCAACCGCCGCGAAATTTCCTAGATTGTAAAATTTGATTATTTCGTATAAAAATTGGCAAAGTAGAAAAAATACTGTATGATAACTGTTATAAGGCATTTTGTGGCACGCACGGGTTTAGGACACGACGAGCGTAGGTACTTATAAAACTCGTATCATAATGTACTATAATATACGAGAAGAAACTCACAAAGCTGAGTAAAGCATAGAGCTTTTATTATGTTACGAAAAGAAAAGATGTAACAAGACAAGTAGTGGTGATTACAAGCTAGCACCAAGAAGTCGAAATTATTACATCCTGGTATCACAAGGAAATTGGAAGGAATTGTGTATTGGATGCACAATGTAAACACCTCATTTGTACTGTCGCTGATGCAGTTGCTGCTGCTCTCTTCAGTGGCGGTAATTGTACGAACGTCAAAGAACTGCTAGAATGAATGTTGAAAAACAAGTGAGTGCAAAGGGCAACGATAACTCCGGAGGGTGTGGAGTGATAAAGATTATTAACATTAAAGTTTCGAGTGGCACCATATCAAGATGTTCTGTCTACAAAGGTAATAGTGTAAAATAATTTTTATGCCAGTGCTTTGACAAGCATTTCAGCAGGAATGGCGTGAGAAGCTTTTCGAGAATGATGTCTCCAAACTCTCTCGTATTGAATACAATAAAACACTTTATGTCGTATTATAATAATCCTAAATAGCACCCAAGGGTTAATTGTGAGAATTAGTCATATAAGAACAATCCACAACTTAATTTTTGAAGTGGCGATTTCGCAAAATTGCAACAAAATAATAAATTAATACAATAAATTAAGATTAATTTTACACAGATTTCTGAATCTGTATTTTTTGAATTATAAAGAACCTATTACAATATGTATCTTCATTTTCTTAATATGTATAATACATAAGATGTTACAAATCATTTTCGTATAGTGGCCTGTGCATTTTCCATGTAAAATAAACAATGCCGCTTTATGAAAATAGTCATACATACTAAGAAGAATCCTCTGCAGTCATGTTTTCCGGGCCTGGTCAGGTTTCCCATAACAATGAAGTGTACTCATTCCCATTACGGGGCCTCTTCTTTGAATTAATTTAATTAAATGACGTTTATCATTTTGATATTAGAAATTAGAAAATTGACATAAAAAAATTCCAAAGTTAACTAGATTAAAATCAGTTTGTAACACCCAGTACTAATTCTATTATTAAATTTATTGTTAACAGAAACTTGGAACAGATATTATTGTAATTAATTAAAGTTACTTCAAAACGAAGGTGTTGTAAAAATGTATGTCATTCTTTATTTAATGTTAAGGACCTATGATTACTACTTCTTCCCTTTCCATTCAAAAATTCCTCATACACTCGCAAAAAGATAATAACCACCGCGCCACATGGGTCATCGTCTTTACACACCACGCCGCCTCTTACTCATTTCTTCAAAAATCCATTTTTACGTGTCGGCAAACACTCAAAGGGTGTTGTTAAAGGACCTCTTCGAAAGCGAGATGACTAAACCCAGATTGCGACCGCTTGCGGGTCCAAATTTTTGTTTCAACGTTAAAAGTCATCCACCTGAAATCCGCTGCAGTCCAAGACGATCTTACAGCAATTCCGCTATTCAATGCATTATAAAGTTTTAATAAAGCGCTATTCGTGAAATTGATGGTTAAAGAAAAAACAAAGATAAACAAACTGACAGGACAATAAGCGGAGAATACAAATTACAGGGCAAGTTCAACGTGCATACATTATGGACAGGTTACTTACGCTTCCAATTACATGCATGCTGCCGTCAGGGGGGCATAAGCTTCATTTACAGGTTACTCCGTGCTTTTGGAGGTTATGAAAATTCTTATTATAATTCCGAAAAATGATTTATGGGGAAATTATTCAATAACGGCGTTCTTCTACATAATACAACACATTATAAAAATTAATACTGTTTTTTTTTTGGAGAAGTTATGAAAGAGGAGTAGTAAAATAGGCGGAAACTTTGAAGATCCCAGTTGATTAAAACCAAATGTCGCTAATTTGATAATGAGGCCAATTGATTCGAATCTAATTAGAAAAATGTAGACGTTTTATATTAGATTTGACAACCATGAATTAAAGAGGAATCTGTTCTTAAATTGGTCGGAATTAAGTTCCCCCGCCAGAAACGAGAAAAATTCGCAGCAACATAATTGTCCAAATGACGAAACATTAATTCCAATTCGTCCAAAGTTTGTCGAGAATCTGAACCAGCCGCAGTCAACAACCCTTTCAGAGTTCTGAAAACCATTAAAATTCCTGGCCATCTGCAACTTGTAGTCTACCATTTTTTACCGGCTTAGACAAATCTGAAGAAGCGTTCGGCACATATTTCGTCTGTTTCGGTCGCCTATTGTTACTGCCTCGTGGTAGCCACTAACAAGCTACCTTGGGGTCCTCTTTGTCGGACACCGTTTCAAAATACAACTGTTTATTCTTTCATTTCCAAAAAAACGCTCTTAACTTATCCCCAATCATTGAAGAGACCACAAAACTTTTGCTGTAGTATTTATTTTTTCATGCGTCTAGTTACCAAGGCTTTCAGGTACTTTACTCTTCTTGTTAGCGGTTTAAACAGGTACGCTGCAATTGCTTTATGATGCCGTCGTGTAAGATGGTAATCTCTAAACGAACATAATAATCCGAAAATTATGTAGCAGAAAGTGCACATAATTCCTACAACTGTGCTTATTAACAAGCTTCGGAAAGAATGCCAAATTGTAGTCATCTTGCAAATGGGGTTCCAGAAGATTAAATTAAGACAGGATCTCGACAATAGTTCGTCCTGTCGACAGGTCTACGCGGGGTCTAATCATCGTGATATACGCTCGTGTGGTTTAGATCGCCAAGACCTGTTTTGTTTTAATTTGGTGCTGTCACAGCATGTGCAGTCTGCACTAATTCAGCAGTTGGTTTGCAGATTCATCAAGAGAAGAGTCTTACAACATTTTGTTAGGAATTCAACAAGTCATTAAGTGCTTATTCAGAGTACAAGTATAGATAGATGCAATCCATTTCAACATCTCTGGAAAATTTAATGACATACTACTTGTACAAGTCACTTCTTTGTGACTTTTTGACTTCATTGAAATGATACTGATTTGCTGCGAACCTGCTTGGTTGGGTAGTCTTCAATGATTAAAAAAAGATCTAAGTGACTTGTTATAGAAGAGGTGGGAACAATTTTTGGTATTTTACTTTGACTCATAGATCATCAGTAATCATAATAATTCTAGAAATACAGAAAATTATTTGGTTCATTGTAATGGCTAGCCGGAAATCGAAAACGAATTACTGAAGGGCAAAGAGAATGGATAAACCTACAAGGTAAAAGGATGAAAACAATAAGAAAATAAAACTGAAGAGCAGTAAAGAATAGAAGATGAAGTATTTTTATTTAAAGAGCAAGATGTGAGTGACTAATTATATTGTAAGTATGTATATCAAAAAAATAGAAGAATTGAAAATTATAAAATAAAAAAATATATTAAAGATTAATGGAAAGAAAAGAAGGTTAAAGCTGAAGATAAAAGAAAAGTAGAAAAATATGGACAAACCTTTAAGGACTGAGAGTAAAAAGAAATGCAAAGAACAATAGAACCAATAGAACGAATTATTGAAAATACATATTATGCTTCACTAAAGGAGAAGGATGAACTTAAAGGATAAAAGAGGAAGAATGATATGAGAGAGAAAGAATACAAGATAAAGCATACTGGTTTCAAAGATAAATATACAAAGATATATAAAAATCAAGACAAGAATATTAAAAGTGAAAGAAAAACAATAATCAGTTTCATAATAATATAATTATAATCTATTCTATTACAAGCGCAGGCCTCCAGTTTCAACAATTAAATTCAATTCATTAGCGTGCCAAGTGAGAGCGCTATATGAAGCATCTATGAAGAAGAGCAGTTGAAACGTATATTGTGGAACAACTTTGTTTTCACCGTCAAGTTGCCGACTGAGAAAGTATAAAGTATTTGTTCGGTCGATTATAGGCTGCGCAGCCAACACAGAACCCCCATTTCGTTTTTAACTTTACGAAGGGAACATGTCTTGGACCTCTGATTTTGTGCTCGAATGCTTGTTACAATCTATTCGCCCTCGGATGTTTACATCACATTTTTTATTTAACAACTTATATTTTTTTTAAATAGCAACATAGGTTGAAAATAACCTTTTTGGAAAAAGCATTTTTTTCTGAATTTAACGATGTGCTATAATAATTCTACTTTTTGGCATTTGTCTGCAAAAAAATATATATATTTTTTTATAAATTATTATTATTATTAAACTCACGCCTGCAAATATTATTATTTGTGCTGTAAGAAAATAATATGCCATCAAACCTAACAGTATTACTAAAAAATCTGTCTTTTACAATAAATGTTGACCATTAATTTCTGGATAAAAATGAATTCTATTAACAAAACTTTGTAACACATTGCGTAACATGTTGGAAGTGACTTATCTTATTCGTTGTTTTAAATCTTCAAAATCAAGTGGTCTTCTGGCATAATCTCTACTTTTTACATGACCCCACAAAAAAATCGAGAATCGAGAGGTGACAAATCAGGAGGCAGATCTGGCCCGCCATTCAATTGCCCCTCTCCTGCCAGGGAACACCTCATATAAGTGACGCCGGACTTGTTGACTAAAATGGGGTGGAGGTCCACTTTGCTGGAACCTTGCTACGGCAGGTATATTTCGTCTGTCATAATTTGGAAAAAGCTGTGTAAGACCAGGAACAATCTTCGATGAGGAGTTTTGTTAATAGAATTCATTTTTGTCAAGAAATTAATGGTCAACATTTTGAACATTCATTAAAAAAAAAAAAAAGATTTTTTTAGTAATACTGTTAGGTTTGATGACATATTATTTTCTTACAACACAAATAATAATATTTGCAGCCGTGAGTTCAATACTAATAATAATATGTACTTTATAAAAAAAAGACCAAAAAGTAGAATTATTATAGCACATCGTTAAATTCAGGAAAAAAAAGCTCTTTTCAAAAAGGTTATTTTCACCCTTTGTTGCTATTTAAAAAGAAAAGGTGGTTTTGTATCTCGGAAACAAATGATAGTGCAGCTATGAAAAAATTACACCAAGTAGATATTATAGACCCCTATATATCTGCCAAATTTGGTTTAGATCGGACTACCAATTTTTGAGATATCCAGGTGTTTCTATGCTTTTGCGCTACCCTGTATATCTATTTTATTAAATGTGAACGATATGAAGCAGTTGAAAAGCAGTTGAAACATCCACTCTGCGATGAGAGTGACTGTATCTTTAGTGTTTTTTAACCTTTACAAATTTTAACATGTCTGAATGACATGACGAGTTTTGCCACTGCCAACTGCACAGTGTTGCCAATCCACTTAATTTGCTTTAATCATTTATAGTCATCCGGTATAAGGCAGTAGTGGACCGAGTCGCCTTAAAAAAGAGCTTCGACTGAGCTTAAAAACCGTTGGTGGTGTCTAATACCGGGTAACTTTAATTAAATTATTTTGTTCCGTTGGTCATATAGATTTGTTTCACTCTGTTGTTAAGCGTGAAGCGTAGCCCACTGGCTTGGCTAGTATTACGGGAAAGCAAACAATGGAACAATTCAGAATAAGTGAATATTATAAACTATATATAATGCGAAATAAAAAATGCAAAACGAAACATAACGTTAAAATTAAAACCGAAAGAGGAACCTAAAGAAGCCCAAGAATTAAAAAAAATTGAAGAGAGAAGAATCCGAAGAACCCGCTGAATCCGATAATTAAAAAATCGTTGGAACCAATAGGATCAATAGAACGTGAATAACTTGAATGAAGAATCACAAGTCTGCATGAAAAATCGGAATGCGCAAGGTGAAGATCCTGAAGAACTTGAAGAACCTGAAGAATCCGAAAGAGCCAAACAAATCATTTGAAGAACCCCAATGAGAAACCTGAAGAAACGTAAGTATACGTTGTGATATAGACCCGGAAGGGCTGTGATATAGAAGCGGAAGCGTTGTAATTATTTGCTTCGTAGATATGGTTACTTTCAAAAGTCACGTTTTATGAATGTAGGTACTAAATCAGCTACTTTTTTTTTAAATGTATCACACTAAATAGTATATTAAAGTATGAGTGGATAACAAGGTCTTTAAAACACGCGCGAGTTTTCGAGCACGACGGCGTAGCCGGGAGTGCTCGAAATAGAGCAAGTGTTTTAAAGACCAATTATCCACGAATACTTTACGCTATTTTTTATTATACCAGCAATACTGGAAACAAATTAAGCACTAAAAACTTAGAAATATTTTTTGACGTGATAAATCGAAATGGCGTAATAATATTGCCATTAGTTACGACAATTATTCTTTACGTTTTTCTCGCGTCCACGTCCGTCATTGCATTTAGTCGTGTCAGCAAAAATCGAGGAAAAATGAGTTAAAACGAGATTTCACCCGATATAGAAGCATTGGCCGAACAAGCTGAATCCAAAATACTACCATCGAAGTCAAAAGACCCATACCTGAAGGAATATGAAAAGTTTTCAAATTTGATGAAGTTATAATGATACCTATATTTCCTTGACAACCTTTAAAGCTCGCCGTGCTTTAATCACCTGTATTCGCACGCTCAGGCGTGCTTTAAACGGCGATTCTGATGCAGGTATAATAAAAAAGATTATTATGGATAGTGATTATTATAGGTGCCATTGTGATAGTGGTACTACGTTTTTTCCTTTCCTTATACAACCCCATATTTATTTTATGTTATGTTTTTTCTTACACCAGATATTATTTTTCGAATGGGGTATAAAATATAAAGAACACAAAATTACATGGAATTTATCACACTGACATTTCAATGAGTAATTCAGGGGTTAAGACCTGAAAAATAAGTTCTGAATATTAAATTGGTACATATATATTTTTAGCTCTAACTCGTGATCAGAATTCTCATAGATACAGAGTATAAAAATAAATAAAACAAAACTTCTACACAAAATGTATGGAAGTGATTGCAAATTACTGAAACTCGACTACCATAAAAAAAAATTATTATCACAATTAACAAACAACCTGAAATGAAGTTTTTTACAAAACACTGATTAAACTAATTATTGGTAAAAGCTAAGGGCAATAGAATGTGGATTTTAGAAAGTCTTCATTATCTATTTTGTACCGTAAGATCGTTAACTTAAAATTCCTTAAACATAATGAAAGAGAAAAAACTGGCTCTATGTAAACTTTACAAATAATTTACCTATTACCTAAACAGAAATTAAAAATATATTCTCCAAAGTTGCCAATCTGCAAATCCTTTTTTTTACTTTTTTTGCGCCAATACCAATTGATTAATATTTTAAATTTTTATTAAGAGCAGATTAATTGTTTTAATTTTTTTTACTACACTCAAATAATGGAGAAAGATATATAGTTACAGTATTGTTTCCAGGAATAGACCTTGACAAATTAAGAAGATGCAGCAATGACGTACTACAATTGCTTAAGCATGAAATCCCGTTTGATCAATGAAAACAAGAATGGTTGAAACTCCTGCCTGACTTTTCAAGCTTTACGACATAACATACCACGAACCATTGTTGAACACGTTTAATGACAACGAGGTTATTAGCATTCGATTTGTAAACACCGCGAGTGTCATCATCATGCATCTTATCGTGCAAGAGTGGGATCCTACCGAGACGTGCTGTCTACCACTATAACCAAACGATCTTACTTCACATTCAATTGAAGAAATATTTTCATTCTTGTCACATTTAAGTGACTGTTATTACGTTTAGTGATGCGGAAACAATGAAAACTTCCTTCTAAAAAGCTTGTTTGTCGGTAAGTAAAGATATAAAGATTTAAAAAAGATTCTTCTACAATAATTTTACCTCGAGCTTTGATAAAAATAGAACTTACTGAACGCTGAATTATAATGTACATTATCCTGTTTGACTTAAAAATATCAGAAGGGGTCTCACCACCCTAGGATCTACGTAGTTCTAGACGATACACCGCAGTCTTTAAAACACAACTTGAAGATCCCTGTGGTTTTTACCGGAAATCTTAATGACCGCTTTACATCTCAGCGCCACACCCTCGCCAGAAGGTGTCATGTACCCTTGCGGGGAATCCGTGAGAATGTTAGTTTTTCACTCTGTCGTTCCTGAATCCGTTAAATCCTCATGATCGTCAATGACATGTCCGTGAAGACTATAATAGGAAGACACACAAGAATTATTTAGCACCGGATGAACATAAAAAGCGTACGACTGGGAGGCACGAGCCAGTTGAGCTTTGCGAAGGTTCTTTAAAGCAGGTAAAAGGCCGTTTTACCGTTGCCAACATTGCATGTTATTTAATTGTTTGCTTTATGTAAACATTAAAGGTCGCTACCGTTGAGTACAGGTGCATTGCTCGGCATGGACCTAACAGCAGTAGCACCTGTTGCTAACAAACTATGTGTGGAAATTTAAAACCTTGATTTCTTGATAATGGAATTTATAGGTCTTCATTATTTTCAATGGAAGGTGTAGATATTTTTTAAGTCTTTGGCGGACTAACGTACGGATATGTGACAGCAATGAGTTGGTTGGTTTAGGTCAGTGCAATAAATCATTTCGCTGGTGTCGTCCTTATTTGTTTTCTGAGGCATGTTTAGAAGAAATTCTATAATTGTAATTAAATTAATGATTAATGTAATAAAAACAGATTTGGTCTCAAAAATAAATACAGTGACATCTATGTTTTTATTCGCAAAATAGAAAGAATAGAAGAAAGGAGTTACGAAATATGATATTTGATTTATTACATTACAAGTTAAATTATTTGGTTTGGTAGAGCTAAGTTGTTTAAATTCCATCATGATATAATAAATACATGGTGACTCACCATGACCCACCAATTAAGGAAAGCTGAGCTTTACTTTTTCAACATGCCTACTAAACCGAAATTCAAAAAGGAAAGTGAGTAAGCAACAGTCCCATTAATATTACAGATTATTACAATCACATCTGTTAAAATTGCACATGGATGACTGATTAGTTTAGAATATAAATTGACATCATTAATATCAGTACAGTATAAGTTTGTGTTTATTCCTCATAGGAGAGAATCAGAAACAGTATTTAAATTTAATATATTTTTCCAACTAAATATTAGTACACAGGTAATAACTATCAAAATTGTAATACTAATTTTCTTGTAAATTTTGCACCCAAAATCGACGCTAGTGGTTTATTATTTGATTGATTTTATATTGGGGTCTACGATCTTATATCGCATGTACTTATATTTAAAAAAAAGAAATTTGCTAATTACTGGGTAAACGACATTTACGTCATTTAGCATAAACACGAAGGCAACGAACTATGAAATAATATTTAGTTTCTTACCTTCCGGCTTTTAAAAGGATTCCATTTTTCTCCATGCAATAATAAATTATAGTAAATAAAAATAACATAATAGTCTTTTTCTCTTCTGTTTAATACTCCCTTCGTCCAGCTTAGTCCTTTCAACAGCACTTTCCAGTCTTCTCTTATTCCCTCTCTCATCTCATCACATTCTTTCATCATAAATATGCTCTATCGGTTCTGTCCCTTAATCTCTACACAATCTGCACACTCTCTCTCTTCTCTCTCTTTTCAGTAGTTATTTTCGCTTTCTTCGTTTCCACATCTAAGCTTTCTCGCTCTCCCTTCTTAGGTATTCCGGCAGATTCTCTGTAATCCTCCTTTCTTGCTTCTGTACATCTCGATCCTTCTGTACTACCTCTCTCAGTACATTTGTTCCATTATTTCTTCGCCTCTCTATTTCCTCCACTGCGTATCCGCTACTCTCATATAGTATTTTCTTTTCTCTTTTTCTGCTCATTCCGCCTTCCCATTCTTTACCTCTTTCCAACACTCTTCTAAGATGTTGTTGCTATTTTTCCTGCTTCTACTCTTATCTAATCTCTCTTTACTTCTTCCAGCACATATACGCTGGCATTTCTCTATCCAATCCTAGTATCCATCACCTATTTACTACCCTGTTTCTTCTATTCTAGCTTATTTCTTTTCAGGTATCTGCCTAAGCATCTTATCATTCCCCTAATTTCTTTGGTCTCCTTCGCTATTAGTACCATATCATTAAGACTACCACTTCCCTTGCCTGTGCTAGTCTTAATTTTTCTTCCAGGTCGCTGATCTATATCTCTATAATTTTTTCTGTTGCATACATCCACACTTCGTTTTGTAATTCGTCTTCTCCCGCCGCTTTTCCTTTCTTCATTCTTCCTATTACCCCCTTAATCATTTCCTTCGTAATTTCTTCCCCTTTCTCTCGTTATCTTGTTTCTTCTTCTTCTTCTATTTTCTTTGTTGACATGGCTTCTTTCATTCTTCTTTCGAGTTCTTTCATTCTTGTTTCGGTATCTTTATGCTTTCCTTCTTCTCTTTCGATGTGTTGTAGTACATTTCTTGTACGCTTTCCTCGTCGTTATGATTATTTCTTTCTCGTGTCTTATTCTTTTTAATTCTTCTCCAACTATTTCTAGTTCTAACGGTTCGTGATCTGTTTGCAACCTGTTTCCCACTTTAGATCTTCACACGTACGTAAATTGTCCTGTATCGTCATCCCAGTTCGCATTTAGTACCTCATATCCTCTCTATTTTATAAATTAGATTTTCTGCTTTATCCTTCGATCCTCTTCCCGCTTTTTCTTCTTTTGTCTAATTTTGTCCCAATTCTCGCATTGAAGTCTCCCCCACTTATTACATTTCTATTTTCTGTCTCACTTATGGTCTCTTCTAACATTTGTTTTGTTTTTCAACATTTTTTATTCTCTGTAGTTATTGTTTCGTCATTGTTTCTTCTTCAAATTCTTTCTTTGCATCTGTAAGGATGCCTACTTTCGCTATTCTATGTGATCTCTCGCCATTCCCTCTTCTATCCTTTTCCATTACTTTTCGTATACGCACGTTTCTATTATCCCAATTATATTGAGTGAAATGATACTATGAAACAATTTTTTTTCACTGAAAATGGGTGAGTTTAGAGTATACATCGTATGGATACAGTTAAATATCATAAAAACTTATTGAAGTTTGCTATATTCTTAAAAGTATTTAAATTCCATCATCTCAGATGTTTATCAAAATTCTTTTGTTCTGGGGATACAAGGCTAAATTATTTTTTTTTTAAATGGCAAGAAGGGTTAAATTTAGTATTTTTAAGAAGAGCATTTTTTGCTGAGTTCTCTGATGTAACACATGCATATCTTATTTTAATCGAAACTTATCGAACTATGTTTGTAATAAAATTTTGAAAAATCTAAAATTTTGTTAGCCTTGGAAATGTTGTCTTTATCCATCGTTAGCTCCTTGCCGCCTGAACTTTGACCAAAAAATAAGTAAAAGTTAATAATAATTGTTAAAATAACACTCTTAACTAAATAGGAACACATTTTAATAAAAAAAAAACTTAATCACAAAATACATAATTTTTTCATTATTTTTTTTGTATGGATCCTCTACTCAAGATGTGGTTCAAAGCCATAAGTACTGAACTTTTTGCTACCACATCCAACATAAACATTCAAAGAATTTTCTTCGTTGGTAATAATTCGCGGTCGCCCATCAGGTCTTGCACGATCTTTATTAACGCTACCAGTTTCTTGAAATCTTTGTAAGTTTTTTTAAACCACCCGGTTTTGAATTTCATTAAAAAGAGTAGGAGCACAACTTCGCACAATTTCTATACGCTCAGTTTCACTTAAATGTACCACTGTTAAAGTAATAATTCCACACAAGTTTAATTTTTGGCTAATATGCAAGTGCCAGATCTCTAATAATAGCATTTTCAAAGCTAACTTAGTTTTACTAAACAAGAAGAATGTTCTTAAATCCAAGTGGAGTAAATTTAAATTAAAATTTAAATATATCTATGTCGAACTCCACAAACTTTAATAACTGTAAGATTACTAATGGTACATGTTTCGGCAGAATACTTCTGCCATCATCAGCCCTTAAAGAATATAAAAAATTATAATTTTTTATATTCTTTTAAAATTATAATTTTTATATTCTTTAAGGGCTGATGATGGCAGAAGTATTCTGCCGAAACATGTACCATTAGTAATCTTACAGTCATTAAAGTTTGTGGAGTTCGACATAGATATATTTAAATTTTAATTTAGTTTTACTTTTCCAGATTTTTTTTTACCTTTTAATAAAAACAAAGGTGCGCATATGTTACATCACTGAATTCAGAAAAAAAAGCTCTATTAAAAATTATTAAATTTGACCATTTAAAAAAAGACAAGTTAGCCGCCTTGTATTTTCAAAATAAATGATGGTAGAAAATTGAAAAAGATCTCAGATGATAGGATTTAAACACTTCTAACTGTTCCGCAAATTTCGACTTGTGCTGCTAAACCGTTCTGAAAATATTTAGCTGTATCCATAATTTTTAGCGACCCTGTATATCAAATCGTTTATTGATTTTAAGACATTCTAAATCCTCTGAGTGGCTTCGTAAAATTATGAGATTTTAAGTCACCTCTAAAGGAACCCTATGCCTCTATAGGCCACTGAGTCCTCAACCTCTGAGTAGTTTTTGCGATATTGTGAACACCTAAAAAGACCAAACTCCGTCACAGGCCGAATCAATTAGTCCTAGTCCTCTCATTGGTTCCGCGAAATTGTGAGGTTTAAAAGGGTCCTCTAAAAGGGACGCGACGACTATAGGCCAATGAGACAGTCCTCGACCTATCGACCATCATAGGCTAAAATAAAACAGTCCTAGTGCTCTCAACAGTCCAGTACCTATCAGTCGCCATTGTAGGCCAAAATAACACATTCTTTGTCCTCTTAGTGCTTTCGCGAAACCTTTGATCTTTAAAAAAGCTTAAGATTTACTATTTGGGGTCATTTTAAGCATACACAGAAGACTTTCTATTGGATATATGTACGTTTGACATGGTATAATGAAATTCGTGTTAAAAAGGCAACTCGACTGATCGCCCGTGGTTTTACAACCATTCTTGTTTCATTATTATTCCCATGTATCATCAATAAGTATAATATGAAGAACACTTCAGTTCTGAAATTTAAATTATAATAATTTAATAGAGTACTATAAAAATGACATAACTAATATTTAACGGTGTCTTAAATCGTTTTGAACATTGAATTTTTATAGAGGAAAGTTAATTATAATATTTTGCATGTAATGTTTTGCCTTCTTTGTACCACTTAATACCAGACTTTTATATGATATGCCTCATAAATTAAATGTGTTTAATGTCTCTTAGCTTACAATTTAAGCTGAATAATAAATTAATAATGTTCCTGTGAATTAAGATCGATTTAAATTGAGGCTGTTAAACGAGGAAGACATTTATTATATGTATAGTATGTACTATATTTCCAATTATCAGAAGCTTATACTCTCTTCATAATAATTCAAAAAAACCACTCAACCGATACAAATGAAAACTAGGGCTTTATATTTTGGTGATTTAATCATCAATTAGTAAGTTATTATATTATGCTAATGAACCTCTAATTAACAAGAAGTATAGATGTGTAATTTCACATATTCAAAGCTAATTAAGTTCCCAATCAGTATGAGGACGTAATTCTTAGAGCAAATGTAATGAATGCGAGTTTGTTTTCCTGGTTGTAAAGTTCCTAGTAAACTACATAACGAATGCAAAAGCTCTTGCAAGAACACCCACTGCTGTTAACATTGTTAGTTACAATTTATGATCTGTATATTGACTAGATATGAGAATTCTTTGTTGAAGTAATTTTGGTGTCGAATAGGTCGAAACAAGAAATGTGTCACACAGTATACTGTATTATACTCAGTCCATAATTTTAAGCTTCTCCCAGATTTTTTTGTCAAAAAACACGCAACGACCCGTAATTAAAGTTTCGCTTTATACTTTTCTTTTGTGGAATTGTGGTAAATGGCAGACGACAGAGATTAATTAAGACTCTACAATAAAACTCCATAATGAGTTCGCCATTCAGATCCTTCTTAACCCCATTGAAATCGTCTTAATTCGGAGAACCCCACCGGATGGTGTCGTCTTTCTTTATTTTTGCAGCAGACCTTCTTGCTGGGCGCTGGTGAAGATGTCCAAGGTCATCAATTCGGACACAGCAGAAGGTCTTTTAATTGTCGTTTGAAAATTTGTTTGCATGCGGTACTCAGAATTGGCGGGATACTTGTTTTTTGTTGAAAAAGTTTAAGACCAGAAAGGTGAAAACCAATGGCTTAACATGCAATACCGGATGATTGCAGTTTAAAAATAAGTGTGGTCTCTTTAGTCCGCAAGAATTCATCAAAAAATATTTATTCTGTATGTATTGAATAATTTAGATATAATTATGTGTAATTACCACCTATTGCCAGTTACGTCACGTCTAACAATCTAAAGAAAACTAAAACAACAAAAAGCACAAAATAATTATAAGAAGCGTGAAAGTGTTACGAACTAGGCCCTAATTAAAAAGATAACTGTTTATCTGATTAAGCCAAAATTCTATTCAATTATTGATTATGTCATTTTATTATTTGACTGTCGAATTATAATAAGCCTAATTATATTTGGACACGAATTATGGTAAAAAGCTGCTTCATATTGAAACCGATGCGCTTCTGCTCGCATGTAAATTGATTCGCGCTAAATATGCACTGCCTCTTATGCAATAAGGATGTTGGTACCCAAATCATTCACTCATGCTTCATACCAAAGTCGTAAAATTCACCAAGGACCTGATTGGATTTCCTAGCACACAGGATGGAAGCGTCATTTTGCATTCATTTCAACGATCCCGATAATCGAATGCAAGGATGCAAAAACACAAGTCCTTGTACGGATCGTTAAACAAATCCTGACTTTGGACAATATTTGATTTGAATGTTTAAGACAAACACAGATCGTTGCTTGTAGGCTTTGCCAACGGCCAAGAATTCGAGATTGTTGTGCTTTTATTTTCAAGTTTCTTCAACCTGATTCGAGCAAATTCGTAATATGTATTTTCGACATGCTGCAATTTCTAAACCTTTATTGGGAGTTATCTCGTCCTGAGGACGCTAAAACTTGACTCAAATAAAACGACTCGAATTGAACGACTTGTCGATAATGAGTCGACATTTAAATACTTACTTAGCTACTATTATTATGTCATTACAATTATTCTTGTGTCTGTTAGTCTCTTCATGACACATCGTTCGTACAACACACTAAATTGGTCAAATTTATTGGGGAGAAATTATAAAATATTATGTATAATATGTACATAACTAACAATAGGTATACAAGAATCGGTTATTGGTCCCCAAATATTTATCACTGAGTTGCTATAAAAAAAACTATAACGACAATATTTTGTAGATAAACTTCTGATATGTAATTCAAAATTTGCGGTGGGGAAAAATCTTTTTGACAAATTTAGTTTCTACCTTTTTTTTATTCATACCGTTATAAGTAACGTAGGAAGGAGTCATCAAATAAAAATCTATAATATCTTGAATAAAAACTATAGGTAGTAAAATTAATTTCGGACGTCCTTGTATCCGTAATTATTCTTAGTTTCATTGCATGCATTTAAATTTTATAGAAAAATTCTCGGATAAAATTGGAACGGGTAGGTGTGCTCCTTAGGCGCCAAACGATCTGATGTAAAACAGAATCCGTTGTTCAGATCAAAGTTCAAAAATCCAAGAATAATAAATTTCAAGTCAATTAAAATACACTTGTGCAAATATGTAAATAAAAAGGACCTTCATGTCAAATAACAAAATAACATAATAAATACAACATAAACATTTGGATTGAAAGCAAAGTAAACGGATGATACAACGTTTCCTGAAGTTGTTGAAAACTTTCTCGTTACTACTAACAATAAGTGAAGTATAATAACCAAAAATTGTATATTAAATTATTTTCGATAGACGTAATTATTATTATTTTTTAGTTGGCAATGACATAAGGTGTGATTGTCATATGACAAACTTATCCTTATTCGTTGGCATTGCATGCAATAAAATTCAAATATGTAATTGGAATATATCTTAGAAAAAATAAAAATAAATTTAAAAGTTGTGGGCGGTTACTCGAGCTCTTGTATAAATTGGGCGATTTGCGGCACAAGGATTTTTGAGCCCCGAGTGTTGCAAAGCGCCCAATTTAAACAAGAACGAGTGTAATACCCCGTTTTACCGTTCGACACAACCCCGGTAAGCCTTTAAATTGCTTAAAATCCATAAAAATAGTGTGACGTTTATTTGACATTTTCATAATGACAGAAAGTGTTTACACAAGCAAAAATTTGAAAATTCTGACAGTGTCGAACGGTAAAAATAATTTAAGTTTCGTAATTACCTCATTGTGCCTAATTTCTAAAATATTGACTTGACATAATGTATATTATATTATGATGTAACGATTTGGCAAACCGCGTTTTATGTTAGTTTTAAATACATAATTCGTTAAACTTCATTTCCGCACTAAAATTATGTTCTTGAAAATGTTCAAAGTTATTTTGCCATAAATGGCAACACAGCCTTCTTGAACAAAGAGTTGTGTATAGTGTGCATATAGTTGCTTGTTTTCATCAATACTATGAAATTATGGTATTTACTACCTTGTGAACATCTCGACGATCATCTCATTTACCTACTACCTCGTGAACGTTTCGAACTAAATCACTATAATTTTTATGATTCTTCTCTAACAAAAAATGAACCATGAAAAATTACAGTTTGATAAAATCAAATTCAATCACTGTCATATTACTAAGATATTTGGGAATAATATTAATGTAGTACATATTATCTAATGCTTAAATAATATCACCAATATCTACAGATATTGAGGTAACTCTTATTATTGATGGATTTTCCAGTGTTGGGTAATTTTATGTAAACCATTAGAGAAAGCAAAATTCTAAAACGATTTTTTAAAAATATGTTGAAGAGCGTTATTATACTGAGTGACCCTAGAAAGTCAAATTACTTAAATCTATAGGAGGTTGCATCACCCTACAGATGATTTTTATTTATACTCAAACCTTTGAAACAGAAAATTATTTTTGAAAAAATATTATAAAGATAGTTTAAAATGCATCCAGGATAATTTAAGGCAATTGATGTGCATATATTTTACAATATTGTTTGCTTCATTTCATGAAAAAAATTAATTTTGTTAGTTTCTATCGAGTCCGGAAACCGAAGTCCTAGAGCTTAATCCGATGCTATTTTCCGAAACTTTACAATTACACAAGTAATTAAAACTGCTGGTACTTCCTTCATGAGCAATTTCAAATCACCACCAATAAACTTAAATTTAGATATCCTTGGCTATAAAAAGACTACCGGTGATTGAATTATGAACCATTGAACCATTGTGATCGCGACTGATATTACAAAAAAAACCGTATTTGAATATAGCTCAAGTAGAGTAAATGCAGTAAATTTACCTTTTTTCCAAATAAAAATAAAGAAATCAGAATAAATCTATAATAGGTGTACATACATAAAGTGCCGCCTCCGAAGAAACCGCATCCTTGTAAAACCTCGGTGCGCTCGTAAGCTTGATCTTGCACTTGAAACACAGACACAAAGCGGCGCGAGATGATCGAGGAAACCGAGACGCGTCTCGAGGTACCGCTTTCGCAGTACAACACGATAGAATGGACCGTCTAGTACTGGAACCTCTATTTATACCCTCTGTTCATAGCAACTTCGAAGGAGCCCTTCGGACCCGGCATCTTCAATTTCTTCGTCTTCTTTCTCGCGCCGACCAAAAGGGCATCTCTTATCTGCACACATCATCACTTGACTTGAAGCGACGAACTTTGACAAGCTTCGGCTTTTAGTGCCGTGCTTGAAAAGTGTTTCCACAGCAAAAAGGCTTAAGCGATTATGAAAGTAAATAAAGAAGTGAGAACTGGATGGATAAATAAGGCTTCGATGGCATGTATGACGAGTCTTGATTCGTTCAAAATTACCAGATTACATTCGTTTCACGGCCTTCAGGTTCATAATAAAAATTTGTTTCTTTTTGATACATTTCTATATAATTTATAAATCTGTCTGCAATATTTATAAGCTTTGCCATCTTATTGTAATAATCCGGTTTTTCGGATTTTTTTAAAGCAGACGATTTTAATGCGACAACATTAGCTGGTGGTGAATTCCCCTACCACTTAATAAACATGCCCAAGATACCTACAACTGCAAACTATTCCTTCAAAATCAAAATATTTCACGATTAGAAAAATTATGTTAATTCCCAAAATCAAAAGAAAGTCTATGGATCTAAAAACGGACATGATCATAATTATAAATACCTAAAAACCTGAAAATTTGAAGCACAAAAGCTAAATATCTAAAATGAACATTGAATAGACTGAAAATCTGAAAACTCGGGAAATTAAAATCCTGAAAACCTAAAAACCCGAAATCCAGAAACTCTGAAGACCTGAAAAATTCTAAACCTGGAAATATTAGAGCTTGAGAACATGAAAATCTAAGCATCTAAAAGAAAAGTTGAAATTAAAATTTGAGAACCCTTAAATCTGAAAGCTTGAATCCTTGAAAACATGAGAACCTAAACACCGAAAAGAAGAAGAAAGAAAGAAGACAAGGTCAAATGAACAGTTAAAACTAAAAATTGAAGAGACTAAAGCTACAAAATAGATAAGAAATACAAACTTAAAAACAGTTAATCAAGGGATTAAAAAATTTGATATTAAAGAAATAAGTTATGAACATAATTATGTATGTACTATTCAGATTGTATAACATGGACTATTGAAAGTCAAGAGGAAAACAGAAAGAAATGTAAAAAACGCTAGATAAACTTTAAGAAAACAATAAAAAATAACATGATAAAAAACTAACAGTGTAAAAGATGAAGAGACAGAGACAAAATTTATTAGAAAAACTAATAAAATTAATTAATTTTAATTTTAAAATAATATCACCTTGTTCCTGATTCTCGAACTAAAATCCATTATATGTATAACATCAATGTAATAATTATTGTTTTATCTATTGGGGAGAAAAAGTAAAGGCAACTCGTGAGCAGTTGACAATTACAAAATTACTTTTACAGATTAATTACCCTTATTGTGATTTACTAATTTGTATAATATTACAAATTCCAAAAAATCCTTTGACATTTATCTAACAAATTATGTAATAATATCAATTTTTGAAGTGCTTACTAAGTGCAAATATTTAATAGTTATGTTCATGTTAATGAGATTTAATTATTAAATTTCGAATACCTAATTGTGAATAAAATAGTATACAAAAAGCAAGTAGCAAAAGTACCATTCCTATGTCTCGAGAACTATTTCACCTCGAGGCTAGGCCTCTCGGTAAACTATAGTTCTCTCGACAGGAATGTAATATAGTATTTCAACGTTTTCAGTTTCTCTGTTTCTCAAATCATTGTACATAATTATTTATATTTTCTATTTACCAACTTATTTGTATAATAACAGTGCTCTAAAATTATTCTACGTGATTCTAAATAGAATACTTTATCAAAAGTATATAAAAGATGAAAATTGAAGCATAATTAAATAACAGAGAAAGTATCATGAAAGAAGGAAAAAATGCTTTCATAATATACTAGAAGATCATGACCAAATAGACAGAAAAATAACATATCTACATACAAGGAATTCACAGCAAGAAAGCATGAAAACGAAATAATAACAATGACGGAACTGCAAGAATCAAAACAACACAACACAAAAGCCGCAGGGCATTACAAGATATCGACAAAAATGAATGGAAGCAATTCCAATGACAAAACAGTTTGCTGGATTAAATTGGCAGATTGGGATTATAACGGCAATCTAAAAAAACAGCAAGCAATGGTTTTAAAAAACACTTTTGTTCAACAGTTTTAGTTGGACTAAATTCCATGATTGCTTGATGACAAAACCTCGTTTATCACACGTGACCGAAATGCCATTGTAAGCTCGTGAATTGTGTATCACTCATGCTATCGCACTCGTGATTCAAAAATCTCACTCAACAACTTGTAAGCATTTTTGTCACTTGTATTATAAACTACAATTAAAATACATTAACAAATTTACAGTTGACTACAGTTTGAGTTAGAGAATAAATCGGGAAGACACAGATTTATCCGCTTTGAAACACCCTGTGTGTGGAAAACAGATCTACAACCACATATTTTTGAAGTGGAACGATTCGTCGGGTAGGTTTAAAAATGCAGCACTCTCAGGATTGAAGGAGCGCCCAATCGTTTTCGTTACTATATATACTGGCCGCAAGTGAAATCCGAACAATCCGAAAAAAACAATTTCTATTAACAAAATTTTGTACAAAGAGAGAATAATGCTTAAATAAGGTAAAATAAGCAGAACCAATCAAAAACAAAAACTAATTTTGAAAAAAACTAGTAGTTTGTGGTGCGGCCACGTAGGCAAATACACTCCTGCAGTCGACGAGGGATGCTATCAATCTGATTGATTATGTACTGTAGGGGTACAGTATCCCAAGCATCTTCAACTGCATGACGAAGTTCATCTAAAGTCGACGGGGGCTGCGGCAAATTCTGAATATGAATACCCATCCAATCTCACACTTTTTCGATGGGCCCATTGAATGTATTCTGTGGTAAACGGTGCGAATCCGAATGGGCCTTCCTATTGCTGCAAACCAAGCATCAGCAATTGACTAAGTAGACCTCCGTCTTTCTCTTAGGGCCATTAATTGAAGAAGACGATCTTTGTGTTGGGTAGTTCTTCTGGAAGCTCCTGTGCGTCTAGCTAGCTGTGTTCGCCCTCCATCAGACCACACTTGCCATGCTGCCATCACGGTAGCCACACTGCGCCCCATAACTGCAGCGATTGCAGGGTGCGAAGCACCACGTTCCCCCTGTCTCACACTACGACCTCTTTCAAATGAGGTTAATTGCAAAAAGTAAGGTTGCTATCGCCTGCGAGGCATGATTGAACCCCACCAGAACTAAAACAGCCTTTTTTGCAGTAATAATGTCTATCAGTTTGCAAAAAACCTCAATTTCTTTTTCAACTGTTGAAAATATAATTCTTAAAAAAAAAAATTGCAAACATTGTCGGAATCATATGAAACTTTAATCGTTTGTTAGGGACGATGCCCCCAATATTTAACCAAAATTTGGTTTTAATAAAATAATTTTTTCGGGGTGTTCGAATTGCGGCCAGTATATTATGGAATCGACAAAAAATCACAATTGAGTCACATTCAATTAAGTGTCACAATTTGGCATATGACATTTCCACTATTGTCAGTGTCTAATTGAAGTGAAGTGAATAGAACTTGAATTAAAATTTGAAAACTTCAACTGAACGCTCAAGGCAGTGTCGTTCGTTTCGTTTTTAACTCTCTGAAATGCAAATAAATATTTTTCAAAAAAAAATCTGTATACGGAAGCGTAAAGTAGAGGTAATTCGCTTTGATTTGGTAGGTATAGAAATTTGTCTGTAAAGATGCACTTCTAAAAGGTGTTTTTTTCCATTCTTTATTCCTTAGTTTTTTAAATTAAAAATTAGCGTATTGTAGTAAAATAATAATAATTATGTCCTTCCATTATGAAATCACTTTTTTATACTATCCGTTTTTTTAACCATTGTGATGCAAATAATTCACACTATTAAAAACCGTGCGCTAAAGATTCAACAATTCAATTCAATTATGTTCAATAGCGTGCCAAGTGAGAGCGCTATATGAAGCATCTATGAGGAAGAGCAGTTGAAACGTATATTGTGGAACAACTTTGTTTTCACCGTCAAGTTGCCGACTGAGAAAGTAAAGCATTTCTTCGGTCGATTACAAGATGCGTGGCCAATACAGAACTCGCTTTTCGTTGTTTACCTTTGCAGAGGGAACATGTCTACGTGGAGCGTAGCCCACGGGTTTGGCTAGCAGGGAATTAAATTTAGGGTATTTAAAAAAATGGACTATTGTGACGGACGTGGACCCGAGATGACTCATCGCTGTAGCGGCGTTATCATTTACCGGAATGTACTGGAATTTACTACAACGTACTCGAGGTAGTATGACTCATCTTTTGGAATATCCGGTACAGATCGAGAGCGCCATGAAAGATCTGGAGCCGACTAGAAAGATTTAGCCGGTATATTTATTAGAGGACGTTCCAGCGGGAGTGAGTCTAGTCGCATCAGTCAGTCTATCATCGAGGTCGAAGTGGGTCGAGTCGGACAGTTGAGTACCGCGTGATGTGTAAATAAATAATACCAGACGTGCCAGTGAAGTAGTAAATTGTAAACAGTGTAAATAAAGTAAATAATAAATAGTAGTGTAATATTAAAAGTATAAATAAATTGTACATAATGTTTAAATAAATAAATGTAACCCAGAAACGCTACACTATATTCGCTTTGTAAAATACAGAATCGATAAAGTGGTACATAACTAAATATATAAATTTTTCGGCTTATGTATTTAATTTGACAGATTTTCAAACGTAATCTCAAAATTTGATGTTTTGTGTGAACGAATACAAAAATTCAATACTCGTGCGCTGTCACTTTTTAGGGGCTCGGGCTCATTTGCAGCACTCGGCTCTGGCTCATGCTTCAAAAATTCGCCCTCGCCCCTGAAAAGTGTCTTACCAGCGCACTTGTATCGAAAATAACTATTTATACAGTCTGTTCTAAAAAGAGCTCAGAGCTGTATCTAATTTATTAATTGTTTGATTTTTATAAAATAAAAACTACACGTCCCTTAATTTTTTTTAATGAATTTCAAAGTCAAACGAAAGGTTAGTGTTATTTTTGTAAATTTAGTGATATGTATATTTTTATTTATTTCTTATACCATTTATGATTTATTTTTTGTCTTTATTAGTTCCCGTTATGCATAATTGGTTATTTGGATTTTGGCGTCTTTTATCGTTTATATCTTTATTGTAGTTATTATTGTACTCTATCCTCTTTTCATTCAATTATTATCATACACATCCGATCTTTTTTCCTTCCGACTTTTTTTGTATCCGGCCTTCCTTTTTTAACTTATATTCGTTCATCATTTCTTCTCTTTTATTCAAGGGCTTTTTCTGACGTCTATTCAAATTTTTAAAATCTTTTTAAATTAATTTTATTTTTTGAACTGAAATCTTCTATAGGCAGGTTGGGCGATTTTTGGATGGGTAAAATCTTATACGACATGTTAATGTTTTTGAAGTGAAAATGTTTTTAGGCGCACATTGGCCTTTTTCTGAACACTGAACGAAACTGAGCAGTCACAGTGACGCTGGCTCCACTTTTTGAAGTGGAAACTTCTTTAAACGCAGCTTGTGCTCTTTCTGAACAGTGAACGAAACTGAACCGTCACGATAACGCTGCAGCAACAGTTTATTACCAATCATACTTTTAATAATAATTTAAATTCGGCTTGCCTGGCAACATCAGGTGAGTAATGGGATTGGAGGTCGGGAATTGGTCACTTTCCAACCTCCTTTGCAGTTGGAACGCAGTATATTACTAACCGATTGTGAATAAATATATATTAAGCCATATTTTTATTGCTAACTAGTTTCTCAAAAAGAAAACGAAGAAAATTGAATTCAGTGTCGAATAAAAAAAGTAAATTCAGCCGCCTAAACCAAAAGATAGAATAACGACGAGAATATAAAATCAAACATTTTGTTAATTAAATTCCATTTTATTAAAAAGAACGCGATTAAGATACTGAAAGGAATTGTGACGAATAATCCGGAACAATCGGGATAAACGGGCACGGCAAAGAGATGACTCACTGCTTCCTGTAAAACATCACGTCAAATCGTTCTAGAAAAGGAAGATTCTCGAGGGGTATTAATCTGGAAGTTCGGAAACTAAAAATCAAAGGTCTCACACATGGGGATTCGAAGAGAAAATTCTGTGTAGTCATTATAATAATATCTAAACAGCTGTTAATGTTTTAATTGTTTTAAATTCATGAGAACTAAGTCTGTTAGCTCAATTTGCTACAAAAAAATACACAGAGGCGGATCTGGGTACCAACAGAACAGTATTATCAAAGCAATAATACGACTGAGTTAAAAAAGACTTATTCATTTGTGGTGTTTGCTAGGTTTATTTTGTAAACAGTGAAGTGAACAGCAGTAATTCCTTAACACTTATAAATTAATATAAAGAGAAAATATTAACTGAGACATGTTTTTATAACCTTTGTATGCAATGGAATTTTGAATAATTATTTTGATATCCAGTATAATATAACTGTATTCTGGTATTTTTTGGATTTTATGGTTTTAAATCTTTTTCTTTTTTTTTCTTAATTCTTCTTCTTGTATTTTGTATTTTTCATTATCATTGTTTTTCTTTGTTGTTCTTATTTTTGTCTTTTGTTTCTTCAAGCTTAGTGGAATTGTTTTATATTGTTGCTTAGTTTTCATTCGTATGTTGAACATATTTCAGTAGCTATTTTCTTCGTTTATCGAACTTCACAATCTTCTCATTTTTGTTAAATTCATACATTTGCGAACGTCGATCCATTTTATAAAACGCAGCATTATTACATAATTATGCTTATGTTCATGAATTTCTTATCTGACTGGCTGCTACGTCACGAACGCATGTCATTGATTAGCCAAACTTACACACATGTAGTCATCAACGACATGCATCCTGGAGGCACCAATCTGCTAGAAAGAAAATAAATTTAAAATATAATTTTACCCAAAAATGCTACAGCAGAGAAGACACAGATATGGAATGGAATATTTGCAACATCATATCATATTTTATGTAATAATTCAGATTCAATAGAATGTTAATGTTAATCTACAACTATTCCTCTAACTGTCAATTCTGAGAAAATAGAACAAGCAATTGCAAATTCAAAGGAAAGATGAGGAATATTAACGGAAATGGTTAAGAGGAAGCTTTTATCTATGTTGTTTCCCACTCCTACGTCACCTCGTGTATAAATTAATCTCCTTTTGATTTCCCTATATTATGAATACTTTACATTCTTTTATTTAGCACACAGTGCGAAACGTTACTATTCCGGATATAAAATATAGTGGTAGGTTTTATCTCTAATAGATGCCTTAATTTTAGTTATTAAAAATAGAATTATCTTTTATAACACTGGTGTTGTCCGATTGTAAGTTAAATACTGTCGACACATTTCAATCACAATAATTCATAAGGTTTTAAAGATTATCGCATTATGGCGCCATCTCACGGGTGGTAGTTGAATAAGAATATTTTACTATAAATGGTGCGTACAGACCGGGCCACCGAAGGCCAACGAATGAGATTGGGCGATGTATGCGAATGTTCGTTGACCTTCGAAGAAACGTACATATTCAATTCGCTGTCTGGAGCAAACGTTCGTTGGACGTGAAACGGCGGTTTCCCGGTTTGTAGGCAAATAACGGTGCGCGAATGGATGACGAAGTTATTATTGCTGTTTTTCTTAATAATTAATATATAAGTCTAACAATAAAAACAATTCGTCGTTTAAGCACTCCTTTTTTTTTTCATTCGCCATATTTAAAATACAAAATCAACACAAAAACACGTGCATAATGCGGGCGTAAACAAAAATCTGCGAACAAATCCTTCGTTGGCCCGGTGTGTACGCACCATAAGGGTGATTTCCGCAATAACAACACTTTTGGTACTTTTAAAATGTGTTCACCTTAATACAGTAGTACCCTCAGTAGTACACTTGTCACTCAAAAAAAGTTCGAGTTGAAGGAAGTAAGAACAAAAAATATCAGAGGATGTATTAATATTACAAATTTAAAAAAAAAGTCTGAAATTAGAGTCTGTTTACACTGTTTCTGTATGTAGTGTTACAAAGTAATTTGACAGTTGTAAACTACGTTCTACCACATTTTAGACAGCCATGGTAACCCATTTTTTACACATTGAAGCTGTCACCTACCGCCTTTAAGCGGTAAAAGAGTCCAAAATTTTCTTCTTTAAGAAACGCGCAAAAAAAAAGATCCTTTATGATAAATATTGGTCGTATATTTTGAAAGAAGATACCGCACTTAACTGTCTTTGAATAAGTTTCTAACAAATAATAATGACCAATTTAAAGACACTCGAAGACGCACCATCTCGTGGTATAAATAAATAGTAAGCATCTCAGTTGCTTATTTACCTTGTCAATTTACAATGTCAACTCAATTTAAAAATGTTAATTTATTGCGATTATTACTCTCATAAAATACAATAATATGGCAAAATGGGTGAAGTCATTGAACTAAAAGTAAAACACGTCAAGAATAAGATAATGAAAAAGTTAAGGTAAGGCAACAAATAACTCGAAAAACATAACCTCTCTCATATTTTTAGGAATTGTGCCCTATTTATGCTATTTATGCATTCCTACAACTCCCGTATCCTTTTGGGCAAAATCCGCGTCCGTCACACTATCCTGCACCTATCTTTATGTCAATAATGTGAATGTAACTTCGGTGCAACGATAATTTTTGTAAAATGGGGGCGCCGAGTGGAAAACTTCGTCATCGGCTAAAAAGTTGTATACATTATGTGTGTGGTAGGTATTTTACCATCATTCAGTTTTATTAAAACACTCCGCTGCGCGTCGTGTTTCAATATTAAAACTTCGTGATGTAAAATTGAACCTACCACACTTATAATGTAATATACTATTTCGATGTCGTGTAATTTAGAAAAGTGTTCTTCAGTATTTTTGCTAATTTTTAAAACTTTTCCTATCATTTTGAATGAAATTTCGTCCCTTTCTTTGGTGGTCTGGTCAGCGCAGGAAACTTGCAGGTAGCCCCCCTCCCCGGAATGTTACGGCGGAAAACCTAGGTGCAAGCTAGATGCGGGTTTGACCTAATGGGCAAAGGAGACCCACAATAATTTAAGCAAACCTGCACCGCTGTCGGGAGGCGGCGGTCACCATAGCCCTGCTACAAGAACCGTGGTGCGTAGGCAACCGAGTTTGTGGCATGGGCGACAAATCCTTCGGGACCACTTACGTGGTGTAAAGACCTGAACAACACTTGGACGCAAAATGGGTTGCTGACCGTTGCCTCCAGGACAGAAACGGTGATAAATTGTATCATCGACGTGTTTAGTGTGTTCCTGGTCCTGTTTCTTTTTTGTGCTGCAGGTACCTTCTGCTAGACGCTCTCCTCGAAACCCACTCTGTTCATCTCACGGTGTCAGGATGGACAAGAATCTGGAGGACAGTCAGGGGACCCACGACCAGGCGTTAATTCAGAAACGGCACCTCCCGGACCCGAGCCCTCCAGCATCGAGAGCGACAGAAATCCACAACTCTTACAGCTAATGTCAAGCATTCACGACGACGATCCTGGCACTGGTTTTCTGCGGTTTTCCAAATTGTGCCTTAACCCCTTATTGGAGGTTAACACGAATGTGGGGATCAAGTCAAAGGCCGCAGCCGTGTGTCAACACCTCGGCTGAAGAGGCAGTCGAACAAAATCCTAAAAATGAAGTGTCTCCGATCGTTTCGCTCGCACCACTCGTTTCACTCCGAAGACACTTGGGGGCGACTGTAAAGACCTGAACAACACTTAGAAGCAAAATGGGTTGCTGACCGTTGCCTCCAGGACAGAAACGGTGACACCAGGTTTATTTATCGTAGATTTCGGGTTGTTAATGAAATTTAATTTATCGAAAGGAAGTAACCACTCACTGCTTTGACTAAATTGTAACTCTTACTGATTGGGTTGTTAATGGATATGAGATGTTATAACTTCACTAGGTCTCTGATAAAGTCTTATGAGCAAGCTTGTCCGCTGAGATCGAGCACCCGCCAGGACCATAGCACCACATGGTGGTGCAGCACTGGAAAGGGGAAGAGCCTATCTGCACAAGCTATTCAATAAGGCCACGACGACCAAAAATGCAGCCGACTAGGAAGAATTTAAAGAATACCAACGGCAATACAAGAAGAACGTTCGTTCTAAGCAGAGGTCATCATGGATAAAATTCTGCGGTGATAGGTAGCTTGGAGAAAGAGGACGGCACATACACGAACTCTGCCGACGAAACAACGGATGGGAATCCGATCGAAAGCTGGACGAAAACCCCTTCCCTGGAGGACTGGGCTGAGGCAGCGCGGATTGTGAACCACACTAGCGTAGAATGGACCAACTTTCAAACCCTTTAAATAACCGAACCTGGACGGAATCTTCCCGACCCTGTTACAGTGAGGACTGTCGCAGAGTCTGGACAACCTCATGATAATTTTTCGGGCATGTATTGCATACGGATCCGAAGGTTGACATTACAGTCTTCACGGATGGATCAAAAACAAAAGCAGGCTCTGGTGCGGGAATTCACATTCCCAAATTGAACTGCAATCTCAGCGCAACCGTAGGGCAATGTGCCAATATCTTTCAGGCGGAGATCGCGGCCATCCTACAGGGTCCCACAGAAATCACTAGACGCAATGTCGGATTACCTCTCACGTGGTACATGACTGCCATCTGGCACTGTCGAGAATAGCACTAAACAATGCCGTTGAGCTAAGGTGAGTTCGAGGACATAACGGTAATGAGGGGAATGAGAGGGTCGACAGGGTGCGACGGGAACACCGGATGGTACCGAACCGCCCATCCGACCGGCCAACCGCTACCTCTCTAACCTGATCAAAACTGACACCCATTCTAGACATTGCGCTAGATGAGAAACGACAATAGGCTGCAGATAAAGTAAGATTTTTATAAAAAAATCCTTGCTTTAAAAGAGGACAACCTCCGCCTTTTGGTGGGCATCTGGAAACATTGCAGGCTAAAGAAACACCTCCACGTGAGCATCGAACATATCTTACAGGAATGTCTTCGATAAGAAAGTCCATACTGGAGGAGACATAGCCCAGCTGGGCCAACTTGAGGTGTACCTCGCCTGGAACCATTCTAGTTTTTTTCGATGATGCCGGATAGCTGGATGAGAGACAGGAATGAGTGTCAGTGAGGGGGACCAATTCCCTCAACCCTCCACACCTAATCTATCTATCTACGTTACTACACACCATCCTTTGGTGCAATATGAATGCGTGTAAAAACGATCTAGAATGAAATAAGAATTTAGAACAATTATTTATTGAAAAATGGTATATTGTATAAAATTTTGTGATTTAGGACATAAAAAAATATATTAGAAAAAATGTTATCGTTATAAATAATTATTCACGCTGGTGTCAAATCCAGAGTTGTCAGCCAACTTTCAGGTGAATATAATTTTCTTCTTCTACTTTCGTTTGCGTTTCCAATATCCTTTTCTTGGTCACTTGTGCTACTTCCATCATTAACTTTAGCTGGAATATTAAGTTAACAATTAATAAATGGAATTTAAGTAGGTTGATTTTGGCAGGGTGTTTTTAATCTAGCAAACTGGTACAGTTCCAGTAATAACTTCTTGGACATCAAATATATCTCTGTCAATACATTGAATTTGTAACTATCAGAATTGCCGATCCAATGAGCAAAATCGTGCCGTGCCGGCTTTTATACTTTCCTAAAAGTTGGACAGGGCGCCCGCATTGTTATTCTAAAATTTAAATTTAATATATTCATAGACAGGTATTTATCCTCGACAATACAACCGCACAATTGGCATGATTTTTGAAGCAGAAAATATTTACCTCGGCAATAACAATTTTCTGAATTAGTTTTTTCGGAAAAACTAGGAAATGGAAAATCAAATAATTTAACGGAACAGAGGTTTGATTATTACTTTGGGCGCAGGCGTCCAAAGGTAAAAGAACGTTGCCGGTTGGGTGTTTTTTTAATTTATGAACAGAGAATATGAAAATGAGAATAAAAGCAAACGTTCATTAAAGAAATTAATAGCAAATAAACAAACAAAACAAAATTACATCATGGTGTAGCCCTACAGGCGAAAGATTTTTTCCAATTTACTTTCTGTATTTCTGTTTTTATTTTATTATTCCTCACGAAAGTTTTCGACCAACGGGGGCCATCATCAGGTGATGGGGGCCCGATGGGACAGGGGAGCGAAGTTACCGTCGGGGGGGCCGTTAGGACAGGGGGCCGTTAGGACAGGGGGGCGTAGCTACCATCGGGGGGCACATAAGGACAGTGGGGAGTAGCTACCAACAGTTCCCCTTGGAAGCCCCCTTGGGAAAGGGGGGCGTAGCTACCATTAGGTCCCCATGCGACAGGTGAGCGTAGCAACTATCGCGTTTCCCCTTGAAGCTCCCTTGTGGCAGGAGGGCGTAGATGCCATCGGGGCCCCCTTGGGGAGCGGGGCGTAGATACCATTGGAGCCCTCTTGGGGAGCGGGGCGTAGCTACCATCGGAGCCCCTTTAGGACAGAGTGGCGAAGCTACCATCGGGGGCCCCTTGGGGAAGGAGTGCGTAGCTACAATCGGGGCCTCCTTGGGAGAGGAAGGCGTAACTACCATCAGAGCCCCCTTGGAACCGGGGGCGTAGCTACCATCGGGGCCCGCTTGGCAAAGGGGGGCGTAGCTACCATCTAAACCGCCGGCGCCGTAATACCCACTGCTCTCATTCATCCGCATTCATTTATGATACACTTTGCAAAAATCATGTCGATCCCTTGCTCTGTGAAAAACAAAAACAAATCTATCCCACGAGAACCGTACATTTTTCCGGGATCAAAAGTAGCCTATGTGCTATTCCAGACTATACAGGACTATACTATCTTTGTGCCAAATTTCATCCAGATCCGTTCAGCCGTTCTGGCGTGATTGAGCAACAAATATCTCTCCATCCAAACTTTCGCATTTATAATATTTATTAGTAAGATTGTAAAAAAAACATTTTGTCCACAACGGCGCCTCATACACTATTAGCGCAAAGCCGGCTAGACGATAGGACAAAATGACATTATATTATGTGAAAATCTGTTTTGTAATGAAAATGACAAGTAACATGTATGGGTTTCGTAAAAACAAAATTCCCCAGTATTGCAAGACTTGCAAGACTTTTTACAGTCACGCCATCTGTTGACGGCAATGCTTCGGAGAGGCACGAAAAATTACATTGCATCGGCAGTTCTGATAGTTACAAATTCAATGGTCAATATCAAAAAGTCAATGTAGTTTTTTCTGAGTCTTCTTGTTTGACATGACATCTGTAAGATGTTTGTCAAATCAAAACAAAAGTAAGGTGAGTAAGTACTGAAGGTCGCTTTAGAGCCGTTTGACACTATACTTATTTCAGTACTCAAAATTCTCGTACTGAAAATTGTATGCGCGCGCCGGTTTAGTACGAGAGAAGTTTCGCCCCTGTGTGCCACTATTATAAATTTTCAATACATATTTTAGTTACTTTTAATCAGTTTTTTCCTAAAACACCAAAAACAATTTTATTACAACTGCCAACGCACGTTTCGCCAACAACGTTGGCATCATCAGGGCGATGAGTAAACTATTTTAGTATATGCACATGCGCACTAGCTCAGGTGCAGGTGTCAATTTTGTGGCTGTCAAACTACAACTTGACTTTACATAATGTCACATCAAAATTTCAAAATATCGTCCAAGATTTGTGTGTATGACAAATAATTGTTGGGCTTACCAACCTGTTTTCTGAAGTCCCGCACCTGAACTCGTAGTTTTACGTTTTCTGGAAACTGATTTTAGAGTGCTTGATCCTATAACAAAATTGATTAATAAGTATCAAATTAATACCCAAATGGGAGTTTTTCAAACCTGATGTACCTAAACTTGCACTCCTCTTTTTATTAGTTCTTTTTTTCTTATTCAATTTTGTATTTTTAGAGGTACTGGGAGATTGGTTTGCCGCTTTGAGAGCAATGTCTTTGACTACTGGTTTGGAAAGACTTTGTTAACAAAACTTATTCACTTTAGTGGATTCTTAAGAATAATGTACTCCTAAATATTTACCTTTTTGTGTAGTATCTGCTATTGTGGATGATCCCAATTTTAAAGCCCTCGCAGTAAGTTTATCGCAATAAAAAATCTCTCGATCTAAGGACATCTCAATTATTCTAAAACTTATCTGGATAAAATTCACTTTCTACCTTGTGCAAATTCTTGTAACCGCAATGAATGTCTTGTTCCTTTTTTTTCCATGTCATCATGTGTACGAGGTCTAATGGTGGACTCCAATTCTGTCTTCAACTTCTTATAAGAGTAATGATCTAAAAAACATCAAAAGAAATACAATATAATACGTCGAAAAATAATAAATTATTTGTGGTTTCTTCTAATTTATCTCATTCTAATTTCCATAACTTTATAATTAATTTTATGCAACACACAAAATGAAAGTATGAATACCTATGCCAAGACGTTGTCTGTAGAGGTGTGATTTACTTGTTGAAGATCTGTTAAGAGTTTTCGCTTTTTTAATAGGAAGTGATTTTCTTGTCTGAATTTTTGCTTGCACATTTGGCTGATTTATAGTAGTATTTGACCTTGTATTTTTTTCTAGAATAATAAATTGTTAACAAATATCCCTATTTGTTATGACTATTACTTTTTGAAATTTGTACTGTTGAATCAGGAATAGGTTCAGACGCTGGCGATTCCAAATCTATTGATGCCGGATTATCTGTAAAAAATATTTACAATGACTAAGCATAGTTAGGAATTGGGTTAAAAATGTGATCATTATTACCTTTTCCTGGTGGTGATAATGTTGATCTCAGTGTCATTGATGAGTGGTGACCTGCAAAAAAATATACACGTTTACAAGTGATGAATTCATTTTTTTATTTAATAGCGTCACGAATACATGTCGTTAATAACTATCTTCGTAAATGATTCATATATCCAGTAGGCTCTGAACGTCAAAATTCTCCATCTAACCACATGTAAATTTTGTTTTCCAAAGGCAACATGATGTATAAACCATTTATGAAGACCTGATATATTCTTACAAAGATACTTTGAGGGTTGAAATTCCTGTGTAAATTAGTAATTAATTTGGTATAATTATAAGGGTACTGCAATTTTGTTATTTCTCAAATCATTGTCCTCGACAATTCATAAGTACTTATGTTTCTAGAAATGACCACTTTTATACAGTGGGTCCACCATTTTATGTTAGTCATTTGTTTTCGAACATTGAGCCCCAAAATTTGAAGAAGCGAATTTCAATTCAATTCATTTGTTTTGATTTAAAATTGTATTTTTGGTCAGCTTTTAAGTCGTTGGTCCGATTAGCAACAATAATGTTTGTACATAAAGGCTTGATTACATTTATCACTTTTGATGTTCACTTTGGAATGATAAATGGATGATCACTCTGGATGTTGTACATCGCAAGTGAACCAGTGTAAACATGTGTAAACTCTTAATGTACACATGATGCCCACATTTCTAACTTTAGTAGAACAACACTAGAACAAGGTGAAACATATTAAACGACAAAGTAAAAAAAAAAAAATTCAGAAACAATTTTGAGGTGCAGTTTTCCTAGATAGTATAAATTTGATGTGACACAAAAACTACATTTCACCCTCCAAATAAAAACTGCGAAAAATTATCCCATGAAATTTAGATTCAGAAGCTTCCTCAGATAAATTTCAACAAAGAGTTTGATAGTGCAACACATTTAACTTTAACATTTGGCTTAATTACAGTACAATGTAATTACCTGGGCCAAAACTTCTTCTCTTATGGGATGCGTTCTTCGTTAAAGAACTCGTAGAAGTTTTATATATTTTACCAGGAAGTGATTTTCTCTTCTTAATTTTTAGTTGTACGTTTGCTCGTTTTACAGTGCTCATCTTTTCCAAAGCCGATTTTTTTTCTATAACAAAAATTGTAGCAATAATTTATATCTAATAATTATTATCATAATTATTACGATTTTTTACTTGTAGAATAGGAACTGATGATCTCAAATTCCTAGATATTTGGTCACCTGCAAAAATTGGTTACATTAATTTAATATTAATTGTAAAAATGTTTATAAATTATATTATGTGACTAATGATTGACCTTTTGTGCCGTTACAGCACATAAAGTTTATATATTGTTGAGCGCCGCCTTGAGGGGACACGCTAACTTTTAAAATTAAAGTGATATAGATCGAGTGGATCAAGATTGAAAGACATGTCTGTATTTAACAGAGAAACATTAATTCTTCAGAGTAATTTTTAATGACATTTATTAAATTGAGAGCCGATAAAGTGAAATAGAATAAATGTCATAAACATGATCAAATATTAGTTTTATGGTGCTAGAATAGGATTATAAAGTTTTGAGGTGCCCCAAATTCAGGAGGTCAGTGTTTTTTTTAATTTATTTTATTTTCACGATATTGTTTACGTCGCCGACGAGCCTCCCGCAACGTCACTGGCAATGAATTAGAAAATAAAAATTGGGAATTTCCTAGACAAGGTCCCATTTGAGAAAGCAAAGCAAGCGCACTCGTGGGTCAAAATTCTCACTCGCTAATAATGATGCATTTCTACCACTTATAATATAATGTATTATGTAATCTTACGGGTGTAGTTTTTTAGGTACCTTATACCATTGTTTTCGGTGACAGAAATCAAATCCTAATCAGAAGAGAGATAAAGCTGTCAGTTCTACTCACAAGTGAGTAAATCTGACAGCTGTCAGTTGTAATTAAAAATTGTAATTATTAATTGTAATGTAATTACATGTAATGAAATGTCATTCTCTGCTTTCATGTGTCTCGACCTTACCGGAACCAAACTGGAAACAGCGGCTTCCACGTCTAGTTGGAATATCTTTCGGTAGAAAGTCAATTTTTATTACTTTAGTGAAAATTGTGAAAAACAACGAGACTGTTTATTTCATAACTATAACAATAACAGGTCACTACGAAAACTGATATTAGAACCATGCTAATGTTACAGGCGGGATATTTACTTGAATAAATATATACACCACTAGTGGAATAATTGAATCAATCAGTGAACCGATTATAAAATTTCTGATACTTTGATTTCGACTTTCAATTACAACTGACAGCTGTCAGATTTACTCACTTGTTTTATCTTAATGGTATAAGGTACCTGAAAAGCTACAGATTTAGGATCTGTACTTTAGGTACGTCACGCCCTCTGCTGAATGACCTTGCTTGATCTGCTCCGGAAATGGGATCTTAAAATTGGCGCCAGTCGAGAAGATTGTCACAAACCGCGGCCTAGCGACATTTTTTGCATTTTAAGATCGCAGGCCCCGCGTGATTTGTTTTAAGGTAGAATTAATTGAGATGAGATGTTTTGTTAGATTTAATTCTTAAAAGATCAGCTCAGAGACTCTGATAACTAATGCAAGACGCATTAGCCAATCAGCGCCAAAGGGGGATTTTCCAACCATATCGTCTATCGTCGACGATTCGAACAATGATAAGTCGGTATCGGCAAGTAGAGATTCTTCTATAGTTAGAACCCTAATGCTAATGAATTGGTCCTGGAATTTTGAGAACCAGAAGACTTTCCTTCGTCCAGAACAACAGAAAGACAGGTCAACTAAAAAATCTGTGAACTAACGGCGCACACACCCCAATAAAGAAGCCTCGTGTCTTCCATCCCGCCACCCACTGACAACCGTTGTTACTGCGACCACGCAGCGTCCAGCTAGATCACCCTTCTACGTGTTGACGAAGTTGTCGACGACTTTGGGGAATGCTAAAAATGAATTTTCACATCGTTTTCGAAAGAATTTTTACTAGATTAGTGTGGATAACGTCCATGTTTTTTAAATTTGATCAGAGATAATGAGTAATAAGGACCAATAAGATTGCTAAAAAATATATTTGCTACAGCGACGTTTCGACGAAAAGCATCCCGTCTTCTTCACAGCTAACAAATCTTACTAAACTTTAAAAAATTCTTTATCTGTCACAAAACATATCATCGATAAATAAACAAACACATTAAAACCATCATAAAAAAAATGGTGTTCGCAGACATGTTGACTAGAACTTGTTATTTCAGTAAATGTATCTAAAAGTTAGTGTTAGATGGTTTTAATGTGTTTGTTTATTCATCGATGATGTGTTTTGTGACAGATAAAGAATTTTTTAAAGTTTAGTAGGATTTGTTAGCTGTGAAGAAGACGGGATGCTTTTCGTCGAAACGTCGCTGTAGCAAATATATTTTTTAGCAATCTTATTGGTCCTTGTTACTCATTATCTCTGATCGAATTTTTACTATTTGATATAATATGGGAATATGGAATAATATCTGGAACACAAATTGTACTTTAGATGGATTGACGTTCAAAACCTACTGGATGTAGAATAATTTATGAAGACTCTGTTCTTATTCATGTGCCAAGATAATTTTACATTTTCAATAAAATAAAATTTTTGGATATACAGTAGAATCCGAATAGTGCGACTTCGTTTATAACGACCAACCGCTTTTAACGACGTAAATGCAACCTCAAGTTTGGTTTTCATAAAACATACTGCGAAAGTATATCCGTTTAGTACGACTCCGGTTAAAGCGACCAACCGCTTTGAGCGACGTAATTTATTGAAAATCGTCCGGTTAGAACGACGCGCGTCTCAAAACAATTCATAAGTTCAAGGATAAATACTTCGCATTTGTATCTTTTGCCGCCCTTACACCCTTCCTTGTCAACAGACTCGACCTCCCCTCTCAAGAGCCAAAATTTAAACTTGGGCCCGTCCTGGACCCGTTCGGTCCCGAATTTTATCTACGTTCTTATTATGACACAAAAAGCAAAAAAATAGTATATTGTGCAACTAGTGCGGCAAGTTGTCCATTGCCCACGAAAGCGAAGTTGATCGCACGAACGAAGTGAGTGCGCTCATTCGCTTGAGGGGGCAATCGACAACGCCGCACGAGTTGGACATACTATTTTTTATTGCGAATGCGGAATAAATCCCAATATAAAATTGGACTCCAGGGGCAAATTCAGTTTTCAGTAGTTTGTTTATCTGAATTTGCGTGCGACAAGTAAACTTTGCGCACCTAAATTAATAAATGGGCAAACCGTTACTTTGCAACCGTAACCAAGGTTGCAAAGATACTATTTGTCTACATGAGCAATAAAAAAAAACAAAAATCACAGATTTTCTACACCAATAAATATAATAATGTAGATAAATAAGTACATTATGTTCAATTTTAATATTAAAGTTTACTTCATTGAAGTTTTTGTTTTCTTTTCATTTTACACGCATATTATGTAGGTATTTAACCAGCTTTCCACCTTCCGTTTTGTGCGTCGTCCGTTTAGTACGACGTAATATCGCCGGTCCCTTGACCGTCGCTTTATCCGGATTCTACTGTATTTGGTAATGAATCGTTAGTTAAGCGGTTAAACGTGAGGTATAATAAATCTTCTGCTTTTGCGAAACTGAAGCAGCAAACATTTTTTTTTAAGATTTTTTTGTTTGATTACCCATAAGCTTCAACCTCTCGTATGTAGTGACGCAACGTGCTCACCTCCCTCTATAAAAATGTGTGACAGATGAGAAAAATTACCCTACTGTCCTGTACGCGGACTGTTCTAACTTGAAGCTCTGAGCGTTATGCCGCCCGCAGTAAAAAAAAAAAAAACGAATAGTGCAGAACGAAGGCTGAATGTCAAAAGATGTGGTCTAAATGATAAAAGCTCAGGTAAAAATACAAAAAAATACAATGACAATATATGACAATACAATATATAATGATTTGGTACAAAGGAAAAAAAAAAGACTAAAGGAGGACGAATAAAGGATTAAGGATGCAAAATTAAACATTAACTAGAATGAAATAATAATAAAGGAAAGCGAAAGGAATTAGAAAAAATAAATAAGAGATAATAATAAAGAAACAATAAAAAATAATGAATCAAAAATAAAAATTTATAAATAATTGTAGGAGGGTAGAAAACCAAACTAGGTACAGTTGGGGGCACTCGACATTGGACATCATATTTGTGAGATTGGCATTTAAGATGTAAAGCAGTCTTTATATCATAACCTTGTTTTTAGCTATTGTCAGTGTGTCAGTCACAAATGTTAAATGACATGTATTGTCATCGGCATCAGTTGACAATGAAGTATTGATTACAATGATTTTTTGAAGGAATGTCAAATGTTGGGTGTCCCCAATTGTATACTAGACGAAATAAAAATAAAAATGCTGCAGAATGAAGGTTGACATAAAAATTGAGAAACCGAGAATGAAGAATAAGGGGTGAATATAATAGGATAATGTATTCATCAGAACATGGACAAATAAAAAAAAAGGCAAAATATATAGAAAGAAGGATAACACGCGAAGAAAGCATAGAGAAACATGAGGAGAACAAAATAGTGAAGGAGAAAAGACTAAAGATTGAATAACAAAGAAAAATGAATGATAAAGATGGAGAAGAAAGTTATGGAAAAAAATGCAGAAGAAAAAATGAAGAATGGATTAACCCACCTTTTTTTGGTTAAAATAAAATTTTGAAATTTTGCACACCTAATGTCTGATTTATTTATGATTTTTTGGTGCAACTTGCGAAGCGATATTTTACCCCCTTCGAGGGTCACGGTGACTATATACATATATGGGTAATGAAAAAATAAAATATTAAAATGAATATTTGTATTTATGGGGTTATATTGTACCATCTGATGTTCAGAGTGGGAAATGTTAATCCTTTGCTCCATTTAATTTTCTCTTTTGGAGTCAACTTATGACTTTCCAGCAGGTGTTGCTGATGTGCTTGGTCCAAGTTGAAGTTCAAGAAAATATGCTGGTGGAGTTTTTTCAAAATCTAAATCTTCAAAATAGTTGTGCTTAGTAATAATTAAATTTGCAATATCTACATTCATTTCTAGATACATCACTCTCAATCACTTTCTCTATTTCTTCGTCGGACTTTTCCTCGCTCAGATATTTGAAGTTAGAAACGTTGTTTGCCAGTTCAACAAGCTCCTTATATGTGAGAGGACGTTTGTGGTAGATTTTCGAAGCGACAATATACATGTTTCTATTAAATTTAAAATTTCAAACTAAATTGGAGGTGATGTGACCTATTCATTTTATACCCAGATAGTCACAGTGTCGTCAATTGACGACACTCAATTTCATAAAATTAATGACCAAAAGTCACTAGACTAAATTTTAATTTGTCAATACACAAAACTATGCACTTTTTAGAAGATAAAATTGGTTTTAAAAACTCAAAACGATAGATGAAATAGCAATGGTAAAATTTTTTACAGTCCCCTGTATAGTGCTCTACAATACCATTGCAGCAATCTGTAAGCTATAATTTTTTTTCTCAACTTCTGAACGTTAGATGTCAATACAACTTAGGGTATGTGGGTATGTAAAGTTAATAGTAATATAACCACTTGAACACGTGTTGACCAATCGCTATTTAAGAGCTTTTAGTTTCCTTGGTAGAGGTAGAAAACTGATGTCAATTGACGACGCGGTGACTGAAAGGGTTAATTTGTTATCTTGTAGCTTTAATTTGAAATGATTTGCAGAAAATGCGTCTGAATTGAATCCCGGAAATGGAATCCGGATAATTTACTTGGTTTTGAATTATTATGCATGCTTGAAATGCAAACATTAGCATTTTCTAATTGTCATTACCTGTGCCCAAACTTCTTTTGGATGATGCACTACCTGTTAACGAGCTGTTAGAAGTTTTACCCATTTTACCAGGAAGTGATTTTCCCTTTTTAATTTGTGCCTGCACATCTGTCGTCCCACTCAGAGCTGTATTTTTCCCTACAACACATAGTTAAGCAATAGTCATATTTCATTCATATTATTATTACTTTCCAGTTGTGTCACAGGAATTACTGATTCAAAATCCATATGTAGTATATCATCTGCAAAAGTTAGTTATAGAGAATTAACAATAAGGAATTTTGAAAAATATAAATATAGGGGTATACAGACAGGTTATAGATTTGCTGCGATTACATTAGTTTCAATGTATGTTTTCAACAACTGTAGGAAATAACGAAATACAGTAAAAATAATAATAAAATACAGTGGAACGCCCCTAAGTCGAACTCCTTAACTCGAATATTTTGAAATTTACATGCATTTTTGACTCTCTAACTTGAATATCTCCATAAACCATTATAAGAAACTGTCTGTTATGAATAACCATACGCAGTGAAAACAATAAATACAGGGCCGATGAAGTGCCTATTTGCGCGCATACTAATCATTGCATGTCCATTCCGTATTAAACACCAAAACCGTACTTTCACGTTGTGCAAATATTTAAAGTTAATTACTTCATAATAGTATTCAATCTTCTTGTTATTGTTCTGGCTACTGGTTAGAATGTTTATACATTCCGTTTCGATAATTCGAATTTTGCCTAATGCGATTTTTTGGAGGATTTTAGCAATTCGAGTTAGGTAAGTTCCACTGTATATAATAAATAATTTAAATATTTGAAGGTATTCAAAAATTTGACCAATTTTTCGTCTATTCTACTTCACCTTTTGCTTGTCCCCTGCATCGCATGTGATGTACCCTTACTGAAGGTTACTAAATGTGAAATATAATGTGGACAAGTAAGGAATTAATACAATGAAAACACATACACACACCTAAAACTAGCACCGCACCATACATTTTCTAATTATGCGCTTACTTTTTTTGTAATGTCAAAAAGTAAAAAATATGACTTTTCGTTTTTATAATAAATTGCTGTGTATCAGTTGCTACTCAAATAAGATTTCGTTTTACCATGAAAACCATACCACCCCAGTGTAAGCAAAAAAAACAACTAGTAGCAACAAGTTTTTGTTTAGGCACAGACTAACTATTATACAGAGGTGCAATAAAACAATGCTATTTTGTCAGGTTGTTACAAATATGGAGTATTAAGAATTTCAGAATAAAAGAAGACAGCAGACAAAATGAGAAGTAGGTGAGACAATTAAAGTATGAAGCAAAACTGAAAGAATTGTTAAAAAGTCCATGTTCCTTCTTAAAATGTGAATAATGGAATAACTAAAAACCATTAATAAAATGTTCATAACATTAACATACCTAAATCATTACCGGTCATTAGCTCCTGCTCTGTCACATATTGTATAACAGGCTGCACTGATTTAAAAGGTGTTCTGGCAAGTTTACGATTTAGTTGTTTTGCTACAAGATACATATTATTAAAATTTACATTGTAAATTGTTTTCTTACCATCTTTATGGTGATTAGATTTATTGTGGGATGAAGTTTTTAGGCTGGGTTTAGGCAAGCTGCTCTGTTCTAGAATGGAAATCTTGTAATAAACAAAAAAAAACGCTGATGATGGCAGAAGTATTCTGCCGAAACATGTACCATTAGTAATCTTACAGTTATTAAAGTTTGTGGAGTTCGACATAGATATATTTAAATTTTAATTTAAATTTACTCCACTTGGATTTAAGAACATTCTTCTTGTTTATAAAAAAAAACGTGACTTATTTATATTTTATATATATATTTATCTAGTACCTTCTCTTTCAGGTGTAACAGATGCTGTTTCCTCTTTATTACATTTTGCAGTTTTAAGATATGTAGTTCCAATGATTCTGTCAAGTTCTGATGTGTTATAAATTTTATAAAGTTTAACTACTGCAATTCTGGTAAGAAGAATCTGAGTCTTCATCCAACAGGTATGAATATCTAAAAACATCAAATACATAATAATGTAAACAAAAATGCATCAAATATCACACCTTCATCAAATTGGTTTAAATATGTTTTCATTCTATCTAACAATGCTTCAAGAAATATGAACAGCTCTTCATGATTTAAACTGGCTGCTTCAAGTTGTTCCGGTTCAATTCCAATAGATTCATTATCGAAATCTTGCTTGGTTTGCTGTGAAGACTCTTTTGTCTTGGAAGTGGATGCCTCACAATAATCAAAAAGCTGGTCATCATCAGAGTCACTGTAATGCGTTACAATACAGTTTTCATAATTCTTAGTTTGAAATTCGTGGGCTGTATGGCTCATTTCTGCGATTTGTAAGCAGTAACATAACCTAAAATGCCGCGTACAAAATGTTCAGAATTTTTAACCCAGTCTTACGCCTTACCAGGAAGAATCCAGAAATTTTTCAATTAACTTTAAGTCCCAAAATTAGAGTTAAGTTATTACAACAACCAAATTAAACAACGAAGAATTGGAGGAAAAATCAAACCACAAAACACAAATGTTGCCAACCTCTAAAACTGACCAGAGACAATTTACAATTTACAATTTTAAATTGTCTCTGAACTGACGTAAAATAACTAACATAAATACAACACTGGTTGACAAAAAAATGTCTGGGGACTTCATAAGCCCACGGTCAATAATAATATATCAAGCCATCTGTATATTTAACCGCAAAATGTACTTTTTACTGTTTAATTATTATTTGTCAGTTTCGGCCAAAATAAACTTCGTAGCACTATATTTTAATTCACTTTCGGCCATTTGAGCACTTCTCTCGTAACATTATTGAACAGACACACCTAAAATAATATAATAACTTAAAAAACGATATCATAATAATAATAATGTCTTTATTGACGCAGTTAAATGCTTTTACCGTATAGATACATATGTACATTATTAACAGAACGAATTAAAAAAAAAACTATTACATTAATAACAATCTAAAACTTGCCTTAGCTGGCTTTTAAAAGCCGCAAGCGACTTAGAATTAAAAAAGTCAAATTCATCGTAGTAACGATTGCAACATAACAAAGAGGCATTTAATGGAGACCTCATCAGATAATTCGTTTTTGATAAGTCTAAGCCAAAACAAGGCGCCTTCCGTATGGGATATTGCGGTACACAAAATTTTAACAAATTAAAAATGTCAGAAAAGTCAATTAAATTGTTTAAAACTTTATAAATGAAACAAATTGCAAAAATATAAATATATATAAAGTGTAAGGGCACAGCAACTTCTGCATATCCTGAACACCACCCATCAGATCCTTTCTGACAAAACGGCAATTTTTGTGTAGGAACTGGTGCAATTAAGGAATAATTGTAATTCAAAATTGAAGAACTTTATTACATTAAATAAACACACAAATCAATACATAGGTGCTTTTATATACATATAATTACATTCAATATACAATAATATACACAACTTAAACTAGATGTCCACAGGTCGAGATCAAAAAAATATTGGACTTTATTTGAAAAAATAAAATACCATTTTGTGCCGTGGCTCTCTACATTTTGACTAGAATCACTCGCGCAAATATACATTTGCAATATATTTGTACATAAATAAAAAATAAAATTAAACTAAACTTAGACTAGAAAAGTAGTAATGATTAGACTTAGACTAGAAAAGTAATGATAACTAAAATAGTTACGGACTAGATATGAAGACAATTCATTTGGTCAACAAAAACTACATTACATAATGCACTTATTGTAGAAAACAGCTACTAGAAATAATTTAAAGTGTGGTAACAAGTTGCTGCTTTAAGCTTATTGCAAACTGTTTCCCTCGCCCGCACTTTCTTAAACCTAAACATTTTATAATTTCATAACGGTGCGAGCTTGCTTCGTTTCCATAATTTGGCACCTACTGTGTACAACCTATAATTATTTTGATTTGGTAATTTTTCCTTAAAGCTATAAAATAGTATCACAAAGTTTTATTAGACATAGAACATGAAAGACTTTTGGAAATTAGATAATATCTTTTAGATTTCCGAATTGACCACGGCGTGGTAAGACTAGATGGAACATAGGTGTATGTTGGATTGCCTATACTACGTTTAGGTTTCTTTCCTGTGGAAGTTAATTTTGCCTTAAATTCTTATTTATTCTATCTAAAAATTTATATGGTTTTAGGGACACTATAAAAATAAAAAATGATGGAAAACTTTGGAATGAAAATTAATAAAACTATGGAAAAATACAGGAAATCAGCCAGTTGACTAGAAAAATTCAATTACCTAAAATTAAATTGACTAGATTAAAAATAATTACGTATTAAGTTTAAATTTAATTTTAAAATAAAGATCGATTCCATAATCGTAATAAATTGCGCATAAATGATCATTAAACAAATATTTTAATACGATTACAAAACCAAAAATAATCTAACTAAGTGATAAAATGACTAGATTGACTAATTTGTACCAATTTATTTAACCTAATTTCTTCTCATTGACTAGAAAAAATATAAAAACTAAAAATAGGGTTGAGGACTAGATGTGTGACTAGAAACATTTTTTCTATACTATTTACATAATTTACAATGCGTATGTACAAAACTAAAAAGGGTTTAACCACGTACTGGGTACATACCTCTCTGGAGAATTCGCCGAAAGTTGATTAACAGGTGGTAGAGGTGGCGGTCTCCACAACCTAGGAGCCATTCTTGGTATCGGTCTGACTGGAACAAGTCGTTGTCAGTCAATTTGATGTACAGCTTGATGTTTTCTTAAATATGCAATTCTTCTAAATCGTTTGCCACATTCTCCGCACGGAAACTGCTCAGAGGTGTCTTCGTTTTCTTCATGTTTACTTTCCTTGTTGTTGTTGGTGGTGGGCCTAGGTTTATGCCAGCGCCTGTGCGATGCTAAATTTGCTGGACAATTGAAGACTTTATCACATTCTGGACATCGGTATTCCACATGGACTATCCTAGAGCACCGATGTTGGGCTAATCCGAAAGCGTCTTCGTAGAGTTCCTTACACAGACGGCAAACGTAATCCCCGATGTGGTTTTCAATTTTGGCAAGTTCAGCTTTGGCTTCTTCGGTGATTTCAACGACGTTGAAGGCCGGGTCGATGTCACCTTTACGCACTACGAGATTTTCGTCGGGGCGGAGTTCTCTGATGATGGTGCCCGAAACAGGCGAACTGTTGTCTTCATCAAAGTTGAGTTTTCTCGTGGCTTTGGTTTTCTTTGGTGTGGGATTGAGAGGTGGTTGCTTTTTCTTAGATGGCACTTCGGGGGTTGGAGAGTGACTTCGCTTAACTCCTGGAGATGGAGTGCATGGTGGTGTTATTGGCACTTGACTCTTCAGACTCAAGTCCAGGGGGTAGGCCGTCAACTCTAGTGGTTCGGAATACCGCAAGTACTGCTGGAGGTGCACCGCTGTTGAAGACAGAAGATGAGGTTCGAGCCCGAGGCGTTGGAGGACTGTCGGTTGGGTGTAAGTCGGACGAAAAGCGGCGAATTCCATCTCATGTTGATAATAAACGCGAGGCATCCCTCGGGGTGTGCGACGACCGACTGAATTCTCTAAATTTACATTGCACTTTCAAACGACCTGCTTTCAAAGCTTCAATTCCAGCACCAATAGACGCGCTCACCCCGCCTAAGTCGCCAACGAAGCTTGCGCTAGGAGGGGTTACCGACTCCACCCTCGGAAGCTATTGGCGAGGGCAAATCTGGAAGTTCAGTTGTCCGTAAAAGCTCGCACTAACGGATTTTATATGCTCAACTTCTGAAAGACAATATAGCATTGTAACGGTTTCCGACAACAAATCATTAGCGAGATTCCCTTGCAGATGGTCAGTTACTCCCTCAACTGATGTATTTTAGGGGACGGGGATGTCTTGTGGGATTTTTTTGTTAATAGCTTTAACCGTCGATTTTCCGTTGTGCATTATTGGGTCTATCGACAGTTACGACACCCCCTCACTACAATTTCGCGTTTCCGTTATTTTATTTGAGATTTATTGATGTATTTTTTCCGGTGGATTGAATTAGTTGACCAGGAAACACTCAAATTTACCCACCTGGGGTTTGTGCATATATTTTTAAAAGTTTATACATAGATATATAAAAATCATCTGATTATGATTTGAGATGATTTATCAAAAGATGGATGATCTCATTAAAATAATTTTTTAAATTGGAAACTATCATAATTATTGCAGACTACAAGAACTACAATGTTCTAAATATAGACTAATGAGTATACAGCGATTTCAGATGTCACTTTCACTCTCCACTTGCTTGTCGTCGCTGCATGAATTTTAATGAGATAAGCCAAAGACACTTTTTCCCTTACTGCCGAGACACCTTCTTCTAAACAACCCCTCAAGTCACCGACCATTGATTGTTCAACATCCGTGTTTCCACAAGTGCGGCCCCAGCTACTTAAGACCCCTCAGTGGGTCGCCTCATTTGAAAGGAGCACACCCTAAGGAGGGTGTCTTATTATTCGTCTGCACTACATTCATATCAACAACACGACACCTGTTGCCAATACCTAATTTGACACCTGTTTTATGTTTTTATCAGGTGCTGAAGACATTGATAAGAAATGGATAAGGAAAGTAGACCCCTATTAGATATAGTCAAGCTTTAAGAGCCCCTTATTTATTTATTTTATATGTTTTTTTTTGGCAATGTTTTTTTTCTTTTTACTTGTTCTTTAATAAAGTTTGCGAGAAGAATTGGGCCTCATTTTAAATAGAAGAAAAAGTAAAGTCTTGAAGGTCTTGTGTATTACTTTATACAGTGTGATCATCTATAATGTTTATAGGACCAGTATTCATAGTCAGTGTTTCAGCAATAATTGCTTGACAAACATTGTCTTATCTCTAATTGGGGTTACATCTTTGATCAATATCCCCAAAGTGAATGGTTTATAGGGCTGGACAGAAACTTCCTTAGGAAGATTATTTTGGCAAATAAGTGAATAAATTATAATAAATTTCGAGCCTAGATGAGCCTAGATGAGCCATTAATGGTATAATAAGGATTTTTTTGAAAATTGTTTTTTGAAATAAGAATAAATAAGAAGGATGTAATCGATGCTTACAGGCATTCGGCTTGCGTGTTATCTTATGAGCCATATACATAATAACCTACTTCATTTTAATGAACAAAATGAAACATTTTTAGTAAAATTGAAAAATCTATTTGTCAAAAAAACAAATTTACTATTAGTAAATTAGTACGAACCAAATTAAAAATTTCGCTATTTAATTCTTCCAAAAATTATTTATAATATTAAATGTAGCAGATATATCATGTTATCAAATTTCTAAACGACCTGTTGATTACAAAAGCGCAATTTGCATAATACGTACAATATGTCTCATATATATCTCGACCTGTATACTACCTCTCTTGGCTTCCATTTAAGCACAGCCTGACCCGTGTACAGTGAATACGTTGAAAGAACCAGAATTTAATTAAACGCTTGAGCTAACAACAGAGTTTACTTCATTAGCGGAGTGTATTGCAGGTAATGCATAGCGAGAAAAGGGGATATGCAGACGCGTGCCTTCCACCCTTTACCTTTCACCCTTGTATCGGTAATAAAGGAGCCGCAGCTGCAACTAAGACCGGTGTGCAGGCTTTCCTCCCTGTCTTGATGGCAGGGGGTCAGCACTTTTACTTATCATCAGTGGTTCCAATAAAGTAAATTTTTTATCGGATACGAAATCTACAGGGGATGTATCGACCCCTATGAAAGAAATTACGGAACAAATTGAGCTGTTACTATCGAATTCCGATCCTTATTGGAGAATGTCGCAGGCAATTTGCGAAAATATTTACCGATGTTCACTGTGTGTGCATAGTTGGGAACAACAAGAAGAATTAAATAGCGAAGTTAATATTGATTTTGTAAATAATATATTAGAAAATTATTTCTTCAGAATTGCGCTGCATTATTATAGACGAATAAACGTTGGTATGGTTTGACCTCCCTTGCGTGGAGGTGTATAAGGGTGGGAAAAGGGATAAAAATACAATTCTTAGAATCCATTGGCGTAATATGTAGGTACTCAGATAGAATGACTGTTTTTATACCTACTTCCGTGTTATTGCAAATCTGGTATTATTTAGGACTAGCTGACTCGACAGACAATGTCCTGTCCAAATTTCACTATGTATATTTGTTTTTGGACAGATCACGAAATAACTCAAAAGTAAAAACAAATGAAATTTTATTTTGATTTAGGCTGGGATGCTTTTTTCCAGATTTTTCTTTCCAACTAAAAAAGAATCAACCAAATAAATATTTCGTTCCTAACGTGAGTTATTTTTGCAGTTTTCCCGAATTTTCCGAATTTTCTTTATAAATAATTATCTCGAATTTTATTTTTCTAAAAACTTTTCCAGGACCATAACGAACAAACCAAAAAAAGAATTACGTTTATCCATCGAATCGTGAGTTATGGTCTTGAGTTCACACAAAATTCTAATAGAAATAAGCACTTTTCCATTTTTCCGGGCAACTTTTCCAATTTTTCTTTCCATAAAAGCCTTATTTGGACTATTACGAATATTTCTACAGTTCTACAGTGATGCGCCTACCAACAAACAGTATGTACAGAAACACGGCGCAGGGTTGGGGGTTTCCAGGTAGCTGAGATGAGCCTCCCCACTCCCACTCAGGGTAGCCGTAATTAGAAACATTTTTGTATTCATATTCATTCCTGTTTTGAACTTTCGATGGAATAAACCATAATCTAAGTAACAGTGAATCATTTCATTCTACAACATACACCTTCGGGTTACAACATTCTACAACCTTCGGGTCTCAACACAGTATTTCATTTTTATTAGATAGATGAAATGCTGTTCGTTGGTAAGCGCATCACTTGAGAACGGCTGGACCGATTGGGCTATTTTTTTTTAATATTCGTAATAATCCAGGTTAGCTTTTTGCGAAAAAGTTGTCCGGAGGACAGTTATTTTCCGGAATTTTCCAATTTTTCTTTCTGTAAGAACCTGAGTTGGAGGATTACGAATATGTAAAAGAAAATTAGCCAAATCCGTCCAGGCGTTCTCCAGTGATGCGCTTACCAACGTACAACATTTCATTTTTATTATACAGTGTGGGAATTAAGTAAGGAATAAATTCAGTAACCCCGTTAGTATTTGCACTAGAACTAAAACTTAAAAAGCATGTGGTAGGGTTAATTATAATCAATTTTTTTTTTAAATGGCAACCTATATTTTTTATTTTACATTCGCATAGTTTTTTATTCTGATTTCAACGTTATCAAATACTTAATAGGTTACATAAAGAAAAAAATAATTGTGTCTATGCTGTTTTTCTCTGATTAAATAATAAATAAACTTCTAAATAATAATATCTGGTTGCAACAGGATGGTGCTGACGCACACTACGCCCTTTATGTGCGGCGCTAATTAGGCGAAGTGTTCCCAAGACTCCCCACACCATTCAAAACGTATTGGCTGCGTTTTATGATCGTCTTGGATTTTGTAAGATGATGCAGGGTCATCAGTTTGAACATTTGGTGTAATATCTTTAATTTATAACTCTTACTTCAATAGTATTTTTGTTAATTTTGTTAATTTCTTAACCCTACTTTGAAATCTAGGGTTGTTTTTTTATTTTTTCTCGTTGATTGTTTTTGTCAGCTGTTTTGTTTGGATTGCTGTTTTTTTCCTTAAATTCCGATAAAATTAGACAGCTCTGTAATTTTTTTTAAGTGCTTTAGACCACACGACTGAAGTAAAACTTCAGTTCGCCATTCTGAAAGTGCTCTTAATTTATGTAAGTTTATAAATGGAGCTAGAGAATCCTGAATTAATACCGTCTGCAGTATTAGATAATGCATGTTTTGAAAAGCATGCGAAAAGCGCAATTGCATACAAAACTGACACACGCAAATAGGTGTATTGTGAGAAGTGCGGATTCACAACGGATAAGACGCGGGTTCGAATCCCATTAAGGCAAAAAAAATCTATTATGAACCACATGATTTTTAAGTTTAATTTCTAGCGCAAATACTAACGGAGTTACTGAATTTATTCCTTACTTAATTTTCACACTGTATACTTAGATAGTGTAAAGCTCAAAAGCTACATTATTTAATTTTACAATAAAAAAATTATATTAATGTAGCATGTTTACGTTATTTTTATTTTTTAAATGATACAAATATCGAATTTTACATATAATTATGCAACTAATAATCTATTGAAATTATGAGTATAGAGTTCTAAGACTTACATCGGTGTCAATTCTTAAAAATGGATTAAAAGTACCCAATTGTACAATCCAGAAATTAATGTATTTTTTTCCCAGCAGGAATTTACATCATGATGTCGTCTTAACCAACTACAATTTTTCTAATCAACAACATGATTGTACAGGGTTTTTTAACAACCACCGTACATCACTTTTAACGTCGTATAGTCGTAACTAAGGACAAGCTTATTAAATCATTTTCAAATTAGAAACAATTCATTCGTGTTACCCCTAAATGTATGCACACAGCCAATTTTCGTCGCCCAATAAAATTCCTCCGGCGACTAATTGAGGCATGAAAATTTCGCAAGCTTGACTTCGAAGTGCTGTTAGTTTATGAATATAAATCGATTCGTTTAAAATTTCCATAATCCCGTTAATTTCCAATCATTTTTTGGGCCGGAAACAAAATTGTCCAACCACCATCACGCAAATGTCGTCCGACGACATTTGCGACGATCTTAAATAATTCCAGAAAGTGACATTTGTCGCTCTCAAAGGTTCGTAATTGAAAAAGATAACCCGTAAGATCTTAATAATACAGTCGCCATTAAATTTTTAATAAAACGGAACACTTGAAATTTAATAAAAGCGATGTTTACAGCTCAATCACGAAGGAATAATTTAGTTCTCCTCGAGAAAAGTGCGCTCAACTGTGTGCTGTAAATTAGTTGTTGGCAAATTAAAAATATTAATTTTTGCAGAGACGGCTTCGCTCATATTTGGAGGAATTTCTTCGCTGCTATTATATTACATGATAATGGCGTAGCCCCGGGATGGAGTGCATTAAAATATCAAGTATCTATAACATATTTACATCAACATTTGCATTCCGGTTTGGAAACAAACAACTCGGCTACAAATAGTTCCGTTGTTCGATCGAAATCGATACAGAACTCAACAGTGAGACCGACAAAAATCCTGATGGTAAATGTGGCAGGGGATTTTCTAGATGGGCAGGTGTGACGAATTGATCAATAATGAATCACCCCTAATTCTTGATAAAAGTAAGTGAATCACTCAGTGTTAAAAATCGGTGTAGATTTACTGAAAATAATTTCAATATTTGATAGGGAGGTAGCGGCATCTTATCGTTTAATCATGAAGTAATTGATTAACCCCTTAAGTATAATTTATAAATACAGAGAAAAAATAGTTGACAATAAATACATACTTTATCAAAGATCCCAATTTTATTATGCAGCTGTCCGATTTTTTTACATTTTTGCATTATTTAATGTGTATACAGAACCAAAAGTATAACGTAAGTAAAATTATTGTTATAATTATCCGTTTGACGCGTACGTTAGATAAAAAAACACTTTCAAGCACGCTGGAAGTCAATGTTTAGCAAAGGTAATTTTAATACGATCTCTACAAGGCCCACCGATTTCACACCCAGTACAAAGATCCAGTAATATCTATAACTAAATGATAGCACTTACCAGAGTCCCATCAAAACACCCAGGAGGCTGCTTACAACCCCTAATTTCACAAAAAACATCAATCTTTACCACAGAAAAATTACTTAACCCATCTGTCATTCATAGTCATACCTACTTGATTTTTTTTTTTTTTTTTTTTTGGGGGGGGCGTAGCTGGCGCCGTGGCTAACCAGGCAAGTGGCCCCCCAGAACCTCCCCGGCCCGGCTTCTGTCCGAGCGGGGCTGTCTTTTCCTTCTGCTTCACCCCTCGGGATCACCTCACGGCATAACTTCAAGGGAGAAGTCTGTCTTGCCTTTCGGCTTCTTCCGTGGTCCCGCGTCTCCGCGCACGGATTCTTGTCTCTGCGACACCGTTATCTCCTTCGCCGCCGGTCCTCCGGGGTCCGCCAAGAGGCAGACCCCGGCGGTCCATCGCGGCCAACGGTGTCGTTCTTCCTTCGCGTCGTGCACGCCCGCGACTTCCGCGTCCCGGGCGTGCTCGATCTTTCTTTCTCTTCCGTCCCGCGGCCCCCCTCCTCCCGGGAGGTCGCGTTCCGGCTGTCTCCTTCGGCATCAAAAGCGTCGGCCCGCGGACCATGAATCACGGTCCGTCCAGGCCCGCTTCTTCCGCCTCCGTTTCTCTCCTTCTCTGGTCAGACTCCTTCCTTTGGAGGATGTTCTCGACCATGCTGAGAATTTCCTTCCAGTTCTCTTCTGACCGAGCCATGGCTTCCACCATATTCTCCGGCGTGAGAACTTCTCCCTCTGCAGGCAGCATCTGTGCTCTCAGTCGCTGCCGCTCCCACCTTCCGCAATGAAATACGGTGTGTTCTACCGTGTCTTCCGCTCCGCAGTAGACACATCTGTCATCTTCGGCCCTGTGCATCCTGTGCAGGTAGGATCGAAAATCTCCGTGGCCCGAAAGCACCTGGGTGAAGCGGTACGTCACCTGTCCTCCCAATCTCTCTCGAAGGCGCAACCATCTGCCGATATTTGGTATCAGCCGGTGCGTCCACCTTCCTTTCGTGGATCGATCCCACCTCTCCTGCCACTCCTCGATGGACCTCTGTCGAGCTTCCATCTTGGTTCTTTCCCCTTCTCTGGTCTCTCGACCTTCTCTGATCCGCAGGTCTAATGGAACGACCCCCGCGATTACTAGGGCCGCATCCGTCGACACTGTCCGGTACCCCGAGATGATCCTCAGAGCAGTCTTCCTCTGCACACTGAGGATCATGTTCCGGTTCTTCTGGAGCTTCAAGGCCGTCGGTCCCCAGACGGAGGACGCATACAGCGTGATTGAATTCGTCACCTCTCCCAGCAGACGTCTCTTCGCCTGAGTGGGTCCTCTCACATTCGGCATGAGCCTTCCCAGCTTGGCCGTCAGTGCTTCTGCTTTGGCCGTCACTTTTTCTACGTGTTGCACGAACGACATTCTTTGGTCGATATCCACTCCGAGATACCTTACCACCTTCTGCGGCTTGAGGTCGACTCCCATGACTCGGAAGACGACATCCTCAGGTACTCTTCTCCTGCCAAGCAGCAGGACAGATTCTGTCTTCTCAGGGGCCATGCTCAGGCCTCTGCTCTCCATCCATGCTCCGATCTGTCGGATCGCCCTGTTCACTGTCTGCACCAAGTCGCGAAGATGTCTCTTCGCCACCACTAGTGCCAGATCGTCGGCGTACGCCACTGTTCTTGCCCCTGGGGACAGTCGAAGGCGGAGTACCCCATCGTACGCAATGTTCCACAGAGTGGGCCCAAGGACTGAACCCTGCGGGACACCGCTCGTCACTCGGAAGACGTCATTCCCTCCATCTCCCAGCCTGATCGCTCTTTCCGATAGGTAGTTACCTATCACCTTCTTCAAGCACACCGAAATGCCTATCTCCTCGAGGGCATCCATAATGTGCTTCCATCCCGCCGTGTTAAAGGCGTTCCTCACGTCGAAAGTGACCAGAGCGCACCAGTGTTTCGCCCTGGTTCGGCCCGAATTGGCCCACATCGCCGTCTCCATCACTGCCGCAATGGCGTCCATGGTTGAGCGTCCCCGCCTGAACCCGTATTGGGTGTCGCTGAGCCCGCCCTTTTCTGCCATTTCTTCATTGAGCCGGCGAAGAATCAACTGCTCATAAAGTTTGGCCGCAACGCTAAGGAGGCACAAGGGACGGTAGTCCTTCGGTGCCGTTCCTTCTTTCCCTGGCTTCTTCAAAAGAACAAGTCTAGCTTCTTTCCATTCTTTGGGAAAGATCCCGTCACGAAACAGACTGCTGTACACCTCTCGGAGATACGAGCAACCCGCCCCGCCGGCTGCGATCGCTCTGACTGCTTCCACTGGGATGTTGTCAGGTCCTGGTGCTTTGCCGGGCCGCAACTTGCGGGCGGCTTCTTTGACTTCTTCGATTTCGAACTCCCTTGCGTCGGCTATGTCGCCGTCTTCAACGTTCCACTCTGTCACGGGATGCCTCGGGAAGAGCTGCTCCGCGATTTGCGTCTTAAACTGCGGCGTCAGCGGGACAGTCGCTCCGCCGTCGTCGATCCTCAATTTCTGGGTCACTATCTTGTAACCCAGTCCGAATGGGTCGTTCTGTACTTCCTCGACCAATTCCTTCCACTTGGCCTCTTTGGCCTTCCTTATCAGGTCCCTAAGATTCTTCTTACTGGACCTGTATTCTCCCTCCGCCTCAGCAATCACTGTGGCGTTCCCATCTCTCGCTCGTGCGCGATTCGTTCTCGTTAGCCTGCGCCTTGCAGCCTTACACTGGTTCCTCGCCTCGGCGATTTCCTCATTCCACCAGTACGCCGGTTTTCGTCCCGGGGCACTCCTTTGTTGACACCTTCTCCTGGGAAACACGCTGTCGCATGCCGCCGTCAGAGCCTGCGTCAACTCGAGACTGCCAGCCCGCGAACGGGCCGCAGCCTCCCTTTCAAAACTAAGAACGAAGGCCTCCACCCTCGTTCTAATCACTTTCCACCCAGGACTCGTCCTCCCGGGCACGGCCCGCGGGGGAACGTCGACACGCCCCCGCTCCGCAACCGTGAAGGACAAGTACCTGTGATCACTTAGCGATTCTTCCTCGTCGAGGACTTTCCATCTGGTCAATCTGCCTGCAACAGAGGCAGAAGTTAGCGTTAAGTCAATAAAGGAAGAATATACTCCCCTCATGAACGTCGGCTTCTCTCCGTCGTTGTGGACAACCAGTCCCAGCGACACCACAAATTCCGACATGGCAGTCCCTCTGCGGTCTCGCCTCGTCCCTCCCCATTCCGGCGACTTGGCGTTGAAGTCTCCGGCAATGATACACGGCTTCGTCTGGCCCCGTATGCTGTGGGCCAGTCGATCCAAAGCTGCCTCCAGCTCCTCGAATTCTGCATTAGGGGACATGTAACAGCTATACACCGTCCACTCATCGAATTCCATCCACACGAAACCCACGTCCCTGCCCTTGGCACTGGGGCGAAGGATCCGATTCTTGATTACTATGGCGGCATCATTGCCTCGATCCATATACCATCTCTTGCTACCTGCAACTCTTACATTGGGTTCACTAACCAAGGCTACTTCCCAGTTCCTCTCTCCGCAGTTCACCTCCATTAAATCGTGAGCTGCCCTGCTCCTATTCAAGTTCACCTGAACAAAATTCACGGTGGCTTCTCATCTCCTCCGCGCCGCTGCCTCTTGCTATTCGCTGCGCATGCCACACCTCCTGCCCTATGCCCTGGAACCTGGCACACTGGGCAGTACGTCTGCTTGTCGCAATTTCTTGCGACATGACCTTCTCCGCCGCACTTTCGGCACAGCTGACTGCGGTCCGTCCCCCTGCACTCTCTGGCACGGTGGCCGGACTCCCAGCACCTGTAACAGAGAAGTTCCTCCATTCTTTCTCTCACCCTGCATCTGACCATTCCGATCTGGATGCGTCCTTTGGCGAGGAGTGCCTCCGCCGCCTTCTTCGGGGCCCTGATAGTGGCCGCCTGACTGTCCCCGTGCGCTCCCCGGAGCGACGTCACCTTGATGCTAGTAGCATCTTCTTCCTGTCCAAGGGCCTGTCGTAGGCCTGTCAGGATTTCCTCCTTCGTGGTTATCGCGTCCAGGTCCTTGACATGCAAGACGCGGTCCCCACCTTCTCCTCTGGTCGAAACCTTCACATGCAACCCCTCGATCTTTGAGGACAGTTTGTTTCCAATCTCTTGGGCGTTCTGCTCGCCCTTCTCCATCACCAAGAGAAGATCTCCCTCCTTGGTTTTCCTTGCGCTGCTTATGTTGCAGTCTGACTCCATCAAACCTGCTCGGACTACCTTGACAAGGTCCGCGTAGGTGGTTTCCTCTTTCCTCAGGACAAGTGCCGTTCCCTTGTTCTGTCTGCTTCGCTTTGGAGGAGGGGGCACGACCTTGCTTTCGCTTTTCCTCTCCATCTTGCCTTCTTTCGACACTGGCACGCACAGCGTTACCTCAACGTCATCTCCTCTGAACACGTACTCCAGCATCTTTCTCATGTACGTGTCGTCTCTCACCACGTCGCTGGCCACGACGAGCTTGCCCTTGCCGGATTTCCTCACGCGCTCTCGGAGCTGCATGATAGAACCAAACGTTTTCTCCAACGGCCCTTTGCCATTTTCTGCACAGTCACCTGTAACTACGTAGGTGTTATTACCGCACTTACAGGTCTCACCATCATCTAGCTCAAAGGCTACTTCCCTGTGGATGGTAATGACGTCTTGCCGCATTCCCTCCACACTGACGATCCGCTCTCGGTATTCCGGGTGCCGAAAGTGGAAAAGTCTCATCAGAGGTCCCACCTCTTCCTTCTTGCTCGACCTGATAACAGCCAGGTCCGCGTCTTCTGGTGCCCCAAAAGGACTGGCCGCCAGAATTCTTGTCGTCTGGAATGTCCCTTGGTTCCACTCCAGTACCGCCACCCGCCTGAAATCTTCAAAAGATTTAACAGCGTCAAACTCTACTGAGACGTCACTCGCCTTCTTTACGCGTTTCGCCTCCTCTTCTTGCTCGGTGGCAAGGTCACACTGGACACTCGCCTCCTTGCTTTCTACGTTGCACTGCACCTCTGCATGCGAACAACCTCTCAGTCGGGTCAGGTCTCCCGGACGGCCCCCAATGCTCGACCTCCTGCGGCCTCTCTTGTCCTCGAGGGCGCTCATCACAGCGCCTTCCAAGTTCTCCACAGCTTCGAAGGCCTCTTCGAGGTCTTCGAATCCAAACTTGATGTTACGTTCCGTGTTCGGAACCTTGTCAATTTGCTTGCGCACCTTCTTTATGTGAAGTGCCACCTCCCGCATCGCCGTTCGGTATTTGTCTACCGACATTGGCACCCTCTGCGGCCTCCTCGGTACCACCGGTAGCGGAGCCGTCCCCTCACCCTGGAAAACGGAGTCGTTAACCTCTACTTCCGTTTCTGGCGATCCGATCTTGATCGGGCTGCACCCCACGGTTACAGTGTCCTGCTGCCACTGCACCTCCTTCTCTTCCGTGGACACCTCCGGTGCCATGATTCTTGTTCTCTTGTCCTGTGTCCAGGACAACAACAGTCGTTCCTGCCGCGCCTCCAGTTCGGTGACCCCGGCATGAACTTCGTTTGCAAAACTTCTTATCTCAACGTCGACATTGATCTGCTTGCCAAGCGCCGACCTTAAACTATAACTATTAGCCACGAGTCCTTCAATCAGTGATCTAATATCTTCCCTCTCCGTCTGTCTGTCTGACTCCGGAGTCTCTTCCAGCCTTTTCCTTTTCTTTCCTTCGTCTTCAGGCGAGCTGCAGACGAACGTTACCTGGTCAAGGGTCCGGAATCTTCCGGACCTCACCTCCTTTTGCTGAGGCGTGCCCATCTTGTTCAGTAGCACGTATGGCGACTGAGCGAGCTTTGGGTCATGTTCACCCGGCTCTTCCTTCCTCGACGAGCTCCATTTGCCCGCCGTTGACACTACCATGAAGTCTTGGGGCGTACCGCTACCCGACTCCATCTTTCTAGCCTCGGCACCGTAGGCGCCATCTGCACCTGGAACATAAGGGTTAATTTTTGTCCCCACGAGTACGGGACGAAACACTGGTCACCCCCCGGGTGACGCCCATTCCGGGGGGAAGGCTGAATGCTGCAGGGTGCGCCAGGTTCCCTGCAGAGAGCTCACCGCTAGGAGTTGTCCTCACGCGTCAACCAGGGAGCCATCCATGCAACAGCCCACTACCCCCTCGGCACCTGAACTCTTACCGACCTTGAGGTTGCGGATTTTTTATAGAGGTTGACTCCTCCCGGACCGGCCAATTAAGGCAGGTCCCCCGGCCGAGGTTCCACACATAACGTACCCCTGTTGCGCTTCCAGGAGTTATTGCGATGCGGGCCCCGGTTGCGGTATCGACGACCTGCTCTCGCTCAACAGACCGTAGCTAAGATGCCCCCCGGGATCGCCAGTTCCCGTGTCATGACTGCCGCCGCCATAACTCTTCGGGGGTTCGAGCCGTCCTTTGCAGAAGCCTACCACTCCATCAAATGCCTATGGAGTAGCAGGCCCCTGAGCCCCCCCACCAACGACAAGGTCTCACGGCTCCTTGGGGGGGATACCTACTTGATTTAGGTAGATCAGAATTTATAGCGAGCAAAAGTCAGAGTCTACTTTGCGAAAATATATAAAATTCTATTGCATAATTTGAGTTGGTAATTTTGCACACTAAGCTAAAACCAAAAATCTATACAAGGAAGGGTTTACAAAGTTTTTTTTTAATCACAGGTACAGCATCTTTACAAAATTATGCAGTAGAGTCTGAATAAAGGAATGCTTGCATTATTGTTATTTTTTCATCCCCATTTTAAATTTTTTCAGTCAATGGTATTCAAACCGGTTTGGTTGCATGAGTACTTGCATCGCATAACTTTGAACATCCTCTCCCTAAGTCTTGCAGATAAAACCAGCAACAATACACACCAAAAACTTATTTGCATATTTATCAAGCCGACAATGCGCGTACGAAGGTGACACATACGCGCACATACGTCACGGCATGTGTGCCACAATAGTAAATGGGGTGCCACCCTAGCCAGCTGCTGGGCACGTGGAAGCCCCCTTACCGTCGTACACCTGGTCTTCTACAACAATCACTCTGTGATTACCTCACATTCTTTTTTACTGTTATAAATTTAATGTAAAAAATTGTAACAGCGAAATTCCGCGATTTATTGACAACTAATGAGAGAGCACTTACAGAGCCGTATCGAGTATCTCAAAGACTTAATAGCTTCACATCGGGGTTAATAACAGACCCTTGGGAGGATTTAGAGAAATTTATGGTTATTAAATCCAAATATTACAAAGCTTTTATTATAAGTAATTGAATTCTATTCGTCTGTGTTTGTGTTCAAGTAAAGTAATTGTTGTAAGTCACGTCATCTTATCTTATTAAAGTTAAATGGCACGGGCGAAAATAAAACCACCTTTCTGGCGATGAATGAATGACGTCAATGTGACGTAAGGTTTTTCCTTCGGAACCCTCCTTAAGGCGTTTTGTCGTCATAATACAAGACAGGTGCTTTTATTTCTTCAGACATTTAAACCCACTATTAAGTGCCACTGACTCACCGGTATTCTCGTCTCATGAAGGGGGGTTGTTTTTGAATTTCAACATACCTTAAGCCACGTGCGGATCTTGACACGTGCCTGCTTCCAAATGCTATATTGTTGCCATTCACGGCAGACGACGTTCAAACTAAAGTGAGTGTCTCGTGTGCTTTGTCGTGATTTTTGGAAAAGGGACAGATTTCAATAACCCGACAAGGAGCCGGTCACATATGGCGAGTAAAACAGCGTGTCGTTGCGCATCAAACCATAACCAATGGGTACATTTTTCACCAAGTAAAAACCCTAATCGAGGAAGGTATCAGAAATAATTTCAAACAAGGGGACGCCACGGATGATGAGGTCTAATCAGGATGCATTCGGCCGTTTCTAATGGAATGTTTTTAGACTTGGGTGGGTTTGGGGAGCTTCTTTTCGCACCGTGGTGATGTTGATTAATTATAGGTTCAGATATGCAGTTACATCAGCACAAAAAATCTGTGATCAATCCCAAATTGAATTCAAACAGTGGACAATTTCTACTCAATACTTTAAGGCATTTTATCAAATTTGAATAATCGATTTGGAATCATCGCAAATATTATGTGTTATCAATTAAAGACCAAAAACTTAATGGATATTGGATTAAAGTGTTGAAATGTTGAAGATCTATAAATTTATACAAGTCAGTTCTTGAGATTCGGAAATCGACTTATTCTAGTGTAATTTACGATCTATGCAGACATTCGATGGAAGTACTTTATTAGACGTATTCTAAAGTTTACAAAAAGGTATAGTCTCTTTTATTATACAGAAATAGTAACAAGATTATTTATTATTAGTGTTATTCTGAGTTTATCAGTTATAAAGTTATAACTTCTGGTGATGTGAATCTAACAGCTGGCTAATATTGTTCACACTGTCGACTTCCAAATGTAATTATATAGGGCATGTAGCTCCGAATTCGCAAAAGTTTCAAATACCACTCATATCGAGGTTTCATAACATTGATGGACTCGCAAATTTTTCCAAAAATATTATGTGGATATAAAAGTGTCTGTTACAACCATTTACGTTTGTCATTCGGTGCTCATTGCTCTGATGATAGTAGATTATGTCGGGGGTTTTCTCTACGGGTCCAGGCAAATAGTAGGGCAGGTTAACACCCTCTCGAGAACCTGTCAAAATTTTAAACACTCCCATCTTTGCGTTATCTCCCGTAATGGCAGAGGAGGCGGTTAAGCTTACAACAGACCCCCCTCTTAGTACAGTGAAATATTGAAGTGCATTTGCTAGACAAAGGATGCAATTGTATATATTTAAGGTCACGAATAGATTTACATACCTATTTAATACACATTTCATATATGTACTAGTCTTAGCAACTCTCAAAAGTGTGCCTGGAACATCCATTTGTAACCCGACAGAGTAATACCCGTAATAGTTATTGCTTCGATAGGCTTTCAGTTAAAGTTAAAAAATATTAAAAATTATTATAAAATAAATATTCCGCTTCCATTCCGAATGTTTTCTAGCAAATTGTAATCTGACAATTTGATGTTCCCTGGTGAGAAGTGAGCTACGAACTGAAACTTTATGCAAATATTATCTTCTCTAAGGCAATTCCTGATCGTTTGAACAAGAACTCCGGAGGGCAGTCAAACGAAGAAAATGATCGTATCTTTCAAATCACTCTCTTCGACGTTCGCCAGGTTGTCTATCATGTTCAGTCTTTGGCGTAATACTGGCCCGTTTTTGTTTACTTTACTATTTTGTTATCTTTTTAAGAACGAGCTGCGGCACACACGAAAGATAATACGGTCAGCTGTCGACACGTCTGCCTGCCGCTGAGGAGCGGGGCCTGTGTTACCTTGAACCACGCCAACATTGCTTGAAACTAGCGAACTTTGGGGACAATTTGCAAATTTATTTTTCAATATTTATAAAAACACCTTGCATTTACCGAATACAGAGATCAGTAAAAATCAAGCACCAACACGTTTGTTAAAAAAAAAAAAAAAAATTTGGCTTCTCATTTTGGCAATAATTTTTTTTTCTGGACAAACAACGTTTTGCCGTGATGAAGGTTTTTTTTTTACTAATTTTGATGCCCAATACGTTAAGATAGCCTAACAATGAAAGCCGTAATTCGGTTCCAAAGTTGAGGCGACTGAGCGTTTCGCCTTAAGGCGTTTGACCGTTTTGGAATATTTTTATTGCGATTTATAGCTTCCATTTTGTCAATTAAAGTTTGTATCGGAAAGATGAATAATCTAACAAAAGTTGTGTTACAGACTATATTTATTTAGCCGACGTTTCGGTCATATATTTATGATATTTGCCTTGATAAAGGTCAAATATATGACCGAAATGTCGTCTCAATAAAACACAACTTTTTTAAGATTGTTCATTTTCCCGATACAAAGTACTAAGTATATGTACTAAATAGTAAATAAGCACCAAATAGTAAATAAAGTGAACTGACAAATAGTAAATAATAATAAAAAGAAAGAAAAAACTCGAAAGAGTAGCACATTTAGAAAAAGAAAGAGTAAACTTTGGTTGAGAGATAAGTCGAAAACGAGAGTACAAAAAAGAGAATAATACTGGGGACTGAAAATAGCAGAAGAGTGCAATTCATAAAATAACGAAGTAAATTATAACATTATGAAAAAATTATAAAAGAACGAAATATCAAGATAACGAAATGACGAAATATATTCTGATATTATTATAGATATTTATATTATTAGTGGAATAGAAGCACCATTACACAACGAGTGTGATGATTGCCCCCCCGCTCCGTTAATCTCTGTATCCACTTAACCCATTGCAACGAAATTTTGCACACTTACTTATTTTACCACGTAGGCGCCCACTAAGAAACGGTTTTTCAAAATTCCATTCCACAGGGGTGTAACGGGGCGGGGGACGTAATCCCTAGATTTACTACTTTTAATCAGTTTTTCCCTAAAACACTAAAAACAATTTTTATTACAAATGCCAACGCTCGTTTCGCCAACAATCTCTGAATCCACTAAGCCGATTGATAATCTAATATACAGTGCGGAAGTTAAGTAAGGAATAAATTCAGTAACTCCGTTAGTATCTGCACTAGAAATAAAACTTTAAAAGCATATGGTAGGGTTAATTATAGCACATCCGAGGAACGTACACCAATTTTTTTTCATTAGTTTTTTTGACAGTTATGACGTCATCAATATTTTGTTTTAATGGCAATCTATGTTTCTTATTTTACATTCGTCTAGAGCTTTTTATTCTGATTTCAACAACATCAAATACTTAATAGGTTACATAAGGAAAAAATAAATAAAAACGGCGCTCAAGTTCAAATTAATAAAATTTCAAAAAATTTGCAGAGCTGTTTAATTTTATCGGAATTTAAGGAAAAAATATGGAAATACAAATAAAACAAAGTTGACAAAAGCAATCAATGAAAAAAAAAAAGACAACCCTAAATTTCAATGTAGGGCTAACAAATTGACAAAATTAACAAAAAGATATAAATTAAAGATATTACACCAAATTAATGTTCAAACTGATGACCCTGCATCATCTGACAAAATCCAAGACGATTATATAAAGCAGCCAATACGTTTTGAATGGTTTGGAGAGTTATTAAGCTGCACTCATGTCGAACTCTGGCTTAACTTCATCCAAAATTGTTGGGTCGGTTTTTATACAACTTGTTTTAAATGCCCCCATAGAAAAAAATCTAATGGGGTTAGATCTGGGGACCTAGCCTGCCGTTCTATTGGACCACTTTTTCCTAGCCATCTTCTTGGGAATCCTTCGTCCAAATAACGCCGCACCGGCCGTAGTGTGGTGGAGCACCATCCTGTTGCAACCAGATGTTATTATTTAGAAGTTCATTTATTATTTAATCAGAGAAAAACAGTTTAAACACAATTATTTTGTACCAATTCAGAACTTGTCAACATTGTATTGGTATGTGTATGTTTTTTCTTACATTCCGATAACATTAGACAGCTCTGTTAATTTTTTGAAATTTTACTAATTTGAACTTTAGCGTCGTTTTTATTCATTTTTTCCTTATGTAACCTATTAAGTATTTGATAACGTTGAAAACAGAATAAATAACTCTACGCGAATATAAAATAAAAAACATAGGTTGCCAATATAAAAAAAATATTGATGACGTCATAACTGTCAAAAAAACTAATAAAAAAAAAGTATAGCTACCTACCACACGCAGTTTTATTTCAAGTGCAAATACTAACGGAGTTACTGAATTTATTCCTTACTTAATTTCTGTATAAAAATCTCGCGTCACAGTGTTTGTGGTCGAACTCCTCCGAAACGGGTCGACCGATTTTTATGATTTTTTTTGTATATTTGACAAGTGTGAGAATATGTGGTAAACTATTTTTCACATGGACATGGGGGCCCAGGGGCCCCCTTGGGATGGACTGATTTTTCGGCTTGACCGATTTTTATATATTTTTTTTGAATATTTGGTAGGTATGAGAACAGGTGGTAAACTATTTTTCACATGGACATGGGGGCCCAGGAGGGCCTCTTGGGCTCTACCGATTTTTATGATATTTGATTTGTTGCATTTGTCTCCGCCCCGAATAGCAGAATAACTATTCAAACATGGGTATGGGGACCCAGGGGGGACCCTGGACCCCTGTGTTATTGATTCTGAGGCGGTACAATGTTCGCCGGGTCAGCTAGTATAATATACATATAACTAAATATAGAAGAACCGACATAGGAAGATACAACACAACTACTGAATTATGAAACAAAATGCAGAATTTAAGTAGCGAAATAACCTTTCTGATAATGAAAACGAGAAATTATAAAATTGTGAAATTTATATAAATTTTTGAACTGTATAGGTATATATAATACACTCCCCACAAAAATTATCGCATCACCAGTATTTTTGTCAACCGGCTTTGAAAAAAATAATTATTCCACCGTTATATAAATTGTATTAGTAGTCGAAATAAAACGCAATAATTTTTTTTTTAAACTGTTAAGGACGAAATTAAATTAATTTTTAACACTTAAACAAAAATTAACGCTCAAACTAATATGGTGCATTTCCACCCCTGCCACGAATAACAGGTTCCATTCTTCTGGGCATGCTTGTTATAAGGTCAACAATGTAATTTTGAGTAGATTTTCCCACTCTTGCATAAGAACTGCCTCAAGTTCTTGTAGGCTAAAAAAGGCTCTTTGCTGATTTAGCAAACCTTGGTGAAGATGGTCCCATACATGCTCAATGGGATTTATGTCGGCGCTTATCACAGACTACTGCAATGCCCTCAAATCTACCTCTTCCATGTATTGTTGCACAATTCTAGAAATGTGTGGGTCTAGCAGTATCGTGCATGAATAGAAAATTATCCCCGATAAAAGGTCTATATGGTACCACGTGAGGCTCTAAAATGTCCCCAATATATCGTCTCTCATTTATACAAGCACTTCGTAACGATACCAATTCCATGTCACACCCCACAGAGATTCCTCCCCAAACCATTATTGAACTTCCCCCAAATGGAACATGAGGTCGAAAATTGCACTGAAAGTAACGCTCTCCAGGACGTCTGTACACTGGAATTCGCTTATCATATGCATATAAAGAAAAACGAGACTCATGTGAAAACACTACGTTTTGCCATCATCGATATTCCAATGGGCATGTTCTCGAGCAAACTGTAACCGAGAAGCTCAGTGTACCCTGTCGAGAAGAGGCCAAAGTACAGACACCCGAGCCCTCAGATCATCTTCTGGTAGACGATTTCTAACTGTCTGTTTCGAAATTTACGAATTTCTGGCTTCTAAAAGTTCATTTTGCAGCATTCGCGCCGTACAATGTCTAATAGGTAGAGCTGTTAACCGCAAAAAACGATCGTCTCTTAGGATAGTTACCTCATTTCTTCCTTGTCCCGGCCTCCTACCATATTCTCCAGTTCCCCTAAAACGTGCTGCACTCCTGCTGATAGTGGAAGGATGCACTCCTAGAGTACGTGCCACATAACGCATACTGCCACTATCTTCTGATCGCATGGAGGTCCGTACAGCTTCTTGGTGGGAAAGGTGCAAGGAAGCTCGTTGGTTAACATTCGTATTGATGTTTTTTTCTGTTTATCTCAACATTAATCAAACAAGAACCCCAAAACAAGTTATAACTTACAGTTTTAAAACAGTGGAGTTTACCGTTATATTCAAAAATCAAAAAAAGAACTATCATAACTTGAAGTATGGGCTTGTCTTATGCAGGTAAGATTTAAAAATGTAGGAACGATATTACCAGTAAAAATCATTGACGTGGGATGTCATTTATTGAAATAAAAGAAGAAAAATTAGGTTATGCGATAATTTTTGTGGGGTGTGTATTATAAAAACAATTTCCGTTCGTTAGTCTCACAAGGACTCGAGAATTCTTTGTGTGTGTTTGAGTGGGTCCTGGAATCGTTTAGATTCACACTTGGATCCGGTAGGTGGCGCTGCGATCGGGTTCAAGAGTTTTTTTTTGTTTTTTTTTTAATTTTTTTTAAAGATTTTTCGCATATCAGAACATTTATAACCCCAAAATTTCACCACCTCCCAATATTTAAAAAATATATAATAATTCTTCTGTACGTGTGTATGTCGCTGACCTCCTAAACGGCTAGACCCATTTTGATGAATTTTTGTGTATGTTTTTGAGTGGGTCCCTGGATGGTTTAGATTCAGAATTGGATCCGGTAGGTGGCGCTGCAATCGGGTAGTAATTTATTTTTGACAATTTTTTTTAATGTTTCTATAAAGTTTTTTGCATATCACAACATAACCCCAAAATTTCAAAATTTGGATGAAATGAATGTTTTTTTAAGTTTCCTTAAGATTTTTCGCAAATCAGGCCAACGTTCGAGCAGGACAACGTCTGTCGGATCCCCTAGTGTATTATAAATTATAAATAAAATACCGAATTAACTCCATAACAAAATTATGAAATTTATTGAAATCACGAATATGTTGATTATGAAACATTTCGTCTTTATTATGAAATAAAGACGAAATGTTACGAAACAAATAAATTATGCAATAAAGAAATAACAGAAGAACCATATGCATTAAAGCCTTATGAAATGGCCAAAATCTGTATCAGTTAAAGTTCAAAAGGCATCAACATAGTGAAATAACGAAATAACTAAAAACACGATATAACAAAATAACGAAATGACGAAAACATTTTTGTATTTTGAGGTAACGAAATAAACATTAACTAAACAACTTAAAAGCGAAGGCATTATCAGAATGATCAAATAATGAAATAACGAAATTTGTTATGAAATGACGAAATTACAAAGGCATGAAATAAAAATATGTAATAATAATTATATAACCATATAAAAATAAAATAATAAAAGAACAAAATGCGTTATGAAATCATTAAATTATGAAATAAAGAAATGTGTTATGAAATAGCCAAATAATGAAAAGAATGTCGAAATGCATTGTGACAAAATAAAAAAAATACCTAATCGTAAAATAAAGAAATACAAAATTAAAGCGCGTTCATTCAAGGTGTACCAGATCCATGTTTACATCAACTATTCACCAATCTACGAGTTCCATAAAAATTTGCTCTGTTTGGTCTTTCGTCTCTCTGGTCTCATTGAACTATTTGTCTTTTCTGATATGTGGTATCTGTTATCTATCCCTTTGGTGTATTATTTGAATTTTGCTCTGTTCTCTCTCTCTCTTATGTTTTTTAAACTGTGTTGTTTATTTAGTCGCTTTGGATTCTTTGGCCCCTTTGTCTCATGTATATCTTTTATCTTTTTTGTCTTTCGACTCTTTTTAGTCTATGCTGCCTCTTTAGTCTTTTTTGTTTCTTTTGTTTTTAATTTTTTAAGTCATTGCTCTGTTTGGTCTCTCGACTCTCTGGTCAGTTGACCAGTTGAATTATCATACATTAGTCTTTTTTATCTTTTTTGTCTATCTGATATGTGGTATCTATTGATATCTATCTCTTTGGTGTTTTATGTCTTTTTGGTTTCTTTTCTTTCTTTTGCATTTTTGTATATCTATTCTTTTTAAACTGTAGTCGCTTCGGTTTCTCTTATCATCTTATGTCTTTTTTTTTTGTTTTGTCTTTTTAGTCAGTTTAGCCTCCTTACTTTTATTGGTATTTTTGGTTTCTCTGATCTCACTGGTATTTTAGATTGTCTATTTTGTCTCTTTAGTTACTTTATTCTCTTTGGTCGGGATTTTGTCTCTCGAGTCTCATTGGTCTCTTTGCTCTTTTAAGTCTCTTTGGTGTCTTCGCTTGTAGGGCTTCTCTCAGTCTTTTTGATCTCTTTCAGTATTATTAGTGCCTTCATTCACTTCTTTAGTTTCTTTGGTACCTTTGTACATATCTTTCAATACTATTGCCTTATATACGTATAAAAACTTGACATTAACACGGTATATCATGACTAATTAAAATTAGGTATTATTAATATACACAGGGTATCATGGAAATACCTGCAATAATTTTAATCACAACATCAGCAAGTAGATCAAATTATGTGTGTCTGTGCGGAATTTTATCGGTGACTTCAATGTTCGTAATTACAATAACACTAATTCAAATTATACTAAATCATTAATTCTTGGCCAGTTCTGTGCTGTGATTCTTTAATTCTGTGAATATGAATCAAAGGTTATTGGATTTAGTTCTTTGTACTTGCAACTTTCAGCCCACAGTTTTTCACTGAAGGCATGCAGTTTATAGTACTGGAAAATCCGTATCATCCAGCACTTTATCGCTTCCATCTGGGACTAAAAATGGCAAATTTCATTTGTTTATTTGTTCGTGCGTTCCTTCATTTGTTCATTCGTCCATTAATTTCTACTTCATAATTTTATTTTTTCACTCTTATTTTAAAGGATACTTCTCTTTTTTACTTCTCTTCAGTTTTTTATTTATTAATACTAAATCATTAATTATTATATCTAATTTTTAGGAAATAGAGAAGAAAATCTCATTTTCCCTATTCCCTATGTAGAGATTCTCTTGTTTTGTAAGTAATGTCGAACTGATAATAATAAATTAATCGAAAAAATAGAAATAATTATATTAATTTAAATGTTCTCTGGAGAAGCATTCAAGCTTGTTGCTCTAATCAGTTTTCCTTCAGACTTCATTATCAGTAACTATAACAATGCATTGAACATCAGTGGTGTTAGGGTAAAAGGATCAGTCATTAATCTTTTGGAGTTAAGTTTACAGTAATTATACATAATGTAACTATGGACGTAAATACATCTGGTAAAACGGAATTAAGTTGTTCCCTTCTGCATTTAGGGGTTGATTATTTCAGCCTCTTCATTATTTAAGGATAATAGGACAATGACCAGAGAAAATGTTATAGAATAATTGCACAAGTAAAATTACTTTTATTTTTGATTATTCTAATCTATTTTATTTTTTCTTGGTATCTGTCATTATTGTTTTGTCAAGTTATGTCCACATTTTTCCTTTCCCCTTCTCGCAGATTGAAACCTCTGATTGTCTTGCGTCCTAATCGCACACTTCGAACCATAAAATTGCCCGCATTATGATTATTCTCGAATTTTAACACATGCTCGTCTTGTAACAAACAACCAACTTCCGCCACCAAAACCGCCCTTATATCCTTCTCTTTAAAACCTGTACAGCTCGTTAGGAAAGAATTTTCGCCTTAAATGACGAATACCCGCACGACAATGATCTTGAACTTGTCGAACATTCAATAACCTTTGTTGTTTTTATCTATGAATATTTTTGTTCGTGAGAGTGATAGGGGCGGTTGCTGAACAAAGAATTATATTGCGAATCACTGCCATTCCTGGGCAATTAAGAATGGCTGAAGAGGCCATATGGCTTCAGTGACACTACATCGAGCATGTATTTGAATTCCCCTTCAGGTTTTTTGTACGGAATCGGTTCATCAAAAGTTTGAAGCCGATCGGAATTGTTTGATCGGATATGCTGCTTGCTTATGAAAGAATTGTTACAAATTTTGAAGTATTTGTTAGTCCATTATCTAATCATTCCTTTAGTGTGTAATTCGCTTCGGTGAACGACAAATTATCTAGAAGCAAATACACCGTTTATTAAACAGTGATATGCTTTCCTAATACATAGATTGGACGCATATACCGGGTCTACTAGAATGTTCATATAAACATTTGGTAAACTATTAATATTATCAATGGGAAACTCAAATTAGTTTATTCCAGGGGCTTTTCGATACATTATTATAACGACCGAGTAATCGCCTACCAACTTTAGAGTTTTTAAATAGTACACTTTTTTTTTTGTCAATCTTAAACTTATTTTATTTCATAAGTGACATTTTTAGGATTGTTTATGATACCAAGACGGAATAATCAAATAAAATATCCAAAACAATTCAACGTGACCCAGTTTTTTCGTTGTCATTTTTGACAAACGTTTGTTGTTACTATGGGAATGTTAGTTCCCGCATCATTGAATTATTACGAATAATTTGTGCAAGATAAACACTAAAAATTTCTTTTTATTTCAACTTAGTTCATTAAACTGGCAGTATGAAATAAAACGTTGTATTTACCTCGAACGAAGAAGTTTTTTTAAAGTACTCCCAAGTAATTCCGGCTTCGGCTAGGCGCCTCGGCCGTAAACAACGTACTGCTCACTTCTCTGACGTTCTTATAACTATCCGATTATTTTTTGCCTATACAAAATTTAATTATGAAATAATTTAGCAACGAGTTACTGCTTACATCGCCATCTTCCATCGGTTGTACCTGCCCATTAGCTGTTGGGCCCACTATTTGTTAAACCAATGGAGACTTTGTCTTTGGTTGTTTAGACAGCGGATGAGACGTTATCTTATGCAACCTCTAATATTTGACACTGTAATCTGTCTTTTATGTCTAACCGTTAGATTCTCTAGAACATGAGGAGAACGAGGTTATCGCTTCGGATATATCATTAATGAAGTAATCTGCACCTTATTACCGTTGACAAAAAATGAGATATACATTAAACTAGATATAAAAACACCACATATTATACCATCATATGCTTAAATAATCAAGATAAACCAGTTAAATCTGCAACCTCTACGACCTCATATTTTAAAAAATACATTTCTTTTAACAACATATTTTGAGAGCCTGAAGTGTTTACTTACTTGTATCTGACGCTTCCCCGGCCCTAAATCAAAATGCATGGGCACTGGGCCATATAAATAAATTCGCGTGGCTTTGGTTATCGAGCTCGTGGTCTTAATCTATGGACATGCACCCCATGCAGGAAGCCAGCCGTGTCGGGGTGCACATCTGTCGCGTGACGTCATGCACAGCTGCCCAGGTAACTCTCGGTCTTTCTAACCCGTCAACAGATAGCGCAGGTGTCTTTCGGAACACCCCTGTACATATACCATACAGTATTTTGATAACACCGACACGACCACCAACATTTAAAATATTAAGACACTAATAAAATATTAATGATGTGGCAAGTGGTCTCGGATATTACTGACAGGGGTTGCATGTGCGTTTTGGAGACAATAGTAAAGCCCTTGCATATTGAATGGATTGCACGAAATCTAAAATAAGATGTAATTATTAAAAAAAAAAAAATTGTGGCGGATTATAAGGACGGGACGGTTTATTATAGACTGTCCAAGATTCCGAGAAAAAAGCAATAAGCGAGGGTAGATACGAAGTTAACGACTCTTTCGATATTCCTTGGGGTAGGTATGCGTAAATAATATGAATTGCAGCAACTATATGGTATTGATTTTATTACCGCTCTCTGAGTAATGAAACAGAAAAACTGTGAAATATCATCGCAAAATAAATAAAAATAAAAATATTAAAATATTAATATTAATTGTCACGGTTGTTACCGAGGGTAAGAATCTTGGCAACTAGGAATTAGTGACTTTTAATACCAAATATAAATTAACATTCCGTTAATTAACGAAAGGAAACTTTTCCTGCAGGACATTATTCAATAAACTTTGTTCGAAAATTCGCCCGAAAATTCTCTCAAATGATTTTAAAGCTCTCAATTTCTTAGACTCCCAGATTTTCTGGTTTAGATATCAATTCGTTATTTTTTCAGGCGCTTTTTCTTCAATGGGGTCTTCCCACTCAATTAAATTGGACGAATTGGACTATAGCATCTCGTAGACTATATAACATGAAGCCCTAAAACGTGTTCTGTTGTTTAATAAAGTTATTTTGTGAGTTAATAGAGCGTATCAAAAATCGCAATTTCGGCTAGCATTTTCAAACTCTATACGTTTGCCGCCTCTTGTGACGTCATTCGGAGTAGCAATTCTCATTGGGTAGCGCGTCTAGTAACTTTGAATTTTGTTTGGTGAATTTTGTTCCGTGTTGACGTCACAGAAAGGCGCGCGTTTTAAATAAGACAAATGTTTCGGATTTTTTTTTACCTAATAAACGCGTGATTTTGAATAAGCAAAAAAATAGAGGTATAATATTTTTTGTGTATTTTCTAGAAAAACTGTTTTTGAAAATTGTGGGACGACCCCATTGCTCAGCTTTTCATGTTTTAAATGTCGTTTTTAGGTCCTTAAGTTTATAGCGTTCTAAATTCTCACGTATTGGTTTTCCAACTCATACACGTTCTTCAGTTATAGTTCTCAATCTATCTCTTTACAGTTTTAGTTCTTTTTTTGTTTCTAGGATTCCTGTGTATTTTTACAATTGGGTGTTTTTATTTGTTGTTGATTTAATTGCCTTTTTTTTTAAATTGGATACGTCTAAAACTCAACAGTCAACAGATAAATAACTCGAAACAAATCTGAAAACCTGAAAAACAAAAGATTAAAATCTGAACCCACGAATCTGAAATTTTTAAATTTTGAGATCTCATAAAAAATGAGATAAAGAGACCTTATAAAGAGAAAAAAATAAAGATCTGTTGAGGAATGAATAACAAGAAAATTAGAAGTAAAGTAGTGGATGGACAAGATTATTATAAAAAAATATGAGAGCCTGAAAACCTGAAAAACAATTATTATCTTAAACCTAAAAAAAAATTAAGTTAAAAACCTGAGAAACCGTAGTCAGACTCCGAAAACTTGATTTTTTGAGAAGCCAAAAACCCGAAAACTTGAAATCCTGATAGATCGATAATCTGAAAGACAGAGATGCTAAAAACCTGAAAAATTGAAAAACTGGCAATGAAGATTGTGAGATTATAAACCTGAAAATGTCAAATGACAGTCTGACTACCTGAATAACTACCAGCCGTAGCTTGAAAACGTGAAAAAAAAAACCTACAAATATAAAAAAAATTAAGTTGAAAACCCAAAAATCTGAAAAAATTTTACCTGAAAAACTTGGGAGTCTATCTAAAAACCCGCGAATTTGAGAACACAGGAACTCAAAGCCTGTCCTCCTCCTAACTTTTTCGATGTATAGGTAATATCATGTGTCCATGCTTTCCTACCTAATGCCCTGGTGTTTTCCTATGTCCACATGAACCCTTTTCCTCCAGAATGGGGTCGTCCCCCTCAATTGAATTTGATGAATTCTGTAGACAGTATAGACAGTATCGTGTCTCATGCGTAAACAGAATTCTTGTCCGATCATCAATTTCCCAATTTACATGTTCACGTACAAATTGTAGCCGTAATTTCTGGTGTTCCCTGGTTAACTTGGAAATGACACAAAGCTGCAAGTTTTTACTTCGACGTAGAAATCATGCTGGTATCAAACGCTGAGACTGTTCCCGGAAGATTTACTTAGAAGACTGCAGCCATTATTAAGGACCAGAGTTAAACGGAAGTTGGTAGTTTTAAAACATGTGGAAAGACCCGAAGATCGACCCAGGCTGAATGCTACTCGGATGGAAAAATGAAGATCCAAGGCGGACGTGAGTGTAAGTTACACGGTAAATCCTGCTGGGCCCATGGGACATGGAGATGGGGTCTGGAGAAGCGTGTGGGTCATATTGAAAGTGAGCAGCTTATGGCTCCCATAGTTAGAATTCCGGAAGTTCTGGAGGAACTCCATTGGGGAGTACCTGGTGGATACCTGGAGGTGTCCACAATATTTCTGGACATGCGTGAGAGGTTTTATTTGGTTCTCATAAATAGAATTCCGGAAGTTCTGGAGGCACTCGACTGTGACGTACCTTGTGGACACTTGGAAGTGTCGAAGAAGTTTGGAAGCCGCGGGAGATGTTTTCCTTAGAGAATTGGAGGAAACTGAGAAGTGGAGCAGGAAGTGTGTAACTTGCGCTCCAAGCGTCCATAAAAATGTCGAGGAGCACCGATACGGCAACACTGTGGTTGTCCATGTGGTAGTTGAAAGAGTACTCCTCCTGGCGGACACCCGAAAGGAACCAAGAGTAAGTGGTTCCGAAGAGACTCGTGTATAAGAAGGCCACCTTCCCAAGTGGGTATCAGGAAGTCAGAAGCATGTTGGAAGGAGTCTTTCGTTTCACTTGGCTTAAGCGAGTGGCGTACTGCTGTAACCAAAAATTTCTGACTGTTTCCAGTTTTTTGCTTATAACTCGAAAACAAGGCGTTCTAGCTAAAAGACCACTATATACAAAATTAAAATAGATAAAATTTCCTACCAGAATATGGTATTAGATTTGTTTCTCTCTTTAACGGAACGACCGCTAGAGCGTTCTGAATATAGACCACTTTTTCGTTTTGTCAGTTAGTCGTCCTTCAGTTGAATATTTACGTGAATGTTTGAGCTTTATGTGCATAACATGTCTCGAAAATGCTTCATTTGTGAAGGATCCTTGTTAGATGGATCAGAGAGGACTGTATTAAACAAAAGGCGTTGCAGTCTTTCATTGAGGTTAGTAAAAGAGGTAACGATGGAAACCAACTTTTATTCAAATGGAGCACAGAACTTGAGGTCCACGAAAAATGTAGAAAGTAGTACACTAAACAAAAGTCGATTGCTGCTTATATTAAGAGGAGTAAAGAGGATGGTCTGCGCTTTTATTACGTTCAAATATCATTCAGTTTTCATTCAGAACGCATTGCTTTTTGTGTGGTGAGGAAGTTTCCCCAGATATGGAACCAAACAAATGAAAAAGCCAGCAAAGAAACGTAATCCTGTTTTCCACATTTTCCACAAAGAGCGAGAAAGTGGTCTATATCCAGAGCGCTCTAGCGGCCGTCCCATTAACGATAGAAACAAACATAATACCACATTCTTGTAGGAAATTTTGTCTAGTTTAATTTTGTTTATAGTAGTATTTTCGTAAAAACGCCTCGTTTTCGAGTTATAAGCAAAAAACTGGAAATAGTCCGAAATTTTTGAAGCTTCCTGCATTTCCTGAAGTTAGCTCACCTCTGGCGAGGGGGCAAACCTCAACTTCGGATTCAGCGACCCAAAAAACAGATGGAACCGTTGAGAAAAAAACTTCCGAATTTTTTTCCTGGGAAAAATCTGGATTTACTGGGCTAAAACGCGTGATTTCGAGTAAACAAAAAAATAGGTTTATAATATTTTTTCGTCTAGTTTGTAGAAATGTTGTTTTTGAAAATTGTGGGACAACCCTATTATTGTGATTTTAGTATTCCTTGTGGTTCTTCGTCTTTCTTTGGCTTTTTCCCTCTTGTTTTCCACAAGACTTTTCTGCTCTGTTCTGTTTCAGTCTAATCACATGCCCAAACCATCAAGTTGTTGCTGTTTTGTCTATGATGCTTGTTATTTCGAGTCTTCTTTTTATTTCTTCATTTCTTAGACTTTCTTTCTTTGTCGCTCCTTCAATCTTTGGCAAAACTTTTATCTCGCAGCTTTTATTTTGCTGTATTTTGCTCGTGAATTTTGATGTAGTGGTTCATGATTCACTGCCATACATTAGAATGGAGGAGAGTATTATTTCGAATATTCTTGTTTTTGTTCTTTTGGAGAATTCTATTTTATTAAAACATCCACTATAATGTGCTCTATAGATTTTTTTTTTGTATTCTGCCTTTCGATTCCCTTGTGCTGTGTATGCTCTCCTTTGCACACATTATTTCTGTTTCTTCTGCGTCTCTTCCTATACCTATTATGGGCTGGCACAATCGACCATTTCTAGAGTGCTAAAGAGATTTGAAACTACAGGCAGAGACAGCGGAAGACCAGGCAGGATCGGTTCTTACACTTACAAGCTCTCAGATAAAAGTTTGTCACAGCCTCTATATTGGTCCAACAGCAATTTCTGGTAACGTACAGTGAGCGATTAAGTCAAGACACCATACGAGGAAGGTTGGCAAAACATAATGTTACGATTGTGGGTTCGATTTATTTATTTAAACACTATATAATTTATTTACACTTCTAATATTACACTATTTACTACTTCCCCGGCACGTCTCGTATTATTTATTTATACATCGCGCGACACTCCGGATAGACAAAGGCAATAACTGTCTGACGCGACCGACTGATGTTTAACTGTGACAAACTGCGATGCGACTGGTTGATGCGACTAGACTCACTCCCGCTGGAACGTCCTCCAATAAATATACTGCCACTTAAATCCTTCTAGGCGCTTCCAGATAGTTCCATCGCGCTCTCGATGTGTACCGGATATTCCAAAAGATAATGTCACAACTATCACTGGTAAGTTGTAGTAAATCCAGCACATTCTAGTAATTGATGACGTCATAATGTCAAGCCGCTGCAGCTGTGAGTCATTTCGGGTCCACGTCCGTCACAAGACATTCTACCGATGTCTACATCTTCCTTCCGATGTCCTTTCTTGTTACAGCAGGACACAACATGTTTCTGACTGTTCTCAAAACCAACAGTCGAATTCACAGTCCATCTTCACAATTGCCAATTTCCTGATACCCAGGGACAAGTCTCCTTCGACTCCCATAAGATATCCCAAGCACTTGGGAAGCTGGCCTTCTTATACACGAGTCTTTTTGGAACCACTTACTCTTGGTTCCTTTCAACTACCACATGGACTACCACACTGTGTTGACGTATCGGTGCCCCTCGACATTTTTATGGACGCTTGGAGCAAGTTAGCAATTCTCTAAGGAAGACATCTCCCGCAGCTTCCAAACTTCTTCGACACTTCCAAGTGTCCACAAGGTACGTCACAGTCACGTGCCGAAACCAGATAAAATTTTCGGAATTCATGGGAACCAGATAAAACCTCTCACGCAGGTCCCCAAATATCATCGACACCTCCAGGTATCCACCAGGTACTCCCCAATGTAGTTTCTCCAGAACTTCCGGAATTTTAACAATGGGAGCCATATGCTGCTCACTTTCAATATGACCCACACGCTTCTCCAGCACACGTGTCCAGATTCCATCTCCACATCCATGGAGTCCTATTGGGCCTATCAGGATTAACTTACACTCACGTCCGCCTTCGGTCTTAATTTTTCCATCCGAGTACCAATCACAAGTCCGGGTGGATCTTCGGGTCTTTCCACATGTTTTAAAACTACCAACTTCCGGTTTAACTCTGGTCCTTAATAGTGGCTGCAGTCTTCTAGTTAAATCTTCCGGGAACACCGTCTCAGCGTTCGCTACCAGTATGATTTCTACTAAGTAAAAATTTGCAGCTATGCGTCATTCCGGGTTCACGTCCGTTGCAATAATATTCGTCCGTATGTGGCAGCCCGAGGTCCAAAGGGAACCCCAGAGATTACGCCTACAATTTGCACGTGAACGTGTAAATTGGGAAATTGATAATAAACGAAATATTATGTACAGAAGACTAGGGGAGCGATATGCCTCATGTAACGTCATGGGAACCGTGAGTTATGGAGGAGGCTCGGTTACGATTTGGGGAGACATTTCTTTGAACGCTCGTACAGAAGTAAGTAGTAAGTTTTCATAGACAGAGGACGATTAACAGTTGTCATAGACAGAGGCCTTTGCTCCTTGCCTCATTTATTACAGAGAAGTGGTGCGTCATGTTCGCAGCAATGAACTAGCCACCAAGAAGCGCAGATTTAAACCTAATAGAACATCTATGGGACATGATGTGAAGACGACTTCAAACTTTATAACCGTCAGTAAATCTAAATGAGCTAACCGAAAGGCTTATTCAAATTTGGGAAGATATTGAGCAAGATGACATCCGATATTTAATTCTATGCATGAGAAGATGTTATGAATGCGTAATCCACGCCAGGGGAGGAAACACAAGATACTAGCGCAATTTTTAAACAATTGTTTCATTAATTTTTTTTTGCATAATTGGGTACGTTGTTTTTATTAATAAAATATTTTCAGAAACCTCTCTTTTTTATATAGAACAAATGTAATTTATCACTGATTTACGTTTGTAGTCAAATTTATTCCGGAAACAATCGTAGAAAATCCAATTTTTGTAGTGTCTGCGTTAATTTTGCGGGGGCGTGTGTACAAACACTTACCTACTGCCATTCTAGACTTACTGTACTTACACCTCGATTTCGATGAGGTTGCAGCCCTTACAGTCTCCTTTGCCACAGGACGAGTTTTCCCCAAATTCTCCCCCATTTAGCTGAACAGGTGGACCAAACGAAAGTAGAAACAGAAGATCCCCAGGATACTCAGGTGAGCACCTAAAAATACTCCAAGGAAAACAGAACGGACTTTCACCAACCAGTGTCAATGGAGGACACTCGTCAACACAAGAAACGAACCTCCAAGAACGCGAAGGCCCCACCAGGACGCAAAACGACTTGCCACCCCACAGAGTAAAAGCCCTCCATTAAAAATTCTATTCTTTTGTCTTCATTTTATAACACCACTACTAAACATCTTTTTCACAATGTAAAACATCTTAAGATCCATTTGAGTCCTGTTATATGTAGTTCGGATAACTGTTTCTTTTATTTATTCCATTGTGCCAGTCTTCTTCATTATTTCCATTTGCCCTCTCGCCTTTTTCCGTTTTTCTGATTAGCTTTTGTATCTCCTTTTCCTTTTTGGTTAATTGGCTGTTAATGAAAATTTAGTTTCTGTGACGTTTCTGAGATTACTTTTAGCTTTCAGCATTTTCAACTTCTCCTCTTTTCCTCTATTTTTTTGAGTATTTTTTTTCTTGATGAATGATGGTTTTGAACCTCTTTGTTTTGTGTATTTTTATTTGACCGTAAAATTAAGAAGATATATGAATCTGAAATTCTCGAAAACCTTCAGATCTGAGACCTTAAAAAACGAATAACTTTGGGATCTTGAAGACACCTGCAGAATTTCAAAAGAGTATAATATAAAAAAATAAATGGATATTTAATAATTTAATAAAAATAATAGTACATTATTTAATGAGCATATAATGGTGGCTATTATACACGAGAATGGAAATTAAAATACGAGCCGCAGGCGAGGATTTTAACCATTCGAGTGTATACTAGCCATCATTATATGCGAGTGAAATACGACGTTTTATCTACAACTGCACTTTTAGAATCAAAATTAGAAATTAAACCTTGTTAAAAACTTGACGTTGAAAAAAAAAGTCAATATTCATTATTTCATGGCCAGTTAATAATAATTCTTAAAAACCTAGCCTGACTGTCTGTGTTCAATAGACCTAGTCAAGTATTCGTAGGTTACATGTATAATACGTAAATTAAATCAGTTCTACATAAAGAAATAAAGAAAGAATAAAACAAACCTTGTGAAAAACTGGACGTTGAGAAGAAATTTCAACAGTTGTCAATATTCATTATTTCATGGCTAGTTAATAATAATTCTTAAAAACCGGGCCTGGCTGTCTGTGTTTAATAGACCTAGTTAAGTACTCATAGTTACAAGTATAATACGTCAATTATTAATCAGTTGTAGATAAAAGACTAAAAATTGAAGGCTGAAAACGGGAAACATAAAAAAATAAATATTCTGACTTGAAAATTGAAGGCGGTCGATAATGTTGTCTCAGATATTATCGACCTCAAACAAAATTTTTAATTTTTATGTTTCTGCCGAAATAAGCTTGTATCAAATTCACGCATAAAAAGTGATATAATATTATTGATTGACAAATATTCATGGCTTACTTAGTAATTTTTTATTATTAATTGCGGCAACTTGATTTAAAAAATATATTTTTATTATTTAATTTCTATTTTTTTACGTATGACTACAGTTGTCATTTTTTTATATTCAGAATAAATTTAGTGTAAATAAAAATAAAATAAAAAAATTAAGTTGACTCAATGACAAAAATTCTTCATAACAAAAAAAACACTATTTATTTATTTGATGCTTTAAAATGTAAGTAAGTCACACTGTATACAACAAAAATTCAGTATCGCACCTAATCATTGCATCCATCCCTGTCACTGCCGATACATACGTATCCAACGTATCGCTAATTCTCTATTCAATGAAAAAATCTATAAGGCCGACATTTCCTACATTAAGATTTTCATTCCGGAAAATTTCATCCACCGATTTCATCAAAGGAATAAAGGGATATCCGACCCAATTCCATTGTCACCCTATGAAACATAATATCCCGTAATTCCCTCGATAGACTGATATAAGTACACGGTTAATAGATAAAAAAAGTATTTTATTAAGGGCGAATATATTTTCAAGACCATAAATGACACACAGCTATGGCTTTCTGTATTATTGAGAATGATCAAGAGTATTCCTTCCCACCAATTTCGAACTTTTGCTTATTAAAGCTTAGTCATGCGTTCATCATAAGTACTTAAATAAGTAATAATATATTATGGCAATTCTTCCCCTTGCATTAGATATGTTTGCGTCCTTATGCAGCATTTTTGAGCTTGTGATCACGCAACATAACCAAAGTTGGTTCAGGGCAGTAAAGGGTCCTGTTAAAATATCCACGTAAATTGCTAAACTGAGGGGTGAAATACCGTGGTGATTCACTCATTTTCCTGCAATGTACACACGCACAAAGCGCCGGGGCGAGTTGGAATAAATTAAGGTAGTTGCGCGTTTCAAACCACTTTTTAAACTATCTGAAACAATATAACCGAGATAGATGTTTTATTACAGAATATTTTCCAAAAAGAGTAAAAACTAAAAAATATAATTATCAGTTATAATACGAGTAGTCAAAAATTGTCGAATATTTACGAATGGTCATTCGCTTTATGAACATCACCATGAATGATGTTCGCAAGCGTAATGACCACGCATAAAAATATTGTACAATTTTTGACTACGAATTGTATTCAACAGACTATTCAGTGAACCAAATCAATGATTAAAATAAAATTTTCATGCCGCCAGCCAATATCGACGATATTGCAGAATTCAAAATCCGCCGAGAACATTAAATTCCCGGCCTAGTACTTTACAATCACTTTTGTAAATAGTTACTAGGCCGGGAATAGTAATTTATTTCATACTGTCATATTTGTTAGTTTTACGTTAGACGTTTGAGTCGGGAAAATGGGATTTACAATCGAGTATGGTAGGTCAAATTTTACATTGTGAGGTTTTAATTTTGAAGCACCAGGCATCGTCGAGTGCTTTATTAAAACCGAACAATGTAATAGATCTACCACGAGATTTGTATTACGTTTTTTGGGCGACAATTATTTAAAAAACTCATAGTAATAAATAATTTTGATTGAAAAATTACAGGTTGACAACTGACTGGCAGATCTCACCGCCTAATGTCACAAAAGTCATCCGTTGGCGAACAAAAACTGCAAAAGTCTATTAAATGGAAAACAACTTATGGAAATATTTTACTGTAACATGTATTCTGTTACATAAACTTGATTGTGGTGAGGATAGTTTTCTTCTTAAATATCTGTAACAGCCCAGTGTTTTTTGTTGATTTTACCGCATCGTTTGTAAAAATCAGCTTACTAGACATCCGTTACGTACGTTTTACAGTTCAGGAGGCCAAAAAAAAAGATTACAACCAACAAATCAAACAGTTGTCATAGATACTCAATTCATGGATGTGTAAATTCTGAATTCCAATTTCATTTTTTAAAATGAAAACAATGATTTAGTATCTGTAGTATGAAATATAGCGCATTACGACATACGTCCGGAAACTTGTCTCAAAATTCCAGACTCGTTACTGTAAAAATAAGTTTTCCGGACTTATAACGTAAATGTGTCGGTTGACATATCCTCCCATTTGAAAAAAAAAACAAACTTAAGGGTGGTTACAGACCCATGAGTAAAAACAAAAGAAAGCTGCTCAGACTAAAAAGTGGCAATTTAAAAACAAAAATCGACGTGTTTTAAGAATTTTTCTCAAAATCAATTGCAGTCAATTTACTCCAGTTAAACTTTCCACCCTGTATATATTTTAACTTTTTAAAAATGATTTAAATTTGTTGGCATACAAAATTTTGTGGATTACACGTCCAGAAAATGTTTTGCGAGTACTCGTGTTGCTTCGCCTCGGCTACGCAATAGGTAGCTCGCAAATTTGCGTTACACATGATTTCATTTCTACAGCAACCGGTAAATAATTTTTTAAAGATTTTTTCTGAAAGCAGTGTTTCACGTGTTAATTTATAGGTAATAAATATTGCCATTTCGTTATCTCCTTGTTATTCTCAATGGAAAGTGTGTGCAAAAGATTTGGAGAGAGACATCTGATGCAGAAATCAATGTAGAATTAGAAGAAACGTGCCGGAAAATACACGGAAGTCACAAGAGTCGATATGGCGTCAGTTTTCTCAGTTTCTGCAAGAAAAAGGCTACTCTTTGAGTTAAATATTATTCTGAAGTTTTTGACGAAGATAGCGCCGAGAGAATTCAAATTTTTTTTTCTTGATTGCCTCCTATGAATAGGGATTTTTTCACTATCCCCTTTTTGACCCCTACGCACTATTGCGCAGGCGTATCAACATTGCAATTTCCAACTGTCGGACAAACAAAAGGTACCTTTACACTAGCGTTCTATCGTACGTGTTTGGAGTGTGCCGTTCCAAACACTTGCGAAAGCGTGTAAGTGCCATGTGGTCACACAGTTTTCAGACAATTCTGTAAGCACATTCAAGGAACGACGCACTCTTGGCGCGTCGAAAGACTGTGATTAGAACGGGACGCTCCAAACACGTACGATAAAACGTTAGTGTAATGGTATCTAAACACAAGCCGCTTGACCACTGTGACACTTGTACCTGTCATAACTCCGTAGTTGTCCGACGTTTTTCGCGCATGCGTCCCTTGTGTGAAACCAGTGAAAACATCCCTATTGGCTTGCCGAGGTGGAGAAGGGGCTCAATTTTTTCAAAAACTGCTCAAGGCGGTGCAAAAATTATTGATTCCCTATGAAAATGCGGAACTTTGTCCTGTAATGTATGTGCATAGTTCCTTCTTTTTAATTGATTTAAATAAATATCAGATAATTATAAACTGAACCACAAGCTGTTGTCGTCCGTTGTCGAAAAGAGGCAGCAATGTCAAGACCTAGAGAATGTTTTTAACGCCTAACCCATTTTGGAATTCTAATGGAAAGAACTATTGGTACAAAAATTCCCCTGTGGGAGTATATAAAATTGAAAAATGGGTGAAAACAGAGGCAGAAAAAATAGGGTTGGGCACTAAAAAAAGAAACTAGACTAGACTAGACTAGATCCACTATAGCGTTTCGTCGTTGGCCAAAGCAGGTGTTGGCGAGCATCAGTTAATAAAAATCACAGGTCACAATAATATTGATTCAATCAACTCTTATTTGCAAATGGACAAGGAACATCACAGGGCAATAATATTGTTGAAAAATGTTGATCATTCGTTCAAAGAAGGAGGAATTTTTCAGAATTGCAACAATGTTTATTTTTAACCGACTTCAAAAAAGGAGGAGGTTCTCTATTCGATTCTATAATGTTTTTCTTTGTTTATGAACCGATTTCAATTATTCTTTTTGCGTTGTATTCAGTATATCTTCAAGATGGTCCCATTTTAAGTTCATTCATATTAGACGTAAGATTTCGAACTTATAGAAGGAAATTCCTCAAAATCAAATGGAAATGTGTTCGAATCAGGGTACCTACTCGAGATGGATGGTTTGCTGGCAACCCAACCCGAGAGTGACAACCCGAGAATAAATAAACTGTGGTCAAGGACGTGATTTATTGTGTTTTACTGAAACCGACTTCAAACATAATTGCTTTGTTTATGAACCGATTTCAATTATTCTTTTTGCATTTTGTTCAGAGCTCCAACATGGTCCCATTTTAATTTCATGATATTGGAAATGTTTTACTTGGCACCGACTTCAAAATTATAAAACAATTAATAATTAGATAATCAACAATAATTTCTCAATTTCACTAAACGGAACAATAAATAAATACATTAAGCGAAACAACAAATAACTCTGAAATTGAAAAGTTTTATTTTTTACTTTTTAGTTAAGTTATGTTACTTTGGGTTTTTTGAAATCGTTTTTTTTTTAAGTTAATTATTCAAATTGTTCAGTTTACTTTGTAAAAAAAATAATTTTCTTAAATATAATTATATATTTTATTTATATTTTTATTTATAACTACGAAGAATCTGTAATTGCTATTGGCTCAATTTATTTTGTGTTATATAATCGATGGAATTTGCTCTTGCTAGGATACGAAAGTAAATATCTGCTATTTTATTGGTTAATATTATTTGAAAAATTACAGTTGAATTCAATTATTAATATTATTATTTTTTTTTGCGTATTGACCAGAAGGAGCTCCCCGTGATTCCAACCTTCACGGGGTTCCTTGCTGGTCAGGTCCTATTCGTACATCATAGCCACTCCTCAAAACCATGAGGTAAGTAGCTATGAATCCCGTGAATCATGTGCCCTGAGCAGACGCAACGACCCCAAGATGACCGCTTTCTGCATTCCAGCCGCAAGGGTCTCTGCCGGTTTACGGCAGGCAGGAATGATTTTCAGATTGGAGACGAGCGAGTCCTTGATGCCTCCCATGCACCCAATTACCAAAACGACGAGCTTCACTGAGTAACTTGAGTACAGCCTCCTAAGTTCAAAGAGCAGGTCTTGATATTTTGTCCGCTTTTCCTCCTCCTTGACGCAGATGTTATTTTCAGCAGGCGCCGAAAATTCAATAACAAACATCTGCTTGGAGGAGTGGTCCAATAGAACCACGTCAGGCTTGTTCGCTGTTATCTGCCTGACGGTGGAGAACGAGAAGTTCCAATAGATTCGGCACCTTTCGTTCTCCACAACGGACTCAATATCGCTCGGGACATAGGGCAGCACTGGTGTCTGGTCTATCGCATAATAGTGTCTTAAATGAAAGCATAACACTCTCAACGCCGCATTGTGGCGATGGATATAGGCCGAAGCTGCATACACTGGGCATGCCGCCAATATATGCATTGCTGTTCCAGGGGCTCTGTGACAAGCCCTACAGTTTACATTCGGCACCTCTATACCCATCACGCGGCTGAGATAGACCAAGGTGTTAATTACACCATCTTGCGCTGCGCAAATGAATCCCTCAGTCTCAGACAGTCCACTTGATCTCAGAACGGCAAATGTATGCCTTTTAGATAAGCCAAGGTTTTCAATGTTCTTGAAGAAAACAGTATGCATTGACTTATCCATATGTCTTCTCATGAGCATATCTTGCTCAGAGATTCTGACGTGGGCTGTAAGACGGAGCAAATTGAGCACGGTAATATTATTATTATTATTATTATTATTATTAATGCTATTATTAAGTAGACCATGTTCAACAGGACAAAGCCCATTTACAGAACATGTAGTGTCACATTCAGATCGAAAAAGCTGAAGAAGTATGTCGCATATCAGATAAGTTACAGCAAAATATATCCAGGTTGCAGTTAGTCTAAATCATTATAATTATTGTAACGTAGCCTGAGCCGGGCGGGTTCGAGGATTTAAAGAAATATTCTGGCGCACACCGTATTTACAAACTTTTATTAAAAAGACTACTAAGACTAACTTTTCACAATGTACAGACTTTCACAATATCACGCGCTGATCACTTGTTCACGATGCTTCCAATAGACTACCTTGCTCCGTTGTTTGATCCCTTCTTATACCGCTCGCTTCGTTCTCGACTTCTTCTATTCCCGGAGTCATGAGATCATGTTTCCGACGCAATAGATTATTCAAGAATAATGAGATCAGTCTCTTGTACGAGCGTGGTATAGCATGAGATCACCGCCACAGAGTCTTCTAGACTTATGGGAGCATCCCATGTAAATAATTATTCCCAGACGTTCTCATGTAGACTATTCCAGATTAATTACGTTACCATACGTGGTGAGATCATCATGACATCATCCGCTTCCGGGCCGTCGCGCCGTCGTCTCATTATTCAACATTTAAATAAATAAATAAATAAATAAATGTATTTGATCCAGCAGACCAAGGTCCAGTTTTGGATCCAAAATAAAATACATATTATACAGATATACAAAATATCAGAGTATCAGTACAGTTCACAATTAACATTAGGAGGAACAGTTTACAAATACAAAATACATGATTTACATAGTTGTTTATATTCTCTAATACTATTATGAAAAATATCAATATTACCATTAGTGACACTAAGATTATTGTAACAACTGCACATATTGATTAATGGAGAATGAAGATGCTGATTTGTATGAGGCGTGTTATAATGAAAAACATATGTTTTCCTAGTATTGAATTTAGGAACATGGAAATCAAGTTGATTCAAAAGTAGAGGAGACATAGTAATACCATTAACGATTTTATATAATGACAATACTGTTATGTATTCTCGCCTGTCCTTTAGAGTATTCATGTTAAATTCTGCAAGTAATTCGGATTGAGAATAACCTTGAGGAGGATAATGCCCATGTTTAACAAAGTGCAAGTACTTGCAAAATTTCCTCTGGACTCTTTCTAAAGCCGTAATATGAATATCATAGAAAGGGGACCAAATTAAACAACAATATTCAAGCTTACTTCTGATGAAAGTGTTAAAAAGGAGCTTTAAACATTCACAATTTTTAAATGAGCTAGTGTTTCTAATCAAAAATCCTAACATACTTAGTGCATCCTTACTAATTGAATTAATGTGTGGAACAAAGGATAAAGACGAATCTAAAATTATTCCCAAATCACGAGTTTCAGATTTCTTCGCTAATTTAGCATCTTTTATAAAATAATTATAATTAATTTGTTTACATTTACGACTAAAACTCATGGAGTGACATTTTTTTACATTTACATTTAACTTATTTACATTACACCACTGAATAAAATTATTTAAACTGTCTTGAAGTGACATACAGTCATTTAAGTCTCTAATAGGTCTAACAATTTTTAAATCATCTGCGTACAAAAACGTGTCACTATTAATATTTTTCACCACATCATTAATGAAAATATTGAACAAAATGGGACCCAGATTTGAACCTTGAGTGACTCCGCTATTCGTAGGATATAATGTAGACTGATGTCCATTACACTCAACATACTGATATCGATCACAAAGGATTGATTTCAAAAGAGACACAGTATCATTACACAAACCAAACTTACTAAGTTTATGAAGTAAAATATCATGACCAACAACATCAAAAGCTTTGGATAAATCCGTATAAATTACGTCTACTTGATGACATTTATCCAAAGCATTAGAAATATATTGTACGAATTCCTGTAAGTTAGTACAAGTTGATTTGCCCTTAACAAACCCGTGCTGTTCATTAACAATGTATGGGCTAACATGATAACACAAAATTTTTGCCAAAATACGTTCAAAGATTTTGGCAAAATTACAAATAAGAGCAATGGGACGATAATTTGTAATATCAATTTTGCTGCCAGATTTAAAAACCGGACAAACTTTCGCGATTTTCCAACGTTTAGGAAAAGTAGAATACTTAATAATCAGGTTGTATATATAAACAAGAGGTTGACTTAGACTATGTAAACAATCCTTAACAAGAAATGCTGGAATATTATCCGGACCAGCAGTAAGATTTGGCTTAAACTTATTTGCAGCTTCAATCACATCACTTACAGACACCGAGAACTTATGTAAAACACGTATATTATCACTGTTCGTCTCACAATAATTAGGCTCATATGTATCACAGACGACTGGACTTGCGTTGCCACAGTTGTAAGCTGGCGCACTATCAGTGTCATGAACATGTTGAAGAGAACAGTTGATGTTACAGCTTTTATCGACTATGTTGTTAGACACAAAGGTACTGCTAAAGTGACAAGCAAAAGCGTCAACTATTTCAATGGGCAACGTTAATTCACGATTATCCTGATACATTTTACCCGGAATTCTCGTTTTCTGCTTTTTTGAATCGATGAACGACCAAAGTTTGTTTGGATCTTTGCTTATGTTATTTTCTGAATTCCTAACAAACAGGTCATACTCTCTTCTAATCTGATATTTAATCTCTTTCCGCAACTGGTTGGCAGCGTCACTATAGTATTGTAGTTTGGTCTTCTTAAATAGTCTTCTGCAACGATTTTTGTTATTAATAGCTGAAATTAGTTCCAATGAGTACCACTTGGGAAAAACAGTAGATTTAACAGGAACAACAGGAACAAAAGAATCGATGACATATTTTAGTTCTTGATAGAAAAAATCACATGCTTGGTCAACATCTTGAATGTTATATAATTCCTCCCAAGACTTTAAATTAAGTGTGGCATATAACGTTGATAAATCACCTTTCCTGAAATTATAGTACTGTTTGCGGGTTTCGGAAGTGAGTGGCGGAAATTGCTGATCATGCGTAATACTGACTGTGACTAGAAGTGTGGGATGATGTATATCCTCTTCTACTAAAGGAAACTGGTGACGCTGGGCAGTGGTTTCAACATCACTGGAGCGCAGAACCAGATCCAAGAATCTACCATTCCTATTTGAGATAAGATTTGTTTGATGCAGCAAGTTGTAGTACATGAATTCAGATAAGGAGTGTACACTTCCTTTAGTTGAAAGATCGATCATTGATGGTTTATAATCAGGTATATTAAAATCACCAGCTATGATAGTTCTTGTTCCAACATTGATCATTTGTTCAACATACTCGAAAAAAATATCATACACAGCGGCTGATGTAGCAGGAGGTATGTAAACTGCGATTATATTAACCCATACTCCATTCACATGCAATTTGACGCCAACTAAGTCAATTTCATTAATTGGACTGGACAAATTTAGAGCTGTTGGACAATAATTGGATTTGACAGCAATAAGTACACCACGACCTCTATAACCACCATTACAACGATATATTTCATAGCTTTGATCGAAATATTCACTAGACATTACTTCATTACAGAGCCAAGTTTCAGACAGCAATATTATGTCACTTTCTGATGCAAGCATATTCAAATAAAACTGGTCTACTTTAGTGTTCAGACCCCTAACATTTTGGACAGTGATAGTAAAATCTGTTGAATTAATAATAGATCTGTTTGGTTGCTGGATTAATTTACATTTTTTGTTTCATTTTTTCTTTCAATTTTAGGAATGCCTTTATAATATTTCAGTAATATATCAGCTTCACCGTTGGCTATACGAGTTCGAAACTCTTTACGAACGTTGTAGCAGAGGTTACGTTGCCTGACTGTAAGATCACGGTTTAGGTAGATGTTATTCTTAACTTTATAAGACTTTAAAATGGCCGTAACATCTTCAGAGGACTGTAACTTTATTAGCACAAGACGATCATGATCTTCACGTGGTTTCCCTAAACGCTGACATTTTAAAATACCGATTCCCGGATTGACCTTATTAATAATTTGTTCACAAACCTGATAATCGTCGTTAGAACGAGCATTACTTGAGTCACAGGAAGATTCAGGTAAATTGTAGATAATAATGTTAGCAGCTTTTCCTTGACGTTCTTCAATTTCACTGATAATTTCTTCTTCCGTTAGCGAAGGTTTTTCAGGAGAAACAGTCGTAGGAACAACAACAGACTGTGTCTTTTTTAGACTGGTTATTTCTTCAAATAACGATTGGATTTGCGTTTGAAAGCCCCGAATCATTTCCACAATATCACATTTTTCACAATAGAAATGGACTTTCCGATTTTTTGCACGAAGGTTGCTTGCCTCAGATCTCGTCACACCGGCACACTCGGGATGCAAAGTTTTCCTGCAGAAGTCACAACAAACCCCGTCTGAACACACTTCATTACATTTAATACAATTTGACTGCATATTTGTAAGTAAAATTTGCGAAGAAAACAAGTAAGCGGAGTAAGAGTAAGTAAGCGGAGAGCCAACAGCGATGTTCGTATTTGGCGTTGAGACATTAAATGTATTCTTAGATCGAGCATTAGGTCTATTAGTCTTAATGAAGATCCGCTCAAGCAAGTCAGGACAGTCATACATACCGTGGATTATCTTAAACAGGAAAACTATAGAATGTTCGACCCTACGAGATTGCAGCAATGCCATATCAGCTTTATTGAGCAGCAGCTCCTGTGGAAAACCTCTCTGTGGGTATGTGCCTTCTGTGCCATAAAAAAAAGACTTCAGGAATCTACGCTGAACTCGCTCCAATGCAGTAATGTACACGTCATATATGGGTGACCATACCAGCGAAGCGTATTCAAGTGAAGTATAAGAGTTTCAGTGTATCCATGTCCGAGAACTCACGACCCATGCGGATTATAAAGCCTAAGATCTTAAAAGCTGAACTTGTGATACTATTAATATGATTTTTAAAAGAGAGTTTCGTATCGAAAATGACACCCAAATCACGAATGACCTCCGGTCTCACAAGTAGTACTCCGCGAATTCGGTAATCATGGATTATAGTTGTGGTTTTCCTGCTGAAAGACATAGCATTACATTTAGCGGCATTGAGATGTAATTTGTTTTTCGTACACCAATTATCGATTTTATTCAGGCTTTTCTGCAGTTCAAGAACATCATCAAGAGAATGGATAATTCGGAATATTTTAAGATCATCTGCAAATAGGATAAAGTGGGTGTTGAGATCATCAGAGATGTCATTAATGAAGATGTTAAAGAGCAGAGGACTAATTACAGATCCTTGAGGTACGCCAGTTTCTTGCTTAAAATGATAAGATTTATAACCTTTAAGATACACAAATAAGTGTCTATCATCTAGAAAAGAACCTAGCAGTTAAATTAAATTATCCGAGAAACCAATGAGATCGCATTTGGCCAGTAGAAGTTTATGGTCGATGCTGTCGAAAGCCTTCGAAAAATCTGTATAAATTATATCAACTTGCTGCTGATTATCAAGAGCATCACATAAAAATTGGGTTAATGAAACCAGATTAGTCTCGGTTGACCGTCCTTTAACAAAGCCATGTTGATGTTGAATTAATACGGATGATAAGTGGTGACAAAGAATTGGATGTAGGAGGTACTCGAAGATTTTTGCAAAATTTGGGATGAGCGCAACCGGTCTATAATTCTCTATATCAGCTCTGTTGTTTTTTTTGTAGACCGGACGGATTTGCGATGTCTTCCACTGAGTTGGAAATATGTTAAACTTTAAGATTAGATTGAAAATAATATACAGTGGTTGGATGAAAACATATTTACAGTCCTTAATGATGAAGGCGGGTATCAGGTCAGGTCCGCAGGTCATGGTCGGCTTTAGCTTGTTAATTGCCTTGAGCACTTCAGATTCTGACACTTCTTTAACATGCAGGACATTCGTATTTGAAATGGCTGTGGAGGGAGGTTTTGACACATTATGATCTATAAAGGAGCCTAAAAAATGTTTGGCAAAACTATCTACGATTGATTGAGGGTCCGAAAGACAACCACCATTGTAATTCATGGTGCATGGAATAGAGCAGGAATCAGATTTCGATTTTATGAACGACCAAAATGCTTATTCGGATCAGATTTTAAGTTATTGTTAACTCGGTGTAGATACGACGTGTAGGCAGTACTGAATAATCATCGATATTCAAACTTTTAATTGTACTATACTATGTATATACTAATTTTCAAAAATAGGTATGTAGGTACCTATTTTACCTATGCACCCGCACTAAAGCGAGCTAAAAACTATACGTTTATTTATATTACGTGAACTTTTCACGATGAAAAATAGATTCTTATCTTGTTAGCGTTTCCATTGTCGGACGAAAGTCGAAAATTGGATGTGAATTGGATTTTACTGTAGGAGGTGTGAAAAGTGGAGAGGCATCTTATCGAATGCGCTTCTATTCATGTGGGAGTTGCTCAAGGTAAAAGGAAATACTGATAAATTTAACGTCCTCAAAATATATTCTTTAATATTTTTCGAACACAGCAAAAATCGCATTTTATTTTTTTATAACGCAAAGTGGTGTAATAAAATATGATCAATAAGTTGCCATCAAAAATAATTTATCACTTTCAGAGACACGAAATCTAATATTGTGTTTCAGATATCATATCCAACACGGGTGCTAAAATTAACTTAAACATTCATGAATCTGATTTAAATTAGAGTTTGAATGGAAATAATTATCAGCTGCAGAGGGTTTGTAATTGAAAAATTGAATTATCAAAGCATATACACGTTCATAATTCGGTTACAGCTGCTTAAATAATTTGATCCTTCGTTATTCACGTTAACAACGGACTGCTTAGTTAGGGAAACATGGTACATATAGCCTGAGACCCTAAAATTATGGAAAGAAATTATTATCTAAGGTGTCATCCCTTTAAATTCAGAAATAAGTGCAGCTGGAATTATTTTTGATTGAGAAAATCGCTTCTGAAGATCTTAGAATTTGTTTCAACCACATATTATTTTATACTTCCTGAGTGAGCAAATATTGCAAGAAAAATATGGGTTATTTATCGCTAATAAATTGGGATTATGATAATTTTATATGTAAATCTAGCAATACCAATACTAGTAATTGAACAAAAAATACCCTATATTGCTCATCCGACACCAATATATCAAAAATATTGTAAAGCCCAAATGTTCAAAATCATAGTACAAGTAATGACATATATTTAATGGTGTCAAATTAAGCCAATTCCTGTTGATAAATACTTGAATTAAATTAAACGAATGTCATCTGTTCGATAAGTGTAAAAAAAATTATAATACCATTTATATAATCCAATCGAGTATGTATTTGCGTTATTAATTTCCAAAATAACATCCATGAACACGAAATTATAGCCTGTTACGATATAGATAAGGTTAATCCTCCGATTCAGCAAATAAAATTTTAGTCAGTTTATCTACGTTTATATTCGATTGTGTCTTTTCGTTCCATTACGATCCTCCCTACAAAATACATGTTACTCTCGGTCTGAAAACTGGCAGCACCGGTCCAAATCCTGAGGTAAATGCAGCCAGCGATATGCATATTTGATACGATTTTAATGTGTCTAGAGTCGTAAGCCTCTTATGTGGCATATTGGTGCTGTTGCTGCTGCACTCGCCCCATGAATAAATTATATCAAATATCTATCAAGAGCTCGCTCTGAAAGCCGATCAGATTGGTCCTTTGATGTGTGCGCGATCACACAAAATAAATCTTAGAAAATTTCTTTTCAACAACAAAAATTCTTTGCGACGACTGATCGATGTCCGAGTTAAATTATGAAATGATAAAGCAGCTACGTCGTTGTTGCCATCATGTTAGATAAATAAGTAAACAAAAAAAATGCTTATGTCGTATAAACCAACACGCGTGTCTATTTGGCAATACTGGCTACATTGTAGTTGTTGTGTTAAAATAAAACCTTTGGTGTTTGCAAAAATAGATATATAGTTCCCACTTTTATTGAAAATAACACAGAAGCTTTTTCCGGGTATGCGTGGTACATATACTGCGTGAAAAACATGCTGCTTAAAGGAGAGAGAAACTTTGCAAAATCGATATGCCGGTAATACATTATTATAATAAGACGTTTTATTGTGAATATTTTCGCGAAAGAATTTTTCGTTTATTCCAAGTGGTAAGAAAGTTATAAATTTATTTGTAAATGACTGCATGTACGAGTGACGTCACTGTTACCCAAGCCTCGCTTCGGCTCAAATTGCCTTGCCTACATTTTTGTAGTCCGAATCTGTCTGCTCTGTTACAGTAATTATTGTTTATCAAATACCAATTGATATTATTTTAATTATGGCTAGGCAAAAAGCTTTTGCATTGTTGTATAACTGGAACCTATAATAATAAGATGAATAATAATAAACTGCAAATAAGGCAGGCAGGCCACATAACATCTTTGGTCTTGGTGAGTAGCGCCACCACCTTGCCGAGCTGAAGGTGCAAATCGGACCGGTAGCTCTTGGCGCACCTGGGAGGTCAAGCCATCTTGACCCCAGTACCGGCCGGGGTTCCTTTTGGCTAACAACCAATTGGAACCCTAAACTGTTGTTACTACCCCAACAGGGAAAGACCCCCACGACCGGTCCCAGTCGGATAGGGACCAAGGTTAAGGTGGTGGGGTCTCGGAAAACGAATCACCCGTTGACGACTCTGGCAATGCCCATGGACGCTTTGAGTGGACCAACACTCTAAGGAATGACCTGCTCGACTGCTACGAGACGAGCGAGCCGCGGCGAAGGGGTTACATGGCAAGGATGCATGCTCTGTGGGGTGAGAAACACCCGGAGCATCACTTTTTCGCGCCACAAAAACTCCGCGACTATGTGGCATATCTTCGTCGCATTCAATACGAGAGAGCACCGGAGCAGTTGGTGGAGGTACAACCGGACAAGCCGGAAATCCGCCACGATGTTCCGGTAAATTTGGAGATGCCTCCGAACAGAAAGTCTCTCCACAAAATTCCACCACCCAAAGCCAGCGATGTAGTTGCAGCGGACGAATCACTCGATAGGAACCTCCCTGAGGATCCAGACATCCTGCTCCTGAACGAGATGGTCTATCGAGAGGCGACGAGGCTTTCTTCTTCGGTCTCACGTGGTGAGAGCACTGAGGCTGAGAGGAAATTTGAATGTCGCCTTGAAAAGATAGACAAGAAGATAGGAACCGCAAGGCAGGATATTTCTCAAATTCAGTGTGTGATGGAATTCATCAAAGAGATGAAACCTTTCACGCCAAAAATCCGGCGCATCGCGCGTCTTTTTCGCCGGACCCATCATACACTGAATGTAGCGGTGCTTGCTGTTGAGAAGCAGCACTGCATGGATAGAGTTCGCAGTCTTGTGACTGCAAGAAAGTCCCTGGTAAGGAGTAGGCGAAGGTTGGTCGAGAACAACAAGTTCAAGACAAATCCTTCGAGGCTCTTCCAGCGGGCAAACTCTATCCCAGAGAAATTGCCGGCGGTGCAGGAGGTCGAAGTCTTCTGGAGGAAAATATACGAGGGGTCGAAACCGTTGCGTGAAGACACTCCAGCCCTTGCACAATTTGAGAACTTCGTAAGAAGATCTCAATTAAGACCAGTGGTGTGCAATCCGATAACCCCGGAAGAAATTGGCGAGACCCTTAAGGGAATAGAAAATTTTGCCGCACCAGGCCCGGACGGAATTAATACCTTTTGGTGGAAGAAATTCCGAAGCACGCACAAGCGTCTGGCCAGGGTATTTAATTCCTGGCTTAATGGTGAGCGGCCCATTCCGGAGTGGGTTGTCGAGGAGCGAACCGTTTTACTACCTAAAACGGGTGATTTGTCTCAGCCTCAGAACTACCGGCCAATAACTTGCCTAAATGCGTGCTACAAGATTTTCACCAGACTCCTGTACTACCGAATATTCCACGCTATTAACCCGGTGTATTCGAAAGTTTTCGAACAGCGAGGCTGTAAAAGGGGCGTGGACGGCTGCAAGGAAAACCTGCTGATCGATAGGTGCGTCACGCAGGATGCCGTCCAATATAAGCGCAACCTATCTATGGCTTGGATCGATTATCGTAAGGCATTCGACACAACATCTCACGAGCTGATTATTCACTTGCTCGAATGTCTTGCGGTACCCGATACATTGGTGAGATGCATCAAACAACTGATGTCACTCTGGAAGACTCGGTTCTCGATAACATCTCGACGGGACCGAGTTCAGACAGAGTTGATATCATTCAGAAGAGGAGTATTCCAGGGAGATTCCTTGAGTCCTCTTCTGTTTTGCATCTCACTGTTGCCGCTGTCCGTAGCCTTGCGCGGTGCAAAGGGTTATAGCTGTGGTACACCCGGTAACCGGAAGCATAAGATCACGCACTTGTTTTACATGGATGACTTGAAAGTGTATGCTTCCGGAAAGCAAGAACTGACGCAGTCATTGCGCATAGTGCAGGAGTACACAGATGCTATTGGCATGGAGTTCGGTTGGGACAAATGCGCTCAGGTTCATCTCAAAAGAGGACGATGCGAGTATTTCGATGAAGATGCTCAACTCATTGACGGAAGCGTTCTGAGACATCTGAACGCCGGAGAGACTTACAAGTACTTGGGTGTGGAGCAGTGCCACATCCAAGCGTCGCACCAGGTAAAAAAGTCTCTCTGCGGCAAGTACAAAAATCTACTCCGACGAATCTGGTCGTCAGAGCTTTCGGGGAAGAACAAGATTTTTGCCACAAATATGCTTGCCGTTCCGATCCTGCTCTACTCATTTGGAGCAGTTAAATGGTTGGTAGATGAGTTGAAGCAGATTGATCGGGATACTCGAAAAATGATGCATCTACAGCGCAGTTTGCATCCAAAATCGTCCGTTCCGAGGTTATATCTTCCACGAAACCAGGGAGGCCGAGGACTTTTGAGTTTGGAGTGTCTTCATAACAGGGTAATCTTGGGTATAGCCTGTAAGATCATCCAAAGTTCAGACCCCTTGTTGCTTCTTGTCAGGGATAACGAGAGGCGAGGAGTCGGGGCATTTTTATTTAGGGCGGCACAAAGAGCAGCAGATGAACTCGGTCTTGACTTTGACGTTGAGCGAGCTCGGCCACATTCTATTACCGAGCTCAATTTGCTCCGTCTTACAGCCCACGTCAGAATCTCTGAGCAAGATATGATCATGAGAAGACATATGGATAAGTCAATGCATAGTGTTTTCTTCAAGAACATTGAAAACCTTGGTTTATCTAAAAGGCATACATTTGCCTTTCTGAGATTAAGTGGACTGAAGTCTGAGACTGAGGGATTCATTTGCGCAGCGCAAGATGGTGTAATTAACACCTTGGTCTATCGCAGCCGCGTGATGGGTATAGAGGTGCCGAATGTGAACTGTAGGGCTTGTCACAAAGCCCCTGAAACAGCAATGTATATATTGGCGGCATGCCCGGTGTATGCAGCTTCGGCCTATATCCATCGCCACAATGCGGCGTTGAGAGTGTTATACTTTCATTTAAGACACCATTATGCGATAGACCAGACACCAGTGCTGCCCTATGTCCCGAGCGATATTGAGTCCGTTGTGGAGAACGAAAGGTGCCGAATCTATTGGAACTTCTCCACCGTTCTCCACCGTCAGGCAGATAACAGCGAACAAGCCTGACGTGGTTCTATTGGACCACTCCTCCAAGCAGATGTTTGTTATTGAATTTTCGGCGCCTGCTGAAAATAACATCTGCGTCAAGGAGGAGGAAAAGCGGACAAAATATCAAGGCCTGCTCTTTGAACTTAGGAGGCTGTACTCAAGTTACTCAGTGAAGCTCGTCGTTTTGGTAATTGGGTGCATGGGAGGCATCAAGGACTCGCTCGTCTCCAATCTGAAAATCATTCCTGCCTGCCGTAAACCGGCAGAGACCCTTGCGGCTGGAATGCAGAAAACGGTCATCTTGGGGTCGTTGCGTCTGCTCAGGGCACATGATTCACGGGATTCATAGCTACTTACCTCATGGTTTTGAGAAGTGGCTATGATGTACGAATAGGACCTGACCAGCAAGGAACCCCGTGAAGGTCGGAATCACGGGGAGCTCCTTCTGGTCAATACGCAAAAAGAAAAAAAAAACTGCAAATATTTTAGCCTCGATTAACCTGTTAGTGACATCGCGCTTACTAGATTTATGTTGCCCAAAGGTTGTTTCCTAATATAAGGCTGATTATTATTTTCGAAGATCGAAGTAATGGATAAGGCACTGCCACAATGTCTCTTGTCAATGTTTTTAATAATCGACCCACATTTCTGACATAATTGAAATAACTTGACAATTTCATCCATGTAAACCAAATAACGAGTGAGCAACAAAATTCGTGATCGCAGTTGGCTAAACGTATATCGGTTCTTTTACTTTACTGTTTACATTAATCGTCAATTCACATTACTCGATGACTTTTTACACAATCGTATCGATCAAGAATCGACTAAAAATTTTCGATTCAGGGGCTCCTACGATCACGAATTTTGTTGCTCACTCGTTATAATAGAAGTGTAAGAATCCTCGCCGTTTTGATATTTCAGTTCATTTTTTCCCGCACGATAACTAAGATCCTTATTATCATTCGTATCATCAATTAGCTGTTCAGTATCTGATGCTGATGTACTCATACTTTCCTGTATCAAAACGGTTTTAAACGTTTCAACGCTCAGTTCACATTGAATTCCAATATCCGTACAGAGGCTGAAATCACTTACAGGAGTTGAAACATTCTCAAAGGGTTTTTTCGTGAATTTTTAAAAGTGAATTGAGAAAGTTTTTCCTCACATAATTTTACATTTTTCGTTTTTTTACTAATAGTTTCGGAAGTCGAAGCGGTAGCCCCATTTTGTTCTTACGTATCTTCTTGATGTCTAGGTTTCAATAATAATGTTGGGATTACTGTCTTTTTTACGTGAAATTTATTAACATTCAAATATCTTTTTTTCAACACGGTTATCTCATCAAACTCACAGGCGGCAAAAAAATGTTTGGAACAAATACTGGCACTTTTACTAGGATAGAAGTCTTTTCGATGAATTTGTTTAAGCCAAGCCTTGAATCTTTTCGGCGACTTTTCTCTATTGGGAATTTTATGATAACTCACATTTTTATTATTATCTGGCTTATTATTACACCCACAGACCCATTATTGAGGCATTTTACAATAATCAACACTTGAACACAAAACACTCACGTCGGACGTTATAAAGTCGGCTGGGTAATTATGACGTCAGCGCTGTGACGCCAATATTTAAAAATCTCGTGAACGGCTTTGAATTTTTAAATAGGCTATGATCCTATGAAAATCGGAGTACATAGCGGTAATAACACATAACTTAAAAAAAAAAACGATTTTTAAAGTTTATCTCTCCTTTAAGCTAATTTCACAGATTACTTATATAGGGTTATATCGTTTATTGAACAAAATATAAATATATGTAAATGCACTATTTTTAAATAACTAAATAAACAATAGGGTCGTAACCGTCGTTATTCCTCGTCGTCTCTCAAACTTATACTTAACATGTTTTTCGACTGCTCTAATCGTACATAAGTACATATGGGGATAAAAAATTATTATAGAGAGCTATGGATTTTTTTACAGAAAATGCAAGCCTGCTTATATCGGGTCTTCATAAATGATTCAAATATCATTTTGTCTGTGGAAAAGAAAATGTACATGAAGTTAGATGAAGAATTTCTGAAGACCATACATTTTTAACAAATAAAACTAATTAAATTAATTTAACAAATAAAATTAATTGCCTCATTTGGACTTTGATAGCCTACACCAAATTGTACATATTTTTTTAAAGTGCGTTTGAAACAACATAATGCTAAGAACGTATTTATAGTACAAAAAGGATCAAAGAAAAAAAAAAGAACATAACTATAAATATCCACGTTTGATAAGAGAAGGGCATATTTTAAGAAGCAACAAAATGGAAGAAAGGCTGGTGTTAAACATACAGACATAGAACGCAAGAGGAAATAGGAAGTACTATTAAATTAATCAACAAAATCTTGCTAAAACTCACTAAGAGACAATGAAAAAAAAACAACAGGGAAATAGAATAAAAATAGAAAAATAACAAGAGCCCGGAAATCACAAGAATACCACCGGAAATGCTAAGGGTAGGGGAACTACTACATAAACATAGTGATTAAAAATCAGGTTTTACGTAAAAAAACGATTATTATAAGTAGATCAATCTTCACATTAAAAGAAACTATAGAAAGCAGATGTAAGTACCATGAGATCATTTAAATTATAAATTAGAGTAGGCTGTGAAATTAGGTTGGCACTACGAACTTTTGACAATTTTATTTAAAATTTGAATGTCAAAGTGACTTCAAAAAAACGGCAAACAGAATGAATCCTGCATATTATCAAAAATTGATCCAACAAATTTATAAATGTGTGGCAAGATTTCGTGTAGTCAGTGTGGGTGTAGCGGAGCGAGTGTTAGTTTTATGATGATAATAGTGTCATTCAATTTGTATTGACAATTCTGTATTATTTAATTTTCCCTCATCTCAAAAACACCGTATTTAAAAATAACCCGCACAATCTTGAAGAACTGCAAGAGGCAATTTTTAATGCATGTAACGCTATAACGTTTCAGGTGTTGAAAAATACATTTGAAAATATTTATGAAACGGAGAGTTAGGAGCTGAATTGAAGCAAATTAGCATGAGAAACATAAACGTGACAATGTTTACCATAACCTCAAATTTTACTGTCAGGTCAATTTGCAGGCTGGGCATTCACTTGCTAGTAAAGGTAATAATTATTAAGGAAAAGTCAAATAAAGACGAAACAATATTTAACAACGAGGAACAATGCGGATTACCTAAGAAAATTAGCAAAAACAGAGAAAAATAAGTAGCCGAATTTAAAAAACGAGTGACAGTCAGAGCGCCATCTCTCACCGACTGCATCGAATAGTGCTACACATCCACCTGAAGATGCAGACGCAGAGGTTTCGTATTATTCTCTTACGGACTCCTAATTTTTGCGCCATTTATTCAAAGTAAATGTAAGCGATAACTACTTCAGTTTGCTCAACTCCATTTCAACAAAACCATGAGAATGTCACGGTTCTGGGAACTATCGCTATTATAATTCGTACAAAGAGCTTTTGTCGCAATTCGCTAACGTAAGCCCGGACGCGTGTTCCTCGACATGACGCCCTACGTCAGCACGTGCGTCGGCGTCCCGGGAGTGTTGTAATCTTCGTGGACGGTGGCTGATGAAGCCGTTCCCACACATTTACCTAACGTCGCCCTTGTTTGCTTTAGTGTCGGCTCTTTGCGGCAAATTTTTTGACAAAAAGGGGGAGCAGTTTTTGTCCACGCCACATTGGTTTTGCAAGAAAGGAGAAACTCGACAAAGTATTAATTGCGTAGGGTTATAAATCACCGAGGAGTTAGGAAAATCAATCATGAAGAGGATTCCCATGTTCAACCTTACACCCCATGTTAACTCATGTTTAGCAATTGAATTTGAATGTCGTTGATGAACTCTTACATATACAGTGCATTTTTTTTAACACTGTCCATAGGGAATCTCATGTTAAATTTTCTACCCCATGTTAACTTTTGTTAGGATGAAAACTCGGACTTGAAATTTTTACACAATATAATTTGCAACTTCTTCTTTCAAAACACTAAAAAATATGATTTTTTTCCAAGAATGGAGTTTTGTGAATATTGGATTAATCTAATTAACGAACGTAAAAATATTTTAAATATTATTTCGTTTTCTGACAAAAGCACTTTTTAAACATCAGAAAAACGAAACAAAAGCAGATGTATGGATAATAGAAGGAAAAGGTGAGTCTCTTTTAAGCTATGAAACTGCCGTAAAGTTAAAAATAGTACAAATGTGCCTCAGAGTTCCTAACAAAACAATCGATAAAAGTTTCATTGCACAGAATTTTCCAGATTTAACAGGAAAAGTAGGAAAATTAAAGGATTTTGAAGTTAATTTACACATAGATGACTCTATAACACCCATTGCTCAAAAACACAGACGAATCCCGTATCATGTGAGAGAGTCAGAAGAACAAGAGATCATAAGACTGATCGAACAAGACATAATCGAGGAAGCAAAAGGACCGACACCATGGGTTTCATCGATAGTAATAGTGCCAAAACAACACGACCCAACCAAGATTCGAATGTGCATAGACATGCGAGCGGCAAACAGAGCCATAAAACGAGAACGTCATGTCACTCCCACATTAGATGACATCACTGCAAGAGTCAATGGATCAACCGTGTTTAGCAAAATAGATCTCAACGAAGGATACCATCAGTTGACCCTGAATGAGAAGTCACGGGTCATAACAACATTCTCCACGCATGTTGGTCTATTTAGGTACAAAAGACTAAATTTTGGAGTGAACGCAGCAGCGGAAATTTTTCAAGATACCATTCGCCAAGTCTTAATTAACATTCCAGGAGTAGTCAATGTAAGCGACGATATACTCATATTCGGAGAAACGAAAGAGCGACATGATAAAGCCCTGTTGGCAGTATTACAAAGACTCCAAAAACATAGTCTCACAATAAATCTCAACAAATGTCTGTTCAACCAACGCCGTATAAAATACTTTGGTTTTGTATTTTCCGAAAAAGGTATAGAACCGGATCCAAGCAAAGTCGTAGCGTTCAACAACCTAGAGGCCCCAACAAACCCAACCGAGGTACGCAGTTTACTAGGCATGCTAACCTTTACTGTAGCGAAATTTTTACCAAATGTTGCAACGAACACCTGTCTTCTACGACAATTAACAAAGAAATATGCTCCTTTCGTCTGGACCCTGGAACACCAACAAGCGTTTGACAAGTTAAAAACACAGCTAAAAGACGCAGAACATTTGTCATACTTTGACATCAAAAAGGAAACACATCTACACGTGGACGCAGGACCCGAAGGACTTGGAGCAATCCTGTCCCAACAGTACCACAGCAAAACATAACGAGTGAGCAACAAAATTCGTGATCGCAGTTGGCTAAACGTACATATATCGGTTCTTTTACTTTACTGTTTACATTAATCGTCAATTCACATTACTCGATGACTTTTTACACAATCGTATCGATCAAGAATCGACTCAAAATTTTGGATTCAGAGGCTCCTACGATCACGAATTTTGTTGCTCACTCGTTACATTATAGCATACGCAAGCCGTTCATTAGCTGATCCCGAACGACGCTACAGTCAAATTGAACGAGAGATGCTAGCGGCTGCATGGGCAATAAAACATTTTCACATATACCTATATGGAAAACAATTTGTTCTTCATACCGACCATAAGCCATTGATGAGTATTCTAACAAATACAAGATCTATACCTAGTGCGAGAATCGAACGTCTGCAACTCAAACTGCAACAATATGAATTTGATGTAAAACACAAAGAAGGCGTTGCAAACCCATCAGACTATCTTTCCAGACACCCAAGAAGTTCTATGAGTTTGGACCATATAAGAGTAGAACAACATATCAATTTCATCATTCAACACAGTACTCCAAAATCAGTAAACATTGAAGATGTGAAAGATGCAACTAAAACGGATGACGAGTTGAAAATCCTTATCCAAGCATTGGAATGCCACAGCGAAAAACTTTGGAATGATCCTTTACTTGTAAGAAAAAAAGAAGATGAAAGAAGAGTTTACAACAAAAATCGGGATAGTCCTGAGAGACAAGAGAATCGTGATGCCAAATGCTTTAAGACAAGGGTCACCAAGGCATTGTTAAAACTAAACAACTATTACGAACAATAGTATGGTTTCCAAACATTGATACCCTAACAGAACGTTTTGTCAAATCTTGTGGACCATGTCAAGCGACAACCTCACAAACTTCTCGTGATCCAATCGCAATCGAAAAACGACCCGACCAACCGTTTGAGAAAATTGATGTAGATTTTGCGGGACCATTTCCAAACTAAAAATATCTGTTCATCATGGTCGACGAATATTCTCAGTATCCCTTGGTAGAGCCAGTAAGCTCCACAAATTTTCAAAGCGTAAAACCAGTTCTAGAGAAAGCGTTTGCTCTATTTGGAATCCCGGACAATTTGAAATCCGACAACGGACCCCCTTTTAAAGGACATCAATTCCGAAATTTTCTGAATGAATTGAGGGTAAATCACGAACGCATCACACCAATGTGGCCAGAGGCCAACGGATTGGCAGAACATCTAGTGAAAACAGTGAAAAAATCTCTTATTTGCGCTGATCTAGAAACAAACAAATTTGACTCTCAATTGCAAGATTTCCTGTCAAATTACAGAAACACGCCCCACTCAACAACAGGGATCGCCCCTTATGAGATGGTATTTAATCGGAAAATTCGAGGTTTTCTTCCAGAAATCCGTACAAAAACAACAATTTCAAACCAAGAGGAAAGAAGAAGAGGGAACCAAAAGAGATATGCGAACGAGAAAAGAAATGTAAAAACAAAAAAAAACAAACAAAACGATTTCGAGCAAGGAGACCACGTTTTATGCAAGCAAAAGAAGAGCAATTATTTGACCCCATTTTTTGATCCACAACCCTTCGTAATCACGGATATTCACGGAACCCAAATTATAGCGAAACAAGGTAGTAAAACAATAAAGAGAAACGCATCCTTCTTCAAAAAGTTTAACTTTCCGGAAACCCCCAAACCTTCCTCAAAAACTGCCATTAATAACCAGCACGATCCGATACCAAAGTCCTTTGACATCGAAGAATCCCATCAACCTCGAGCAAACGGTTTTGCTTATCAGTATTATGCTTATCAGTAAACGGTTGAAGTAAACGTAAATCCTTACTTCCATATTAATAACTAAATGCTTAATATGCTATAAGGATTTGCTTACGATAAAAATTGCATTGGTAAAAAATTCAATATCGATATCGGCATTGGTTCCCAAAAAAAATCTAAAAAAAACGCTTGCACTGCAAAAGAGATAAATGTTTCTTACATTTCGACAAGTTTACTATTATTTTGTGTTTTGTGAAGAGAAGTTGATTATTATTTTCACAAAATGTCGAGCAGTAATAGTGATGAAAACATATACGAAGATAACACCGGTCGACACGATTTTTGGGTTTGAGTAATAATAATAAAGGGAAAAATAGTTTATTTGGTCAAAGTTTGCTTTTGCAGAAACCAAAGCGATATTTCGATTTTTAGAGAAAATTAACAATTTAGTCACTTTTATTCAAGAATTATAATTAATAAGACTACAAAAAATTGTAGGTATTGCACAATGTACATTAAAATTGAAAAACAAGTTCAAAAATGAATATTTTTGTAAATATTGGGAATTTATTGTTAATTAAGAAAAATAATTATAATCGAGGCCAATTGTCGTTAATTCTGATGATTCTCCCTTATAATAACATTCATTTACTGTTCACGTTACGAAAATAAATAGTATGCGCAAAATTTATTTTTTTTACCTTCTAAAGTATTTTTGCAGTTACCACAGGAGAAATGAGGCATGCAATTTTATCTTGATTTCGAATTTGTTAGTTAAAATAGGCTTTATAAGCTTCACAAAGCTTTAAATTTGTTACTAAAGAAAATTTTGTACTTCTTCCTTTGATAAATTCACCACAAATAAAACAGAATGAATCAACATCATTATTACATTGTTTTGACGCCATTTTTTACTTAAGTTACAATAAAAAAGGGTTTTTATAGGTGTGATAGACAAGTAAAGATCATTACTGTGCACTACGAAAATGATATGCAACTGGCCGCCAGTTTGTTTCAATGTGCTGCTACTTGTTGCTCATAAAATCAACTAAAATCTTCAAAACTTGCTTATCGACGCAAAACTCACAAAAGCAAACTTTATAAGTCGAAAATGGATATTTTGGTTTTACTTTATGCATAGAATCATAATTTATGCATAAAAACAGAAAGACAAAGAAAAAATATTTTTTTGTCGACCTGTGTAATCAATTATTATTATTCAAATCCCTTCAATAAAAGTTAAGAAGGAGAAAGTTTTAAAAATGTGAACAAATTGCAGAAAAATGTGGGAGCAGAATGGAAGTGAAACAGATATTAAAAAAAGAAACAATTTAAAAGCTTCCATAAAAAACAAGACAGATGCAAATCGTACGGGAAACAGACAAATTAAGCTAAGTAGTGCAGAACAAAATATAATCTAGGACGTTACGCAAGGAGAAGTCAAGGAAAATCCAATATTTTCTCGTTTACCAGGGAGTGTAGAAGTTGGAGCTTCAACAAGGGAAATATTAAACAATCGCCCAGAAATTTTATCACCACATCAACCACCATCAACTCAAGTCGCCAGAAAAGAACAAATTAGTATTTCGGAGGCTCACGAGACTTCAGAAACAAAAAAACTATCCACATTGCTTGGTCTTGTTGGAACAACTATAGAGGTGCCTACTCTGATTGCAAAAACTTCTTGAAGGAACTACTACAATGATCCAAAGGCATTATGATAGCGCACAAAGTTATTTCAATATGTAATAAGTAGTCAAACATTTATAATAATTAAAATTTAAATATATTTAAGACTAATATAAATTTTAATTTAAATTTACTTCACTTTGATTCATCGACATTCTTCTGGTTTATTTATAATAATAATTAGATTTTATTGATAAAATAATATAGATTTGTTATTTCTTAAAGTGTTTTAAATTATTATTTAACAATTTATGTTTGATTTATTTTGCCCTGCAAGCCTTAGCGGATTTATTTCTTCTTATTCTTATTATTGATCTGTACGTCATTCTCTTCTTCATCATAGTCAATTTCGTCATTTAATACGGCATTGCCTTTCAGATATTTGGCCACATTATGTAAAATAAAACATGCTGTTGTAATTGTGCGGATCAAACTTACAGATAACCTGACGATCCCTTGTAAAATTTCAATTTCATCATGAAAGCCATAACACATTTTCAGGTGTAAATCTGATAAAATAGGCGTCGGATGGATAGAGCCGTCTTGCTTTATATACTTTTTTACTTCGAAGAGGATGATGAAACATTGTTAGTCACGCTTCGAATTGCCATAAGCACCTGAAGGGTCAGACTTATATTTTCATATTTTCTATTTGGACGAACATTTAAATTGGAAGTATCACTGCTCCCAATTAGTATCCAAGTTAAGTTGTATGAAATTTCTTTTTATTAACCTTCGTTCTGTGCTCAGTGACAGTCAGCTTCTCAACATCTACTATGCAAAGGTAGAATCAATTTTGAGATATGGTATCTGTTTCTGGGGTAATTCCACAGACGTATTTCGTGTTTTTGTTGCACAAAAGACTATTTTAAGATGTGTTGCTCGTATATCGACTAGAACATCATGTAGGCCCTATTTTAAAAAATTTCAAATTTTAACATTAGCTTCTTTGGATATTTTTGAAACATGTGTTTATATTTTTACAAAAAGAAATATATTTCCTCTCAACTCTAATGTTCACAACCACTGTACAAGGCAGCATACCAACTTTCACCTACCTTTTGCAAAAAATAATATGGTGTATAAAACCCCAGAATATTTAGGTCTAAAAATATTTAATAAATTACCATCTGAGTTAAAATCTTGTAAAACTCAGGCTAGATGCATTCTGAGTGGCCTAGTAAAGTAAATGTTTGGTTGAGAATGTTGGGTAATCAAATAATAGGACCATTTTTTCTTGACGGTTTTCTCAACGCTGAAAAATATTTAGACATGCAGATTATGGTGATTGGTCCGGTATTATCTGAGCAAAGAGCTAATGGTCAGATCATTTTTCAACACGATGAGGCTCCTCCACATACAACAAGAGTAGTTGTTATTTAATTCCTAAATAATGCATTCCCGGAAAGTTGGATAGGAAGTAATGGACCCTACAGATGGTCAGAAGTCCTGACCTCAGCCCTATGGATTTTTCCTTGTAAGGAAACATCGGTCAGAAAGTTTTCGCTCTTAACAGACCGAATCCCGTGAATGCCGAAGAATTGCAGCAACGAATTATTGAGGCCTGCAATAATATAACAGTACGGCATTTGAAAAATGTAAGGCGCGAATTTTACGATCGACTAGATCACTGTTTGGCGGCTTTTGTCAGCACTTTGAACACTGATTGTAGTTTATGATGAAATGTGTTCTGTTTTGGTTTGTTTTTGTAATAATTGTTATTATTTTTGTTATTATTTCTAATTTTTGTTGTGTTACATTGTTGCTGTTAGATAATTGTAGCTTTGAATTTTAATAAAAATAATTTTTAAATGTCTTTCCAAAATATCATAATATCAGCAAAATGGGAATAATAATCTGTACATCTGTGCATCTATCATGATAATGCCAATTTTTCAACAGCCACCTAAATAATACTGAAAAAAAAATAAACATTTTAATTTTTTTAAACACTGTTTTTCATTATAAAGGCATATTTTTTAGTATAGTTGAAAAAAGAAGTTGTAAGTTATATTGTGTAAAAATTTTAATTCCAAATCTTCATCCTAACAAAAGTTAACATGGGGTAGAAAATTTAAAATGAAAATTCCTATCGCCAGTGATACAAAAAACGCACTCTAGACATGCCAAGCATCGAATGGTGCGAACGTAAGAGTTGGTGTAAAGTAAATCATATTAAAAGCTTTTGTCCTGAGCCTTTGAATTTTTACTCCAAATAATACCTACCAGTTTTTCTTTAAAAGCGCGGCTATAAATTGTTACAATTAAAATATAATAACTTCTAAAGAATTTAAGAATACGTAATACAAACTAATAAAGAAAGATACGTTAGTTAATTCGAAAAAATATAAGCTCAAAACAAAATAAACGATCAAAAGTTTTTGGAAAAATTATAGACATTCCTGTTGATGACACTATACCAATTTTAAAAACAGAAATTACACCAGTTCCATTACGAAACCCATATCACCTTTTAAAGCACTCAAATAGGTGTTAATAATAATAGATCGGTTATAGACGCGAAATAGAAAAAAAAATCTATAATATGCTCATTTTTGTATTAGTTTTCTGAAATACATAATGGACAAAGTGGTATATGACTAAATATATAAATATTCCCACATGTGTATTTAATTTGACAGATGTCAAACCATAACCCCAAAAGTCGTGTTCTTTATCATCTTGCGTAAACGAATACAAAAAATACGTTGTTGAATACTCGTACTTTTCAGGGGGTACGCCTCCTGCTTTAAAAATTCGCCGTCGCTCCTTAAAATTGAGCACTTGTATCGAAATATACAATTATTCAAAAACTTACTTCAAAATAACAGAGCAAAAACAATAAATTAGAATAAAAAAGTGGCCAAACCAACAGGTTTTTTTTTTCAAGTGATAGCTAAACAGAAATTAAGGAGGATCCTGAATAGTATAAATTTTTTCCGTCAAAAATCATTAGATTGAAATCTTAATAGAAATCCAGCTTGATAATATACTTACAAACATAAAAGAACGACGAAAAAATAAGATGTTTATCATATAAATATTATACATATAAACTATAAATGTATATAAATAAATATAAATAATAAAATAAATGTATATAAATTAAACCGATTAGAAAAAAAGTGTGACGAGGTATTCCCGGCGCCTCCACCAAATAGCGTATTTGCTAGAATATTAATTCCATACATTTTCTCGGAAGCTATGTACAAATCAATATCAATGAATCATTTATCTACAAATTGTTTTAAAAGGAAAATCTCTATTCTTACACACTCTTAATAAATTCTTGTAGGAACTCGCACCGATCGAAGTTGAGCCATTTATCAGTAATTGTATATTTTCGTATTAATCCATGTGATTTTTATTTAATGCGCCCCCGTTTATCGAATCAGTCTGGAATAATTATAAAAAACCCTTGTTTTTGAGATTCAAGATTGATGAAATGCCGCCCATCTCGTAACGTACCTACTCATAAAAATTGAAAACGATTCAGTGGAACGTGCCGTCGAAAGCGAAATTAAAGAGCAATTCGTTCGATTGCGTTATGTAAACGACTGTAGTACAAACGTCGATGTAGTGGTAGATAAAAGTCGGCGTCACAACGCAGGTATGAATGACGCCACACGCGATGCGACGCTCCTACATTCCCTCAACAAACTGTCTCGCCGCCACGGCCACCGCCACCGCCGCCAGTGGCGTATTTATCAGACCTTTAGAAGGAAAGAATACTCGTGTCGATAGACAATGGCCATACAAATTTTATTGTAATGTCGTAAAGTATATTTGGGAAAAAATTTGCTTACGATAAATATTGGTCAAAAAACTTGAATTTGGTACTCAGGACAAAAAACAATAATTCTTCATCCGAGTGACAACCTTCTCCGTAGAATCGCATTGGTATTCTTAATTCGTCACACTACTTCAATATAAAACATCCACAAATTCTAACAAAAAGGATTAACAGCTTCTAAAGAAATCTAAATTTAAAAACATGAGCTGCAAATTCTAGGTATTCCATTTTCTTTAGTTAGTTAGTTTATTTAACATAATTACGATACATCTACAAATTTCCTTCCTATTCATTACGCCACTGGCTCCACTTCCTCAAATCTCACCTCAACGAAAATAAACACCTGATAGAATCAACTTCCGAAATCGGAATCCGGTCGTTTTGCGTACTGGATAATAGATTATAAAAAGTGGAACACCCTTCTAATTGCGTTTTTACCTGGCGCCTGTTGGGTCGGCGTCACCTACGTGGCGTCGTGAGGTGAGTCATTGCGATGCCACCCGTCGCGACGCCTTACCAAGACTTTGTGCGTATTAAACTCACAAATATGTATGACTCGCAAAACATTTATACGATTACTGTTTTACTAAACTTAAACTAGGCTTTCTGTTCTTACCAGATGAGAAGACGGACTAGTTTTAGATAATTTCACTAATGAATCATAATTTTTGGTGTTTGCGTTTTATACCTATAGGAACAAAAAGACGAAGAAACTTGTACATATTATTGGAACAAAAGTAAGAACTTCGATAACAGGTAGTAATCATCAAGGTACACTTTGAACTTTGTAACAATTCCTTGCACTTTCTCTGAACAGTGAACGAAACTGAACCGTCAGAGTGACGCTGGCTACACTTTTTGAAGTGAAAACTTCTTTTGGCGCACCTTCACTTTTTATGCTGACTCCACGATATGAGTTGTAAATGGAATGATCACGAGTTTCTTACAATACAGAACAGTAATTTTTTATCCAACAGTGTATATTAGCTCATCTGTTTTCTTATTCTGTGATGACTCGACACGGCCAAGAAAAAGGAGAAAATCTAGAAGAAGATAAAGAGAAAATTAAAGTAAAAGAGTGCTTGAAGAAATCCAGTAAGTGAGACAGTAAGATCAAATAAATAAGTAAAAGAAGATACACGTGAAACCATCCAGGAAAGAAATGAGAGAGTTGAAGAAGGACAACAGACAGCTCAGAGAAGATACGGAAAAACTAAAGAGAGAAATGAATCAACTGAACAAGAGAAAATCTTTCTAGAAAAAAAGATAGGACAGATGGAGACGAAGATATAAGAAAAAGAAAGAGTCGAAAGAAGAAAGAACATATATGCCATTCACGATTGTTTTAAACACGCAGTAGGCCAAGAGTTTTTTTGTTAGATTGGCGTCAGGTCCTGTCAAATGACGTTTGGTTTTTAAAAATTCGGGTTGTTGTCTTGTTGGCATTTTATTCTGACACTTTATTTGATCCAAAATGCCGAAAGTAATTTCTGCCGACAAGAAAGCATGTATTAAAAGGCGTTTTGGTGAATACAAGCAAGACAGGTCAGACCTTACAAACGAAAACATTTTCGAAAGGCTTTCACGTATTTTTGAGGTAACTTATTTTTTAATATTTAGTAATGATGTAGATAAATTAAAATATTTTATTGCAGGTCGGTAGAAATTCAATTTTATTGCCACCAATGAATGAGTTATTGTTTTAAATGAATTTGAAGTTTTCCTTGCCAAATTGAAAACGACAACGGTTAGTCTTTCATAACAGGGATGAGCTCTTGACTGCAATTACTGTAGCATGGAATACATTACCCCAAGACTACCACAGAAATCTATGCCAAGGTGGTTGAGGTGCTAGAGACTAATGGGGCCATGACAAACTATTTGTGTTATTCTTTGAATTTTAGAAAATGTTTTAGTGATGTTAATTTATTAGGAATTAATTTGTACAAATTTATCAAAACATTACCTCTAGGATTCGTGTTAATGCTTTGTTTGATTTATTATGATATTAAAATCCATACACCATCACGCATCTCGTTTTGTCGTCAATAAGATCAAGAACTGACAGCTATTAACGACCGTAACGACAGATCGAGTCAAATGTAAGGATACCAATAATAAAGACCATTTCACACATTCTTCTCAGTAAAACGTCAGTAGTAGCCAAGATTCCATGTCCGGAATGGTACGGTGAATAATTTTTTTTTTTTAAATATTGCAAACTGGCAGCAGTGCTCTGTTGTCATCAATTATAACCTAAAATAGGGTTATTATGAGAATTCACAATACTGCCAACTAAAATGCCAGATTTCCATAGATAGTGCGAATTTGAAACAATCCTGAACGGCATATAGTAATAACAGGGCTGATACTAGAACAGACGGGAGAAAGCATGAGCAAAACAGTCGACAAGTAGATTGAAGAACGTTTTAAACGAAAGAAAAGATAACAGAGGTCTACTATAAAGGGAGAAGACATGATAGTAGCGAAAATCCAAACTCAAAAAAATTAAAATGCTCGTCTCCACATATAAGGAATGAATATTACAGATTATTAATAGAAAGAGGGATAAAAATTGCCGTAGGAGATTTATTTTATTTATCTTCTCCTTAATGTAAAGTGTATTTAATGTTGAAGTAAATAAAAATACAATGTATCAAACATATTTTGGAGAATGGAATTTTAATTAAATTTAATTAAACCAGAAGAATGTCGATAAATCCAAGTGGAGTAAATTTAAATTAAAATTTAAATATATCTAAGTCGAACTCCACAAACTTTAATAAGTGTAAAATTACAAATGGAACATGTTTCGGCAGAACACTACTGCCATCATCAGCCCTTAAAGAATATAATAATAATTTTTTATATTCTTTAAGGGCTGATGATGGCAGTAGTGTTCTGCCGAAACATGTTCCATTTGTAATTTTACACTTATTAAAGTTTGTGGAGTTTGACTTAGATATATTTAAATTTTAATTTAAATTTAATTAAGTTTGAATTTTGTTTGACGTTTATAGTTTGACATATTTGAACTTGAAATCAAATGTGCCAGTGTAACTTCAATAAAATATAACCAACTTTACAAAAAAAAATACAATAAATAATCACCTGGTATTTATGACATAAGTAATAATTTCATAATTGAACAGACAATAATGCCCTGTCTTAGGATAGTAAGTTTGTTTAGTAAATTTTGTTCAAATACTTCTAAAAATTCAAAAAAATTCTTAAAACATTATAGTCTATCAACTTTTAATTATTTTAAATGGATTGTTTAAAGTATGTAATTTCTATATTAGTATGTGAAGAAAACGTTTATACTCATTTTTAACAATATTGCGCACACGGAGGAGTGAGCTGTGAATTTTCTGATTTCAAATGTTCGTTTTTCATAGGTATTCTTAGGTATTAAAAAAAAGAACCTCAATAACTTTCAAACATACAAATTTAATTAATTACGGTCGAATTTCGACCACTGAGCGACCACTAGTAATTATTATTAATCATTATACATTTCTAATAAAGAATCTAAAACATGAACATTCATTTCTTATTGGTATTATTCCACCCTCCTTACCAAAAGAAAAACATAATAACAATATACATTAGAAAATGTGATGTTGAGCCTTTAACAGTTTAATAACGGTATATTTCGATACAAGTACTGTTACAATTTTAAAATTCTTTCTCTTCATTCGAGATATGGCCGTGTGAAGACGTGAAGACAAAAGAAATATCATCGCCCATTTTTGGTTTTAAAATCGTTTGATACGTTTACAAATCATTTGATACGGAAAAAATATTAATATTCAATTGTGGACAATTGTAAGCGGTAATTACTGTGCAGATCTTGACTGTTTCTCCAATCAATTTAGGCAACAGCATCACCAGCTCGTAGGGATTGCTTTTCCTCCTCATTCCACTCGATCTCTACGCTGCAACGGCAGTAGAACAGCTGTCCCACTGAATTGTAAGGTAAGGTGGAGCAAAGTGGTTTCCGTTTTGGTTTCGGTTTTGGTTCCGGTTTCCAGTTGATTTGGTGTTTTTATTATATTCCTGAGTGCTTAAGAAAACGCACAGCTCCAATCGGCCAGACAGCGTCGTCACAAACAACGTGAATTAAGATAAGTAAATAGCTCATTTTTGTCGACATTTCTATCCTGCCTTGCACACACATTCTACTATAGAATCAATACATTAAATTTTGTCATTCTTTTCATTTATTAGTTGTTTCAATTATTGTCCTCTTAATTTGGTAATTTATTTACAATAATAATTTGTTAATTCTTGTATCCAACAATTTTGTTCAATTTATCAATTTAAAGTTTGTAACCATTAATATTTAGTTATTATTAAAATTATTTTCACCATTGTTAATTGTATATTATAGAACTTGTGGGATAAAAGTGCATTTTACTTGTGACCTAGACCCTACCTCAACCTTGACAGTAACGTTACGTTAATTTTGATTGTAACAGTTCCTGTCACTTTTCACACAAAAAAGAGAAGAAAACTAATTAACAAATTTTGAGGTTAGGTTTGACAGCTGTCAAATTAAACACATACGCGAGAATATTTAGTTGACAGCTATTTTCTAGGACAACGTGATATTGTAGACACTACCAAAATTCGCATAATTTACTAGTGTGAAACCTTGTCAACTGGCGTTAGATTGTCAGAACCTCGAGTTATTCATAAAAAATAACTGTCAATGGTTGTTCTAGTTGGCAAAAGAACAAACTAATCAGCTCAAAATTTCGTTGTCCCAGTATTTAATAGTCTATGCTACTGAAAGAAACTAGAAGGGTCATGAATTTGTCACTAAAATTGAATTGAAACAAAGATGTGTTCTGGGCCCTCTACTCGACTAGGCAAAATCCAAAGAAATACAGTTTGTAGTGGAAACAGTGGAAACGAACTTAAAAAAAAATGCATTTTTAGGCGATGATTACGAAAAATGATTGGAGCCGTAAAGTTTTACTTTTTTGTACGCTTCTATCAAACTCTACTTTTTTGGGACTGATCTGTTAAACTCCACTTTTTTGGGACTGATCTGTCAGAATTTGACAGATGTGTACAAAAAAGTAAAACTTCACGGTTCCAAAAAAACGGCCATACAAACACATTTTTGGTAATCATCGTCAAAAAAAAAAATTATGACAATTTTTTTTAATTCTTTTGTGATCATCGCCTAAAAAACGTCGTGTGCACCTCGGCCAAAAGTTCTTTTTTGGCCTTATCTGCATTGTGTCCACTTTTCACCACAGCAAATGCGTCCACTTTTACGGCCTAGGTACACAAATTACTATTGTGGAGGATACACCTGGGCATTAAGTGTTTTTTGCACTACTATTACACGATGTGGATAAGTATTTATAGTTGTAAAATTAAATAAACAAAAGGATTTACCATAAGTATAGAAGTGCTAAGACTGTTACAGTCTTCATCGAGAACCTGAGAATAAGAAGAACCCAATATCGCGGAAAAACTGAAATCTTAGAGAACCTGACACCATAAGAAACTTGAGAATTTGGTCAATTTGTGATCTTAAAAAATCTGCAATTTGAGGGAACTTCAGACTGACAATAGTGGAAAACTGAGGTTTTGGAAAACTTGAGATTTTAGAAAACTTGGGATTTTGAGTAGCTTAACAAACTTACAATTTGAGACAAGAAACTTGAGAACTGGAGAAACAAAAGTTGAGACCTCGAGCAATCAGAAAACTTCAGGCACCTTACAATTTAAAAAAAATTTAGATCTTGGAAAACCTGTTATCTTCGAAAACCTGAGAATTAGAAGAACCCGAAATCACGGAATACCTGAAATCTTAAACAACCTGAGACCACAGGGAACTTGAGAGTTCGGACAATTTAAATTTTTTACAAATCTCTGATTTGAGGGAACTTCAGACCTTGAAAAATGTGGGAAACTGTGATTTTGGAAAACTTGGAACTTTGAGTAACAATTTGAGACAAGAAACTTGAGAACTGAAGAAACAAAAATTGAGACCTGCAGCAACCAGAAAACTTCAGACACCTTAGAATTTTAAGAATTTGAGATCTTGGAAAACCTGTTATCTTCGAGAACCTGAGAATTAGAAGAACCTGAAATCGCGGAATACCTGAAATCTTAAACAACCTGAGACCACAGGGAACCTGAGAGTTTCGACAATTTAAGATTTTTACAAATCTGTAATTTGAGGGAATTTGAGAATGTGAGAAACAGATTTTGGAAAACCTGAGAATTTACAAACCTGGGAACTAAGCGAAACTTAGACCTTCAGACACCTGAGAACCTGAGAACTGGAGAAACAAAAATTGAAACCTAGAAAAATTAAAATCTTAGAGAACCTAAGACCTTGCGAATTTGGACAATTTGAGATCTTAAAAAATCTGCAATTTTAGGAAACTTCAGACGTTTAGAAATGTGGGAAGCTGAGATTTTGGAAAACTTGAAATTTTTGAAAACTTGGGACTTTGAGTAATTTAGGAGCCTTACAACTTACTTGAGACACGAAATTTGAGAACTGAAAGAACCTTAGATTTTGGAAAACCTTCTGAAACCTAAGGAACTGAAAACTGCAAAAACAAGACCTGGAGCAACCTGAGATATTGGAGAACCTGAGTATTTAAGGAACTTGAGAATTTGTACATTTTATAATCTTGAAAAATCTGCAGTTTTAGGAAACTTGAGCCCTTGAGAAGAGTGGAAAACCGATGGAAAACTGAGATTTTAGAAAACTTAAGATTTTGGAAAACCTGTAAACTAAGCGAACCTTATAGCCCTTCAGAAACTAAGAACCTGAGAACTGGAGCAACCTGAGAACTTCAGGTTCATTAGAATTTGAAGAATTTTAGATCTTAAAAAAATTGCCATTTGAGGGAACTTCAGATCTTTAGATTTAGATTTATTAGCGGACTTGGCCATTGGCAATAAATAATTACAACACATTAAATAGAAGATTCTACAATAGAACCAGAAATAGTGAAGGACTGTATGAAATATGTACTATATGCATACCAATCATGGAAAGACCAAGAAAGACGTGGATAGAAGAAGTACGGCACCGATAGTCAAATGAAACAAGATGGGAGGTTTTACATGCTGAAAAAAGTAAAAGAAAATATGGAAGAACACGACGGATAGTTCAACTCAAGTTAGTTAACTTATGTTTCCAAACATACACTACTTCTAGGAAGTAATATTGGGAATATGGACTTTTTTATAACTCCACTTACATTTCCAATATTACTTCCTATAACCTAAAAATCTTCTAAAATTATTTTTTTTTTCATTTCATTTAATTCATAGACATTTTCTTTCATTTCAAAATAGTTTCAGTTCTCTCAACAATAATTTAGTCTGTCCATAAAACGCATTCGATCTGTATAAAAAAACACAATAAAGTTCACTCACATTCAACAAGTTCCCCAGTTCCATCTGAAAAGCATTTTATTCTGCTCGTTTTCCCCGCAGCTTATTAGATTCTTTCTCAAGGTCTATATCTTTTGAACACATGCGGAATTACATTAGGGGGAACCTGAGATTCACTTATGCTTTATTCTTGAGATTATTTGATAAGATTTTTACGCATGAAGATATTCTAAAAGTATTTTTCACTCGACTCGAAAAAAGAAATGAAATTATTTTTCTCAATAGTTCTAATCGAACAAAAACTAAAACCCTAAAGACGAACACGGACGTAATAATCCCCCTAAATATCTTGATCTCTTAACAAAGCCGCCAAAGAAATACAGAATCCCTTCGGTTTCAGTACACTCGACGCTGCAAACAAAACGAAACTTGAATGCTCCAAACCCTTTGAAACTAATGATTCACAAAAAAATCTGTTACGACACGTTGTAACAGTGTAAATGGGCGAAGCAATATCATATTAATTTTGCGAAGGTGTGGGTACATCATAAAACAAACATCCATTATAGCAAGTATTAATTGTGGAACTAATTGTTGTGATAAGACAGTTTAAATAACCCACAATATCTCCCCCTAAAATGATTTAGCAGAAGAGATTTGGTACGAATATACTTTGAAATGTAATATAATGATCAGAGTGATCAAGATTAAATATTTCAGTTGCCAGTCCGCCAACTTAAAGGAAAATATAAATCTACACATCTATTACCAACTGAAACATTAATTGTTGATCAATCTGTAGATGGACAATTTTAACGTGCACAGCCTACTGGATGTATAAATCATTTATGAAGACCCTGCATTTATAGATAGGTGTACAAAGTGGAACAATTATAGTTTAACAACACATTTAACAATAGAAAAGAAGTAGTTTTGTCAAAGCCATCAGTGATTACCTACAGACGTTCCAATACATCTAGTTTCAGATTGTTTTTTAACAACATTACTTATGCACAAGCCTTTTTATTACTTGTGTAAAAATTATTATTAAATGAGTCGCTGTAGTTTACGAAAAAACAATCACTGCTTATTCTTGGGTTATGTATTCAGAAAATGTTTAATGAAGTGAAAAATTAAAAGCACTGTAAGTATATCGTCCATATTACGTAACTATGTATTGGGTCATTTTTGAAGTGAAACTTCTGTACGCTCCCTCTGAACCGGTCGATAAGCCGCTCAACGTGTAAATAAAATAATTGTTGTTGATCGAAGCTCACATTTTGTGAATTTTACGGTAAATAGTGCGAGGAGCGATATAGAGTCTGAATAAAGTGTGTGGTCCACCTTTTCACTCCGACTGTACCTCTGCTAATATTCGTCAAGGATCTCGACCACATCGCGTCTGAATAAAGTCCTTTTCAGGATCAAGAGGCGCAGGCGAGGCGGCATGATCAGAGACTGACCTGTGGACGCCTCCTAGCATCAACGAGATGTCGTTTCCATTGTCATCTTTCAAATTTAATCAAAACCGCGGAGCGGAAATTGCATTTGGTTTGTGTGTGTTTCTTTAAAATGAAAGCAGAGACGACGACTAGGAGCTTTTGATTATTGCTTTCATCAGTTTGTAATTCACTTTGTACTCCGATCCGGACATGGGGTTATTAATAACTTTCCGGAACATAAAACGCAGGTCAGCAGAAATACAGACTGTGCATAAATGAGTGTACTAATATTTCGAATGTTAAAAATGATGACAATTTAGTTTAAATAATGACGGAAGAATCGAATAATGAAATTCCGAATGTTTAGCGGCGCGTGTTCCGGAGGTGCTGTAATGACTCAAAGCTCCACTAATTGGTAAAGCATTTGCGTCCTGCAATATTGGCATATATTTCATATTTGCGCATCGGGCGTTAATGGCACAATTATGATAAATTAAATTGCATAGAAACTATTTCTGGAAAGCTGTAGTAACAAAATGTAAAGGTGCATTTATTTTAAAATATGTTTACTCGGTTCTTTTTATCATTTAGGTATATAGTCTGAGCTAGAGAAACGAGACCCAATTTGTTATTGGGTAGATTAAAATACGAAGTGACGACCTAGCGTTATAATATTGGTAAATTTCAATTGAGTTGCTATAACTGTACTAACCTGTCTTGAGAAGTTGCCTCTTTCGAAAGCGGGTCAATAAAATAGTCGAACCACAGCAGTCCAAACCCGGACTAAATAATTATGGTTGTGATTTAGGTATATTCAAAAAGATTCTTATTTTTCATTTTCTTTAAAGCAGCTGTAATTTGTAATAGGTATAGGGTCTTCATAAATGATTTATAATAAATTAATCAGGTACAGCCTTTGCACGTAAAAATTCTCCATCTAAATACATGTGAACTGTGGCTAAGAACCATCCAGGTGACCCCATAAGTACAAAAAAAAAATAATCAAAATCGGTCAGAAAATAAAAAATATATTCTGGATCGCGACAACAGCGCCACCTACCGGTTCCAACTGTAGCTAAGAACCATCCAGGGATCCACTCAAATTTCATCAAAATCGGTCAAGCCGTTTAGAAGGAGAACAATTACGAACACACGCACACCGGAATTTTATATACAGGGTGTATCAGAAATACGTGTGTTAATTTGAACCAGTAAAAGAACTTGCCAAGATGAACACTTTTGCTCTATGGCATTTTGCAAAAATTCAATAAAAAATTCATAATTTTTTTACCCCTAATTTTGACCAAGCGAGTCGTTAGTGTTTGATACTGGACTTTTTTTTCGAAAAACCATGACAACTTTAATTATTTTTGTTTGACGCGTAAAAGTAACATTCTGTCAAGATTAGTTGTCATTTTTAAAAATGCCCAATTTTTCAAATCAAGAATTAACAGATATTGTCTTGGTGTACGGCGAAGCTCACGAGAATGCTGCACGAAGACGCACGCGGTTCGTTTCCCCAATCGTGTTTTACCCAATAGACATACATTTCAAGCAACTGTCCAACATCTCCGTGATCATGGCACATTTAAACCTCAAACCCAAGATCGTGTCAGAGCTCGTCCTCGTCGTGTCCTGAATGTTGAAGAGAATATTTTGGATGCTGTTGCAGCTCGACCAGGAACCCAGTACTCGTCGTCTTGCACTTCAGTATGGAGTATCACATCAAACAGTTTGGCGAATTTTAAAAATTCAACAGTTATATCCTTACCATGTGCAACGCGTCCAATTTTTGCAGCCTGGTGATCATGCTCGTAGACGCTCGTTTTGTCATTGGATGGTTGAAAAAATTAATAGACAACCGAATTTTTTAAATTATGTTCTGACAACTGACGAAGCAGGATTTACTAGAGAAGGGATATTTAATGCTCATAACACTCATGTATGGGCTGATGAAAATCCGCATGCCGTAAGAATACATAATTTTCAACAAGAATTTTCCGTAAACGTGTGGGCTGGTATATTAAATGGAGAACTGATTGAACCCTATGTTTTACTACCTCGTCTCAATGGTGAACAATATTTGCAGTTTTTAAGGGATGTTCTTTTCAATTTGCTACAAGACGTGCCTTTAGAAATTAGAGCAAATTTATGGTATTTGCATGATGGTGCTCCTTGTCACAATGCTCTGATAGTCAGAGATTGGCTAAACACTAACTTTCAAGAACGGTGGATTGGAACTTATGGTCCAACTTTGTGGCCCGCCAGATCGCCCGACCTTAATCCTTGTGATTTCTTTCTTTGAGAACATATGAAACAACTAGTTTATGCTGTTCCAGTTGAAACTATCGAACAACTGAGGAATCGTATTGCAGATGCTGCTATAGTCATAAGAAATAATCGGCCAATGCTTGGACGAGTTAAAGAGTCTTTTAATAGACGTATTGCGTGTTCTTTAACTAGTAATGGTGACCATTTTGAACATTTATTGTGATAAACTTATTGTAAATATTGATAATCTTATGGTTCTATTTCAACTAAATAAATTATATTTTTTTAATTTTCTTTGAGATGCTTAACAACAGACCTAATTGTGAGATCTTGAAGGATTCAAAATGCTTGTAGTGGTATTGGTAAATCCGCACCATGTTGATTGAATACAAGTTCCTGCGAAGTACCATTTCAAAACTAAATCCTCTTGACATTATTAATGACAACCATCATGACAGCATTGTGACAGTTTCAAAAGTTACCGTTGCTAATCAACCAAAATTACATATGCTTTTGTCCTGCTCTCAGTAGCGTACTGACAATTTTGATAAAAACTTTAACTATATTTATTTTGAAAACGAAAAAACTTTTGTACGATTTTTTTTTACCATTAATTACCATTTCAATCGAAACGAGCCACCCTCAATAACTTTTTATTAAAAGATATTTAAGAAAAATCTAAAAACAGGTCAATTTTTATCTCGAGGGTGCAACTCCATATTCCTGACAGGAGCAACCTTAATTTTTTAAATAGGGAATAGGGGTCGAGTAACATGTCGTTCGAAAGGTCTCTTCGGCCACATAATTATTTTTTATTTGCATACTCCATAATTTAGTAATTAAAAAAAAACATTTTTTTTACGGATTTGTTTTGTATATTTAGGAATGCTTGCAATTAACGAGAAAAAGCTTGAAATAAACATCATTAGACAATTTACTATTGATCTGAATAATGCTGTAATCAAATTTGTCGTCATCCATACCCATTTATACCAATTCTTAACAATAAGTAAATAAATAAACTGAAAACAAAATAGTCGTGTTTAATTTCCTGAGCGATAAAGCAACTGTAGCATTCAACACTAAATTTTATTTCAGATCAAATGTTCAAAATGATTTCCATCGACTTCCATGCACCCATACAGACGATTATGAAATACGCTTTTTAGGTTACGCAACGTTTCCGGTGTTATGTGTCGAGATTCCAGGATAATTTTTTGTCGCAAATCTTCCAGAGAAGCTGGTTCTGTCGCATAAATTTTGGACTTGAGGTGTCCCCACAAATAAAAATCTAGGGAAGTCAAATCGGACGACCTAGCTGGCCATTCTACAGGACCCTGTCTGCCAATCCAGTGGGGGGGGGGAAGTTATTGTTCAGGAACTGCCGTACTGGCGCAGTATTATGAGGTGGTGCCCCATCCTGTTGAAAGACTAATTCGTTCTCTAGCTCTAGCCAAAAAGCGATAAGATAAGAAATCCGCAAATAATTTTACAAAAACGCAGATTGTCTAACATTGTTTATTGCAAGCTTTTTATTGTTAATAATTGCAAGCATGTCTAGATACAAAACAAATCCGTTAAAAATATGTTTTATTTTAATTACTAACTATGTAAATAAAAAAATAGTTATGTGGCTGAAAAGACAATTAAAAGACCTTCCAAACGATATAAGTCGACCCCTATTCCCTATCTAAAAGTTGCTCCTGTCAGGGGTATGGGGTTGCACCAAGCCTGCTTACCATTGCATCAAAACATGTCCTCCTCGAGATAAAAATTGACCTGTTTTTAGATTTTTCTTAAATCTCTTTTCCTAAAAAGTTATTAAGGGTGGCTCGTTTAGATTGAAACGGCCTATATAAAGATTATAATAAGTTTAAGTAAATCAATTCATAGTTCGACACTGTCAAAATTTTTAAATTTTCGCTTGTGTAGACACTCTCTGTCATGCAATAATAAAATGTCAGATAAACGTCACACTATTTTTTAAGCAATTTAAGGACTTGTCAAGGTTGTGTCGAACTATAAAACGTTGTATTACAATCGTTCCTATGTAGATTGGATGATTTCCGGCACTCGTTTCACTCGTGCTTTTTTAAAACCCTAGTGCCGGAAAGCACCCAATTTACACAGGAACTCGTATAATAATATACTATTATCTTACAGGTGTAGTTTTTTAGGTACCTTATACCATTGTTTTGGTGGTGGTTTCGGTGACAGAAATCAAATCTTAATTAATTAAGAGAGATAAATCTGTCAGTTCTACTCACAAGTGAGTAAATCTGACAGCTGTCACTTGTAATTAAAAATTGTAATGTAATTGTAATTCTCTGCCTTCCACTTCACGAACAGATCATACTCTTTCTCGTACATGTGTCTCGACCTTACCGGAAGCAAACTGGAAACAGCAGCTTCCACGTCTAGTTGAATATTTTTCGGTAGAAAGTCCATTTTTATTACTTTAGTGAAAATTGTGAAAAACAACGAGACTGTTTATTTCAAACTATAACAATCACAGGTCACTACGAAAACTGATAACTACATAGAACCATGCTAATGTTACAGGCGGATATTTACTTGAATAAATATTTCTTGGATTTTTATACAATGCACCAATGCCTAAGATAAAACGTCGTAGATGACACGTGATCGAAATGTCATTCTAAAGCTAGTAAGAAGTGCCCCAAAATTCTCACACACATAATGATGCATTTCTATCACTTATAATGTACTATTATATAGACAGTCACGGATAGAAAATCTACTTCACTTTTCTGCCATTTCAAAAAATTGTAAGTAGTCGTGACAAAAAGCATCACTTTGACGTTTGAAGTTTATAAAATTTGTCAACCACTTCTCAACCTGTGTCGAAAATTACAAAACTAAGAAATAAGATTACAATATTTATTTAAGTGTTTTACACTTTGTGACAATGGAATGACATTGACGTCCAAGATTAAAAAAATATATATGTGGCCTAAAAATAGGGAAAAGTAAATAATACAGAGTGATCAAGAAGAACTGTTTGAGTTGGTATTACCTTTGTATTACTTTTCAGATACTTTTTTTGTTCGTCTATTTATAACACTGCAACTGGATACACAAATTTGACGTAACGTCAACTGAGAAAAAATTGTACGTAGGTTAGGCGAATAGGAATTCTATTAATTCAAGGAAATTTAAACAGAAATTAAACTTAAAATACAGAACGATAATAATCAGACTGAAGGTAATTAATGCTCAAAATGTCCCCCATTTTGCATAAAACTCTTCGTTTTAGGCTCTCGAAGACATTCACCAGCATGTGTAAAATCTTTCATTGTGCAGAATTCCGGCACCAATAATATTAATTAACATACCTACACCAGGGTCTATTCCTTAGAATGTGTCTACACGTCGTCATACCTATAGCCTTACTTACAATTGTTGTTCGAGTTTTGAGTTGGAAAACCTCACATCTCCCCAGTAATCGTAACGTCGAACTTAAAAATTGAGCTCACCACAATGTATGAACACGAGTTTAGAGTTCCATTGGCAATGGTGTCGGTGTCCAAACTGCTGCCCATTTAGTCTAATTTCATCACGTTTTAAATTAAAATTTGAAATGTCAGTTGTGAATAATGCTGACACGCGAGAATGACAGCTTTCAGTGTCAAGACGTCAACAACCGGAAGTTGTTACAATTCTACCATTTAAAAATGAAATTCAGTATTACCAACTCAAACAGTCCTTCTTGATCACGCTGTATTTTGATGATGATCGCCCGTTCTTTTATCTAATCTCTTATCGTTTCATGCCTGCTTGACATCCCACTTTTTTTGGAAGCGCTCATGTCTCTTAATAATCCTGAGCTATACCAACCCATACTCTCACCGTTTAAGTATGGGTTTAGTATTATTGTTTTCCACATTGTATCATTTGGTTCTATATTTTCTAAGTGGAGCACCAAAGCCTAGAATCTTATGCTTAATTCTGAGCGTCAAGTTATTTTGTCGAAAGAACGTTGGCTTGCATGGCCGGAATTAATAGTAAAATTGCCTATTCCGGGTTTGGACCGCGTCTGTATTGAATTGTGGAAAATCCTCGACATTTTTCCCGCTTTTGTAAGGGGCATGTTTAGGAGAGATGAGCACAGTAACTCACCACGTGAACCATGCCATAGGTGGAACTCAAAATTATAATTGTATTCTTCGGTATAAGCAAGTCTGTTACCTCAAAAAGACAACAAATAGATATTAAATGCGAGGTAAATCCTGAACGCATAGAAAAATAAAGTTCTAATAGGAACTGAGGAGTACAATATCGAAAGGATAGCCTAGAAGACCCTAGAAGTGACATTAGAAGTGTTACACCCAGAAGGAATAATTTTCTGGAATTGTCTTTTTGATAACAGAATGATTATATTTAAAGCTTGTTTTGATAATAACCATTGCGACGTTTTATCTTTGAAAGTTTTTGCAAAAAATAAAAATTAATCTCTAGTTTTATGTGAAGAAAACTATTTATCGGAGCTGATAAGTACAGGTATTTTCACGGTCTACTTGTATTAAGCGTAACAAAATGCCTCAAGTCCGAAAACATCAACAATATCACCATCTTGCCATTTTACTACTACGCGCCAACTCGGTGACCAATGGTTTGAAGAAGAAGGTCGAGTTATAGAACATTATATCGCCGCATTCGAGCATTTGGACTTTTTTCATACCGTCTACGATTAGTGCCTCCTTTGACTGCGGAACACCCTCGTCAACGTTTGGACTGGTGCAGAGAACAGCAGCGTTAGGAAGCAGAATGTCAGAATGTCGCATTCAGCGACATATCACGATTCTGTCTAGACATGCATGATGGCCGTCGGAGGATAAGACGTCGTCGTGGAGAGCGACGTGATATTGGATTTGCTGTTAAGAGGTATGTGCACAAGAGTTTTGGAGTAATGGTTTGGGAGGCTATGGCTTTTGGAAGCCGGTCATCTCTTGTGTTTATTTCAATTACATATCATTCCCATTGAAGAGACGATACAACAAGAGCAGATCAGATAACTAGGACATATCCATCAAATAGATGAACATACGATTAACGAAAAAAATATTTCTCACTAGAAAAAGGAGAGAAGTCCCAGAAAATCGTGACATTAAAAATGAGTACGCTCACTCTAGTGACACAGGCGGCAGTTTTTGAACCACTAAAGATACAAAATGGCTTCCTATTCTCAAAATTTCGAATTTTGTAAAATGAAAGATTTGGTCTATTTCTTGCTGTTCTACCTCAACGCTAAATATACTAAAAGCTCTAATACAGAGATCTAAAACTAAATTAATTAAAGTTGACCACTCACGAAAAGCCGCTTTAAAGACTCTCAACTTAAGATTTAATAAATAATTCTAGCATTATATTCTTAATAGATTGTCGCTGACTTTAGAGGATTGTGAAGATCGTAATTTGAAAAACCTATCGTCACTGACCTAGGGCCGGTTTTTCAATCGTTGGTTAAAGTTAAACCTCTAGTTAAACTAAAAATGCAACATTTTGATTAGTTAAATTGTAAAAATTTACATAGAAACCCACTAACTAGAAGTAAACCAACGAATCAAAAACCGGCCCTAAGCAGTATAAGTAAAATGGAGTTATTGTTTTCTAATTTTGACTCTGAGTTTAACTCATTATTAAATTAGCAACAGCTAAAAATAACGATTTCAAATGAAATAGAATCAGCAACTCAGCTCTTGTTTTCCATTACTTGCTGAGGAAAAAGGCTAATGTTTCGTGTAGGTACTACACAATTTTCTTTATTACTATATTATTAAATATATTAATATGAAGAAGTAATAAACCATTTACAACGTTAAGCCATAGCCATCAACATTCCGCTGTAATCCTCTTTCGGGTTGCGCTTACTTTAATGGACATTATATACCTAATGCCAAATCGTTATTTGCTGTACTATGTACTATGCCTTTTGCTTATTCTAAGTTGGAAATTCAAGATCTACAATATAGTAATATAAGTATTATTTTAACAGCAATTATGATTAGTGTAAATAGTTGACATGATGACGATTATACCGTGCGATCATTTAAATTATAAATTAGAGTAGGCTGTGAAATTTAAATTAGGTTGGCACTACTAACTTTTTACAATCTGATTTAAAATTTGAATGTCAAAGTGACAAGTAAATCAGATCAGAGGGAACGATCAGATTGTCAAACGTTAATAGTGCCAACCCAATTCAAATTTCACAGCCTACTCTAATTTATAATTTAAATGATCGCACGGTACCATAAATGATGGACAAAATTGTTCGACACTGTTTGAAAAACGTGTGTCGTATCTCGTACATTTGCGCTTGTTTGACAGTTGACACTTGTGTTTTTTTAAATAAACGTTGCTCATCAACAATTTTGTAGATCATGGTAATATAAGTACTTTCTCTAGGACAATTATTTTACATTACAACTTCTTAGGATAATCACTGTGGTGCAGGTATTGTGAATTTATTTATTTTTTATTTTACTCGAATACTTTATAGGTACTTTTTTTCGAACAACTACTGTTGCAGACGCAGAAAGAAAAGAAAAATTGAAGGTAATGTTATATATAAGCTCTCTGGAAAGTCACTAGATTTGGGCACTTTATAACTCTAGAGTTAGAAGTAGACTACTTTTAGTTGCTCGTCCTATCGTTAAAGTGACTTCTAATTGTTATTTTGATTATACACTCTGCGACAACTGATTCCGCTCACCCGATTTTTTAAAAATATATTGATAATAGTTTATTCTTAAGTAATTTTAGCGTTATCAGTTTATCTAGACAATTTTCTTAGTATTTCAATTCACACTTCCGCCGTAGTTTTTTTGATATTTTTATTTTTATGTTTAACAAAATTTTATTTAACAAAACAACACGAGAAGTACGATTATTATTTTATAGTGCAGTTTGTCTATTCGCGTATATTTCTTCGTTGTAAATATTAGATTTTTGTAGTTTCCTCAACGGTTAATCTTTTTCAAGTACCTATATTGTTTTCCTTAACTCGAAGGACAAATTCTTACTGGATATTTTAATTTTTAATAACAAAATCCTAAATACTAATAAGAAAAATACGAAAAAAGATGTGAGGTCAATCAGTTGTCGCAGAGTATATAGGTCCTTATTTTATAAATGTGGATGTTATTTTTATCTAAACTGCGCCATAAGGTGTAATTTTTTTCCTCTTCGTAATCTTCAGCAACACGTCAACCTGAAAACTTCTTTTTGTCCATCCCCCGTAATTGGCTCCTCGTTGTGGCAGGAGCAATTTAAATCAACAAGTCCTGCACTGATTTCCCGACCCAATTATCAATTTGTCCAGTTCAGCGTTTGCCACTTATCGAGCCAAATCAAACACTAGTCGCTTCTAAAATTGCAGGATCAAGAGGCCACACGCCGTCATCGACATTTTAATTGAAAAAAGAACCGGTACACACAAAACGAATCTTTGTAGCGACGAGTACGGCAGATGTGAAAGACAAACATCATCGGACATGTGCTTTATTAAATCTGGCGTGCTGTGACCACTGTGTAAATATGAGACAATCTCCGGTTGCCGACGATGGCAATGGTTTTTTATTTGACGACTTTGTATACACCGTTCCGATTTCACCCAGTTAATGACGTCACTTAGACGCCCTTTATTTTTATTTTATTTACTGTTGCACTAACTGACCGCGTCGTTAGCAGAAGTTTGCTTTGAAGTGGTCGGGTTCATTTTTCTCTGTTATGCTTTTAGATATTCGGTTGGATGGACGGAATAATGATGTCCTGCAAGTCAAAAGTGCGAGAAAAGGTCTTGTTTAGAGAATCCTTAGAAACTAACACAAACTGTTTGGGAGATAAAGTTACGTAACACGAATTTTTCATAAGTGAAATAAAAAGTAAATACACTGGTCGACACTAAGTGACATAGAAAAAAGAACACCCAGTAATAATGAATATTTTGCGGCAATTTTCTAGCAATAAGTTAAGATGACAAACGATCAATTTTTCAGCCATATTGATCCACTGGTTTTTGTGGTATCGTATCTTTCCAAAAGAAATCCAAGACGCTAATGGTCTTTTCTAGCTACATTTCTCATATAGGCGTTGTGCAGTACATTTTGAGGAGCTTCTTTATTTTGTTCATTATGCCTAGAGCTAGAAGATGCCAAAATTTTCGCCATCTTTGCGAGTTAGATAGAGGGGGAATAGTGAGCTTGCGAGTGGCTCGGTTGCCACTAGGACGCAAAGGAGTTTACACATGGTGGCAGTTTGTTGTCGGGCATGGAACCAGAATGGCCGTATACGAAGAGCGAAAGGTACAGGACGTGTCAGAAGAACTACACAACGTGATTATCGCCGCCTTAGACTTTTGGTTCTACGGGACCGTTTCACTTCCACAAGGGCTATTGCGGTCCAGTGGTTTGAAGAACGTAGAAGGCCTATTGGGATGCGAACTGTTTATCACCGGATCAGAAGTTCTGTACTTTTTTCATACCATACTCAATTTCTGTTACCTCTCACTCCCGGACATCGATGTGATCGTCTGGCGTGGTGCAGAGAACGGCTAAATTGGGATCTAGAATGGAATACGGTTGTTTTTAGTGATGAATCTAGATTCTGTTTGGGTATGCATGATGGCCGTGTAAGGGTGAAGAGGCTAAGCGGTGAAAGACGAGATCCTCAATTTTCTGTGGAACGGCATGTGCACCACATCGTTCGAATTGTGGCATGGAGAGCTATTGCCAGGGGTGGTAGAATGACATGTTCTACACTACATTCGGACGCTCCCCAACCGCCTTTTCCAACAAGATAATGGTCGACCACATGTAGCCAGAGTTACGTTGAATCATTTTGAAGACAATCAAGTCGATTTGTTGTCTTGGCCACCAAGATCTCCCGAGCTTTCACCCATTACACAAGTCTGGAATATTATGGGAAGAATATTAGTCCGCTTGCCCCATTCTCCACAATCTTTAGTGGCACTTTGGCATGAGTTACAGGTAGCCTGGAATGAGGTATCTCAGGAGAAAATTGATCATCTCATTAAGAGTATTCCCAAACGTGTTGATGAGTGCATAAGACATCGTGGAGGCACAACACATTATTGAGTTTTCTCTTGATCTAACTGTTTGATTTTTCTCAAATATTGATCGATTACTTAGCTAACCCTAATGCACATGTATACCAAAAATTGCCGCAAAATTTTCATTATTACTGGGTGTTCTTTTTTCTATGTCACTTAGTATAATTCGAGTTGAGATTTCGCTAGAAAAATTTACCAATTGTGCAGTCGAGTTCTACAATTTTGCTCATGACATTGATCAAAAATCACTCAACTGCGTTTCGTGATTTTTATATCAATGTCATTCGCAAAATTGCTAGGCGAACTCTCGTAACAATCGGTAAATATTTCCGACGAAATCTCAACTCTTATTATATTATAACTGATAATTTGTGATCGATTTTCAAGGTATGTTAACAAAGAGAAGTTTGGAAGCATCCAAGAAGTTCATGAAAATATGGAACATTATAAGAATGTACCTAAGCAAAAAAAAAAATGAAGGAGCAAAATATTCCGAGGTTTTTAAACATAGTTGTTTTGTTTTACCACAAGATAATATTATGATCACGAGGAAGCAAAAATTATAGAAGATGAAGTGCCAAAATGTTTTATAGTCAATATTTCGGAGAGTATGTTTATGAAAAGTTGTTAAAGTAAGGGCTCCATTTGTTGACAGGTACCCAATAGCAGAATTTTTTTGAAACGGAATGTAAATAAGGACTTTAGTGTAGGTTGGAAGTTGGTACTCGTGAATTTTTTATTTATGTTTTACCGTTATAATTATTATTAGTCGGGCGGGAGTTACAATTGGGGACAGCCATTTTTTGATATTCGTTCAAGAAATCATTGTAATCGATACTTTATTGACGTTACGTTGTCAGTTGGACGTCTTCACACTGACAATACATAGTTAAAAATAAGCTTATGAATCGAGATACCAAATAAAGACTGCTTTACATCTTAAATGCCAATGTCACAAAAATGTTGAGTGTCCCCAACTGTTGTACCAGTTTTGTTAAGGAACACAAACAACTTCAAAAATGCATAATTTGTTTATTAAATTAAGGGTAAGCTAGTATTAAATGTGTTGCAAAACATTGTTCTACCATTAAGAATTACATAATTTACATTTTAAGGTTAATTGGGGGGAGGTCAACTATAGGAAAAATTTGTTCAAATACTTGATCCAAAAGTTGTCATCCTGTTACATACAATCTTGGAACTTTGAAGCCATTTTTAACCCCCGACGCAAAAAAGGGGTGTTATAAGTTTGACTTGTCGGTCTGTGTATCTGTGTGGCTGTCTGTGGCATCGTAGCTCCTAAACGAATGGACCGATTTTGATGCGTTTTTTTTTTTGTTTGAAAGCTGACGTGATCGAGGTGCTTCTTAGCTATAATATATGAAGATCTGTTCAGGCGTTTGATGATCAGCTCCTTTCCTACTTGACAAAAGGGTCTTACTAACTTTCACAGATCCGATTGATTTGAAATTTGGCGTACTGTTACTTCGGGCGTATTTCCAAGACATGCTAACCTTGAGCTGATGATGTAGCTTTAAATAGTATACAGGATGTTCAATTCCTCAGAAACTTACAGCAGATATAGCTTGTTTGGAATTATAAGAATAGGCTCAATGAGAAGGTGTCAGATAGATTATGATCGAGGCCACATGATAACCTTAAAAATTTTGTTGACATACATACCGTGCGATCATTTAAATTATAAATTAGAGTAGGCTGTGAAATTTAAATTAGGTTGGCACTACTAACTTTTGACAATTTCGTCAGTCAAATGTCTTTTCAAAAAAACGGCAACAGAATGATGAATGGAGTTAATAGCTGAATTGAAGAAATGAAATTGAATTGAAAATGCGAAATGGAGAACACTTTGAACATTTGCTGTAATTCTCAATTATTCTCCATTACATATTTGATAGTCTTTTATTTTCATGAGAAACATAAACGTCACAATGTTTACGATAACCTCAAATGTTTCTGTCAGTCTAAGCTGTCAGTCAATTTTCAGGCTGGGCCATTGCATAATAAAAAACTCTAATTTATAATTTAAATGATCGCACGGTATTGACCTAATAGTGCAATATCTGTCGCTATTAGGTCGCCTAAATGATTTATGTTGGAATACATTTAAATATATTCAAGTCGAACTATACAAATTTTAATAAACGTAAAATTATAATTGAAACATGTTTCGGGAAAAAACTACCCCCATCATCAGCCCTAATTCTACAAGAGATTAATGATACAATTGATAAATTACAGAAGGGTTCTTACCTTAAAGAATGTTTAAAATTTTACTTAGTTACACATATAACCAAAGGGTACGTGTACCCGGCGCCTCCACCATATTTGACAGAAGACGTCTACTGCAGTTTACACAAAAAACTTTTTAATTTATTAAAATTTATTAACTGTAAACCTGCGTTTTGCCTGGATGATTTTTATGTTATCTGCCTTTCCTTTCCTGTTGTTTCTTTCGTTATCAATCTTACGTACTATGTTTATGCTTTCCTTAAATGCACGTTCTGTCATTCGCATTGGCTGTAAGGCTAGTCTCACACAGGCCGCCAGTATCCCCGTCTGAAACTAGTATTACGGCAAATGAGCATACACAGATTGGTAAGTTTTTCTCTATGCCTAATTCTCTTGCTCTACCATCCTCGTATCATTATACTTCTCATTTTTGAATCCGCATTTTTACGTTAATCTTTCGAGTAATTTTTTTCTCTTTGATTCTTTTCCATTTTAATTAACTAATTTTTTTTATCCGTAATTCTAATAATTTTTAGTTGGTTTTTGTTCTTTGATTTTCTCTCATATTAATCTTCTACGTTTCTAAACCACTACTTCAATCTTTGTTTCACTTCTTCTTTGTTAATTCTTCTATTTCTCTTATTTTATTATAATTCGTTATTTTGTTGTCCTTCTGATTTTTCATTTATTTCTAATGTTTTGCGATTTTGCAATAGCATTCGACATATTTAAATAATATATTTTTTTATTACTTCCTACTTCCTGTGTTTCTTTACGTGTATTTTGTCGATTATGTTCTTCTATTTTTACTTATGCTTCTCACTTATTTTATAATTACATACGTAATTAATCTCGTAGTCTCCCTTCATCTTACATTCCTGGTTTTATGTAAGTCCTTCCGAAAATGTGTGCGTTCAATGTTATTTTATTTCGTAGATATTAATCTCTCTATTTCTCGGCTTATTATTATCATTCAAATGATTCTTTAAATTTAATTCTTGCTTTTTTGTTTGTGTGTCTAACCGTGTGTTTTTTCCTTCGCGAAACTTCATTGTCTTCATCGTTTTTACCTACTGCCTACCTCCTACTCCTACTAATTTGTGCATTTCTTTTGCTTTAACTTCTAGTTATTGTGTATTCATGGTGGTCATCAAAGGGTGATTCTATGGCCTCTTTTAGAGCCGTAGTTTTACTTTTTTGTACACATCTGTCAAACTCTACTTTGTCGGGCCTGATCTGTCAAACTCTACTTTTTGGTAAATGATCTTTTAGAATTTAAAAGATGTGTACAAAAAAATTAAAACTTTACGGCTCCAAAAATTATGACCAAATTTTTGAATTCTTTTGTGATCATCGCCTAAAAAACGGTAAGTCCACCTCGATTCACAAATTACTATTATTGAACAACTACTTCTTTTATTTTTGTCACTAAGTAAACTTTGTGTTTAATCGTTGTAATTACTACCTCCTTGTGTTTCCTTTCGTGTATTTATATCCCTGTTTCATTTCGTCTTCATATTGTTGCCTAATTACTATGTTCTTTATCTCAAGATTTTTTTAGATTATTTCTTTTTATGTACATGTACTAATTATATACATTTGTCTTCTTTTAATCCGCATTTTACTTCTTGCTTTTTTTTGTTACTTTTGTTCCACCGATTCCATAATGTAACGTACATGAGGATGTGAGTGTGAGGTCATCGTCTGGAGTATTCCGTACACATGACATCATCCATCATCAATCATCATCAATGGAATTAACTGGAGGCGCCTAGAACCAAAAGCCAAGCAGTGGAACCAGTCCCAGTTCGTCACAGTTAGAATTGAAGATCAGTGGGTCGCGTCGGACAGTTGCCTTTATCTATCCAGAGTGCCGCGCGATGTATAAATAAATAGACGGGCCCGTCTACGTGATTTATAGTGTAAATAATGCAAATATTGTATTATAAAAAGTGTAAATAAATTGCACATAGTGTTCAAATAAAAAATGACCCCACAGAAATGCAACAATAATACGTGTCTTCATTATGGACCGTATTCATAGTCAGTGGTTAATCAAGATCGTCTCCTTGGTCATTTTTTATTCATAATCATAAAATGGATGGTTTATAAGAATAGAAACTTCTCTAGAATGATGGATCTTGACAAATAATCGGATAAATTGGCCTTATTTTGAAAATATTTATCAATATTATAATCTCATCATGACAATAAGATGATCTTGGTCAAGCAATTGCCTAAGCACTGAGTAGGAATACTACGGAGCCAATTTTTGTTTCGTTTGAACGTTTTTATCTATGTCATCAATGCATGTCGTTGATAACTAAGTACTACATGTACAATCCGTGGACATATTAAACTAGTACGAGGAAAATTTGATTTTCTGTGGGCGACAGTATTTCTTCTCTTTTTCACATCATCTTTCATTTATCATTTCTGTATCTTATTGTTATTGCAAGTTCTGTTTCTGTTTTGTTTCTTAGCATAATGAACATGTTAAAACTTTAAATTTCTGCAAATATTTACTTATTATTAGTCTTTTATGTTTAGAAATTCAGGAAAAAATCACAGTGTACTTTCCACTGAAAGAATTATATATGTAATAGGCTATTTATTTCTCTCTTACTATGTTTATGATTTTCCTAAATGCGCATTATGTAATTCTGATTTACTGTACGGTTAGTTTCACACGGGCAACTTTGTCCGTGATACCAATGAGAATTCCAGAATGCGTATCTAATTCGATCTTCTTATGTTTTATTTTACTTTGGTTTCTAGTCCTATGTACATTTGTCTTTTATCTTGGTAGTTGTACTTTGCTTCTCTATCTTATCTTTTTTTTTTTTATTTTTTTTATATTTTATTTTTAATTTTTTTTTTCTTATTTTATTTTTACATCAACAATAATTAATCTATGAATGCTTTGCTATATCGGTCTATTTTTCAAATCATTCGGTGATTTGGTTATTAATTTATTTTGATCACTCTCAGCGTATGTCGTTTGTCTACAAATTTTCTATCTTTACGCTTTAAAATGTTTTTGTCCATACCGGTTTACTAGAAAGAAAAAACTCTAGAACGCTAATATACCACAAAAATACACAAATTAATAATCCGAAGAACTAATTGACAGGAAATAAAGATCTAAGGACTCGAAAATTAAAAACAAAACAAAATAAAGAATCGAAAAGGTAATAAACTAGAAAGAATAGAAAGTATAGAAAGAATAAAAAAAGCGTTAAATTAAATTAACCGAAAAACAGACCGGCAAACTAAAAAAAAAACAGAAATTGAGATGCAGCAAGGAAAACTTAATAGGTGATCTAAAAAACAGAGGTTCCTGAATTTCAGAAACTGAGGAACTGAAAACTCTGGTGCAGGAAGTTTCGGGTCCTGGAGGCGCCGTTTCCGGATCCACGCCTGATCGTGGGTCCCTTCACTGGTCCCAATGTCCTTGTCCATCTGCTCTTACTGCCACTCTCACTTCGCTTTCGACGTTGTTGAACGCAGAGCGATGCAAAGAATCTGAGGACCTTGATAAACCTGATAAACCTTTTCGAAATTGCTACATTTCAAGGCTCGGCAGTGTAATAAAACTCTTCAAAGCTACGGAATGAACCAGATGCTTTCGTTGCAGTCGAAATTAAATCCTAATATTAATTTTTAGCGATGCTGGACAGAGAAAACAAGTGATTGGACAACTGTACTGTTTCTTATCGAACTACTAAGATTGTCATTCATTATCGTTTTCGACCAATCGTATGACTTATTTTTTAGTATGATAGTGAAAATTCGATAATCCGTTATGTTCCTTTTTCAAATGTTTTTATTTCCAGGGCAACGCTGAATACTAGTGTCACCTTTGTCACATTTTTTACTTTTATGTCAAATTTCATCTTGAATCGTTTTGGGGAACATTCTTTGATATTTAAACAACTGGATTTAACAAGTTGATCAAAACGCAACTCGTGTCACTTTCTGACAAATTTCCCTCTGCTGCGCATCGGGAAGTTAAAACGTCAAAAAATGACACTCGTAGTGTCTAATCAACTTTCATATTACAAATCGATAGGTAATTACAAGGGATCATTTTTGCCACAATAAACACTTAATTACTTTGGTTTGTCCATTTATGAATGTAATGAGACGTAATCAATAAAAATTAATTATCTACCCCATCAATACTTACCGATCAACAAATCGTTTTCGCTAATAGAAACCAAACGTTAAATAATTTCGATCAAATAGCAACACCCATCAAAATGAAATTTACCGCTAAGTCGACAGTAATCTTATTTAGTGGACGTTCCCCACAATTATTTCAAATCCTCTGAGAACAGTGAAGCCGGATATCCACCTTGGATAATTGAACTGACGTCCTCTTTCTTATAAAAACCACTATCGGCATTAGCGCTTTCAAAAGTATGTAATTGCGTTTTACGACTACAATGAAAAGAAACTTGGTTTATAAAACAGTTTATTTAGTAAAAATTACAGAAACAATTCTAACTTAAAGGAATTACAATTATGTACAAATTAAAAAATATCACCAGTTTGCAAATAGCTTCTTTACCCGATTATTCTTCTTCGGGTTGTTTTTACCGACAGCTGGACTGATGTTATCCAACCTCATTTTTTTTAGTATTTTCGGTGTGGCTTCAGACGCTTTTCTCTTATTATTATTATCCTAAAACATCACGTTAGACGCCTATATCAATAAAAGAAATATAAAGATACCTTAACGACCGTTTCCTTCACTTCAACCGTTTGAAAAACGAAACCTCTCGAATTCTTCGTCGTGGTTCCCACAGTGGTTGTTACCTTATTGTACTCGGCTAATCGTTGCAAGACCTGGTCGTTTCTACTTAGAAAAGATCCTCGTTTGCTCTAAAAATATGGTTTCATCTCTAACAAAACGGTAAACGTTTGCACATACCGATAGAATAGAAGGTTTCTTCTCCTCGTCTTCGTCCTTATTGGTAGGAGTACTAGACTGCGACGAAAATGTTTTCTGCTTAAAAATCTGTTGGCCTATTTTTAGGATTTGACTGTCTGCTATGATGTCATCTTCGACCGTCGCGGATTTCTTTTTTAAAAACATTGCGCGTTTATGTCTCATTTTACGCCACTCCTCCTCATTTTCATCTTCATCCAAGAAGATATCGTCATCTTTGGGTTGTTCGAATCCGCTGTTATTTTCAGAGTCTGAAATGTTCAGGTAAGAGTTGTCTCCCAAAAATAAGTTTTATTTTACCAAGTGCTTTCCATCTAAATTGTCTTTTACGACCTGAGCCGTTTAATTCACCGTCTTCCAGTAGTAATTCTTGAAGAAGCTTGACTTCGCGATTGTCGTCATCCAAAAGTTGGCGCCTAAACATTTAGGATTATCTACATATTTTTTGAAAATAAAGTATTTTCGCAACAAACAATAAGTTTATGAAGAAAAAAAAACTTTTTTGACCGCCTTAGACGATTTTAAGAAACCAAAAGTCTGTTGATCCGTCTTATTGATCTAATTATTTATTATACATAATTATTACTTACATGTGTATCCTTTCAATTTCAGTCCTAATTTTATTTTCGTTAAATTTGTCTTCATCTCCCTTTTCAAATTCCAATTGGTCTAAATCTTTCTCGTCTTCGTCATCGCTGCCCCACTCTGACTCTGACAATTCAGCCTCTTTGTCTAAAAAGTCCGTCAATTTATAATTGTATGATTCTTGAGCTACAATTTCGTTTTCAAGTTGTTGCTCCTCGTCATCTGTCGCATGTAAATCTATTTCTTCTTCTTCGCGTTCTTCTTCTTCAGATTCGTCCACATCCCCATCTGCATCTTCCTCCTCGTCGTCCGAAAAACACAACTTTTTCCTCTTCCTCTGCTTCAACTCCAGCTCATCATTTTCATCGTCGGAATTAATCAGACCTGTCGCATTCACTTCTTCGACTCCTTGACTTTGTGATGCAGAAGCTTTCAAAGGCGATTCAAATCTTTTCTTGAAACGTTCTAATTCATCTTCATCGAGAAGTTGGGAAATAATTTGGTCTTGTTCATCATCTAGGGATTTGATTTCTTTATCTGGATCGGGCTGACCGTAAACGATTGGTTTATCAACTTTTCCATTTTCGCTTGATTTGGCGTTAGTGGCAGGCAGTGTTGAGAATTCCCCAGAACATAAGTTCAGTAGGTCTTGAGTGGAAGGAAGATCACCACTTACTTCATTTTCTAAACATTTTTGTCTTGATACGGTGTTTTGTGTAATGGGGAACGTGCCAGAACACAACTGCGCCAAATCTTCTATATTCGCCTAAATATGAAATTGCAAAAATTAACTTTCAATAACATACAGACTGATCAACAATTATTAATGTTTCAGTTGGTAATTGATTCAGATAAAAAAAAAATTTTTTTGTCTTTAAGTTGGCGGAATGGCATTTCTGAATGTAAGGTTATGTTTATTTGATGGAAAATTAAATGTAACTGTCAACCATCTGTCATCGGCTGACAACCGAATCACAGGATTACCAATTTTTAACTAAAATTTTAATCTTGACCACTCAATAGAAGGCTGAATCAATTTTCTTCCAAAAACCCATATTCGCCCATGATCAGGAATAATTTCCTAGTTGATATAAAAATTCAAATTCAAAATTATGTTTTATCTATTACGGATATCTACAACAGTAGCTATGTTTTTACCAAAATCAAACTGATAACTAACGGGTGACTTAATATTTCAAAAAATTGATTGCCACCACCACAGAATTGAATTTTTTTACGTCTACTTTGATGTACTTAAATGCCGTGAGACCTGTTTGGGAAAATAATGTAGCCAGAAAAAATTGATTTGTAAAAAAAGATTTGTAAAAAAGGCCTTTTCTTCCAATACATAGTTAAAATTCGGTCACCCGTTTCTGACACCCCATAGGCAGGTAGTGTTCTCCCCATGATTTTTTTTTATGGGGCGGTTTTTAAACATTGCTCTATCTTTTTCCTTTTATTTCTGTTTTTATTTAGCAAGAAGTAGTGATTAAAAATTGGAACAGTGAAAAACTAAATAATAAAACAGTGAAATAGAATTTGTTGTAGTAAAATGGTAACGAAACGAAATGACGAGATCACGAAACAGTACAATTTTAAATCTGGAAATAATGAACTAATACCGAAATACACTATAGATTTATTCAACAACGTTGTATACATAACGGGTGGTTTTCAATGTGGGAAAAATGCAAATGTGTTGAATTATCTTTGGGTAAATTTCTTAAGTTTGAGGCCGGGCGGACCTATTCAAAAGAGGCTAGGGAGAACAATATACATATCTGAATTTTACATAATGTAAATAGTCTAAAATAATTGTGCATACTATGTGTAAAAAAATAGCGAAAACGGAAACGCAATAATATAAATCCTACCTGCGAATCCTGAGATGATTGCAAAAACAGATTTTTCTCTACTTCAGAACGTGTATCCTCTTCTTGAGATGCGAGAGGATTTGAAAGTGACAAGAGTGGAGATCTTGGTGTATCATGTGACTAAAAAAAGAAATAAGTCTCTACACAAAAATCTATGTTGCACATCTACCTTCAAATCCGAATTTAAGTTCTGAAGACCTGTTAAATATGTTACTGGAGTGAGAAATTCTAATTCTGATGCATTTTCCTCCTGTGTAGGTTGTTGGGACTTTCCTTCCTTTGGAAGATTAGGTGGAATGAAATCATCTTCATCATTTGTGGAAAACTTTGTTATTTTGTTAGACTCAAGCACACTCTGTTCATTTTCATCATCTGAATCTGAACTAAATGCTTTTAAAATTCGTCGTAAAACTTTCTTTTTTGGACTGGCTTGTTCTTCTGGTGTCTCCTTAACGTCAGTCTCTGAAGCGGCACTATCCTCACTTTGATCTTCAGGATCATCACCACTTCCGGCTTCATCATCGTCATCAGGTTCATCTTCTAGTTCAGCCTTCAAATTGTTAGATTAGTTTGTGGTTACTGAATACCAAACACTATGGAACCCAAAATCCACTGTAAGCGTATTTTGGGTTGCATAGTCATATTGCAAACCTCTTCATCAATAAAAGCCGATTTTACTTTCGGTTTCTCCGGATGTTCTATGTAATCGTCCTCATCTTCTTCTTCAGATTCAGACTCAGTCAACTCATATTCTTCATCTTCATCATCCAATATATCTTTTTCTTGCTGACACTCCTCATCTTCAACTTTTTTCTCAATTAGAAGACAATCCCCTTGTTCATGCTTTTGCTTCCACTGCTCCAAACGTCTTTGAGCCATTTGCTCTTGCAGATCTTCTTTAAGTTTTTTAAGTTTTGCACCTGGAGTTTCAAGAGCTGCAGGTTCTTCTTCTTCATCCACATTCATAGATATTGTTTCAGTGGTAACTTCACCACCAGAATTAACTCCAACAACACTACAATTGGAAAATTATAAAGGTTAAGAATAAATTCTGTGCAAATTACTTTAGTTGAACTTTATGTTTATGTGGAATCCTTTTGGCTGTGTGTTGGAAAAATTTCTCCACCAATTTTTTGACCTCACTGACTCTAGTGACGCCTTCTTCTAAATCAATTACATCATCTGGGGCCCCAGACAATTTTGGCTGAATATTGAGTTTCTCTTTAAGTAACTCTGAAATCCTGTTTTTCTTTGCAGTGTCATCATTTACATTGTCCAATTTGGATTCATCTTCCACAGAAGTTTGTTCCATTGAAGTGTCTTCCATTCCTACAGAAATAACTTCTTCATTTAGTGCTAGGTCCCTATGTTTTGTTTCCACAATATCTGCAGCATTTTCAACCAACAAGTGAAGCCAGCCTCTAATATCTTCTGAAGGATCATCTTTAGTCTCTTCATCTGATTCACTTTCACTCTCAGACTTATAAAATGCTTGTACTTCTTTAATTCTTTCATCCATTTTTTTGCTGTAAAATATTCATTTATCACAAGAACAAAATTAAAAAAGGTCCACTTACGAGATCTTTTGAAGCTGGTCTTTGGACATTTTGATTGCTACAGATGGGGGTGCATTTGCAACAAATGGTGCAGCTGAGACTAATTTGGAACGTTTTTGCAAAAATTCTTTAATTGTGTAAGACTTTGGTTTGTGATAAGGAAGACTAACGTTTGATTCGCGTAACATTCGCTGCGACTCCGAACGAATTTCAGTTCTTTGTTTAGCTGCTTCTTGGGCGGTCATCTAAATTTTAGTACAAAAAATATGTATCTACTATCAACAAAACAAAATTCTTACTCCTTTTGGTCCCTCTTCTCCCTTTTTCTTTTTCCGCGGGCGTTTGTATACCTGAGGTTCTACCACTGGATCGTTTGTTGTGTTAACTTCATTACATTCTGCTTCATTTTCAGATTCAGAATCACATAATGCTGATAATGATGGATTCTATAATTGTAAACATTTATATCTAATCATTTTATTGCAGTATATGTATTAACCTGAACTGATGAATGTTCTTTGACTAAACTTCCCTTACTATTGGTGGTGTATATAACAGTCTCCACTGCTGTTTCTTCATCAGGAAAACTTTTGTTATGAGGAGTAACTTCCTCAAGCAAATCTTCATCATCACTATCATCCAAACTTTTATGTTTATTAGCGCCTTCAGTACTATCTAAAGTGGTCTTATTTAAATTATGGTCATCGTCATCATCAGAATCGTCAAACACTGCCTTGTGTTTCAACTTCTTTTTGTTAATTTTGTTGTTTGTCAAAGGCATTATTTTGCCATCATCTTCTGGAGATAATTCAGTGTTTGTCGTTTTGACCATGGTTTCTTCTTCCGAGTCACTGTCTAAAATTTTGGTCTTGTTTCGAGTCTTACTTGCACATATAAAATCGTCTTCAACGTTTAATTCTACAGATGGATCTTGCTGTATTATATCTACTTCCATTTTATTAAAAGAACTGAACTAATTGTTTAAAAAATTATGCACTAATGCAAAAACCAAAACAAACCCTATTCACTGCATTAACCTCACATTTCATTCTGAAATATTTCCCGCCGCAGGTGCAGAATGACAAGCAAGCTGCCAGTGATTTGGTGTCAACTTTAAAATCACTATTTTTAAATTTCCTCTTGAATTGTGATTGATTACTAATTTTCTTGAATTGCATTCCTAATGTAATTTTTTGAATTCTGAAACACTTTTAACTGCTTTATATTGAAAATCTGTTTTTTTTTATTTTAGTCTAATAAAAATTAGGTTACTGATAGTCTTATCAAAGTTGAAGTTCAATAAACTATTACGTAATGACCTTTAAATGGATTTGAAAGACCCTTAACACAAAGAAAATAAGTCTTTAGATTTGAAGAAATAATTTTAATCACAAAAAGAAACCTCAAGTAGAAGAAACTGATTAAAAATGTGGAACAGTTTATTGTGTACATTGCTTTTAACATAGCTATCAAAAAAGTAAACTTGGTAATAAATAAATATTTTATTTACTTTAGTTCTAGAGGTATCTTTTCATTTATGATACAAAATTACATAACAGAACAATAAAAATTAAATCTGAATACAAAAATTAAAAGTGGCAAAATACCTACATTAACTACATAGAAAGCAGGTACTAGCACATTAGACTTAGTAAAGAATGTGCATATGCCATTGGTTTTACGTTGGGATGGGGCTAAAACGTGATAAAATTACAATTTTTACATAAACATATTCAATAACTTACCACTGCCTCATATGTAGTAAACTTAGGGTCCATATCCTTACCTTTTAAGTTAATAAAAGCACCTTGATTGCCCATGGTATCACTGTAACAAAAACATGTATTCTCTATTGGAATTCATTAATATGTTACCAATAATTTGGAGCAGAAAACACTGTAATGCATTTTCCATCATGAGCAATTTCATAGCCACTATTTTTAACTTCATGACTCCTGATAATGTAGTCTAATTTATTTAAATCTAAGAACTTCTTTGTGACATCAGGTCCAAATTGACAACCTACACCTCTCTTACTGGGAGCACGACCGTTTTGGGGCTGGGGGTCTGACCACAAAAGTTCACACATTGGGCCGTCTTCTGGAGGCTGCCGGTTGCGGTCAATTTTGCTAATTTCACTCAAAGTTACATCATCTCTTGTAAACAATCCACCATGCATTACCTGCATAAATGTACATACTTAATTAATGTAACATCTGACATTAGTGTAACTGCTTACAAGTACTCTCTTATTTAAACAATGCGCTAATGGTAACCAGTTGTACACCTCAGTGAACAGTTCAGCCATTTGAGCTGTATACTTGCTTCTAACCTCACCATCAAATCCATACATTTGATTCATTGTTGCACTTTCATGGTTTCCTATAGAAAAAATTGAAATTCATGTATAAACTTATTGACAGTATACCTCTTGACATAAAGAAGTGATTAGGATACAACAATTTAAATCCAAATAAAGTAAAAATACACTCCACAGAAAAGGATCCTCGATCAACAAAGTCTCCATTGAACAAATACGGATTTGTTTCAGAAGGTAAACCATTTAAGTTAAAAATATTCATCAAATCATAAAATTGACCGTGAATATCTCCACAAACGGTGAATTTGTCTTCAGGGGCTATTTCTACATCAATTAAAGATGGTTGTTTCATAAAGTAATTTTGCACATCCAACAAAATCTAAAACAAAATAAGTAGTCGCCTTCATGACCATTGAGTCCATTACTTTGTATGCATATTTCCTATGCAATTTCCCTTGATTTTTATAAAGTTGCATCAATTCCTTCATGAATTTTAAGGTTACTTTCCCATCTTCAAGTTCTGGACCTGTGTACTCATTTTCTATTGCTGTAACTTTTTATTAGCTTTTAAGAACAGAGAATTTGCTCAAACTTACCCATTGCATCTAAATTAATAGTACTGGCAATATTCTTTTTAGTGTCTTCAACTGAAATAGCCTTTTCAAAAGCCAATTTTTTCACTACTTTGTTACACTCAGTGTATTTAGATTTTGCATCTTTATCGTTAGGTCTCACTTTTGTCACCTAAACAGAAGTATCAGTAAAGTTATAACTTGAGGTAGCAACTTACATATTCATAGTCCTTTAGAGCTTCTTTAAATTTACCCAGGCTCATATGAGCCGCAGCCCTTCGATAAAAGCCTTTCACATAGGTCTTATCCAGTTCTATGGCTTTGGAAGCATCTGCCAATGCATATCCAAAACACTCAGTTTTAAGGTATGCAAAACTACGATTTCCATAATAAATCGCCACGTTGGGATTCGCTTCTATTGCTTGAGTGTACAGATCTATAGCAGCATTGTAATTTTGTTCTGAAAGTGACAAAAAATTGAGGTTATGTTCGCTTATCGGCTAGGTTAGAACAATTCGCATGTTTTATTTAAAAAATTTGCATGTCAATTTACGATGCAATTAAGGGGAGTTAACAACGAAGTGGTTATTTCCTTAATCATGTGGGTTTTAAGTAAATAAACCATAAACTTACTTTTAAAGTACTCATTTGCTTCAGACTTGAACCGCTCACCGGCTTCTACATTTTCTGGAGAAACTATAGAGTTTTCTGTAACTTCAGTATTCATTGTTACTTAATTTTGTACCTTAATATTACAAATATGATGGAAAAAGTCTTTAAAAACCCTTCATTACTATCAAGGTAAAAAAGAGATTTTTATTTTTCATTGGTACCAACATTAACGATTCGCGCGAAATTCAAATTTAAAAAACTTTGGTAACATTTATTACAATACATACATAACGACACACAGCACATACCCTTTCAATTGACATAAAAAAATAAAATAATACCACACAAAAGCATAAAAATAAAATTAAAGCTTGTTTTTCAAGTGAAGTTGAACACTTGCTAATTTCCTTTGGAGCACTTGAGTGGTTGGTAAGTAATTCTCTAAAAAAAGAAAACTTAGTTTAATTATTAAACATTGCAATAACTCACCCAAGTTGCTTTTAATTGACGATACAAGGGAATAATTAATTTCATACAGAATAGTACTTTTGCTAAAAACATTAAAGTGAATTAAAAAAATCACCCAAATAAAAAAAAATACTTTCTACTCCTGATTAAACCCTTCTGAGTCACTAGTATGCTCAAACAATTTGTGATTGTATCCAAACTGAGAGAATAAGGATGGATAAATGCATTTTCTTCATTTAACCGACTCTCAACAACTGCTTGAACTCTTGATAAAATATCTTTTTCCTCGACTATTCTACCAGCCTACAAAGTGTAAGTCAACATAAAAAAAATTACACAGCAGAAAAATACTTGTAATAAAATTGAGCATACTACAAAGTATGTGAAAATAAATCCATCAAAACAGTTGTAAATTACATCCTCACACTTTTTATTTTTTCCTGGTGCATAAAGGCCCCCAGCTGTGGTTAATAAATTTAAGTCTAGTGCATGCACTAAAGCAGTCTCAAACTCCTGAAATTAATAGGTCTAATTATGATCAACCCATAAATGATAACACACCATTTTTTCCCTGGTTCTAAAGGTAATAAATTCCTGTGATAACAGAACTCTCAAAAACTGATACCTATCAAAAAGCTCATCTGCAAAGAAAAATAATGTCATTTGAATGTCAAGTTTTAATTGTAATTACCTTGTGCTAATTCTTGAGTATTATATCTGAAAATAGTGATAAGAATTCCCAAATCTACCAGATAATGTAATACTGGATTCACATAAAGTTGCAACATTATAAAGGGAACACAAAATGTTAAAGTCTTCTCAGAAAGATTATAAGCTTTAAGCTTTTCTGCATTGGCTTTCTCTACCACTACTTTATTCCAAACAAGCACAACCTTTCCTTCTAAATTTAACTGTACAATATTTTGATGAACCTTGAATGCTGCCACAACATTGCTTCTAGAATCGCCTGTTTCAACAAATGCTCCAAGAGTCCCAAGTATTGATTTCAACCATGCAGTTTCTTCTACAATTTCATCAAAACTTAACAAATCCTTCCCTGTAGCTAAATTATTATTCAAAATAATTGCTAATAAATTAAATGTAGTAATAACACAATGCTTTTGTTGTTTATAAACAATTTCATGTGCTAGTTCTGGTATTAACTGTTTTTCTTCTTCAGTAATGTCTTGTTGATGAAGAGGTTGTAAATTATGAACAGTGGGGTCAAAACTGTTTTCAAAAAATTTCTTGGCTGATATTGGTTCAGCCATATCAAAATATATAGAGCCAAATTTCTCTTTCACAATGCTCAAGGATTTAAAGAAACCCTAAAATTGCAAAAATTAGAACATGACAATAACATGTTGCTGCTATTACAGAAGTGGATTCTTTAGGTTTGGGAATTCCCAAAAGTTCAAAAGCAAACAGCTTTTCTTCTAAAATTCGATCATAACTAATGTTAATTGGCACAAACCATATATCTGGCACTTGAGATAGAAAAAATGCTTTTAATATCATTAGAATCAATCCATATTTGGGTGCTAATGATTTATTGCTTCTACTTCTAGTCCCCTCAATAAAAAACTCTATTGGTAGGTCTCCAGCTGTGACAAGTTGGTGTACATATTGTTTGAATGTGGTCCAATATAGGGTATCATCATTATATGACCTCCTCATAAAAAAGGCTCCTGTATCCCTAAGCATACTTCCCATTCCCTTCATACCATGGAAATCTATGGCTTTATTTGTCAAAAATGTTAATCAACAAAACAATCATTATTACCCATGCCTGCAGCTATCGCAGGTATTGCAAGATCCTCAGAGAAAAAAACCAGGGACATTAAAATAAAGTCAGCATAGCTTCTATGACTAGGTACAAAAATAACAGGGCAACCTCCCATTTGAGATCTTATCTGAAAATGGATCAATAAGATCTAAGCTGATCTGTGTTCAATACTTACTTGCATAATAACATTCCTGTTAATATATATTCCTGAACAAATGGTATTGCAGATTTTTACAAGAACTAGCCCAAGCCACCTAATGAGCTTTAGCTTTTTATTATATCCTATTTCATCCAAAATGTTTTGCACTTTTAATTCCAATATTTTCTTGGCTGCACCATTTCGTTGACTTAACTGAAATCTCTTTGATTTTTTATTACACTAGTTTAAATTGATCTTACTTTTTCCAGTAACTCCTGAATTTTTGGACTTCTTAAAACTTCATCTTTATGATACTGAGGAGTAGGTTTTTTATGTTGGAAATAAGCGACTTTTGGGTTTAATTGCCTAGATGCCCACATAAAATTACTACATTCCCCCCTACTGGGGGCTAACATATCTTCGTACTGTCTTGGTGAAGTACACATGTTTCTAACCTCACTGTTTTAATCACACAATGATAGGCCCACACAATTGTATTGCGGAGTAGAATACATTGATTGAATGATTACAAACATTTCAATGATGTGACAAAGATCAATAAGGTTCAAATCTTTCGTAAATAATTACACAATTATTTAAAACCACTTTGTTGACATCCTGTCAATATGTTGACGAACATTATGGACAATGGGACATTCTCCTGAACGAAAAATATTTGAATTTCCTAATAAAATCATTAATTTATCAGAAACAAATTAAAGTAAAATTTATAGTAGAATATACATGGTGAATTAGAAATAGGTAAATGGCCGAAAACCGAAAACACTGGAATATACATGGTGGATTTGAAACAAATGGCAAAATACACTGAAATATACAGTCCTGGATAGAAACTCTTGGACGTCAATGACATTTTACTATCACAGAGTGTAAAACACCCTTAAATATTGTACCTAATCTTATAATTTAAATATTATAAACTTCGTCAAAAACGTCAAACTGACAATAACATTATGGACAATGGGACGAATGGAACTATCACGAACGAAAAATATTTGAATTTCCTTAAGACCCATTATCACTTATACCATGAGACCATTTACATTTACAGATCATCAAACATTGTGACGTTTATGTTTCTCATGTTAAATTGTTTTAATTTAAAGAAAATGAAACACTAACAAATAATGTAGGTTCTCCGCTAGCTTCAATGCAGCTCTCTAAGACTCCGATTCATATTTTCAAATGCATTTTCCAACATCTGAAAGGTTATAGCGTTGCATGCATTAAAAATTGCCTCTTGCAGTTCTTCAAGGTTGTGCGGAATCTTTTTAAAAACGGTGTTTTTAAGATACGGGAAAATGAAATAATCTAGAATTGTCAGGTCCGGACTTTGAGGCGCAAATTGAATACATTAATTAATAACACACCACATTAACATCATGCAATTTTTCCACACTGTTATAAATTTGTTGGACTCCTTTTTGATAATCTGCAGGAAAATTAGGATATGCATTTCGAAAAACCTTTAACACAGCTGAACGATCTTTTCCGCCCTTGAGGCACTTAGGGCAGGGGGTACTACGCACCCCCACCTTACCTTTTCTTTTGGGGTGGCTCCAGGCACACCACTCATTTCAAAATCTAAATCTTCACTAAGACGGAGCTTGCTCCTAACAATGTCCTTTTTTTATGAAATGTACATAGTGTAATTATGGTGTGTTAAATAAACGGGTCATCACCCAAAAGCGGATCTTACTAGTACTTTGTGTCCACAATTCAAAACAACAAACAACAGCGTTAAATGTACTTCCATTCACCATTCTGTTGCCGTTTTTTTGAAGTCACTTTGACATTCAAATTTTAAATGAAATTGTCAAAACTTAGTAGTGCCAATCTAATTTAAATTTTACAGCCTACTCTAATTTATAATTTAAATGATCTCATGGTATATATTAGATATTTGTGTCAAGAGAAAATTAAAGCAATATAATTATTTATCAGAAAAAAAATTATAGTATAGAATATACATGGTGGATTAGAAATTGGTGAATTTTTTAGTAGTAATTTTTTTCCAAAATATTGACTCATTAGAGACCCATGGTTTTTGGTCTCAATTTTTAAGATAAATTCTGTCGCTCCTACATTATTTTGTTTTTGTTTGATACTTAACACTGCACATAATTATAAATAGTAAACGCCACTTCTATAGTAATATAAAGCAAAGAAACGAGTTCTCATAAAAAAACCTGCTTTCCGACATGGACACGTGCTATATTAAGGTTCGCCGACTGTGAATCAAAGAGTGCCGAAACATGATTCTCGGTAATCAGTCTCTTTTATAACAAGTTGTTTATTTTCGTTAGATCACTATATCCATGGTGTTTTCTTTATCCTATTACAAAAGGATTGAAACATTAAACAAGCTTTCTGATGTATAAAGTACCAAAGATTAAGAGCTTCTGGGCATTTTCGATTTCACCAATTTGGATTTTAGCTTTCTCTATTTGATGAAATAGAATTTTAGGAGTCGGAATTTCAATTTACAATTCTGAAAACTACGGATGGCAGTTATTTGAACTCAATGAAATAAGTCCAGTTTACACAAGTGTACGCTTTTTAATTGAACAGATGTGTACATACCATAAATGTGTTTGTCTTTAATAATATTTAGTCATTAAAACCGTCAATTTGTCCTTGCAAATGTTTTAAGTCTATTTTTAACATTAAAAACATTTAACTAAGATTTTCAAAGGTAACTGATACAAATAATGTATTTTTGTTTAAAATTTTCAAACTGCGAATAATTAAACACAAGTTTATATTTTACTTTATTTACATATTTATTTAGATTCTACACATAAACTAAAATTTGTACCCCCCAACAATTCCAATTTCGAAAAACTCAGAAGAAAACGCTCGAACAGGTCAAATTTGTTATCAAGTGGGAGCAAATTGTATCAAACTTTCATGTCTTAGATCTCACCCCTTTAGCCAGGGGAGGCACCCCCTTAAAAAATTTAAATGGCATGGGGGTCGTGTGATACATCATTTTAAAGCTTATTCAGTTCTCTATCCAAATCTACTTTTATCGATTTGTTTCTACAAAAAAAGCATAAATTTGTTATTTTCCAAATAAAGAGTATTCTATGTAGATTTGGAAAATAACAAATTCTTATGCTCTTTTTGTAAGTGTTTCGAAATTAAAATGGTTGGGGGGTACAAATTTTAGTTGAGTATTTTATGTAGATTTGAAAAATATCGATTTTATGTTTTGTTTTGTTTTTTATTTGTAGAAAAAAAATCGATAAATGTAGGTCTGGATAGAGAATTGAATAAGCTTTGAAATGATGTATCACACGACCCCCCATGCTATTTAAGTTTTTTAAGGGGGTGGCTCCCCTGGCTAAAGAGGCGAGATCTAAGACATGAAAGTTTGTTACAATTTAGTCCCCCTTGATAACAAAATTGACCTGTTCGACCGTTTTCTTCTTTCTAAATTGGAATTGTTGGGGGTACAAATTTTAGTTGGGACACCCTGTATAATCATATTACAAGAATATCTGACACTTCAGGGACGGTATGCGAATAATAATCAGATATATTTTTTTGGATAAGTATATATTTGTGTTATCAACATCACTTTTGATGATGACGGATTAATTCGCGCACACATCAGATAAATATGTTAATTTAATAACAATGTGTTAAGATTAGTTTATTAACACCACATTATCAGGTAGTAAATTCCAATGCGAGATGTGATTTAGAAATGGCAGAAAGGGTCATAAATCAAAAACGTACCCAGTTTTTAAATACTTTTGCTCCCGTAAATGTGTCTCTTGATGAATTAATTAGAGAAAAATTAAAATGTGGGAAATTTCCTTTAACCAAAACAGGATGGATAAAGGTCGTAGCAATGGTAAGACTTTTCTGTAAGAATAGCATGGAACTATAACTATTTTTTTCAGTTAGTATGTACTGCTAGTTTGGCTTTATTTTTAGCACAAAATTGGGATTTATGCACCAAAAAACCTGACTGGTATAGTGTAGTATTCCTAACATGTGTTGGTAGCAATCTAGGTATGGAATTGTTGTTATACTTGATATTTTCTTGTGGAGTTACTATAAGGAGTCCCGGAAAATGGGTAACAGCAGTAAGTTACTGATATAGTCACTCCTAACTTATTATTACTTGTTTTTATATTGTAGGACATAATTCTAAATTTAATATTTTCGATTGTGGGAATTGTGGGTGGTGTACTGAGTACAACCGTAAAAATAAGTTGTTCAGAAAACGTTAATTTACATGAAATACCAGGGGTAACATTAGTGCAAACTAAAAATCTAATACAATCTAACACTACTTGTTTTAGCCGTTGGGAATAGCAGGGGGTATTCTGTCTGCCATCGGGTGTGCGGCCATTTTTCTAATGTATCGATACGTGGACGAAGAAGATGAGCTTGAAGTTCCGCAAACACCATTAGAAAGAAATATAGATCTTAGAAAATCCATGCACGCATAATAATTTTTATAAGAAGACTGTATAAAAAGTGTTGATCAAAAATATAATACCGCGACATTCTTATCACCTCTATTGTGAATTATTGAGGTATGTACAGATTAAAGGGGACTTCAAGTGTTTTTCATGGGTAATCAGTATTTTATTATAATGTATTTGATATAAATAGCAGATAAAATGAAAGGAGAGAGATCGAATAATGGTGAAAAATAAAGTTGTTTTTTTGTACATGTGTAATTATTTAACTTAGGCGTTCACCCGCGATTTCCTCCACGGACGTGGTGTAGAATATGAAGAGTGATCAACTTAAAATATAATTGGAGTAGGCCATGATGCACATTTGTTTTTGAGCACTATAGGTCATTAGGGGCAGACTGAATAATATTTATAATTATAATTTAAAATGGCCTACTCCAATATGTATTTTCAGTTGAACACCCGCTAGATAGATTGGGTGTTGAGGGGTGTGAAGGAATTGGCTCCCCTCACTGACACTTAGACCACACCGTGCGTCTATATCAAATCCCTTTTTTTCATATTTTTTTGTTATGTTTCTAAATGTATAACATTGGGTTCCATCTCTTCTGAATTTTACTTCAGTTTTTCTAGTGAAGGTTCTATTAATTTTCTTTAAATGCACACTAGCCAATCTTTTTTAATATTGATAGTTAGTAGTTGAATAAATTCTCCTCGTTTGTGGGGTGAGATTCGTTTCCCAATTTTGTGTAGTATTCTTCGAATAACTCCCCAAAGATATTTTTCCATCTTTTTTCTACACCTTTGTGCCTTTAATAGTGTTTCTTGTGTTTTAAACACCCTTTATCTTTTCTCATTCCATTGTAAATAAATTTTTACCGTTCGCTTAAAGGATTGACCCTTTACTAATTCTGTCCTCAATTTCTCGGATGACACTTTTTTGCATTTCTTACAATTTCTCTGTTTCTTTGCTTTGACGAATTACTCCAGATTTAGACGATGTAACGATATAGGTGACAGTACGCAAGTAATTTGTACAATCTATATACCCGGTGTAGAATTAATTTTGATACATAGCAATCTTAAAAGATTGGCTCCCCTAATTATTTTAGAGTAAAACTTTTGGGATAACAGAATAAAAAGTACCACCACGCATGTACAAGATGTATCAGAAATAGGTAATAGATAATAGATAGCGTATGACTATAAATAGTTAAATTTTTGTATTCTATAAGAACGAATAAAAAATATGTGCAATTTTAAAAAATAAAGTTGATCATCTGTCAAAAATTTGCAGCAAAGGAAAAAAATCATATTATTACATATTCGTTAATAATAGTTCACCCTGTATTTACAATATGTTCACAAAATTGAAAAATTACAAATTTGTAAAAAAATTATTAACGAGAACATAAAAACAAGTCTTAAAAAACTTTAAACTTAAGAACCTGAAAAGCAAAGAGTCTGAAGCTAATTATTGTGATGACGAATTTACAATACATCTGTGTAACTGCCAAACAGTGTTCTTTTCAAAATAGACACTTTTCAAACTACATAGTAATTTAAAAATCTAAGAAACTGAAATCCTAAAAATCTAAAAACCTGAGAAACCAAAAATTTGGAGACTGAACAAACTTTTTTCAAGAAACAAAATGACTTAACTAATATAAAGAATCTAACTGTTTTCCGCGACTTCGTTCGCGTGGTCTTCTGATTTATTAATCGACGCTTGTACAGAACAGATACAGCTGTCCATGTGAGAAGCATGGACTTTCCAAATTTTTCAAAATTCCTAAGTTAACTAGATGAAATTCATTTTGTAACACCCCGTAATTGATTCAATACAATTCTGTTAATCATGCGCACTCATACACCGAAAACACACGAACTGCCGCTAAACTACCTACGAATTCGGGTGCCACCTATTATAAAATGGTTGTACTAATTCAGAAACCAGCGCGGGCGTACGCACACCGATTCACCAAAGATTCATTGCAATCGAATGAATTGTATAGGAACTCATGAAAAACAAAGAAACCTTCATTGTCATATACCGACTGTTTAGAAAACGGACAGGGCTGTATTTTTCTTATTTACGATTTTAACGAAACAGTGACTACAAATTATTGTAGCGTTTACGGGTTCGCAAAACTATTTATTTAAACAAAGTATTTGTCTTTGTACAGTTTATTTTCAACAGTTCAGTTCACACTAATCACAAGGATTGTGACGCTCAGTAGTTTCGACTTCGACTGATTAGACGGACGTTTCGCGTCGTATTTGAAGAGCGAAGCCGCTTCTCGATCTGTCGAGAACTCCAGAACAATCTCGGTTGTATGAGTTGGCGATGAAATAATCACGCCGCGTTTCTTTCAGAACATCACATTATGCTTTAAAGTTATTTTATGACATAATTATTATGAACTTCACTTGTTATATGTACAGGGTGTTTAAAAATTGCCGCACCAAACTAATGGTACAGTGATCAGAAGCAAATTCTACGCAATAGAAAAATATTTCAAAAAAATTTTGGTGTTAGATTCGCTTGTGGCTGAAGGTTTCTTTTATGGTAAATCTGGCAACTGAGGAAATTCACAATTCACAGCAAATGTTCAAATTGTCGACCATTGGCAGTCAGACAAGCGTTTGCCCATCTCTCAATATTGGCCTGTACTCGTTCGAGTATTTGCTTGGTTACAGTTTCAGTGGCTCCAAGAATTCTTACGAGAAGGTCTTCGCGACTTTCAGGTGGTGTTACGTAGACCAACGATTTAAAATGACCGCAAAGAAAAAAAACTAAACGATTAAGGTCGGGCGAACGGGGGAACAACGCGTTGGGCCATCTCGCCCAATTCATCGCTGAGGATGGCCAGGCCATCACAGGACCGAATAATGATGAACTGGGTGCTCCATCCAGTTGAATTCACATATCCCTTAATCTAAGTCTTGGAAGCACTTCATCCCACAATGTCAGTGTGACTTTTTTTTTAAATAAATCTGAAAAATTAGTTACTATGCACACAATCCCATTGTTGCATAAAAATATCCATTGTTATGTTTCAATGTTGCCGCATTGATTTTTGCATAAATCTCAATATTTTAAAAAGAGTTTAATACATTTATGTTAAAGACCAAAGGCATTGCGTCAAATAATTATTGATCTACATTTTGTTTCGCATACTTTAGCAGCATTTTGGGTGTACTTTACTGATAATAATTAGCTTTAATCAACATTATTTATATATTATTTAAGATTCCTAAAAGAAACCCACATGCACAGTAGAAATTAGAATTTTTTTAAATATTTTTCTCTGAATTACCAAATGGTTCTAAATAACGTACGATTGTGTTGGTGCGGCAATTTTTAAACACCCTGTATATTGTTTCTTTCCTATGTGAACATTTCCCAGTTTTGTGGCTTTTCTGTTCATAGATCAATTTGTATTTCTTCCAATCCACAATTCCTCTATTCTGCCATTTTTCTTCGGTTTCTCATATTTATTAATCAGACTCATCGAGTCAATCAATAATAATAATTAGTCTTTTATATCTCTCGGGTTCCTTCGGTTTCTCAAAATGTAGAAGATAGTAGATCGTAAATCATTCTGATATGAGAATTTGAGAATTTCAGAATCGAAAAACATGCGAACTTAAAAACTTGATTTCATGTCTTCTTTGTACGTTAGACCATTGAATATCAATACTTTATTAAATGGTTAAATTAATTCAATGGTTAGACTTATGGCCTGTGAGTAGTTTTTCTGCGATATTGACGTCCAACTGTCTCGTCATTAACCTTAACATATATGTAGTTATTTTTTATAGGCCTTTTTTTTGAGCTCTACAAGTTTTCTACTTATAGAAAGCATTCATATATCTGTTAACATTAAGGCAGCGTTCGTAAGAAACCCATTCGCTCGACCGTTCTTATGTCATTGTGCCTGCTATTTAATACATAATATACCGGGTGTCCCAGAGGTGTGTGGACCATCAATTACGCCCTTATTTTGAAAGATATCAAAACGGGGTTTTCGGGGGACGATAGCCACACGATACCTTCACAGTTTAGAATTATTATAAATCATATACAGTGTCCTAATATTAGTAATATACCAAAGTTATGTTTTTTTTAAATGGAATGCCCTGTATATTAGTTGGTGAATTGAAAGAGCAGTTAATGCTGAGCAAAATGATATAAGGTATTACAAGTTTATTATGGATGGTTCGTGAGTTATGAAGAATTTTAGGTCAAAATTAGTGCTTTTTTAAAAAAATGCGGAGATCATTCCAACAGAGATAACTGAATACTTTTCTGTCAATAATTTTTTATAGACCCAAACTTTAATACACACTGATTTAAAGTCATATAAATTGATATTTCTATACAGGGTGTACGATTTCGCAAAATGTTTAGTAACTTTTTTTTTTCAAATGGATATTCCATTATACCACCATTTTTAATAAGCACCAATAGCATTTTTAATAAGCTTTTTTTCAATGTATGGTTTGCCTTGGCAAATGTTAGTACTTTAGATAATTTTTACAAAAAACCTAGAAAGTTTCCCGAAATTGCTAAAATCGCGTGTTAAGATCAGATCGCCTTGGACTTGTTGCCATGGAAATAGTCGTTTATTGTCTAATTTATTAAATTACTTCAGAAATGACACCGAGAGGTAGACAGGCTTAGGTTTACGTAAGAATTCGATAAACTATATCCTTTGCATAACCACAAACAAAAAAATCTAGAGGAGTTAAATCTGGTAATCTTGCGGGCCATTTGACAGGGCCGCCCTTACCAATCCAACGTCTCGGCAACCAGTCATTTAAATATCTTCTTAGATTCCTATAGAAATATACAGGAGCTCCATCCTGTTGCAACCACATTAAGGACCACTGATTCTAATAATCAGTCGTCCGCATCCAATGGGGATTTCAGTGGCATAATAGTGCATGTTAGGCCTCTTGACATGCCCATTGCTCTTAAAGGTCGCCTCATCAATGAACAAAATTCTGTTTAAAATATTTCTATTCCTTTCTAGAAGATTGTCCATTATTTCGTAGAATTCCACTCTTTTTGCAAAATAAGCTTCTTGCAATTTTTGATGGAGTTCAATGTGGTATGGAGAAACCAATGTTTTTTAATCACACGGTTTACTGAAGATTTCGAAATATCAGATTGGGCAACAATTTCTTTTGTTCTGGAGTGAAGATTTTCTTCTAAGATTAGTAAAACTTCTAGCTCAGTGTTTTCACCTGCTCTTCTACCAATTAATTGTTTTTTGTTGTAGGCCACATTTCCAGTGTTTTCAAAACGTTGTAAATTTTTTGTGGCCAAAAAGGAATTTCTTTCGGCTTTTCATAACGCATTGTACCATATTCATCATTACTTTCGTAAAATTCATTTTGTAAAAAATTACAAAAGTGAAACTATTTGTTACAGAATAACTTACTGTCAACAAGAACAAACGGCTCCATGGTAACCAGTCGAAAATGATATTTCCATGGCAACAAGTCCAAGGCGATCTGATCTTAATACACGATTTCATCAATTTGGGAAAATTTTCTACGTTTTTTCTAAATTTATCTAAAGTACTAACATTTGCCGAGGCAAACTATATATTGACAGAAAGCTTATTAAAAATGCTATTTGGTGGTATAATGGAATATAGGGTGTTCCATTTGAAAAAAAAAAAGTTATTATACATTTTGCGAAATCGTACACCCTGTATAGAAATATCAATTTAGATGACTTTAAATCAGTGTGTATGATGGGAATGATCTCCGCATTTTTTTAAAAAAGCACTAATTTTGACCTAAAACTCTTCATAACTCACGAACCATCCATAATAAACTTGTAATACCTTATATCATTTTGCTCAGCATTAACTGCTCTTTCAATTCACCAACTAATATACAGGGCATTCCATTTAAAAAAACATAACTTTGGTATATTACTAATATTAGGACACTCTGTATATGATTTATAATAATTTTAAATTGTGAAGGTATCGTGTGGCTATCTTCCCCCGAAAACCCTGTTTTGATATCTTTCAAAATAAGGGCGTAATTGTTGGTCCACACACCTCTGGGACACCCGGTATGTATAGCGAAAGGAACTTCGTTCCAACCGGGTGTCCCACGACACCTCTCGTAGTTTTTTTTATTTCTATGGAAGCTACTAGCTGACCCTACGAACTTCGTACCGCCTCAGAATCAATAAATGTTGTGTTAACTTATTAGGTGCATGAAATTGAGTTTTTTATCAAAGGATAATGCACACAAAGCCATTTATTGGCATTACCGAAAACAGCATACAACGCCATGTTCATTTTTGTTTCTGTAATGTATTAGATGGCGTTGTATAGGGATTCCATACAAAATGTATGAGAAAATGAATTTTCTTCATAATTTTGTATTTCGTGAATTTTTCCGATGTTTTAATACTTATTCGCCACCGAAAAAAAAATCATCGAAATCAGTCAATCTGTTCTCCATATAATCAAAAAATTTGTGTGGGGAGTCACGCGCGACAGAAGTGAAACTTTTATTTTCATTTTTAAAGCCCTTTACAACAAATTTTGGTTGCCGGCGTTCTTTGTTATTGTCGTTGCCCTGTACCAAAGGAGTTTCCCTGCCCCCCCTGTACCAAGGGAAGCCCCCTGTAATTTCTCCGATCTCTTAAAAGTTATTCTGCTATTCGCGGCGGAGACAAATCCAAGAAATCAAAGATCATATAAATCGGTCCAGCCGTTCTTGAGTTATAAATGGTGTAACTAACCCGACTTTGCTTTATGTAAATAGATAGTCATAATGATGTATATTTATTCGACTTACAAATTGTGTCAACAATGACAATATACAGTAGGACTCCTATAATTAGAACTCCTTTAAGTCGAAAACTTCTATTGGTCTTGGCAATAGCGTTAGGTACCGAGAATGTATGTAATTTTGCCAGGAGTCGAATTTCCCAAACTCCAAATTTCCTCAATTTTTGAGGAAATGGCTAATCCTATTACAATTTTGAATACGGAGTTAACTAGAAAAACTTTAGGTCTGTTTGGCCCGCCATCTATTGATTTTGAATCATATTAAGTGTGGTAGGATTTGGCCTAAGTACGAGTCGAATTTTTCGGTTCTTCCCCGTTATCCGTGGTAAACGGAAGAACTCTTGTCTATGTTGTCTTTTTTTCTACCATTTGTACTACAATAATATAAATACTTAAATTAAATTAAATTAAATACTTTTAAAATAAACTGGAAACGATTGATAAATGAGGATTGATTTTACCAAAATTCATGAAAAAAATCATCAACTGTGAAAGCACTGGCCGAATTGATTTGTCCGCGACCGTACACTTGGTAAAAAAGTCAATTTTATTATAAATCTGTGATGACATTACAAAAAAGGGTAAAACATGGAATTCCACCAAGCACATTGTAAACTTTAATAAAAAATAATGTTCGGATGCCTCTCAATATTAAACTGGGTAGAATTAGCTAGGAACAGAAACCTACCGATTATTGTCCAAATCCTTAAACAAAAAGCTTGCATTTTGATTGAATGTGCAAAGTTTCACAGGAAATGAAGGTTGGATGCATTGTATTTTTTAATACAGTCGCAAAAATAAAAACGTTATTTTTCTGTAATTTAAAAAAAAATTATGGTCTATCCTATATTGTCACTTTGACGTTTGAAATTTGTAAGATTTGTCAAGTTGTTTGATTACAAGTGTCAAAGATGACAAAACTGAAAAAATTAGGTTACAATATTTAGAAAATCTGTCAAAAATTATATGTTCAAATGTTGGCGCGAAAGTGGCAAATCTTTTAGATTTTTTTATTAATTTACCCGAAGGAATCAAATATTTTCACGCGGAGTACAAAAACTAGGGCCTATATCGATACCCAATCAGGAATACTCATACTTAAGAAACGCGCTAGTGACGAGAAAAAAAAAACTAATTTCCCCATGTAAAATCGGGTTTGTTTAGATTCAATGCACTGACCTACCTCAAGGTTCTACGTCACACTAATAGCCCGTATTTAAATTTCACAGCCTACTCTAATTTATAATTTAAATGATCGCACGGTATTGGCAAAAACCGAATTATTATTAATACCGATTATTATTATTATTATTTAGGTGTATAACAGTTTTTTAATTCGAAGTTTCTATAACTCGAACTCATTTGCTTGGCATAATTTGCGACTTCGACTTGGGGGAGTTCCACTGTACATATTTATAAAACAACAATCGTACGAAAATAGCTAGTTAGGTATATGACAAAGCTTCACTACCGGCTATGAGCAGAAATTAAAGACCGGTCGAATTAAAAGTAAAGTCGAACCTGTGCCATCAAATGCAACACTACTGTGCTTACGAGATTGGACTTTATACTATATAAGTTGATAGGTAGGCAATATATAAATTATGATAGTACAGACAGTATATAAATTGTGCGCGAGTTATTCTATTACCAACACTGAAGCGTAGTGCATAAAGAATAATTGCATGCTGCGATAACTTCAGTTGATAATAAAACGTAATCGATAAACGTCAGCAGGCGTATCTGTAACTGCGTTATTCCCCAAAATCAGATGGCAGAGTTTGTTGGCTGAAGCGACCGAAATCGGGTGGTAAGACTAATTTTCTAAAAAGGGTTTATTTTTAGTAAAATATTTTTAGAATAACTACACAATGGGTGGTCTATTTTCCTCTGAACCAAAACAACCTCCTCCAAAGACGTCCAACCATTTACCACGTCATTATACAAACACGTACCAAAGTGATCATCAATATCCAACTCACATTGGTTCACGTGGAGTAAGTCAATCTTATTCATCTGGAAACACTTACACTCGAAGAATTACTACTCCAACAAGACATTATGAAAATTTTGATGAACTAAGTTGGCATCTTGCGGCACTTAATATAAGAAATGAACAACCCATCAGAAGAATTCAAGGTCCGGAAAAGTCAAAGAAAAATCGCCAACTTTTTGATTTCATCGACACCGTTGGTTATACATCGCAAATTGTTACATACATTCGTCTAGAACCTTATGATCCAGAATACTTACTGGTGGTCAGAAAAATCACCAATAAAAAGAACTTCAAAGTTGATAGCATAGAAAAAATTTCAAATCCTTATTTGGAAACGGCATATGAACTCAAAAAAGCTCAGAAAAGGAAAGATTTCCCCAACATTGAAGAACGTTTATTGTTCCATGGCACCAAACGTAATAAAATAAACGCAATTTGTGAAAAGAACTTCAACTGGAGACTCTGTCAAACCCACAAATATGGTAATGGCGTAAGTTTTTCCCCGAATTCAACTTATGCGTCGGTATACTCTGACGAAAATGTGTACAATAAAGTTATGCTTGTTGTAAAAGTGTTAGTTGGAAGAAGTTGCATTGGTAATAAAGATATGATTTTACCTCCATATGGCTGTGATACGTCTCAGAAAGGAGTGGACGGAATTGTAATAGTGAAGTATGAAGATAATGAATATTATCCAGTTTATAAAATAAATTATCATCAGCGGATTGAACAACAACGAAAAAGGGGTGGAGGATACAATAACACAAGATCCCCGCTACATCAAAATCAAAATTATTTCAATGTTGAATCTCTATATTTTGATTAGAATTATATGCAGGGTGCATCAGAAATAGGTGGTTTAAATTTTTTCCCTTGGAAATCTTGATTAGAAGAAGATAACCAAGTGTGAGATAAAAATGCCCAAGAAAAATGCAGTTACAACTATAGTGTGATCAGTTAAATTTTTATTTAGACATTGCTACCCATCTACATAGCTTGAAATTGGTTCACCTGTTTCTAATAACGCTGCATGCATATTATAAGTGTTAACTTACTGTTTTACTCTATACTACTATATATTTTATAAAAGTGTTATCCAAAAATGGTTTTTAAATAAAGATACATGTTTATTCTTCTAATAATATGGCCTAAATAAAAACTAATTAGTAATTTTAGTAATAATTGCAGTTACAATCTTATACAAAATATAATGGTCGACAATGTTATTTTAAATTTTGGAAAAATTGTATTAAGTCGAGCCCTGTCAGTAAATTTCCAAATATAAATCATTACAGCAGACACATTGAGCTCTGAAAATTTTTCAATTAACATAAAAAAAAATTATGGTTTAGCACATGAATATGTACAGAATGTATAAGTAGGTATTGGATAAACTTTCAAGATAGTAGGTAATTTATAATTTAAGAGAATCCCAAAACTGCAATTTTATACCGAGTTCTTTTGATATCACCACTTAACTTAAATATTAATTTTATTTTTGTCATCATCAAAAGCTACCAATATTCATATAGGTACAAAGCTCTAGAAATACAACAATGCAGGATTTTGTAAAATTTGAAATAAAATACGGTCCATATTGTTAAGTAGATATAGTTTACGAGTCCATACGCGAAGCAAATTATTTAAAAAAAAAATGCCTTTTTTGTAAAAAAAAAATATAACTGACCTGTACGTTAACCGTGAAGTTAGTGCCAACTCGCATCCTGTAAAGATTTCTCAAAATGGGAATCACCTATTCGGGTCACCGTTGTTATTAGGGTATAACCTAAGGATTTAACTCCAACGCGAAAGAATAAAAAGGTAAAAAGTTATAGAAGAAATAAAAACTTAGAAACAAACGATGAGAGTTTGGTACTAATGAAAAAAAAGTAAAGATATGTACATCGCCACGGTTGTTTTTTAATCAGGCTATCAATTTCGTCCTGTAGGTTATTCCAGGTCTGCTGTAAGTGACGTCATAACTCCACTACTGTGTTCATAGATAAAGCTACAGCCCATTTGCGGAAACCCTTGATATTCTAGACACGTTCTTTACGATTCAAATCTTTGCGCTGCGCTGGCCAAAAAAGAATTTGCACATTTTCTTGTTGTAAAACCCTCAAAGAATGTATTAGCGTTTACCTACTGAACATTGGTCCCTGGGTGTTCATTTAGCAGAAGATGTAAAACACGTCTTAAACTGTTTGCCACGTAGAGGTTTGCATTTAGCCTGTCATAAAAAAATAATTAGGGTGACCTGTATCTAAAATTCATAGCACCCCATATTAAACACCAGGTGATGTGCTCCCGTGGCCATGCAGAGCAACTCAACTTCTAAATTTTGCTTTTCTCTCTTCTTGTCGTTCCATACTTCTGCCACCAACAAAATCGGAACGTATACCCAAAAAGGGTGATGCTGTAATTCTTGGCATTTCTGCAGACGGGTTCTTCGATTAATTGGAGTGAATGGTGGTCGTCAAATTCGACAAAAAGAATGATGGTCAAAAATGTGATATGGAGATAAACTGTACGGATTTTCTTTTTTTTTTTTTTGGTCTTAGACCAAACACCCACTCAGCCCCAATTGTAAATGAAGGCCAGAATCTGTCTCGTACGACGAGTTGTGGTAGGTGAAGGAGCACGTTTTGTAGTTGGAGGAGGATGTCCGCTGCCACCACGATGGTGGTGTAGCCCATCGTCCAATATGTCCATGCAAGGATCGCTGCGGCGCAGTTTCACCACATGACCACATTTGTGTAGGTCAAATATTCGATAGCTTTCAAACAATAATTACTGGTAGAGTGGTTTTCGACGGATTCGAGGCATTATAATCATTCAGGGCACACTAGCTCAAAAACTGATTTGTTGGTTTTTGTTTAAAAATTAAGTTGAAATTTTTACCATTACTTACTATATATTATTCAACAAATACATATTTTGTAACAATTTCAACTTTCCAACTTACGGGTGGTCTTTAATATCATGGGTCTTGTGCATGTAATTTCGTAAATAGGAAAATAAAAATAAATAAGTTTTTATACAGGGTGATTTTTAAAAAACGGCAGGCGCTGTAGAATTTTTATTTACAGGTCGATTTCAAAAATAAAAAAAGTATATTAAATGGCTTTTAATTTACTATCAGCTGACGATTTTAGATTTTGTCTAAATGTCATAGTATATTTTGGGCTACAATCAACTTTTTTATTTTAAATTGGGACCCATAATTTTCTTTTTTAAATCTGAAAGACCTTATTTTTCTTCATACACTGATGTGTAATATGCACTACTTTTACTTAAAATTATTGTTTAAAAAAACTGTAAAAGTTGAAATCTAATTGTCTAAAATCTAGTTGTCCGTGTCCTAAATCTAAAATCTAAAATCTAGTTGTCCGTGGTGTCAAATAAGGCAATAACGTTATTATAATGTGAAAATCTTATTAAAAGTTAACACTTTCTTCAAAATTAATAATTGTGATCATTTAACAGACATGTTGGAAGTGTATTTTGAATGCAGAAGAAATGCGAGTGAAGCTGTGCGTGTTTATCGACATCGTTATCCAGCAAGTCCCAAGTCGCCAAAAGTTGTCGCAAATGGAGAAAAATTTTAGAAAATACGGTTCGTACAAGAAAATAGAAGTACCCCATCGAATAATGCGTAATGAAGATTTAGAACTGCAAGTACTGTTATGTATTGAAGAAAATCCTGACACTTCAATTATAGGCCAGGCGACAGCGAAAAAAAAGCCTCAATAAGGAAATAATTAGTGGAAAGCTGGAAATGGCCTTAATCTCTTTATTTGGACCCACTTATTACTGTCCTAACTTTTCCCCCTCGAGCGAAGTCGGCCTTGGCCCTTATGATCCTAAGAAGGTACAATTTTTCAGTTTTTTGCAAATATCTCTTAAAGCATCAACAAAATACTTATTAGCAAAAATAATCTAGAGTAAATTTGCAAGAAAAAAGTTCTTTACCGTTTGTTTCTAAAGTTAACCGTTACGATGATACAGCCATTCAAATTGAAGCCCTTTTTGGTCCTTGCAGAAAAATTATAAAAATCACATGTTATATCAAAGTTTCTACATGTTATAAATAATTTTGAACGTACCACGTATACATACAAGCCGTTAACTTGTTACAATTATAACTGCCATATAAGACAAACAGTTTGGGCTAATAATAGTCCAAGCAAATTATACGAAAAAACGACGAATAGAAGAAATAATTTATAAAGTTTTGAAATTTTGGTTATGAACTCCCAGTAAGAACCCAAATAGAGATCCGAAGAGTTCCCACATCCCCGGGGGAGCTTCATCCCCTTTGGCGCAAAAAAACACCCCCGAGCGTGACATCATTAAGCTTTTCAGCATTTTTTTTCGTAAAGTACCCCATCGAATAATGCGTAATGAAGATTTAGAACTGCAAGTACTGTTATGTATTGAAGAAAATCCTGACACTTCAATTATAGGCCAGGCGACAGCGAAAAAAAAGCCTCAATAAGGAAATAATTAGTGGAAAGCTGGAAATGGCCTTAATCTCTTTATTTGGACCCACTTATTACTGTCCTAAGTTTTCCCCCTCGAGCGAAGTCGGCCTTGGCCCTTATGATCCTAAGAAGGTACAATTTTTCAGTTTTTTGCAAATATCTCTTAAAGCATCAACAAAATACTTATTAGCAAAAATAATCTAGAGTAAATTTGCAAGAAAAAAGTTCTTTACCGTTTGTAACTCCGACAAGAAAATGTTACCTGACTTATGTTCTTCATTAAATTCTGCATAAAATTGGTCTTATGAAGTTTTTATCTATCTCCCACCCAACGCTCCTAAATGTCGTTGGAAAATGAGTATAGTTTTCACCGCGAAGGCAACCCCCGTTTTTTGCGGCGATTATCTCGAAAACCATTAGTGGGACCAACAAATCTATAGAAACAAAATTGTAAAGCAGTTTTTTCTGTACAGAGTCCATATTGAATAAAAGATTTGCAATAAATTGTTATTGGTCAAAAAACGGGGATTGATTAATTTTTGCCTTTGCGCTGAAAACTATACTCATTTTCCAATGTCATTTATGATAACAATTTTATGCATAATTTAATGAAGAACATAATTCAGATAACATTTTTTCGTTGGAGTTACCGTTTACGAAAAAAAATCAGAAAAACTTCATGATGTCACGCTCGGGGGCGGTTTTTTGCGCCAAAGGAGATGAAACTCCCCCCGGGGGGGTTGGAACTCTTCGGATCTTTATTTGGGTTCCTGCTGGGAGTTCATAACCAAAATTTCAAAACTTTATAAATTATTTCTTCTATTCGTCGTTTTTTCGTATAATTTGCTTGGACTATAATTAGCCCCAACTGTTTGTCTTATATCGCAGTTATAATTGTAACAAGTTAACAGCTTGTGTACGTGGTAGGTTCAAAATTATATAACATATAGAAACTTTAATATAACATGTAATTTTTATAACTTTGCCGCAAGAAGCAAAAAGAGTTCCTTTGAATGGCCGTATCATCGTAACGGTTAAGTTTAGAAACAAACGGTAAAGAACTTTTTTGTTGCAAATTTACTCTAGATTATTTTTGACAATAAGTATTTTGTTGATAAAGTTGATGCTTTAAGAGATATTTGCAAAAAAACTGAAGAATTGTACCTTCTTAGGGCCATAAGAGCCAACATCGAGTTCGCTCGAGGCGGAAAACTTAGGACAGTAATAAGTGGGTCCAAATAAAGAGATTAAGTTCACTTCCAGCTTTCCACTAATTATTTCCTTATTGAACTCTCTGTCGCCTGGCCTATTAGGAAACTAGCAACTAATTTAAATTCATCGTATTCGACTGTGCAGTAAAAAAAAAAAAAACTTATGTGCATGCCATAGAAGAAGGCGACCCAGCAAGAAGATTAGGATTTTGCGAGTTTTATTTAGATACAATAATTAGACAAGATCCAATTTTGTACAGAAAAATACTGTGGTCAGATGAATGTACTTTTACAAACAATGGGTTGTTTAATAGACACAACCATAGACACTGGGCTCGTGAAAATCCTCGTATCACAGTTGAAACGAACTTTCAGAGGCGGTTTAGTGTTAATGTGTGGTGTGGGATTTTAGGGAACAGGCTAGTTGGTCCTTTCTTTATTGAAGGCAAACTTAATGCCCAGAAGTACCATCGCATTTTAACCGAAAATGTGTAGGATTTTTTAGAAAATCTACCATTAGCACAGTATAGAGCAGAATATTTTTAACAAGATGGGGCTACACCTCACAATGCCCGAATTAATACAGAATACCTGGAAGAAATGTTTGGAGAAAAATGGATTGGAACCCAGTCGATTTTTCCTTTTGGGGATTCCTAGAAGATCTAGTCTATATAGTCTATAGACGATTTAAAAGAGACAGAATTGTGATCGCTTGTGGAGAAATTTCGCCTGATACTCTTCCACGCGCCGTCATGCAGTATGTAAACTAATAGATTTTTTAACTAAATTTGATGTTTTTTTGTCATTTCTTAATAAAGATTTGAAAAAATATCGTCATAGTTTTTTTCATTCGCTTCTTTTTCACATAATAATAACTGCAATGTCTTATTTGACACCGCTGACAACTAGATTTTATGAACTTTTATTCCTCTTTTTGTTCACTCTGACAATTTTTTAAGCAATAATTTTAAGTAAATGTAGTGCATATTACAAATGAGTGTATGAAGAAAAATGAGATCGTTCAAATAAATAAATAAAAACTATGGGTCACAATTTAAAATAAGAAAGTTGAATGGAGCCCAAAATTCATTATGACATTTAGACAAAATCTAAAACCGTCAGCTTATAGTAAATTAAAAGCCATTTGATTTACTTTTGTATTTTTGAAATCGACCCGTGAATAAAAATTCTACAGCGCCTGCCGTTTTTTAAAAATCACCCTGTATATTTAGCGACGTGTCTAATATTTTCAACAAGGACAACAGTTTTTAACACGTCTCAGCGAGTTCATTTTTGACCATGTCGTGTCCTATAATTCATTTCGGTCTCCATAAAAGTGAACAAGATTGACACGTCATGCATTTGAGGACGTGTGTTTCCTAAGAAGAATAGTTCAGATCCTGTGGTATGCAACGCGAACTAACGTACTTTCGAGATTGGACTTTATACTAAGTAAATATACATAAATTGGCATTTGCACGATGCGCGAGTTGTTCTATTAATATCTATGTGCCTACATCAGTACATAATTGCATTCTGCATAAAGAGTGGCATGTTTATCCAACCAATAATTTCATGTTTGTTTTTGACACGATGGCGACCTAACGTTAAAACCAAGCAATTGAACGTATGTAATTCTTATCTATAGGCCTTATCCACACACCCCAAATCAGATGGCAAAATTTGCTGGCTGTAATCCTCTGATAGTAAGTGAAGGTAAAATTTTTCTAAAAATAGTTTATTTTTACTATAACATCTTTAGAATAACTACACCATGAGTGTTTCCGTTTCTTCTAATCAACCTCCTCAAAATTCTCATTCATCGGACAACGCTTATACTCTATCAATAACAACACCAACCAGAAATGTTGATAGTTATTTTAATGACTACTACCTCGAACAACTATGCAGACAGTTTGCGGGGCTTAGTATACGAGATCAACAAACCATTAGAAAAATTCAACGTCCGGAAAAGTCAAAAAAAAAATATCCAGCTGTTTAATTTGATCGCCACCATTGGTTATTGGGAAATTGTTACATACATTCCTTTAGAACCTTCAGATCCAGGGTACTTACATGTGCTCAGAAAAATCTCCAATAGAAAAACCTTCAAAGTCGATAGCATAGAAAAAATTTCAAATCCTTACTTGGAAACGGCATATGAACTCAAAAAAGCTCAGAAAAAGAAAGATTTCCCCTACATTGAAGAACGTTTATTGTTCCATGGCACCAAACGTAGTAACATAAACGCAATTTGTGAAAAGAACTTCAACTGGAGACTCTGTCAAACCCACAAATATGGTAATGGCGTAAGTTTTTCCCCGAATTCAACTTATGCGTCGGTATACTCTGATGAAAATGTGTACAATAAAGTTATGCTTGTTGCAAAAGTGTTAGTTGGAAGAAGTTGCATAGGTAATAAGGATATGATTTTACCTCAATATGGCTGTGATACGTCTCAGAAAGGAGTGGATGGAATTGTAATAGTGAAGTATGAAGATAATGAATATTATCCAGTTTATAAAATAAATTATCATCAAAAGGGTGCACGAAGACGTCGAAAGACAAAAAGGACCGAAAACACAATTTTACATTTGGATTAGGATGATAAACAGGTGTATCAGAAATAGATGATCTAAATTTATTACTTTATTAAAATTCTCGTTGCATCGAACATTTTCAAGTCGCATCTGGGAGAAGAAATCTAACAGTCGTGAGACAAAAATGCAGTTACGAGTTACGCCAATGGTTTTTGTAAATGAAAATGACATATACAGTGTGATCAATTGACGTTTTATTTAACAAGATATTAGGTACCTCACGAATGAATGTCACATCATATGTACAAAGGGGTCGTCCATAAATTACGTGAGCTCAAAATGGGGGGGTCCAATAAAATCTGATCTAAAGGGAGCAGGGGGTCACTGAAAATCTCACGTCAATTTTTTAATTTAAAAAATACACAATCATTATTATTACATAGAATATAAAAAAAAACATTAAACTTATTGTTTTACTTCTTTTAGGTTTTCTATTTTTTCCGCAAACTATTTTTTATTACAATAGCAATCTCGAGTATAGACAGTATTAAATTTTTTCTGTCTGGGATTTCCCGAATTGAGATAATTGCCGCACAATTTATTTACCAGACTCTTTTCGTGGAAATCCTCGCCGAAAATCGTTCAACGAGCCATACAGAACGCCCATGCCCATGAAGTGAGTGATCAATTAGAGAAGGTAGTCTAGACCAAATCTCATCAAGGGGGCGGGAGGGGTCCAAATTAACAGAAAAACACCTCACGTAATTAATGGACGGCCCCAAATATAGTTATGTAGTTACTTACAGATCTTTATAAATGATTCATACATCCAGTAGGCTCACGGTCTTCATAAATTATTCATACATCCATTATAGGTTTTGAACGTCAAAATTCTATTTTACTATACATACGTGGTGTGAGTATTGTATGGTGTGCCGAAGCTCTGACGCGTTTTCGTCGGATGCGCGCATGTCGTTACGTTGGGAGCAACGTAGTAAAAATTGTTACTGCTAGTAATGAGAATAATGGTTTCCGGCTCCTGAATAACGGAACTGAGGAGAACGGGAGCGACCTATGGGAATGAACGAACAATTACCTTTTTTCTTTTGCGACTCCAGAATCTATTTTAATAAATAGTAATTGTCCGAATTAAAAAAAAATGATTCGGTAAACTAACGGTTTCGAACTATGAAATTTTTATTTGTTGTTTTATTTTGTTCTAATGTTTTTTTACATTGCATTCTCTCTTTCAGGGTTGCAATATGTAAATGTTAAGTTATGTACAACTAATTATAATTATCAATTATACATAAAATATTATGTTGTTTCGTGTTGTTTTAGTGTTCCGGTTTTTCTTTCTCTTATTTGAATGTTGTATTTTGTTTCGTATTTTAATTAAATTAAATTATAATTTCTACTGAAATGCCTTAAATTTTTAAATTTGAATTGTAGATTATTTTTTAACAATCCGTTATTATATTTCAGCATAATTGAGTTTACAGAATGGCAGTGGCTGCTAAAATGCCATTTTATTTTTTTAACTTTATCAGAAAGTGTTGTAGTACATAATTCATTTTAATAAATTAATACCAATATATCGGGTGTCCCAACTAAAATTTGTACCCCCCAACAATTCCAATTTCGAAAGACTCAGAAGCAAACGCTCGAACAGGTCAATTTTGTTGTCAAGGGGGACCAAATTGTACCAAACTTTAAACTCTTAGATCTCACCCCTTTAGCCAGGGGAGCCACCCCCATAAAAAATTTCAATGGCATGGGGGGTCGTGTGATACATCATTTTAAAGCTTATTTAATTCTCTATACAGATCTACTTTTATCAATTTGTTTCGACAAAAAAAGCATAAATTTGTTATTTTTCAAATCGAGAGTATTTTATGTAGATTTGGAAAATAACAAATTCTTACGATCTTTTTTGTAGAAACGAATCGATAAAAGTAGGTTTGGATAGAGAATTGAATAAGGTTTAAAATTATGTATCACAGGACACCGCATGCCATTTAATTTTTTTAAGGGGGTGGCTCCCCTGGCTAAAGGGGTGAAATCTAAGACTTAAAAGTTTGGCACAATTTGCCCCCCCTTGATAACAAAATTGACCTGTTCGAGTGTTTTCTTCTAAGTGTTTCGAAATTGAAATGGTTGGGGGGTACAAATTTTAGTTGCGTATTTTATGTAGATTTGGAAAAAATCGATTTCATGTTTTGTTTTTTTTTGTAGAAAGGAATCGATAAATGTAGGTCTGGATAGAGAATTGAATAAGCTTTAAAATGATGTATCACACGACCTCCCATGCTATTTAAATTTTTTAAGGGGGTGGCTCCCCTGGCTAAAGGGGTGAGATCTAAGACATGAAAGTTTGATACAATTTCGTCCCCCTTGATAAGAAAATTGACCTGTTCGAGCGTTTTTTTCTGAGTCTTTCGAAACTGGAATTTTTGGGGGGTACAAATTTTAGTTGGGACACCCTGTATTATGTACGCATATATTCTTCAACTATAGGTAGATACTTCTTTTATTTTTTGTTATTTTTTATTTTCTTATAGAAAAAATATGTATTATAAATTAATACAATATCTCCATATTTATCCAATAATACATATTTCTATAGTATTTTCTGTATTATTTGTTAAGTTTCTTGTCGTTGAAAGCAGAATCAAGTTCCCACCAATTTCTAAAATAACCGAAAGGTAAAAAAAAAACAAATAGTTGTATTGTTTAAAAACACAACTACTAACCGAGTAGCCGTGTAATTTCCCAGGCAAGTGCTCCCAACCTGACGTCACACGATGCGCAATAGCACACCATACAATACTCACACCACGCTATACATATGAAAATATTGTTTTTCACAGGCAACATGATGTATGAATCATTTATGAAGACTCCATATAGAAGCCGTTTTTGTTATATTGGTGGTTAAAGGGAATATTCATACATTTATGATGCATTTACAATTTATAAGCGGAAAAAATCAAACGACTTCAAATTATATCGACATCAAATGGCATTGTTAACAAAATAAAGTGCCAGAACTTTAAATTTATTTACAAATGTCAGCCAGAATGACAGTAAGGGGCGGTTTACAATTATGGTTTTTAAAATGACAGAACGTTAACGCTTGAAATTCGTTTTACGCAATAGTACATAAGTTTAAATCTAGATTTCTTCGTTTAGAAAAACTAGGATACCTAAAAATTATTTAAAAAAATTATTGTCATAAATTGTTATAAAAAAAAGTTCCGTTTGATCAAAGCAAACTCACCTGTTGCTTTTAGTTTGTAGAAGAAAAAAACCTATACCTACATTTTTATTAGAAAATTCCTACGCGCTTGCTTTTGACAGTTTTGACATCAGCGCATGATCAACGCGTCAGTAAATAATTTCAGTTTTCAAAAATTAATCCAAATAGCGCTTATCAACTGTTATCAGCTGCTATTAACACTCCAGGCAACCATTATACTGGGCGCAAAATACAGGAAAACTTGAAGAACGTCTTTTCGGTAGTACATTACATATTACATTGAGTTGGAACGGCAAATACTCTTTATTATGATCACAAAGAAATTGGTAATTTTTCCTCGGACGATATTCCACCTGTCATAATTTCTCTGGCAGACTCTAACATCGACGTAACAATAATGATGACGATGATGAGGACGGAACTGAAGGTGTTCATGAAATATAATAACGGGTGTTTTTTTAATTTGGCGTCATAGTTGGCGCTAACTATAAGTTTATGTGAACAGGCCACAATTTTTTTGCCTGGTTTCATTTAGACGGTTATGTGAATTCGCAAAACATGCGGATGTGGAGTTCAGAAAAACCTAATTTTATCAAAGAGGCTCCACTGCACCCCGAAAAGGTAGGAAGGAGAATGAGCGTGTTGAACTGTCGCGTAATTAAATTAAAAGTTAGGTTAGATAATAGATGCAGATGTCAAATTAATAATTGTCAATTCGATGGCACGTTCACAGTTAAACATTCATGGCCAACTTCGACGAAAAATTTTAAAAAACACCCGTTACGATGCGGACGAAATTTCTGTAGAATATTCTCAAGCCGGTACAAATTCACAATGCACCATTAGTAACTTATTGTTTCTTATTTCTATTATATTCGTAACTTTTATTGTATTTTTAATAAAAATAATGCTATTTTCCAAGATTTCCAAACATAACCTCAAGAATCTAAATGTCAAAAAAATTCCTCAAACTCCCCAAAACCAAGGCGGTGCAGTGTTGCCGACAGTATTTTCCGAAGAAATTGCGACGTTGGCGAGTTTTTAAAATATAAACAGCTTATAATCTCTTGCATCGGTTGAAATTAGGTTATCTATTTCTGATAACGCTGCATGTATAATATTAATATAGGTATTACATAAAGTCGCGGACAGAAAATCTTGGATGTCAATGTCATTCCACTGTCACAAAGCGTAAAACACCCTTTAACTAATGTAACCTTATTTTTTTTTAGTTTTGGTTTTGTCATCGAACCAAGTGGTGGTGGAAAAAACGTCAAAGCATAGATTTTATAGAAGTTCAAGATTTTCTGTTCGCGACTGTAGCTACATAATGTGTTGAGGGTTTTATTTAGTACAGGGTTTTTATAAATGATTCATACATCCAATAGGTTTTGAACGCCAAATTGTGACTTTAGAGAATTTCCAAACTGCTTTTTCACGATTTCCAGGTGGTGCCGCACCTTTGAAACAGTGTTTTCATCAAAAGTGCAAAAGTGCAACCCCCTTCGACCAGCGGATTCGGAATAGATGCACATCTAATGCGCACTTTTCCCGACCGCTGCGAGAGTAAATCCTGACGGCTCGATCGCAAATGCACTTTGGAAATTCTCTAAAGTTACTTTGACACCTTTGACACTCAGATATTAAACCAAATTGTCAACAGTTAGTAGTGCCAATCTAATTAAATTTCACGGCCTACTCTAATTTATAATTTAAATGATCGAACGGTATAAATTTTATGATCCAGTGGCAACATGATGTATGAATCATTTATAAAGACCTGATACATATTTTATAAAACTGCTGATTAAGAAGGTAGTTAAGGAAAAAGATACTCTCGCGAGTAACAGATGTCTATTTAATTTTGAAGCAAATGAATTGAATTGGCACCATGGAATAATCAACACACCTCGCCGTTGATGGTCGAAGTTGACAACTTTGTTAGTATCGGGGCCTGTAATACCAACTCACTTAATAAACACTGCTATTATACTTTACTTGACAGATGTTTTTTTTTTAAGGAAAGGTAGTAACTACCTATAGTTCGGCGTAAATATTTGAATTTCCCGAATTTACATTGAGATGTACCAACGTAAGTGCAATAAAATACATATAACCATCTTTACAAAAAAAAAACACAATAGTCACGTGGTATCTAAGGCCACGGTATAGTAAAAGTAATCAGATACTGAACAATATCTCAAGAAATGCAACGCACATGTTCTCGGAAAAATATGACTGCAAACTTTACAAAAAAAATCTGTTGACAATGGCAATTTTGAATAGCTCTCATAAAATATTAGTTTTTGAAATGGTACATTGTAAGTATTGTAACTTCAATTATTTTATTACGGTTTTGCTGGTAAATAATACAACCTGAATACATTAAAAACTTGTAATGTTAGAATGTCACAACATGTCAAAAATATTATTTATTCAATATACTTAAAAGTTATACAAAAATAAAAAAAAAGACTTCAATTATTTCTTATAAAATAATTGAGCAAGGTATTGGGCTTCGGCTTCTTCACCTGACTGCTGCAGTTGATTTCGCTGGATCTGGTTCGTTTGTGGTCATCCCATAGTTCCTTCTGAAGTTCCCAAGGCAGCTCTTTGAACACTTTCTCATCTGCTTCGGGTGGACAAGGCACAGAATCCAATCGCAATTCGGCTACCTTTAATTTAGAAGGACTCTCACAATCATCATAATCTGGAAAATAGCGTTTTTTGGTAACTAAATTCGAGAGTTTCAGTTTCTTGGGCGAAGGGGTCGGAGAATCGCCTTCTAACAAAAAGCTTGCTGAAGTGGAAGAGCTTGATGCAGTAACTTCTTCAGTGTCATGAAGATTCTCAATGCTGGTTACAGATTGTACTTCAAGATTCCTTCGTAAAAACGACGCTATGGAATTCTTTGCACTAGGGAGATCTTGAAATTTGGTGAAAGAAAGGCCAAGAAGTGTGATGTGGTATGATTTTCGCACGTCAATTATTCTGTTAAATAGATGCATAACAGTTGTCATTATTTTAGATTCCTTATTTGGCTGGTTTGATACAAACAATGATGGGTTGATGTTACACTGCCGTGTTTCTCGATGACTAATTTTGCTGTTTTTTTCAAACTTCCTAACCGTTAATTTTATAGTTTTGGGGATTCGACCATCTTCAGAAACAAGCTGTAGCAAACGGCCTAGAAGTTGCTCCAACTTTTGTCGTACTTCCGTTTCCACAGAAATGGATTTGCAGCTGTCTTCTAAACCAATACTTTGTGGTTTTCCTGTAATTTTCACCAAGCTCCTGTCGATTCCATAACTTAATCCATGTATAGTCTGTGCTTTCTCTACACCTAGGATGGACTCAAGTTGTTTTGATTCTACATTCTGCAAATCTTCAATTGTTGTAATCCCTCCTGCTTCTAACCTTTCTAACATCATTCTGCCAATGCCAGGAATGTCAGCAATAGATGATAAGCTCAACATTAGCTCCAAACCGCTATTAGGAAAGACTACTGTTTGTTGATCTGGTTTATACCGTGACCCCACAAGCTTTGCTAGCAACTTGTTATGAGCAATTCCAGCACAAGTTGTAAGGTTCAGCTCCGATTTAATTGTGCGCCTAACTTCTTCAGCTATCTCAGTTCCTATGATTAATCTATTTGTGCAACCACAATCACATTTTTGACTAGCATCTCCAAAGATGTTCCCAACTATTTTCAAATCTCTTGATTCCTTCAACTTTTCCTCAACTAAAGCACTAACATCCAAAAAATTTTCGTCCAACCCCAATCGTTCCACTAACGGCGTGATCTTTTGCAACAAGCTGGTGACTTTGTAAGATACTTTTCGATAGTCATGTAGATCTTCACCATTCACCAAAACCAAATTGGGGCACAACTTCTTGGCTTCTGTGACCAGCATACACTTCTTAACGTTGAACTTGCGGGCCTCATAATTACTAGTGACAACAATATTCTTTTGTTGAATACCCAAAGGTACGTCACGTAGATTTGGATTTTTGTTCATTTCTACTTGGGCATAAAAACAGTCAATATCCACATGAATGATGGTACGGGAATGATTGTCAAATTCAATTCTGGACATTGTTGTTTATAATCGTATACGTATGTTTTTCATGTGAACTTTTGAGATTTAAGGTTATTTACTTTGACATTGCTAACTAGACAGAGATAACTGTATGAGTCATGAGTCAACGCCAGACAATTCAAGGTGAAATGTACAGAATACAGAACCACAGAATGCGATCCTGTCTAATTCAAACAGCGCCACCTGGTTGATAACATGCTAGCATCATGGGAAACTGCGTTATTGCGTTGTCCGCGCCGATGAAATTGACAGTAATACAAATTACTGTCATCGGCGCGGACAACGGTTATTGTGTAGCAAGAATTTATATTACTTAGCAATAGTTTCGGAAGAATACTTATCCATACTAATTTACGTTTAGTATAAAAATTGTTATAGGTGATGAATTAACCGCCTTAAGTTTTTAGCGGGAATTTTGTAAGGGTCGGTCTTCCACGTTTCCAAATTGTCAATATTTCATCACATATTAAAATTGAGATAGGCTGAATTAATTTTTGATTAACTTTTTAGGTATTGGACAACCCGATAGCACTGATTTTTTTTTTACGTTTAGCTCGTACCTACCTACCTATCCTTCCTCAAAATCAAAAACCACCAACCTTGTACAGTTGGACTCAACTTTGGACATCATATTACCCATGTCACATTGGCATTTAAGATGTAAAGCAGTCTTTACATGGAATCTCTATTCATAACAATATTTTTAGCTATTGTCAGTGTGAAGACGTCCAAATGACAACGTAACGTCATCAAGTTGACAGTAAAGGATCCATTATTACAATGATTTTTTTAAGGAATACAAACAAACACAAGACCACTGTTTGGTGATGGCGTGATGGCAAAAATAAAGGAATTGACAATACACAACAAATACAAAAAGGACAAGAAAACAAAGAAATGGGACGCAATATTAGAAGAAGTAGAAACAAGATAAAGACTAATAATAAGAGAAGTGATCACAAAACACACAAAAACATATCAAAAGAATGGTTCAATTAAGAATTGGAAGAGGCAAAAGCAAAAATATGGTTGATTAAATGGATAAGAACAAGAAAAACATCTATGTATATGCAAAACATAAATATGGAAAATATGTTGTACAGTTACGGCTAAGAAATTTTGGCCGTCACTTGTCATTTATTGTCATAAGATGTAAGGCGACCCTTAGGTATTCGTAACCTAACTTTCTGCTATTTCAAAGACTTGTCATTTTGACACTGACTCATTCGCATGAAAACACTAACAGTGACAAATTTTTAGATTTTAATTCCAAAAAGTCAATCATAATGACAATAAACCATGGACTACATCCGTTTTCTTTTAATTGACATTAAAGTGACGGATAAAATTCCATGGCCGTGACTGTATACTATATAAAAGAATATTATACCCCTATTTTTTTGTTAATTCGAAATTAGGCGTTTACGAGGTAAAAAGAAAATGCAAAACATTTGTCTTATTTGAAACGCGCGCCTTTTTGTGACGTCAACACGGGACAAAATTAAAAGTGACTAGACGCGCAGACCAACGATGTCTTACCCGGTCTTACCATCGTTGGCGCAGACTAACGAGAAACGCACGAACCAATGAGAATACTCCCCCGAAATGACGTCACAAGAAGCGGTAAATGTACAGCGTTTGAAAATGCTAGCCAAAATTGTGATTTTTTATACGCTCTCTTATCTCACAAATCAACTTCATGAAACAACAGAACATGTTTTAAGGCATCAACATTATTATTACGATCCCATTGCAATACGCAAGCCCAAATTATAATTCAAAACAATTTTACAGGGTGTAAACACCTCCTATAACTTTTTTGGGACAATCAGTTGAGTGTCGCGCTGTGTTATGCCTCTGCTCGATTCAATTAATATAAATTTTTCAACGAAAATGGAACCCGCGAAATTGCATCAACTTCACTTGTTTTTATGAGAACAGTACAACGTTTGTGTGATTTGAAATTTGAGTTATGTATTGGAAGACTCGCTTTACGTGTGGGTGTGTCAACTTATTATTTACCGCACTTACCAAATTTCTTGAGGCGTTTATTGACAACCGACGAAACCGGCTTCACACGAGATGGTGTGTTTAATGTCCATAATACACATGTACTCTAATGAAAATCCTAACGCAATTTTCAGAAAAAAAAATCAAATAATGTGTGGGTAGGAATAATCGGAGATCATTTAATTGGGCTTTATATTTTACCCCCGCGTTTTACTGGTGCAGCGTATTTAATGTGATTAAAGAAGGTAAGCTAGAGAATTTATTATTGGTGACCGACTTCGACATATCCATATTATTGTAAGTTAGTTCATGTTTCCATTTTTATTTCGATTCGTTTATCGGGTAAAGTTTTTGTGCATCCTCACAATCAATGAAGTCCATAGGCGAGTATTGATTTTAGGGGTCAAACTATTTTTAATTTTAACTCCGACAGGGAACGTTTGTGAAAAAAATGATATTTTTTTTCTTCTTTTGATTAGTTAGACTTGTGGTTAAATTTTTTCCTAGGACTTCCATAACACCCTGTATAGAAAAATAAGATAAATAATAGAAGAGCAGAAACAGGAGGAATGAAAAACAAGGGCCGATGTTAAACGCGGAAGAAAAGAAGAGCAAGTAAATATACTTAAAAAAAAACAACTCAGAAATCATGTCGTCTCTTCTTTTCGATTAGTTTTTGTCTTATATATTTCTTAGATATTTACTGAAAATAAACATAATTATGTAGATAGAATTAACCAACTTGAAAGAGAAATAAATATTTTAAGATACATAAAAGCACAACAGGACACATCATAAGAAGAAAAACAGATAAGGAATATAACCCGTTAAATTTCGGTTGGGACCAGGGGCAGAGTGTAGTAGCGGATGTAAAGGAAATGGAGTTAAAAAACTGGAAATTCATTCGTCCTGGCCACGTGTGGAACCGATCACTAAAATTACATAATAGAGCTTGTGAGTGTGAAGCTGACAACACAAGCATTAAAACATTATTTAGATACATATTTAGATTTTATAAGTGCCATAAGATTGTCGTGAGGGGCATTTTCTAATAGTTTTAAGAAGGACCAATTTGATAGATAATTGTAAAAGCTCCGTTCGCAACTTTAATTATTATGTTACGCACCCACGAAAAATAGAGTTAATAATCATTTATGCATTACCATTACTAATGAACCAGACTTGCTGACTCCAACCATCCATTATATTTTATTTTACGACTTCCATGTATAATAGGAATTCTGGACTGTTTGTTGGACCACGCGATGTTAATAAACCCACCAAAAACAAAACTAGCTATGTTCATTTCTAACAGTTACATAATCCTTGTAAACTAGTAGCAAGGTTGTATTTTATTTTATGATTTTCATGCATAAGAATTATTCTGTATTGTTTGTGAGATATTCCCTCTTTAGCTTGGTAAAGAGAACGTTCGGCTAATTTTATTTGTTTTGTGCAGAAACACCTTCATTATTTTGTATCATCGTTTATTCCTAAGTTAACAAAATCGCTTTTGGAGAAAAATGTTCTATTAGAGTTAGAATATGTTTATTTGCCACCAGTTTCCAAAAAGAGTAATATTAATGGTCATTACTGATTTAGACGTGCTAAATTTAGAAACAGACCATATTATCATGACGTGTTCAAGTTTATTTTCTTGAAATACATTGATAAGCTGAACAAACTATCCATTTCCAAACTACGTTAGTAGTTAAGTAGTGCCGGTTCTGGCCCACTTTGACCTGAATTGACCTTTGGCCTTGAGAATATAGTGCCGGTTCTGCCCCAGTTGAATGACCCAGTCGTCAGAGGACAAGTCTGAACTTGAGTGGAGTTTAGCCTTGAGATTATAATGCCGGTCCTGATCCAGTTTGATGACCCAGTGTTGACCTGAAGTAACCTTTGGGTTGATCGAGACTTGAGCCTAGCTCCCCCCACCCCACGCGCACCTTCGTATAGCTCCCCTCCCATCCGACCGAGTATGCGCGCACATTGTTTATCTTCCTTCACTCTTATACCCTCTTATCTACAAGCTCTTTTATAAATATGCAAGTTTCTTGATTCCAATTATTCATTTGTAACACGCTCTCTTAAGTTATAAACTATTAATCAGAAAACATGGCTTCATTTTTAAAGGAATTAAATAACCACTTTTATTTACAAAAGTTTGTTAGTTTGAAAACATTAGAAATCAATAAAAAATTTAAAATTAATTCTTTTAGTAAGTGCAACACAGTGTACGGCGAGAAGATAGTCGTGGAAACGGATGCTTTCAAAACCGTGTTACCCCATCGATTCACTGCAAAATTCAATTCTCAAGTAATAGAAGATTTGAATAAGGAAATTACAAGTGGGAAGAAGATATACTATCTAATTAGTGAAGGTGCAGTAGGGCAAACAACCAACGTAAAGTTTACTGAAGAATGAAATCAACGAGAAAGAAGGCTTTTAAAGTAGAATTATTATATAAAAAAAAATTAGAAAAGTATCTTAAAGATCTAGATATATTAAAACAAGATATAAACATGTATCAAATACAAAATGGAATTAAAAATATAAAAATATAATGTAGAACGTTGCTTTATAATAAATATATATTTAAAAATGTTGTCGTATTATTTCATTATTTGAATGAGCATACCTTTAATTTTTATATAAAAGAAAATACTAATTGACGTCATAGGCAATATTAAAAGTGGGGATAGATTATATTTAAACTTCAACCCATTTTACGAATTGTTTCATATTTAATATTATTTTCAGTGGTGATAGTACAACAAAAAAAAAAAAAAACAAAAAAAAATGTGGCAAATGTATAGCATGGATAAGTGGCCAAAAGCAACAGATGTGAGTTCAGCTGTTCAACGATTGTGGCATCAATTTCATGATTGTTACTTCGAAGCTTGTCATGCATCAGTTTATGATTCCAACTATGCAAGCCCTGAAATATATAAAGAATTAGCAAACAAGTATTCTAATGGAATGAATGATTGTGAGGACTTTTTGGCACAGAAAACTGATCTAAAAGGATTATGTGCTTCTCTCTTTGAACATAAATTACATTTATTCATTGAAGACCTGAAACAATTTTTACCGTACAATCTGGAACAACAGTACGTTGGAGCAGCAGAAAACAATTAATAATAATTAATTAATTTAATATATATATATATATATATATTTTTCTGAATAATATAATAAAAAATTGTTTTATTGTAGCAGTAATGAAACAAAAACGTGTTAACTTTAGCGAAAATATCATAATATATAATTTGAATGATCAAGGTGAGGACAGACGATCTTATTGGGTTAGTGATAGAGTGCGGTTTGAAAAAAGAATTTGTGAAGTAGAACTTATTCTGAAGCCAATATTAGAAAAAAAAATCAAGAAAATAATAAATACTTATGTTGTTTAACTTGGAAATAATATGTATTAATATAAGTAAATTAAACAATAAATGTAAATTTAAATTGTGTTTTATTCTAAAATTATACTTATAAAATAAAAATAAACAATAATATCTACAATTAAAATTAATAAAAAATAAACAATAATAATTATATAAAATTACAACTAACAAAAAATATAAAATTAAAAAGAAAATGAAATTTTTAGACTTAAACAAGAGTTATTAGACATGCAAAGAAAAACTTACAATTTTTTTAACTCATCCTTTAAATTTAGTGAAATGTTTTTTAAGCTAACGCATTCTGATTCCAAACTTTTAATACGGGTTGTAATTCTTGATTGCGTATCTATTAACTCTTGTTTAAGCCGACCTATTTCATCCTTATTTTTAAGATACACTAATGTAGTTTTTTTTAAACATTCTCTAAATATGTTTTTAACTTCACCACCACCCTCACCACCCTCACCACCCTCACCATTCTCACCAGCTTCATTTTCACTAAACTCACTCCTAACACTAAATTGACTAAATGGGAAGTCAAGGTTTTCTTCAAGTTTGGAAAGGTCCTTCCTTCCCATAGGAGGCATGGAGCATTCCGGAACATCATTTTTTTTTAATTTTCTTACAGGCTCGTCAGGCTCGCACTCGTCAATCGGTCGTAAAGGTGGTGGTTGTGGTGGTTGATCAAGGGACTCGAGAGCATTCAAGATGTCGAATGAGAAGTCTTCTTCCTCTTCAATATTGAAAGGAATATTGTTTATGATTGTTGGTGGCTGTGAAAAAAAAAAAAAAATTAATAATCAAATTTAACTAAAAAAGAAAAACATTAATACTTACTTGAATCACCACATCTTCTAATATATGCACCTTTGGTGCATTCGTCTCCTTCTTTAAACTTAAACTAATTTTTCTTTTCATTTTGGTGACACAGAAAGCAAAGACCAAATGAAGCGCTTCAAACCTACTAAAGTTTATATAGGAAAAAAATTAGCAACGCATGCAAAATTCATCAGTTCACACGGTAAATAAGGTAAATACACTCCCAAAGGAAGTGTCGTTTATCTTAGGTGAACATACTTTACAGGAAATACTGAGGTGACAAAATGTTAGGGTCAATATATCGCGCAGGAAATGCATTTTTGCAGAATTCCAAGGTGAACGCACTTCAAAGGAAGTCTCATATTACCAAAAATGTAATTTGACACCAAAAATGAAATTTGACACCAAGAAATGAAATTTGATACCAAAAATGAAATTTGACACTAAGAAATGAAACTTGACACCAAATAAATGTAATTTGACACCACAAAATGTCGAGTCAGCAAAAAATGAAACCTGACACTATGAAATGCTGATCCGGCAGAAAATGAAATTCGACACCAAAAATGGTCGAGTCAGCGAAAAAATGAAACTTGACACCAAAAATTGTTGAATCAACAAAAAAATGAAATTTGACACCAAAAATTATTAATTCAGCAAAAAAATGAAATTTGATATCGAAGTCAAAATCACTGTCTCATGTTGCGGTGTCAAATTACGGTGTCAGGTTACGAAAGGAGTAACAATACAATGTTGACGCAAGGGAACGGAAACATGCATTGATAGGTAAGGAGTATGATGATAAAAAAATAAATTGTTTTTTTTTTAACGTAACATAGAAAAGGGCAAAAGATTCCTGTGACTAAAGGAGTGGGGATAGAAAAAAAAAAAAGTATACCAAAAGGTGCAGAAGGACTGAACGCACAAGCGCATATGGTAAACCTGACTTCCTGTTGAAAAGCCTGACGTCCACGAATTTTTAAAGTTTTTTCAAGGTCGTTTACATAAGACCTTATTTGAACCGATTTAAAGGTCTATTAAAATAGAACCGAATAAGCGCAACATGTGGGACTTAGTAAATTTTTCGCTCAAAATTTCGCCCCCCTACTAAAAAAAAAAAAAAAGAAAAAACGAAAAAAAAAAAACAGGAAAATATCTCCCACATGTTGCGCATATGCGGTTCTACTTCCATAGATGCGCCGCCCCACTACTAAAACATCGGACGTCTTGGCTTCTTAAATACTTTACTTTCCACTTTACAGTATCACCAGAGCTTTGCTACAAAGTCAACATGTTCATGTACAACGGAACGTTCCTTCTGTTCTCCGCTTTAACGCATAATATGCTGTTTGTCAATAGTCCTCTCAACGTTACGCAAGTGTTAGTTTCATTTCAATGTGATCCCACAAAATATGAATGGTCACCCATGGAGAGATACAATAACCAACTACAGGATCAGCAGATATTTACATACAACGTTACGGGGCAAATGGAACTATCATACAAGCTTAGATTTCTGTTTGGAGATTACGCTTACTGGGAAACTACTCAATGCAAACACATTGCCGAATATTCAACGAATGGTTTGACTGACTACAACAAACTAAAAAGATGTATGAGAAATCCGATGGTCTGGATGTGTACGCTCTTTGTTGCATTTTACCTACTTCTTATCATTGCACAATGTTTGTATTGGTGTTGTTAATTTGTTATTTTAAATAAAATACTTATCTAAATTACTTCTATGTTTTTCTTAACTCTTACTATATGGGAAAGGTGATCAGATGGAAAAAAACAGAAAAAAAGCATATTATTAACACTTTATTCATGGGTCAGTCCCAATTGGGTTCAAAGTTTAGATTTAACTCTTTTAAATATGATAGGTCCTCCCACTGGGGACGTTTCTGCTGTTGGTCATGTTCCTGTTCCTGCTGCTGTTGTTTTTGCTGTTCCTTTTGTTCCTGCTGTTCCTGCTGTTCCAGCTGCTCCTGGCGGAGTTTATGCTCCGCCCAATGGCAGCGGTAGATATGATTTGACAGGCGGTGCGCCAACATAATGTGGTAGCGATTGTAGGGACAGACCCTAACGTCCTCTAAAAAAAAAAAAAAAAAAAAAGATTAGAAAACCAAAACATTAAAATTTTATGTTACCAACCTTCCATAGGATCGTGATAAAAAGGCACCTTAACACCATTAATATATTTACTCATTTTCAGCTTTTAGCTTTTAGCTTTAATCAAAAGTTAACTGATTTATTTTAAAGAGAAAACTCTTTATATTAGATTCACCTACCACTTTTTACTCCCACTTTTACAATCCCCTCCTTTCTATACAATAAAACTGCTGACGTTACACATTTTCGGAGAAAAACCGCCTACTTTTTACTCCCTCTTTTTACTATCACTATTTTACGCCCACTTTCTACAATCCCCTCCTTTCTTTATAATAAAACTGTTGACGTTATATATTTTCTCAGCAAAACCGCCCACTTTTTACTCCCTCTTTTTACAACCATTTTTTACTCACACTTTTTATAATCCCCTCTTTTCTTTATAAAAAAAAAATATATATTGACGCTAAATATTCTCTGATACTGTATGTATAAATAAAGAAAATTTCATATTAGATGTATTGTGCATCAATTTTTGTACATCGCAAGATCGCAAGATTAAGTGTGGAAACCATGGAGACTGTGACAGAGTTAGCTAAAAATTCGGTGAAATTAGTGCGTGAATATATATCCAAAATTAAATGTGTTGAAGAAGTGAATTCGATTTTGTTGCATGTTAATTACATAATTCGACTACTTCGAAAAGCAATTAAAAACAAAATTCATAAACAAAATGTTTTGGAAAATCTTCTTTCTTTAGAAGCAAATCTCTCTTATTTACAGCATTATCGTCTAAAACTCAAAAAAATGAAAAGCAATATGATAGTCAAAGCTGGGGAAGGGATGTCTGAAAAGTTAAAAAGCAAGATAAATGGATATGTGTCTTGGGAAGAAGTTAATTCATGTTTTAATGGAAGAATTCGTACTGGAATTATTTCCAATTATGATATTAAGGATCCTATAATTTTTCTGAACAGAGCTTTTCGATGCTTTTCTCTTAGAATTAAGAAAGAATTGAAAAAATCAATGTTAAAAATAAACGTAAATTTTACTGCTAATTTTATAAAGCCTCATAGTGGAGATATAGATTTAAAAACATTTTCCACAAAAAGTAATCCTATTGATTCATCAACCGATATAAAAAAATGGTATCAAGAAAATGTTACAGAGAAATTAACTAATAAGTTAGAAGAGTTTGCCGAAAAAGATTCTGGATGGGCTTTATATGAAATTTTAGGATTAAAAGTCAATATTAATCAATATGATCCAATTAAATTTGGATATTCCACTTATATTTCAGTTCCAAATTTTATAAAAAATAAACATGCAGTAGTTAATGTTAATAATAATGATAAATATTGTTTTCTTTGGGCAGTTGTTTCATCCCTATATCCCACAAACAAACACTCTGAAAGAAAATCGTCTTATCCGCACTTTAGTCAAGTATTAAAATATGACAATATTGATTTTCCAATTACATTAAAAGATATAAAAAAATTTGAAAAACTTAATAATTTGACCATAAATTTGTATACAATAGGACAAAAGAAAAAAATTTTACCTTGCTCTCTCAGTGACAATTGCACCAACACTAGCAAAACAATTAATTTACTAATGTTACCAGCCGAAAATATAATATTACACCAATCAGAAAATAATTTCAATGATAATCAATTATTATATCATTTTACCTGGATAAAAAATCTTTCGGCTCTTTTAAGTAAACAGCTTTCAACACATGATCATAAGGTACACATATGCGAAAGATGTCTAAATTACTTTACTAACAAAAATTTATTGCAAAAACATAAAACGTATTGTCAAAATCTCAATAAATGCTCAGTAAGAGTGCCCAAAGAGGATGACAAATTTTTATCTTTTAAAAATCATCGTTTTCAAGAGAAAGTACCATTTGTTATTTATGCTGATCTTGAAAGTATTTTAGAAAATTGTTCCAAAATTGAAGGACATCAATCAAAAATTACACCTTATCAAAAACATGTTGCGTTTAGTATTGCTTATTATTTTAAATGTTCTTATGATGATTCACTATCAAAATTTCGCTCATATCGTGGTAAAGATTGTATTCAATGGTTTGTGAATGAATTAAAGTTTATTGCAGAATATTGTGATGAGATATTTAAAGATATATTACCAATGACAGAATTGACTGCAGAACAAAATTCAAATTTTTCAGAAACTAGTACTTGTCATATTTGCAAAGACACTATTTCAAAGAATCAGATTAGAGTTCGAGATCATAATCATCAAACTGGATCATATAGAGGGCCGGCTCACCAAAATTGTAATTTAAATTATAAAGATGAGAATACTATACCTGTTGTTTTTCATAATATGAGCGGTTATGATGCACACTTTATTATCAAAGAGTTGTCAACATCAATCAAGGGAGCAATTAAGTTACTACCCATTAATAAAGAAAAATATATTTCATTCACTAAATTTGTTGATGGTACTAAAGTTAGTTTACGATTTATTGATTCTTTTCGTTTTATGTCGTCCAGTTTAGATAAGCTTTCAGCAAATTTGCAAGACGATCAAAAATTAATTACTAAGGCTCGTTGTAAAAATTTGAAAGAATTTTCTTTATTGAATAAAAAAGGAGTATTTCCTTATGATTATATAGACTCTTGGGAAAAGCTCGAAGAAAAAAAATTACCGCCAAGAGAAGATTTTTATAGTCGACTCAATGATAACGAAATAAGTGATGTTGATTATTCTCATGCCATAAATATTTGGAATACCTTTAATATTGAAACAATTGGTGAATATTCAGATTTGTATCTTGAAACTGATGTTCGTCTTTTGGCTGATGTTATTGAGGCCTTTCGAAAAACATGTCATAATACTTATCAGCTTGATCCTTTACATTATCATACATTACCAGGTTTAACATTTGATGCAATGTTAAAAACAACAAATATAAATTTAGAACTTCTTACAGATATCGATCAAATCCTTTTTATTGAAAAAGGAATTAGAGGTGGTGTTTCTCAATGTTCAAATAGATATGGAAAAGCTAACAATCAATACATGAAAAATGAATATGATCCAACGGAAGCAAATACATTTTTAATGTATTACGATGTCAATAATTTATATGGAGCTGCGATGTCTGAATATCTCCCGTACGCAGGATTTGAGTTTTTGGAAGATTTTTCCATATCCGACATTTTAAATACCCCAGATGACTCTGACGTCGGTTATATTTTAGAATGCGATTTGGAGTATCCCCAACATTTGCATGATATGCATAGTGATTTACCTTTAGCTCCAGAACATATGGTTCCTCCGATCTCAAAATCAAAAATTCGAAAATTGCTCTTAACTTTGTATCCAAAAAAAAATTATGTTGTACATTATAAGAATCTAAAGATGTATCTCAGACTGGGAATGAAAATATCTAACGTTCATAGAGTTTTAAAATTTAAACAATCACCGTGGTTAAAAGAATATATAGATTTCAACACAAAACTAAGACAGCAGTCAAAAAATGATTTTGAAAAAGATTTTTATAAGTTAATGATTAACGCAATCTACGGTAAATGTATGGAGAATGTAAGAAAGCATAAAGATATTCGTTTACTAACCAAATGGGATGGTCGGTGGGGTGTGCGTTCTCTTATTTCTAAGCCAAATTTTCATAGTTCTGTAGTATTTGATGAAAATTTAACAATTATTGAAATGAATAAATTGGAAGTATGTATGAACAAACCAATCTATGTAGGGTTTTGTATTTTAGATATTTCAAAAACATTTCTTTATGAATTCCATTATGATTATATTTTAAAAACTTTTAATAAAAATGTTAAGTTACTTTATACCGATACTGACAGCTTAATTTATGAATTCCACGTAGACGATATATATAAATATATAAAAAAAGATAGTCATCGTTTTGATACTTCTGATTATAATTTAAATAATATTTATGGAATTGAGTTACAAAATAAAAAAGTTCCTGGATTAATGAAAGATGAAAATAATGGTAAAATTATGCTTGAATTTATAGGTCTGAGATCTAAAATGTATGCATATACAGTTGAATGTGAAGATGATAAAAAAATTGTTAAAAAATCAAAAGGGTCCACAAAATCTTCCATCAGAAATATTACATTTAATGATTACAAAAAAAGTCTATTTGATCGTGAGGTAATTGAAAGAAATCAAAAGCTTATTAGATCCAAAAATCATGTAGTTTATTCTATTCAACAGAATAAAATTGTTCTTAGTCCGTATGATGATAAACGCATCCTTAATTTTCCACAAACTGATACAAAAGCTTGGGGCTATCAATATCATTAAAGGAAAGAAGAAAAAGTGGGGGAAAACGTAAGAGTGGGAATTAGACTGTATAAGACCATTCCACGTAAGAGAATCATTAGTCAGTTAGATACAAATCATGAATTTAAACATTGAAGTTGAATTGGAGGCACATATTGCTTCAGAAAAAGTTTATGTAAGCTATTTGAAAAACGCAATACGTGGATATGAAACGGTTGAATGTAAAAACTTGTTTCGTTCCTTGATTAAGAAAAATGATTATATTATACCTAGCAGTATATTTATATGGATTGCTAGATATGATGCTAACATTTGTTACAGTGAAATTGCTCAATTATTGGACAATAAGAAGAAAATGGATAATTATATTGATTCAATTGTAAATATTTGTAATAAAGAGAAACGTGAATACTTAAGTTTTAGTGAACTAACCTCACTTTTGCAAGGACACTGTTTAGAACATAACTTTTCTTTTATAGTGTATGTTTTAAACCTATTATCTTGCTTTAACTTTGGAGGAGCATCATATATGCTTTATCCTGTAACAAATATAAACAAAAATTATAAAAATCTTCAAACTTTAGTTGATGAGTTCATATGCGAAGCAGCTTATCTGGCTAATTGTAAAATATTAAAAAATTTCATTGTAGCTTTAATTATGAGAAATATAAATTATAAGTTTCAACCCTCAAATATAGAACGACATTGCACCATTCTAACTTGGATAAAGAAGAATATTTGTAAAGGAGAACAAAATCCAGAAAGCATATTGGGATGGGAAAATGGACCCGACTCAGCAAGATGGCCGTCTACAGAGCTAAAAGATTATAAAGAAACATTATCTTTGTTGCAATCTATTTCATAATATTGTAAAAGATGAGATATTAAATAAAAGATTTTTATATTTATATTATGTTTATTAAAGACCTTACACCCCTACTACTGTATCATCAAATACAGAAATACATTACTAAATAATCATATAATATAATAAATTTCATGTAAAATTATTGAATGCAAATTTTAATTAGATAATTCTGGTAACGCTCTGTGCTGGAATATATTTGGCTATACGGTCATGAAGAATTACGCAATAAGCGCTGGTCTTGTCTGGAATTGCAGTGCTTGTTTCGAATTCCAACCGTATAGATACTGGGCTTCTTTTCAAAGCTTCATTTTGCTTGCTACAGTCGATTACTGCTATCGGTGCAATATTTTTGAATTCTTCCGGTGTAAATATTGGTTCACACTCTTTTTCTAAAAATGAGCCTTGAAAATTGATAAACATATCATATAATATAGCAAACTGATTGTTAGCAAAATTTAAATTTAAATTATCATAGGGATACATTTCATCATTGAGATACACTTTAATGTTTGTTAAATTGCAATGATCAAAATGACTGTTATCTTTTGAAAGTTGATTTTTACGATCGGTTTGAAGTCCAAAAAATATGTATTGAGGTTTTTCGATAGATGTTTTAATTGGCCAGGTATGTCTCTGTGTTTGAGGTAATAAGGGATATTCATGAAATTCTCTGCTTCTAAATGGAATGTCTAATTCTTTACCACTAGCTAAAGTATCTATTAATTTTAGTCTTTCCGCATCAGATACAGCCACATGTGGCATCTTCCAAAATATTTTCGTTAATTGAACTTTAACATTTTTTGTTGCGTCCTCATATAGTAAGGAATTAACATCAGTGTTACTTCGAATTAGAACAAGTTCTTGACGTACATTTAAAATAACTTTTTTAAAATCTTCACATAATCCTAGAATTAACCTTAATGGTATAACTGCGTTAAAATGTCCAGTGCTTCCATCTATCAATGTGGAAGTTTCTTTGGGAAACCATCCGGCATTCTGAAGCGCGTTGCTTTGATTTTTATTATACGTTGCGTATCCTTTCATAATCGATGCCATACCGGGATTTCGTACTCGATCTATAACGTTTCCTGCAATTTCTAAACGTATTTCTTCAAAAAGTAGCAAAAGTCCATTGTTAACAAATCTAATATTTGGAGCTTCGACTTTTTTATTGTCTTGATCGGTGACTGTAACTTTTCCCTCCATGTATAAAGAGCTGTACCATGGCAATGTATATACATCTTGATGTTCTATGGGAATTCTAATTTCATCGTTGTTGTTGTATGAAGTTGATGCATAAGGTTGATGTGTACGTTTCTCAGCGTAAATGATCGAACTATCAAACACAGCTCTTTCATTTACATTTAAAACTTCAAAATTCATTTTTTATATTAAAACAGTAAATCCAAGTGATCTAAGGAACTGTCTGTTCTTCGATGTTAAACGTCTTGATGTATCACGACGACTGAATACACTCTTTTTATTAAAAGTATTTATATGATTAAAATTGTATTGCTTGCGAGAGTTATTAAAAATTATACCCATTACGGTTTTTTTATGATGACTTTTGGAGATGTAGTCTTACCGTTATGACTTCACCTCTAAAATTAACTAACTGACCATCTTGATCAGTTATTTTAAGGATTATTTCGTTAATCTGCTTTGTATTAATTGGTAGATAGATAACGTTTGATGGTGTCTCAACTATTCTATATCCAGGTGGGACTGTTGGAAAAAACTCATGAATGACGTGAACCTGACTACCATTTCTATATGAATCTATAACAATATTACATTCCACACATAAAGCATTGAGTTTTAGAATTTTAGCTGGAAAATCAGATGTATGAGTTCTATTGGCTTTTAATTTTTTTGGTATAAAACCTAACAAGGTTCCAATAGAATTTTCTTTAGAAAAATCTATGTCACAAGTACATTTTACTTCGGTCTTCAAGGTGTTATTGTTTCCGGATATTGTTAAAACAGGCTGTGGTATTCTTGATATTTTTCTTTTTTTATTGGGATTTTCATATTCTTCAGTTTTATTCTCTTTATATGCAAACTCCACTAATGCATTTCTAAGATACTTATAAATATCATCAATTTCATAAGAACCTTCTGGAATTTTGATATGTGCATCCTTGCCGTATACAGTTGTAAAGTGAAACATGTTGTTTGATTTATCTACATTTGGAAACAAGTTATACGTTTCTAAATTAATCAGACCTAATTCGTAATCACTGTCGTCTGTTAAAGTGATTTGAGGATAGTATTTGCTAGTAAGAATAGAACTTTTTCCTGTTAACGTAAAAGTCATTGACATTTTTGGAGAGGTAGTGTAACTCTGAGAGCGTTTAAGTAACAACTAAATGAATATGCTTTCTTTAAGATTTATTATAGTAGTATAAGAATTGTAGACATAAGTGACCGCAGTTCACACTGTTAAAAGTTTGAAATTTTTCATGATTGTATATTACGTTACAAGTACCGTTGCTTTTTAAATATTTAATCAACTCAAGTGGTGGTCGGAGGTCTCCAAAACTATCAAAATATAGCACATTTTTACCATTTTTTCTGTATGCTGTCCAATGTGTTCCAGGACCTTCTTTGTTATCTAAATTTACTATACCACATTCATTAAAGTAAACATTTTTAGGTAAAGAGTTTTTCATAAACACACCTCTAAAGTTATGAATTTTTAAAATTTTTATAAATTTATATAAATCAATATTAGTTAACGCTCTTTTAGGAAGGTTTATCGGAAGTTTTTTTGAAATTTTGAAGGGGCTAAAAAAAGACCAAGACCTGATTTGTATGGCTTCAAATATAAACCACTTCCTGATTTTCCTAAAGCGATTGATTCCATCGTTTGGTTATGTCGCTGTTTTTCTTTAAGTTGTTGTTTAGCTGCACTAGCATCATTTACAGCTTTCGCAACAGCAGCAGCACCTCCACCTAATGATCCTAAAGCTCCTAGAGCAGCAAAGATAGGCAACAGAGGTAAAAATCCTCCAGCCTTTGGTACTGGGATTACTCGCAAGGGTCTTACTTTCTTTTTGCCTCTAAAAGCCTTTACCTCTTTTATGGCCGCGCTAATAGCATCATGGGTGTTTATAAATTTTTTATTTTTTAACACAGACTTAGCCTTATCTGTTAAATCTCGAAATTTAATTTTTTTTACTTTAGAACGACTTTTACGTTTTTTAATTTTTTTATCTTTGCAACCCATACCAAGTTTTACTTTAGTTTTCATTGCTGCAGCTACGCTTAAAGCGGCTGCTTTTTCACCAAAAGATGCGTCCGATGATCGAAGTCTGTTTTTGGCTTCTTGAAAAAGTTTATCGTCGGCAATATGTCTGTTATTTAAGTCTTTATTTTGACTATAAGCTATGTCGTGTGCTTTACACGCTTCATCTAATTTGTTGATTCCTTGATCTCCTCTGGCTAGTCTTTTTGCTAATTTAGTACCAGGTCCACAAAACTTATATCCTGGAATGTGAAGCTCAAATGGTAAATTGTTTATTACGGAATTTACTAGACCACCTCCACGTAGTGTCTTTTTTGAAACCTTTTTACGACTGAGAACTTTTCTTTTTTTTACCATCATTTATACTTTTATATATGCCACTACAACACTAGCATTACTGAAATAAATTTCTAATTTATCTCCTATTTATACTCTTTGATGAGTCTATCTTAAACCAGTTTGCAAGTAAGATGCGAGTAATACAGCAACCGGTTAGCTTACCCATAAATAACAATGATGTATGTGTTGTGAATAAATATCAACGACATGGCACACTTTTGCCTCCTACAATTCGATCTATTATTGTAGGGCCTTCTAACTGTGGGAAAACGAATCTTATGATTAATCTGATTGAACATCCTAATGGTTTAAGATTTGAAAATATTTATATATTTTCGAAATCCTTATATCAACCAAAATATTCCTATTTGGAACATTTACTGAAACCTATTAAAGGAATGAATTACTTTGCTTTCAGTTCTTTGGAGAACAACATACCACCTCCGAATGAAGTCAAACCGAATTCTTTATTCATATTTGACGATGTTGCATGTGATAAGCAAAATTTAATGAAAGAGTACTTTAGTATGGGACGTCATAGCAATGTGGACTGTTTTTATTTATGCCAAACGTACGCTCACATTCCTAAGCATTTGGTTAGAGATAATGCAAATTTCTTAATACTTTTTAAACAAGATAACTTAAATTTACGACATATATATGAAGATCACGTAAATACGGATGTTCCTTTTGATACGTTTAGAGAACTGTGCTCGTTCTGTTGGAAAGATAATTATGGGTTTTTAGTGATTGATAAAGACAGTGACCTTAAAAACGGTAGATATCGAAAGGGTTTTGATAGTTTTATTGATCCTGAATAATAAAATAATTGTTTCAGTAGTAATAAAATACCTCATAGATAGTTCTTCTGATCAGTTTTCAAGTGTTTTTCAAACAGTCATCAACTAGCAAACCAAGAAGCACAAAGTTAAAATGAATTTAAATGAGACATTATTTACAACAGTTGATTTAAAAAAAAATTAATTAAAAAGAGAAACGAATTAAAACATAAAATGGAGCTAGTGAAGGAAGGACAGTTTCATGAGGAGAAAAAATTTTTTCCAATTACTAAGCATTTGGAAACAATCGTAGACAAATTAGATGAAAAAAACGTTTTGCATACACCTAACCCTGATGTTGCAACTTCTAAAACAGAGCAGAATGTGAAATCGTTTGATATTCCAAAGAAAGATGTGGATTTAGTAACACCGACTAGCAATAAGATAAAAAGAAATCTATTCCCCAACAGTTATAACACTCCTGCTGTAAGCGATAAAAATCAAAGCAGAATAGTTACCAAAGTCACCAATCTAAAAAATAAAATTGAAGCTTTGAAAAATGATTTTACGCCTAGTACATCAAAAGAAACAGTTTTAAAAGAGGAGAATAAAGATGAAATAATTGCTGACTACAATCCCAAACAAGATGTAGATGACTATGGATTTGATGAACTTTTGGATCTATCTGTATCGGAAAGTAGAAATAATTTAGAGACAGTTATTGATACATCAATTTATGAAAAATATTTAGATGAATTTGATGAATTGCCAAGAACTTATATCGATGCTATGTTACATGATAAAAAGAATGAAAATTTCGATCATAGAACTGGAGTCCGACATGATAGCTTTCAAGAAAAATATTTTATTGGTTCATCGGAAATAAATTTTGTTGGTCCTGATATAAAAATATCTAATATGATTTATAAAGGAACACCTGGTCTCTATGAGCTATTATTTAAAAATCACCCTTTACAATACACAGATAAAGACTTGCAACATTATAAACAAATTTTAGACGTTAGTAGTGCATATAAAAAAAATTTTGATCCAAACGAACAGGTATTGGGAACAAGAAATCTCAAATATAAAAACATTATAGGACCTTTAATTGCTGGAGATTGTAAAAAAAGTACCAAAAAAAAGACTGGTAAAGGAATGTTTAAAGAACTTAGTAACAATTCAGTTGACTATATATACTGGGATAATCCAAATGAATTAGTTGATCGGTTGCGTTTGTTAGTTGCCTCTCAAGCAGCAGGTCATACGGGTCACAGAAACGAAATTGTTGCTATAATTGAAGAATTACGTGAATCTGGTATAATAAAGTAAGATGACTCTTGATAAGTTCGGTCGTCATATAGTTAAACATGCTAGAACAGATAGTAATACAAGCACTGACTCAGTTAACATATCAAAATATATGTACTACAACATCATTTTAAATTTTGAATCTAATCAGCTTGTAGATAAAAAATTTATATTGAACTCAGTAAATCCATACTATATTTTTCCTTTAGAGTACGCTTTTATTGAAAATGTAAGATTTTTTAATACAAATGATGAGGATATTGTCACATTAATAAATGAAAAGCAGATTCATAAACATGAATTGCAAAATTTTCCGTTACAACAAAACGATTGTTTGTCATTCTTATTCAATTCAACAAATGATAATAACCTTACATCAAGTTTACGGGCAGAAATTATCATAAAATGTCCTGTTAAATTTGAAGATTCATTAGTTCAGTCTGAGCAAGCAGTATACAAACAATTTCCCGTAAAATAAAAGTAAATATGAAACGTAAAAAAACTCCATTTAAGCCAACTCCAATCAAAAAAGATATTGTTTCGGAATTACATAAACCAGCAAGAATTAATTTCCGAAGACGAAGAGTTATTGTAAAGGGTATCAACGAAACGTTACAGGCAGATCTTGTTGAAATGATTCCTTATTTCAAAGAAAATAAAGGATTTAAATATATACTTGTAGTAATTGATTGTTTTTCTAAATACGTATGGGCTGTTCCTGTTAAATCTAAGGATGCAAATGAAGTTACTGTTGCTATGGAAAAAATTTTGTTATCGCTTTTGATTCTACCAAAAAATTTGCAAACTGACCAAGGAAAAGAATTTTATAATGAAAAATTTAAAAAATTAATGGAGAAATATAAAATAAATCATTACAGTGTGTTTAGTTTAAAAAAAGCATCTATTGTTGAAAGGGTAAATAGAACATTAAAATCACTAATGTGGAAGCGTTTTAGTTTACAAGGAAATTATAAATGGCTGAATATGTTAGCTATCATAGTAAATGAATATAACAATAGTTATCACAGAACAATTCGCATGAAACCAACACAAGTTAATAAACGAAATGAACAATCCATATTGAAAAATGTTTACACTCACATTAAAATTGCAAACAAACATAACAAGTATGTCATCGGTGATCACGTTAGAATTAGCAAATACAGAGGTACTTTTGAAAAAGGATACACACCTAATTGGTCTAATGAAATTTTTACCGTTAAAAAAGTGAAATTAACTAATCCAACAACATATTTACTAGTAGATGAAAGAGGTGAAGATATTTTAGGTGGATTTTATGAAATGGAACTACAAAAGGTAAAACATCCCGGTGTTTATTTAGTTGAAAAGGTTTTGCGAAAAAAAGGAAATAAAATTTTAGTCAAATGGTTGGGATTCAGCAACGCCCACAACAGTTGGATAGATAAACAAAGCATAACGTAATCAGTCTAATATTTCTCTTACAGCAGCTGTATAAATAGTTGGAGAAACAATAAAGCTAGCCTATTCAAAAAATTAAATTTCTGGCGATGAGGTTTGCTACCGTTGATATACAAGGTTTTAATATTCCAGAATTTATTGTTAAGGAATTAACCATTTTTGATGGACGTACAATTGTACATCATACTTTTAAGCCGACGAAATCCTATCACAGATTAGACGACAGCATTAAGAAATGTGTTCGATATTTAGAGCAACATCATCATATGTTGAGATATCATAGTGGAACAGAAGAGCAGCAAAACGCATCAGATATTTTGAAAAAATTTATTACTGAAAAGGATATTGATGTGGTGTACCTCAAAGGACAAGTTAAGGCGAATTATATACGAAAAGCACTGGAAGAACTATGTCCTAAAATTATAGATTTAGATAACAGAATGAACTCTCCTAAGTTATGTAAAGAAATCCCTATAGGATGTAATAATCACATCATTAGTTCTAGTAAGAATAAAAAATGTATATGTTCTTTAAGTAATGTCAAAAAATTGTATAACTGGATGTATGAATCACTTCCACAATAAAGTTAATAAAACCTTAAATTTATATAATATTTTTTAACCCTCTAAATTAAAAACTGCTCAAAAATTAACCCAAGGTGGGCGTGGGGTGGGGGGAGCTAGGCTCAAGTCTCGATCAACCCAAAGGTTACTTCAGGTCAACACTGGGTCATCAAACTGGATCAGGACCGGCATTATAATCTCAAGGCTAAACTCCACTCAAGTTCAGACTTGTCCTCTGACGACTGGGTCATTCAACTGGGGCAGAACCGGCACTATATTCTCAAGGCCAAAGGTCAATTCAGGTCAAAGTGGGCCAGAACCGGCACTACTTAACTACTTACGTTTGGTCGCAGCATTTTCTGTCCACCCAAAAAAAAAAATGTTTTTCTTAATCGCCTAGCCGAAAGTACGTTCGTTCTTCCCGAGCGTATTTCGCTCCGGGAACAGCGGATTTTGCGGCCTGCAATCAGAGCACGCGTCCAAGGACTTTCTGATAAACCGGAAATATTTAGTTAGTGGATAAATGGTGTTTGTCTACTAATAATACAGTTAACATGCATCCTTTATCCATTAGTTTTTACCGACTTCAAAAAAGGAGGAGGTTCTATGTTCGGTTGTATCTATGTTTTTTTTCTATGTTCACCGATTTCTTCGTCAATTGTGGACCGAGGCAGGCGGAAATATTATCGAACACAATAATTTGTCGAGAGTACAAAATATCGAAAATACAAAATATGGAAAGTACAAAATATCGAAAAAGAAATCATCGAAACTACAAAATATTGAACAATAAAATATCGAAATACATAGACAATTGCAATGATCCACGGAAAAACAAATTTTCACTCAATCTGGCCTGTCCACATTCACGTACAAGGAAATATGAACTTCTTGGAGTATGCTTCTTTTAGGGGTCGAGCGCGAAGCGCGAGGCACCAATTTCAATGATCCACAAAAAAACAAATTTTCACTTAGTTTCTGCATGATCGTAAAAAATAATATATGTAATACAACGTTGCTTTCATTTCTATAACAATCGGGAATTTTTGGTCAGATAAACGCTATTATACAAGAAGCACTACAGTAGAAAGAAGTCTTCAGAAAGCAGTTTGTTTCGGTCCTCCATCCATACCATAGAAAAACCGATTCTAGGAATAAACACCCACTTATTTTTCATTTTTTTAAGAATCGTACTGTGTTTTAAACTCATTGCTTCCCTGTTTAGCGGCCGTGCACTAAACAGGGAAGATAATAAAGCTGGGAGTCAGCAAATTCTAGTACTGTTTTGTTCTCTCTAGACAAAACAATAATCTTATACGAGATTAAACTTCTACATATTATAATACACAATACGTGTCCGCCTGAGCACTAAAAAATCCAAATAGATAGCTAAAATAATTTGTCCACTATCCAGAACTGTCCGGAAGAGTCCTTAGTCATTTTAACTATTTTAGAGATACGTGGGACCCATTGAGCGAATTCAGCCAAACTTATTTTCATTTCATTTCAAGTTGTTCATTAAAACCCTTAATTATACTACCGCTCAAGCTTGAATAGATATTACATTAAAGGAAAACTGTATATATTTCCACCCCCTTAGAAAAACCATCACGGATCTAATCAAAACATTCAGTTGGCCCCATCAAACTAAAAGTGTGTACCAAAAAATTTAACCACAAATAGAACTCAAAATAAACTTTTTTTTTTCTATTTACCGCTTTGCTGAAATCCGCTATTTTTTTTTAACATTTTTCTAACCCCTTTCTTTCACCTTCCGCCTATGAATTTGAACGAATGAGGAAGTTTTTGTGCGAAAGATGTAAATACCTCCAAACTTTTTTGACACAATAGCAAATTTTATAGTTTTCAGTTGATTGGTACGCTTTGTTATACCTGGGTCCGATTCTTAACCAAATAATAATTTGTTCATTGCAACTTCCACCAAAATGTTTTTGTCTAATGCCGAATAAATCGATATGGTGCTATTCTATATGTGAAGACGCGCTTTACGTGTCGATTTACTTTAATTTTTATTGTTTACCGCACATTACACGAACAAGGACTACATTTGGTGTAATTAAAGAAGGTAAGCTAAAGAATTTATTATTACTAACCTATTTTAACATCTGCCTGTTATAACAGGTTAGTACATGATTAAACAGTTTTTGTTTCGATTCGTTTTAAATTTCTTTTGAGGAGTTCTACTTGTGGTTAAATTTTTAGCTAGGACTTCTATAACACCCTGCATAAAAACATTATCTATACAGGGTCTATCAGAACTGGCGGACCAAAATGATACAATGGATAAACGATGAGGAGAAAAATCTAAAAAAAATCCATCTTTGTTGGATTTTAAAATAAGAACGTTTTTAATTGACCAATCGCGTTGTAGATGTAAAATTACCTTAAAAATGTATTTTTGACTATAGAAACAAATTTGATTGTTGAAAAACATAATAGTAGATTATTAAATGAGCATATAATGGTGGTCACTATACACGAGAATGGAAATTAAAATACGAGCCGCAGGCGAGGATTTTAACCATTCGAGTGTATAGTAGCCACCATTATATGCGAGTTTAATACGACGTTTTATCTACAACTGCACTTTTAGAATTAAAACTAGAAATTAAACCTTGTTAAAAACTTGACGTTGAGAAAAAATGTCAATATTCATTATTTCATGGCCAGTTAATAATAATTCTTAAAAACCTAGCCTGACTGTCTGTGTTCAAGAGACCTAGTTAAGTATTCACAGGTTACATGTATAATACGTCAATTAAATCGGTTCTAGATAAAGAAAGAATAAAACAAACCCTGTGAAAAACTTGATGTAGAGAAGAAATGTCAACAGTTGTCAATATTCATTATTTCATAGCTAGTTAATAATAATTCTTAAAAACCGGGCCTGGGTGTCTGTGTGTAATAGACCTAGTTAAGTATTCATAGTTACAAGTATAATACGTCAATTATTAATCAGTTGTAGATAAATTACTATTATGTCATAATAAAGTATTTCTGACAGTTATAAACGTCATTCAGAACGTTGATTTGTGCTTTCATTTCATTTAATAATTATAATTATGTTTAATCCGGAGGAATATTTTGATATGGTCCCGTTATATGGAGAGTGTAATCACAGTGCAACAGCGACGGTTCAGGAGTACGCAGTTTTACAAATAGGGAACAGCCTAGCAGAAATGTTATTTTAAGATTGGTACAAAGAGAAGAGAATTTGATAATTTAAAAGTATGCAGAAAGGAGGTTGGTGCTGCTCCAAGAACTGCGAGGACCGTTTACAACGAGGAAGCGGTTATTGAGATTTTTGAAGAGGAACCTGAAACGAACATTAGTGTTGTGGCTAGAAATCTTGATGTGTCCACCTCTTCTGTTCAACGTATTCTTAAAGACGAAAAAATGCACGCACCCATTTAGATTGAGTTTATTATTTTATTTGGTTGGTCCTAAATAAACTTGTCAAAAATTTTAATGAGAAATAACCTAAAAAATACGTCAGTGTAATAACAATGCAAAAATATTTCAAATGCATCCATAGTTACAAATAAAGCAGGAAAAACTAATTTACAGGTAACTTAACACCAGCAACATGATTGGTTAGTTTAAATCGTTCATTTTCTGATCACTATTAAAGATGGATTTTTTAAAACATTTTTCCAATTAGTCCCAGAAGATGGTGAATTCACCGTGTCATTTTGGTCCGCCAGTTCTGATAGACCCTGTATATTGTAATCAGAGAAGCTGTATGATGAAGATTTCATTTGAACCGTTCTTGTAAATTAAAATGAGAATAAAAGGTATTTAAGTGCATACATTTACTATTTATTATTTTAGAAAATTTATTTCAAGTATGTAGTTACATTTAACAAATAAACAAAAAAAAAATTCTATAAAAAAAAATAAAAACAAAAACATAAAGAATGGTTATACATAAACAAATGAATTTACTATTTATTATTTTAGAAAATTTATTTCAAATATAGTTACATTTAACAAATAAATCAAAAAAATAATAATAATTCTATAGAAAAAATATGTTTAAGAAACAAAAACATAACAAATGAATGTATAAAAAACGTGAATTACTCAAATGAATAGTAGTTATACTGTTGATAATGTACTCTATCGTCTGTAAAGTTGTTGTAATGCAAGCGGTTATCGTATCGCCACTGATAATTATTGTAATTAAATGTATATTGATAGTTGAAAAACTGGCGATCATAAGAATTACGGTCGTAAGTAGAGTCACGTCTCTTATAAAAGTAGTTATCATAACGTCTTTCGTATTGATCATAGTAGTCACCTTGCCTATCTCCAAAGTCAAAGTGATAATACAAAACATACGCCGGGAAAAACTCATTGTCTTCATATTTAACCAATACTGCACCATTTTTCCCTTTCTGGCTGGTGTCATATCCCTGGGGTGGTATGGACATGTCATGGTGACCTTGACAAACTTCACTAACCAAAACTTTGGCAACAATCATCACTTTATTGAACGCATAACGATCTGAATAGTTGCTGGCGTATTTTGCGTTTCGAGAGAAACACACTCCTTTCCCAAATTTGTGTCCTTTATTTGAACCGTTTAATCTCCAGTCAAAATTAAACGTACAAATACTGGCAAGGTTACTCTCTTTGGTGCCATGGAACAAGAGCTCTTCTTTAACTTTAGTTCCATACACTCTCATCTTCTGAATCATTTTGGCGTCGTAGGCATCTTCAAGCACTGAGTTTTTGACTTCCAGGATTTCATCGATTACAATTGAAGGGTTGGTTATTTTATCCAATATCTTTTTATAGATGCTTTCTGTGGAATCTACGTAGCGGTACGAAACCTCGCTTGGTTTGTAAAAGTTTGGATTTATTTTGTATCTTTTATATGGTCTACTACGCGAATAAACGAAGGAAGTGTCGCCCTTGCCATCGCGGCTGTCCCTTTGTAAACCCACACAAAAATTGACGTAATCGTCATCATCCTCTTCACGTTTGCGCTTGCCCATTGCCTAACTGAAACCAAAATTTAAATTTAGTTATCAGTTATAACTTCCGCATTTATTACAAGCAATATTGGATGATAATTCTAAATTTCCACCACAGAAGCCAAGCGGCAAACAGGTTACATATTAAATTAACGCCAACATAAATGGTAACAGTTAACTCTGGTGTCACTCGCTGTAAGCAGAAGTGCTGAATAGAAAATGGGTGTTATACAATACATCAGGACATTGTTTATTTCAGAAATAACCATATTTGCAAAATGTTAAGTATTAAGAAAAAAATCGGAAAAAGAGGTTCGGGATGTTTAACACGAGGCGTTTCTTTTCTATACAAAAGGCGGTTTCTGAAATAAACGGTACATTTAGAACTGTGATTACCTGGTTTATTTTTAAGCCGACATCAAATAAAATACATTTCAAAGTGCTTTTACATCTTTGACATTTTTTTGGGCCAATTTTTGACAATCCTGTCGCCCATCTCTTTCAATTGTCCATCATTGATGTCCATAAAGTCTGGAACTTGTCCAGATAAATGTAATAAGTCTTACATTTTGCCATTATATAAGTCTGGAAGTACGAACTAGAAATGATATTCATAATTACCGACCAATTTGCTCCATCTCTTCGTTACGTAAAATTTTGGAATCAGTTATTACTAGCAGGACCATGAGTTAAAATTTGGTAAAAATTTAAAATAACCACAGGTTTTTAAGGCTATTTAAAGGCTAATTTAATGCCAAAGATTTAATTTTATTGCTTTTGTAAACTTTTTCTTACGTGCCTAATATAGTACAATCCACACTAGTATAATAAATAACTATTCTTTGGCATTAAATTAGCCTTTAAATAGCCTTAAAATCCTATGTGGTTATTTTTCAATTTGACGTGAAGCCAGCAGAGCCATAACTGCTACGAAAACTATGAGAGCAATAAATTTAAGTCTTTGGCATTAAATTAGCCTTTAAATAGCCTTAAATTCTCATGGGGTAAATTTTTGTTTTTTCGACTTTGGTCCTGCTAGCTTTACCGACGTCATCATGACGGCTGCCAATAATTAATCTGCGTCTTAAAAATTTTTAAACTGCCGCAGTAGGATCTAATCTGATTGTATATGACTCATAATTAATTAATATGAAATTCATTTCTTTTGAGCAACCACTCTTAGTATTATTATTTAGTCTGGTTCAGATTCAATTCTTTTAAATATGTAAACAATTTGTTATAAAGAATTGTCGAATATGTAATTTTTTTAGATTATTAAAAAAGGTAAAAACCATGTGCGTTACAACGTGAAAAAAAAACAATAAAGAAAATAAAAAAAAACATTTAAACTGAAAAAAGAATCTGTTTTTTTTATCATAATATTTTTTAACAATTTTCTTGTTTAAATAAATTTTAATTACTAGATTATAATAAAGAAGTTTAGTTTAACAATAATTATATAATGTAAACGAGAACTAGTTTTCCACGTTTTTGAGCTTGGGAACCAGACTAATTACCGGAGTTCATTTTGCGGTTATTACCGTTAAATTAATATCAGTATTTTTCTGTAATTTCAAATTGTACGTTTTTTCTTCCTGTAAGTTGGTCAGTACACCCTGGAGTGTGAAATAGAAAGCGACAATCTATTCTGTTCACGCCTATCACGAGTGGGGGTGCTAACCCTCCTCCCCCCATCTGAGACCACTCTGTATCCATTCATTCATTCGGTATTCAACATTCATCCTGTAACAAACCCTATAACTTGTACTTGTACACGACTCGCAAATAAACATCATTTAAGTATATTATCAAATCATTGGTCCTTCGAGAATATCGCGACTCACAATACACCGCAACATATTCTATTAAAAGCCGTACGCTAAAAATTCAACAATTCAATTCAATTTCTGTTCAATACCGTGCTTACAAACAATTAGAGGTCTGAAGATGCAGACTTTACATCGAGTTATCTTTCAATAAAGGCTATGAATATTGGCGTTTATTTTTATTTAAGGTTGTCATTTAGTGAGAGACAAATTTCTTCCGATGTTGAAGTGAGATAAAATCTTGAATTTTGGCCGCGAGATGCTGCAACCTCGTTCAGAATAGAAGAACTAAAATGTCTGGGTCGGATTTGGTTTGTGGTATTACAGTGTCCTTTTGCTTTTGGGGACAAACAAACAACCCATGTAATTTGGAAACTTTAAAAATGAATATTGATGACCTGGGTGACCATATTTCTTTACAATAAGGACTTTCGCCGTAATAAAGGGGTCCACTCGTGGTTTACTCATAGGTCTCTGACAGAAGGTTTTCTTGCGGCATGTACATTCCTGTCCGGCGTTGAACATAACTTTTTTGTTTCTGAAGATTATTATCGCTTGAAATTTTGATAGATCTTTGCAGCTAGAGAGCAATTTTTTAAAATTAGTAAATTTGAAAAAAAGATTGCGGGCAAAATGTATTGCATTGACCGCACGGAGAACGGGGTACAGTTAATTAAAACTTCTCAGTCTGGTCAAGATTGTGGAATTCGCAATTTATTAAGTCCGCTGGAATCAAAATTGTCCTGATTTTTGTCATGTGCAATTAAATAAACTGTGTGTGCAGATTTCATTCCGATTCATTAGCGGCGTATTCAACATTATTAACAATAATAACAACAATTAATTATTATTAACAAACAAATTCATTATTAACAATTATGTCTGATTTGAGGAATATGTCCTGTGAATGTTTAGCAAAATTTATTGAATTGTATTATAGATTATTTCATTCATCATCGTTTACAACCAATCTTAGGAGTTTTAAATTTTTGGATTATAGTGATAATTCGATAATCCTATGTTCCTTTTTCAAATATGTTTTTATTTTTTATTTTCAAGGCAACGCTGAATACTATTTATAGTGTCACATTTTTTACTTTTATTATTTCAAATTTCAACATGAATCGTTTTGGGGAACATTTTTTGATCATTTTTTTATGAATAAACAAATGCTGATATGGGGTTTGTAATAAAGTCTTACCCTGAAATAAGATGTCCTTTATCGTTTTTTCATAACCGCATATGCTAATAGTCAAAACTAAACCGTTGAAATTACCTATCATATCAACACGAAATCCAAGAATTTCAAAAAAAAAAAAATATATTCTAGGGTTCATTTGAGCCGCAATTGATTGTTCAAATTGTTTTGTTAATTATTTTACTCGAAATAAGGTATCAGCCGTGACTGCCACTGTGTTCATTCAGGTTGCTAGGCAACTTTGCCTTCAGTTTATGGACTTAGAAAAAAATCTTCAAAATTAAAGAAAAAAACCGCCTAATTTAAAACAGGTTGATTAAAATGTTTGACTGTTTTAGTTTTCTACAGTTGTAAGATAAGCAAAACCAGTCTAGACCAAAAATATTCCTCTCCAAACAACTTAATAGAGAAAATCACCTCATGGGCACCCCATCCAGGGACACACTGTATATACTTTCCTCCCTAATACATACAGTGTGATGATAAAGTTTGAAACAAAATCATTAATTGCGTTATGTAATGTTAATCGCTCGGCCAGGTCAATTTAATTTTTTTTTGTATCCCATCTGCTATGCAATAAAGAAAAAACATTTTTAATTGCTTGCCATAGAATTTCATTTCTATAAATTATTTCAATTAATAAATCATTTTGATCCGCGGAATATACAATTAAAAAAGAAACATTTTTTCGACAAATTGCTAATTGTCCTTGAATCTGAAGGTTCTTTGTTTATTTGTATTTGCTTGGTCTCATCGTTTATACAGAGACAAGCAACTTTTTTTGATAAATACTGCAAAGTATTTTTACTTATAACTGGTCTTGGTCGGTCCGTATTTTGAGTTTCCGAATTCCGTGAGCTGGAAAGCATCATAAAAAATACTTGCTGTGTTTGTGTTCGCGGTTCGCCCAATTTTATTATTTTATGATCGGGTTTGTCGAGAGCTTTGATCCTATACCTGACTACTGTAAAATCCGACATCTCCTGCTCCAAAGCCCACTGTAAAATACGGCATCTTCCGCTCCAAGGCTACACCAAATTCTAAATTTTCTATCCAAGTTCCTACCCAATTATACAGCTTTCTGTATATTTCAAGCTTACTTCAGAAATAATTTTCCCGACAAACATTATTGAATTTTATAGACGAACAACAATGCTAAGGCATGTGAGTTTTTTTCTAACAAAAGTTTAATTCTGGCTACAGGGTAACATCTATTTGAAATTTACGAATTGTGCTTTGTTTTTCAGGAAAAAAATTCCAAAGACATTCATTTATACTCCTAAAAATGAAGCAACTTTGTCATTCTTTTATGAATAAACAAATGCTAATATCGGCTTTGTAATACCGTCTTACCCTAAATTAAGATGTCCTTTATCGATTTTTCATAACCGCATAGTCAAAAAATCGAATATAAACCCGTAAAATTGAATAAAATGGTGACATGTTTCCCGTGCATTTGGTATAGGCTCTATCGCTGGTAAATGACAACCTTAATATGAGTGTGATTATGTGTAATAACAATAAAAAAAAAAACTTGAAAAAATGGATTTAACGCGGAGTAAAAAAAAATATTCAATTTTGGCATTTTTTTGTCAACAAGGAACGGCAACAAGGCTAGAATGGTAGTTACTTTGTTGCTGTGGAGTTTGGAGACGGCATGTGTGGATTATTATTTCGTTGCCCGGGAAAAGACCGCCAACAATAAATTGTACTTGCGTTCTGTTAACAAATTTTTTTTTTTTTTTTTATAGTAACTTGCATTGCTGGGCCCTGGAAAATCCACACCTCATCTACAATAGGAATTTTGGGGACTCAATTGGACCACACATTATGCCAAATGGGTTGAATGGTAGAGACTTCCGACGTCTTCTGACTGAGGATTTTCACAAACTCATGGAAGAACTGACACTCACATTGGGATCGAATGGTGCGGGAATGTTTGGACGAAAATTAAGTAGATGGGTCCCGATGGTCATTTGGGGGTATGTGAAAGATAGGGTTTATGAGACGCCTCCAGAAAATCCTAACGATTTGTCAAATCGTATTTTTGCTGTGACCGTAATGATCGACGACAAAATAATGTTGGAGAGAGCAACACAACATGCCATCGGAAGGGCAGAAATTGGAGGCAGGAATTTTGAACAATTACTTTAGTTAGTTTTATTAATTAAAATTTTACTGAAATTATTTGAAAGAATATCTTAGCATATCTTAGCAACGCTTCCAACTAAGGTTTTTTTCTTACTCCAAGGGGTACACATTACAACAGTCCGAACTCGGAATGCCTCGGAATTTTGAGACACCCTGTATATTGTGGAACAACTTTGTTTTCACCGTCAAGTTGCCGACTGAGAAAGTAAAGCATTTCTTCGGTCCATTATAGGATGTATCTCCTTGTGGGGGGTTCATAACCAAATTTTAAAATTTTATAAATTATTTCTTCTAAAAAGTCTAATTTGGACTACTTTGACAACAGCTTTTTGTGCGCTGAACTGGAGATTTCGGCATTTCAGTCGAAATTATATTTTCATTTTTGCAATAATGCAAATGTCAAACATCAAATTGTGACAATTTGGATTTCATTGAATTTTTAAAGAGAATATTTTTGTCATTTCATAAGACGAATAGGAAAATGTTACACAACCTGTACAATTTTCACCATTTATAATTACAATCAAATAGATCAAAATTTATTTCTTTGTAGGAAATGTTAAATAAAAATACTTAATGTTAAATTAATCAACACTAATAAAATTATATTATTATCTAATATACAGGGTGTCCCAACTAAAATTTGTACCCCCCCAACAATTCCAATTTCGAAAGACTCAGAAGAAAACGCTCGAACAGGTCAATTTTGTTATCAAGGGGGACTAAAATGTAACAAACTTTCATGTCTTAAATCTCACCCCTTTAACCAGGGGAGCCACCCCCTTAAAAAATTTAAATAGCATGAGGGGTCATGTGGTACATCATTTTAAAGCTTATTCAATTCTCTATTCAAACCTACTATTATCGATTAGTTTTTACAAAAAAAGAGCATAAAAATTTGTTATTTTCCAAATCTACATAGAATAGTCTTACCGTGCTTTAAAAATGATAATCAATTTTTGAGAAGTAAACTTCACTTCGGTTGCGCGTGGACTCCACACAAAATTTTTTTGATGATATCTCGAGAACGGATTGACAAACTTTTTTCGGGGGCGAATAACTACTAAAACAACGTAAAAATTACGAAAAAATTACATTTTGTATGAAAACCGTATATAACGCTATCTTTGATACATGACAAAAATAAAAACTAACATGGCGTTGTATGCTGGTTCCGGTAATGCCAGTAGATGACGTTGTGTGCATTATGCTTTGAAAACTGAATTTGATTCAGCTAATAAGTTAACACAACATTTATTGATGCTGAGACGGTACAAAGTTCGCCGGGTCAGCTAGTTTAGTTATAAATATTTTATAAACTGAAGTATGTATGTATGTATATACTTTCAAAGACAGAAGAAACAGTGTTGAGAATGTGAAAACTAGAGAAAATTACCCTAAAAATGGATAATATATTCTTAATTCTCTATACAGGGTAATTGACAAAAAAATGTACGCTGTATTTTTAAACCGATTTGATGAGTGATCAAATAAAATCGGTTTAGGAAAACTTCATCACTTTCTGCTTTACATTTTCTACAGATGAAATACACTTGAGGATATTAAAAGAAAAAAAAAATGGCCAAGAAAGGCATAGAATATCTATTCTAGTTCGAAAATTGTCGCTATGTTGTCCCAGATATTATAGACGCCTTCTAAAAACAGCTATCGCTACTTCTAATAAAATATTTGGGGTTATGTTCGGAAAATCAGGTCAAACTCAGAGGTTCTTTGTCATTCACTCACTAATTGTCTACGTTAAAATGCCTAATTTTTTCCTGCATCTATGAATGTAGTTTTTAAGATCCCTATTCTTTATAAGTTTTCCTCTAGAAATATTGATACGGTAACTTTTTTGTACGGATTTATTTTATTAAAATTTAATCCACGCTGTAAAAATAGAGATGAATATTGAAATGAAAGTTTGTTTTTTAATGTTGTTAACAGAGAATTTGAAAACGTATGGATCAACCCCAGAAATTCAAAGTGAAAGGGGGGCACTTTTTACAGTTGCAAGATTACGAGGATGGAACATGAGATGATACAGATAGTTTCCAAACAGGACGACATTTGTTATAAATCTACTTATTTCTATAAAGACTGATACTTCTGCTTTTCTTGTGGGAAATATACTACTCAATACTCCTAGATTTGAGACGTTCAGAGGGTACGAGGATAATCAAATTTTATTCGAATTTTATAAATAATATCGAAAAAGTGTCATATATTTTAGGTCTCACTAACCGAGGTGATGAGATTACTTCAGCTTGTATCATTCGTTGAAATCAGGTTAAAAATAAGACACAGCATCCGCGGTTTTTTGTCAGTCACCAACGTCTAAAAAATAATTTTTGACTATCGTTGAACCATAATAGTAACATAATAGCTAAATATGTAGCTATTTTTGTTATAAGTAACAAACAACGTTTTTTTTTGTTATAGCTCCCTAAATTTTTAAATAAAGAAATTTTTTTTCTTCTTTTCCCCTAAATCGGGGCTGCTTTTCAAGGTGTCAGACCGGGGATTGGGCCTTCCGTTCTCTTCTGCAATTAGTTTAAAGATTCACATTGAGTCACACTGACGTCTAATTTCTTTACTTTTTGTTAAAAACTTGATCAATTTTCGAAAAAAAATTGGCGCCCTCAGAAAACGGTTCTTTTTCTAGGACAATTGTTTTCGCTCAATAATCCGCAAAAGGTTGCTATGACAACTTTTAGGCACTAAGCCTTAAATGTACCATTTTACGGACTCCTTTTATGAGTCCCTAAAATTGTAATTTTGGGGAGCGTGTACAAAAAAAAACAGTACCTATTTTATTAGATTTTATTAGCATGGTGTCAAAATTTATGGAATTTGGCATAAAAAATTAAAAAATACAAACTCAAACAAGTTGCTTATACAATTCAATACAAATTTTATATTTCACTTTGTTCCAATAACAAAATTCCACTTTGCCCCATTATCAATGAAATAAGTGTAAGAATATTGTTCAATTTTTCCATAAATAAATAATCATGTGTAGATTCTTGCGTTATTTTCATCGATAAAACCGTAATATCTTTGCAATAAATGAATTTAGACTTGAGTTGTCCGCGCCCTATTTTGGATTTTTATCAAAAATTTCCGCTGAATTTACATATTTTCATGGAAGAATAAATCATAACATTTTTATTATCTTTATACAGATAGAGTATACCCGCAATACTTTTAGATTTTTGGAAAAATTCAAAGATTTTTAGTTATTTTACAAGTAACTTTTACGGTGGCGCATCCGTAATCATTATAAATTAGTTTTTTTTTTTAAGAAATCGGGGGCATATATTTGATACCGAGATAATTGATAGATATTTCAATTAATATTAAATTTTACTATTAATTTCTGATTTGAAAAAAAAATTATTTTGAAAATAAAAGTCGACAAAATGATGTCCCATCCGTAATCATGGAATGGCTGCTATATAAAAATTGCTTAGCAAGAACAGACAGCCAATACATCAGTATGTTTTATAAAAAATAATGATCGAAATATCAATGTTTAATGTGACATAAAAGTTATCAAACTTACCTCAATCTTTTACAAGGATAACCTCAAAAAACACAATAATAATAATTAAAAAGATCACATGCTTAGTTATCGATTACAGCTGGAACATGAAACGAGCTACAGCTTTACGCATTTTAAAATCACACATATTGCTTTGCGTCACTATGCCGCTTTGTCAAACTCTCCCCTACATATTAATTTATTTAGGATCTGCCCTTATCTACTTCACAATTTCAACTTTTGAGTGATTATTCAGTAAAAAAATAATTTCAATATATTATTTACATATGTACATATATCAAAATACAGGGTCATCATAAATTATTCATAACTCCAGTAGGTTTTGAGCGTCAACATTCTCTACATAACTAGGTACATGTAAATTTTCTTTTTCACATGCAATATGATGAATTTATGAAGAGACCCCAGCATATAATATCTACTTTTAGATTGATTAACAAATTTTACACACAAACTTTGATGAAAGGGCTGGATTTTTTTACAATATATTATAAGTATTTGTTTGTTTGCTAAATACTTAAAAATGTGAAAAACATCTGGTGTAATATTAGTGGTATAGGTAGTATGGTTTTCCCAGCGTAGCGGGTTAACAGGACGTCCCTTTGAAGTGAATTTTTATTAGACAGCTTTATGGAATTTTGTAATTTTATTGCTTCCTTTACTATACCTCGAATATTATTATTGGGCTTTTGAAAAATAAAAGGTTGACAGACTAATTTAGGGTGTGATTTGTGTTGCAATCTCGATATGGAGAATATTCCATAATCCAAGAGGAATTATTATTCTAGTTTTTTTTTCTATAACATTGTAAGTAAATGTTAGTTAATTCGATTTTATTCTTCTATCGTGTGATCGTTTCTTCCAGTGTTTAGTAACTTGAAGATTTAAAAACTTATTCTAGATACTTCTTTTGCAATTATTCAGAAGGTTGGGTAAGCAGGCACAGGTATCGAAAAAGGAGTTTAGAATATTTGGCGTAGTTCACTTAGTCACAGTCCTGATGGATTTTTTTTTGTAGTGAGGCCGCTCCATTACTGGCTAAAATCATCCAAACGTTCGTGAACGCCTGATCGAATACATATATTAGGTTTTTAATGTGTTTAAAAAAATTCAATCGTATTGAAATTTTAAGCCTTCTTCAGATGTACAATTTAAAAATATCCAGTACTTATTTTGGAATTTGTCTCTAAAGTGCCCTTACTTTAACAATGATTTATGCCGCAATTTTTTTTTAGAAATCTACGACTGACGAAGCATAGCTCTTTTTCTAATAAACAAAAAAAAACCCTTTTTCGATGCTTCGAATTAACTAACATTTACTTATAATTTTATGTATATAAAAACTAAAATAATAATAATTGCTCTTGGATTATGGAATATTTTCCATATCGAGATTGCAATACAAATCATACCCTAAATTAGTCTGTCAACCTTTTATTCTTCAAAAGCCCGATAATTATATTGGAGGTATAGTAAAGGAAGTAATAAAATCACAAAATTCCATAAAGCTGTCTAATAAAAATTCACTTCAAAGGGACGTCCTGTTAACCCGCTACGCTGGGAAAACCATACTACCTACCGTTAATATTACACCAGATGTTTTTCACATTTATTCAGCAAAGAAAGAAATATTTGTTCTTTGAATTTAGGAGATATTAATATATGTATTGTTAAAAAATCCAGTCCTTTCGTCAAAGTTTGTGTGTAAAATTTGTTAATCAATCTAAAAGTAGATATTATATGCTGCGGTCTTCATAAATGATTCATACATCATATTGTATGTGAAAAAGAAAATTTACATGTACCTAGTTAGGTGGAGAATATTGACGCTTAAAGCCTACTGGAGATATGAATCATTTATGATGACCCTGTATTTTAATGAAAATAATATATTGAAATTATTTTTTTACTGGATAATCACTCAAAAGCTGAAATAGTGAAGTAGATAAGGGCAGACCCTAAATAAATTAATATGTAGGGGAGAGTTTGACAAAGCGGCATAGTGGGGCAAAGCAATATGTGTGATTTTAAAATGAGTAAAGCTGTTGCTCGTTTCATGTTCCAGCTGTAAGCATGTGGTCTTTATAATTATTATTAATGTGTGTTTTGAGGTTATCCTTGTAAAAGATTCAGATAAATTTGATAACTTTTATGTCACATATTAAGGATTGGTATTTCGATAATTATTTTTCATAAAACATACTGAGGTATTGGCTGTCTGTTCTTGCTAAGCAATTTTTATATAGCAGCCACAGTAAAAGCGACTTGTAAAATAACTAAAAATCTTTGAATTTTTCCAAAAAACTAAAAGTATTGCGGATATTCTATATCTGTCTAAAGATAATAAAAATGTTATGATTTATTCTTCCATGAAAATAGGTAAATTCACCGCATTTTTTTTATATAAAAATTCAAAATAGGGCGATTACGGATGGGAAAACTCAAGTCTAAATTAATTTATTGCAAAGATGTTACGGTTTTATGGATGAAAATAACGCAAGAATATCTACACATGATCATTTATTTATGGAAAAATTTAAAAATATTCTGCCACTTGCGAATATGCGGTGTGTTTGACACATGTTTTACTAAAATTTCGGAAAAAGTTGACGCTTCCCATGGAATGGCTGATAGGTTCAGCAGTTTTAAATTCTTTTACACTTTCTTATTTCACCGATAATGGGGCAAAGTGAATTTTTGCTATTGGGGCAAAGTGAAATATAAAATTTGTATTGATCGAGTTGTCTAAGCAACTTGTTTGAGTTTGTATTTTTTTATGCCAAATTCCGCTCTGCGCCGCACTTTGAGGCAAAATTGAATTTTGACATAATAAAATAAGCGGCTGATTTGTTCCCTACACAGATACGGCTTTGCAAATATTCTAGATAATAAGAATGAAAGTGGTGGTTGATATGATCAAATGTTGTTTTTTTTTCTTTTCTCAGTTAGTCATCTTAAGCTTTTTAATTTTTAAGGCTATTCCACTTTTCCTCACTCTCCCCTACATATTGAGTACAATAATAGGGAGTACAATACTTACTAAATTAGTGCAGTCCAGTAATTTGTAAACTAAATGAAATTTAAAACTTGGACCATAATTCTTTTAGTGTCTTTAGTGATCACAAAGCTCCAATAAATGTATCTAAAGCTGCTACAAGCGATGACAATGTTCACATAATTATCAACATTAATTGGTAATTTTTTTTTCACTTTATTGAACTGTTAGCAACAATGATAATATAAACAACACCTACATCAATACATATTTATTCTAAATTTATCAATACCAACTGAGGTATATGATCAGTGCAACCGACAGTTAGTAGGTAGGTATTATAATCGTTTCCAGGGCCCCCTTACAAAATGTGAAATTGACAAGACACTCAATATGTTCCAATTTTAATAACATTACTGCATTATTACAACTTCAAAGTAGTCTTATAGATTAGGAAATGTTTGCATCATTTTTTATGTGTAAAGTTCTGCCTATACATACACATTAAAAAAATAAGACAACAATTTCTAGTTACTAGAAACTCACCTTCTACCGAAATGGATTAATGTTGAACCAAACTCCAAATGTTTCTACTTGAAATGAGTAAAACCACCACCAAACAAATAAAAAAGAAAACTTTATAATAAAGTGAACAGTGGTTAAAATACAAATAAAGACTGAAATAAATTGAATTGGAAACTGGAAATAAGTTTATGGTGGTGCGCGCGCAAGTGAGCCGGGCATGGCGGTATATTTAAAATGAATAGACATCACATCCATTGAACAAGGTTGCAGTCATTAAATAAAACACAGAAATAAATTGAAATAATTACTTATATACTTTATTTTAAAGCATATAAATTAATTATAAAATTAAAATTAATTATCTATTGATGTCCGTCACATCGTCCCTTAGCATCGTCCCGCCAAATGTCAATTGTCAAAATTCGCTAAGCTGTTTAACCTCCAAATATAAACATTTTTAATTTTCAGTAATTCAAATCGTTTTCGGTGAATTTTGTGGTTGGAAACTAATGTGTATGTATTTCCTGGCCAAATCAAATGGATTTTCAAAACAATTATAAGAAGTATTTGGACAGTAAGTTTGTTTCCACTGAATTAAAAAATATTTAATTTGGACTTTCTAAGGTATGAATCAAAATGAGAATGAAGGTATGACGGAATTAGAAATGCAAGAGTTACAGGAAGCTATCGATAAATCAAAGGAAACAGCCAGTGCTGAAAGACAATCTGCCGAAATACAGAAAACATTTGAAAGAGGCAGCGTGAGCCCTAATGCTAGTGAAAAGCCGACAAAAGAAAAGTCTTTTACTCCAAGGCAATGGAGTAAGCAACATAGAGCTGCATCTGATATATTGGATAAGGAACTGTTCAGCTCACCAAAAGATTTTAAAATTACATTCCAGGACCTACCGGAGGCTAACCACAAGAGCCTCAATATTGTTAATCACACTCCTAAATTTGATTTGCCAGTCACTACAAATTTGTCATGTCAAAAATATAGCATTCAAGAAAGAGCAAAAACATTATATAATTATTACACAAAAATTGATAAGATCAGAGGAAAGATTGGAAGAAAGTCCATCTACAGAGCCCCTTATCCAAAAGAAATTTTGTCCTCAAATAAATGCAGCTTATCGCTTTGTAAAAATGAGGACAACAATGGAAATTTTGATGACTTCTTTGCAGACTCCTCACCAACTACCAACGTTTATGTTAGTCGCTCAGGTCGTCAGGTCAAGAGGAAAGTTTACACAGAAGACCCAGAGATTGATGATGACTTTACACAGACTATTAAGAAAAATAAACATGATAACTCAGAACATGATAATTCAGATTTGAAAATAACTCTTGATAATCCTTTCATCCCAGTGGAAAGTCCTAAACTCCTTACAAAAACAAGAAAAGATTTGCAAAGACAAATAAGCCTGAGTACAAAGAAATCTACAAATAGATCTGAGGAATTGTTTGATAGACTGACTCTGGATAGTGAGAAAAGAAAGCAACAACAAGAAGAAATTGATAATTTTGAAAAAACCTTGCCAAATTTGTCTGATGAAGAACAAATTATAGAAAGTAGCCAAAATCATGCTGAAGAGAATTTTGTTAAGAGGAGGGTTGTGCCACTCATTCCCACCAAAAGGGGCAGTAGGGCGAGAAAACCAATACAAGAAGGTATATGAACATTTTTAAATTTTGGATACATATAAGAATAGCTTTGCATATGCAATATAATTTCATTTTCAAAATGTAATTATGTGAGATTTTAAGTATCCTCTAAATAAAGTACTATGTATCACCAAGTGCAGAAAATAGCAACATTAATATTTGCTCTTTTGACCATTTAGATGGATTGTCAAAAATGCCGGCTATTTTTCATGCACAGCGTAGGGGTTTGACAATATACTGACAACTGGCAGTTGCATATGTCAAATGAATTATGTACGTGAATTTGGAAGTGTCTATGGTATGACACTGTCCCAGTATTTTCTGCTCTCAGTGGTAACAGTATCTACATTGTAATTCAATTTTTAACATAATATTAAGAATAGGTGGCAATCATTTCCTGAAGCAAGAACAACTTTCATAGCCTACCCTGAATGAATTTCCTTCTATATATTCCTAAACCTTTTTCCAAATGGAAATGTTATGAGTTACTTCTATTTGTTATTTCTTGTTTTTACTCTGCTTTATCAACTTAATTTTGTTTTTCATTGTGACATATCGGTTTATACCTCTTTAGATAAAGGGAAAAAAAATTCTCCACCTGGAAGTCCAGTTTTAGGAGGATCACCTTTATTGAGAAACACAGAAAATAAATCGCGGGGTAAAGCACGATCTCAAAAACCAAAAGAGTCCGAGATTCAAACAGAATGTCCAATATGCAACCAGAGGTTTCCAGAGGCTGAAATTGCGGTAAATTATGCCTATAGTTCGAGAGGTAGCGTTGCATTTGAACAAGTCATTTGATACCGACCGAAAATGATAATGATAGTTGCCCCCTATTATTTAAGAACTCTAAACGTCAACTACTCCAGTAGCGGTGAAACTAGAAGTGACAGCATGTGAAAGTTGTTAAATAAAAAAAATGGTTGTAGTATATAAATACCGCACAAAAATTGATGAGATGGTTTTTCAGATCATTTTTAATTAAAAAATTATAATCAGCTGTATTGACGATTGGGGATTATACGTCAGTCATGGTTAATGAACTATATAAATTTTTTTTTAAGAATAAAGTCATTTTATACCTTATGAAATTGATTCAGCTGGATTTTTATACTTTTAATGTAATAAAGAAAATCGTCAGTCATTGTCATAAACATGTTGCGTGGTCAGTGCATCTGAGCGTTGCATAGTCACTTTGGCAAATAACTGACGATTTTTATTTTTTAACCATAAAAATACACCATATTTTAATTTCAATCAGTATTATATTAAACGGGAAGAATGTCGATGAATCAAAGTGGAGTAAATTTTAATAGTATTATATTAATTTAACATAAAATTAAATATGATCAACCGCTAAAAATGAAATTCATTCGGTATAAAATTCCTAGAAAAAATGCAACGCCACCCCCCGACTACTAGTATGTAATTTTTATGTTTACTCATTTTGTTTTCATAAAGAATCATGCTGCCGTCTGTGGACTTGAGGACACCCTTGAACCGACCGTTAAGACCAGTAAAAATGTAGAAAAGACAATCCGATGTGATTTGTGTGAAAAAGTCTTTAATATGAACAGCAACTTTGAGGACCATGTTAAAAAATGTATAGCGTCGCAAATTACCGATATGTAAAATTGTGATAACTAAAGTTTTTTTTTTTTAATATAAATTAATATTTTGGAATGCGGTTCGTAGTTAAGTCCTGGCAGGAATTTATGGAGTGGTATAAAACTATTTTTGAGCACTATCGTTTGTTATTTAATGTTGGTAGTTTATAAAATATTTTTGTAAAAAGTTAATGAACCTGTTCTTTTCCCATAAATAAATATTTTTTATAAGTGGTTTGTGATGGATACAGTCCTTTACGCTGGCATGTGATACTGTGGTAGCTCTGAAAAACAATAAATGCAAAAATAAAAACAACAAATTAGAGTTGCCGCCAGTGGCAGGCCTTAAAACAACAATTTGCTGGTCTGTTTTAACTTAAGAGCGGGCGGACAAAATGGAGGGGGGAACTTGTTTGAATAGCCCAAAATACAACCACCACTGCATTTTGATGTAATACCATAGGTGGCGCTAGCTGTTGATTATGCAGTTATTTTCGGCTTTTCCATGCTGTCGTACCCTGGTCGTACCAAGAGCATAGAGGGGGGTTCGACGTTTGTCACACGCTAGGTGGCGCCACGGGTAAAAAAACAAGGGTCCCGTTTTGTTAAGTTTTACGTAAAAGTATTGATATAAATAGCATTTACTTATTATTAATAGATAGCCGAAAGTTGTCCCTTGGACCTAATGCCATTTTTTTGGCTGGTGATGGTCAATAAACTCGGAAATAAATTATTAAATTCCATTCATTTTTGAAATTTCATAGTAACGAAATTAGATGAAACTCGTTACAGACTTGGCGGAAGCTTTTAAAAAGTCACTGTTAAACCCAAAAGTGATCAACTTTGCGTTTAAATCGAAATATCTTGACCGAATTGACCGAAAATTTGCCAGCTTATGTCTGACCTATCATAATTTTGCTGCAATAGTTTGACTACTTTCTCAGAGATGGGGCACAGGCGAGACGCAAGAACACAAAATTTAGGAATCCTATGGACTCTGTGACGGTCTTGATTGTGACACTACTTTCTGTGCACGCGAAAGAAGAAGAAAGTTATAGAAACGTATGTCTGTGAGATATCAGACGCAGAGAGGAACCGGCAAATGCGTGGGTACCTATTGTACTCGTCACGTTCACTGTTTTGTACCTGACGAGTTTTGGGTAATTACGGTATATTTCCAGAAAAGAGGGTGCGGATGGTTTTGCCTCTGACGAGATATGCGACTTATAATCGAACAGTAATAATTATTAACTTTTAAAAAAAAAAAGGAACCGACTTCAAAAAACCCAAAGTAACATAAGTTAACTAAAAAGCAAAAAATTAAAATTTTCAATTTCAGAGTTATTTGTTGTTCCGCTTAATGTAATTATTTATTTTTCCGTTTAATGAAATTCAGAAATTATTGTTGATTATCTAATTATTATTAATTGTTTTATAATTTTGAAGACGGTGCCAAGTAAAACATAAAATTATACATTTTAAAGTTATAATTCCCTGATAATTTCAGACTTCTTAATTCACGATTATGATTACTGAATTAAACTTTTAAGAACCCATTTGATACATTAGGTAATATGTAGTATATTTCCAAACGAGTGCGCTGTCATTACACTTTTCAGGGGCGAGGGCAAATTTTTGCAGCCCGAGGCGAATTCCGAGGGCTGCAATGAGCCCGAGCCCCTGAAAAGTGACAGGGCACGAGTATTGAACAGTGTTTTTTGTATTCGTTCCAGCAAAATGAGAAAATTTAAAAGAAATTTAAATGTCTTGATCAGGGGTGGGTCATGTCTACCAGTTAGGAAATTCCAGTGTCATAAACCCTTACCTGACCCAATTTAAAATCGCGAACAAGGTTCCTTTATTCAAATCTTTTTAAAACCTTCATTCCCTCTCATACAAGCTTCCATTTCATAACATGCTTTCTGACAATAACGACATCACTCAGTTCAACCGTCACAATCAGTAAACGAAGCTCTATCAAAATATGAAAAAAAAAACATTAATTTGGATAAAGCTGAAAATTGGTTCAGGTCTTAGGTACACTATAACAAATAAAATATCAAAAAAAGATCAGACAAAAGTTTTAGATCATGCAATTACCTACAAAAAAAATTTCCATACTTTTTTTCCTACGAATTTGATACAAAAAAGCGATCTATTCGTAATGCATACTAATATTGTATGGTTTGGTTGGATTTACCGACAGATGAATTGATAGTTTTGGTTATTATTTATTATGTAATTATTGTTTTTATTTTATTTTTTCGTTGTATTTTATGTGTTATTGTAGCAAAGTATATAATTTGTTTTTATGTTTTACTTAACACTAATTTCAAAATTATAAAACAATTAATAATTACATAATAAACAATAATTTACTAAAAACAAAAATAGCTCATAATAGTCAGGTCAAAACAGACATTTCAATTCCCATTTGGAAATTTTGTTGAATAAGGGAGGGGTCGTCAAAGGACTGTTCTGTCGTAGCTAGCGGCAAGATGGGTTTTTCGGCCACACTGTCGGCCACTTTACTATTTATTAGGGTCTCAGGTAGACTTCGCTGTAAAAGATAGAAAATATTGGAAAACACACCCCATCTAGAGTTGAGTAGTTCCATCGAGTGGTAAGTACCGTTACAATATTATTTTGTTGAATGTGAACAATGGGGGCCATCTAGTAGTCAGTTGACGTTTTACATATTTTACCCTGGCTTCTAACCTGAACATGTTGAAGTGGGCGTGGTCGGACCCCGCTCTTAATGCGAAACCGGCAGTAATAGGGATCGCTTTCAGGGTGGTCAAGGTCGCAATATATTGCCGTCTTTCCGCACAGAATTTTTCAGATTTACTAGCGTTGAAGGCAAAATGCCTAGAAGTACTGTTATAACAAGTTGAAAAACGGATTAGTTGTTGCTATTGCGAGTTAAAATACATGTGTTAGCTCATTGGATTTGTAATCACCTCTAGAAAAATGTGCAAACCCACACATAAACAATTGCAAAGGTTATTAACAATTAAAGAATCCTAAAAAAGGGGGTCTGAACTAAATCTAAAAAAAAAGATTCTTAAAAAGGAAATATACAAAAACAAAATGTCGAATCGAGGAATCAATAATAATTACTATTATTAATAGTTTTGATTTAAAACTCCTAAAATTATTGCGCTTCGTAGAGGCGTTTCAACAACTACATAGGTGTACTTCATGAGATTATCAAATTGCGGTATCTTGAATGATTATAATCTTGCAGGTAATTATAATTTATTTAAACAACAAAAAAATTAAAAAGTTGAAAAGGGGGGTCTAAATTCTTTTATTAATAAGAAGTTGTTTGCTATTTTTAGATATGGGAAAGCTATTGCCTAACAGTTTACAACAATTTTTAGGGCCATTTGTTTAAAAAAAAAAAAAATTTAAATGGATTTTTTTCCTTGTTATAATGGCAATTGTTTTTATTATTTGAAAATGTATTACTATATTTTTTTGTTCAAATTCAATATTAAAAAAAACATTTATTTTAAAATTATTTCTTTGCGATTCTCGGCAAGACGTTTTTTTTTTATTAATATTTAATGTGTATTAAATAAACAATTGCCAAATATGTTTATACTTTTCTTAGATTATTAAAAGAATAACAAAAACAACAGTGTGCATTAGAATGTGAGAAAAAAATAAAGCTGATAAGATCTTACAGGGATTACATGATTTTTGTTTACAAAACCATTTTTTTTCCCATTTTTCCCATCATAATATTCAGTTATAATACGATGAGTAGTCAATGTTATGTCGATTATTTTTGTGGTGGTACGAATGCCAACTGCGCTGGGATATGAATTTGACGAGTGCTTGCACGAGTCGAATTCGAAAGCGCCGTTGACATGAGTGAAACCACCGCAAAAATTATCTGCATAACATGGACTACGAATCGTATTCGGAGGACTATTTAATTAAACAATTAGTGAATATGACTGGGCACAATAGTAATAAAGTCTTATTTGCAACTTGTCAAAGAACACCATCGACAAATAGTCGAGAAGAGAATAAAGTTTAAATCAAGATTTTCATTTGTTTAAAATATTCATTTCTATCACTAGTACAATATTCGATGCAATTTGTACTAGTCCAATAACCGCTGCAATTGTTTTGTAACCATGGATATGACTAAAATTAAGTTTCTTCATTTGCTGATGAACATTAAGTGACAGATGAATTAAATAGTCCATAATATAAATATAAAAATTATTGAAAAAACTAAAAGATCTCGGATTGTATATTTTTGTAATCATAAAACGGCCGCAGGTTTTGAGAAAATAATATGTATCCGAGATAAAACGGATAATAATAATTGTAGTTAACTTTTATAAGAGTTAATTTGTGATTAGAGGTATACATAGTTTTTGAGTTTTTTATGATTTGTCTAATCGTCGGCCTAATTCGCAAATCACATAAGTCCAAAAAAGTAATTTTGCAGTAGGCTTGCAGTATTATTGCTTGAACTTACATCCTTTGATTTAGCACAATTTCAATAGTTTATAATGATTCTAAACGGTTTAATAACACATAAACTATTTAAAAAGCCATATACATACGACTTGTGTAAAAATTTCATTCGTTTCAATGCAAGCTTAGGAATTTTTTGGAGTTACGTGAAATTACTGCTCGGAAGATTATATTTTCTACTAAGAGATGGTGAAAAAATCGGAATTTTTTTACGGTAAAGCCTAATGGAGTCCAATCGTATCTTTTACTCAAAACAAATAACTCTTTTAGAAGATGTTTTGTTGAGCTTAGTGGTCAACTTAAAAATTCGATAACTTGGTTATTTCAACTCACAAAAAAAAATGTTTTCTCTTTAATCGACTTCAAAAAAGGAGGAGGTTCTCAATTTTTATGTATGTTCGGGCATAACTTCTTTGTTTATGAACCGATTTCAATTATTCTTTTTGCGTTGGGTTCAGTATAGCAACAAGGTGATCGGTCCCATTTTAATTTTATTGATATTGGATCTAAGACTTCGAAGTTATATCAGGGAATTATGACAATCCCAGAACAAAGTTTCTAACTATGGTCAATGACGTGCTTTTCTAAAGCTGCTAGTTGTTTGTTCTTTGTCAGTATGGCAGTGCCAATCGCGGTATTTAGTAAACTCTAAAAGTGCAAATATTTTCGTGCAGTTGACACAAATTCATGAATGCATAATTTCAGTATAATTAGGACAGACATCCAGGTATAGAAGGTTCGGATACTGTGGTTCAGAGATGTGTATAAGACAAATAGCAATGACCTCCGCGAATATTAATGAATAATTCGATTTTCTCAATGTTCGAATGATTCTTCCTATTGATGCATTGATTACCTTTTAATTTAATTTACTATTTTAGTTAAAAGGTTGGTACATACCATCGATTAGACCGACATCTAGAAGACGACCTATGAAGTTTCTGACAGTAATGTCATTGCAATGGTTCTCAACACAACTAAATGAGCTTTAATTTTCTTAATATCTATGTCGATCTCGTTTAATATACATTGGAATAATTTGAAACTCTGGCAGTTCTTTTATAATTATACACAGAGGGCAAGAAAGAAACTTTGTAATGATTGGTCATGAAAAAATTTAAAAATGTCGTGTTTTCAAAAATGAAATTCTGTCATTAAATCATATTTTATAGCGGTGTGAATTAGTGATTGCCTACGGAGATCTTCACTGTATCATAAACAAAAAGAATCAAACGTTTACGATGTTTAGTTTCTTAAATTGACATAGATTACCAGAGGCTTCATTTCACATCCATTTCCGCCATGTTCCCCCTCCACTTTGTCCACCCGCTCTTAAGGGATCAAGTTCTCTTATTTGCACGTGTCTGAACTTATGATTATCCACCAATGATGAAACGACTTTAAAGAGTAAAAAATTGAGACGTGAGTGATAACAACAGATAATAAAAACTATTCATTAAATGAAGAGCTACAAAAATAGTGAAGAACCAAATTCAAATACAGTTCATAATTATTACATTACATAAATATTAATCAAAAACACAAACGTCTTTAGTATGAAAAATATAAATAAAAAAATATATGAAAATGATAGTTTAAAAGTGGTAGAATCAGAAAATGCTGCTGCAAGGAAGCTGATAAAATTTCAATTTCTACAGTATGCTCAAAAATTCAAATCTTCAGGGTGTTTTTAATATTCAAAAAAAAATTTAGTAATGATAACTTCAAAGGAAAAGGACACAATAAACGATTTCATCAATTTCAAACCATATACTGACAGAAACCTTATTAAAAATGCTATTTGATGGTATGGAATATAGGTGTTCCATTTGAAAAAAAAAAGTTATAGATTTTGCAAAACCGCGTACACCCTGTATAGAAATATCCATTTAAATGACTTTCAATCAGTGTGTATTAAAGTTTGGGTTTATAAAAAATTATTTACAGAAAAATATTCAGTTATCTTTGTTGGAATGGTCTCTGCAAATTTTTAAAAAGCGCTAATTTTGACCTAAAATTCTTCATAACTCAAGAACCATCCATAATAAACCTGTAGTACCTTATATCATTTTGCTAAGCATTAATTACTCTTTCAATTCACCCACTAATATACAGGGACTTCCATTAAAGAAAAAAATAACTTTGGTATATTACTAACTAGCTGACCCGGCAAACTTTGTACCGCTTCAGGCTGGCATCTACTGGCATTACCGGAACCAGCATACAACGCCATGTTAATTTTTGTTTTTGTCATGTATCAAAGATAGCGTTATACACGGTTTCCATACAAAATGTATGAGAAAATTTTTTTCGTAATGTTTTCGATGTGTTAATAGTTATTTGCCTCCGAAAAAAGTCAGTCAATCCGTTTTCGAGATATCATCAAAAAATTTTTGTGTGGTCCACGCGCAACCGAAGTGAAACTTTGGAGTTTACTCCTCAAAAATTGATTATTATTTTTAAAGCACGGTACAACAAATTTTGGTGGCCGGCGTTATTTGTTATTGTTGCCCTGTACCAAGGGGGCTTTCGTTATTGTCGTTGCCCTGTACCAAGCTCCCCGTAATGTTTTAATAGTTATTCTGCTATTCGGAGCGGATACAAATCCAGCAAATCAAAGATCATATAAAACGGTCCAGCCGTTCTTGAGTAATAAATCCAAGGGGGCCCCTTGGTCCCCATGTCCATTTAAAAAATACTTTACCACCTATTTTCATACCTACCAAATATACAAAAAAAAAAAATTCATAAAAATTGGTCCCGCTCAAGGGGGCCCCCTGGGACCCCATGTCTATGTAAAAAGTAATTTACGACCTATTCTCATACCTACCAAATCTACCAAAAAATTTAAAAAATCGGTCCAGCCGTTCTGGAGTAATAAACCCCATGGCCCCCATGTCCATGTTTTAGTAGTTATTCTGCTATTCGGGGCAGAGGCAAATCCAACAAAACAAAGATCATCCGTCCAGCCTTTCTTTAGTTATAAAGGCAAGGGGGGGCCTAAGCCCCCTTGTCCATGTTTTAATAGTTATTCTGCTTTTCGGGACGGAGACAAATCCAACAAATCAAAAACCATGAAAATTAGTTCAGCCGTTCTCGAGTAATAAACCCAAGGGCCTCCCTGGGCCCCCATGTCCATGTAAAGTATCCTATGTCCTTCTCCTGGTTCTAAGCTACCTCCCCACCAATTTTCAGCCAAATCGGTTCAGCCGTTCTTGAGTTATAAATAGTGTAACTAACACGACTTTCTTTTATATACAGTGTGGAAATTAAGTAAGGAATAAATTCAGTAACTCCGTTAGTATTTGTACTAGAAATAGAACTTAAAAAGCATGTGATAGGGCTAATTATAGCGCATCCGAGAAATGTATACAATTTTTTTTCATTTGTTTTTTTAAGTTATGACGTCATCAATATTTTTTTTAATGGCAACCTATGTTTTTTATTTTACATTTGAATAGAGTTTTTTATTCTGTTTTCAACGTTGTGAAATACTTAATAGGTTGGATAAGGGAAAAATGAATTAAAACGGCCCTAAAGTTCAAATAAGTAAAATTTAAAAAAATTAACAGAACTGTCTAATGTTATCGGAAACCATAGAGATATCAATACAATGTTGATAAGTTCCGAATTGGTACAAAATAATTGTGTCTGAACTGTTTTTCTCTATTAAATAATAAATGAACTTTTAAATAATAATATCTGGTTGCAACAGGATGGTGCTTCAACACACTAAGCTCGGTGCAGCGTTATTTGGACGTGTGTTCCCAAGAAGATGAAAGAAGATGTTTAATTGAATGGCCGGCTAGGTCCCCAGATCGAACCCTATTAGATTTTTTTTTCTATCGGGGCACTCAAAAAGCAAGGTGTATCAAAATTGAGCCTACAATTTGGATGATCTTGCAGGAAAAATTCGAGATGAGTGCAGTTTAATAACTCCCCAAACCATTCGAAACGTATTGGTTCCTTTTTATGATAGTCTTGGATTTTGTCAGATGATGCAGGGTCATCAGTTTGAACATTTGGTGTAATATCTTTCATTTATAACTCTCACATCAATAGTCTTTTTGTTAATTTTGTTAATTTGTTAGCCCTACTTTGAAATTTAGGGTTGTTTTCTTATTTTTTCTCATTGATTGTTTTTTTGTTTGGATTTCTATGGTTTTTCCCTTAAATTCTGATAAAATTAGACAGCACTGTTATTTTTTTGAAATTTTACTAATTTGAAATTTAGTGCCGTTTTTATTTATTTTTTCCTTATGTAACCTATTGAGTATTTCATAACGTTAAAATCAGAATAAAAAACTCTATGCGAATGCAAAATCAAAAACATAGGTTGCCATTAAAACAAAATATTGATGAAATTAGTATACGTTCGTCGGATGCGCTATAATTAGCCCTACCACATGCTTTTTAAGTTTTATTTCTAGCGCAAATACTAACGGGGTTACTGAATTTATTCCTTACTTAATTTCCACACTGTATATAAGATATTAGGACACTGTATATGTATATGATTTATAATAATTTTAAATTGTGACGGTATCGTGTGGCTATCGTCCCCCGAATACCCCGTTTTGATATCTTTCAAGATAAGGGCGTAAATGATGGTCCACACACCTCTGGGACAGCCGGTATATGATGATCATGTCATATTGTGAGAGAATTGTGGGGGATAAAAAACACTGCTACCAAATACGGTTTCAGCACCCAAAAATACATAAGATTTAGGTGAATTGGTTTAAAAAGTTTTTACATTTTTTTTTGTTGGCCTGTGTAAAATTCTGTTTTAAAGTACTAGGACGTTAATGTTCCACTTTTTGTATCATAAATAGTCCAAAAAATGTCACTTTAGATACCAGTATGAAATAAAGGTGATTAAAAATGTCCTCTCCTTCGCTTAGCAACAATAATAAAAGGTAAATTTGAGTGTTTTGAAGTGTCACAGTTTGCCGTCATAATAATAATTATTGTTCTATCTACATGGAAGTCTCTATAAATGCTGAGATGACCGACATAGACTTGTTGATAAAATCTTATATCTGGCGCGACGAAAACCCCCATGCAGTACGAGAGAGCCATTTTCAGGACCGATTTTAGTCTCAACGGGCTGGGGTGGTTGACAATAATTTGATAGGTCCATACATTTTGTCCCCTCGTTTAACGGGCGAGGAGTTTAAATGTGGAGCTAGGAAACTTATTAGAAGATGTACCTTCGATTACTCGGCGTGATATGGTGGTATCTTCATGAGGGAGCCCCTTCTCATCACGCTCGCGAGGTGCGGACCTGGCTTGATCAAAATTTCCCGAGGAGATGGATAGGAAGGAATGGGCCAGTGTTATGGCCTCCTCGTTCCCCGGATCTGAATGTGTGTTTTTTTTTTGTGGGTCACACTAGACAATTAATTTATGCGACGCCTGTAAATAACGTTGAAGATTTAAGAAGCCGCACTCAAAATGCTGCCGAAGAAATTAGAAGAAACCCAGCTAGAAATAATTGCCAGAACGCAACATTCGTTGATTCGACGTGCTGAGACATTCTTGAGAAACGGTGGGCGGCATTTTGAACATCTATTGTAGTGTTTTAGTTTTTCGTTTTTGTTTTTGTTTATTTTCATTGTTTTTTTATTCATTTGTTTCACATTCAAATACACCAAATTTTTCTCCTTCGAACAACGTGTTTCTTCTTTTTCAATCTTTAATTGACAATTAACCATTGGTTGTCTGTTTATGTTGACAGAATTCAACTGCAAAAATGTAATTATTGTATCTACCTTGAAAATGCAATTAACAGTGATGGCGTGGACTAAGCGAGGAAATGATTAATTTATCCCCCTCGTTTTAGACATAAAAAATGGACTATTGGGGCTTGTTTGAACCTCTATAAAATATGGCCAAATTTTTTTATTGACATGCATTTCAAAAACACCTGTATGTATTGTGTACATGCAACCAACCTGTGCATGATTACGTTGTCATGGTAACAAAACTACTGCGCAGAATCCTCGGTCAAAAACAGCGGTGGCACGTGGCAAGGTGACACTTGTTTGAATAAGTTGTTTATTTGTGTGAATAACTTCATGGCGAAAAGCCACAAAAGGAAGAACTGAACAAACTAGTGTGGGAAACGAGTGATAAAGTAGAAGTTTGAATACGTAAACAGGATTATCAAAGAAATACAAAATGGAATACGTGGTCCACATTCCAGAATTTCGAGAAAATGACGATTTCAAGATATATGAACAAATATTCAAGAATTTTTGCATTGCCAACGGGATTGAGGACCAGAAGCATAAGGTGGCGTTACTATTAAGCCTTATTAACGAAAACGTATATAAGACGCTCATAGATCTTACATTTCCTGCCGAACCAGTGACCAAATCGTATGTAGAGATAAAGAAACTGTTAGAAAGGCACTACAGCCCCCAAGTTAACATATACAGGGAGAGAATAGAATTTTATCGCTTAAATCAATTAAGCGAGGAGTCCTGTAATGAATGGTATGCCAGACTCAGAAAACTTTCAATAAACTGCCATTTCACGGATTTGGACGGTATTTTGGCTGACCGGTTTATCTCAGGAATGAAACCTGGTCCACTACTGGACAAAATGGTGAACGTACCTATTGGACATGGGTCTGAATGGCTTCTGGCCTTTGCAAACGGTTTTGAAGCTATAATTAACTTTTCAACAAATAATGGCGACAAAGTACAGGAGATCAGGGCATCCAATCAGCAACAAGGAGATCATGCAGCTGCATCCAATCAGCAACAAGGAGATCATGCAACTTTCTATAAACCAGGAATCGATAGCGCCCAAGCACGACCTATAGCGCATCAGCAAATTCAAGCTCATCAACATGACAACAATGGCGTTTGTGAATGCTGTGGAAAACAACACTACGGTATGTGTAAATACAGTACATAGACCATGATCAAGATTAAATATTTTTGTTGGCAAAAATAAAATTTATACATAAACATCGGTTAGACTCTATAGTTCGGTTCTCAGACATTGACATATTTCTGACTGCTATATATTTAAATTTATATAAGTACCATCGAGAGCAAAAAACACCGAAATACCGTGATTCTGTCTAATGCGTGATGCTCAGCACATCACAACGGATCACCTTGTGGAACTAACATGTCAGAAGCAAGCATTACGAAATAAATGACAGTTCGGCTTGCAGACCCTGCTCCCTCTTGGCAAAAAAAGACCAAAACTGCCAAACTTTACTGACATTTTGGAACTTTACTTTTGTAATATAGGGTAGACGGATAGTGGTCTTCAGAAATTATTCATACATCGAGTAGGTTTCTAACGTCAAAATTCTTCATTTAACTACATGTAAATTTTGTTTTCCAAACGCAACATGATGTATGAATCATTTATTAAGACCCGATAATATCGATAACCGAACCACTCCTGAGTAAAAAAACATCTAAAGCAGCATTCCTAAATTTTAAGTTTATACCTGAGAGAATAATTATTATATAGAATGTCCGACAAATGGCGCATTAACTTTGTACCATTCTTTTACAGAGAGTAAATTTCCGTGAACATTTTTCTTTTAAACCATAACTTTTACGTAAGGCGTTTTTTCTTTTTTGTAAATTTGGGAACACCACATGGTTTAGTATAATTCTGTACCATTATGGCAAATGTTGAATATGTACAAATTTCCAAATTTTATAGGAGGTTTTGAAATCTCATTAAACACACGTGGGACTAAATTTATATAACCGCCTTCCAATTATCGGCGACATATCAACTTTTGCTAACTTGTGAATGACATATCAAGTATGAAACCTCTTTTTAGAAAAAATACATAAAAATCGTTGTCAAATGTTTAATTCTGACAAGAGAATTATCATTATGAAGTATAAATAATCAAATTCTGAAAAGATTTAATAAGAAAAACGAAAACTGTAATTTTAAAAACGTTGTTACAATAAATGTTCAAAATTGTGACCATTATTTGCTTCTCTGCATGCTTGTGGCCCAATGTTGTGGTGCAATCGTTCATTTAATTATTTATGGTCTTTGGCGCTGTTTGATAGACCAAATTTTTCATCTGCCCTCAAAGAAAAAAGTCTAAATGTGTAAGGTCCGAAGAGCTGGGTGCAAAATGTACAGAAGCCCCGTCGAGTTGCTGTCATAATGTTTTGGTGATAAAGAAGTGGTAATTCATTTAACGAATTTTGCAATTCGTTATTCAAGAAATCAAGTTCAAGTTTTGTTGATTTACCCGCGGTTGGGTAAAATAAACGGTCCAGTTACTCGATCATTCCAGGCGATGATCAGAAATACATATCATAATTTTTTTTAGTCGATGATTACCAAAAAGGTGTTTATATGGCCTCTTTTTTGGAGCCGTAAACTTTTACTTTTTTGTACACATCTGTCAAATTTTAAATTGACAAATCAGTAGATGCGTTCAAAAAAGCTAACTTTTACGGCCTTAGGTACACAAATTACTATTTTCGTAAATCATTGCCTAAAAAAATTGAGGTATTAGTGTTAACCAAAAAAGACATTTACTGTATGAGTGTGACGTACATTTTTGTGCTATTCAAAAAAAAAATGCAAGAAAAAAATCTTTACTTTTTACACCCCGCAGACAGGGGTGTTATCACTTGTATAATTACATGAGTACTTCGAAATTATCAATTTGTAACACGAAAGTCGATTAGCAATACGAGTGTCATTTTTTGACGTTTTAATTTCCCGATGAGAATTGAAAATACCTTCTCTTGTAAAGATGGCTTCATCTGTCCACAACACTTTCCGCGTAAAAAAACGTTCTTTTTCATTTTTAACCGACTTCAAAAAAGGAGGAGGTTGTCAATTCGGTTGTATGTCCTTTTTTATGTTTGTTACCTCAGAACTGATTTGGAAATTTCTTCTTTTATTTGAAAGAGTATACTTACAGATTGGTCCCATTGTCACCATTTCAGGATCTGATGAGGGGATCTCATGGAAATCGAGAAAATCCTGAAATTTTCGCTCCCTTTTATTAAACGACTTCATGTATGTTCACCGATTTCTTCGTCAATTTATTTGAAAGGGTATACTCTTAATGTGGTTCCATTGTCAAAAAATCAGGATCTGATCAGGGAATCCCGTGGAAATCGAGAAAAATCCTCAAATTTTTATTAACCGACTTCATGTATGTTTACCGATTTCTTCGTCAATTTTATTGAGGACCTCATTATTGGAGAAGCGTCTTTACTATGTATCACTAACTTATCACTTAAAATTGTAAAAAATAGCTTTAAAAAAAAGAGAACCGACTTCAAACAGTGAAAAATAATTGAATATCTACATGTATTATTATACAGTGTGGAAATTAAGTAAGGAATAAATTCAGTAACTCCGTTAGTATTTGCACTAGAAATAGAACTTAAAAAGCATGTGATAGGGCTAATTATAGCGCATCCGAGGAACGTATACAATTTTTTTTTTCAGTTTTTTTTGACAGTTATGACGTCATCAATATTTTTTTTAAATGGCAACCTATGTTTTTTATTTTACATTTGAATAGAGTTTTTTATTCTGTTTTCAACGTTGTCAAATACTTAATAAAGTTCAAATTAGTAAAATTTCAAAAAATTAACAGAACTGTCTAATGTTATCGGAATTTAAGAAAAAACCATAGAGATACCAATACAATGTTGACAAAATCTGAATTGGTACAAAATAATTGTGTCTCAACTGTTTTTCTCTATTAAATAATAAATGAACTTAAATAATAAATAATATCTGGTTGCAACAGGATGGTGCTCCAACACACTAAGCCCGGTACGGCGTTATTTGGACAAAGTGTTTCCAAGAAGATGGAAGAAGAGGTCTAATAGAATGGCAGGCTAGGTCCCCAGATCGAACCCCATTAGATATTTTTCTATGGGTTCACTTATTTATTAATACATATTATTTTTTCTCGTTGATTGCTTTTGGGAACTTTATTTTGTTTGGATTTCTATGGTTTTTTCCTTGAATTCTGATAAAATTAGACAGCTCTGTTAATTTTTTGAAATGTTACTAATTTGAACTTTAGTGCCGTTTTTATTTATTTTTTCCTTATGTAACCTATTGAGTATTTGATAACGTTGAAATCAGAATAAAAAACTCTATGCGAATGTAAAATCAAAAACATAGGTTGCCATAAAAAAAATATCGATGACGTCATAACTGTCAAAAAAAAGTAATGCAAAAAAAATTGTATACGTTCGATGGATGTGCTATAATTAGCCCTACCACATGCTTTTTAAGTTTTATTTCTAGCGCAAATACTAACGGAGTTACTGAATTTATTCCTTACTTAATTTCCACACCGCATGTGCTACCTAATGATCTGTTTGAAGTCGGTGCCAAGCCAAATAGGTAGTAGATAGATAGGCTGCCCGCTCCCGGGACATCGCAGGTCTCCCGGCGAGCGCACCGGAATGCGTGACCGTGGGTGAGGGGCTCGTGCTGAGTAAAACAACCCAAACGGCAGACGTCGTTGACGATCGTCTCGAATGATATCGAATTTTTTATGCGTTATAACGTTGTTGATATTTTTGTATAATTACAATATGTTACAAATTTGTAACCTATTTGCCTTGGCACCGACTTCAAACAGATCATTTGGTAGCACATGTAATAATACATGTATTCAATTATTTTTCACTTTTTGAAGTCGTTCTCTTTTTTTAAAAAAGCTAATTTTTAGGGTTCCATACCATAAGGGTGCCAAACGGGAACCTATATTACTAAGGCTCCGATGTCCGTCCGTCCACGCCTGTCACAGGGCTATAAGTGTGTACTACTATGGCTGCTATAACAACAAATCATAAGAATAAAATAAAGGGGGTCCTCAGGCAAGAAACGTGTTTTTTTCTTCGGCGTTATTTTTACTAAAGTATTTAAAAAAAAAATGTACTTACTGTTAATAATATTGTACGTTGGTCTGGAACCCTTATCGTGGGCGAATCCGACTCACACTTGGCCGATTTTTTTTTTTTAATTTAATTATACCGGGTGTCCCAGAGGTGTGTGGACCATCAATTACGCCCGTATTTTTAAAGATATCAAAACGGGGTTTTCGGGAGACGATAGCCACACGATACCTTCACAATTTAAAATTATTATAAATCATATACAGAGTGTCCTAGTATTAGTAATATACCAAAGTTGTTTTTTTTAATGGAATGCCCTGTATATTAGTTGGTGAATTGAAAGAGCAGTTAATGCTGAGCAAAATGATATAAGGTACTACAGATTTATTATGGATGATTCTTGAGTTATGAAGAATTTTAGGTCAAAAGTAGTGCTTTTTTTAAAAATTACAGAGACCATTCCAACAGAGATAACTGAATATACTTTTCTGTCAATACTTTTTTATAGATCCAAACTTTAATACATACTGATTGAAAGTCATCTAAATTGATATTTCTATACAGGGTGTACGATTTCGCAAAATGTATATAAACTTTTTTTTTCAAATGGAACACCCTATATTCCATTATACCACAAAATAGGATTTTGAATAAGCTTTCTGTCAATATATAGTTTGCCTCGGCAAATGTTAATACTTTAGATAATTTTTATAACAAAACGTAGAAAAATTTCCCAAATTAATGAAATCGTGTGCTAAGATCAGATCGCCTTGGACTTGTTGCCATGGAGATATCATTTTAGACTGGTTACCAAGGAGCCGTTTATTCTTGTTGACAGTAAGTTATCCTGTAACAAATAGTTTCACTTTTGTGAGTTTTTTACGAAATGAATTTTACGAAAGAAGTAATGATGAACATGGTACAATGCGTTAGGAGAAGCCGAAAGAAGTTCCTTTTTGGCCACAAAAATTTACAACGTTTTGAAAACACTGGAAACGTAGCCTACAACAAAAAACAATTAATTGGTAGAAGAGTAGGTGAAAGCACCGAGCTAGAAGTTTTACTAATCTTAGAAGAAAATCTTCACTCCAGAACAAAAGAAATTGCTGCCCAATCTGATTTCGAAATCATCAGTAAACCGTGTGATCAAAAAGCATCGGCTTCATCCATACCACATTGAACTCCATCAAGAATTGCAAGCTTATTTTGCAAAAAGAGTGGAATTCTACGAAATAATGGACAATCTTCTAGAAAGGAATAGAAATATTTGATGAGGCGACCTTTAAGAGTAATGGGCATGTCAAGAGGCATAACATTCACTATTATGCCACTGAAAATCCCCACTGGATACGGACGATTGATTATTATCAAAATCAGTGGTCCTTAATGTGGTTGCAACAGGATGGAGCTCCTGTACATTTCTATAGGAATGTAAGAAGATATTTAAATGACTGGTCGCTGACACGTTGGATTGGTAAGGGCGGCCCTGTCAAATGGCCCGCAAGATCACCAGATTTAACTCCTCTAGATTTTTTCGTTTGTGGTTATGTAAAGGATATAGTTTATCGAATTCTTACGTAAACCTAAGCCTGTCTCTCGGTGTCATTTCTGAAGTAATTTAATAAATTAGACAATAAACGACTCCGTAGCAACAAGTCCAAGGCGATCTGATCTTAAAACGCGATTTTAGCAATTTCTGGAAACTCTAGTTTTTTTGTAAAAATTACCTAAAGTACTAACGTTTGCCGAGGCAAACTATACATTGACAGAAGGCTTATTAAAAATGGTATTTGGTGGTATAATGGAATATAGGGTGTTCCATTTGAAAAAAATATTAAAATTTAGATGACTTTCAATCAGTGTGTATTAAAGTTTGGGTCTATAAAAAAGTATTGACAGAATAGTATATTACATAACAAGAGTTGTAAGAAGCATATTACACACGACCGGAAAAAGTTACGCACGAGGCGCGTAGCGCCGAGTGTGTAATTCCAGGAGTGTGTAATATGCTTTACAACTCGAGCTTTATGTACTATGCTTTTTCTACGATCACAGGTAGAAAAAAGTAATTAATAGTATAAAAAAAAATATATTGAACAGTTAGGAACAACTCAATTGTCATAATTATTTGAATAATTTTTTCATTGCCACTTAAGAATTGTTAAATATAAGAGAATGGTCAATATGGTTGGTTTTGTTGTTGTTTGTGGTCTGGCTACAAGATGCAGACACAATAGAATAATCTTATGATTATTATTATTTGATGTAAGGTTTATTTCTTGCAAGTTGAATAAAAGGTTTCAGTTGAAATTAAACAACGTTAGTTGTTTAATTACGAATAGTGATAAATAATTTAATGATTTTCCAGTACATTCGATGCCTCCAAGTTTAGCCCTTATGTCCCCTTCTATCTTATTTATTATTCCATACTAGACATCAGTCGGTCACCTTCCCGTGCTCCTGCGTAATTCAACTTCAACCATTATTTGTTTAATATTTCAGAACAACTCTTTTAGAATGTTAAATTTTATATGAGGCCCTTAATTCCAAAACTTGTTCTTTCGGTTCTAAGCGATTTTTGGCAAAACGCGAAAAACTGTTTACCAAAAAACTTGAAGGTGTATTTACTTCTTATTTTTTCTCTTTACGTAACTAACACTGCTGAACTAACTTGCAGAATAAGAATTAAAGTTACTTACTTAAAAAAAAACTAGAGCCTTTCCAAATTTTGAAAGAACGAGTTTTGTCACTTAATACTCGAATAAAAGCAATTTTGATACTGTGAATTTTCAAAAAACTAGTTTTGACAACATAATATTGATAAAATGAATGATGAAACATCAAATTTATGATCTTGTTATTTATTTTTACTAGATATTGATATTCGATATTTATTTGATTAAACTGTTTAATTATCAATATTAGGTAAATAATTGCATTGTTTATCAATCGCGAATACTTATTATAGGTTAGAAATTGAAAAAATGTATGTAATTATCATCTGAAGAGAGTATACGAAAGAACGAGTTTTGCAACTGAACGTATTTTTACATGCGTTTATCGCCTAGAAAGAATCACTTTCGTCACTATCCAAAATTACATATAGAACCGATGCGGTAAACACTATCAGAATACACTGCCACCTTTTCATAAATTTTCATAAATTTTCGAAAGAACAAGGTTTGGAACTTAGGGCCTCATATGTACAATTTAAGTAGGTGATAATATTTTTCAAGAAATGGTTGTTCTGGTTGTTCAAAGTTTTTTGGTTTTTGCTTTTAAAACTGCACCACAGGAACAATGGTTTCATTTTTGGTACCCTAACAATTTTATACAGAAACTTTGTGATCACTGATTTCAATGACCGTTTTGCGATTCGATCTGAGAGCATCATTCAAAACTCATCGTCACTAGCGCTAAACATAAATTTTACAACTAACACTAAAGACATTGATATTTTTGCGGTTAATGTTACCTTATATTTTACTTCTATTTCTTTATGAAATTTATTAAGGGAAGAACACTCAATGGCTTCGTCCTGACTTTTTATAGCTTTTATTGTCAAAATGGTACTAAGGAAACCGTTTAGCTGTGTTCTAGTACAGATTCTGCAAGTTTAAAATAAATTCACTTGTCAGTCGAAATAACCATAGAAATATCGCTACCCGTGCGATCGCCTTACCATTACACACGGCTGTGCGTAAGGACCGGCCTACATAGATAGCAGAATGTACAATTTTAGCTATTTACAATGATGATCGTAGAAAAACTTTTTTTTAATATCGAATTTTCAGCCATTCGATGATTACGGACGGGACATAATTTTATCAACTTTCATTTTCAAAATCAATTTTTTCTCAAATCAGAAAGTGATCAATTATCTCTGTATTGCATGATCGACAATTCAAACATATGCCGCTGATTTCTTTATAAAATGTAATTAATAATGATTACGGATGGGACAGAAATGCGCCAGAGTAAAAGTTACTTGTAAAATAACTATAAAGATCTTTGAATTTTTCCAGAAAACTATAAAAGTATTGCGGGTATACTATATCAGTCTCAGGATAATAAAAATGTTCTGATTTATTCTTACATGAAAATATACAGACCGTTTCAATCGAAACGAGCCACCCTCAAAACTTTTTAGGAAACGAGATTTAAGAAAAAATCTAAAAACAGGTCAATTTTTATCTCGAGGGGGACATAGTAATAGTAAGCAGGCTTGGTGCAACCCCATACCCCTGACAGGAGCAAACTCGATTTTTTAAATAGGGAATAGGGGTCGAGCAACATAAATAATTTTTTTTATTTACATAGTCTATAAGTTAGTAATTAAAATAAAACAATTTTTTAACGGATTTGTTTTGTATTTAGACATGCTTGCAAATATTAACAATAAAAAGCTTGCAATCAACAATGTTAGACAATCTGTGTTTTTGTACAATTATTTGCGTATTTATTATCTTATCGGTTTTTGGCTAGAGCTAGAGAACGCGTTGGTCTTTCAACAGGATGGAGCACCACCCCCTTATACTGCGTCAGTACGGCAGTTCCTGGACAATAACTTCCCCGACCACTGGATTGGTACACAAGGTCCTGTAGAATGGCCAGTTAGATCGTCCGATTTGACTCCCCTGGATTCTTATTTGTGGGGACACCTCAAGTCCAAAATTTTTGCGACAGAACCAGCTTCTCTGGAAGATTTGCAAAAAAAGATTATCCTGGAATCTCGACAAATAACACCGGAAACGTTGCGTAACCTAAAAAGCGTATTTCATAATCGTCTGTATGAGTGCATGGAAGTCGATGGAAATCATTTTGAACATTTCATATGAAATCAAATTTAGTGTTCAATGCTACAGTTGCTTTATCGCTCAGGAAATTAAACACGACTATTTTGTTTTCAGTTTATTTATTTACTTATTGTTAAGGATTGGTATAAATGAGTATGGATGACGACAAATTTGATTACAGCATTATTCAGATCAATAATAAATTGTCTAATAATGTTTATTGCAAGCTTTTTATCGTTAATTGCAGGCATTCCTAAATACAAAACAAATCCGTAAAAAAATGTTTCATTTTTAATTACTAACTTATAGACTATACAAATAAAAAAATAATTATGTGGCCAAAAATACAATGAAAAGACCTTTCAAACGACATGTTACTCGACCCCTATTCCCTATTTAAAAAATCGAGGTTGCTCCTGTCAGGCATATGGGGTTGCACCAAGCCTGCTTACTATTGCATCAAAACATGTCCCCCTGGAGATAAAAATTGACCTGTTTTTAGATTTTTCTTAAATATCTTTTCCAAAAAAGTTATTGAGGGTGGCTCGTTTCGATTGAAACGGTCTGTATAAATTCAGCGGAAATTTTTGTCAATTCAAAATTGGACGATTACGGATGGGACAACTCAAGTTTAAATTCATTTATTGCAAAGATATTACGGTTTTATCGATGAAAATAACGCAAGAATATCTCCACATGATCATTTATTTATGGAAAAATTGAGCAATAATCTGCCACTGTCACGTGTTCCATGATAAGTGTCAAAAATGATAAAGCTAAAATAAAAAGTTCAATCGAGAATAATTATGCAATCCACTTTAATTCAGCTTTTGTAATAAATATTCAAAATTGTTAATGCGGCGGCGTGGGAAATCCAAGTGCGGTTCCGCACTATCAGCCGAGAAGATTCGCCACCAAGAACGATTGCATCATTATTATTCGTTCAAGAGTGGGGATGCTTATTTGTCTCAGCAATAATATGCTTTGTCGCGGAGACCGCCAACATTCGGGAAAAAGGCGAATACGCCGACGAATATCTGACAACGACCTGGTTTCGGCAATAGTGTACAAGACTTTTAGCATTTTTGTATCCAAAGTGGCAGCAACCCTTTTACTTTTTTTTTACTTTTAGAGAAGAAGAAAGATTCTCCACCTGGACGAGCACCTTCACCGAAAAACGCAATATGAAATAGAGTTTATTACTTATTTTGGAACGCGGCAAGGAATTTATGGAGTGTAAGAGTATTTTTGAGCACTATACTTTGTCATTTAATGTTTATCTAATATATAAAAATCAATGTTTGTTTGTTAGTTCGTATGTTATGCACTCCTACACCGTTCAAACGATCGTTATGAAATTTTGACCACAAATAATATTCACAATGGGGAGTAACATAGGGGGGGTTGACGACCCCAATGTGCCACTCCTTTTTCGTAAAAAAATATTTAATGTTCAAACCAGGCGACATTAAGTCCTCTGTCTGACAAAAATGTCACTCATCAGTTTTCGTCATCAGATCTTCAATTTCAAGATATGAACACCTGAACAATATAGCGTCCATTGAAACGACCATCCTCAATGGAAAATGTAAGGGGAAGATGTGTTCATCCCACGCATATCAATGGTTCGATGCTGCTTTTCTGTTCGCGCTATTTGTCGGTTTAGTCTCTGACTTACAAGATGATTGTGCATGTCCTCTGGCTTCAGCGAGGGGCTGTTAACTTGGAAAAAAATTGTACAACTAATTCCACATGGAATTAATTCAAGGTAATCGTGGTAATTGCAGTAATTCGTAGGTAATTCCAATAATCAGGAAATAACTCCCACAAAAAGTAACTAATCCCAGTAATCAAAAGGTAATTCCGGTAATTCCAACAAAAGATGAAGCACTTAATTCAATTCCCATTTTGGAATTACGACAAATTAGTCCAACAAATTTATAAATGTGTGGCAAGATTTCGTGATGTTATTGAGACTGTTGGTCGAAAAGCGGGTAGCGGAGCGCCCAAAAAAAGAACTCCTTAGATTGTGGCAGATGTTGCAGCAGTAATAGAAACCTCTCCCAAGAAACCTCTCCTCAGGTTAGCACAGGCGATGGACCTCTCAAAAAATATTAAAACAAGATTTAAATCTTCATCCCTATAAAATTACCGTCGTGCTTTTTTTTGAAGTAACGGTAATGCGAGAGATATCGCAATAATTTACTCGAACCTTTTTTCCAAAACCTTCATGATGACGAACCTCTACATGGGTACTTCCAGCAGGATATTGCACGAGTTTACAGGACAAGGGAAACTATGGACCGAATTCACGAGTTTTATGATGATCGAGTGATTCAATTTCCGCCTCGAAGTCCCGACCTGACAGTTCTAGATTATCTAATATTCTCGTATCTCAAAAACACCGTATTGTATATAGTTGTACTATCAGATGTTGGAAAATGCATTTGAAAATATAAAACCGAGAGTTAACAGTTGCATTGAAGCTGGGGGAGAACACTTTGAACATTTGCTGCAATAGACTGCGCAAGTGTGACGTCGCGGCGGAAGGTGGGTCATAGTGCTTGAAGTATAATTTTATATGAGTAGCCTAACCATAAGTAGAAATAAACGCTAACATTCTGCTTTTATTTGAAGAAAATATGATCCAAAGTTTAGACCTTGAGTCCCATATATTTTGGTAAGGGGGCTCCTATATATTTTTTATTAATTTTCTTCTTACTTCTGGGATGATGCGCTACAACGTTCCGAACTCGGAATACGCAAATTTTGCGACACCGTGTATAACCTAAAATGTGTTACAAATACATTAAATAATAAATAGTCTGTGGTCAAACAGTCGCACAGAGCACTGAATGAGTTTCGAGTTGTGAATTTTGTGATTTCAAATGTTCCTTTTTCATATGTATTGCAGGGAATTAGGGCAAACAACACACGTTAATGACGTATTTGGGCAGGCTCACAGCTGACGTAATAAAACAAAATTTAAAAAATATATCTGCAATGAATATAGATGTGTCTACTATTTGAAAAAAGAACCTCAATAACGTTCAGGCTTAATAACGATCGAATTTTGACCACTGGGCGACCACTAATACTAATAAAACCTGGATGTTATTCAAGTAATTCCAGAAAAATTTCATATGATTTGAAGGTAATTTCAGTAATTTCAGGGTAATTCCGGTAATTCCAGTAATTCATGAGTACTTCCTGTAATCACGAGTACTTCCATCATTTCGAGTACTTGAAATAATTCCATGTAATTCCAAACTAGCTCCGGTAATTCCGATAGTACTCGGAATTAATTCTCGAAAGATGTACAACTAATTCCATAGTTAACAGCCCCTCGGGTTTCAGTAACACTGGTTGTGACATTATTTTAGTAGAACTTCACGAATCGAGAAGAATTAATTCTTTGTCTCTTTCACTTAGCACAAACTTCATATTGTCGCTATACTATTCATTTTACAGGAATAAAATGCAATCTGTGCCCCTTTATAAGAGAGGTGCAAAAAATACTAACCGATTAGAAGTGGGTGCAATTTTGGATTTTCTGGGATTCCAAATTCCATCAATGCACTGGACCGGCACTGATTGTCATTAAGGTGGTACTGATAACAAACCGCCGCAATTTGCCTACACCCCTAGCAGGTAATACCTTGCCCTCTGTAAAATAAAACACGACGTTGGCTATACTGCAAATTTTTGAACGGTACAAAAAATAATAAATTGCGAACATCTAAAACAATGTCATTTAAAAAAAAAACAGCGTATTAACTGTAGGCCATACACAACCCAGATTAGAGTTTGCTCGTAATCATATGAATTCAACAGATGAATTAAACAAAGTAATTTTTACTGACAAAAAAAGTTCCTTTTGGATGGTGGTGATGAGTTTTCATAATACTTCCACGATTTAAGCAAAGAAATAGTAGATTGTTTTATTAGGAGCAAAAGTGAGGCTACAGACGCGCCACGAAAAGCCACTTTCCTCCGAATAAAACATGCTATTTTTTCTTTAAATGCCGAAAATCGTCCACGAAATACAAATTTGACTCAATGACTCAATGACATGAAAACTGTTCAATTGGCCATTTGTCATTACCTATTGACGTATATAATGTAACGTTCTTCTGACGTTTGAAGAAAAAATTATTTGTCCTGACAAATAGAGAACGTGGTGTGATGATTATAGGGAGGTATTTCTTCCATAATGGATTCATACATTTAAAAATTTCAGTAGGAACAATAGTGGATTTTTCAATAGTGCTGTTCCAATCGAGAATGGTTTAGGAACGAATAGGCTCAGGTTTTGGACTGGCCGAGCAATTCTCCAGACCTAAATATCATTGACTATTTCACTCATATATATTTTAACCAATCATATGTGATCATTCAACAATGGAATCAAAATTTAAATTGAAAAAATCAACTTGTCAAAATTTTATCGGGGGTTACGGACCAACAGTCGCTATTACACAACGTACCTCATTTTTCAGCGAAAAAATAACAATTGCTGCAGTCACTGTGGCAGCATACTGCATGTCAAATACCTCAATTACCTGTCACCTTCCACCACATTATCAATAACTTGGGCGTTTTCGTGAAATAGTCTTCCGAATATAATTCGAGTTGAGATTTCGCTGGAAAAATTTACCAATTGTGGACTCGAGTTCTACAATTTTGCTCATGACATTGATCAAAAATCAATGTCATTCGCAAAATTGCTAGGCGAACTCTCGTAACAATCGGTAAATTTTTCCGACGAAATCTCAACTCTTATTATATTATAACTGAAAATCTTTGTGGATGGTTGACGCAGAAAATGTATGCAGATGAACGACAATATGACAACTTTGCCACTTTAAGAAATTAATTACGGAAGCTTGGAACAATATTCCTCAAAATATAATATATTCATTGTGCCTTTCAATGACAAACATAATATTTCAGATGTCTAATAACAATTGATCCCACACTCATCATTAAGTGATTAGTTTTGTCAATAGAATCTAAATATCGGTGACTTTATTGTTGGGTGAGGTCAATCAGTTACTAAAATTTATTAAGCTTCTTTAACTTTACACTTGTAAACCGATAATGCTAAAATTACTGCTTAAGAATAAACTGTTATCAATATATCGTCGGTGAAATGTGTTAACCTGCTAACTCCATTTGGCAAAATTTTGGAGGAGACTATTAAAACGCTTGAATTTCGGAGTTTATATTAAAATATTTGGAGACAGCAGGTATTATTGAGAAAAAACATAAAACATTTTGTCTGAATAATACCTGATATCTCCAAAAAGTTTAATATAAACTCCGAAATACAAGCGTTTTAATAGTCTCCTCTAAAATTTTGTCAAATGGAGTTAGCAGGTTAACACATTTCACCGACGATATTTAAAAAAAATCGGGTGAGGTCAAAACGGGTGTCGCAGAGTGTATATCGAAACCTCGGAAACAATTTAGTTCTTTCACACCCAGGTTATTATTGAGCAAAATATTCAAACTTTTTGGAAAACAAGACTCAAAAGTTAGTGTTTTGGAAATTCTGTAAAACAGTAAAAACCCAATAAAAGTGTAAGTGTTTAGTTTTTATTTACTGAGTACTCTTGTTATGTTTTTCTTGAGTACTTTTGATAAGCAATAATTAAGGTAGCAACGCAATGGCAAGTGCTATCATTGTTTTGGTATCGATGATCCCAAAGATAAATCTTTAAAATGGAAAGAAAACACTTTCTGGGCGACAGTCACACAATGATTTACCTCGAACTTCTAATATTCCTTGTGATCATTAGCTTGTCTAGTGGTTTCCAAAAACAGACTTTGAATGGCCAGTGGACACTAAATGTGGATAAAACAGGTACGAAATTGACATAATCCAAGTTATCTTAAAAAATAGAATCTACAGAATCAACCATTGATGCCCTCGTACCTGGGGGTATTTTTTCCACTCTCATGAACAATGAAGTCATCGACGACATCTTTTACGGTTATGGAGACATTAACAATACTTGGGTTGGAGTAGCCGATTGGACTTACAACAGAATATTTACAGGTGTTTACCGTAATGAATGAAATCGATTTTTCAATCAATCATTACAGTTGATGAAGAGCTTTTTGCATACCGTGTAGTTTCTTTAGTTTTCGAGGGTTTAGACACTTTTGCTACAATTTCAGTTAATGGAGTTGGTGTTGGAAAAACAGAAAATATGTTTGTTCGTTACGTATTTAATGTCAAGGATCAACTTCAGGTAAGGTTGCACTTTTAATTGACAGTAGATAATTGTTTATGCAACAGGTGGGTGCTAATAACATTTCGGTTACATTTGCCTCACCGGTGAACACGGCAGAAACTTTAGCTAAAGACCCAAGTAACAAATATGTCATTCCTCCAGAGTGTCCACCGGATGAATACTCTGGAATATGTTACGTGAATCGGATTCGAAAAATGCAGGCTTCGTTTTCATGGGACTGGGGGCCGGCATTTGCGTCTTCGGGGATATGGTAAGTGCTTCCGAACTCCTGATTTAAGCTATCTTAAAAAACTTAAGTTATTTTATAAATGATCACTCTGGAAATCAGAATTAGAAACTATTCATGTGTCATTCCTTGAAATCCCGTAATGTCCTCATATTATTTAGAAATTAATTTTCAAAATTTTAATTCATATAAAATGCTCACTTAAATCTTATCTTTAAATTAATATAGAAATTGTGATTAAATTGTTTGTATCGATCCTGGTAATGGAAATTAACAAAACAGGTCAAAACATTTTTTTTTAGGAGAGATGTTTATTTGCAAGGATTTGATGATGCTGTTATTGAGTATGTTTTGGCTACACCGGTAAAAAGCTCAGATACGGAGGGCTGGACTCTCATTGTCACTACTTATTTAGATGGGGGAGAGCTTACTACAATTTCGGGAACTGCTAATTTAACATTACATTTACCTGAATCTGATGTGTCTTCCACAATTGATGTACAAGCAATTAGGAACGAATATTCTGAAACTTCATTTACAGCGTCGCTGCAAGTGTCGAGCGTAAGTGTTTATTCTTATACAAAAATGAGATCTTGTGTACTTCGTCTGAAACCATATTGTGCTTTTTCTAGCGTAGTTTAACTTTGTTATTTTAATTATCACCGAACATTTCTCCCGCACTGTTCTGGAATTGGTTTTTGATAGTGTCATTTCGTTTCCAATGTTTCTTTTCATGTAATTTCTACCGCAATCCCTTGTTTTTATGCGGCTTTTCCAATTTTTTTATCTTCTTCATCTGTTTCTAACAGTTAGTTGAAAAATTTCTCGATCTTTCCATTACATATTCCTCTTTCGTACAATTTTTGAAATGTACGATACACGCGCTCGGAAATTGTAGAGTAACCCATATGTAGTCGGCGGGGAACTTAGAGACTACACCGGTATTATTCGTTCTTCTATTTCTCTTATCATACCGAATATATACGCCATTTGTTTCTGCTTCAGAATCAAACAGTTTGTTTATTTTTTAGTTTTTTTTTACACTATTTAGTCTTCGTTATTTCGTGCCTAGATATGTCTTCTATCTGACCTTCTGTTCCTATCTTACATTGGCATCTTAATTATGTATATTGTTTCTCTTGATAGTTTGCTCCTTATTTTATTTATAGTAGTGATTGCCGGTCACTCGAAATTCGAGTGGTCTGTATTGGATTGGTAATCGAATCAATATAAAACCAAAAATGTGAGCACATACTTATGTAAATATTGTAGCCAAATGTTATAAAAAGAAATTAAAGCGCTCAAAAAGGTGTAGAAGTTAAGTAAGTGTAATTGAATTGAATAAAGTAAAATTAAAAATTGCAATCGGCAATCCTATATAGATCAATGTTAGCCGGAACCAGGAAAAGAATGTTTTCTGACACCCTAACGTTCTCCAAGGAGCGTCAAAACATACTAAATAATATTATGTGCAACACGTTCAGTGCAAGTTGCTCACGTATCTCCAAAAATAAAAAGTAATGTTCAACGAAAAAAGTAAATCATCAAAATTAGTATGAAGTTTTAATTCGTTACCATCGTTTAGTGTTCAACGATTAAATAAATACATAGAAGTCCCGAAATGAAATGAAATATTAAAATAATGAGTTCAGCATTCTAATCCCAACCAATTTCGTGCATCAACGTACATTTTGCCTCCAGTTTACCAGTTTCTTACTCAAACGACCCACGCTGGTTCAAGTCGGTAACTGTAATGGACGGGTATGCGCCGAAAAGAAAATGCAAATATTAAATGAACATGTGACATTTTTGAAAATGAAAAGTAACAGCCTTGTATTTTATCAGTCTTTCATTAAAAAAAAAGAATTATAAAAATCGGTGCAGTGCACAATAAGTCCGGTCAATTTAGACATTCGAAGGTGCATAAAATCCCAACAAGCTGAAAACCTCGAATAAAATTTTTTCCATACACGGGAATGATGGGGAACTTTTAAATTTTATCTATAATTATGTTTTGAACAGTTTTACTGATTTTCAGCTTGTTGGGATTTTATGCACCTTCACTCTCATTTTTTTGTCTAGATTGACCGGACTATATAGATTATTTTGTTTTTTCTATATTTTTGTTTCTTTTTACTTTATGTGATTTGCTTTAAATTTTTGATATCGATCTTCAAAAGATAATGGTCACTTTTATCATTTATGTATGTATGTTTTGCTACTCCAAACGATTTATTCTTGCCTGTTAGTTTTTCTAGTGCACTACATTTCAAAATTGTATTACATACATATTTACTTCCTTTTATTCTTTTTCATTATATTCTCCTATACATATTTTCTCTTTGGGAATCTATTTTTTTTTTCGTATAGTTTTTATCTTTCTTCATTGCCTCAAACAAAAAATGAGAGTCGTTAAGCTTTAGGTTTAGCTTCTTGAGAGTTTTTTCTTAGTTTCAGTTCTTTTTCTATAGTTTCGAGTTTCTTAGTATCTGCTTCCGTATTTTATTTAGGAAGTTACTTCTTAGCTGCTTACTTCAGAATCTTTTAGTTACTAGTTTTTGAGTTCATTACTTCCTAATTCCCAAATTCTTAGTTCTCCCCTCCTTTAGTTTCTAGTTCCATAGTTGTTGCCATGTGCATGAGTCCTAGTTCTTCATTTCTTGCGGTTTAGTTCTTCAGTTAAGTTTCTTAGCATTTGCTTCCGTCGTTAATGTTTTTAATCTATTATTATGTTATTCTGATGGGCATCTTCAGGAGAGATGAGCACAGTAACTCTCCTCTTCTGAAGATGTCCCTTATAAAAGCGGGCAAAACGTAGAGAACTTTTTATAAACATTCAAAACTGACAGGGTCAAAAGAATATTAAAAATAATTTTGACATCTGGAACATTAAAACTCAAATTTTTGCCATGTTGGAATCCCTTAACATCTAAATCATCCGATATTGGAATGATATAGTTTCAAAATATCTAAATTTGGGAATTGTTGGATCATGGATATTAATTTGGAAAAATATTAGAACTTTTAAATTTTAGAATTAATGCCTGTTCCTGCTTGTGGCATTTAGAAATTTAAAAATTTAAAGGCTCGAAGATCTCAGGGCTAATATTAACAGACCAGAAAGTCCATACTGGGTGAGACATGGAACCATCCCAGCTTTTTTCGACAATGTCGGATGGCTGGAGCAGAGACAGGAATGCAGGACACGAGGGGGTGACGCAATGGGCCCGCGGTGTGGTCTAAGTGTCGGTGAGGGGAGCTAATTCCCTCAAACTCCTCAATACCTAATCTACAATTATCTTTCTAATATTAACAGATTCTAAGTGTTCTTCTAAAATCCAAGATTCAGTCTCAAAATTTCCCTAAAACCATAGTAATCTCTTTGTTAATTTGGCTTTAGGACCAAATTAATCTCTGGTGGCCAAATGGCTATGGAGCCCAAAACTTGTACCATCTGACTGTAGCCTTCACCGGAAAACTTGAAAAAGATGAAAAAACAGTCCGAGTTGGCTTCAGAACTATAGAACTAGTGCAAGATGAATTAGGTTTGTGTTTAAAACACATTAGACTACACTAATACAGCAAATTATATTTTCAGAAAGAGGTTTAACTTTTTATCTAAAAGTAAATGGATACCCCATATTTGCAAAAGGAGCTAACGAAATTCCCATCAATATCCTTCCTGAGAAAGGACAAGACCCCAGCACTGTGAAATTTTTGCTTCAAAGCGCTAGAGATGTGCACATGAATATGCTACGGGTTTGGGGTGGCGGTGTCTACGAATCCGAATATTTCTACGATCTTGCGGATGAGTACGGACTTCTTATTTGGCAAGATTTTATGTTTGCATGTGCATTGTATCCTACTGATGATGCTTATTTAGGGTGAGTATAAATAAGAAATGACACATATTATCACTCATTAAAATTCACAAAGAACTGTTCGTGATGAAGTTCGCCATCAGTTAAAACGTCTTGGTAGTCATCCCAGCATCGCTATATTTTCTGGAAATAACGAAAACGAGGGTGTCCTGGCGCAGAACTGGTATGGTACTGCACAAAATTATAGCACATACAAAGAAGATTATGTGAAACTGTATGTTGATGTAATTGGGACAGAAGTTGCGCGAATTTTACCTAACATTAATTTTGTTACGTCAAGTCCCACCAATGGCTTGGAGTCAGTTGAAGAGGGGTATGTAGCAAGGAATCCAGCGGATTCATCATATGGCGACGGTAATTACTTTATCTGGATTGTTGAACTAATAATGAATTTGATTATGCAACCCAAGAGGTATTGTACATTTAAATTCTTTGAAAGCGTATTTTGGATTGATAGTCACGCCCGTATAATATATAATTTAAATCCCCGAATTTTATCACATGCTATCCTCTTTCAGTTCATTTTTACGACTACTCTTCTGACAGTTGGGATGTATCAACATTCCCAATCCCTCGTTTTTCGTCAGAATATGGTTACCAATCAATGCCAAGTATAGAATCATGGCTTACAGCAACTGAGAGTTTGGACAACTTACAACCAGACAGTTCCTTTTTGAATATTAGACAGCATCACCCTGGTGGCAATCCACAAAACCTCCACCTAATCAGCTTACAGCTCCAGTTACCTGCTCCTGACAGTCCAAATTTTGTTGAAGCTTTCATCTACTTTTCACAGATAGTTCAAGCTCAGTCGATTAAAAGTGAAACTGAGCATTACCGAAGCTTCAAGGGCCGTCTGAATGAAAATGGGCAAGGATACACGATGGGCGCCCTCTATTGGCAACTCAATGATGTCTGGGTGGCCCCTACTTGGTCTGGAATAGGTTTGTTAGGTTTGAGTCGTTTTGCTACAACGGCTAGGGGAAATTTCACCTCCAAAGCGGCTGAGTTAATAGAAATGATGTCCGGTTACAATTTTAGGGAAAATTCCCGCAGTTCCCTAATAGTCTCTAACAACAATAGATATAAAAATATGGGTGGACTGTAGCGGGTACTTTTTTATTTTTCTGTCGGGCGAAATACGAACCCCCTTAAGTTGTATTCATATCAAAACTTTCAATAACGAAGTCAAGTAAAGTTAAATTGTGTACCCAAAAGGTTATGCAAGCTGCGTTTGACATTTGGTGTATGTAGACAACGATACCAGGGAGGGTGCAAAAGTCTAAGCAATGAAGCAAAAACCACCCGAGTTCTTTGGGAACTTTGGCATCCCTTCTTAACAAAGTCGTGGAGGTGAAATGCATACGATCACTGTTAAAACAAATCTATATCGGTAGAATTCACACGACGATGGAAAATGTTACATTACCAAGCCAAAGATTTTTTTAACCCCATGATTGTAACTGGACGCTTAACTCGCGACGATCACTTGGAAGTGTATGCTGTACTTGATGATCTTCAGGTTCCAAACTTTACAGTGAAGGCTTTGGTTCACATTTACAAATGGGATTCCCTACAACCGCTTGTTGCTGTTGAATTTCCTGTAACTTTGGTCAGTTAACTACAACAGAAAAAAAAAGAAATTAAAGTTATACACTTTCTACAGAACACTACAGCATCTGTACTCGTTACTGTGGTTGACGCACCCACTGCTCTAGGTATCGCCGGTTGCGGTGCTAATTACACAGAAGCCAAAAAGACGTGTTTCTTCCATCTTCATTTGTTGGACCAAAATAACAATCATCTTGTGCCCTTTAATTACGTATTCCCGGAGAAGTTGAAGAATAGTTTTCTGTCTGATGCCAATGTTAAGGTTTGTCTGCTCTTTGTTAGTCAATATTTATGCTATGCTATCTTTTTGCAGATTGCTTCTGTGACAGCGGCTGACGAAAATGGTCTAGAATATGATATTGTTGTATCTACAGATTCTGTAGCTTTGTTTGTATGGTTGGATTCGCATGAAATTACTGGAATATTTTCGGAAAACGGTTTCTTACATGTGCTACCCACGAAGACGGTGCATTTCACAGCTGATGTACCTACTAGTATCTCAAATTTGACACAGGCTTTAACTGTTACCCATTTACGTGACCCAGCTTATTTGTAACTTTTATATCACCGCAATATTTACATTCCTTATTAACCGAAAATTCAAGCGTGACATATTTGAAAAATAAATAAGTGATATTATGATATATATTTATTTATCCTGTAGATTTAATTAGTATAGGAAAGCTTATTTGAAATATATTTAAGTTTTATTCTCAAAATTCATAAAGAAATTAAGATCTTCCTTTTCGTTATAAACAATACAGGATGTCTAGTTACATGAAAATGTGAGATTTGTTGCTTTAAAAGAAACAAAAAGATTGTGTACTGTATTGTGCACTGAAGCTATCTAGACGACCAGCGAAGTCGTAAGCTTTGTTTCTATGCTTTAAACCAGTTTGCCTAGGTAATTCAATCAATGAGTTATTTTTCGCTATTGTCGGCAAGCAAGGGCGGCTTGGTATATTATTTTGACAGATATTATTGTCTTAAAACTTTTTATACATAGTTCATTTGTTGTTATTATTATTCATTATCACTAGTTGGATGAATATAATAATTAAAATAACATTATCACGTCAATAAATACTCGAATGTGGACACTTAACACGCAAGAAAGACACTAAGACACAATGAAAAAAATTTCGAACACTAAGACGCACTGAAAAGAATAAAACAATGTATACACTTGTTGGGCCCGCTTGCAAATTAATTAACTTCATCCCTGTATCACATGCAGATGCACGTGCAGACAGACAGGTTTTTTCGTTTTCAGATGTTTTTCAATTCTCAGGCCATTACAAATTAACTGGTCTACTTTGTTGAAAGCGTACCACAAGTTCGAGCTGTCTTTAAAAAAGAAAACAAAACACTATAGCCTCAGGCGCGCCGTAAGAGATCTTACACATACTATAATAGGTTTTATTATTTGACGAGTTTATACTAATCAGATAGACGTGCCCCTGTTTATCACCTTTTTTACCACTCAAATATAGTTTAAACAAACTAACCATTCTCATTGATCCATTTTTAATTTTTACATTTAAAAAAATGTAATTTTTCTCCAAATTTTTAAAAATCATGTAACCTTTTCAAAACGTCAAATTTAATGATCTTTCCAAATAACGTCATAATTTAAACATTCTTTAAGGTAAGAACCCCACTGTAATTAATCAATTGTATCATTAATCTCTTGTAAAATTAGGGCTGAAGATGGGAGTAGTTTTCTCCCGAAACATGTTCCTATTGTAATTGAGTTTGTGGAGATTGACTAGAATAATTTTACTTGGATAAATTTCAAAATTATTATAATTTATTATTATTAATAATTAATTATAGTTATTCATTTAAAAAATAGGAAAAAAAGCTAGATGGAAATTTAAAACTAAAAACACAGTAATACATGAAAAAAAGTGCGCTTTTTACAACCTACATCGTTCCGAGTTGTACAATAATAAGAAATAAAAGAAGATAATAAACAAGAGATACGAATATATTTATTTTTATATTGATACAAATAGTGTACACCAAAACATCCAAACTAATCTAACTGTTGAAATTACCATTAAATAAATTTGTACTTGATAAAATAACAGCTCTTACAAGGATTTAACAATAGCTTGCAAAAATAATTTGCAAGAATATCCCAAACTTTATTCACTTTACAAAATGAGCTTACCAATATTCAGACTTTTAGTCAGTTAATTTGTAAATATGTATATACATTAGTCGTTCATTTGTTGCATTTAACTTAATTAAAATTCACTGCCATATAACTAATTTCTTAAAAATAATTTCACTGAAACTTGCATTAAAAAAAGCTATAACTTTTTTAAGCAAAATGGAAAAAAGAGATCAACATAAATAACAAATCGACGTAGAAATTAGACCTTGTGATGCTTGTTTAAAGGCAAGTGTTACGTCTGTTACTGACAGAATTTTATCAAGCTGCACCATAAGGGAAAACTTCGTTAGCGTAACAAGCGAAAAATTAGAAACAAAAGAAAACTAAAAGTATAATTGTAAAACAGTTATATTTTTCAGATTGTTCCTTTAAAAAACTACAAGCTATCATGGTGTAAAAAGCTAGGCACAGGTAATAGGCTGGGGGGTAAATAACCACCTCGTACTATCAGTGCATCAAACTGTACCTCCAAAATGCACGATTATCGGTGTGAATCGAAAAAAACAATTAGCTGGTTTTCAAGCATAGGTACAAAAATACATAGAATTCATAATTCGGTCTGTGATGATAAAAGGACCTAAACAATAGTCCACAAATTACTAAAACCCCTTAACGGACATCATTGTGTACAACTTATAAAAAAATATAACTTTTCGTAATCACTCCACGACTCGCCGCGGGGTTTTGCATAATTATTTTTGGACTACCTTTACATTAATTACACTCACAACATAACATCAAATTGATTTTTCTGATTTAGGATAAAAACAACAAAAAACAAAGAAATCATTAAATGATTTCAAAAATCATTAAAACAATGAATTAGCGCCACTAATATTCCAAAAAGAATATAAATTTATCACAGATAATCTTGTATAATTTTTACTTGTCCACAATTTATTAAAACCTAGCTATTGTTAAAAAATCGAAAACAAAACAAATTAAAAAGCCTAAAAAGTATAGTTCAAAACTACACCGCGTCGACTCGAAACCGACACCAACACCAGTTCCACAGGCCCAACACATTTAAAGCCAAATCAAACTTGTCAACATATATTGCACATTTGTAGGTTACTTATTTGAATCGTTACATGCTTTTAACTGACACATTTAAACAGCAAATATATACTTTATTAATATGTACAAATATGGCGATTGAGAACCGCGTGCAAATTTTGTTCTTCAGTACGGATAAAATTTACGGGGCATCCCAAAATATCAGTTTAAAAATATCTTAATTGTACGGCGAGATCGAAAACAAAAAAGTCAAAGTTGCCCATTCTCAAAAAATCGCTTGTCCTAGATTAATAGGAACAAACTAAAAGTATCAATTTTCTTTTTAGTGCATAGCCAACTCTGACAATTTTGCATAAGATCAGATGTGCGATTTCTTTCTTAAAAGTGACGCTACTATTTTGATGTTGTGTGGGCTTTATTTTTTGTCCTTAGGATTCACGTTAATATTGTCAACGTGACTAGAACTGTGGTTTTGATAAAGGGTGCTTTACACTTTTTGGAAGTATGAATGAGACTGATGTCCAAAGATATTTTGTACGTCACTACAGTGAGCTTCATAAAATAATTATTGTTAAGGGTTACACTATCTAATAGAGCTGCTTTTCTCGATAAACTCAAAATGGTTTACTGGCTAAAATAAAGATTCCCAGGTTAAGTCAATGCTGTTTTCAGGGACCCAAGTATTTTTTTATATTTGAATTGGTTTTAAAAAGTCAAGATATGAACCACCTTTACACGCGATGCCCTTGCCTAAAAATGATGAATTTAGACTAAAACACGTAAAAACTACGCAAATTATTATTGTTAGCACCAACAGATGTGGGGGTTCATTTTCAGAACATTCCTAATATAAAAATGCAGCCTACCTCAGCGGCCGTAGAAATGGCATTAGGTACGATTTCTCCGACAAATCAGTTATTGTAACTCTGTTCACCGATCAAAACACCGTTCTCATCCATCAAAGCATTCTCGTTTTCAACAATACCAAACTCATTACCTTGCAGACCTCTACCTATGCTAAACTCTTCTTCAGTCGTCAAATGTCTGTCGATATTATTGTCCTCGTTGGCTTCGTTCATCATAAAAAAGTTCAAATTCGTCTGGTCCCGCGGTGTGCCGTTGCTTCTGATTGGCTGCCCGTTCAGCAAGCAGTCGCCGTTGACGGTGTAATTGAACGCAGAGTCGCGCATCAATAGGGGAGTCGAAGGGTAAGAACGCGAACTTTGATTGTTGAAGTTCTTCACAGGTTGGGGTTTGTTGAATGAAAGGGGGGTGTTGGGAACAGATCTGGAAGGATTTGTGGCTTTAATGTCGTAGCAACTGTTAACATCTATGCTCTGAGAACGGCTTAGATGTCTTGCACTGGGAGTGTAAGCAATGTTGTCCCCAAAAGTGTTCGGAATTTCAAGGTTGATGAGATTGAAGCCTGGTATACACTGATTGTTTTGTGTGATATCTACGTTGTACATGTCAATATTGTTGGTACTTTCGCATTGCTGGTCATCCAAAGCGTCAATGATATGATTGACTGCAACAGAATCGGATATCGTGTCGAAATCGTTAAAATCAGCGTTCTGATTCGCCAAATTCGGCAACAGTTGCGACTCGTCGTTGAAATTTGACTTGGTCATTTGGTTAATGGGAACCGACTGCGACCTACAGGTAAAATCCGGAAAAGTTTCAACATTTTCGTTCTCCAGTAATTCTACTTCATTGGAAATGTCTGGCTTTATGGAAGTTATGTAGTCTGGAGTGTACGCAACTTTACTGTGAGAATGTAACAACTTTTCTAAAACTGACTTAGCTGGAGTACTATTGCAATACATCGGACTCGCTGGAGCCGACATGAAATTTTTACTTTCTGGAATTTCCACACTTAAATCAGGTTCTCTTTTAATTTTCTTCCGGACTCTAATCCCTGCATTCTGATGCGTATTATTTTTCGATCGTGGCACGGGTGTATTTCGTGGACTTACAAATGGACTCACGTTGGTACTTGAACCTTTGGACTGTCTCCCGTTAGGCGAATGCGGTCCGGGAGAAATAGGAGTAAAGCTGAAATTCTTGCGACGAGTATTGGGACTTGGAGGGACCACGTCTTCATGGAAGGGAGTCTCGAAACTGACACGACGTTTTGCGGGATGTGTTAGTACGTTTGGCTGGTTGTTCTGTGTGGACGTTGGAAATATATCCACATTTTGTACCGCCAAAGGATCAATTAAAGTGTTTGGTACTGGTAGTGTTGAACTGGTGTCAAGCAAGAAATTTTTATTGTCGGAGATGCCGTTTTGCTCAAGGAGTTGGCGCAGCTGGGAAATTTTAGTCGTATTGTCGTGGTCCGTTGTCTCGATGTTGTTGCTGAAGTATTTCGACAGTTCCTCTTCATGTTGGCTGTTGTTTGTACCTGCATCGGAGTAGCGATTTATGTATAAAACATTTTACGATATTATAACTTAAATATATACTTTTATTTTTTAGTTTGACAACGTTCAGGTTCTAAAAGTTTAGAATGTAAATTTTTCACTTGCACTTACCTAGATATTCGTCCATGGCGTCCTTGTCTACGTTACTGATGCTATCAAGTCTCTCCCTTGGCAAAGAAAAACCAGAAGCATCCAAATCACCGTCATTGCATTTTCTTTCCTTAAATCTATCTACGTTGTGTAGTACACCTTGAGATCTGATATCCGCAGTAAGATGCGGGTTGTACGATGCATTATCACATGGTTGCGGTTTGGGTTGGATGGCTTTGTACTTTGCATTCTTGACTTGCTTCTTGGGGGACGACTGGGGCGATCGTTGCAGTTGTTGAGCTTTCAATCCGGACGAGGCAAGACGCGGTATCGCCACTTTGGTAGCGGTTACAATACCGTTTTGCTGCAATTGCTGTTCACAGATGGGCTTTTGGAAACTTTTGAAGTCAGGTAACGCTGGTAATTGAGTGAAATCTAACGATTTATCACAGATAGGTTTGCCCTGAGTGGGACTCGTGCTGGTGCTACCGGTGCTAGTGCTGGTACTGCTTTCACCACCGACACTCGTCAACGTGGGAGATGTTTCGTCCAGTCGAGTGGTGGATGATGCCGACGATGTTTTTGATTTCTTGCCGCTTGGTTTCGGCTCGCATTTTGGAGACTGAAAAATTTTGACATTGTTATACACACATTAAATACGTTACATATCTTTCTGAACGCACCTACGCACGTCTTAAAAGGTATAATGCGTGCAGTTAAATGGAAAGGTACCAAATTACGTTCCAACATAAAGTAATTTGCGCAAATCAAGGAGTGTCGCTTTACCATGTAAAGAACCATAATCTCTATCCCACACATTGTGTACAAAAATTAATACACAGCAGTGAGACAATTCCTAAAAATAAAGCTTTTTGTTTTGAACATTTAAAAAAATCGATGTGTTTGTACTGTATTTGTTTTTCCTAGAATTCGTACCATCTGATGCAAAACAAAATACTAAAATATGTCACAAATTCTTCCATAGTTTTCATAATATGTTCATATTATTATGCACAAAATATTTATTTCTTCATCCCCTAGCCGGAAGTACGGTCTTCCCGGTCGTATTTCGCTCCGCGCACAGCAGCTTTTGCGGCCTGCTAGAGGATGAAGAATAGTATACGACACGCGGCCTGAAAGTTGGATGCCCTGGCGTACTCAAGGAGACGGAATCGCCAGAAGAGCTATGAGGTTTCGAGTGAAAGAATGTGTTTGAAAATAAAATGCAGGCACGGTCTTTAATAAAATTGTCTATTTCCGTTGCCGAAATAGCTCTTCTCTTCGTGAGAACTCTTTCATACCTTTACAATTAAAATAACCTAAACAAATAAAACTACAGGTCCGAGAGCCGTAATGGCGCCAGACTGGCGACTTGAACAGCACTGATATTAGACGCTCCCTATCTTAATTAATTCCTATTCTAAAACACGAAAACTACTTATTTGCGCAGAATCGGACCATCGGCCAACTTTCCAACTTTCTGGTCTTGGGTCATAATCTATATACAGGGTGTATCAAAAAGTGCGCAGTCACTCTTCAGAACTATTTTCCTTGAGCTTTCCGGACCTCCAATTCACTTTTACTTTTACTTTCGGCCTAACAGCTTTTGAACTATTCATAAATTAAGCTGGCCAATGAGCACCCTTTATAAATTTTCACAAAATTTTTCACACAAATTTTTTGATGATATCTCGAGAACAGATTGACTTATTTTTTTTTGGAAAAATCAACGGAAAAAAGTTTCTCATACATTTTGTATGGAATCTGTATTATAACGCCTACATGACAGAAACAAAAATAAACATAGTGTTGTATGGTGGTTCCGGTAATGCCAGTAGATGACGTTCTGTGCATTAACCTTTGATAAAAAACTAAATTTAATTCAATAAGTTAACACAACATTTATCGATTCTGAGACGGTACAAAGTTCGCCGGGTCAGCTAGTATACTAATTATTTATTCACCGCTTATGAAAAACTCTTGTAAAACAATTTAATGTCCTTTCAAATATATTTTGAACATCTTTTAAATTTGACCCGTACATAACTTTTTATGCAGAAAAATTGATGATTGGGCGACATTTACACAGGAAAAGGTAGCTTCTTCTCTACCTCACCAATAATAATTAATTATAAATTATATGAAGACAGCATTGCTAATAAAGATTTACTGTTATTTGTCAAAAATGTAAAGTTATGTTTCGGTCACTTAGACCTGTCATGACATGGAATTAATTAATTATAATTTGGCATCACCATAAGGGATATGTTAAAAAAAAATTCTATTATTTCAGAAAAAGAAATCTACTCTCTCATAATCTATGGGTAAGATTAAACAATAAGAATGCGTAAAAGAAACAAATTCTGTACAAAATTCCCGATTTTCCGCCTTACTTTAATAAAAATAAATAAATAAATATAAACACGGAGTAATTCTAATTAAATAGTTCACTCAATTTCCCAAGTCATGCCTTCCCCTTGAAAGAAGAAATTTTATAAAAACCTGATTTATATCCTAATTAACCATTTTATTTGCATGTAACAGTGTATCTGCAAACCTGCTACACAGATGTTAATAATTGTATTTTATACAATTCAGTACAAAATACCGACCCGATTGTGAAGGTCAAGGACAATAAAGCAGACACCTACCTGTATTTTCCTCTTTCGCTCTTTAACTTCATGGTTTTGTTTGATTTTTTTCTGAAGTTGTATTTGCATTTCTCTATGTTTTGTTCCAGTTTTTCCGCCACACAGCTCTCCTAAATATTATTCATTGAAATCATGTGGAGGTTTAAACCTAGAGAGGTTACCTTTTAATTGTGATTCTGTAGCTGAAGTCAACTGGTTGGCGGCATCAGTCCCCACGCCAACAGAATGCGAAATCACTAGAAAACGAGCCAGGGCTTGCAACGACGGAAACTGAACTTTGAAGTGAAATTCAGACCACTCTTTTACAATTAACCAAGCGGCCGCCGTTAGAGTCGACTGAGTACATGCGGCTTCCGTACTCTTAAAAAGTAAACAAAGTGTTAAGTAAATAGATAACGATAAGAAAATTAATATTTTATTGTGTACTGATTAAACAAAACTCGTACCAATGGCTTATCAGCAAGATCGGGCAATTTTGGAGGTTTTAATTTGATACATCTCCTTAAACCAGAGTAGCAATATCGGGAATTTCCACGAGTACCTAAACGCCTAGCTCTTACTTTTGGATACACCTGTTTCATCACTTTGCCAAAGTCAGCTTGGGAAAGTGACTTGATTTGGTTTTGTGAACAATACATCCTAGAATATCATACTGATTTAAATTGTTAACAAAAAAGGTACATTAACGTACGTGTATTCTTCATAAACCTCCTGTTTTGGAAGAGAAGTTTCGGCATCTTCTTCTAAGTGAGTCTTTATCCATGATATGGTCCGATTTATTTCTGAACGACTGCCCAATGGATTCAATGGTTGTCGCAAAGGGTCTACCACGTTGCTAATTTGAAAGAGCTTCAAATAAAGTAGATATTTTTCGGCGTTGGATAATTCTTTCATCTGCTCTAAGATTAGCGCAATTAACTTCTTGGCTTTCTCGCTGTAAAAAAATCACAACACTCTTCACACATACAATTAATATGTACTTGTATTTAAGATCACAGGCTCCTTGCATTTGTTTATAATACCAACATTATTTGTGAGAAAAGAGTTTGAGCGGCTAGTCATGAGCCTGCCTCATGGGGTTCAATGCAAAAACGGCTCGTGGCTCGTACACGTGGCGCACTTGATAACGATCTTGCCTGCTCGCCTCCTTTGATTCAGAAAATTTTACCGACAGTGAATGGATCCGAGCGAGCCACGGACCACGAGCCATCAGTCAGACAAACTCGGCGAACCACGCGCTGTGTTAAAAGGCCTTAAGAAACATATTATTATATACTGTTATTATTATATATTATTATTATATATACTTTCTGTTACTGCTGATAAACTGTTGATTTTATTAATTTCATAACTTTCAGATGTCCAACATAAAATATGTGTACTTAAATATAGTAAAGTTGGTCATAAAGCAATGATTATAATAGACAGTGCAAACAGAGATGTGACTTTAACGTCATACTTTTAATTTTAATCAAAATCGCCTTTAACTATTATAACCATGTACTTGTCAAGCATCAAGAAAAATCAATGGACTGTTCAATTTTAAATTCTCTTGTTCCTGCCTGGATTGAAACTGTTCTCTCAATATTTTTGAATTCCTGCTTACACCTAAATCCCCTCTTCAAAAAACGGTCTGTGTTTTCTAATTCATATTTTGTCCCAATGTGAGCTTGACAGAGTTGTTGTAATGATTTCAGAGGCGGTTTTGTCTTTGGGTTTGTGTGTGTGTAAATAATTCAAAAAGGGACAGAAAACCCGCCGAGAGTCGCAACAAAGAGCCTTTTACTGACCTAATGTTGGGGCTGTCCTTCTCATTTTGTTGGTCGTTGTCATGTACTCCTTCACCGTTCTCGTCCTTTGCGGCATCGTCGCTCTTCTCTCCATTGTTTAAACTATCTTCCGTAGTGTCGATCCCGGCCCCAGATTGTTGGTATTTTACGGGCCATTGTTGGTTTTCCATCATCGCCAGCGATTTTTCAGGATATTTTAGATGGTTTCCGCAAAAACCGCACGATTTTTCGACACTTTCCCAGCCAATACGGGCTGACAACACCGGAACATTTTATTGTCAACTTAAATCAGCTGGTCTCCAATGGACGACAATCCTTTCCTCCTAAACGTTTTTTATCCATTGGCTACTGTGACGTAAGACTGCACATATGTGGATTCTACAGGATCGCCAACGTAATAGAAATTATTACACAGCAAAAGGCCTTAATAATAAAGTCTAGAACTGAAAAGTTCAGTGTCAAACATCCTCAAAAAATTTCTACAGCTAATTTCTGTACGAATAGAGGCCACAGTGTTTATTATAATACAAACATTTAAACGATGCAAAATCTTTGTATTGGTAGCACTACCATTTAAGTACAGATAATCTACTTATCTTGTGACTTTTTATCTACGATAATTGTTGAGCTTTAAACAAAACTATGTTTCAATTTAGAACAATTTTATTTGACAATTCCCAGTCGACGAAAAAGAAAACAGACTAAAAAATTAAAAACTAGTATCACATTCAAGCCGTTCAATGTCAAGGACATTGCGCATGACACTTCTTTCACACCATGGGCGTGCGAACATCAATCTTTTTTTAAATTTCTCCTCTTATTTCAAACCGTAGACTTACACTAAACTTGGTCGTATTAAACAACTATATATATATATATATAGTCTTCATTATAAAAAAATTATGCAATCAATTCATTCTTGCTTCAATTTAAACGAATTCCCAAAACACCACTGTAACCTACGCCGCTCCCGCTCGTCATCTGTCATGTGAATAATTAACCTAACCTTACATTTCCTCGTCATTTAAAAACTGAATTTGAATTAAATCTCGAAATTATTGAAGATGCTGATCCCCTCGAGTGGCACAGGTCAGTTTTCAGCTGTCTCGGCAAAAGTAATACGATTTGTAAGACAAGGATGCACGAATCGGCCGTTTTTTCACATCGTTGTTGCAGAGGTAGAACTGAAATCATTTTTGGATTTGTATTAAAACATCCTATTTTTAGCGTCGCAAGGAGCAGTACGAACCAGTAATAGAACAGTTGGGTTCCTATGACCCCATGCCAAATGAAAGAAATGAAAAATTGGTCTCTCTGAATTTAGAACGTATTGCATATTGGATAGGAAATGGGGCACTTTGCTCCAAACCTATTGAACAATTACTAGGTTAATTTATATAAGTAATTACAGTATCATGCAATTTTAGATAATATTTTTAGGATTATCAGGATTTTTACCAATTCATCCATCCAGTTATCAAGCAGCTTGGCAAAATAGGAAAGCTGCTGAAGTTACAGCTGTAGATGAAAAAGAAAAAGTAGAAAAGTAAATATTTTGTTAAGTGATCATAGTAAATAAAAGCAAGTTTCATTTGAACAATATAATTTGTGTTAACCAACATTTAAAGCACAGCATGTTTGAGTTTTGTGACAAACCTGTAAATGGCAATAGATGTGACAAAACTATGATGGAACACTTGTTGGAAGTCTGTAACTACTAACTAACCTAAAACAATACAAATAAAATATAATACCATATAATTTCAAATGAATTTTAAAAACACTCCAGAAAGTTCCAAAAATGAATAAAAACTTGAGATAGATGCATATGTGAGAAAATAAAATCTCAAACCACCAGCCTATTCAGATTTCTCCAAAATTTTGTTTGCTAAAAGGTTTAACATTAGTAGTCATTGGAACACAATGTTTTAACTCATACCTGACTCTTTAGCTTTTGCTAAGAAATTATCAACATTACCATGGTGCTTCAAGAAGTATGGACGAATCAGTTTTCTGTACAATATCATGGACCCATTCAGTTCAGTAGGAATCATCAACCATATTAGGAAAACACACTAAAAATAGAGCTGTAAAAGCTAAACAAATTACTTTGGAATACTACCTTAATGAGCCAGTAAAGTGGAAACCAACCAACAATAATGTCTGAAAAATATTCAAGAAGAGAAAAAACTGCAAAAACTACCCAATATGTGAGCCACTTGGTGTCATCATCTTTTTGTTTGGATTCAATAGCTTTAATTGAGACATAGGCAGGATAAAGAAATCCAACACTGTTGCAAACCAGCTGAGCAGCATATCCAAAAATAAGCCACAATCCAATGAATGCAATTAAACCTATAGTTAAAAAATGCATACTAATCAATTGAAGTATGAACTTTATCCTCTTACCTATAAAAACGTATAATCTGTTAACGCCGGTTTTTGCTTCCACCGCGTCGAAGGCTGCGGTCCATGGTTTCGATCTATCGTTCAAAGACTTTTCAAGTTCGTCTTTAATTTCAGCTACTCGTCCTGCCATTTCTGTTAAATTTTGATGACTGGTGATAACACAAAAACAAAGGCCGTTGTGGTGTTTCAAGGCCAATTTTAATTTGGAGGTTACAAAAGCAGGCAGCCAACTAACAAATGATTATCACTTTTAAAACTTTTTTGTCGAATTTTGGAGCACCGAAACTTAACAAGTCACGTTCTTGTCATCCATATGATCGAATACGTTAATCTGGGCTATAAAGATCATTCTAGGGTTAACGGATTTTTAAAATTGTCATCTTTAGTGCCAAGCTAAAAGTTCCTAAATTTGGGGAAATTGATCCAAGTGGTCGTCGCCATATTAAATAGTTACCTAATCGTTGGCCACTGTTTCTGTCAAATAAGATTATCCAAGAAAAATCAGTGAGTAATACTTCGAAACTGATTTTAGGGTATATTCACTACCCCATTTCCATTTGTTTTAGATATGTTTGCTGCCAGCTCATTAGTTAGAACTGTACCGCAAGGGAGGTTAGCAGTAAGACAAATGTCTGTGATTTCTGGGCCCCCAAAGAACAGGATTTCATTCGCGGAAAAAGCGGTCCATGGGGTTACCATTGCCGTCTCCATGTTAATTGTTCCAGCCTGGGTCCTTACCAACATTAAGAATTACAAATCAAAGGAATAAATTATTAGTATTTCCTTCTAGTGGCATTTTTTAAATATATTTGTAGATATGTTAATTTAAATAAAACGAAAACACAACTTTGTTTCCTTATTTATTAACACTCACTACAGAAAGTTATGTCTTACCTGATCTGTACATACATTGATTGTATCCACATCTGACTAGTTAACAATTAAACATTTGAATTGGTAATAAATGCTACATTTTAGTCACAAAAATGATACACAGATGATTGGCACATTCAAATATTACTTCCATCTTCAAATACTAGAAACATACAAGAACATAATTAGGGAAGGCACAGACATTACAACAAAAGAGCAAGCTATCTATTGTTTACATGTGTGTGGACCCTTTTTCATTATACCTAAACTGAATTATTTGGTGCATTGGTTTATGATTTGTAAATTACACTTTTTACAAAATTATTTCTAAACACAATTTACTTCAATAAAAGGTATTATTTATAGAAGATATCACATATAAAGAAACATTAAAATTATAGAACTTGGGAGATAAAGCAATTTCAGTTTACTTTGGTTTTGCGCAATGACGTCTTATTAAAGTTACAAATTGCCCCCAGGAGGGCGGATCGATCTTTAGTGACTTCTGGAAGTGGATTACTTGCCGGAGGTGGGGGACCTGGAGGAGGCGGTGGTGGTGGCGGTGATGGAACGGTTGACCCTACAATAAAATTGTGAGTAAATAAAAATAAAGAGAACAGATTAAATGGTACACTATAATATACACAGAAAGCTTACCCGAAATTGTGGGTGGCGTTGCTGTTCCCACCGATGTTGCCGCGCTACTATTCACACTCTCAGGTCTGTCACCATTAACTTTATCATCCTTTTCAGATTTACTTTTCTGCTTGAATTGTTCCCTTGCCAGTTGGCGTTGCTCATGTTTCTATAATTTGATATTATGTTACAGAATTATCTAGATTATTATGCCTTTCTCACCATTTTGTGTCTCTGCTTCTTCTTTTCCTCCTCTGAACTCATCATTTCTTGTACTTTTACTAAACGTTTTTGATTTCTCACCATTTTCTGTTCTTCTTTTAATCTCTCTTCTATCTGTGCCACTACAGTTTTGAGATGCTCTTTAGTTGAACTTGGGATTTTAAAATGTGCTTTATCATCTGGAAAGATTGTTAAAGCAACAGATGAAAATAATGGATGACATAAAAGAGATTCTATGGTTGGTAATCCAGATTTACAAGCATCAGATGATAATATGGATTCGAGCACAGATTCTAAAAAATAGAAATTAGAATTATGGTAAAATTCTTTATGAACAAATTACTTAGCTGTGGAGAACAGTTTGGCATATTATCAACCACACTTTCATGGAGGGGTGCACCAAAAGTCATTTCATATAAAGTGTGACCAAAGCAGTAAACATCAACTGCTTGCAAGTTATTAATTTTGCGGTGTTGCATAAAATACGGCCGATAAAATGAAGGAACTCCCAAAACACCATTTTCAATATCCAGTAATCTGACTCTATCATTTTCAAGAATTATGTTCCCACTATGTAAATGCCCTAAGAAACATTTTTTTTTTGTGTAAAGCAGCATACCAATTAAAAGACAAGTTTATAGAATATAATTACCATATGGTAAGCCTTTGTCCATTAAAAACTTCAGTGCCTCCAGAATTTGTCTACCATAAAGAGCCACTTGACTAACTTCTAGTGGTTTGTGACCCTTAGGATTTCCATACTTTTTCAAGAAAGACTGTCTGGGTTTGGCCCCACATATAATGTCTCTTAAAGATCCATTCTTATGGTTAGTTCTCACTACAAGGCCCCCAATGTCGGTACATAGGCACAACTCAATGGAATGTATAAATGGGTGTTGTATCTGACTTAAGCTTTTAAATAAAGCATGCATATCTTTCTCATCTAAATATTTATCAGGACCATAGTCAGTCCAACCCCCTAATAGCTCCTCTTTAGGAGAGGCTTTTGAACGTATTTGATAATAATGTTTTCTCAACCTCCAGCCCATTTCTTCAAGAGGGCCCACTACTTCCCAACCTACTTCCCCACGTAAAGCCAAGGAAACATGCTGCAAAGCTAGTTCACCAAATGGTTGACAATAATTGGCAGGGTCTACAAAAGACCTTGCAGGAAGCGATGAGACTAAAATTGGATTCATGAGGATACTGTTTAGATATTTCTGAAAATGTTTCAATTTATTTCAAAGTACTGGCTCCACTTGATGCACAAACCTGAAGTCCATGCTGCCTCTCAATGATAAATTCTGGCTCCATATTTCCAATAAGCTTCTTTGGTGGTAACTGAAGTGTGATTCCTGACGTTTGCAGGTAAGTGTGCAACTTGTAGAAGTCATTGTATCTTTTATATATGCGCCACGTTTTGTCAGGAAAAGGTCCCCTTTGCACTTTTATGACAAATTCCTAAATCACATCGTCATTATCAGATATTTTATTGGGAATGTCTCCTTCATACCGTGTGGCCATTGACGTTCCTCCAATTTTCAATGACGCAGCTAAGGGACTCCGTATCATCTAATACGACCTTCCTGACAGTCTGTCGCTCAAATATAGCCATTGAAGTGGAAACATTTGCTCGCTTTCTCGTTTTAAATCCATTAGATTTCTCGATTTTATACCAATTTCACTTTTTTAAATGCCGAACATCTTAAGAGCTGTCACATGAAATGACGGAAATGACCTTGTTTAATGTCAATACCATAGACAAAATAACCTTTAAGAAGACGGTCACAATCAAAGGAATGAGTCAGAAACCCGAGCGCTGCAGCGCCATCCCCGGCAACTGGAAGAAATATTTCTGTAACCGCAAGGCCAACTGCATCGAAACGTTCCTTTCAGGCCGTATCACTTTGTTAAGTTCGCTGGTTCTCCGCCGGCCCCCCATGTCGCGCTCCCTTGCGAATAAATTGTTAACTATTTTTTGACGCTTTTCATTTGACTTGTCAAATTGTTTCAAATAGTGGCAGTTCAATTTCGAAGGTGTATTTTGTGCAAGAGCAGGGATCATGCAAGAGTGAGAAGCGACCAGTTTGAAGTGCCTAGTGAATGCACTAAACGAAAACAATGGTTTAAACACAACTAGAGCAAGTTTTTGGTTATATGTCAGACAGAGTATAAGAATTTCTTTGCTATTTATAATTATAATTACAGAGATGTTAGAAAAATTACTCCACCTTCGCCGTTGCGATCATCCTCGGTCATGTTCATTAACTTCACGTACAAAAATGAATACAGAAGGAAAGTACACTATGCAAGGAACATACCTATGGGAAAGTTTTCCAATTTACAAAGAAATAAGTACACAATTACGAAATGAAAACTAGAAATTTTGCAAATTACGCGCTTCTGACAAGCCATTAATGTTCACTTTTGCTTACTGAACATGCGCAAAGTCTCCCTGGCTTCGGAAGTACAGGAACTTCTTTCTGAAAATTTCATCAAAATTGGGTCATGATTGGGTCACTCCAACTCATCAACGGGCAAATCGTTAGCTTCTATTTCATCAGATCAATGGGACATAACCACGACATAACCTCAACGACCCAACTGGGGACAGGTTAGTTTCATCAACTTTATTGTTTTTGTTTTATTGTTAAAAACAGGAAATGTTGTTTTAGATAAACCAACAGGAATGTAACAGGGCACAACGAGGTTGTCAAAAATTACTCTTTGAGTACTTTTATAATTTGGAGGCTAATGGCTGTGATTACAAATTTTCATGACTGAGATGTTGTGATTTCCTTCAAAGAATGCTTCAAGCATGTAGCCATTATGTTCACTTTACAGAATAGAGAAGTTTTGTTGTTATTCTTGAAGTTTTCTGTTTTCTTTTATTAAGTGTTTATGAAAACTGTTAATGTCTATGTTAGGTATCTAAATGTTAGAATTATTGTTTTTTTTTAAGTTCTATATAAACTCATCGAAAGAAGTTAGGGATATTGCTGAATTGACCAATCCCAAAGTATTTTTTCTGCATTTTTAACACAAATAAAAACTAACAACATTGCCAAAGACAATTTCAACAAATGGATTCCAAAAAATATATATACTGTCAGAAAAAAATAAAAAATTACTTTGTTTCAAATTATGAAGTTGTCTAAAAATTATTATTTTTTTTTACTAGAGGGTCCCACCACCATGATTTTGTAGAACTTCTTGGACTCGTTGGGGCATACTGTAAATTAAGTTGTCAAACGCTTCTTGGTCCAAATTGTCCCACACAATGGGCAAAACACTTCGCAAGTCTTGTCGGTGTGCTAGTCGGAGCTGGTGGTCAGCCATCGTACGAGCAAGCATGTTCCATGCATGCTCAATTGGACCGAGGTCGGGGGATCCCGCTGGAAGAGGCAAACGATCAATTTCTAACATTTCCAGTCTGTCTAACACGTCGCGCTCAATGTGGTCGGGCGTTATCGTCCAGAAATCGGAAGTGAGGCTCCAAATTGTAACGATAGTTTTCGACAATGTCGTCAGTAATGTCTCTAACGTAAATTTCACTCGTCATGGTCCTCTCGCAAACGTACAGTTCTGTGCGCCCCCAAGAAAAATGCCTCCCCATACCATTTTCGTTCCTCAACGGAAGTTTCTCTTGGACATACCTGTTGTTAAATCGGGTACCTGGTTGTCTCCACACCCGAACAGAACGTCTGTCAGAGAAAACTCCAAATCGGAACTCATCCGTGAACATTACGGTTGCCCAATCATTTTGCAAATTTTCCCTTTCTTCGCACCATTGTACTCTGGCACGTCTCCGTTAAAGTGTCGGTGGAAACCTTCTCACCGACCTTCTACATGTCAGCTCTGTTTCACTGATTTAAAACAGTTCTGGCTGTTATACAACTGCCAGTAGCATAAAAAAGCTCTTGCCGCAGAATATTGGAATGAGCTGTAGGGTTTCTTCGTGCTTCCCGGAGCAATAACCGGTCTTCCCGAACTGTTGTAAGTCTAGGTCGACCATGTAGTGGTCTTTCCTCAACAGTTCCAGTTTCTCGATATCGTTGATAAAGTCTAGAAATGACACTCTGACTCACTTGAAAGGTTGCAGCGACATCAACCTGGCGAGCACCACCTTCCAACATTCCAATTGATCTATTGGCAGCATCTTGTCACAAATGTCTTCTTTCCATTTTATGCACTGTATTTTCAACGATAAACTTATTAGCACTGGCAAAACGGACCAGATCAGGTCTTCCATTTTGAGATAATTTCTTTCACTGTCTGTTAACTTTTGAACAGATTATCCGAAGAAGTTGATATTTACCTATTTTACATAAAAAACTTTGCAAAAAATGATAGGAGGGTTAACCCCTCATTTACAAAGTCCTAAGTGTGAATTTAAGCAATATCCCTAACTTTTTTCGATGAGTTTACTTAGTTAGTTTTGTATAGAGAAATACAATGTCATTTTTGAGACCTTTTAACAAAGGTTTCTACATATCTCAAATTTATTTTCTTGTAAATTCAATTTGTTGATGAAAATCTTAGTTGGTCATTGATATTTTGGGGTTTTGTACAATTGGGAGTTGATGGGTTTGGTCGACCCGATCAAAATTGGCTGAGTGAGGTTTAACGCAGCGGCACACCACCCAACTCTTTCAGCTGAAATATTTGATCACATTTGCATGCATTTTTTCAAAATTTGGGGGAATTAAAACACTTATAGGAATTGCACATTTTATGACCGAATAGACGCTATTTATGCTGCTTCTTTCTAAATCATTGTGTCTGAGGCGGAATTTATTTTGAAAATTCCTAGTTTTTTGGTCTTTGAACTATAAACTCTTTCCGCCAAGAGATTCATATTTCATATTTGCTTGTATTGTTTCAAATTAGGCATTTCACTTGCGTAATGTGCGTTTTTGTGCTTGATAAATTACACTAGTCAACAATTTTGATACTGTTGTTTTGATGGTATACAATCAAAATTTGAAAACCAAAAAATTCTGTCAGGTCCAGGTTATAAGAAAAACAAAAAAGAACTTTTTACTAAAAATGTATTAAAATTTAAATATATTTAAGTCGAACTCCACAAACAAGCGCAAAATTACAAATGGAACATGTTTCGGCAGAACACTTCTCAGCATAATCAGCCCTAATTTTACAAGAGATTAATGATACAATTGAGGAATTACAATTTGTGTAACGATTAGATATGACTTACTGAATCTAAATATAAAGATATACTATTATAAAGTTACCAAATGAACAATTTTTTTTTAAACATCCTAATCAGACCTAATAGATTTTTTTATCATTTTTCCAATGATATACCTACTAATAGAAACCAAAGTATATCAGTTTTATTCCACAACAAAAGCCACTGTTGCCTTAGTGTTATATTTGATTATGATTTCAGTGCTATTTAGTATTGTTAATTTTCCATTTCCGGTTCAGTAACGTAAATTACCTATATATAAATATAAATAGACATATTTATAATCTTATTTTTCACCAGCAACCTATCCCAAGTTCTGGACCATCCATGCACCTCCAAGATCCACAATCAATTTCTCCCCTTATCCAATTGGTTATAGATGAAAATACTAGCCTTAATGAAACACCCCAAGTCAGATTTAATGAGCATGACTGAAGAACTAAAGCAATTACTATATGAAAATAAAATATTGAAGGAGCAACCCAAAAAAATGCAAACAAAGTGTAGTAAAACCTTGTCAAGGCTTCAAACAATGTTACAATATTTAGAAAGTTTTGTCTATTGCCACGCCATTAAAAATGCCAGGAATTTGTTTTTATTCAACAATATGAGCTCTTCACAGAGTGTAATATCACAACAAATTTTCAAGATGTGTTACATATATGGAAACTATAATTATGCACATTTTTTTCAACCCCACAACGTATCCAGCAGAGGACATTGCATCCATACTGTTGACAGTGACATCGCACCATATACGGACATTTCAGATGAGAGATTGGAATGGGTAAACACCATCTTCTAAAAGTACATAGACAACATCTAACTGACCTCAAAACTGTCCAACCGAAAAGGATTAACTGAAGAAACGGCAACAGCATTAAAACATACCGCAAAAAGTACCTTTTCTTGCGTAAAATTCCTACAAAAAGCAGGGCTTTATTACGTATTAACAAGAACATTCGGTTCATACGCTATTGAAGCCATGTTCTAGCAAGTTCGTCTGTGAGATGAATCTAATGAGGCAACTGATGCCAGAACTGCAGACCAGGCCTTGCAATGTAGTGTCCTTAAAGCGCCCAGATCTTCAAATACAGCTACAAATATTTCATTCAAAGTTGATTAATATTCTTCTTGGACCACTGATGGAAAATCCTCTGTTCGTTTGCAATTCCCATAAAGAAGAAATCTGTCCATTCCTTTTAAATGCTGTCATTAAACCAATTCTCAAAAACATCTGCCTGGAAGTAGAAGATATCAATAAAAAATCAACTGTTCAAAATAAACCCACCAGTCAGAAGGTTTTAAAATTGCAAGCACAGGAGTTTTTGCAACTGATGTGATAGGTGGTAACCTTCACCTATTCAGGGAAGTAAGTCCACCCTGCCTACTGTAGACTTTGAGATGCAACATAGTTTGCCTTCACATGGTGCACATCCGTAAATCCTACTCCCACTTAATTCAGCTTAATCAGCATTTTATGAGTTTCATTTTTCTCACATTCATCTCCAAGGCTGTTGTTGTCTTTGTTTTACCTGTCTAATTTCCAAAGACTGTATTAGTCTCTTTAGAAGTGTCTTTTCACATACAAGTTTCTATTTAGCTTCACCCTAAACCAAGATGAGAAGTAAACCAATTATGTATTAAGCAAATTCTGCCTCTAGGCAGATGACAGTGTAAGGGACAGAATCAGGACAGGATTCATCTTTTCGCTTCCACGTAGTCATCTGCTACAATGAATTACTCTTGTTTTCTTCTATGTACAGTAGAATCCGGATAAAGCGACGGTCAAGGGACCGGCGATATGCCGTCGTACTAAACGGACGACGCACAAAACGGAAGGCGGAAAGCTAGTTAAATATCTACAAAATATGCGTGTAAAATGAAAAGAAAACAAAAACTTCAATGAAGTAAACTTTAATATTAAAATTGAACATAATGTACTTATTTATCTAAATTATTATATTTATTGGTGTAGAAAATTTGTGATTTTTGTTTGTTTTTTTCTTTGCTTTTTGTGTCATAATAAGAACGTAGGTAAAATTCGGGACCGAACGGGTCCAGGACGGACCCAAGTTTAAATTTTGGCTCTTGAGAGGGGAGGTCGAGTCTGTTGACAAGGAAGGGTATGAGGGCGGCAAAAGATACATAATGCGAAGTATTTATCCTTGAACTTGTTTTGAGACGCGCGTCGTTCTAACCGGACGATTTTCAATAAATTACGTCGCTCAAAGCGGTTGGTCGCTTTAACCGGAGTCGTACTAAACGGATATACTTTCGTAGTATGTTTTATGAAAACCAAACTTGAGGTTGCATTTACGTCGTTAAAAGCGGTTGGTCGTTATAAACGAAGTCGCACTATTCGGATTCTACTGTATTTACATAATCAATAGAGAACCGCTTACCTTATGAAATGAGACGAAAACAGTGTTACCTAAAACACTTTTTTGAGGTGCACAAGCATTTTTAAATTTCGTTTAACGCATGGGCTCCTAACCTTCAAAAATGACATAACTGTCATTACCACGGTAATTACTTTTGTTTTCCTTAGTTGCAAAAAAAATCGGGCGCTGTGTGCAGGGCAAAATTCGATACTAGCGCCCAACATTTCGCTTATAGGAAATTGGGGGAGTGATACGGCCTGAAAGGAACGTTTCGATGCAGTTGGCCTTGGTAACCGAGGGTCCTGTACCTGTTAGAATATCGAAATGAGCTATAGATTAGCATAGTGTGCGCCTAGCAATTCGAATGTCTAATTAATAAAATACAATTTGTGTATCGTGTTGGTCTAAATAAAATAGTTTTCCTTTGGTCCGTCTATCCCCAATTCCCGTCAGGTTATGGGCCCAGAACTCCCAGAAGTCCCAGAACGCCCAGAAGTCCCAAAACTCCCAGAATTCGAATAACGAAAAACAAAATATGGCTTCAACTACCGGTTTTGCAAATATTGAGAAATTAAATGAAAACAATTTTGAATTATGGAAGGTTCAGATGAAAAGTGTATTAATAATCAATGATTTGTGGGGATACGTTGACGGTATCGAAGTAAAAACGGAAGAAAACAGACAAGAATGGACCAAGAAGGACTCTAAAGCACTGGCGTTAATAAATTTAAGCATCACACAGAGTCAATTGAATCATGTAAAGAAAGCATCGTCTTCAAAGGAAGCGTGGGACGGACTCAAAGAAGTTTTCGAATCAAAAGGTCCGGTTAGAAAGGCTGTTTTGTACAAACAGTTGCTTCGTATGGAGAAGAAGTCCAATGTTACCATGGCGCAGTATGTAATAGAATTTAAACGGAAAGCGGAACAACTTGAAGAAGCTGGAATTGTAATTCCTGAAGATTTATTATCAATAATGTTGCTAGGTTCTTTACCGGCCGAATTCGAAAATTTCAGCGTAGCAATTGAGACCCGTGATGAAATACCTTCGTTCGAAAATTTGAAATTAAAATTAATTGAAGAAGAAGCACGGCTGAACGAAAAGAACGCCATGATCAAAGATAATGAAGATACAAACGACGCGTTACTGACGAAAAGACCATTTGCAAATTCAAAAACAAACACGCAAAAATGGAAACTAAAATGTTACAATTGTGGAAAATCAGGACACAAAAGTCGATTTTGCAGATCGAAGCGTAGTGAATTCAAGAAATCAACCGACGACGCCATGACAGTAGTTGCATGCAATACGGAATTAAGAAGTTTGGGGAAGAGAACGTGGTACATTGACAGTGGTGCAACTAGACACATGTGCAACAATAAAAGTAATTTTGCAAGTTTAGATGAAAATGAACAATCGAAAGTGTATATGGCAGCAGAACATTTTGTAGGATCAATCGGCGTTGGTGATATTTATTTAGATGCGAAATTAAATGGACATCACGCAGTAAACACTGTAAAACTAAAAGATACATTGTGTGTTCCAGATCTTCGTAACAATCTTTTGTCTGTATCAAGCGTTACTGATAACGGCTACACTGTTACATTTGACAAAAATCGGGCAACAATCAATCGGAAAGACGGTAGGGTAGTTCTCACAGCGATAAAACGTGATCAGCTGTACGTTGTCAACGAAAAAGAAGAATATGCAGCTTTGGCAGGTAGAAATGGAGATGAAGAATTACGAAAATGGCATCAAATGGATGTGATTTCCGCATATGTTCAAGGTGAATTGCACGATGAAGTTTACATGAAACAACCCGAGATGTTCATTAAAGATGGGCATGAAGAAAAGGTCTGTAAGCTACTTAAACCATTGTATGGTTTAAAACAATCTGGCCGCGAATGGTATAAAAAACTAGACAGTTATATTAGAGAAATTGATGGTAAGCGTACTTCTGCAGATCCCTGCGTCTACGTATTTGGTCAAAAAGAAGATAGAGTTATTATGATAATCTACGTGGATGACTTGCTTTTAGCATCGAAGAAAATCGAAAAATTGGAATCTGTAAAGCTGAAAATGCAATCGAAGTTCAAGATGGTAGATTTAGGGCAGATAAACAACATTCTTGGCATTAAGATTCAGCGAGATGGAGCGACAGGAAACATGCGTCTATCGCAGAAGAAATATGTGCAACAATTAATAGAAAAATTCAATATGGATTATGCAAAGGTAACATCAACCCCAATCGAATCTTCTGTGAAACTTACAAATGAAATGAGTCCTACAACAGAAGAAGAAATACGCGAAATGAAGAATCGACCTTATAGGGAATTGGTGGGTGCTTTAATTTACTTAGCAAACGCAACTCGTCCAGATATAGCATTTGCGGCAAGCACATTGAGTCGTTTCTCTGCGAACCCTGGTAAAGAACATTGGTCGAATGCGAAGCGAGTACTACGATATTTGAAAGGAACAATTAATTATGGCATAACATACGTCAAGAATGGAGAACATATCAAAGGATATACCGATTCAGATTGGGCTGGTTTTTAGGGGTCTACGCAATAAAAAACATGTTTGAATAAAAAAACTTATTTATTTATTTATAAAATTAATATTAACTTGTCAAAAAAATATAATATAAATAGGTAGGTATAATATTCCATTTTATCACTCTTGTAACTTCGCAAACAGACAGCTTGTGGAACTCCACAGTATCAATCCACAACAAGTTGAATGCGGCATTTTTTATTATAGTTCGCCACCAATGGAACAAAGTGGGAAGAATGTTTCAACCATACCGTACAGTTCCCATATGTGGGTGGATTCCAAATTGCTACTGTAAAAATAATAATTTAACCTAAATTGTTGAAAACATGCATTGCAAATTGTTTTGTAGTACCGAGATCAGAAAGTACTGGGACAGCGTCATCCTGTAGACGCTGTAAAGCTGCGAGTTATTTTTAAAACATAGCTGATGTCACTTTTGACACTTAAAAAGAAATTAATTTAGGCAGCTCAAAATTTTGTTGTCCCAGTATTAGTCCAAGAGCCCGCTGCAAAAAAACCTGGCCGATCGGGCTACAGGGTGGAATGTTTTTTAAATGTTAGTACTCACATCAACGTTAAGAAAAACCATGGTGTGCCTGGGCAGAGTCTGTCAACAAGTTTAAGGGGGCCAAGAACTCAAAGATTGTGACAGTTCAACAACTGACAAGGGAAAACTTTGAATATGTTAGGGCTAATTGCCCCACTTCTCCTTAAAAGTCGCAGTTAACAAAGTATCACTTATATTTAAGCCATACATAAATGTGATAAGCATTGCACCGGAGCAAATTAAGTCTCAGTTAGTTGAGTTCCGCTTTAAAATCTTTAATTAAAAACCTCATTGAAAAGTATATGGTTTAGCGCTATTATGATAAAATTATACTTACTGAAAATGCAAAAAAATTGAATTGAAATTCGTTTAATTTTTTATGAGAGAACTGTACTTGAATAAAATACGTCATTAGTGGCCGGCATATGAATTAAGTGAGGACCTACGCCTTTCCATTTCTCACTCTCACTCATTTTATAAATAATTGTTTCCTTTTCGCTCTTACTCCCTCCATGCTCGGAAACTAATGACGTAGATATTCGCCCGCGAAACAGTTTTTCATTTATTTCATGAAAACGGTTATGATTTGAGCAAAACGAAAAAATAGGAGTACTCTATTTTAAGCAGTTTTATTTATAAAAAAAGTTTCAAAATTATGTATACTACTCCATTGAATGAAGTGCTTCATCTTTTGTTGGAATTACTGGAATTACCTGTTGATTACTGGAATTAGTTACTTTTTGTGGGAATTATTTACTGATTATTGGAATTACCTACGAATTACTGCGATTAAAACGATTACATGCGAATTAATTCCTCGAATCGGAATTACCGGAATTGTTCGTGATTACCTTGAATTAATTCCATATGGAATTAGTTGTACAATTTTTTTTCCAAGTTAACAGCCCTTCGGAACGAACTCATTAAGCTGCATTAAGGGCACGCCCTTTTCACACAGTTGTAAGTACCACTTTTCCCGGCAGAAGTAGAACTGCCAGACGATGGGTCCAGGAATCTGTTGTCGTTGTGCAGCAAAACAAAAATTTGCTTTTAAAAAAAAAGAGAACCGACTTCAAAAAGTGAAAAATAATTGAATACATGTATTATTACATGTACTACCCAATGATCTGTCTGAAGTCGGTGCCAAGCCAAATAGGTTACAAATTTGTAACATATTGTAATTATACAAAAATATCAACAACGTTATAACGCATACAAAATTCGATATCATTCGAGACGACCGTCAACGACGTCTGCCGTTTGGGATGTTTTGCTCAGCACGAGCCCCCCACCCCCGCTCACGCATTCCGGTGCGTTCGCCGGGAGACCTTCGATGTGGCTGGAGTAGGCAGCCTATCTATCTACTACCTATTTGGCTTAGCACCGACTTCAGACAGATCATTGGGTAGTACATGTAATAATACATGTATTCAATTATTTTTCACTTTTTGAAGTCGGTTCTCTTTTTTTTAAAAGCAATTTTTTTACAATTTTAAGTGTTAAGTTAGTGACACCTAGTAAAGACGCTTCTCCAATATTGAGGTCCTCAATAAAGTTGACGAAGAAATCGGTATGAACATAATTATATACATAAAATGAAGAAAAAATATGGGGATTTTTCTCGATTTCCATGGGATTCCCTGATCAGATCCTGATTTTTTGACAATGGAACCACGTCAAGAGTATACCCTTTCAAATAAAAGAAGAATTTTGTAAATCGGTCCACAACTGACAAAGAAATCGGTGAACATACATGATAAGTCGGTTAAAAAGGGAGCGAGAATTTGAGGATTTTTCTCGATTTCCATGAGATTCCCTAATCAGATCCTGGATTTTTTAACAGTGTAACCACCTTTAGAGTATACCCTTTCAAATAAAAGAAGAATTTTGTAAATCGGTCCACAATTGACGAAGAAATCGGTGAACATACATGATAAGTCTGTTAAAGAGGGAGCGAAAATTTGAGGATTTTTCTCGATTTCCATGAGATTCCCTGATCAGATCCAGATTTTATAACAATGTAACCACCTTTAGAGTATACTCTTTCAAATAAAAGAAGAATTTTGTGAATTGGTCCACAATTGACGAAGAAATCGGTGAACATACATGATAAGTCTGTTAAAGAGGGAGCGAAAATTTGACGATTTTTCTCGATTTCCATGGGATTTCCTGATCAGATCCTGATTTTTTAACAATGTAACCACCTTTAGAGTATACTCTTTCAAATAAAAGAAGAATTTTGTAAATTGGTCCACAATTGACGAAGAAATCGGTGTACATACATGAAGTCGGTTAATAAAAGGGAGCGAAAATTTGACGATTTTTCTCGATTTCCATGGGATTTCCTGATCAGATTCTGATTTTTTAACAATGTAACCATCTTTAGAGTATACCCTTTCAAATAAAAGAAGAATTTTGTAAATCGGTCCACAATTGACGAAGAAATCGGTGAACATACATGAAGTCGGTTAATTAAAGGGAGCGAAAATTTGAGGATTTTTCTCGATTTCCATGAGATCTCCTCATCAGATCCTGAAATGGTGACAATGGGACCAATCTGCAAGTATACTCTTTCAAATAAAAGAAGAATTTTACAAATCGGTTTATAAATGACGGAGTTCTGCGGTAACAAACATTAAAAAAAAAAAAGAACATACAACCGAATTGATAACCTCCTCCTTTTTTGAAGTCGGTTAAAAATCACGAACGGCGGAACACAAAGAAAATGGCGTAGGGGGTTTACTCTTGAATATCTTGCTTTTCCAGGTAATTTTTGGCACAACATACTCTTCCGGTCGGTAATATCGCCGCCGGCCCGACACGAAGTCATGATTGTGCTCTGACGCGTATGATCGCTCGCAGTCACGTTTCTTCGTATGATTTAAATCTTCTATAAGGTTAATTTATCTATGGTCAAAAAATCTTACAATAAGGAGCTAAATTCAAATACGAGGCACTTTGTGCCGAGTATTTTAAAGCTCCGAGTCCTCCGAATCAAGTAAGAGATTTTACTGTCGTGTTTTGTATTAAATTTTTCCGGAAAACGTAGAAAAAGACGAAATTTACAAATTTTAGAATTTTTTTTACAAATTCCACAAAAATCAAGTTTGTCAATTTTGTTAACATCGAAAAAAATTCATCAATTTTGTGCGTGTGTTGTGAAAACAGTGTTAATTCATAAAATAGATGAAAGAAGATTTTGCGTCTTGAAAAGTCTTCACAGTACTAGTCCGGAAAATTCAATTTTCTTGCGCGTAAATGAGCAGGAAAATGTTGTTTCCAAGACGATTTCCGGAAAAGAATATTTACCCAAGGCACTAGTGTAATTAGCTTCAGGCACGAAATAGGTGAATCACAAAACACCTAACTTTAGGTGAATAACATCGTTAATAACATCCACTCAGGACAGCCAATCCTTCAAGGAAAATTGCAATTCCGTTTACAAATAATTTCATTAATTGGTAAATAAAAACTTCTCATATATATTTAACTATGAGAAGATACTACGTGAAAATGAATTAAAGAAGATTTACAATTCTTTTATGGAAAAAAATAATTTGATTTCGCCTTATAGGGTTCATAGGGTTGGTCGCACTGCAGTTTAAGCTTGATGCGGTACTGATGCGTCAAATGCGTCAAAGTGTAAATTGTCAAATTTGGTTAATTTGGAACATTTGCTATTCTTAAGGTTTTTAAATTAAACAAGATATATTAATAAAATAATAAGCAACAATGAATGTAGACAACATAATTGAAAGTATTTTTACACCGTTTCAGGACAGTATTAATTCTGAACAAGATGTCAGGGAGGTTAGTTTCCTTTTTTTTTTATTTGGTTAGATTTACAGAGACTGTTGCAGCAAATTCGAAATATTATGAAGGACATTGAAAGGTCTCTTCGAGAAATTGTTACCACTTTACAATTAATCCACAGAACGGATAACGGCGAAGAAAGTAAGTTTGAGGTTATGCTGTCTGTTATTCGCGTTCCTTAAATAAGTTGTGTTGTCAGCGATTGCCTCCTGTTTCACGTTGGGTGAGCCACAAGAGTTAGAAGTAAAATGAAGTAAAAAAAATAGTACCGTTTTATTCATTTAGTTAATTGTTGTGATATTGGCATCTAAGCTAAAATGTTGGATAGGGCTGTTGCAAAGATTAAATGGTACACATACAATGCCTAAAGGTTTGTGTCCACATGAGAGTTTTACCGTTGCGAGTAGCTCTCGAGAGTGTTCTCTGTGATGGACGTAGGTTCTGAGAGTAAATAACCGAGAGCGCGAGTTTTACAGGCCCATCTATGACCATATTTTAAATACTGGCCATTCAGGTCTCACAGAATTTATTGTGTGGTCACGGTCTTGAGAGAATTCACTCTCCAACTCTTTCTTACTAACTGCATAGATATGTTTGTTAAAACTATAGCAACAATTATTGTCCCTAACAGATGATTAAGTTTAATTCAGGTTGGTGAAATCGGCCCTAAGAGTTCTATTTCGCGAAAATAATCTCCAGTTGGAAGAGAGAACTCTTGTGGGCACTGACGCAATAAGCTCTCCGCTAGTTAGTCAGGAGCTTGCTGATAGTTCTATTTCACGAGAACACTCAAGTGGACTATCAGGAGTAACTCCCGCCAGTCTTCTAATAGTATTTTATAAAATTTCTTTCACTCAGATAGTAAATTTACTTCTAATAAAAATGAACATCTTCTAACCAGTTTTCTTTTTAGTTTCTTCTGCATGCGGCACAGCCAGAAAACTTTTTGAAGAGGTACGCGCAGGCTACAACAAACTTGATAGTGTAGTTCCTGAAAGACAGTACTACCGATATAACGACCATTGGCGTTACGCCACTCAACGGTTGTGTTTCTTAGCAGCTTTAGTAGTGTTCCTTGAGAAAGGTTTCCTTGTGGATAAGGCCGCCACAGCGGAGATTTTGGGACTTCAAGAAACGTCTCATCTTCATCTAGACTTAGAAGACTACCTAATGGGCCTATTGAATTTGGCTACAGAGCTATCACGGTTCGCTGTGAACTCAGTAACTTATGGTGATTACAGCAGACCTCTGCAAATTTCAAAGTTTGTGGCGGAGTTAAACGCCGGTTTTCGTCTGTTGAATTTGAAGAACGACTCTTTGAGAAAAAGATTTGATGCTTTGAAGTATGATGTTAAAAAAATTGAAGAAGTTGTGTACGACCTGACACTGAGGGGTCTGGTGCCCAATAGTGGAGGAGAAGCAGTGGAATAATGGCAGATATTGATTTGATGTACAATTTACTAAAATAAACTAATACTTTAGAACTTAAAACCTGCATAACAGATTTTATTGATCATTCATACACATAAACTAATCACATATTTACAAGTATTCACATTCAGAGGACCTAATGAAAAAACCCAGAACGTTCATTATAGACCCGTATATAGTAATCGCGTTATTAATTTTTCTTTTTATATATAAATTAAATACCACATTCTACAGCTTATCCATACTAAAGATTCAAACATTCACAATATTTCCAAATAAACTTTTTACTGTGAATGTTAAAACTTTAGTTGTAATAAGTGCCACAATCAATGTTGAAGCATTTATGTTTTTTTTTTTGGATTTTTCTGACATAAAACAACCTAGAAGCCTAGATAATTCTATGTTGTTGAAGGTCATTTTTTAAATTTCCTCATTATAGTAAGTTCATGAATTAACAGTGTAAATATCAAAATTACTAAATTTTAATATAATAAAAATGACAATCACAATATGCATTTAAACCGTTAATTCAAACAATGACATACAGAAGTAGGAATGTGACTTATTATCTAATAGCTTGCACCATTGATTCTAATTAAATTTAAACTTGCTTCAAATAACACCTTTGCCCTAAATTATAGGTACTTAACTTCTAAAAACATAATTGACAATTTTTTGTACAAAAAATACTGCTAGTATTGATACAATAATTATATACAAAACAAATAGCGTTATATACAATAGTTTTTGTAATAAGTACAAAAGTGTTATTCAAAATAGTAAAAATTTATGTTGTTTACTTAGTATGAAATTAAGAGAGCGTATTTATACCAATTTTTTCTAACAGCCTTTTTTTGTAAGGTTTGTTTATAAAACATACACTGAAATGAACAATTGTTTTTGAAAGTAAATTTTTAAAACTTTTAATGCTGTTAACGATCTGCCAATGTAGGATGGTAATAGTTAAATAGACACAGAGAAGCTTATATTCAAAGACGTAACACCACTTTTGACAAATTGTTAACTATTATAACTTATTAACGTGCCAACATTTTATACAGACAGTGTCACGATACTCATTCTTACATTTGTTTGAACCTTCTGTTTGAAAAAACCGCCAACACAAAAGTCCAAATGACAGCTTAAAAAAATAAATTTAATCGAATTAAAAATACAATGGTCTAATGATGTAAGTACATTTCACAAAATTTCCTTTACAAAATGTAATAAGTTACTAATAATATTTCAACAGCCTCATGAATTATTAACACTAGGGTTATAATTACATTAGAAAATAAATTAACAACTCCTTACAAGAAGTTTAGTTTATTGGTAAGATTCTGCAAAAATGTCTGCTTTTCTACAAGTTTATTTCACTAAAACTCTGTAATTCATGATCACTTAATGAACACAATAATACTATGTAAGTTAGAATAGGTTTGTCTTAAAAAATTAAAAAGATTATGTAGCAGTTCTGGAGATAATGTGGTATACACTAAAATGAATACATTCATATGAAATGTTTACAAAAGGGCACGGCAGACGTACATTGGAAAGATTATGAAATATAACGATGTTACTCCATCAATACAGTTATCTAATGTCAAAGAAATGTAATGCACAGATAAAAATGTGAAACAGCTATTAAAAACCAACTTACTACCATAAATGATTGAATAAAATCCACTAAAGAAAATGATAAATCATAACACCATTATATCCCATAACAGCAGGTTCCCATATCTTCCTTTATAAAAGAAATAGACAAATTAATTCATCAAGAACTCGCCTACATTTTCCCAAACAGTGTAAATCTTGGAACATTTTTCTTCTTAATACTTAGCACAATCAGTGAATGATGTAAACATAAAATTCTTACAGGCATTTCAAATCTTGTAAACGCATAACCAGCAGAAAATGAAACACACTGTTGACAGTAAAAAGCCATCCTGCGTTTTCTTTAAACACAGGCCTGTAGATGAGCATCATGTCACTTCCATTACCAGATTATTCTTCCGGACGATGGTTTTGGTTTTGTTGTTTGTAGCCGTCGTGCCTGTTTCTGTACATTGAGAATTCATTGTTAACTTGTTCGAGACAGGTTCAGAGTCGTCCGTTATCGGTATTTCTAAAATGTTGGCACTGAAAACAAAACCATTAGTATCATAGCATACCTATCTAAGCAAAGAACTATGAAATACTATTGGTCATTATTATCGTACCATATAAACAAATTCATCATTATAAAAAAATGTTAGATACACTCTATTAATAAAAACACCGATTTCGTATACAGCTGCCAATCCTGTTTGGATTTTGACGTGGAGACCTGGTATGTTGCCAATAATTATGTGTAATATATACAGGTGATTCCGCTAAAAGTCACGTTTGACAAATTAATGTCCATTAGTCTCTACTGTCCATATATTTAGAATTAAACAGACTTTTAAAAATTATAGATATAGAGTAGGTCATTTTCAGTTAATGAAATGTTTCACAATTATTGCCACTGTTCAAAATTGTAAAAATAAGAAGACAGTAAAAATCATTGTTGTCCCCTAGTTCCACTAGTTTCTATAAGTTTATCCTATTTATTATTATTTCTTGCAGCCTATAGTACCATGAGATCATTTAAATTATAAATTAGAGTAGGCGGGTTATTTTTTATGCAATGGCCCAGCCTGCAAATTGACTGACAGTAAAATTTGAGATTATGGTCTAAACATTGTGACGTTTATGTTTCTTATATTAAATTGTTTTAATTTAAAGAAAACAAAGCACTAACAAAGCTCCACTACAACACACTAACATCACGAAATCTTGCCACATTTATAAATTTGTTGGACTAATTTTTGATAATCTGTAGGAAAGTTAGCGTAGGTATTTCGAAAAACCTTTAACACAGCGTTTTATAGAATACTTCCATTCACCATTCTGTTGCCGTTTTTTAAAGTCTGTTAAGGACGCGCTGACAAAGTGGTGGGGGGTGCATATTGGTTTAGCATGGACAAAAATTCATTTGAAGGTTTGCTTAAAAAGGCACAGAGGGTGGTAATGGTATGAAAATAAATAAGAAAACCATGGAATTCCACCATAAAGCCCGTGCATAAATTAAATAAATTAAAGGCATCGGTTACTTTTTACAATTTGTTTGTTGAGCAGATTTTTGAGTGACCACCTTCAGATAGAGTCGGCTAGTTTCGGTGTTATTGGCAAATATTAACAAAAAATACTAAGAAATTAAAAAAGTAAAGAAAGTAAGGTTTGTTTAGTTATTACAGCAATAATAGCTAATACTAATAGCTAATACCAAACTAATAGACGCTAATAGCAAAATAACCCCGAATAGCAAAATAACTATTAAAACATGGACATGGGGGCCCGGGCACTCTTGGCTTTCATGGGGGCTTAGGGCCCCCTTTGGGCTGAACCAATGTTTATAATCTTTGATTTGTTGGATTTGTCTCCGCCCCGATCAGCAGAATGACTATTAAAACATGGACATGGGGCCCAGCGGGCCCCCTTGGGTTTATAACTCAAGAACGGCTTTTATGATCTATGATTTGTTGAATTTGTCTCCGTCCCGAATAGCAAAATAACTATTAAAACATGGATATGGGGGCCCAGGGAGCCCCCTTGGGTTTATAAGTCAAGAATGGCTTTTATGATCTTTGATTCGTTGGATTTGTATCCGCTCCGAATAGCAAAATAACTATTAACACATGGACATGGGGGCCCGGGAGGGACACTCTTGGCTTTCATGGGCGCTGAGGGCCCCCTTTGGGCTGAACCGATTTTTATGATCTTTGATTTGTTGGATTTGTCTCCGCCCCGATCAGCAGAATAACTATTAAAACATGGACATGGGGCCCAGCGGGCCCCCTTGGGTTTATAACTCAAGAACGGCTTTTATGATATTTGATTTGTTGAATTTATCTCCGTCCCGAATAGCATAATTACTTATTAATACATGGACATGGGGGCCCAGGAGCCCCCTGGGCCCCTGTGTTATTGATTCTGAGGCGGTACAAATTTCACCGGGTCAGCTAATTAATGTATACATAATAAATCTATTACAATGGTTCATTAATGACCCCTATAACAATAATGATTATTATTAAAACACTTTTCCGGTAATTCGAATAGCAGAAAAGTATTGCAACCAATACAAATGTTGATTTTATATGACAATTAAAGTTACTAGAATCTAGTAACTTTAATGACAATCGTCGGGTACACCACCTATGTGAAAAGTCTTGAAGTTTCAAGTAATCATATGGCGATGGAGAAGTTTGAGTCTTCACTAACGCATGTTAAAATTTTCCATTATTTTAAATATATTTCTTTACTTAGTGCCGACTGATTTCAAATTTTGTTGGTAATTATAAAAAAGTATGGAGACGACAATTTGATATTTTCAATCCATTTCATAACAAAAATTTTTAAATTTTCATTTATTTAAAGTTTTTTTTTGCATATTAAACAAGCGAATTAAGCCACCAAAATTGGCTTTTGCCTTGAGCCATCCTTTTTCTTTCAAATAAAAACAAAAAGGAGTGCAAATCATATCTATCTTTTACGATTTGTACAAACGCCCAAAGCTTGTTCAGATTTGTTTTCAACTGTGTATCCCCACCACTTTGCCAGCGCGTCCTTAAGTTAAAGTTTGGTTGACAGCTACATTTAAATGTGCACGAAACAAACATAACCTTGCATTTCTAAATGCAATTCTGCCAACTTAGAGGCCAAAATAAATCTACACTTTCACCTGAATCCATTACCCATTGAAACATTAATTGTTGATCAGTCTGTATTTAGGTATCTCGTCTGATTAAGGTCGTTCCCTGTACAAATTTATAAGACCAACCAAGAAGGTAAGATGATTGTCTTCTTGTTTTGGTCTTGTAAATTGATTTGCCTCACTTTTTTCTTTTCAAGGGAGCCATCCCATAATTTTCAAAAACAGCTTTTCTAGAAACTAGACGGAAAAGTTTTATACCCCTATTTTTTTTGTTTATTCGAAATCACGCGTTTACTAGGTAAAAAAAAACACGAGAATTTGTTCTTATTTGAAACGCGCGCATTTCTGAGACGTCAACAAGGGGGAAAATTCACCAGACAAAATTTAATTTTAGATGCGCGGACTAATGAGAGGCGGCATGAACCAATGAGATTGCTTCCCCGAAATGTGTTTAAAAATCCTAACCGAAATTACGATTTTTGATACGCTCTGTTATATCACAAAACAACTTTATTAAACAACAGAACACGTTTTAGGACTTCATGTTACAAAATAGTCTACGAGATGCTATAGTTGAATTCGTCAAATTCAGTTGAGACGACCCCATTTAGGGAGCTGTTATTTGTTTTGTTATTACATATTTATGAATATTTTGTCCTCTATACTGTTATTCAGTTTTTTCTTATGTTGCTTGAATTTTATTTTATCAGATATTCATGAGTCATAGGACCAAATCCAAAATCCTTTATTCTTCGGGGTCGACTTCAAAAGTATAAAACAATTAATAATTAGATAATAAACAATAATTTCTGAATTTCATTAAACGGAACAATAAATAATTACATTAAGCGGAACAACAAATAACTCTGAAATTGAACATTTTTATTTTTTACTTTTTAGTTAACTTTGGGTTTTTTGAAGTCGTTTCTTTTTTTTTAAGTTAATTATTTTTTAAATGGTCGTAGCGAACGTGTTAAAAACATTACATAACGCAATTAATTAATAATTAATTGTTTTAAACTCTAGCATTACACAGTGACAATACCACAGTATTGTATTGTCACTTATCAATACCAACGACTACACTGAATCCACATTGTTGATTTTTGTCGAAATTATATTCTCAGAATATTACTCCTATATTTTTATAATACATTTCTTTACGCCACCATAAATATTGTTAGTTTATATTTATCATAATTTCTTTATTCAATAAATACTACACACCAAGCGAAAAAGGATTCGCTCAACAACGTTTAAAATAAATGAGGTATTTATTACTTAGTTTTATTGAGGGTAGGTAGAAGCAATAGGTTGGACCCTATTGTAAAGAGATATGGTCACCCAGGTCAATATTCAGTTTGAACGTACGGAATAACACAGAAAATAATCTTTGGTTAACTGGGTATTTTCTTGGTCCCTAAAAGCAACAGGTCACTGTAATATCACAAAGCAGATCTCAACGAGACACTTTAGTTCCACTATTCTACACCAGGTTACAGCATCTCACGACGAATGTACAAAATTTTATCTCACTTCAACATCGGAAGAAATTTGTTTCTCACTAAATGACAACCTTAATATGTATATTTGTTGGCATAATCTGATATCATTTACTAATGAGCCCGAACTTTACCATATTTTTTCCATTTTGTAGTGATGGTCGTAATGATTAATCTAAGAGCTTTAAATTTTTTTACGTTTATCTTGGCGCCAATATAATGTGAATCGCGGAAGCCGAGTGCTGAGCTCGAGCGCGAGTTTTGAATATCGTTTCTTGTATGTAAAAAAAAAAAACAAGAATTGACATGAAATTTTGTAGGTTTGACATATATATGCGGCAATATTTTATATGTTTAGTTATATACCACTTTCTCCATTATGTATTTCACAAACATTGAGGCAGACATATATAAGCCAAGGCGAAGCTGCGGCTTGTTGTCGGCCGAAAACGTTAATCCTAACAGCAATATGATTATATTTATATGTTTTATAATAATGTTAAAAAGTTCCTAGGAAAGTAATAATTTACATAAGTTACACTATTAAGTTCCGTTGTCAAGGGTAAAACATAAACAAATATAATCGTCAACCTATACGTATTCTGCCGTACTAAGCGAAAATAACGTAACTACATTTTTTACAAAAAGTGAAAAAATAGTACTATTCGCTTGCAAACATGATAAATGATAATATTTTATGTATTTAAGTACAGCTACAAAAAGCAAACCATTTAAAAAATTATAATAAAATTTAACGTATCTACATTTCTCTTCATTATACTAAGCAGAAATAACGTATCTACATTGCTCTTTCTTGCGTCCAAGATTTATAAACATAAATAAAAAATGAATAACGCAAGTTAAAATTAATAATCTTGAATTAACAGGTAAATGTTCTCAAAAAGTAAGACGGGTCGGCGACAAAATTTTATTTATTTTTTTTCGTTCCGGATCAATACCTCTTGAAAACAATTTTGGTTGGGGTTCCGGCAGATTTGTACTTTCTTCATGTTATTTAATTAAAAAATTCAAAACTTTAAATTCAAAAACTTTTTTATATTGTAGATCTCTACTGGCTTCGGTCATATTAATAATTTTGGTTTTGTTCGATGTATATGTTTTGCACACAGACGACATAGTCTTCAAAGTCGTACACTTTATTTTTTTTCTGAAGCTGTTGCTCTACTTGATGATGGGAAAGTCTGCAGACATAAACGTATGTCCAGATTCAAAATATTCCAAATCTATTCTGGAGCAACTGACTTCTTTAGAATTAATAATATACAGAGTGATCATAAAGTTCCGCACAAAATTCATAATTTAGTTATGTACTGTTTTTGCGAAAAGCGCTCGAACAGGTCGATTTTTGTTTTTAAATTGCCATCTTTTGACATAAAGATTTGGTTGATGACGTCATCTATTTTTGAACTCTGACACCGTCATCAATTTTTTTAAATGGTAACCCCCAACTTTTTTGGGTTTTGGATGCACTTTTGAATTCTCTATTCAGAGTAAAAAATTGATGGTTTGCACAACTTTTGTTGTTGAAAAAATTACGTTTTACATCAAAAATAAAATTTTTATTCCTTGAAAAAAAATTGAAAACTAACAATAAATTTATAAAGCAAACAACGAAAAATGAAAAACCATTTAATAAAATTTAACGCAAGTGTTTAAATTTCCACCAGCCAACTATTTGACACATTGCCAGACATGTTTTAACGCTTTGAACACTTCGTTCAATCACTTCTGGACTAATCTGCGCCATTTCACCACGCATTTGTATTGAAATAGTTTTTTAATTTAAAAAAAAAGTTATGCAAGGTAGTATTTTGAATAAACAATTGAAAACTGCATCTAAAAGTTAAAAAAAAGTTGGAGGTTGACATTTAAAAAAATTAATGACGGTGTCATAGTTCAAAAACAGATGATGTAATCATCAAAATTTGTGTGTCAAAAGATGGCAATTTGAAAACAAAAATAGACCTGTTCGAGCGTTTTTCGCAAAAACATTACATAACTAAATTATGAATTTTGTGCGGAACTTTTTGATCACACTGTATATCAGAAATGAAAATAAACCCCAATTTTTGTTTTGCGCCGCGCAATTGTTATTAAGCCAAAACGTAATGTTTTGAGTGTCGCGAATTTCAGAAGTTCTCAAAAATATATAAAATGTAGAAGTTATATCCTCCATCTTTCGTCCACTTACAGCTTCGTTCCACACGCATGATATATTTTTTTTATTTTTACCAACAGAAACAACAGACTCGTTAAAAGCAATTATTCGTGGGGTAAAAATAATTTTCTTGAACGTGTCGCATCGTGGTAGCATTATTACCGGAATAAAATTATAATTAATTATTAAAAAAAAGCGTATCTGTTTTTTAGTCAATAAAGACAAAAAGTACAGTAAAACGATCTATGTAAATTATATTATATTATATAAATATTATATTAAAACGTTTTCTTTAAAACTGGGTAAATTTATATTTAACAAATTAAAATTGAAAAGGGTTGGCAGAAGTGGAAATGCAAAATTGCAATTTTCTCATTTGTAATCCACATGTAGATACGTATGTTTTCGCTTAGTACGGCAGTATTGTTGTTAGGACTACATCACTGAGTTACTTTATCGAGAGCCGCAAAATATTTATTACTTAATTGGTTTCTAGCTGCAAGTCTAATATGATAACGTTATATTTTCACGATTATATAAAGCAAGGTTTTTGTGTTTTCTCCACAAATATTTAAAAATTCGGCGCTCATAATGACATCAAATTTTTGGAGGAGTACAATCAACTTCAGTCCATCAGAATCTTAGGTGCGTCAAATTAAAAAGGAGGTATCCTGTACGCTTGCTTCCCCATATTTTTCTCAAACAAACATAACCTTACTTTTACAAATATCATGTCGCCAACTGACGGACAAAAAACATAACATTTTTATCTAAATCTATTACCAACTGAAGCATTATTTGTGGATCAGTTTGTATATACCGGGTGTAGAAAGGATTTTGAGACAGGAATGCACGTAAAAACGAAGATCTGGGAATACTGGCTCCCCTTATGAATTTAGAGCAAAACGTTAAATATGAAACTTGTAGAGTAAAAAATACTACCTAAATCCATTTTAATGCCTTTGTAACAGCTTTTAGTAGAGCACGATGAAGTAGCATTATTTAGAAAAATTTGATGACGTCACTGTCAATTACTTGCCAAATAGTAAAAGAGGTTTTTTTAGTAATAATTTGACCGTGAATTAAAAAAAAGAGTTAATTTTGTGAAGACTCAATGTCAGACGATCAATTCCGCCTGTTGAAACCTTCCCCAGAAAATTTTAATAAAATCATTAATTGAAGAATTGACTGGAACAACGTTGTAACCAGCAAAACTCACTGTTACAAAGAGAGCAAATAATTCGAAAAAGAAATTTCGATTCCATTACAGGGCAAGTTTGTCAGGACCTACATCTATTTGGATATGAAATTTTGAACTAAGTAATAGAACACTGGGCATTGTATTAGTTGATAAACAACGTTATTCCAGGGAAAACCTCAAAATTCATGAATTGTCGGTTACAACGTTATTCCAGTCAGCTCTTCAATTATTGAATCACATTTCCATTGGCAGTGCTACCTGGTGTCTCCTTGGACCCTTCATAAGACTATGCAATCGTCACTGGTTACGCCACCCTGGTGTCCCGGTGGAATAGGGGCCTAAGTGTTTTTTAATTTCTTTGTCCGGTTTTACTTCAACAGTTGAAACTGGTGAGAAAAAATACAGATTTGAGTACTACTTTTAATTTATTAAAAAGTTTTGCAGCAAACTAATAATTATCGGAGCCAATATTCTGAGATTTTTATTTTTACATACGAAATTCCTCTCAAAAACCATTCTACACCCGGTATTTTTTAATTTATGAAGCTTCACATTAATCGGTATCTCTCTTTATTAAAAATATCGACACTCATATCCCTCTGATCTGGGAAGTACGGTTTGAATAAGCACTGAAATGATCTACGTGCTACTTGCAAATTCGTAACGCACAGCTGATTGGTTGCTCTGAAATCCGTATGAATCTTTGTCAAAAATAGCAAGATTTCATTTTCAGAGGCGATTGCAAAAAAACCGGTTTACATGAAAAGATTTGATTTAATCTAAGGTAATTTGTCAAATTCAAAAGTAAAAAGTGCAAATAAACAAACGGAGTGTAATTACGTCAAAATATATACAATAAGAAAAATTCTCCACCCTTTCTACATTTGGACCATTACTTACCTATGACTATTAAGCGTAAGAGTGTGTGCTGAAGTGTGAAGACTCAACGTGCCTGAGGAAGCATTGATGGATGGTACAGGGTGGTAAACTCCTCCAGAGTAAGCGTACGACATTTTATTGTTTTTTGTTCTACCTAAAATAAGTGAAATAACAATAGGTGTATATAAAGTGAAAATTATTCCAGAAGAGCATGTCGCTATCGGAACGCTGCGGCCATGACTCACGCACGACTAACGTATGCTGTTCTAGAATAATTTTCACTTTGACAATATGTAATGGGTGTTCAAACGAATCTGTGTACAAGAAGAATTGAACACCCTATGTTTCTATCGGTTCATCACTCACAAGGATGGCCGCATTATTTTAATAGGGGATGTTAAAGTATACGTTTTTACAGAAATTGTCATTGCTTCCTTGATGAGGAATAAAAAAACACAACACGAGTAGAAATGGGGGATTGCAGAAAACTATATGAACATATCAGAAAAATATTATTTACAAATGGTAAAACTGCAAATAGCGGGAGAGTTTTTAAAAGTCAATTGAGTGCACAAGTGAAATGCTTCTCAAAAAAATGTGGAGATGAGTAATTCTCGGAGGTGCAATAATCATAATAATTCCAACAGAGGCGACCTAAAGCATAGAAATACTGGATAAAAACGTTTTAAGGGAGATCGTGCATAGACATGATAAAAACATTAAGGATCACTCCACGGTCAATAGAATACAATCAGTCGCCGTTCATATTTCATGAAGATACGTTAAGAAAAGATATTAGAGTGTGGTAGAGGAAGAATGTTTTCAACCGGTCAAGAGACATAAGATTTTACTTCTACACGGATGTACTACATAATGCTATAATAAAAAAACAACATACCATCAAGTCCAAATTGTGACAGCAGTCCATTGGTGTTCCCCAAACTCCCTTCCGTTGCGTTCCTCGTCCTTCCATCAGACACGGCGTTGACACTGTTAAATTTAGGACTAACGAAAGTACTCGAAACTGAACTCTTGAACCTTGCGTTTTCACTTGCGCCCAAATCCGAGACGTAAAACCTCGAACAGCCGATTGTCCTTTCGTCGTTTTCGTCTGAAGACGACGACGTTAACTCCTCAAACTTGATACTATCAGTGAGGTTTGCGTTACTATTTGAAAAAACACTACTACTATTATCGTTAACACTAGGAGTAAGCGTATTGAGACCGACATTAACGTTCAAGTTAATGCCCGTTTGCACGATTTTATCACTGGATTGCCGCGTATCAGTAACTGGTACGTCTTCTATACTGTCCAAATTGTCAAACGTGAATGGATCGGTTAAGAAAGCGGAAGTGTCCAGAAGTGTACTTGGCGTTTCCATAGACTGGACTTCGACTGCGAACGGCGTGTTGGCACCGGGGACGAAATAGCTCTCGCTGGCTGGCAGGAGATCGCACACCGGTTCGTGGTCTGGGGGTGGCGTCTTCGGTCGGAAGTGTAACCTGAATACAGAAAATATAGCTAAAAACAAGCTTTTGGGAAATATGTTTTATTTGTAATTTATTAATACTATTTTATAAAAACGCCGAAATAACAGACATGGTTCTCGTAAACCGTAAAGCCATGAGCAATGTATTTGGGGCGAGAAGGCTTGTGCCTAATTCACCAGTTAACAACATAAAAGAACTAAAATCAGAACGTCATATTAGTAAGTAAACTATTGTTGACTTTTTATTACTAATAATGACCGGTTTTGAGGTATGTATTTACTCGGTAAAATTATAAAAAATATTCACAGCGGCCAGCGCCTCTCCAGTATGTCATGTCTGTTTGTGATTCATCACCAAAACCAATGTTTATTCATTTTTATTCAATGTACTATATATATTCTATTTTAGGGGAAAACTATACCAAAAAGTGAGTTATATTAAATACATTGTATTCAAGATTCTAAGTTAAATAGGTGAAAAAAATACATAGAATGATATGCTATTTTATCGTCAAACTTACCAATCCCTTCTAACAGACCGCAGAATTTCAACCATTTCGTCCTGATCGCTCTTAGTATGAGCCAAAGATTCTGGATGACTTCCACCGTCTTCGTCGGTTGCTTCTTTGATCTCCCCTTGATGAACATCGCTTTCACTGTCACCACCAACGTCATTACCATTTGTCCGTGAAGCATTGTTATTGACGCAACTAAACTCACTTTTGATATCAGTCCTTAAATTGTTGTTTACGTTCGTGTTATTAACAAAACTAGTGTCCATTTTAACTACACCGTCCGGCAACAAATTCGTTTCTTCTTTCGGTTCGACGATCGAAAAGTCTAGCATTCGCCAGAAATTATCATTGTTGGTGCTGATACGGTCCAATATGACACGACCGCCTCGACCCATACGCCTCCTCGCGAAGCCTATGCATCGTCTCGGGTTTGATAGGGATGTCAACGTGAAACGGAAGCGCTTATCCGCCAAACCATTCTCTTCCTTCGAACACCACGGCCAGTTGCCCACGGTCGACAAAGGCTGCAGAATCGGAAAACAATAATTAGATTCATATTACGTTGTGTACAATTAAAAGAGTTACAATGTACAGTTATAAATTTACTCACCATGTGATAAGAACACAATTTATTACGACGGAAAGCAAACTGTCCTTCGTCTTCGACTTCTTCAGGTTCAGGTGAGAGTTGCGGCATAGGTTCTTCGTCTGAAGACAAGGTGCCCAAGCTGTCCAGACCACCTGTGTCGACGCCCCCACTCCGAGTATGTCCTAACGATTTGTGTTTCCTTTTTTTGTACTGTCTTTTTTCTTTCCGTGGTATAACTTCATCCTTAAGAATCGCTTTATTCGCCCAGCTCTGGTTTGGATAATGATTATGAAAGATCGGTGTAAATGCCGGCCTCGTTGTTTTCGTTGCTGCAGCTTCCGCGTATATGGCTCCGCTGAAATCTCTGGCATAGTACCTGTAATATATGTATAAGATAATATTTTACACAGGTTTATTTCTATTTAATGTCATAGCACAGTTACAACAAATGATCAAGGAGATTGGCGTCATAAATTACATGGAAAATGTATAATGCGTTGCCGAGATCTCCCGTGTTCTTATACCTCTTTTCAAAAATCTCCACCGTCATGTGAACCATCTCCCTTTTCATCTTCTCCCTCTTCTTCACGAGTTCCAGCAAGGTGACAGCTCTGTGCAGATCCCTCCTCAGTTTCAGCATTTTCTCATATGATGTTTCGTCGTTCTTCCTGTTCTTTCGAGTTTGCATCTTTTCGGTGCGCCGCCTAAACGCTAGGTACGGGTTGTTGGCGGCGGCACCGGCCCTCTGCTCCGTTTTCACAGTCAAAATTAAAGGGTGTTGAGTCTTTAGCCGTTTGTTTAACCAATAGTCGAATACTGCAATTATGAGATCGTCATCCTCCTTCAGCAGGGCTTTGGCCTCATTCAGATTCACCACGGTTTGACCACTACTCTTTTCCAAACGATCCATCATCTCTTCAAACTTTAGAGGACTTAAGTCCAGCCTCTGCGTCTGCGACTGCAACCATCGTTCGTCTTCCGAGTCCATGTCGTAGTCGGGGATGTCTTGTTCCATCGTGAAGGCTAGAAATAAAAGATGGATTTTGAAAAACATGACATTTAAGATATATTTTTGGGTAAATAAAAAAATTAAAAAGTAATTGTGTGTTTCTTCCAGTGTGCATATACATATATAGAAGTGACTCAGCTAAGTTGCCGCGCCTCACAAATTTCGAGCAACAACCCAAGATACAGATCACATTTTTGTTCCCTTAGTAAAATCCAAGTGGGTGACTTTCTAATAATGTGAAAACAACATGATTTTCATTTATGGAGGATGCCATCAGAGTGCTGAGTCAGCGTCTTGATTATATGCAAGAAGGGACCAGCTTGATGTGCCGATTGGATATGGTAGGGATGAAATTTATTAGTTTTTGGAATTTTTTGACTCATTCATACAAGACGAGACATTTTTGTTTTTTTTTTATTATTTTTTCTTGAAAATCACGTATTTACATCTTAGATGAGTCAAGCTGAATACCATTGTAGTGCACATTTATTTTTGAGGGTAGGGGTAGGGGGTCACTGGCGTTCACAAAATACATAAGTCACTGATAAAATTATCGTATTAATGCATTAATAATAATTATTAATTTGAAACACATTGCATTATTAATTTTAGTTTGTCAATATTTACAGCAAAACTACACGGGTTTAATGACCTATCTCCATAATTACTAAATGGTGTACAACCAAATGAACTGTCCAAATATCCGCTTAATTATTTCTTTACTTAGCATCTCACGAATATGTTACATTAACAATACGTGCCTTTAACGTAAATACATATTTTTACGTTTTTGCTATTAGATGGGTCTCTATACTTTATGTCCGTTTTTGGACTCATATGCGACCACACCGGAATCTAAATTACTTAGCAGATTTTGCTGGAAACTATGTACCACGTGACTACTTATTGCACTTTTTTTTGTAAATTTAGTTATATTTTCTTAACATACTATCGAATCAACCATCACTCTACCTTAACCTAAAAAAAAATCTGTCACGGTGTCAATTATTCAATGGTGCCCATCTATTTCTTTCTTTCAATAGTCATCTGTTATTTACATACAAAAAAAAATATTGATTTCATGCTATTGAGACACGAACGTAACTAGAGTTTTAAATATTATTTTTTATACGACAATAAGACGTGTTTGCATTCAACTATGGACTTTGCTCTCAATTACTCAACAACTCAACTATCAACAGTCACACAACATATAATTTTCTTCGAAAATTTAATTTAGGACTTATGAACTGGCGCTCATAAATTAATAATCAGGGACCCTTTCAACAGACGTCATATTTGATTTGTGCAGAGCCGGTGTGATAAGGGTAAACTATTTGAAGGACGGCTGCGGTAATTACCGAATAATGGCTTTTATAGTCTGTTCAAATTTCGTGATTCAGCAACCAATGATTTTTTGTAAATTCTAATTCCACCATCATAGCTATGTTTTTCATTGAAGTATCCTAATCTTTTTAAAGTAAAAAAGGTGGTCATTACGATTAAAAATAAAAAAAATGTGGGTACGTATTGAAGCACCCTGTAGACAAAACAAGAACGATGAATAAAGTTTTAGTAGACTTTGAACATGAAAATTATCCATTAACTAAAAGTAAATTTTGTTTTCTATAGGCACCATGATGTATCAATCATTTATCAAGACCCGATACAAAGAGAGGTATGCATTAAGAGATGGCATGATAATGCGACTTTTCTCATATCTCATTCACTTATATTTTTTTCGGAAACGATATCAACATTGCGAAACATCAACGTATGTATGTATTCAGAATAAAAGTTTAATCAAATCAAGATAAACATTTATGTATTTAACTTAAGTACATATTTGAAGTGGGTTGCTTTAATATCCAATGTTACTTGACCAATTTTTGGTTAAAACGGATTCATATTTTGCATTAGGAGATTTAGAACAATAATAATTCACGTAAATAACTGAATAACTAAATAAATAAAAAGCACGAAAAAAAGTAACTCGGGACGTTGAAATTTTATCAGCCACGAGTGGCGTATACGATTTTTTCTACGAATTTTTAAAATTTACATTAATAAACCGTTTTTTATTAATTTTGAAATTAATTGTAATAGAACAATTATTATTGCCAATTAGATTTATATATTTATCGGAAGTATTTTTATTCATTTGACAAGACCCAGACGGAATATCTTAACTTGACCTTGAGCTTGTTGATGGTTTATCTATAAATAACTTGATCGCTATATCTGTTCTTGCAGATAAAGATTCAGCGATGTAACTTTCAGCTATAGCCGACGACTTCCATCCGCCGTGTCTTTTCAAAATAGTTATATCGCCTCCTGCGTTAACTAACATAGTGGCAGAAGTTCTTCATATTGCATGCCCTGTGTACTGTTGCGGATTGCTTCATTTTAAATAAGTAGCTCTGGTTTTTGGCATTGCGATAATTTTATTTATGGCAACAAATTGTCTTGATAATTGCAAAACAATCTTAAATATTCTAAATCTGGAGGACTGAGTGATAGATACTTTTTGCACACTTCAACGTATTCCTGAGAAATAACAAACTTCTTTGTGGTTTTGTTTTTGGTGTCTGGAAGTGTTACTACAATTAATTGTCTTCCAATTGTTCCAATATCTGTCAATTTCAACTTATAGAGTTCGTCGCACCGACAAGCGCCCGAAATTCCAAAAATTATAAGTACGTGTTTTTTTTGGACATACCTTTGTCAACAAGTAAACATCTATCTCTTCTTTTGTAAAGGTTTTAGATTTTTTCGGATGATACCCATCTGATTTTCGTTTTAAAAATGATCGTAACTTTAAATACTTTGAAATATCCCCGTAATTTTTGGTCAAAAGTGTAGTCCTCAGCATCGACTACTGGGCCCAAACTGTCGAGGGTTTCTTCTCTTTAGCCAATTTTGCAAATTAAGCACCCAAGACTTCTTCAGAAAATGATTTGCTTTGTTTTTTAGTTCTCCAGTCCATACATTTTCTATAAGTGAACTCGTAAATGTGTTTCGACTTAGGAGGAATTAAATTAGAAAATGCATTATCAGTCGTTTTTATAATTTCTTCTGGCTCTACAAAACTATCATCACTCATTTTAACAAATTAATGCACTTTAAAAAAATTAAACATAAAGTGACATGTCTCTTGCCAACAATTAAATCTCAAACAGTTTGAAATCGCGGTAGTCCGAGCATAATCTCTAGTGGTTGAAATGCGATTTCAATCACCCGAATCGATGTGAAAATGACTGATTTCAATGTCATGATTTGAAAAAATTATTTTTTATAGCTACTATATTCCTACAAAGATCAATGCTCAACATATGAGTTAATCTGTTTAATCAACGACATGAAATCATGATATAACTGATTACACTGACATTGATTTGTGTTTGGGATATTTTGGTTGGTAGGATAAGCAAACAAACATAAAGGACCGACGCACAGTGCTTTGTTATGAAGACAAAAAGAAAAAAAACAAATATTTTTTTTTGCAGTAATTAACCTTACAAAATTTAAAAAAATACGTGAATAATTGAATAATCACAAACATATATTTGTACCTAAAACTAATGGCTTCAAATCACGTAACTGTCAGTCAAAATTAAACCAAATAAAAACACAGTCTTACGCTTAGAGACAATAAATATTTTTAATTCCTCCAGGTTCGAGATTTTTCAAGTTTTTGCAATAATGAATAATCACACTGTAGGTGAGTAATATATATCTGTAAAGTATTGTGATTATGAATCAAACAATTAATAAATAAATAACAAATTTTGTTCAAAATTTTGAAATTAATTTTCTGTAACTAACAAATTGAAATTTCTTTTATTGAGACAAATTGAGACTTGTGATTATACTTTCTGATTAAAATCTAAGGTTTACTATAAATCAACCATACAAATATTAACTGCTACTTTTTGCGACTTTAATCATAATTATTTTTTTTAGAACGATCTGCCTTAAAAAAAAAATTGTTACATCACATTATTATTGTGCTAAAGTTTTTGGATTAGTATAATTTGGTTTCTTTTGAGAAATGCTGTTTATTATCATTATTATTAAAATAAAATTGATCAAAGAGCATTTTATTGTAATGCTTTCGTAATAGATAATACTTCAAAATTAACACCTATAATGTTAAAAAAAAGAATTGCGCGTCTAGTCCACGCGCGACAGAAGTGAAACGCCAACTTTTTATTGAAAACTATATAAAATCACCAGAACCCACCATCCATGCACTCAAACACCCATTAAATTAGTCCATCTGTTATTTTCAGTCTGAATCTACCTGATCACAATCAATTTATAAGGAACAAAAATGCGAGTATACTTTGCGAAAATAGCCGTCGAAAAATCGTCCCATAAAAGTGTACAAATTATTTTGGTAGTTATTTGCAGATGAAGATGAAGTCTTTAACTGTATTAGGCCGTTGTATTTTGTTTTATAGTTTTCGTGATACAAGGCCCTCCCTTGGTCAATAGTCCCCTTGGCCCCTCTTGGGCAGGGTCTCTCTTGGGCCCTACCTGCTGCTTGCGCTCTCCTCCCGGTGTAAAATATTAAATTTGTGTCGGGTTTGTGTCGGGTTGCGCGCTTACCCCGTACAAAAATCTTACACCGTAATATAAGAAGTTTCACTTCAAAAGTTTTGGATTTAAATTTATTAATTAAATTCTACGTAAAAAGTAGATTATATTACAAAATGTTTATATATTTTTTTTTTTAACTTAAGTAACACACCAGTAATGACTTTTGTCCACTATCTCCATATATTCAAAGCACTGTGCGACGTCCATATGTAAAAAAATGTGGAGAAGGAATACCGAATGTACGAGAAAATGTTAGTGCAGAACAGCTTTTATAACAAAAAAAAATTATATTCAGAAAAAGTCTTTGTAAGAATAAATAAAAAATATACAGTGTAATTTGAAAAAATAAAGTAGAATTATCTGTCAAATTAAACCTCTTTTTTTAAGTTGACAGTTCTGAAGTGTTTCCATGTATATCGAAATTGGACGCTTTGAAACGGATTGTACCAAAATTAGTTCTTCACAAAACCCGGATGTTGCTAAGTCAATTATTGAGAAACTTACGAATGAAAATAAAAAAGTACATCGCTTGAAATGACAGTGAGTGGGTACTGTCCAAATAATTATACTTTCATAAGACATAACGCATATCTTACGTTGCATGTGGATGAGCTGTCGGGGCTGCTTATAGTTGGCAGGATAAACTTTGTCGTAGAATTCCCTGTCTGGCATGTCCGCAACTTCCGGTGTAGGAATGATGAGCCCCGCACATATAGCCCTTTGCAGATGGTGTTCCTGAAAGAACCCCAAACGTAATTAACGACAATACATCACTTGCAAGTTGCGGCACATGATTTATGTATTTATGGTATAGCGGTCAATATAATTAACGTCGACACGGCATAGCCTAATTTTTAAAACTATAAAAATCTGATACTTTTATTTAAGTCATAAACATATAAAGGGGGAATAGATAACCCAAACTCTGGGGAGTAGTAAAAAATTAAGTCGTGTCCTTTCTTGGCAAGCTACCAACCTTTTTGTCTTCACTTGAAAAATAACTACTGGATCAGAACTGTACCCAGAGATGAATGCTATAAATTTAATGTTTACAATTTAAGTTCGTGACTGCAAAATCAAGAAACCAATTCGACCAAAATTTATGTTAAACAAACTTCCATTAGTTATACAGAGTTATTATTAATGATTCATACATCAAGTACGTTTTGAAAGCAAAAAATCTCCATCCAAATACATTAACATTTTGTAATGTACAGGCAACTTGATGTATGAATCACCAAATTTCGTAATATACATGGGTTTTAAAGTAAGTAGAATATATATATATATATATATATATATATATATATACGTAATATATTTTCTGGAGACGTTTTCCACGATTTATTTTTTTATTTAGTATTTAATTATGCTTTGTTGTAATCTCGTTTTTTGCATTTCCACTGATTGTATCATTGTTTGGTTGTTGTTGTATTACATGCAGTAGCCTCTGGATGTATGAATCATACATGAACTCGGTTAATAAAAGGGAGCGAAGATGCTGATTTTTTGACAATGGAACCACCTCCACTGCATCATTTGTAAAAATCAACTTACTAGGGATCTGTCAAATACGTTTTACAGTTCAGGAGGCCAAAAAACTTAACCTTCTAAGAAATGTAATAACAACCCATTTTAACGACCGTTCGGGCCTCTGGCCGAAGATTTACCTGTGTTCTAAGAAATAAGGTTCAACCGTTTCTAACAATACTATGTATTTAGTTACATTATCCTTTACGGCATATGAGAAATGGTCCTAAAATGTATTGTTTGTACAAGCAGACAATGCCGTTAAGATGTATGTGTGAAATAAAATGGCCACAAATTCTATTAACTATTAATAAAATAAAGAACTCTAAAAGTAAAAAACAAATATGCAATAAGATTAAATATTATAAAATTATGGGATTTCAACAAAATAAATGTAATACATTAGTACAGTGTTATACGAGTTTAACAAGAGGCTCGCTGCGCTCGTCGTGCCCCAATAGAACGAATGTCACAATGCCTCGTTAAACGAGTGTAATATACTATTTTTTCTACTTTGGAGCTCTTCGTTTTATGAAAATGTTAAAATTATGCTTTTTAAATATTCTAGGGATGTTTAGGATTAGGTAGTACCGGTTGTGTTTGTGGTTATTTTTTTTATATGAAATGTTGACACTTGGCTTGACCTCGACAGGAGTTGGCTAGAAATGCTCAATACCAACGTAATACGTATCAAAAAAAAACAAACAAAACAGTTTCACAAAAAGTTCCTTTGTGACGCTACTTTTAGTTTCACAAAAACTCAATTAGTACACCAAAGTAGAAAAAATAATACATATATGTATATGTATTTACATTTTTGTTCTTAGTAAAGTCATGAAGTACTCGTCGGTATGTTGTATTCAACAGCCTTCTTCTGGGCTCAACTCTCCACTTTTTTTTGTCACCTCTCGTTTTTGTTCTATCATAACAGTTTTCAGGTTTCGAGGCATCAATTTACGATTATATAATTAAATTTAATTATTTATTATTATTTAACACGAAAATTCTGATGTTGGAATGATTGGTATCCGCTTCAATAGAGGCAAATAGTGTGACGTAAAATTCACTGCTGTGGAACCAACATAATATTTAAAAACAATGACTCATCTTTTCCATTGGATTTTTGCTTTGAGCATTCGAGGTTATGTAAAAGTGGTTTACATCAACGTTCATTTTCTGAGTTTAAGAATACATTTTGAAGTCATAATTAAACGTGGGTTAAACCAGGAAGATTAAATTAACTACACTTTGAAACGAAAAGTGAATGAAAACAAATATCTTCGCCGGAACATAAAACAACAAATGTGGTTCTTACAAGACGGAGCTCCTCCCCGTAGTGCAAGCATAGTGTCAGACTTGTTAGATAATAATTTACACGAAAGGCCCACATGAAACAACTTGTTTATGCGAGTCCTATCAACACCGTGCAATAATTACGCGAAACATAAAAAAATAAAAGAATCATTTTTACCACAGGCTACTAGTCACATGTCTTCCTTTTTCAGAATTTTGTTTATTATACTTTTTTAAATTGCAGTTTAAAATTAACAATACAACCGTAGAATAAAATTTCTTCCTAATATGTACTTCGTTGTCTCCCCAGACTTCTGGCTTTTTTACAATCCTGTCTTGGTTCGTTCTTTCAAATCCAGTTTGCTTTCCAGAGTCTCTTTTATTATCTTTTTCATTGTGCATGTTGTTGTAAGTAATATTTTAGTTTATTATTCTTATCTTTTCTTGTGTTATTCGCTATTCTTCTGAGTAAAGAATGCACCGACTATATACTAACTTACAGAAAATAAAGAAATTCAGATAAAAAAAAACACCTGCTTATCGAGAATCATGTGTCGGCACGCGACTTTGATGAAACAGGATCGGACAGTTTTTTTTCGCGCCTTTTAAGGGCGTGTTGTCCGCTGCATTTATTCATTTACGTGAATAGTGTCCGTTAAGTGCTGTTATGTTTTGATATTCTAAATTAATATTTCTGTGATGTGTTTTAATGCATTGGTTTAATGATGTTTCGAGCCTGGGAAAATGATGCTAGACCAAGCACTAGTGCAGAAACTAGAAGCTACAATGAAATATTGAAAAATATTACAGCTACGGAATCGGATTTGAGTAGTAGTGATGATGAAGCTGGAGCTAAAGAAATAAGACTTGCAGTCCGCGATCTCGCTTTGTATAGCACGTGTGCATGTGGGAAAGCAGGCTTTTTTTTATAAGAACTTCTTTATTTTCTGTAAGTCACTATATATTCGGCGCATTCTATACATACTCTCATTTCTGCTGTTGCTAGTTGTTATTTGGTTGGACTTGTCTCACTTGTATGCTCGGATAGGTATTAAAAATTTGTTAAATATTTTGTCAGACAACACATTTCTTATAAAAAAAAATAACGGGATCATCTACAACCCCTGTGACACGTTAAGGAACGCCAACTCTGTGCAACTAGTTAATAGTTAAAACAAATAAAATACAAAAGATAGTAAGCAAAAAGCTTCCTCAAATTTTGTTACAACACTATTGACTAAGTGACACTAAATTATAGTGATTGTTATAAATAATTCGGGGTTTTGACAATCTAACGACAGTTGATAAGATTAATAAGGTACATATACCCAACAAGTGTGATTCACACAAGTGCATTATGTGAATTTTGTCTGCAGGATCATGCTGTTCCAATATTTTCAGCTCACGATGTAGACACTTCGAAAATTCATATAATTCAGTAGTGTGAATCTAATCAAACTTGTTGCTGTTAACAGTCGAAAGAACAAATTAATCAACTCAAAATGTCCCTTTCTTAGTATTTTCTGCTCTCGGAGGTACCATCGTAGTCAAAAAAAAAAAAAAAACTAGGACACAATGTATCAATAAGTTTTGATGTAGACACTTCCTTTGCGTTATCATGTGAATGGATTGAAAACTCTAGGCAATGGTTTCTTACTACTAGTAAGAGATCGTTGACTCTAGATATAGTTAAAATAAGAAGAGTAGTAACTAAATTGGATTTTGTATATTTTTAACAATAAAATGAGTAATAGATTCCTCTAGTAGAAGTTACTATTACTAATACAACAAACAAAAAACTATGTATTGAAATAGATCAATGTGGAAATAGTACCATCGGGAGCACGGAATTTCGGACAGCAATTTTTATGCCATTTAAAAAAAAAACAATGTAGTCTAGACTTTATTGTCATAATAATTAATGTTGACAGAAATTCAAAATTAACTGTCACCAATATGCCTTCAGTTTCACATTTTAAAAAAACAAGGATTGTAACTCTGGTACAAATGGTATTCTCGTACAAACATATCTCAGCAATTTTGGGGATTCCAAAAAGTACAATCAACTCGATAATGGATAATTAACTTTTAAAAAAAAGAAACCGACTTCAAAAAACCCAAAGTAACATAAGTGAACTAAAAAGTAAAAAATAAAAATTTTCAATTTCAGAGTTATTTGTTGTTCCGCTTAATGTAATTATTTCTTTTTCCGTTTAATGAAATTCTGAAATTATTGTTGATTATCTAATTATTAATTGTTTTATAATTTTGAAGTCCGTGCCAAGTAAAACATAAAATTATACATTTTAAAGTTATAATTCCCTGATAATTTCAGACTTCTTAATTCACGATTATGATTACGGAATTACACTTTTCAGTAAACTCATTTGATACATTAGGTAAAAGCTATATATTCGTAGTAATAATTTTGCATGATTTAGGTTGGATTTACTGAGAGATGAATTATTGTTAGATATGAAATAAATAAAAAAATATTTATTATGTAATTATTTAAACTGTTTTTATAATTTTTTTCGTAGTAACTAATTTGTTATTGTAGGAAGGTATATAATTTGTTTTTATGTTTTTATGGCACCAACTTCAACATTTCACTTCGACATTTCGTTCAGTGCAAGGTTCAGTGTGTCTAACCAACGGAAACAAAAATTCTAGATTTTGGGTGCGTTAATGGAATATTAACGCACTCAAAATGAGTGCGTTAATAGCTTTGTTACAACAGCAAATTAGGAAAAACTTATATTAAGACACGAGTTCAGGTTTGCAGCACGAGCCGTAGGCAAGAAGAGTACCTGTTTTTCATGTTATTTTTTCTAATTTGCATATTAATTTCTTTTTTACAAATAAAATCAATTTTGGTAATTTAGGAATTTTTGTAAAATTTTTATTTTTCTGTACTTGACGTGACTTGACATGAACCATAACCTCAAAATCACACTGACATTTCGTTCAGTGGAGGGTCCAGTGTGTTACCAATGGAAAAAAATCTAGATTTTGGGTGCGTTAATGGCTTATTAACGCACTAAAAATGAATGCGTTAATAGCTCCGTTACAACAGCAAATTAGAAAAAGTTTCAATAATAAATTATTGGTGATTTTGCTTTGGTTGTCGATCCTACATTCTGTAGTCTTTGAGGCATTGATTCAACTGTTCTTCAACTGGTAATTTAGTGTCATGCATTAACAATTCTCTTAGTTTATCTTTATCTTGATGCCTCAAACCCTGTTTCTTAAGGCGAAACGCTCAGTCGCCTCAACTTTGGAACCGAATTACGGCTTTCATTGTTAGGCTATCTTAACGTATTGGGCATCAAAATTAGTAAAAAAAAAAACCTTTATCACGGCAAAACGTTGTTTGTTCAGAAAAAAAAATTATTGCCAAAATGAGCAGCCAAAAAATATTTTTTTTTAACAAACTTGTTGGTGCTTGATTTTTACTGATCTCTGTATTCGGTAAATGCAAGGTGTTTTTATAAATATTGAAAAATAAATTTGCAAATTGTCCCCAAAGTTCGCTAGTTTCAAGCAATGTTGGCGTGGTTCAAGGTAACACAGGCCCCGCCCCGAAGCGGCAGGCAGACGTGTCGACGGCTGACCGTATTATATTTCGTGTGTGCCGCAGCTCGTTCTTAAAAAGATAACAAAAAAGTAAAGTAAACAAAAATGGGCCAGTCGCCTTAATAATCTGGACAATTTTACCCCAAACATTCTCGATGGCATTTAGGTCAGGACTCTTGGACGGCCAAGGAAGAACGTTTATATTACACTGGACAGTTGTCATAAAAATAAAAAATTGTGTTTTCTTAAATTTTACGTTTTGTAAGATGTAATTTTCCCCAAAGATCACTCACGTCACATGCGGTGACGCTGGAAAATCGGTTTCTACCAACCTTTATACTTCCGTTGTTGCTTTAGGACGTCCAGAACCTGATTGCCTTTTTATGTACCGAAACTGTTGAATTTTTATTTTTAGCCAATGTCACGGTGTTTTTGTTGATCTGCAATTCGCGTGTAATTTGCGCCCCGCTTATCTCTCAACCGAGTCTCTCTAATTGCCATTTATTTTGCACTCGGCTCAAATAAGACTTTTTGATTGATTGAAAATTTGTCAGTTTGACAAATATATACTTTACTAATCAATTTATTAAACTGATTCAAATCTAAACCCAATCAACTAAAATTTTACGATCCTAGATTTTTTGACTGCGATGGTACCTTTGTACAGTTACTTAATACAGTACAAAAATCCAGGTTAGTATTGAAGAAACTTCTTTCTGTAAAAAGGGCCAAAAAAATTCTAGAGCTTTCGTTACAGATTGAGCAAGTAAAATAAGAAAATACATTGAACAATTTTATTATAAATAAAGTACATAAACAAAAAACTGACCACCAAATATCTGCCATAATAAAAAAAGTGTAATTCAAGCTGTACATATTGTCATTTTGACATATTTTTATTTGTCAATCAAAATTAAAAGTAAGGTTATCTATAAATTAAACAAAAAGCTCATTTTACAAACTTATGAATTTCGTATTTGATAATTGGCCAGTTTTTTGAATCTAATTACCTATCCTATTTCAGTCAAAAGTTTTATTTGTTTATTTTGTATATCTGTAACTTTACCTTTTACAAAAGTAATCACAAAAAGTTGTGTAGAGAAACAATACTTCCTAATGGCAAGACATGGAAATGTCTGATTAATGTGTAGTTATTCTCTATCAACAATCAACAACATTCATGATTCTAACCTAACTTTATAACCTTAAAGTAGAAGTAGGCTTGACAGCATTTGCTTAAATTGTCAAGAGAAGGTTTAACACTTGCATTTAGGAATGTTAATGAACAAGAAATGTTATTCTGTTCCAAAAATAATAACAAAATAGTAATTTTGTCCACAACTTCACATGGTTATGTTTTTAGCGCTGAAAGATGCGAGAAATCGGCGATGACAACCTAAAGTAAGCAAAGAAAACTTGTCAAAATAGCGAAATTAGTGGAAATTGTAAAGGCGAAATGTTGAAAAACGGCGGATTTCATTGAAAAACTTTTGGAAATACATTTTGCCGGTCGCGCATGGAACCGAAAACGCGAGGCAAAATGGCGGCCTAATAATGGACATCTCGATGAGCCCGCTGTTCGAGAGAACTTACACATTCCTCCTCTTTTTCCATGCCCGAGGGCATTTGGGGCACCGCTCGGTTGATCGCCGAGTAGTCCGGGAGGTCCGGGAGCTCCTCTGCCATGTATATGGGCATGGGCTTGCTGGCGTCCAGGGCCCTCGCCCTAAACGAAAGCTTGGACATATTTGTTGACAGCACAAAACACACGACAGGGCCAACATAAAATGAGCCCGAAAACGGCTTTCCCGCGTCTCGGACCGTCCGAGACGGACACTAAACGCTGCTACGCGTTCCTTAGTACGTTCCCATTGTTTTTATTTACACGCACTCAGTCACAAATACAGTAAAACAACTTTGAAACTTTCCATGTTGAGCGTGTATTACAGATAGCCATCATGGCGGCTCTGTCATGGAACCATAGAAATTTACTACCAACATGCAGTGCGCGGGAACCATTTACGCACAGTTCTGGAGGGTGGTTCATTCATGCCGAACTTTAACAACACCCGCAAATCTCCATAACAACTTGAAATTTCGTATTAAAAACAACCCTGGTTTAAAATAACACAACGGAAGTAGGAAATTCACACGCTCCAATTATAAAATACGCAAAAAACGTCAGTTAAAACTTTACGAAAGTTGCTGATTTGACTAAATCGTAGCCGAGGCGGTGTGTCAACGACAATAGCCGAACACCATTCTTTAGGAAAAATACTATAATATTTCGTCTTTTACCCAAAATAAGAACATCCAGATTGTTTTCGCCTTATGGATTTTCCTGAAAAATGAATTTTTTGGCATGACAACTTTTACTTTTCGTGGAAAACTTCTGACTTGGGTTAGACTGGGAAGCCAATGATGCACGGTGCAGGAAACGAAGTGTGATTCCATCCTTTTCCAATAAGGAGAGGTCAATTAAAAGGAAATGACGTAATAAAGAGACACGTGGAAGAAAAAACACATTCGACACCTAGTGGCCGATAGCTTTCCTAACGAATGGAAAAGATGATCACTGTTTTATTGTAGCTTTTAAATATCTATATCTATAAATTAAATTTGTATCTTTGATTTTATACTATGTACATGCTATCTAGTATAAAATCAAAGATTGTATGTATGTATACCACCTTATAAAAAAGTCCAATTTACAAAGGAACGAGTCAACGTTTTATAGTTCGAGACAATCCCGGCAAGTCTTTAAATTGCTTAAAATCCATAAAAATAGTGTGATGTTTATCTGACATTTTATTATTGCATGACAAAGAGTGTTTACACAAGCGAAAATTTGAAAATTCTGACAGTGTCGAACTATAAATACAGAGTGATCATAAAGTTCTGCACAAAATTCAAAAGTTTAATGTTTTTGCGAAAAACGCTCGAACAGGTCGATTTTTGTTTTCAAATTGACGTTTTTTTAGATAAAAACTTTGATGATGTCATCTGTTTTTGAATTATGACACCGTCATCATTTTTTTTTAAATGGCAACCCCCAATTCTTTTTTGGATTTTAGATGCACTTTTCAATTCTCTATTCAACAAGAGTTGAAAAAGTGATACCTTGCATAATTTTTTTTTTGCAAAAATTTTTAGTCCTTGAAAAAATACTATTTCACTACGAATCCGTGGTGAAATGGCACAGATTAGTCCCGAAGTGATTGTACGAGGTGTTCAAAGCGTTAAAACACGTCTGGGAATGTGTCAAATAGTTGGCGGGTGGCAATTTGAGCACTTGCGTTAAATTTTATGAAATTAATGATTTTTCATTTTTCGTTGTAAAAGAAGATATAATAACAAAAATAAAACAAAACAGAATAAGATACCGTGCGATCATTTAAATTATAAATGAGAGTAGGCTGTGAAATTTAAATTATGTTGGCACTACTAACTTTTGACAATTTCATTTAAAATTTGAATGTCAAAAAAACGGCAACAGAATAATGAATGGAGTTAACAGCTGAATTGAAGTTCCCGCAGCTGCGGGAGAACACTTTGAACATTCGCTGTAATTCTCAATTATTTTACATTATTTGTTAGTCTTTTATTTTCTTTAAATTGAAACAATTTAACTTGAGAAACATAAACGTCACAATGTTTACGATAACCTCAAATTTTACTGTCAGCTTAAGCTGTCACGTATACGTATACATTCATTTTGATACAATCAAAATGGCTGCAAGAAGTAAAAGAAGATCTAAGCAGGGCAGGTGTAAATAACTAGCAAGAAAAAACGCAGACAGGATGAAATGGAGGGACAGTCTAGAAAATAAAAAAGTTACATTCAACGCCGCACATTGTTGTTCATTTTTGCCCGCCGTTGAATGTAACTTTTTTATTTTTGACGATTTTTCGTTGAAATTTTGTGGGCGTGTTGATAAAATATAGATCTTTGCAGCTACAGAGCGATTTTTTGAAATTTGTAAATTAAAAAAAATATATATTGCGGGAAAACGTGCTTCGACCGGCAGAAATGTACATGCCACTGGAGAATCCTCTTAAGCTAATTTTTCCACTGATTATACTCTATGACTGTTTCTAATATTTATAGCTTTTGGGTTTGTTAATTTTCTATACCTCCTCCTTTTAGTTTGTAATTTTTATTCTTTTCTTTCGTAGCTTTTTTCTGTTCCTGTCGTTCCTGTTTTTCTTTTCCTGTTTATTTCGAGTTCTCTGAACACAATACATATAAAATAATCTATAATCCATTTCATAAACTCCCGTGACACTGACAGTTAATATATTTTAAGTGTACTTTATCTGTGGTAACAATGTACTTTATTACCTGACTGTTCTTGTCTGTCGAGAGTGTCAAAAGTAGGCGTTCAATCGATGGAATATACGACTTCTTGTTAGTTTGGCAGATCAAGTCAGGTTTGACAGTCACAATTTGTTTTCTATTAAAATGTAGAATAAAAACAAGGACTAATTAATAGTTATAGTAAAATTTTTAAATTGAATTCGTAATGGTCACCAACATTTAATGTAAAAGTTACTATTAACTAAATAGGTATTTTTACGCTTGACAACCTAACGCCACTTTAAGATGTCTGCAGTTTATGGAATGAACTATATTAATTTGTAGATTTGTATTCAAAAAGCTTTTCTGTTGTTCTTTTGTTTTATTTTGCATGGCGAATTAAATCACAAATTGTTTCACACGACGGAATATCAAACTCTTCATAAAACTCAACAGAATATTTCAGTCTTTCATAATTCGTTCATCATGTCTCCGTCACTTACAATACTCTTCATTAAAACTGAACTATATGTATAAATTTTAACGGCTTCTTCAATCATAAAAATTCTTATTTAATAATTCATTACAGTTAACACGAGCGCCTGTAATGCCCATTTTTGGCACATATAAGGGGGCAACACAATTCGCGAGTATCGGATTAGTCCAGTTGCGGAGCGCTTTTTATGCTCGCTCGTTATGGGCTTTTCAACTAAGCCTTGCTCTTTCATACGTTGCAGTTGAGTGTAAAACAGAAGAGCTTCATTATCTTGTGCCTAACAGGTCACAATGTTCTAGCCGAGTTACGGTTTGTGAGATTTGCTAAAACTATTTCCTTGCATTCACTAAACGGAAAGCCAAGCCATCTATATATTGTCATTTTTGCGTAGAAATAATAGTCTGCATATTTTTTTCACATCTGTCTGACATTTTACCAATTTTTCAGATACAGACATCAGATCGACAACTGAATTATAAAGTTGGAAATACGCGTGTTAAAAATTAGTAAACCGTATTCACATCTGACACTCTGACAGTTTTCAAATCCATGGCAATGTTCAGCATAATAATTATAGAATATTCATTCTGTCAATTGTTATAGAATGAAAATACACATAAGAAGCAAGTGTTTCGGAATAAATATTTTATCCGAAGATTGAGAATGTTTTCTTTCTGTTATTAAAAATGATTTCGGAATTACATTCACTAATAGTCGTGGAGAAAACCAGTGTAGTGTCGGAGCTTTTCTTTATTATTGCAAGAAGCTTTGTGTTATAAAATCACAAAACCCGAAATAAGAGATTTAAATGTTGTTTCTTTTTTTACAGCTAAATGACTATTTTGTTTGTAAGATAATTTGATAGGCTAAATAACTCATCTTGTAAATAAAACTTTTGTTTTTACAGAGAAACGCACTTACGTCTTTGTTTCAGTATTCCCATCAAGAAAACAGAATATAGAAGATATACATAGAATCTATTCCAATAAACGCGGAGAGCTCAGGATTCAACAATTTATTAGAAAGAGCCGTTGAACAACTGTGTTTTCACCACCAAATTGGTGCGGTCGGTTGTGGGGTGTAGCCCACGGGTTTGGTTGAACTTGACTCGCCCACGTTGAGTAATTTATTTTTCGATCTCTCTGTATACATATTGGTAATATGTATCAGAATAATTATGTCGAAACTTGATTTCGAAGTTCTTCCCCCCCATTTAAGATATGCTTGATTATCATAATATTTCTAATACAATATTTTCACCCCAAAATTGAACTATAGATTTAAAATGTTCTAGCCACTGTAAAGGCTCGTTGTGTCCTCCTCGACCGTCAAATTTTCTTTTTAGTCTTGTCAAATCGGGTGCTACGCTATTATGTCTTCCCGAATACAATGTTCTCTTTTCACCCACAAAAAGTTTTTGATTTAGTTGTTATAGGTATTATTTCTATTTTTGATAGCGGATTAAAAAAGAAACTGTTTAACAGGACAATATATTCAGTCCTTTTCATTAAATAATTATAAAAAGACTCATGAAAAAAAAAAGGGGAAGAATTATTTATTAATAACTGGGATTGTCGTCATTTATCAAGTATGTAATTGCATGAAATTCATTAATGTGACAGGGAGCCATTAAATCCACCATGAAGGTAAACTGAAATAAGATAGGTGTAAAATTACATACATTCCTTTCGTGTAACGTTAAAACTTTCATACTTTCTGTTGCAAGGTAAGGCTTATCTGTAATTTAATCTACCAATTTTTAAACTATTCAGGTGAAAATGTGCTTGATTTTTTCCATGCGTGGTGTCTTCAGATTTATTTTTTTAACCACGCCGCAGTTTGGACCTTTTTTTATGTTTTTTTAGGTTGTATAGTATTACTCCGCAGTATCGAATATTGAAGAATGTCCAGCTATTGTTATTATTATTGCAGGCATTCGTACATAGAAGTGATTGTTATGCTCGCGCTAATAATAATAATTTTGATTTAAAAAATTCGTATTTACCACGTACTGGAATAACTAGAAAAAAAAAAAAAATGCGAGTGTGCTTTAGACCACACGACTGAAGTAAAACGTCAGTTTGCCATTGTGAAAGTGCTCTTAATTTATGTAAGTTTATAAATGGAGCTAGATAATCCTGAATTAATACCGTCTGCAGTATTGGATAATGCATGCTTCAGTTTGTCGTCAGCGAAAAGTCACCAATCATGCGTCGCGACTAAGATAAGTAGCGCAATTGCAGGCAAAATTGACACAGGCCAATGGCTCTGTCGTGAGCAGGGCGGATCCACAACCTAAAAGACGCGGGTTCGAATCCCGTTAAAGCAAAAAAAAATTCTATGAATTAATTATTGTAAAATCGTTCGCTTCGCCCGATCACACTTTTCGTAACGCTCTCGTCAGGCATTCACCAGCTTACTCCTCAAGTCAAGTGTCCGTAAAGAAGTTTTACTTCAAAAAACAAATCTAAAGATTTTTTACAGTTCTAACGATACAGACATTTTATCACTTTTGGCAACGTTTCTATGTTAAAACTAGGAATTTATTTAGCTTCAAACAATAATATCGTCTCTGATATCGTAACTAAATGACAAACAATTCTTGTTATCGGTATAAATTTGGCGTTTAGCTAAAGATTTGGCGTTTTAAATAACGTATTATAAACATTTATTTTGTGCTTTCCTAATAAGTGTATGCGCACTATCTTGCAAAAATGAAAAATACATAATGTTTAAATAATTTACAATTGGTTACAACTCATCTATGTATTCGTTTTTCTTGGAAATACTCTTTGGTCGAGAGTAATCCTGACAACAGTAGTGTGTGTCCTTTTGGAACGTTTTAAATCCACACTTTACAAAAATAAGGAAACCCAGCAATCTACTTAGCTGAACATTCCTGGCGGACCTGGTGAGAAGGTTGAATAGGAAATTAAAAACATCAGGTACGCATAGATCTAGTAAATTTTTTATTAGATGTATACGTGGTTGTTACAATTACTTTCAACCTTCAAATTTTTTGGGACCTTCTAATGTTATTTCTTTGAGATGGGAATTTGTAGCTCCAGGTGTTTCTCTTCTATTAACCCACTGTCGTTCGTTATATCTCACAAAATTCTTCTTGCAGTTCTTCTAAAATTGCCATTACAATAAGCTTTATTTTTTTTTTGCATAGCGTAATTTAATATCTGCTTACAATCTACTCACTCACTCATTTAGAGCATGATTTTTGGGCAAAGTAATCGTTTTTTTTTTCGTAACTTTTAAATTATTACACACGATGTGCTGCAGCATTGTATATAGTGCTGCATAAAGTTAGGAGCAAATAGATCATTCTCACGTGTTGAAGTTAAATGCGGAGATGTTGAGTTGAATTATTTCAATCTACTGATAATAATCTGCAGCTACGTAATATTTAGAGACAAGTAAATTAGATTTATCAGTATTTACCAACGGTCGTCTATAAATAAATTCTTCATTCAATCTTTTATACTTTCAACGGTGTCATTGCTTACTCTAGCGTTGATATCACTTCATGCATTTACTTACTGATGTATTTATTTTTTATATCTTACTGATTACAGGACAGAAAAGGACAGAACAAATCGACAAGAAAATGTGGTTGAATAAAAATTTGTAATTGTAATCGGAAAAAGTTTTATTGAAAAAGATTTTTTCGACCAAAATATTCTTTCTTGTTCGTAAAAGTATTCATATTCTCCAGGTACATAAATACCTGGGACTCTTTACAAGATAAAAAAAAGTGTTCCAAAACGGCAACAATTTAAAATATTGGAGGTTTTATCAATTTACAAACGGACTATCTAACACAATAGGTAGCGATGGGATAGGTCTGGCACCTGAGAGCGCGTGCGTTTACCTGTGCTCATCCCCTTTGTACAGAAAATTGTGAATTTTGAAATATTAAAGTACGGCAACTAACTCTATGGTTGCGTGAAAGTGATACCTGCCACAAAGGGGATACGCACAGATAAACGCACCGGCTCCCAGGTCCCAAACCTACCCCATCTCTACCTAACTTGGATATATAAAAAATAAAGTAGTACACTTCGCTATATAACTATGATTTTGTCAATAAATGATTTCCATTTCAAACAAAAGGACCCAAGTCGACTTCTGTAACTTTCTCTTAATTTATAAAAGGTTTGGAAAAGGTTTTCAATGGTCATGATATATGAAACCGGTGGTAACTTGTGATGGTCCGAACGTCTTCTTGGGCATCTGAAAAGTAAAGTAAGTAAGTAAGTATGACAGAATGTACAGAGTGTCATAAAGTTTATATTGGAAAAATAAAAAGACGATTTTTATTTTGAAATTTTTAAATTTGAAAAAATCAAGTGTCGCCAACATAACACATATTTTACAGACCGAAACATTGAGGAAATGTGTGAAATTATTAAAATACATAAATTTTAGATTGTTAGGCATTATAGTGAAAGTATTGAGATCTTGAAAAATATACCGCATACAATGTACAATGAATACAGAGAATGGGCTGTATGGACATATTCCACTAGCATTAAATGCATTAAAAACAAGAAGAATGTCCTTAAATCCAAGTGGAGTAAATTTAAATTAAAATTTAAATATATCTATGTCGAACTCCACAAACTTTAATAACTGAAGGATTACTAATGGTACATGTTTCGGCAGAATGCTTCTGCCATCATCAGCCCTTAAAGAATTTTATAATTTTTTATATTCTTTAAGGGCTGATGATGGCAGAAGCATTCTGCCGAAACATGTACCATTAGTAATCCTTCAGTTATTAAAGTTTGTGGAGTTCGACATAGATATATTTAAATTTTAAATGCATTAAAGTTTAAATTTTGCAACAATTTTTATTTAATCAATACAGCAAACGACTTATTAAGTTTTTATACACAAAATCCGTTAGTTAGTTTTTTTTTAATTTCTACGATTTTAGGCGACATTGGGGAACACTTTTATGATTCCGAATCTGCATAATATAAAGTAGATCTACACAAAATTCATTTGTAATATTTTAAAAAAGAAATAAATGAAAAATTGGTTTTGTGATTAGATGCTCAGCATTACTTATTACGCAAACACCAAGTACCATTAAGAACGCGGATACCCTTGACAAACCGATCATTGGAAAGCTGCTTGTTGTCAAGAAGACACCGTGATACGGTTGTTGAAACAGTGAATGTTCTCTAATGGGATATTTTCAGAAAAGAAACCAAATTTGGAACACTTTCGATGGCGTGACTCACGTTTTATTATTGAACAGTACGGTATCAAGAGGACCATCTGCCCATTTACATACATCTCACATATCTAGTGCATATTATAATACGAATAAACATTGGGAAATCAAAACTGAACCGTTATATTTTATGCTTAAACTCATCTACATAAATGAAATTAAATACACGAATTTCGAACAGAAAAATATTCAATCGGCAGATATTTTATTTAATTTCACCTTAATAAGCTGAATAAGTATTCTGTGAATGGTTTTTTACTTTCTGGTCTTCCAAAGGAGTCTTACAAATAATTGTTTTTCTATCATACCTATACTGATGTTAAATTTCTATTGTGTAAAATCGTAAATGCAAAATTCATCGAGGATGACGTTAAAACAATGTAGGTATGTTTTGTCAAATTACATGGCGGGGTATGACAGCGATTCAACGCTTCGCTTTGGTATGAATAAGAAAATGTACAGAACTAAGTGAAATATTTAGTAGAAAATAATATTATTTGGACGTAGGCCTAGTACATCATTTTAAAGTCTTTCGGTAAGACTATAACCCACATCTGCCAAGACGAGACAACTGTGACATACATAGTTATAAATATAGAATAAAATTATATACATTTACTAGCTAACCCGGCGAACTTTGTACCGCCTCAGAATCAATAACACAGGGCCCAGCCCCACCCCCCCCCTGGGCCCCCATATCTATGTTTTAATAGTTATTCTGCTATTCGGGGCGGAGACAAATCCAACAGATCAAAGATCATAAAAGCCGTTCTTGAGTTATAAATCCTAGGGCCCCCCCTGGGCCCCATGTCCATGTTTTAATAGTTCTTCTGCTATTAGGAGCGGAGACAAATCCAACAAATCAAAGATCATAAAAGCCGTTCTTGTTTATCTTATTCTCATAAATATACAAAAAAAAATCATAAAAATTAGTCCAGCCTAAGAGGCCCCCCTGGGCTCCCATGTCCATGTGAAAAATTGTTTACCACCTTTCTTCTTTCTATTAACTTTTCGCCAATATATATGATGTATTTACAATTTACTAAAAGCCAGGGAATAACGATAATAATAGTATATCAAAGATAAATACTGCGAAGAGAAACGTGACATATTATGTAGTTGAAAAAAGAAAAGTTAAATTAGTACTATTAAATAAAATAAAATAAAGAGGAATCTAAGAGCTGAGTAGGTATATTAGGGAAGAAATTAGGTATTAAGTAAATTTAATAATACATACAAAGCGACATTACATAGCTACGTCAACCAGATCATTAGGTAGCACATGTAATAATACATGTATTCAATTATTTTTCACTTTTTGAAGTCGGTTCTCTTTTTTTTAAAGCAAATTTTTGGAATGCTTTTTTGTAGGGAAACCAAGTTCTTTACAACTTTTCTCTATATCTTTTCGCGTTTTATTAAGAATAAAGAAAATATGAGCCATAATTAACAATAAATTTTCGAATCATTTCGAGCTTTGGAGCTAATAGTTATTTATTAAATAAGACGATAAAATTGAATTTTATCTTTGAGAGTGCGCCGAGGCGTTAGCCAAGAAGTTAAAGTCACTCGTTTTTACTGCCACATGAATTTAATTCCTTGACGTGAAAAAATTCAACTGTCAGACAGAATGTCAAAAACGATAAAATTGTATTTTAACATAAATCCTATAAAAATATAGAACATTTTGATAAGAAAGATGTACTACAGAGAAATTGACGAAAGTGAGAAGGGGACATTTAGAATCGAGGCGAGACATAGAAACGAACTGTGGAGAAAGGAAGTAATGTAGGAGATAGAGAAACATAAAGAAGAGAAAGGGAATAATAAGGACAGAAAGAGAGGGATTGAAGGTAAATGGAGACCGTTGAGGGAATGAACAGGGATATTGAGGGAAGGTCGACGGATAGAAAGAGATAATATATTGTAGCGTTTACGGGGTCACAAAACTATTTATTTGAAAGAACTATGTACAATTTATTTAAACACTAGACTATTTACAGTTATAACAGCACAATTATTTATTTTAACAGTCACGCGGATTAAGTAGCTAATTCGCACTTCTTCATCGACGCGATTCGAGTAGACTGACTAGACTAGACTAGTTGGACGGTTGCTGTCGCATCGTATTTAAAGTGGGAAGCGACTTTCTAGAATTTGCGGTCGCGATCCGTCGAGACTACGATGGAATCATCACGCCGCGATTCTTCCAGAACGTCACACTGCCCCCTCCTTAAAGATGTTTCGTCCCGAAACGTCAAAACAGTCTCATCATGGCGGAATCTGCAGTTTGCTCCTTTCCTACATCCAGACGTGCCATAGAAGTAACAATTGACAGTCTTCCAGTTTGTTGGCCTTTTTGGGTTGTAGCAATGTACTAAAATCTCTACCCCCGTGAAGCGAAAGATCACTTCCAACATACTTCTGACTAGTCTCCAATCCAAGCAATCAAATCCACAGGCGATCTTCGGGATTGCTAATTTGGTGATACCCTGGGAGAGGACGATTTCTCTTAACACACATAAGGTATCCCAAACATTTTGGTAGGTAGCCTTCTCGAAGGTGAATTGTTTCGTGACTAGATAAAAGATGTTCCTTCGTGAATTCTGCCGAGTGCCTGCCCGACATAGTAACCCTCCAACTTGTGGGTTTTGCTTTCGAAGCTCGTCAAGTCTAACAAACTTCCTTTTGAACACAGTGGCGATCTCTCTCGACATGTCCAGATCTTGAAACACACAATGGACTAGTGAATAGTCTGCTGGAGCTTTAAAAATGTCCTGACGTACTTCTTGGGTGACTCCAAACCGGAACTTATAACTTCCAGTCATAAACTCTTCGAATGACAGGTTTTCCACTGGCATCAATTGCCGTACCTGCTCTTCTTGCTGACGGTCCTCGTTGGTTCCATGGTATGGTGACAGACGGTTAAAGTGGATGATCTTTGGTTTTCCGTTTGGCCTCTTTCTTATGCGATAAACGACATCATTAATTCGGTTAAGAACTTTGTAAGGCCCTTCCCAAGAAGTCTGTAACTTTGGAGACAAACCCCGGCGTCGTCGTGGGTTGTACAACCACACCAAGTCGCCTGGCTGGTATCCACCTCTGTCAGCATTGATGTCGTAGGTATCCTTCATCCGATCGCTAGCACTCTGGATGTTTAAGCGTGTCCGATAGTGAATGTCTTCCATCCTTCTTCGCAGTTCGGTGGGCACCCAAATCGCAAATCGCAGGGAAGACGTATTTCGCGACCCATCACTATGCTAGCTGGTGTCTGTCCAGTTGACTCATGAACGGATGATCGGTATGCCATGAGGAATAGGTGAAGGGAACGATCCCAATCTCTTTGATGGTCAGAGACGACTTTGGACAAGTATCGATTTATCGTTCTGTTCATTCGTTCCACCATTCCGTCAGACTGTGGGTGAAGCGGTGTTGTTCTGGTCTTCCGAATATTCAAAGTGCTGCACATCTTCTGGAACAAGGCGGATTCAACGTTTCTACCTTGGTCGAAATGTAGTTCCAACGGCACACCGAATCGACAGATAAGCTCTTTCACAATTACTTCGGCAACTGTGGCAGCTTCCTGATTCGGTATGGCATATGCTTCCACCCACTTGCTGAAATAGTCCATGACTACAGCAATGTACTTATTTCCGTCATCTGTTTGGGGAAAAGGACCAGCAATGTTTACAGCAATTCTTTCGAATGGGCTACCCACGTTGTATTGTCTCATCGGAGCCTTCCTGCGTTTTTGTGGACCGTTACTTGCGGCACAAGTTGCACATTTCTTACACCACTCCTTAAGATCCTCCTTGCAGTTCACCCAGTAGAACCTTTCCCGCAGCTTCCCAAGAATCTTTGACACTCCCAAGTGTCCACCTGTTACTCTACAATGGAGTTCCTCCAGAACTTCCGGAATTCTCTTTTTGGGGATCAACAGTTGCTTCCTCTCTATTTGACCCTCAGGTTTTTCTAGCACACGTTTCAAGACTCAATCTTCCACGACAATGGAGTTCCACTGAGCCCAATACAATTTCACACCGGGTGAGTATTGCGCAACTTGTTCCCACGTCGGTCTTCGTTCTTCGTTCTTCCATCCCAGCCAATCGGGGTCGTTCTCTTGGTCTTCTCGAATCTTTTTAGGGCTCCAGCGTTAGTTTATAACTCTCGTCCTTCGAACGGAGAGGTCCTTATCCTCAGCACGTCGGCAGTGACTGCAGTTTTCTGCACACGGTCTTCGTGATAGCGCATCGGCGTTTTGATGAATCATACCAGCACGATGTACCGTATCAAAATCGAACTCTTGCAGTCTTTCGATCCACCTGTCTACTTGTCCTTCGGGATTCTTGAAGTTTAGAAGACACTTCAACGCTGCATGATCCGTCCTCAACAAGAATTTTCTTTCCTAGAGGTATTTATAGAGTGCTCTACGGACTTCACGACTGCCAACAGTTCTCGTCTAGTAACGCAATAATTTCGTTCTGGCTTTGACAAGGTTTTGCTGAAGTAATCAAAAACACACTCTCGCCCCTCCTGTATTTGGGACAATACAGCGCCTATTCCCACGTTGATAGCATCGGTGTCTCTCCACAAACTCTCCTTGTGGCAACGGATAACTCAAAATCGGTGCGTTGATCAATGCGTTTTTCAGCTGGCCAAACGATTCTTTGCAATCTTCGCCCCATTGGAACCTTCTTTCGCCCTCAATTAGTCTAGTCAACGGTTTGGCAATGTTGGCGAATCCTGGCAAACTGCGCAAGTCGTGTTTGTTTGTAGGCGTTGGCCATTCCTTCACGGCCTTGACCTTCTGCTCGTCGACGGCGCCACCCTGACTTGATATTACATGCCCTAGATATTGCACTTCTTTTCTAAACAAGTGGCATTTCTTTGGACTAAGCTTCAATCCAGAATTTCGGAGGCGTTGAAACACTTCCTCTAGATTCTTCACGTGCTATTCGAATGATTTCCCGACCACAATAATGTCATCCAGATACACTAGACAAGTTTTCCACGATAATCCCTTCAACACCGTCTCCATTAATCTTTCAAAAGTTACGGGAGCATTGCAAAGGCCAAACGGCATTACAGTAAGCTGCCACAGGCCTGTGCCAACGGTAAATGAAGTTTTCTCTTTGTCTCCAGGTGCCAACTCGACTTGCCAGTAACCACTTCTTAAGTCCAAAGTCGAGAAGATCTTCGAACCCGCCAAGATATCGAGAGTATCATCAATTCGGGGGAGTGGATAACTGTCCTTTTTCGTCACGTTGTTCAGTTGACGATAGTCCACACAGAATCTAGTTGATTCATCCTTTTTCTTTACTAGAACAGCAGGCGAGGCCCATGGACTGCTCGATGGTTCAATCACTCCTTCTTCCTCCATTTCCCGAATGATCTTGTCGGCCTCTTTCTTCTTGGCAAGAGGTAGTCTTCCCCGGTATCGAAGATGCCCTGATAACGGCTTACGAGTAATTTGAGCTGCTTCCTTTGGTTGTCATTAAGGTCCCTTGACGGTGTCTTGACCAGGTTGACTAGTTCAGGTAATTCTCTTTTTTGGCTCCCCGGTGATTTTTATTTGGCGGATGATGGATGAAATAGGAGAACAATACCCTAATATAGTGCCTTTCTTCAAGGTCAGAGCGTAGAAGTTTACATTCATTACTCTTATTGGTACTACACCACACGTATGCAACAAACTTTTGCTCAGTACCAATCCTCGTCCTATCTCATTGTCACTAAATCTGGGTTCAAACATCATGATGTTTCTCTCTTCATCTTTGCGATCCACCCGAGCTTCCAGAATCATTTCACTCCGTTCTGGTATTGAAGTGTCTTCAGTCAAAATCACACGAATGGCTTCCTCATTAGTTCGGTGTAATACGACCTCTTCTCCATTTATTTTCAACGTGCCACGTTCGAAGTCTAATCTGCAGCTACTACCCAGAATGTCCATTCCTACTATTACCTCATCCTGGATATTCGCTACCAGTACCTTGTGATGGAAAGCGGTACTCCCAATCGTGATAACGACCTTGACTTCTCCGTGGGTGGTAGCCGAGTCCCCAGTAGCGGTACGAAGTCTCCAATTTGTGGGTCCTTGTCGGTGTTTAAAACGTTGGGCCTTACAATCGTCTTCGTCGCTCATGTATCCACCAACAGCGAACATGGCTTTCCATCCATAAATCCATCCACGAACGCGCTATTAAATTGGCGTTTGATGCATGCAACACTTGTTTCTAGGGTATTCTGACGTTGCCTCCTTATGCCGGCTCCGTTGGACTTTTTGACGTTGACGGTGCATCGTTTATTCTTGTGACTCTCCTTTCCACACTTCCAACACTTGATATTCGTCTTCTTTTCTTTTGGCACAATATCCTTTAGCACCCTCCTAAGTGTTGCTTCCATTGTCTCTTCGGTTCTATTCGTAGCTTCTTATTCAATGGTTGGAATCCGGCCTTACTTATTTCGAACTCCAAAGCCCGAGCTAAAGCATCAGTTAATTTTGCCGGCTAATATCAATGCGTGCTAAGTGTCACCATCTCGAATGCCGTCTGTAAAATTTTGCACAGCGATTCTTTCCATCATATCTTCTGGAGCGTCCGGGAAAGCTAGCCGAACCAAGCGTACTATGTCTGCTTCAAATTCTTGTAGAGATTCCGTTGGCTTCTGGCAACGATTTCGCAGCTGAGAAGTGTATACATGCACAAGGTGTGTCTGCCCATAGCGCATCTCCAAGTACTTCACAAGCTGTTCAAAGTCTCCTCTTTGTCCTGATGGGATTGTCTGTAGCACGTCGGTTGCGTCACCCCGTAGTGCCAATATCAAGGCCATGGCTTTCTCGGTATTTGTCCAGGCGTTGGCTGCGGCTGCTGCTTCGAACTGCAGGATGTAGTTGGGCCACCGAGATTTCCCATCAAAGCTTGGTGGTTGCATCCGTATTCTAGAAGCTTCCCACAAACCACTTGTCGTCTGTTGTTCACGACTTTCAAATTGTCCTAAATTCGTGAACTTTCTCTCAAGTTCTCTTTGCTTTTCTTCAATCACTGTCCATTTATCATAGAAATTATTTTTAATGTCTTTAAGACTTTCCTTGAAACTATCCGATTGTTCTAGAGACTTCTCTTCGATTGAATGGATTTTTTCTTCCAGTTTTTCCGAATTTTCTGGAAGCCTTTCTTGAAGTTTCTGTTCGAGGTTTACAGAACATTCTAGAATTTTTTGTTTGAGTTCTTGTTTTAAACTGGTAGAATTTTTGAGAAGCTTTTGCTCTAAATTTGTAGAATTTTCCAGAATATTTTCTTGGAGCTTCTGTAGCATAGTGTTTATGCCGCAGGAAGCTTCAAACAAGTATACTTCAGGATTTTCACCCGCCTTTTCCAGATCCTCAATCAGCCTTTTCTGTAACACCGATTTTGTTCCACAAGTTTCCAACTCACGTTCCTCCAGCTTCCTCTTCAGTTCTGCAACCTTCAGTTCTTTTAACGTAACTTTCTTTATAACGGCACAATTATTTATTTTAACAGTTCGCACGAGTCACACGGATTATGTCGCTCAGTAGCTTATTCAGACTTTGACATCGACGTCACATGGATTTAATTATTTGACGTGAAAAAATTCAACTGTCAAACAAAATGTAAAAAAAAACGTTAGACACTAATACAACAATGGATGTTGGCATAGAAGTTTTTTTTATCTTCTAAACGATAACATTGTATTTTAGCATGCAGTAAAGAGTACGAGAGATATTAAGACGAGAGGAAGATAGAGACATTGAGGAAAGAAAAAAAATAGAAAACAGGGATTACGAAAAGAAGAAGAAATTGAAATTATTGATCGTTATTTTGAGAAATTGACTAGAGAGACAGAGAAAGATTGCGCGGTGAGAATCATTTCTAATGAAGATAGTGAAGAAATGGAACACACAAAACACACAAACGGGGGTTCAAAAAATATTAGGAGAAGATAGGTATTTAGAAAAAGGACAGACAGATTAAGGAAGAAAACGAAATTAAGGAAACAAGGTAAGAGAGATTGAAGACCGAGAGAGTTTGAAACGACATAAGACATAATTATGTTGGAAAAAAGCGGAGAAAGAGGCATACTGACAAGTGACAAAGAAAAAATTACGGCAGCAAAAGAGACCGTGATGAGGAGAAGAATATAATAAACAAAGAGTGAGAAAAGAGAAAGAGAATTGAGAAAAGTGGAAGATAGGGAGAGAGATTATGGCCAACGTGATGGGGACCTTGCGGGTATGGAAAAAGGAACAGAAAAGGGGGAGACAAAGATTAAAGTTAGGAGGAATTAAGGAAACAACGGGGATTATGGAGAGAAACATTGAACAACACTATAGACATAACAGTGTAAACAGACTCTAATGGTACACTTTTTTAAAATGTTTGGTTAATTAAGACTATATTATTGTGATTTGTGATTTAAAAACTTAATAAAAGTCGAACTTCTTTCGACGGCAAGTGACAATTCGAGTTAGAGGGAGTCGACTGTATTAGTAATGTGAACGAAACGACATTATGTTTAATAATGTATTGCTTGTAACACTCTGATAACCTTACAGGTGATAAGCGATCTCAGTATGACAAAAGATGCAATTTGCAATTCGTTACATGATTCCGTACTGACTTGAAACTTATTGAAATTGTGTGGAGTGACATACATATTAAAAAACAGAAGCAACCTTTCAGCAAGATAATGTGCAACAAAGTTTAATCAGGCTGAATTATTTATTATTCAAGTTCTAGTAAATGCCATTATGAAATCAATAGGAACTTCCCAGTTTGGACTGCTAATATTATGCTGCCTTGTACAGCTGAGTGAAATTCAATCAAAGCCTTTTATGTTTTGTCTCTGAATTGTACCCAAGCCGATTTCATTAATGAATTTACGGAAAATTTGACAACGTTTTGATCAACGATTAAATGCACAAATTATTTAAGCAAGAAAACCCGTTCTTTGTCTACGACCCCGCATGACAACAATTTGTGGTGAACTGAAGCAAATGTTTGTAGGAGCGCCCCGAGCGGGAATTCGGCGGCGCCGCTGTTGCGTTTTTGGTGGCGCCTAACAAGGCCTTGCGACTAGCTGCGACCTTCATAGCACCGGCAGGAATTTGAGGTATGCGTAGCAGAGACGCCTACTACGAGCACAGGCGACAGGAAGATACAATCCTGGTCACCAGCAGCTTTTTGTGAAAATCACAGGGACGATTTGGGCGATGCGGAAGACCCGCATGAATCTCAGATCCGGCTCCGGCGCCAAAGTGTCCATCTTGCCTCCCAACGGACCAACGGTTTAGAACGGTCGGACTCAAGGATTGCTTGCCTGGCTAAGGATAACAACACACGGAATGCTCACCGCGGACCAGCAGGAATGTATTTTACATATGAATTGTTTTCTGGCGGAAAATGTACACAAGTATGTGATATGTGGGCAAAAGTTTGTGCTGCTTCTTCTCTACGTGGTAAAATAATGTAATATTTGGTCTAAAAAATTCTTGATTAACTTTATTTATGTCGTTTATGCCCATAATTTCTTTCTTTGACTCATATACATATTGTATTGTGCCTAATTTGTTCTTGGCCACATTAATTATTCATAGAACCTATGCTGCTTTTCAAGTTAAGCGACAAGATGGACGTGTGCACTTTTGTAGAACTTATTTTGCATCTACATACTATTCAGATTATTTACATTGTATTTTTTTTTAAATTGCATTATGTAAATAAAATGGTTACCAAAATTTTTTTAAAAGATATCTTATTTTAAGAGAAGCAAATTTCGAAGAAGCTCTAAATTTTCCACTCTCCCGTTTTGCAGTACATATTTAGAAGTCAAAATATAAATTAATAGATTTCCCATAGTTGCACCAAAAAATAAGGAAGAATTTTATTTTAATAACCGTGAGAATCTTAAAATATTTTATCACTTGTCATTCTTAACTACATAATTTAATCTTTTCGAGAAGGTACGTACATGACTACAATTAAAAATTCATTTTTTAAGACGTTGCAACACGTTCTAAAAATAACTTAAACTTAAGACTTTACATCATTCTTGTTCTTATTTTCTGCTAAATTGTTTCCACTTCTTCGAATCACCTGGCTTGAGGAATCCGGTTATTAATAGTAGCGCTGTCACAGTAATGACGAAACACAAGACCGAGGCAAATTTTGTGATGTTGATGCTTCTATAATAATAACGATGATGACGTGATTAATTTGAAAATAACAACGGGTATTAGAAGAGATTTATTTTTAAACAGTGTTAAAAGACAACTGTTTTATCATTTTTACTCCCGTGTTACTATCCGGATCCGAATTTTCTCGTAATCCCGACCTATACCACTCCTATTAATGATCTGTAGCAGAAGACAGCGCACCCACTGTAAGGTTATTTGGATTTTCGTGCTCGCGATGCACTGTGTAAGAAGTTTGAATAATTATTGCATATTTATGCGATACTTGTTGAGCAGAAAATGTGCATGAAAATAAATGCGACCTTTGAGGCGATGAGAAATAATATTGGAAAATTCTTGGTTGAACAGTTTAGTAAGCTATTAGTGAACATCTAAGTACAGCTCTTCTTGGAAATATGTTTCTATCTCACGTTTTCAAATGCAAGAAACCAGTTTCTATGTTAATAAAAATGATGTTGTAATATCGTCATATTGCACATTTATTGTTATTGTAATGTTTTCTGAAGACGTTTCGACGAAGTATTTTCAAATATGGATGTCGTTAGCGATTTTTCTTTAAGATGATAATAATGAAGTACCTACCTCCTCCTCTAGTCAAAAAAGTGTAGGACACAATGTAGACACTTCCAAAATTCAAGTTGTGATGTAGACACTCCCTTTGCGTTATCCTGTGGATCAGATATTAATTTTTTGACACAAAGCTCCTACGTTAAATTTTGACAAAAAGCTAAAATTAGTGAAAGTAAAACACAAATTATCATTCAAATGCATTTATTAATCTAAATCATATTCTTCAGTAGATGTACTGGACAGTTGTCCAACAAGAATTTTAAAAATAATAATTTACAATGTTTTATTAAATTTTACGTGCTGGAAGATGTAATTTTCCCCAAAGATGGGTATACTAATACATCCCCAAACGTTATCATTAGTATAGCAAGCTCCAATAGGTCTAAACACCAACACGACCATTATGCGTAGATTGAAACGTCTTTTCATCAGAAAAAACGAGATTTTCCCAAAAATTATGTTGAGCAAATTCAATTCTTGCGTGTTTATTCTCTTCATTCAAAAAATCTTTTTGGCGGCACAGCGATTGTTTAGTTCAGTAGCACTCAGATTTTCGGATCAACGGATGTTCCCTCAGAAAGTTCTGCTTCCGTTGTTCTTTTAGGACGTCCAGAACCTGATTTATGTTGGGGTCGTATTGTAATGTCTTACGTAATTGTTACTCGTTTTCTGGGACAGAGTTTTTTTTTACATTTTTGGGGAAACTTTGTCGGGTAAAAAATTTCAGCCTGGGATTTGCCCCAAATAGAAGTTAACATGGTGTGAATAATTTAATATAGGATTCTCTATGGCCAGTTTAAAAGACGCAGTTTATAAATATTTATGTCAATACGTTTTAACTTAATCAGAAAGTACAGAGCCATTTTAGTCAAATTTGGCCGTGTTTAACATTTTTCAGGATTCCTCCAAATTGCTTACAGCATTTCACATCTTTTCAGCAAGTCGATGTACCCACGACGACGATCCTGGTACTGATTTTCTGCCGTTTCCCAGTGCAATGTAACACTAATGTTCATGTTTGAGACCGTAGCCGAGTGTGGGTACACAATCACATCAAGCAGTCTCAACAAGATCCTGGATTCCTTCCCCTGAATAGGCATAAGCCTATAGCGGACCGGCAGTTAAATTATTGTAATTCGAATAATATCCTAGAATTATATAGAGGCAATCCAACATCATCTATGATTGTAATAACTGTCGACAATAAACCTATTTGTCTCTGTGTCTTTTAAAGCCTTTCAGGTCTCGTAATCTCGTGTCTTTCAGGTTGCTCCGAAACTTCTTATTTCTTTCCATGAGCCATCAAGTAATTTTTTTACGAAAGAAATGATGAAGGGGGTAATAGGAAGAATGAAGAAAGGAAAAGTGGCGGGACAAAACGAAGCGTGGATGTATGCAACAGAAGAAATAATACAGACAATAAGGGAAATAGTAAACGACTTCTGACAAGGCAAGCACGACATACAAGATCTACACAGTGAATCTAGAAAAGAAATTGAAGGAAGGACTAGAGGAGAAAGAAGTGTTACCAGATGGACAAGCGGTCTTCAGAAATCTTGAAACACCTGATGTGCGCGTTGTTTGTAGACCAGAAGGCGGCTCTCGACAGTGTAAAAAGAGAGAGATTATGGAAGCATCTGAGAGAGAAAGGAGCAAACAAACACCTGGTGAGCAGAATAAAGCAAATCTACCTAGAAACGGAAAACAAAGTAAAAGTACGGGGGAGAATGAGCGAACGATTCTGGGCAACGAAAGGGGTAAGACAAGGATACTCACTCAACCCCAGTCTATTCGAGACCTTCATAAGCGATCTAGGAGAAAAACTAAGACTAGCGCAGGCAGGGAGAGTGATGGTATGAAACACAAAAGTGCATCATCAGATGATATGGTACTAATACCGAAGAAGGCCAAAGAAATGAAGGGAATAAAATTATAAGATGCTTAGGAAGGCACCTGAAAAGAAAGAAACTAAAATTAAAGGTAGAAAAAAAAAGTTTTTTCAGGAAGGAGGCAGAAGAAACAGGAATAAGAGATAGGAAAAGTAAAAGAATTGGAATAAATTAGATTCAATTTAATTAAATAGAGAGGACCGAGATGTACAGAACCAGGGAAGGAGAATAAGGATAAAAGAATCAAGGTATAATGGAAAGTATAGTACACTAATTACAGAGGACCTGTCGGCATAGTTGATAAAGAAGAGCGAGAGAACTATAAGAAAGTAATCGCAAAGTTTAGATGTGGGAACGATGAAACGGCAAACAACTACTGAAATGAGACAGACAAGAGAGTATGCAGATGGTGTAGAGAAGAAGCAGAAACGATAGAGCATTATAATATAATATACCAGTTGGTCCGTCATGGGTTCGCTCATGAAGTATTCGTTTTCATATAGGAATTACTTTTTCCCGTTCACGCTCCCGTTCCCGTTCCCGTTCCTATAGTTATATAAAACCACGCAGGTATTTGCATGCAACATTATGTCAAAATTTCAAAGCAATCGGTGAAGAACTTTTGGCAGTCACAATTTCCGCACCAAATGGAAATCATTTGGAAGCAAGAGTTGCATTTCCTGATGTTCGATAGGAAATGCTTGGATTCAGCGGTAGATCCAGCAAGTAAAGTTTTAAATAGCTCTGTTGGTGCTTCAAGTTGAAGTAATTTGATTTTTCCGCCAGCGCAACACATCCCTTTCGTTTCATTATTGAACTTTAGAGCCTGGCAGTAGGTACAGACATGACTCATCTGGCCAATAACAACATGGCGACTTGAACTATAATCAACAGCTGGATTGTACCGGAATGCAAGACGATTGTATTGTAGATTCAGATCTGCTGTTCTTTGGGTACGTGTTTCAGCTACCCTCACCCTCTCGCGTTCATTCCGTTGAAAACGAACCAAATCTGTTGCTGCAGAACGTGACTGCTGTGCTCACAATCGTGCATACTCAAACCTGGCTGCTCGTCTTTCTGCTGGTTCCGCGTTCCGCATCTGGATGGTGCTTCGTCTGTTCCTCTTTCGTACGGATGCCTGTTCTTCCTCAATCATATTCAAAAGCAGTCTTCTCGATTCTTCTGTGTGGCGAGTGCGACGACTCAAATTTGTTATTCTGCGAGGCATTATTTTATGTAATTCACAACATGTAATGTTTCCTGTCACTTGTGACAGCGGTTGTCATTGGTACAGAGCTGACCGTAAAAAAGCTGTTTTCTCGCAGTCGCAGGTATGTTACTGACGTGAGAAATAGATAAGAACAATCCTTGAAGCGGTTTGTATATTGTGTCAAAATTTGAGCTCGATTGGAGCAGAACTTTTCGATTTTTTGACGCATACACAAACCAACACAACATTTTTATATACAGTCCACATACAGTCGTCATCATAACTTATTGGACATCAAATAAATGTCAGAATCAAAAAGTCTAAAGACCGATTTCACCAACCTCAGTTAAACTTAATCATCTGTTAGGAACAACTGTTGCTATAGTTTTAACAAACGTATCTATGCAGTTATCTATCACTTAAAATTAATCGATGTTGGTGAAACCGGCCCTATGTAGTTCAAGTTTTATTTTCACATTGTCACTAACTGACACTTTTCTTAGTGAAATTTTTTGAAGTGCCATCGCAACGCTGTAAGGTTAGAATAATATCCTTGGTAGAAGGTGGTATGTTTTATGGTCAAGTTGCAGCGCTCTTAGGTGTACCCCGTAATACTGTTCATGCAGTTCATAATAAATGGAGAAATTACCAAACTCTGAAGAGGAGACCAGGTGGAGGAAGACCACAAATCTCTACACCGGATGAAGACGACGCTTTGGTTAATTTAGTAGAAAATGAATCTTTCATTACTTTAAGACTAGTCTAACGCAGCGGCACAAAAAAGCCCGACTGGTTTTTGCGCTAGAACACTATTATGCAAAAGCAGAAAATTTTTGAAGTGCAGTCGTTTTTTCAGATGAAAAAACATTTCAATCAAGATTTAATGGACGAATCAGTGTTTACAGACCCAGAAATACTCGCTATGATCAGCGCTATGTCCAAAACGTTGAACCCAGGCGTTTTAGTGTAAATATGCGAGGATGGATATCTGCGACGAGTTCTGGAATTGCTTCATGTGGAAGAATGCTTCCTTCAGTGTCCAGGATTTTTGCCGATCGTCGTTTTATCTTTCAACAAGATAATTGTGCTGTACATACTGCTCGCGATGTACAGGATTGGTTCAGGGATCACAACGTTAATGTCCTCCCTTGGCCTAGTCGTAGTCCGGACTTAAACCCAATTGAGAATAAATATATGGGGACTGCTCGTCAAAAGTTTACAACGCCAACGACGAGTCTTTAACAATCGCGAGGAATTGTTGACGGCGATTTCCGAAACTTGGCAAGCGTTACCTCGTGAATTTTTTAGAAATGTCTGTCTTTCAATGCCCACAAGGTTAACGAAAGTTATTGAAGCAAATGGAGGAATGACGAAATATTAACTAGTTGTGTTTGTTTTTTATAGTTTTATTTACTTATTTATTTAATTATTTGTTATGATTTTGTTACGTTCTTGGGTTCTTTAAATAATTGCAGAATGAATTTTAAAGCTTTATGTCTCTAATTAGCACTGCGCTTACTGTCTTTACACTCAGCGTGCACCATTCTGGAAACGCTCTCATCTACTCGTGAACACTGAGAGCGTCCAGAACATTCTTGAATCATTCAACAGAAATAATTACAATGAAGATTCATCAAAACAACTAACATACACCAATTACTAATTAAATAAGAGTCTTTTTGTAACAAATGTACGTACGATACCTTACTAGGTGGTTTTATTGCTCATTAAAAAAAAAAAAAATTCGTGTACTCTTTATAATGTTGACAAGTTGTCACATTTCATGATAGGTTGTCAGATCAAAACCAAAAGTTAGGTTAGTAAATACTAAAGCTTCCTTTACAGTTGATGATTAGTGGTTGACATTGATGTCCAAAAAGTTTTAACGACAACTGTATATAGATGAAAGAATGTCATGAGATGAGAGAGGAGAAAAGACTGGAAAATGCTGTTAGGAGAATAAGGGAATGGACTAAGCTGGATAAAAGGAGCATTAACCGAAGAAAGAACACAAAGGAAAAGTCAGAAGAAACAGAGATTAATTTATTTTTCTATAGCAAATGTTAAAGTAGCACTTTCACCCCAAGGGTAAATAAAGTAACACTTTAACAGCAAGGGTAGATAAAATGTTTTAACTTTTTTTATCAATTAAATTTACAAATTCCAACATATTAATTTTAAGGGTTAACAAAAACTTCAATAAATTGTGCAATTAACTTTGCCAGAAACATCTATTTTGGAACACCGCAATTTGTAATTTTTTGCTGTGAGATTGTGCAGAGGTATTTGATTTTCTGGTCCACTAAGTATACACTTGGATACAGTAATCTTACTGGCCACCGACTCTTCAATGTATCATGCGTTTGACTGACACCATATCACACCACAGTTTGCCGTTACGTCACTTGGTCAACTGACAGAAAAAAAGTAATATAATTTTTAGAGATATTTTTAATTGCACATCAGAAAACTCATTACCTTATCCATTTATAATTATTTATCAATTAAATAACTTTTACATCAAATAAATTATTTCACTACAAATAAACCAAGTGATTAACAAAACTAAAATATAACACTGTTTCATATTTTTTCCTCTAATGCGCAAAAAAGTTCTTTAATGAACAAAAATATGATTTTCATATGACAAATATAATGAAAAAACCATTCTTCCCGACCGGGAGGACATAAACACGGGTCGCGCCTGATTCATACTCCGGTTATTAATTAAGGTGTAACCAACTACGTCACAGTCAGTACCCGGATAAAGAGACGACAAAATTGTATATTAACTACAAACACGTTGATGATAGTAGAATGAAAGGGAATTCGTTACGTGAGGATTTCTGCCAAGCAAGACACACCGCCGAAACCGCACGTGGGGATACATTAATCCTCTCCTACACCTGACCTTCCAGGCATTTCTTTCGTTTCTTTCGTCAGGTGTAGGAGGGGTTTCGCGGCGAGCGAACAACAAATTTATCACCTAGAAAAGGGTACGAATGCGAACGAAGGTTTTCCATCCAGTGTCGGTAAATTAAAAAAGATCAAAGAAGTTTCGCAGCGAACGGGTGGAAACGTTCGTCAGGTGTAGGAGAAATTTTAGTTTCGCAGCGAAAGGGTGGAAAGGTTTTTAGTGTTTCAGTGTTTTTTAGTCATTCGTTTCTGCTCAACTGCGTCGGTTGTATTGTTTGTTTATTGCAAAAATGGATGAAAATCTAGTGATTGCCTGTGCCGCATTTATTGTTATTTAAAAAATGGTAGAGCGAAAACGAAAAAAGAAATTATTTTTAAATCAATTAATTAATCAATAATAAAAGATTTTTGCAAATTGTTCTAGGAGTTTGTAAACGTCCCACAAAATTTAAAATGAATTTAACTTCAATACCCACCCTGCGAACTAGTGGAGCGTGAGAAAATGCAACGAATTGCGCCGAACGTTCCAGCAGCGACTACGAATGCTAGCAGCGCGAATGAGCGGTAATGTTCGTTAGGTGTAGGAGAGGCTTTAAATGAAAGAAAGAGACTGCGCAACTCCATCAACCTGTCTCAACGGACTTTTAGGATTGGAAATGATGTGACTTTTGACTGATCTTCACTCAAAATCGTAAGAAGTGGAATTCACATTTAATAGTACCTGAATAATGACCAATTCTTTGATGTCTAAATGTTGTGAAAACGAAAAATTAACATACGTATGTATGATTGTGTAAAGCACTTTAGACAACAAAGCGTCTATTAAAATAAATTGTACAACTTGACCTTACGGAACCAAAGACGAATTTTAAGGTATTTGCGGTTAAAAACAAGGTATGTTTTAGTCAAATATTCATGGAATGTAAAAAGTCTGGTAGCTATTATGAAATAGATTAGAATTCTGAAAATGAGTCCACCGAACGTCGTAGTTTCTGTCCGCTTCTTGAAAGATGGTTGTAATATTAAATATAACGTGGAGCCGTTCACATTCCATTAATTTCAAAACAAACAAGAAAGAATAAATTTTTAACATTTAACGATCACCTGCAATTAGTGGTTAGCAAGGTCAGTGTTAAAAGCGCGCCTGTTACTCACTCAACTTACAGTAATAGCACTGTAATGGAGCACCGGTAGAGAATTATATTCTGTATCCCCACGACTTACTATAAAACATTAATAAATAAAGAGTAGTACTCCCTCATTTATAATCAGTTTTAACCTCGGCTGTGACTGTGATCGTGAACTTGCGTACCGGCAGTGTGATGGTGATGGTGATGGTGATTGCATTGGCACCACATGTAAATATGTTGTGGTGAATCCGTGACCGCAAAGGAAGAAGGGCAGGAAGTTCCGCCTGGTTAAGTAGGAAGCGATCTGGGCATACAGGATAAAAAACTGGTAGTTTAGATCACTGGAGGCAGAGCGCATATTTGTGTAGGACTTCCTTTTGGGACCAACACTCCTAGACACTTTTGGAAATTTACTTTTGGTGAGACATGAAAGTAAAATTTGGTAAGTACTGTAGTATGTAAGTTTTTTATGAAGAATTACTTCACTCTTTATTCACTTAATTACAATTTTTGCTTTAGAGAAATTAATGTTACTTTATGTTTTTGGAATGCTTTCTGGTGTGATACCTATTTATTTAGCAACTTTTAATCTGTGTTTCCCCTAAAACACCAAAAATAATTTTATTACAATTACCGACGCACGGTTCGCCAACAATGTGGGCATCATCAGGGAGTAAACTCTGTGATCTTATTTTGTCTCGATGAGTAAAATTATTTTTGGTGTTTTAGGGGAAACACAGGTTAAAAGTAGTTATCTACCACCAAAACTGATCCAGACAATTGTTGTTCCTATTTATTTAGAATAAACCTGGAAATAAATTTCTTTGAGATCAGATTTGTTCATCGGCTTCTTTGTGTGTAACCTCAAGAACACAAGCCGTTGAAGATGCTTACAGAAATATATCTTTATAAGGAAATATCTTTGAAACTAGGGAACGATAAATAACGATTGTTTTTACTTTTACCACCAGTATGTTTAACTTTAAACAAATAAATTCAGGTAGTAATTAGTAGACGAAGTAATCGTTAAACAACCGTGCTGTCGTGCAGGCATGCCATATGGTATCCCTATGTTGCATAAAATGTTGGTAATTTTAATCTTGACACCATTTAGAGTGGTGTTAGGTATCTTTAAATAAGAATGGTTAAATAATGTTATACATCTAATACAATAACTGCACAATAATATACGGGGTGTTACAAAATGATTTTCATTTTTAACTTTGGATTTTTTTTACATGTAAATTTTTCTATGCCGCTCTATTCTTTTTGCATTTGCTAATTCTGTCAATATCGCATTGGTTGTCAAATGATAAACGTCATTTAATTAAATTAATTCAAGGAAGATAGGGTATTCATCCGAGACCTCGTAATCGGAATGAGTACCACTTCATTGTCAGGCCCGGAGAACACGGCTACAGAGGATTCTTCGTCGGATTGTTCCTCGTTAAAAGTACATAATATAACTATTTTCATAAAGCGGCATGAAAATCATTTCGTAACACCTTGTATAACCTGAAAGATTCAGTGCATTTTTTGTTGCGTAATAATTTGCGTCATGATTAATTGAATGTAATTATGTATACAGAGTGATCATAAAGTTCTGCACAAAATTCATAATTTAGTTATGTAATGTTTTTGCGAAAAACGCTGGAACAGGTCGATTTTTGTTTTCAAATTGTCATCTTTTGACATAAAAATTTTAATGATGACCTCCTCAGTTTTTGAACTATGACACCGTCATCAATTTTTTTTAAATGGCAACCCTTAACTTTTTTTTGTGTTTTAGATACACTTTTCAATTCTCTACTCAACAAGAGTAAAAAAAGTTTTACTTAAAAACTAAAATTTTGGTTAATTGAAAAATAGTTATTTATTATATGAGTTCCTGTGTAAACTGGGTGCTTTCCGGCACGAGTGAAACGAGGGCTTTTTTAAGCCCCGAGTGCCGGAAAGCACCCAAATCTACACAGGAACGAGTGTAATACAACGTTTTATAGTTCGACACAACCGCGACATGTCTTTAAATTGCTTAAAATCCATAAAAATTGTGTGACGTTTATCTGACATTTTCTTATTGCCTGACAGGAGAGTTTACACAAGCGAATATTTGAAAATTCTGACAGTGTCGAACTATAAATACTATTTCACTACGAATCCGTAGTGAAATGGCGCAAATTAGTCCCGATGTGATTGAACGAAGAGTTCAAAGCGTTAGTACACGTCTGATAATGTGTCAAATAGTTGTAAATTTTATTAAATGGTTTTTAATTTTTCGTTGTTTGCTTTCCAAATGTATTGTTATTTTTCAAATTTTTTCAAGCAATAACAATTTTATTTGTGTAAAATGTAATTTAAAAGAAAAATGTGCAAAATATAAAAAAAATTGATAACGGTGTCATAGTTCAAAAACAGATGACGTCATCAACAAAGTTTTTATGTATGTCAAAAGATAGCTAGGTAGGTACTTGCTTGGTATTTAGGGAATATATACATTATTATATTACTCTTATATATCTAAGTCACAAACGGAAAATGTGGGAATGTTGAAAGAAAATAATAATAACTTCTTGAGATCTGTTCGTATCAGGGGGTCTACCATTGAGATCGGTGAGTGAGTGACATGGTATAATTGGTTGTCTACATTACCGTACTTCGTAGATTATTGTAAATAAACTTATTACGAAACTTATAATTTAGTCTAAAGGACCTAAACCGTAGATGGTCTAAATAATTTGAACGTCTTTCAAGTAACAACGAAGTCTCCCACACTTTTTTCAAGATTATCAAGCCGTAAGAACACTGACAAAAGTGACGTCATTTTATGGACATTTCTCATCGTAAAGAAACACAAACGCAAATTTCGCTTAATAATCGATGACTTTTCTCGAATGGCAATTTGTATGTGACTTATTTGACATTTCGCTTGAGTTGAAAAGTTCAATATCCAAATACTCAAATAAAGTGTTGAAAGTGTTGTAAATAAACTAAACCTCTAATATTGAGTTAAAAAAGGAATAAATATTTAATTTAGGGTTTATTCCCCGCCTTGGTTAAGAAAGAGTGAGGTTATGTCTGTTTATTGTTTATGTAGTAGTGTGCCTTGGATTAATTGCATTTTAACAGATTTTAACCGTATTTTAACATTAGTTCGCTGTATAGTTTGTGCCCTTAAACAGCTAAAGACACCACCTCACTCACTCATCGATGTCAGTGGTAGACCCCCAGGGGGTGTTATTACTGGAGGAGTGTCAGACCAATTAAATGGTGTAATTGGACCACAGAAATAATCGAAAGTGTGGAGAAAGGTTGTTTTACAATAACTTAGGCTTAATATCAACATTTTATTTCTTATATCTATATACACAATAATAGTGAATAATGAAAGAATGAAAAATTAAGTGGCGAAGAATTAGACCTACAATGCTGGGTACTCCAGGTGTTCTATACTATACAGGAACTTAACAAAGTCATCCTCCATTTTGTCTTTAGCTGTTTAAGGGCACAAACTTTATACAACAAACTAATGTTAAAATGCAATTAATCGAATGCGCATCTACCTGAGCGACAAAGTGCACTAAACAACAATTATTTTCTTTGTCATTTGTTTGACCACTGATTGTAAATACCAAAGTGACAAAATAATTATTAAAAAATTTAAATTTAAAAATATTTGCGTTTTAACAAACATCTTTTGTCTACTGTTAGCACAGCATGTTGTTAGACTTTGTCATTATGGTGTAAATCTCAAATCTTGTAAAAATAAGTGAAGTTCAAAATGAAGTTGTACATGAAGAGAGGATCGATTATAGTATATTTGAAGCTTGGAATATCAATTTGGATACGAAACATGAATTGCAGAATGTGGAATATGAAATAAAGAATGTGGGACACATTTGGCATATTATGAAATTTGAAAATTTTGGAGATGGAATTGGGCATGTGGCATTTAGAAAATGAGATTTCGAATGTGTACAAAAACATAATTATTTGGAATAAGGAATTTGCATTATGGAATTTGGCATTTGGAACACGAAACGAAAATTATTTTATTTGGAATATGAATTGCGAATACTGGAATATGAAATTTGGAATATGTATTTTGAAATACGGAATCTGGAATACAAAATTAAGAATCTAGTATATGGCATTTGAAATTTTTGACATGGAAGTTGGAATCTGGAATATAAACAAAATATTGTGATATTTGGAATATAAAATTTGTAATAAAGCATTTGGAATATGAAATTTCTAATACAGAATATGGAGAAATAAGAATACAAAGTAATAAATCTGAAGTTTGGAATTAGGATAAGGAATTTCGTATATGGATTTCGGTATATGTAAAATTCGGAATTTGAAAAATCGAATTTATACTACAATATACATACAAAATTTGCTTTAAAAAAAAGAGAGAACCGACTTCAAAAAGTGAAAAATAATTGAATACATGTATTATTACATGTACTACCCAATGATCTGTCTGAAGTCGGTGCCATGGGACTATGTGAAGGAGTTCGATATCGTTGGATTAACAGAAACATGGTCAGAAAGCTGGGAAAAAATAGAAAAACTGTTACCAAAGGAGTTCAAGTGGGAATGGCAAGGGGCGAGAAGGGGAAAGAAAAAAGGAAGAGCAGCAAGGGGAATAATAACAGGGGTAAAAAAAGGAATAAAAGAGAATACTAAAAAGAAGGGAGAAGAGGAAGGTCACATGGTGAGAAACGTTAAAATAGACAGTAAGTGGTGGAAAATAGTGACAGTGTACAGCAAAGAGATGAAAGAAACAATAAACAAGATAGAAGAAACATTAAAAGACAACAGGGAAGAATGTCTGCTTCTGGGAAGGGATCAAGAAGTAGGGAAAATGGAGAAAGAATTGGTAGAAATATTGCAAGAAGCAGCGACAAAAAGAGAAATAACAGTAAGAGGTGGAGGAACAAAAAGAAAGAATAAATGGTGGGACAAAGAATGTGAGCAACGTAAAAAGAAAGCAATAAAAGAACTAAGAAAGTGGAGAAAGACTAAAGGGAACAGAAGTGGCTTTTTAGAAGCGAAAAGAAGATACAGAGAGACATGCAGGGAGAAGAAGAGGCAGAAGAAGGAGAGAGAGGAGGAAGAGATAAAAGCAATAAGAACAGAGAAGGAGGTATGGAACTATATTAATAGAGAGAGAAAGAAAAAAGAAAATGGGAGCGAGGAGATAACGATGAATGAGTGGGAGGAGTACTTCATGAGGCTGCTGGAGGGAGAAAAGGAAAAAAAGAAAACGGAAATAGAGACGAAGAGAAACCGAGTAGAACCTGAAGGAGAAGAAATTACAATGGAAGAGGTGGAAAGGCATGTGAAGAAACTGAGGAAAGGGAAAGCACCAGGGAGGGATAGAATACAGAATGAGTCGTGGATGTATGGGACGAGAAGAGTGCTAGAGAGACTGGTGGAGGTAATGAATGGGGTGTGGAGAGGAGAAGGATTCCCGGTAGGGTGGAGAGAGGGGGTAATTTACCCCATTTACAAAAAAGGGGAGAAAAATAAAGTAGAAAATTACCGAGGGATAACTCTCCTAAACACAGGGTACAAGTTGTATGCATCAATTCTGAATTAAAGGATGAGCAGAGAGATAGAGGAAAAGGGAGCATTACCAGACAGCCAAGCAGGATTTTGAGAGGGGAGGGGAATTATGGATAATGTATACATCCTGGACCATTTGACGAAGACTGAGTTGAAGAAGAAAGGGGGGAGGGTGTATGCATTATTCGTAGACTTCAAGGCGGCTTTTGACAAGGTGGACAGAGAGAGGATGTTTGAGTGCCTGAGGGAGAAAGGGGTAAATGAATGGCTGGTAAGAAAGGTGGAGGAGATATATGAGAAGACAAAAAGTAAAGTGAAGGTAGGGGAGAGGGAAAGTGAATGGTTTGTGACAACAAAGGGAGTGAGGCAAGGTTGCCCACTCAGCCCTTGTTGTTCACGATGTATGTGGCAGATATGGACGGAATGTTAGAGAGAGCACAAGCGGGGGGATGTGTGGTAGGTAGAAAAAAAGTGTGGAGCCTGGCGTTTGCGGATGATGTGGTAATGGTGGCAAAGAGTGAAAGAGAAATGAAAGAAATGATAAAGAGTTTAGGAAAATATGTGAAGAAGAAAAGACTAGAAGTGAATGTAGAGAAAACAAAAATGCTGGTGTTCAATAAGAGAAAGAGGAAGAACGAAGAGAGTGATTGGAGGTGGGAGGGAGAAGTAATAGAACAAGTAAAAGAATTCAAATACTTGGGGTATGTGTTCAATGAAAGAGCCACAGATAAGGCACATATTAGAGAACTGTCAAGAAAAGCGAACAAGGTGAGGATGTGTATGGGGAATAGGAGAGAGAAGGTGGGGAGGCGATTTTAAGAGGAGAATGATGATGTTTGAAAGTCTTATTGAAAGCGTGTTGTTGTACGGAGCAGAGGTCTGGGGATGGAAAGAACAAGAGGAGATAGAGAGGGTGCAAGAGAAATATCTGAGGTGGGTGCTAGGGGTGGAGAGAGAAACGCCAGGGTACATAGTGAGAGAAGAATGCAAGAGGAATAGGTTGAGAGTGAAAGCGGGAAAAGAGCGGTCAAGTTCGAAGACAGGATGGAAGGGAGGAAAGAATGTAGGATACTAAAAGAGTGCTGGAGAGAAAAAAAGAAGAATTCAGAGGAGAATGATAGGGAGAATTACTACAGGAGGAATGGGTATGCAAGCAAAGAAATAGAGAGACTGAGAGAAAGAGGCGTGTGGATGAATGTAGAACTAAGTGAAAGAGATAAGGATACGGATAGACAAGAGAGGAGAGAAAGAATTAGAGAATCCAGATACAACGGGAAGTACGGAAGATGCATGATCGAGGAAGTACCGAAGTATTTGGGGAGGGAGAGCGAGAAAGAAAGAAAGATGATGGCGAGGTTTAGGTGCGGAAATGAAGAGAGGGAAAATAGGTATTGGGCAGAAGATGGAGGAAGAATGTGTAGAATCTGCTATGAGGAAAGAGAGACGATTGAGCATATGTGGAACGAGTGCAGTGAGATGAAACAAAGAGAGAGGAAAAAAAGAGAGGAAATACTGAATGTAGATGGAAGGGAAATTAAATGGATGAAAGAGGTATGGAAGAGGAGGGAGAAGGGTGAAGAGGAAAGGGGAGGGGAGAAGAAATAGAGAATTTTATTTAGTTTTTGTTATTATGATAATGGTTAAGTTTAATTGTATATGTATAGGAATCAGAAAGCCCGTAGGGCAAATAAAGATTTATTATTATATACTTCAATATAACTTAAAAAATATATTTGTTTTTGTTCTTAGAACTACAAATTTTGCACTAAGCTTGACTCATATTACTCATAATTATATTGCAATTGATCATATATTTATGCTCAACATGAATGAAATTTTTTGCAGGTTAGATTCATGTAAACGTCAAATGTAAAAATGACTATACCGATAGAACCTAGATCCTAGATATATTTGTAATACAGTATGCACATCAGTTGCAAGTTGATTAGATTCAAAAGTATAAGATTTTCGTTAAATTTAAGTTAATAAGTATAATCGACAAATTAATCAATTTTCAAGAAATTCATTAATTAATTTAAGAATTTTTTTTAAATGCAGAAATAACAAAAACGTTTTTAATTTTTCTAAAAAAAAACAAATTTCAATTTTTTGATCCCTGGAAATGAAAACAATCAAATATTACAATTTCAAATCTTCAAGGAAATGAATTAATTAAATTATTTCGAAGATTAATTTTTACTTAAGGTGCCAAAATTATGATTTACCAAATTTCAATTTGACAAATAATGTATGAGTTGAATTTCTTGAATTATCTCTTAAATAATAAATGATTAATTAAAAGAATAAAAAATTCCTATTGACAACTTTTGACAACACTAAAAAAGTTTTTTTTTTTCACTTTCCAAATTTTGCCGTCCTAGAAAATTTGCCGCCCTGGGCACTAGCCCCGACTGCCTCTAGTGTAAATCCACCACTCGAAGAAGCCCCAAAGACATCAGTGCGTAATTTATCTCAACAGGTGCAATTGTCATATGGTACTTGCCGAAATATCCTTAAAAAGGATTTACAATTGTATCGTTACTGTTTAACAAGTGTACAGGAAGTTGCACACTTTGTGTTTGTTGGGTAGGTCTGTTCAGTATTGTGACAGAGTAGGTACTGGAGGGAAATTTTGCAGATATAAAGGTCAAGCAGCCCACATTAGAGAGTTTAACAAAGAAGAAGAAGGAGTACGTGCCACCTAAATTCATGTCTGTAAGTGAGGCTTTGCAGCAACTGCTGGAGATACTGAAGAACAAGGGACAGGATGATTGTTATTGGATTTGTAGTCACTGAAAACACCTTTTGCATTGGTCTTGCTAGAGAAGGTCCTGAAACTCAGAAGATTCTGGCTTGAAGTCTCCAGGAGATGCCCCAGGTGGATTTGGGGGGACCCTTACATTCTCTCATTATTGCAGGACCTGTATTACATCCTTTTGAAATATGTAGAGTATTTTGAGCATTTTATGCAGTTATAATGTCCTAACTTTCTTCTTTAAAGCCTCGTTTTCACTGAAGAAACATTGAGCAACTCTTGTGTTTCTGTTGATTGTTTCCGAAAATGTTTCTAAAAGTTCCCAAATGTTTTCGAATATTTCTCATTGTTTCGGAAACAAACGCCGGTTTCCATTTCTAGCGGTAATATCAAAGGAAAAATCGCGATAATAAGACTTCTTGCTCCTCCATGTTGCTGCAACTTTTCACATGAGTGGGAACATTGAGCTGCGTTTTCTCAAGCCTAACTATTGGCGACTTTCAGTTGCTCAGATGGAAACACAAAGTTTATGTATGTTGCCAATTCCTCCGTGGTTGCCAAACATTTCCTAAACACGCGACAAAGGGAAACACAAAGTTCCTCAATGTTTCTTCAGTGGAAACGGGGCTTGAAAGGGACAACAGTTTTGACGCAAAAATGCAAATTTTTGACAGTCAGAGAAAATAGGCTAAAAGCTTTACAATAATTAATGTAAACAGTAAAGTAAAATAACCGTTATACGTTTAGCCAACTGCGATCACGAATTTTGTTGCTCACTCGTTATGAACTTTACAATACGCAATCTGTATAATACAAAATAATGAATTTGATATTTAGAAGATGGAATTTGGGACCTGGAATTTGGAATTTTCAATTTCCAATTTAGAATCTGAAACATAATTTGGAATGTGGAATATGAGACTAGCAACATTAGAAATATGGAAGATCAGCATAGTTCTTGTCAAACTTAATCCATCAGTTATTACAAATTTTCTTGGTAAATTATTTTTAGTACATTAATTTCATCTGTAGACATGTTATAACAAATTTTCAAGATGACCTAATATTGTGATAACCTCCCGGGTTTTCCGCAATTTCTGAACACAAAATCATGGATTTAAATGTTTATGGCGTTAACAATTTTGTGGATTTGATTCTTGAGATTGTGTACTTTGCGTAACAAGTTCTAGTGACTTTGCCATTTAGTTCTCCAGAGAATAACATGCATTAATACAATATTTAAACAATTCAGGTGTGCAATATGAACGAGGTTAAGTTATCGGATCTCATTACCACTTTGAGCTTTTCGATGATTACAGCAAATCACATCAAACAGATAACCCTTGGGCCCTTGGTCTACATCCAAAGTGTGCATATTCGAGACTGTGGCAGGTGCAAGGATATTGAAAAGCCATGAAGTTATTTAACTATGAATGCATATTATTTATATATTTTATATATTTATATCTGGTGAATGGGGTCGTCCCACAATTTTCAAAAACAGCTTTTCTAGAAACTAGACGATAAAATATTATACCCCCATTTTTTTGTTTATTCGAAATCACGCCTTTACTAGGTAGAAAAAAAAAATCAGAAACATTAATTTGTCTTATTTGAAACACGCGCCTTTTTGTGACGTCAACACGGGACGAAATTCACCAGACATAATTGAAGAGCTTATTGTTAAATAATGATAAGCCACAAAACAACAAATTTAAATATTATTTAAAAAAAAAGCAAAAGAAAGCTAAATCCCTGAAAGGATTGAATCGTAATTTATCCATCCCAGTTTGTTGGAATATATGAGTATGCAGAGGAACACACAGGAAAAACACATTAGAAGTTAAACGTTAAAAGTTATAAAAAATTTAACAAAAAAAAGTGGCTTGTCATTATATAACAATAAGCCCCTTAATTCAAGTTACTAGACGTACCGACTAATTTGAAGCGCACGAACCAATGAGAATGCTCCCCCGAAATGACGTCACAAGAGTAGGCGGTAAATGTACAGCGTTTGAAACTGTTGGTCGAAATGGCGATTTTTGATACGCTCTGTTATCTTACAATAAATATTTATGTACCAAGGGCATAATGAGGATGTTTATATTCGAGGGCAACAGTTTACAAATTCGAGGGCCTTCGGCCCGAGATTTTGTAAATTGCCCGAGATTTATAAACATCGAGTCCGTGGTGCATACAACGTTTTATATTTCACTGCATTTTAATTCGTGAACATTTAAAAAAATGTAAATTTTGAATTTGATTTTGCTAAATTCCCTCGTTTGAGGTGGCTTGCATCTATGAAGTTAGAAGCTCCCATGAAACTGGAACGTCCGGCGAAAATAAAATTTTCGGTAAAACTGATGCCTCCAACCTGAATGTTTCTTCATTTAAACATAGTATATATTTAATAAACTGTTCAATTAGTGGATCTTCATTTACAAATTGTACTTTTAACTTTAAATAAATAATAATAATAACATTTAATATTTTTGAGGGCATAATATGCGGGCATTATGATCTATGGGCCCTAGGGCATTATAGCCTACATAATATATCTCGTTGTTATGGTATAAAAAACAAATAATGATTCAGTGAAATATAAAACAACTTTATGTAACAACAGAACACGTTTTAGGACTTCATGTTACATAGTCTATGGGATGCTATAGTTGAATTCGTCAAATTCAATTGAGGGGGACGACCCCATTGATTAAAGTAAAGTTTCAAAGACAAATTTTAAGTGAGACAAGTTCTACACGTACAAACGAATCATGTGAAATGACGATAAGTTTGTTACTGACAAATAACTTTATTGTTACTTTACTGAGATGTGTTATACGTTTCCATGTACTTTTTTTAAATGAATATCTAAAAGCCCAAGTTAACCACCCTATCTCGTGGACTTTATTGTCTGTTTGGCAATCAAGCACCAGAAAACAATATTGTTGGTAATTTTTTTTTAAATCAGGAAGTAATGCATCAAAGCTTTAAATCACCGCAACCAGCTTCGAGACCTTATCAGTAACTAACGAGACATTTTCTTTTTATCTTTAGATTTGGTATGACATTATGTATTACAAGAGTTGAAATTATTAATCAAGTTTTTCTAATTTAGAATCTAGTTATCTGTGAAATTTATAGAATACTTTTGTTTCAAATTAGCTGTGAATGCGGATTAACAAATGGAGCCATTTTTACTCAAAAAACATTAGAAAACTTCAAAAATCGACAAACACTACTTTCTACACTACTAAATTGCTCGCGAGTACATGAAAATCGTAAGACATAATTTTGAAATTTACGTTGCTGGAAAAAATTACATTGTCATTGCAACAAAAATGGTTCATATTTTCCCGAATAGAATTGCATGCCAATTCAAATTTTAGTCAATAAGCAAAGTCTCTGGTACGAATAAACAAGCAAGTTTATAGACTTAGACCATAAAATAAAAAGCGATGGCTGCTACGTTTACGACATGACGCTACCAGAACACCAGAACAGAATTTCGTTTACGGACAGAAAAAACAATCGTTTGCAAATTACATTAACGTGGACTAACGATAGATTTGGCAGAAATAAAAATATAAAGAGGTTACCTGTATTTCCGATGACTCAAATATGCGACAGGTGGTTTTAGAATCTGCTTCAGCTCGTCACAGTCTCGTAAAGTGAATTTTAATTGAACAAGCGCAACTTTAAACAACATGAAAAACTCGAGGTACAAAATCAGATTTAACAAATTTTAATAAAATGAAATGAGTTTGTTGCGAGGAACGTTGCTGTCAAAACCGAAAAGGTTTGAAATCATTCTTGCCAACATGTGCTGCCAACCTCGTCCCACGTCGGGTAGGTAATCCGAGTTTCTCCTTTTGTACTTCAACGGTGGATTAAAATATGGTCAAATTTGAGATTCATTACTTAGCGCCCACACTCTAGTACGTGCGAATCAGGATTTTGGTCAAGGAGAGTCGTAGTAGGGCAATCTGATTGCAAAATTAGTCACAAAGACTTTTTTCTAATTGTGACAAATAAAATGTCATTTTTCACAACTGTCATTAGTTGGGAAACGTCAAATTTTGTGTAACTAGTTTTGAACATTTTACTTTCCGTAACTAGATACACAAAATTTGAATTTGAGTTACGGAAAGTTGCGGGGAGTCATTTGTCAAATCCTATTAGAGGTCCAAATATATAAGTTATATAAATTAATATATTATTTTTTTAATTTCTCCTCAAAATTAGAAAAAATCTTGTATGTAATACGTTATGAAATGCTGTTTTGTCATATTGCGCGAATTTAAATTTTTAAATTCGGGGTTCGGTTAAGGACATCATTCCGGATCGATGGCTTCATAATATTTTCTGGATTTGAATCCCGGAGCACTAATGGGTAAAATGGGATTAGTGGTTTTTAGATGTAGGAGACTAGGTACTATACCGAGAAAATTCTCCGCAATTTTTCTTGCAATTGACGCTCTGTGAAGGTGGGACAGTGGTTTTTCCACTCTTCGTAACATCTAACCACTGTGGTTTCTTTGCTGTGAACTCATTTTAAAAGCGAATTTCAAAATTTGGTGTTTCTTACTTCTAACTCTGCGCCTGTCCGCCGTCTTTACACCTGTGCGCCTGTCTGTCAAATGGAATAGCAGCTTGGGTATGAAGTTAGTCATTTAAGTCTGCCAATCTTTAAGAGCAAAGAAACCAAAAGAGATACTGCCAACCTAACTGTTTATTCAGTGGGCGCTAAGAAATTAATCCAATATGTATTTTTTAATGTTTTAAAATTATATTTTTTTCTTAATTCAGCCATGTATTTCTACTCAATGAGGTTTTTTTAAAAACAAGTTGTTATGAAATGTCTAATTTGAAATGATATTGCTACGTAATGTTTGCAACTTGAGCCACCCCTCGACGTAGATATAATAAAACTGCAACAGGGTTCAATTCCGTCCCGTATGCGTTCCTATAGGCGGTGTGCACATTTTACCTTAGCGCCACCACGCGGCATCTCTGTCATTTTTAGTGGTATGAAATTTACTGTACGAACCGAATTAACAGATTCGACAGATTTCTTCAATTCAACAAATGTCTGAAGTGCGAGAAAATGCTTCATCGAAAATAGGTTGTTGTGTTGTTGGCTATCCTAATAAATACTGCAATAATATATAACTTTTACACCTTTCCGAACAAATCGTATAAGAAAGAAAGACAGCAGATTTGGATAAAATTTGCATTTACATTTTGTGCAAACTTCTAATATATCACAATCAGAGATGTGCCTTTTATAGTTTGTTGCACAGCCATTTCTTTTTTATTAATTAGACTTAAGAATTTTGACAAATTAATATTGCAAATATGACGTTTATTTGTTTTTCCACTAAAAATGCCAAAAAGGCCGTTGGAGGCGCTGTAAAACGCTCGGAATTTAAAATGTGCACACCTCCTATACCATTCATCCGATTGTGACGAGTTCTTGTACACACGGCGCTCGTAAAAGTTACTGAATAGTACAACCATTCTACAATAGGTGGCGCGTGAGTTCGTAGGTAGTTCTAAACATAATATTATCGATGAAATTAAGGACAACGCGAAAAAAGTCGCGAGAAAGAGCTAGTAATTAACATAAAATTAAATTTCTTAGATATAATAATTACGACATTATATGAAATGATATTTTTGACGCGGAGTGTATTTGACCCGCAAAATAGGTACCTTGGTGTAGTGATGAATTGTTAGGTTGACAATATTAAATTAAAACATTTTATCAATAATTCTATTAAACTTCGAAAAGCGGCTTTTTGAGCATGTCCACTTTTAACTAATTTACTTTTCGATCTCTCTATATTAATGTCATTTAAAATTATTTAATCAAGTATTAGTAGATCTAGACTTTTGTTCTTTTTGTAAATGCATTCGTACCAAGCTAAATATATCAAAATCATTCAATATGTTCTATCGGGTGTCTAAATAAAAATCTGGTCAGATTGTCATGAAACAAAAGCGGTTCACATTCGGCACGTCGTAGCCAATGTCAGTATTATACACCTGTCATTGATTTTCAAGATCTTAGAGATTGGATCTCCAAAATATCAAAGAAGAGTTGTTGTGCGTTGTCAAGACGCAGAGGGAGGACGTTTTGAACACCTTATTTGATAAACAGTTCTTCATTTTTGATGTTTTGTATGTTATCTCTAGGACACACGTTCACTGTTTGTAATTTTTACCAAAGCAATCTTGACCAGATTTCTATTATTAAAACGGAAATTGTCTTAAAGACAGTTGAATATTATCAATATTACGGCTGTTAATATCAATATTAAGTACGTATTTAACAGTTTAAATTTTCTGCCTTTTTTTCAAAAACCCAGTTATAAACTACAATTTTGACGTTAATATCATACTTAAAATATATTACAATTTCACGTTCGTTCTTTCGCCAACATTTTAAACCACGCAATTTTTACACAGATAGTAAATGTGAGTAAAATAAAATTTCTCCGACAATCTTGATTTCAGATCTATGCAAACAAATTTTCTCTGATGATTACACATCTGCTACAGGTAGGTACCTATTAAAATATTTATTCGTACAGTTCTGTTTGTCTTTAAGTCTAAATGTAATGTGTTGAAATTTATGGTTCTTCACTTCCACAGTTTTTTATGTACCTACATAAATAAAAATACAAATCCGACCAAAAAGTTTGCTGGTGATTTTTAAACGTAATTAACAGTTTAATTATTTAATCAATACTAGCAGGTTATGCATCTCATCAATTAATTAATTTAAGTATTCTAACACGCTTCACGCTTTTACCACCTTTTAAGTAGTAATATTTTACCGAACATTACGACCACAGTCATTTCCTGTGTTCTGTGAGTGACAATCTCAGCTCATCCTGGTTATCACACCACAATAAATTATTGATTTTTTACTGTTGTTATCAACACATGTGTTTTAGATTGTCTGCTTAATGATCCTTTTGTTCCATTTGCAGGGTTTCTACAAGCTCTTCTCTTAAGGTGGAGAATTAGCCTCTCCTAGGCTTTGTCTGTAAATGTGACTGAGACATAGCCTGACTGAGACTAACTCTAGCCTTAGTACCAACAAGCGTCCGGAAGTTAGAAAGAGGTGGATCGAATTTTTTGTGTCGGAAGGATACGTGACTTCAAAGCAAAGTAAACTTTCTTCTAGTTTATTGCATGACAATTGTTGGCAGAGTGAGTACGGAGCCTGTTAAATGCTAATTACTGATTGTAACGTTTTACATTTTTTGGACATGGTCATCTTTATAATTAATCTGTGGCAAATTCAATGCTATTCTTGAATACAAGAAGTAATTTACTGTTTTACCATATTACATGTGGATGGTTTATTAATTTGTTTTGTTACTTTCTATTATTGGAAAGAGTGATGCACATCTTCCATGATTTCTTGTAAATTAAAAATATTAACACTAATTCTACCGAGCTAAGTGCTAAATCTGGGAATTAATTCATAATTGACAATTCCATCCATAGTAGGTATAACAGGCAGCATTAATGAACTGAAAGTACGATTTACAATTAGCGATTGAATAAGACATTTGATTTTGTTCTTTGATGGCATTTTATGTCGTAATACTTTTAGAAATTATCCAACTTTACGATAATAATATTTACATTGCGAGAAAATCCTGTTTCAAACAATAAAAATCATCAAAGTGAAAGTGCAAGAAATTCAAATAATCCCGATGTTTTGGGAGGGAAGATGACATTGACGGGGGATACGTATAAAACCATTTTCCATAAACGCACAACAGATGGATGCCAAAAACATGCGAGTTCAGTGAAAGCGCTCTTTACGATCCAAAAATTAACACGTGCTGTAGTATCTTTGTGGTGACAGTATTAGAAACATAGGTAAGTCTTAGTGTTAATTTACTCATATTCAATAGGAAACTATAAAATGCAACTTTTACAAAATTTGCATTGATACGGGTTTGTATTTCTGTCAGTGATGGAAGATCTAGTCAAAAGATAACTAACCGAAGACCTTGAAATCTAGAATTACTGCTGATTTGAATTATTAATCGTTGCTTTCGAAAGTATTATGCATTTATAGTCGTGATAATAAAAAAACATTATTTTTTTATTTTTCACCGCATCATAATACTCATTAATGTTTACGTTTTCTAGATTGGATGAAGGATAATGTTAAGAATCCTAACTACTACAGGTAAGAAGCTAAAAGTGTATGTGTTTATTTGGTAATCTTTTTTTCGTAGTTTTTTGTTTGGTTATAATTGAAGGTATTAGTCACAAAATTAGTAGAAGATGGGTGGACATCGAAAATGCAACATTCACCTTTGATTGTCATAATCGAGCAATTGGATTTTATGCAGACACAGAATACGATTGTCAGATATTTCACATGTGTGATCCAGAAGGTCGGAGAATTCCACATTTGTGTGCAAATGATACTAGCTTCAACCAAGAGTATAGAATTTGTGATTGGGAGAATAACTTTGACTGTTTGGAAGCTCCAAAGTGGTAAGGTCAAATTTATATAGGAATAAAATTTTATTTCACTAAATGCACACTAAATCGATTTTCAATTTTGAATACAGTATACGATTCGGACAATGTGTTTCATCCCCAAATTATTTCAGACATTATTTTGGGAATAAGAAATTAATTAATTAATAGGACATAATAGCTATCGCATATTAATTAATGAAATGTTTACTTACTCAACTTTTGGTGTAACCTACGACTTAAAAAATCTGTTGTAATTGTTATTTAACTGTATAGTTCTCATTTGGTTAAGAAAGTGCCATTTAATTTGTTCCATATCTGACAGCGTTTCGCACGCTTTCCTAAGAGCCATTTACAGGAAAATAGATGAGCACTGTATTTCAATTTATGAGGCAAGTGGTCGAAACGTTAATAAGTTTCTTTAAACTAAACATCGTTCATATGAGGATTAAGTAGTTTTTTATATGAGAGAAAAGGCTGATAGGTTGTCCATCTATTTAGGTAAAGTTCTTTGAAGGACCATAACAAGTGAATTTATTAAAATTCCATAATGACGTAGGATAAACATGCATAAAAAATATATAACATGTTTTGTTGTTTTGAAAATTTATTTGATATCTAATAGTAATTATTTTTAGTAAATAATAATTGGATGATAAATCTATATAATTAAAATGAAATGCTGTACGTTAGTAAGCTCATCACATATTAGAACGTCTAGACCGATTTGGCTATTTTTGGGATTTCGTAACCAAAGGGTGCCTATTACTAAGGTTACGTCCGTCCGTCTGTCACAGGGCTGTATCTTTTGAACCGTAATAGGTAGACAAATTTTCACAGGGTGTGTACCACTATGGCTGCTATAATAACAAACAAAAAAAAATACAATAAACCTGTTTTTAGACGTTTTTCTTTAACAAAGTATTTAAAAAAAAAATTGTAGTGTTAAATATTGTACGCTGGTAGGGAACCCTTTGTTTGCGAGTTCGACTCGCACTTGGCCGATTTTTTCTTTGTAATATTCGTAATAGTCCAAATATCATAAGTGACGATAGGAACGACATATGTATTTGGTTGTTTTTTTTTTGTTTTCTTCGTTATTTTCCCGGGATGGAAATAACTCAATTGAATGTTTTCAATAAAAAAAAGTCTGGAAGATCTGGAGAAAAATCTGGAAAAACGCATTCTAGTATAGATTAAAATCAAAATTACATTTGTTTTTACTTTTGTGTTGTTTCGCTATTTGTCCAAAAACAATTTTTTTTAAATTTGGACGGGACAACGTCTGTCGGGTCAGCTAGTCAGTAATAAATCTTTAATAATTTATTTAGCTTTCCTTTAGATGTAAGATCAAGTGATAAAGCTAAAAGAGGTCATTCTAAAAATTGTAAAATTTCAATCTGCAAGATATTTTGCGAAAATCTCTTCTCTCCAACCTTTATTTTAGTCTATTGCTTACATTGAAATTAAAGCATTTTTCAGATGGTACTCCTTTGACACTTTGTTCTGTCTAGTTTTTTTCAGCTAATTTCTGACAGTACTTCCTTTTTTGTGTTTTTTGTAAATAATTTTTGGCATGACTTGTTGGAGTAACCCTTGTAGTCATCTGTACCTTCTATTTCATTTGTGTTGTTGAGAATCCAGTTAATTGAATTTCTTCGGTTAGCCTTTTTTTGTATTGCATCCAGATTTGAATAGATTCTAGTGTGTGGTCTGAATCAAAGCTGGATTACGTAAGAGCAGTATCGCTTGCTAGAAAGAAGTCCAGGAGCATTGGAAAGTTATTTATTTATGGACCAGTAAATAGGTCCAAAATGAGTCATTTTTTTTCTTGCAACTTAAATGCCTCCCTGCCCTTTGTTGAATGGTAACTATTATAATAGTCCGCACCTGCGATAAAACTTAGACGAAGGGTGTTGAAGAATGATTCAAAAGTATCGTTTTTTAGGTTATGTTGCAGTGGTAAATTATTATTGTTAGATCGTATAGCATTGTGTGCACTTGAATTAATCTATTCTTCAAGATAGTTTCGTAATTCATAATGCTTGGTCGTGAGGTATTTTGAAATATGATTTGTATGTAAACCTCTTACTCGTTGGTCAGTGTGATAAATAACATTGTTAACATATTTTGAATTTTATTTTATCTAATTACTGATTATTATTGCTTTATAATGTTTATATTTTATTTGGTAGAATTCTTTTTTAAATTTGACAACGACGTTTTTAAGTGTTCTTCTTCTTTTGGTGCACATCAAGTCAAAATGTTCGCACCACGGCTGTTGATGTTGTTGAATCGTTGTCCTTAGTCTAGAAGTCCTTGTTTATGCCAAGATTTTGGGCTATTGTATTGTACTTTGGGGTCGTAGGGCTATTCAGTCTTTCAGAACGTCGACCATACGTAATTATTTTCTGAGAAACTTCAGCCCTTTTGCAAAGTCAAGAATGTTTCTGAGGAGCCAAGTCAGCCCGTTTTTTTGTGGATCTGGTGGAAACGGGGCTTTATTGCAGCCTCCTTCCCCTTCCACAATTTTGTTCAGAATCGCCTCCTATATATGGCTTCAAATTATATCTCCATTGTCAGAAGTGAGCCTGGAAAGTTTGAGGGTATTATTTCAACCCTTACTCCTGCTGGAGTTCGTAATCTCCTTTTTGGCCTGGCTGTTCAGCCCGTTGCATAGGCTCTTGAAGGTCTCCCGTGATTAAGAGGCTTTCTTCAACCTCTCTATTTGACCCTGCTAAGGGCGAGTCTTCCTTTTCTTCTTTTCTTTCCCGTTGTCCATAAAAATGTTCAACGAGAAGCAAGTTATTGAAAGGTCACCTGCAGAGCCCAGCATGCCGCAGGAAAGCTAATTAAATCGGAGGTCGCTTGCTATCCGGAGTTCGCATATTTAACTACCAATATCACCCTCTTGGCCATGCAGCCCTCGGCATATGTTGTTCCACCTTGACTTATTATTATAGAGGTTCTGTTGCAGTTAACCACCTTACAATTTTGATCAAATGAGCGGCCTAGACTCATCTGTGGCTCGGGTACCCCGGGCTTAGATGAAGTCTGCTTGCCACAAGATTTTGGGCTATATGATATATATCCCTATCGTCCGCCCCCCATCCTGTCTCTAAAAATTAGCGGTCAACTTCCCTTGTGTTCTCACTCACGTTCTTTTCAATCGGTCTTTTTCTTTTACTCCCCCTCTCTCTCTCTCTCTTTCTTTCTTTTTCTTATTTTTCTATTCTCTTGTCCTCACCAATAGGTAGCTGCAGTTTTTTCTTCCTTCCTTGATTTCTTTAGCACAATGGTTCTTGCTCTCTTCTCATGTGTATTCCTTGTCATTTAAAAGGGAAGAGATCCGTCGTACCGAATTTGATGAAATATCTCTTAAAGGTCAAGATGCAAATCTATGTATGACTCCAGTGACGATGCCCGAGATCCATTGTCAATCGACATTTTTCCACCGATGAGTCTTCTTCGTTCTTGTTTCTATTCTTTAACTACGTTCGTCTATTTCCCTGATCTTCTTCCCATTCGGGGTCTATTCCCTCCCGGATTCGTCCCAAATTCCGCCCGCTTGTTCATTTCTGTAGGGTAGTTCCTTTGTAATTGTGCCTCCCTGTGAGCTTCCGATTGCTCTTCGAAATATTCACATTTTGCTTACTTCCGTTTCCCGTTTCTCTCTGCGGTTCAGCGCCGCGTTCGATACTTTGATGGTTCCAAGAAAAACAGATATTTGCATTGCGTTGTTTCTGCTAGATCGTGCAGTTCTTGCCCTTCACACCCCAAATTTCTCACCTAGTGAGTCCCTGGAGTGCTCCATCCACGGACAACCCTCAGGGACTACCGATATCTCCGCCTTGACGGTGACGTCCCCGAAACCCGCGCTTGGCACACACCCAAGTCCTCTTCTCTAGCTGACTCATTCGGGTGCGTTTATTACTTCCCTGGACCACATAACCTTCCACAAGATTAGGAGCCACAAGACTAGAACCACACGAACACCCCACTGTATGTCCAAACTGTCATTCTATCTCATGTGACTTCCCTCTCATCAAGAAACTTCGCCACCGAGTTTTCTAGATGTTCAGGGCATGGGGGCTCAGAAAAGCCCACTTCTACCGTGAATACCAAGCCGAATTAAAGAAGTTATTAATGTGGAGCGCGATCAGCAGGATGCATTTGTTCACATCTTCTGTTATCCTCAAAAATCTCGGCTGCCTTGGGGAGTGTCTCCATTGTCCCTAGTCTCTTTCTCAAGTGGAACTTGCATAGAGTCGTGAGAAAATCCCATGGACCTTCCGTGCTTACGGACTTGCTTTCATAATTTCTTCGTCTTATCCGTTGGAGTCGCCTTTTGTTTAGATTCACCGGAAGATCCTGAATTAATGCCTACGCCGCGCTGTTTTGACGCCTCATTTGAATTCTTGATGAAATTTTTGTCCTCGTGTTTTGGCAGCATATTTTTTTTATGCATAGTTCGAAAGCAGCTTTCTTTCACTCATTGTGCTGATGTTCGTTTCATGGTCTTCCTTCTGGAGTCCCTCCTGAAGCTTTTGCTGAAATTTCTTCCAGTAGGTAAGCGGTAAGTGTTCTTCTCTCCGTGTTCGGCTCGCTCTGCTTCTATAATGATTTTGTGATCGTTGAGCAATCCGTCTTCTAGGAGTGCCAATTTTCCTTGCGCTCTTGTTGAAATTGACATCGATGCAGCCTCTCCTGTTCGACGTTTTCAAAGCGGGAGTAAATGTCCTGGTCATTTTCCACCTCAAACTTTGGATCTGCGGCAAGGTCCATCATGATGTTTCCTTTACAAGTTACTTTGACTTTGAGATTGCAACAATAGATGCGCTTTGACGACATGGATGTTAAGAAACAGGTTGTGGAGTCTCCATTGAGAACGTTATGTTCATCTTCTTGTTTCTGCACTTCATTATGTGTAGGAACTTGAAATCCGATACTAGCCGCTCTTCATCGAGTAGTTCGTCCTCCGGATGTCCGCTGCAATTTCCTCGACCCTGAACCTCGCATCGACTCCTCGCAGGGTCAGTGTGGGATTGACCTTCGGGACCATCTTCAGTTTGATGTCTCCTTCGATTTTCAAATATCTTCAAACCTTTTTCTCTCCTCGAATCTCTCGTCTTTGTTCTTGACTACTTTGTCTTAGTGAGCCCTCAGTGCTCCAATGTTGATTTTCTCTTCAACATCTTATTACAATTTCCTTCAATTTGTCGACGTAGGAAACCTTCATCCAGCTTTGCAGCCATGGACTCCTTTATATTTTCTGCAACACGAAACTACACATGAAATTAGAATCTGGATCACTCTAACAATAAGGGGAATCCGCTTATAATAATCAGCGGTACTATTAAAAGTTTACTATCGCTTACAAATGCCATTCTCGGACGCCTGTATCTCGGCGCAGGTGATAATTCTATTTTAGTTAGTACTTATTTTGTACCACCTTTTTATTTTTTGGGAGGGGAAACCCTCATGTGCATTCGGACCTTGGTTCAATCAGTTCGAGTATTGTCGGGCTTTAACCGACTCAAACCCTTTCCTCTTCTCTACACCTCCACGGGACCATTTCGGGCCTAATCTCGTCTTTCTTCATCCTCTTCTGGCTGTATTTCCCCTCGTCTGGTTTTCTTGTCCACTTAATTCGTTTATAGGATTTCTCGTATCATTTTTGCAATTTCCTTCCATATTTTCCATGTCCCCACCGCTCTTTCCGCTTCACTCCTTGGGTTGTCCCACTTTGTGCACTCAAACCAAGTGTGTTCTGGAGAGTCATGTGCGTTATCGCAGTACTAACAGTTTTCAGATGGTTCTTTCCTTATTCTGTGAAGGTACTTTCCAAAGCATCCATGGCCCGTCAGGAACTGTGCGGTTTAATTAATTGTTCCTTGAGCTGTGCCCTCCAGGTTGGACTACCTCTTTTGCCAGATAGACATTATTGTATCTCTTGCACGACCCCTCGCTTTCTTTCCCTCCCTCTGAATTATTGACCTTTCCACCACCAGGAGATCTATGGGGATTATACTTTCTATTACTTGAAACGCTTCGATTGAGGCCGTTCTATATACCGAGCGCACTCTTATGGCAATTTTTCTTTGTGCGCCCTTCAACATATATTTTATATTTTTTAAATTTTATTGCACGTTCCCATATGGGTGCCCCGTATAGTATAACCGAGTTAATCACCGAGTTGTAGAAGTTCCCAGGTAGGTTCCTCCAACTCGATTTCGTCACCGCCCAGTTTGGTATGAGGTAGCACAGGCTGGTGGCGTGGTTATGCGGTTTGCTTTTGCGACGGTATTTTTGATGTGTTCTTCCATCCGCATGTCTGTATCAAGGAACACTCCAAGATACTTAACTGCCTTTGTTTTGTGTGGTACGACCTCCAACTCGTGATTCTTCATCCATTCCATGATGTTCTCCACGTAGATACCTACCCTCCAGGTAATATCCCAGAATAGTTGCTCCCTTTGGCAGCTCCAATTGTATCATCTCATTTTATAAGATGTTCTAAAGGAGTGGTCCCAATATCAACCTCTGTGGAACTCTGCATGTCACTGCTAAAACGTGTTCTTCTATTCTGAAGGTTCTTTTGCTCAACTAGCTTTTAACATGGTTTTAAGAGGTTTGTGTTGATCCGCCAATTTACTTTCAGCTCTCTTAATATGAGCTTCTAGGTTGCTGTGTTGAAGGCATTTTTTTACATCGAATGTTTTTAGGATGTCATAACCCCTATGTCTATAACTTTTTCCCACAGCCTGACTACCTCCTTCTGCACCAATTTTATGGCATCGATCGTTGATCGTCCTTTCCTGAAGCCAAACAGGCGGTCCGGCAGTCATCCATTCCTCTCAATTTCTTCCCAGCAGGCGCTTTTGGAGAAGAAGTTCGAGAAGTTTGGCAAAGAGGTCCATAAGGCATATTGGCCGGTATGTGGCCTCTTCGTCTGGATTCTTCTTCGGCTTTTTCAGCAGCATTAGCCCAGTCGCTTTCCATATCTCTGGGAATCTTCCCTCCTCCGGCTCCTGGCTTCGGATATTCCTTTGTGAGATATTTCACGATTTCTGGGGGGATGTTGTCCAACCCTGGTGCTTTCCCTGCCTTCAACTGTCTCCCGCTGTCCTGATTTCTTTTTTTATCGTCTTCTATTTTGTTTACCACCTTCCATGCTGCGCAACTTTAATTATTATTTCTTCGGTTTCTATCGGTATTTTACTCATTTTCTTGACGAATCGTTATAGATTTTATCCTCTCTCGTGCTTTTTTTCTTTCCACCTTGAGGGTGTTGTTCTATATTGGGCATCCTGTACTGTTCGCCCTGTGTCTTTCAGATTTACATAATATGCAGCAAAACGGATTATTTGTCCGTGTGCCCTTCGTGCATTTTAGGCATTTCCCGGTCATTATCTTATCTTTGCATTTCTTCGCAATATGACCGAGTTTTTGACATTCGTAGCATGTTAGAAGTGTGATCTTTTCTTCCACCCGGCATCTTATCCATCCTATTATGATCCTTTGTATGCTTACTAGCGTTGCCGCCATTGTCTTTGGTACGAAGGCGGTTGTCATTTGTTTATTTTTTAACGTGGTCTTTGGGGTTTGTATCATTGTATCGTTGTATAATTGTGTCTGTGCTTCTTTAGTGCCGAGTGCCTTGTATGTTGCCATCTGGATTTTTTCCAAATTGGTTCTTTTTTCTGTGCCCTTGTAGTGTACTGTGCTACCCTTGCATCCCATTGTTTGGTAGGTTGTAGAGCTGTGCTGCCTTCTTCCATTTTGTCTACTATAGCCAATCGTACATCTCCTTCTGTGGTTATGTTTATTGTTTCAACGTCCACCTCCTGTTTTTCAATGTTTATCGGTTTTCTTATGTCTTTGAACAGGTCCGAAAAATTGGGCCTTTGCCTGTGTCACAGGTTTCAGGTTTAGCGTTGTACTATTTTATTTATCTCTTTCCTCCCTGCTGGGACCATTTTCCGTCTTGGCCTTTGTCTCCTTTTTTCTTTAACTTATATTTCCTTCTGCTTCCTGTGGGTTTGCCCTCTCATTTCTTTTTGTTGTGTATTAATTTGTTCTTAACCTACTTTCTATTATTTTCTTCATTTTGTTTAGGAGTTATGTGTTTCCATGCAGAAATCTAATTTCTTCTTTCCCTTTTTCTTCGCCGTTTTAATGACTCTTTCTATGGTCTCTACTATTTCCTGAGTTGACATCTCTCCTTGGTCATCTTCCAGGCTCACAAGTATAGTGTTCCGTTATGTTTTCTCTTCTTTCTCTTCGTTTTCCTCTTCATGGCTCAGCGAACTTCTGTTCTTGAACAATGTTATTTTACCTTTTGGTAGGATTCTCTATTGCTTTGGGGGTTTCTACTTTCCGCTTTGCAGTTCGTGATTACCAGGATACTTTCTTCTGCCCCTTCCATCATCGGGTTTCCATGTCACTACTTGTGTGTTTGTACGCCCCTTCAGGCTATTTTTATTTCTCTAATAGTGCCATCAGTTCGGTCTTTGTCGAACGTGTGTCCAGAATCTTGTTGACTTCATCTGTGTTGATTTGTTTAGTGAACGCCGGAGTAGCCGTGGGAGTTTGGCTTCTCCCCTGGGTATTTTGTACCACCTTTTTTGTGCGGAATTTTGTCCAGGCAGGGCAACACTACACCCCGCTCCCCCGGATCACCGGCATAATTTCGGAGGAGAACTTGATCTGCCTTTCGGCTTATTATCGATCCTGCGTCAATCGCATGTGTTCTTCCTTGTGCAGCACCGTCGGTACCGCAATGTTCCACTTTTCAAGCGCACCCGCGCCTTTCGTGTCACCGTCGCGCTTGATCTCTCTTACCTTTATTAGTTACCCTGCTCCTGCGTAGCAACGCACCGACTCTCTCCCTGCCTCCGGACCCCATCGTTTCATGGCGGCCGCCGGTGCCGTTGTCGTCCGCGCTTCGAGCGCACCCGCGCCTTTGATCTTTCTTACGTCTTGCCTTTCGGCTTTTTCCTCCCTGCTCCTGTGTCATCCGCATGGATCCTTCCTTCTCAGGCACCGTGCTCCATGCCGCAAGACCTCCGGAGTCCGCTCCGCGCTCAATCTCTCTCCTATCTTGCCTTTCGGCTTCTTCTTTTCTGGGCGGGGGGCCTGTCCCCATCCCTTCTCATGGGTCGCATCCATTGTCTTTGAACCCCTTTGCTTGCCGAGCACCCATTTGAGTCCAATTCCTTCGAACCGTCCGGGGGCTAGAACCTCACTGTCTGCCCCCTGGCCATCTTTAAATCTAGGACCCGATTTCTCAGGTCCTTCAACAATCTATACAAATCTTCCGCAGATTCGTATTCCACTTCCGGAACTTGATTAGGTGTCCTTGCAGTTTGCATTAGGACACTGTCTTCCTTCTGTCAGGGTCCAATTACCTGAGGAGAAGGCAGGGATTGTCTTCCTTCTATCACCTCGGTTTGAGCCGTCCTTCGCAGAAGCCTACCACAGCACAGGACCAATTGCCTGTGGAGTAGCAGACCCTGAGTCGTCGGTGCCATCTTCCCTCTTGTCTTCTTGCACCCTCATTTAAAACAAGATATTCGTTTGAGTCTAAATATATTCGATAGGAGTAATTGTGTGCTGAGAAGCACAGTTCTTTTAGTGCTGAGAAGCATAAGTGTGGGGGTGAAGCGCGATACCTTCTCTTGAGAGAGGAACTCCTGCACGACCAACCTTGGATGTGGATCGAAAGGCTTCGCATGATACTATGAAAATTGCAGTTAAAACGACAAAATAGTACTTCGGTGGCGACAATTCCACCCCCTAGATTTCACTATTATTTTGGTATTTTTTTCTATTTGTGTTTTGTATTATTCTTTTTGAAAATCAAATCTCCGAAAATTTACATTCCTAGAATCCTAGAATTAATATCAATTATTGTTATTTATTATATTATTGACAATGTAATCGATGTTTTACAGTCACTTTGATGTTTTTTGATATCTGTATATGCCTAATGATATCTAAACCCTGCTTTGCATACAGGCTGTCATGGAAATACCTGCAAAAATTTTAACCACTTCAACAAGTACACCAAACATCAATTACATTAATTATAATTTAGTATCGGGTCTTCATAAAAGATTCAGACATTATGCTCCCTGTGTAAAACAAAATTCACATCTAGTTAGATGAAGTATTTTAACGTTTAAAGCCTTCTGGATGAATGAATCATTTATGAAGACTTCTGTATGTTTAATCATTTTATATGCTTAGGCAGCCAGTAATTCATGAAGTTTTAGGTACTACTTAAACGAGCTAACTTACGCTACTGATCCTCCTAACGATGAAGATTACACGTAAAATTGAGAAGATGGTGGAAGATCATTAAGATTAACTTTAAATTATTTTTATATGTACATATAAATAAACTTTTATAATATGTTCAATCGTATTGTTGTTCTGTCCTAGAAAATATGGAGTGTGAAGTACTCTAATTAGATAAATGCGTTCCATAAATAAGCATCCAATCCACGGATTAATTTCAAATCCATTAATTATGTATCATAAAAGCACAATTTCCGGTCAAGCAGGTGTCTTGTACACTAAGTTCTTTCTGTTTTTACCAGATGCCACTAACAAAACATGCACAACTAACAGCTATGCTTTGCTGCTTGGAAGGAGAAAATGATTTTATTATGCGTTCATGCTTGATGTACCAGTACCGCGGTCTTCAGTGGATATAGCTTATCGCTCACCTCTCTCTAATAGTTGCAACTATTCCAGTATCCGTTTTTCTTAGTTATATCAGTTACCACTTGGGATTTTGGAATCTCTGACGTAGTTTTGAAAAAAGAGTCAGTGTTGACGCTGCCGGTATATAAACATGCAAGAACATCACAGAAAAATAGTGCAAAAGACTGTGTGCACGAGATGACGGACCGCACATTATTGGTAAGCATGAATTTTTCTGTCTATTTATTCAAAAAAAGTCCAGCGATGTCAAAGTTCGAAATATTTGCATATAACTGTTACAACGTATGTTTAAAACTAACAAATTAATGCCCTACCAGGATCTTGTGGATGTTAACGACGATTTATTTCAACGTTTAAACAAAAACTCATTGAAATATTTAAGAATAGTCTTTAATTTGAACTGCAACCTTAATTAAGAACTGCTGCTTGTTATTTTAGATTTTTTGTCCAGTTAACAAAGACACGGTCCAATAAACTGCAGTGTTCCTTTCAGTTTTACTCTAAACTGGGTCTGGTGGAACTATTTACTGATCTTATTTTAAGAGAAACCGCCAAAACAAATTTACATTTCAAAGAGTAAAGTAGGTACTACATACAAAGCACGTAAAATATTTCTTACTTGGCTGAACAAGAAATTTCAATATCTCAACCCAAATCTTTTAGTTGCGTGTATTTATATTCTGTTGGTTCTAAATATTGGTTTAACTGCTGTAAAGTTAATTGAAATTTCTTGTATTGTTAAAACGTCATGGTACAGATTTTCAAACGCAACGGCCGTTACTTCATGGTGCACTAGTAGTTCGAATTTAAATAGATATACACGCATCTAAAATGTTAATTGCAAAATTATAGTTGTTTTTGAAAAGTTAAGAAGTGTAAAATTAGTCTCGTTTAATAACATACGATAAGCGTACCGGGTGCAGTCAATTATTATTATATGTATGTTTTAAGGTAGTTTTCTGATATGTTATTTGCAATTTTGACATTGTTTTCAGAAATTAGATCAATTTAGAGTTTTGGAGCAGTGGTGTAGCTCCTATCGTGGCATGTAACATTTCACTCAATTTGTTTATTTCCGATTAGACGGGAAAGTAAGACTTCAATTAAGCAATGGTAAGATAAAGATTTGAATTTGCGTCAATGCCCTATTTTTTGTGGAACAGTATCCGCTTCTCAAAGTATTGGTACTTGTTACCTTAAACAGTTTTAAAACTGCCAGTAATGGTTACAGTAACGTATAAAAACCAAGACAAGTACTGTTCAACATGACATACATTACGTAAGTTCATGTGTGATTGTTTTTTAGAAATATACCGAGTGTCTTGTAAAAGTTCACCGTCCTATTGGTTGGCTTACAATACATGTATGCCTATTTGCTGCATGCTAAACGTTTTTTGACTATTTATTCAGAATTTATAGTGTTTACAATAACGGGACTTGCTTAACCTTGACCGTAAGAATTTCTATCTATTTTTCATTCGATCTGTTACAATGAAGAGAAAGTCTTGTATGATTTGGGTTGTTACTCACCGATGTCATCTGCGGGTAATTTATTTTATTGGGATACTATATAATAAGTTCCTGCAACTGTATAAATTCACTTTCATGTCTTTTGCAGAATGCATAATGAAATCATACATCCTCCTGGTCACTCTTCTCATCATAATATTTTGTCACTGGAGTTCCGCTTCAAATCAGGGAATAGAACAGAGAAAGACGTCTGTAATAGTTCAATTAATTCAAAGGAGGTTGCGGAGCTTATGGACATGGATTTGGGACAAGGAAAATGAAGAAAGTTTTGCAGGTATAATGTTTAATTCAAAAGTAACATATTACATGTATTATACAAGTTGTGCGCCCTTGGGTTTTAAGGGATGTTTTCCCTGCCAATTAAAATATAATATATGTACAGAAAACATTTTTCAGATTATTATAATCAAATGTAAATGTAAGAGTAAATGGATGAATTTTGAAAAAGAAAAAGACAAAATTGAGCATAGATTTAATTTAATTTATGTAAATTTTCACTTTTAATAACGAAGTGTTTTACCTAATGCGAACGCGTTCTAGCGCTAATATATAATTTTCTGAAAAGGAAATACACATTAAGTTGTCTAGCTTATGTTAGGTTTCAATGCGCGAGAAAATAATACAAGAGAAGGTTGCGACAAAATTATAGAGAAGTGTGTGCAAAAGACATTAATTTACCGAAAAGCACCCGTTAAAAGAAAATGTGTGTAATGCCGCGTTTTCCTTATCGTAAGACCTTACATGTCGAAACAAGGATTGGAGTGTTTTTTCTTTTCCTAGAGCTTTTGGACCACTGTACAATGAAGTAGGAAATTAAAATTTTGTAACTGGGTATTTCGAATATTTTGGATCACACTATAGCGCCAAGACAAAATTAATGTTGGAATACACTGTGTCTAATCCTCAGCTCGAGATAGAGATTGAGCAAAGCTCCCGTGGTCAACAGTGAATTACGAACAAGGTTTCTGTCCGAAGGACGAAAGAAGATGAAAGTAGAGACGAAATCGAGAGCAAAAGCCTCAAGAGATCTAACCAAGTTATCGGTCGTGAATTTTTTTTTTGTCATGAAATATAAATCTGACTATCTAAAGGCCATCGAAGTCAGAAGTATTGCAATTAAAAGAAATTGAACAAAATTATAGGTGAAGCAAAAATATAACTTTGAAAACGACGACGGGTATGTACAATTGAAGCCCATTTTTACTGAAGAAAATACCAAGTCACCACCACCACCATAAATTGAAGTAAATGTATGATTGTATTAATAAAAACATTTTGAACGGATTTGGAAGACTCTTCGTATCATATCAGTGTTACCATAAATGTCTGTTTGATTAAAACCAGAAAAGCTACCACCAAAAGATAGAGGATACGTTTCAAAATTGATTCAATAAATTGCAAACGTCACAAAATTAACTCCTGCTCTAAACAGAATTTAAAAAATATATAGTATTTTTTAATTTTGTATCTTAGTTGTATATTTTGTTGTTTAACAATAAATTCCTGTGGATTTTTCAGTTTATCCGAGCTTGATGTGGTTTTCCGAAACAGACATATATTTTGGTAGCTGATGGGTGTGTGTAGTATCTAGAGTGCATTTACAGTAAATATCAGTAGATCTACCCAAAGAAGAACGGGAGTCTAGCAGCGGCGTGATACGACCGAAACCGGTCTATGATTTCTGTTGGATGGCTTTGACAGAAAATTTGTACAAGAGTAGAACCATAACTAAATGCTAAGTATACTTTTAACTAAAGAAATGACTACAGTAATGTTTATCATTTACAATTATGTATTAGATTACATTACAACTTCGCCTTTAAATGGTTTATAGTGAAATCTCTGATAATAATGAATACATGATACTTTACTTTACTTTTACTATTAAAGACGTGGTTGACATATTTCAAACTATTTGGAATCCTACATTTATGCTTACATCCTCTTCAATCGTGGCAGTATATCACTTGTCCTCTTTATGTTTGTATGATAATACTCGTCCAAGCATATAGCATGATAGTGGCCATTGCTTAGAAGAAGTTAATTTTCGACGTCCTGCTAATGTCTAATCTAATGTTTCCAACGATGAATAGAGAGTATTTTCTCCTCGAACACTGTTTACACAATTAGTATACTTAAAAAAACTTCTTGGAAAATACAATCATAAACCTCATTTAAAAGTGTATGGCTTAACGGTATTGGTGAAATTATACTTACTGAAAATGCAAAAAAAATGAACTGAAATTCGCTTAATTTTTTATGAGGGAACTTTTTTTTTTAATAATAAGATATATTTCCTTGCCTTTCGGCTTTGAAAAGGATTCCTATTCCCATACAATGCTAAATAACTGAATACTGATTAAATAAAACTATAAAACATAAACATCATCAATAGCTAAATTAATTTTATTTTCCTCCCATCTCTTCAAATTTTACTGCTTCCACTCTTATCTTGTCTCTCTTTACTTCTTCCAGTACGATATATGCTGGCGTTTCCCTGTCCAATCTTAGTACCCATCTCCAGTACTTCGCTTGGATTGCTTCCAGCTTTTCCTGCTCGTTCCATCCCCATATTTCTGCTCCGTACATCATTACACTCTGTACTAGCCTTTCGTATCAGTCCTCTTCTTCTTATATCTCGTCCGAATTTTCTCTCGTCTATTGCCCATACTTGACCTACCACCCTGTTCGCTTTCCTTTCTAGTTCCTTTATAAGTATTTAAATTCTTTTACTTTTTCTAGTTATTTTCCTTCCCACTTCCATTCCTCTTTCTTTCTTCTCTTTTATGAGCGAACTGTACTAGTTTAAAATACGTCATTAGTGGCCGGCATATGAATGAATTCGTCCGCGAAACAGTTTTTGAGCCAAACGAAAAAATTGGAGTAGGTACCCTAGTTTAAGCAGTTTTATTTATAAAAAAAAGTTTCAAAATTTTGTATATAACCACTTTTTACTGTTTTGATGACAATAGTAAAACAAAATACTGATGGAGTTATAAACAGCATAGTAAATTCACTATTAATAGAAAAAAAAAGGAAAAAGCCAAACCCATAGAAAAATAAAAATTATATTAGTATAAACTGTTTTTACCTAAGCACAGATCTATTTTACCTTATTGTAAACTCTGTTTAAAGCTGACTTTTTGATTTCTTGATACTCCTGGATTCTGCCTGAGGGTTAGAGAAACTCTTCACATCAAATACCTAGATACACACGTAAATATCGTGACTAAGTCGTTTTGGAATGAGTTGGACGTCAGTACCGTTCATAAGTCGCCCAGACAGTTATCTACCTGTCGTTAATGACGCTCTTGTAGCTAATAATGATTTAAAGGTATTCTGTGCTACTGGAGTGTATTTTTTGGTCTTGGGTTTTTCTATCAAATTTCCGGTTTGAATCTTGTAGAAAGTGTGGAAACTCCGACTTGTGTAATACGAGGCTAGCGATATGACAGATGAAGAATGAAGAATGAAGAATTTTGTATTAGATTTTTTCTGTTGTTGAGTTGTTGTTTTATGAACGGAGCGCGTTAACATTTTCAATCAAAGCCGAATCGAATTGCCCTTATATGCTTCATCTGTATATTCTTGCAGAAAAAATAGTATCATCGCTGCAAGAAAATTTTTAATCATCATATGGACAGCAAAGCATCGATTATATCATTTTTTAAATTCGAGATATGTACCATGTCCAATTTTTCCCTTTATGTGATGGTACTACCGCGAGCAAAAAATACGGTCACAGCATGATTCTGTAGACAAATTCACTAATGTGGATCAGAGATGTTCCTAACTGTCGTATTGAGGTTTACATTGTCAAGACTTGTCGTGTCGTGTCTTGAAGAATCTGTTATTTTGGACAGTCCAAGATTGCAAAAGGACAAATTAATCAGCTCAAAATTTTGTTACACGAGTATTTTGTGCTGTGTTGAATGTGTATACTTTTAAATTTGTTGAATGCCTTTTTTATTGTTTGGTCATTATTATTATTTTTTTAATTGAAGAAAAGTAGATCCTCGTGATTCTGACCTTCACTAGGTTCCTTGCTGGTCAGATGTTTATGTCGCACATCGTAGCCACTCCCCAAAATCATGCAACGATCCCATCATGCATTCCGGCCGTAAGAGATTCTGCCGACTGCAGGCGAGTATGATCTTGAGGTTGGAGACGAACGAAGCCTTGATGCCTATCCGCTTCCGGAAAAGCAAACGTTGTCGCAGATGCTCTCTCTCGTCTCCCGTGTAGAGACTCCTATGTACCCACGTATCCCGTGTGCCTAATCACCGTTGACATTCCGCAAGCACCCGTAAGGGACAGTTACAAAACCCCGAAATCAAAAAGCTAATTAATGCCATTGAGACAGGAAATCCTAAAGATCCAGTCCAGTGGACCGTCCGTGGATACCCAATAAGCCAAGGCGTATTACACCGCTACTCCCAGGATGATGATACTGAAGAACCCCAGTTGGTATTACCAGAACAAGAGAGAGAGAGAGAAGAGTACCGCCAGCTGGTCATTATGGGATCGAATATACTTTCCAAAAAATCAGGAAGAAGTACTTTTGGCCTTTGATACCTCAACATGTTAAGACCTGTGCACCATGCCAAAGATACAAAGTGTCGAATTTAAAACCTGCGGGATTATTACAAACCCTTGTGATGCAGCAGCGATTTGAAGTAATTGCGATTGATCGATTCGGGCCTCTGGCGGAAAGTGAAAACAAAGAAAATTGGATTTTCATCGTAGAAGATTATGCCACTCGTTGGATAGAATTGTTCTCTCTAACCCAAGCTACAGCAGAGAAGTGCGCATGGAGGTTAATTAACGAAGTGTTCTTACGATTTGTAGTACCCAGAAGACTTCTTAGTGACAACGGCACCTAATTTATAAGCGGTATTATGCAGCAGATCCAGTGCGAACCCGGTTGAAAGAAAAAACCGAGACATGAAGACTCAGCTGGCAATCCTTCTAGGCACCCAGCACGATGCATGGCCTCAGAAGCTGCCCCCCATAAGGTTCGCCATCAACACAACCAGGTGTCAACGAACGGTATATACTCCTGCATATCTCACATTCGGGCGGGAATTACGATCCCCCGCCGACGCGACGCAACTACGGACCTCCGCCAGATTATCCAGAACGAGAACTTTATTCCCGAAGTTACAACCCGACTCCTGCTGCTCACCGAAACAATGCAAACCGTTAGAGACACCCACGAGACTGAACAAGGTCGAAGGAAGAAATACACGGACCCTAAGGGGTCGACCACACAAAACGACCAATTAGATCAAAACCCACGTCGAGACGACCCATGGATTTTGAGGGGGAGGATTGTAGCATCGTAGTGTTCCACGCGCCCACCAGACCAGCGCCCTTGTTGCTGATCTCACCCCCACACGGATCTGCAAGAACTACCTGGATACCCAGATAAAAAGACGTGCACTGGCGTTTAGAATCAGAAAGAGAGCTCCTCTCCTCTTCTGCGTCTTCTGGGTCATCTGGTGAGGACCGTTAGCCGGAAGAGGCCGATCTCTAAAAGTTTGCATCAAAAACTCATATATTTTGTGAATATAATTTGTTACTTCGTCCAAGTGTTTTGATTAGCGCTCCCAGAGGAAACACTACAATGTTAAATTTTCACCCCATGTTTACGCCCCAAACTTAAAATTTTTACCCGACATTTTGCTCTAAAATCCAAAGATATTTCCCAAATGAAATAAATTATCTCCGCATTGATGTCCCCAATAAAGTGAATAAAAATGTGAAGATAATTTATTCTATTGTTTTTAAATTTAAGAGCAAAATGGTTAATGGTATGTACGGTAAAATTTTCAAGTCCGAAATTGGTCCCAAACAAAAGTTAATTAACATCTTACATGGAATTCCCTATGGCCCGTTAAAAAAACCTGGTGTATGTCATCCTTTAGAAAGAAAATTGAGAAAATTACTTACTCTATGAGTAATATTTATATAAGAGTGATCTGAAAAATTGTCGGCCCAACAATGAAGACACAAATTTACAATTGTGAAATTATTTTTATTCTTCAGGATAATAATCCTGTTAAATCAACGCACTTGGTCCAACGATGTTCCAAAGCCATAATCGCCTTCCTAAAATAATTTTGCTCCAGGTCGCTAAAATACCTTTCTACAGCAGCAAAAAATGTTGACCGGCGAGGAAGTTCTTCAGTTTGGGAAAGAGATAGAACTCGGTGGGTCCCATATCGGGGCAATAGGGGGCAACAGTTGATAGTTCAGATCTCTCAATTTTCCTATTGCAAAAACACTTTTGTGCACAGGTGCATTATCCTGTTGTAAAAACATTTTTTCCTTCTGTTAACCAGGTCTGTTTTCACAATTTTTTTCATCCAGTTGAACTAGAGATTTGAATAGTATTCACCCGTTATAGTTTTGCCCTTCTCAAGGTACTCAATAAGCAAAATGCCTGTAGCATCTCAAAAATAGATGCCATAACCTGCTGAAGGAATAAGTAAGGTCCTTGTTCTTTTAAAATGCCTATGGCCTCGGAGATTTCACGTACCTTAACCCCCCTGCCATCTAATACTATACCATATCTACTTTTTGGATAATTTCTTGAGTTGGTGCAATTTATGTCAGTGATAATTCTTTCTTTACAAAGAATTTTATAACAGCTCGATATTAAATTTTATCTATTTTTAAGAATACGAAAATCGCGTGTGATTTAAAAATCTTTAAAAACCAGAAGAATGTTCTTAAATCCAGGTGGAGTAAATTTAAATTAAAATTTAAATATATCTAAGTCGAACTCCACAAACTTTAATAACTGTAAAATTACGAATGGAACATGTTTCGGCAGAACAAATTTAATTCAAAATTACGTCAATGTCATAATTTTTTATATTCTTTAAGGGCTGATGATGGCAGAAGTGTTCTGCCGAAACATGTTCCATTCGTAATTTTACAGTTATTAAAGTTTGTGGAGTTCGACTTAGATATATTTAAATTTTAATTTAAAAATCTTTGTATAAAAAAACTATTAAAATTTAAATATATCTATGTCGAACTCCACAAACTTTAATAACTGTAAGATTACTAATGGTACATGTTTCGGCAGAATACTTCTGCCATCATCAGCCCTAATTTAACAAGAGATTAATGATACAATTGATGAATTACAAGAGGGGTTCTTACCTTAAAGAATATAAAAAATTATGACATTGACGTAATTTTGAATTAAATTTGACGTTTTCAAAGGGTTACATGATTTTTAAAAGATTTCGTAAAAACAACATTTTATAAATGTAAAAATTAAAAATGGATCAAAGAGAATCTGGTAAGTTTGTTTGAGTGAAAAATTAAAATAGTGAATTAATAATGGGATTATTGAAGTTATTCTGTTCATTTAAACAAGATCTGTTTTCCAGTTTCAAGGCTTTCCTTATTTCCAAAATCTCGAGAAAATCTAATTTCCGGCCTTTATTGCATTTTTTAAAAATCATGTAACCCTTTGAAAACGTCAAATTTAATTCAAAATTACGTCAATGTCATAATTTTTTATATTCTTTAAGGTAAGAACCCCTCTTGTAATTCATCAATTGTATCATTAATCTCTTGTTAAATTAGGGCTGATGATGGCAGAAGTATTCTGCCGAAACATGTACCATTAGTAATCTTACAGTTATTAAAGTTTGTGGAGTTCGACATAGATATATTTAAATTTTAATTTAAATTTACTCCACTTGGATTTAAGAACATTCTTCTTGTTTTTAAAAAAACTATATTTATCAAAATCACTTGTGCCTTTGAAGATGTGGCTATTAAAGATGTTCCAACCTAACAACAACAAAAGTTTGCCTATATAGCGTCGCGCTCTCTGGTCGCGGCCGAGACCATATCAAACCACCCTCGTATATTTAAACGTGTTTGAAGATTATAACTCTTTTTTCTTTTCCAGCTCGATGTTTCGGAGTCGCACGAAAGCTGAAGTTTGCAATGCCAATGATTATATTTAAGCTAGGTGTAATTGTTACCACTTTGGGGTTTCTCACAATCTTCTCCCTAAAAACCCTGGGTCTTCTTCTTCTTTTGCTGCTGTTCAATTCAACTGGATTTGCTGCTAAATGGGCGCACGCTGACAAACACGCATCGAAACCTTGGACTCCACCTAAGAATGTTCATTTTCATCTCCATTCAAAGGACTTTGCAAAGGATGGTCATTATCCGAGTCATTCTGAAGATCAGGGTTGGTATGACAGGAACGAAGTTGAAGATACCGAATATGAAAGTTTGGACGAAAGATTGCAGCGACTCAACATTTATGATAACTACTTTAAAAAATATCGTGACGTGTGAACTTATTGTAGTTTTGGTGATTTAGTATTAGTATTATTTATTTATTTATTGCAAGTTTTGTACAATATTTAATAAACAAACTTCTTATGTTATCGATATGTTATGAATTTAGTATTATCAAAAAGAATATACCCATATGTGATGTATATTTTAAATTTATTTATACAGCTGACGGAGCTAGTATAACTTATTAAGGGACTAACTAGAATGAAATATACTTAATTTTTATCAAATTTGAGCTGTGATCTACATAATCATATTCTCATTCAACTTCTTTTATGAAAGATATTAATTTGTCAAAGAAATTTTATAGTGTAATGCCAGCTAAATATAAATGTTATCACATAAATTTTACCTATAATCATATAATGCCTTATTAAATTTATTCCACGTTATTTTTACATAAATAAATTATCATGAAAATATTCGCAAGAAAAAAAATCTGTCACAATCGATCTTGCAACATATTTATTCACAAATAGGTTTCTCTGTTATTATTTTGCTCTAAACAGTCGATAATGTAAACATAATTCCCTTAATAGTCCAATTGAAGAATAAAAAATGAGTTCGTTTGTTTATACAGGGTGATGAAAAAATGGCGCCCCTGGTACCTCAACTTGAGAAATAAGCTTTCCTTTTTTGGTACAATGTACTGTAATGGTAAATATTTGGTTAATAAAATAAATAAATTGAGGCAAGGTTGCCATTTTTGATTTTAATTAAAGAGTTATTTATAATTTTAAAAAAAGAGACGACGAAGACAACGTTTATAACACTTGTCTCACATGGGAAATTTTATTTACTACCATGGGCGTTTTTTTTCATCAACTGTACAATACATACATTGTTTTGCTTTGTTTCGCCATTGGTAATATCTTATTCATTGAGCATTTAAATTAATTTTGTAAATCAATATGTAGACTGCCCTTTTTGATATAATTATGTGTTCAATAGTGGCATAAAAATGACAAACAAATAACTAAAACAATTTTTATTTGATAAGGCCGTAACAAATATTTAGCAGCGACCCTACTGTTTTGTTTAGCATATTATGTACGAATATGAATTAGGTAAATATTCTTGAGTTGAAAACCCAGGGGTCACAGAATGAATTTTTTTTCTGACGTAATATTAAAATTTCACCAATTTTGCTTTGCTCACTCTTGTTTGGACTATAACTAAAGACAGCATCCTGCGTGATGTCTACCAATTCAATAATTTATTATTATTTATGTATTAAGGGCTTAATGGAGATGTTTATTTATTCGAGGGCAACCAGATTATAAACTCAGTTGCCCAAAATGCTTTGTCTGTTTACTTTGTCTCATGTCTATAAAAACATGTTTATATAACTATATACAAAATGCATGAAGTGTGTGAATTAATTATTGAACGAGCGTGAAAAGCTGAGGAGTTGTTACCTAAAACATCGAACATGACCGTGAACTTCACAAATTTAGAGAAAGGTGAAACAAAAATTCTAATTCGGACAGTTCTAATAGACTGTTTTTAGGAATTGGTTCGTATTGTTTGGAGTTTTATTACATCTAGTCGATGTTTGTAATTTAAACGTATTCTGTGTTAATAGTTATCTATTGTTATAGGACACAGCCCAAGTTCAATGTGGTCAATGTGCTCTATGCTGAAGTCGACTTGGTTGATTCATAAGAAAATAAACAATTAAACATAATAAGGAACTACAATTGTCTGAAAGCTTTTCTGAAATAAAATTCAAATCTTTTAACATTTTTCAAGGATGCTTCGGAACAAACGTATCTTTTGGAATCAGTTAGGTACATAGCAAGTTGACGATAATAATCCTATATTAAATTTTGTTTAATTTAGGTAGGTTGTTTTGGTAATAGGACTTTTTTGGAGGATAAGAAGAAACGAGTTCTGTTGATGACATACATGATAGAGAAGCAGTTGTGGTAAAATTCAAGAAACAAAAACTGGCTCTCCAAAAAGTTTTAGTATTGTGGGAGAACACGAAATTATGCGTCATTACGTCCATAATAGAATGAAAGAGTGGATGTACGATTCAATCAGTTGGTAAGAACACGTTTGGAAGCATACCTCCAAAGTCGCAATAATTATACGAATATTGAATAATATACCGACCACTGTCTACGTCGTATATCAACAACTCCTCTAGTAGATGCGGCTGCTGATATGTTGACATTCATTGAAAACAAGGAAACTGGAAGAGTGATAAACGTGTGTGGAGCTCTCCCGCCAACGATTCAAATCAGGAAGTGGAACAAAGGCACCACCTACACAGACTAGCGGAGCAGACAGGATGACGGGGTTTCAACCCTCTTGCCGCTCGACCTTCATCGTAACCACATCGTAACCACTGCCTCCGCGTCTCTGTATTACAATGTTCATTTCTTATCATAGCTATAGTTTTGTTAAATAAATCTTTGTTTCATACGTTTTGAGTGATTAGCGGTAACAAGTCCAACAACCCGCTACAGGTGCTTCCGGATATATAATGCAAATGGAGTCCAACCGCGTAGCTACTATAGGGCTAGGCGGTGCCGTGCACCGGGGCCCTCAAGCTCAGGGGGCCCTCGGACCTTGACCACCAACCAAGCCAAACTTGCGATAATCTCTCCCACCTGTAAGACATTTTATAAAATTCCGGGGCGTTTTTAATTAGATAAAACAAAATAGACGGAACTACTGAACATGACTTCATCTTCACGATTGCCAAGTTCCTGATGCCCTGGGAGAAAACAGTCTACTTAGACTTTGGTAGGTGGCCTCTTTGTACACGAGTCTCTTCGTAACCACTTGGGTGTTTGCCAGGAGGAGTACTCTTTTAACTTTGAAAATCTTCAAGTCGGTGAACTCTTTCATAATGACCTCAGCAACCGTCGCAGATTCTTAACTCACTAGGGCATCTGGTCGAACTCACTTGATGGAATATTCTAGAAGGACGGCGTTGTATTTATTTATACCCCTTCTCTTGGAAAATGGACATCACACACTATCACACTATGTTGACGTGTCTATGCCCCTCGACCTATTTATAGACTCTTGCTTGGAGCGCAAGTTACACACTGTCTGCTGCACTTCTCAGTATCCTGTAATATCTCCAAGGAAAACTTCACCCGCGGCTTCCCAAACTTCTGCGACACTTCCAAGTGTCCACCAGGTACTCCGCAATCGAGTGCCTCCAGAACTTCCACAATTCTATCCATTAACCATGGGGACCAAATAGGTCCCCAAGCATCGTCCACACCCCCAGGTGTCCACCAGGTACTCACTCTCATGGAGTTCCTCCATGAGAGCCATCACTTTCCATATGACCCACACGCTTCTCCAGCACACGTGTCCAGACTCCATCTTCCACATCCATGAAATCCCATTGGGCCCAGCAGAATTTTCCTCATGCATTCCCGTCCGCCCGTGGTCTGCATTTTCCATCCAACCACCAGTCCGGGTCGTTCTTCGGGTCTCTCCAACTTCCAGTTCAATTCTCGTCCTTCAGAACGACGATAGTGGCTGCAGTCTTCTAGTCAATATCTTCCGGGCACAGTTTCAGCGCTTCATACCAGCATGATTTCTACGTCGAAGTAGAACTTTTCCTCCAATTTTCATTCCATTGAAACCTCTTTTTCTGCCTCAGTGAGTCGAGTGCAGTCAGCAGCATTATCTAATCCGAAAGTGTGTGACACCAGCCTCCCGTCTTCTTTCTAGGTCCTTAAGCAGCATTCTCTGGAGCCCCGATTTTATTTCAGTTATTTCTACAACTCACGTTGCTCCAACTATCTCTCAAGCTACCTCAAACTCTTCCTTCTTTCTTCGTGCCCAACTTTATATTTCTTCTTAATCATCATAGCGATTTACATATTTAGTTCTTCTTAATCTTCATTTCCATAAATTTATTTCTCACTAATCTTCCTAATCCCACTTCTGACACCAATGTTGCGTTTCTGGGTTCCATTTATTTATTTATTTATTTGAACACTATGTACAAATTATTTATACTTCTAATATTACACTATTTTAGATTGTTTACACTATTTACAATTTACTACTTCACCGGCACGTCTCGTATTATTTATCACGCGGCACTCCGGATAGATAAAAGCAACTGTCCGACTCGGCCCACTGATCTTCAACTTCGATGCGACTGGTTCGACCGACTAGACTCGATGATACGACTGACTGACTCCCGCTGGAACGTCCTCCAATAAATATACCAGCGCTTAAATCTTTCTAGACGCCTCCAGATGTTCCATTCTCGAGTACGTTGTAGTATAAATCCAGCACATTCTAGCCGCTACAGCGATGAGTCATCTCGGGTCCACGTCCGTTACAGTATTTTTACTTTATAAAACCTAATCAGTTTAGATAGGGCCCTCATTTTGTTTTGCACCAGGGTCTTTCGATACTTAGCTACGCCGCTGATGGAGTCCAAGAACAAAGTATCTCTAATCTCTAATTTTAAAGATTCCAAATGATACATTTTCACCAAATCATCGCAAGTTTAAATTAAGTACTTAATGAACGGGCGTAATCATTACGTCTTTCTATTTCCAAAAAAGTCGGTTTGACTGTTACGTGTTGGTCTTGAGCCTTAATAACCAAAACCAATATTTCAACCGGTATCTGTACCTACTTAACTTATTTTAACAACATTTGACTTATGCAAACCAAAAGGAAGGACAAAAGTAGAAAAAAACGAACAGACGGATTATAGATGATATTATATTACTCTGGATTGCGACAATCAGGCCATCCAGTAGAGCAATAAAGATGTAAATAAAAAAAGTTACCGATTATTAATCCGGTTATCTGTGATATCTACATCTCAAGTATTCATTAACACCTAACAGATAACAAATTTGTCGTTTCGCAAAGAATGAACAATAAGGAATAAATAATGGCAAATGCGAAATTTCACAGATCTTGTAATGTATAATGTGTTGCATGTCGTCATGATATTATATTAAACAATTTTTTGTGGTAGGATGTACATCCTTTTATTAATATTCTGAAATATAATCAAGAGAAATATATTGATGATTATTATTATCAATGAGAGTTAATGTAAATGAAAAATATTAATATAGATGTTTATCATATATTATAATGTAGTCCAATAAAATTTAGAAATGTTCTTCTGTACATTTTTCACAATTTTAGTTTTTCATCATCCACAATAAGTACATACATATATGAAATTGTTTGGGACAAAATAAATATTCATCCAACTAGGGTTGCGTTGTATCGAACTTAAGAAACCGTCGTTGTAGAAAAAAAATTATTAAAAAATCACCAGTTTATTTATGGTGAGTCCGAGCCATTGAGTTAGTAATATAAAGTAGAGACGACGAGAGAGAAACCATCGCGGCAAAAGTATGAAAGAGTTAAGACAAAAAGGCAGCAATATCGAATTATTGTCTTCAACGCTGATTCGATATTTTTGGTGCTGTAAAGTTGTTAAGATCAATCAAGAGGGTTAATAACGCTCAATATAAAAATTTTGGACTATCTATTTTACACAGAGGATTATTACTAGAGTCAAAAAAAAGAGCGCCCCCGGGTGGGCTCGAACCACCAACCTTTCGGTTAACAGCCGAACGCGCTAGCCAATTGCGCCACGGAGGCGATGAGTTTCAAATGTAAAAAGTAAAAACAGGTATATTAGAATTTATTAGTGTTTTTAAATTATAGTAATTATAAAAGTTCTTACTTGTAATTACATCAGTGCTTCGAAAGTATCGATTTGTAATACGAAAGTTGATTAGCAACTACGAATGTTCATTTTTTTGACATTTAATTTCATGAATAAAGTTGTTTAAACATCAATGAATGTTCCCCATGTTGAAATTTGAAATAAAAGTAAAAAATGTGACACTAGTATTCAACGTTGCCAAGGAAATAAAAAAAAGAAGAGTGTGTGAAACTTCTTTAGCTGATGATAGGTCGAGATGAGGTAATATTAAGTAAATAGAAGAATGCGTTATGTAATATATAATAATGTAATGGGCAAATAGAGGTGCCTTAAGATATTCTGGATGACGTTGATCACGTGAAGAAGAATTTGGTACCACAGAAATCTTGTGAACAATATCAGAAAGAATACCAGTTGTTTCGTGAGTGGAGACAAAGTTTTACTTGAATTATTAATTGTTAGATACCTACTATGGAAATAAGTGACGTATAATTTTAAAGTACTAGGATTTTAAAATTCTACTTTAAAGTACTAGGATTTTAAAATTCTACTTTAAAGTACTAGGACTTTAATGTTCCACTTTTTGTATCATAAAGAATTCTAAAAATGTCACTTTAGATACCAGTATTAAATAATAGTAGATTATTATACGAGTTCCTGTGTAAATTGGACGCTTTATGCCACAAGGGGTTTATACAAGCACGAGTGAAAGGAGTGCTCTTGTGAGTCCCGAGTGGCGTAAAGCGTTCAATCTACACCGGAACGAGTGTAATACAACGTTTTATCGTTCGACACAACCGCGGAAAGCCTTCAAATTGCTTAAAATCCATAAAAATAGCTTGACGTTTATCTGTCATTTTCATTATTTCATGACAGTGTTTACACAAGCGAAATTTTAAAAATTCTGACAGTGTCAAACGATAATAGTATATTATTTATCTAGAACGAAAAGTGAAGGCGAAAAGTACGAGCAAGTTGTTTACGGCTGAGGCGCCTAGCCGAGGCCAGAATTACTTGTGAGTACCTTTAAAAACACTTCTTCGTTCGAGGTGAATACAACGTTTTATTTCATTGCAAATTTAATGAACTAGATTAAAATAAAAAGAAAATTTGAGTGTTTATCTTGAAAAAAATATTCGTAATAATTAATTATGCGGGAACTAGCATTCCCATAGTAACAAACGTTTGTCAAAAATTACAACGAAAAAACTGGGTCACGGTGAATTGTTTTGAATATTTTATTCGATTATTCAGTTTAAAATGGATAAAACTGAGGTGTCTCAAGATATTCTAGATGAAGAAGACGTTAATGTTCCACTTTTGGTATCATAAAGAATCCGAAAAATGTCAGTTTATATTCAGGTATGAAATAAAGTAATTTAAATGTAATAATTTGTCATTTTCCTTTGAATGCATGCCCTTGCTTGTAGCTAGTACTTAAGACATGAAACAATATTTTTCAAGATAATATACATAATCAATATTGTATTTCGTGTTTAACAAGATAATTATTATGATGTAATTTCATAAAAAATAATCTTTCCAATGAGGTTATCACGTGTTAAAAATAGAAATCCTTTACAATTTAACTGTTCCAATAAGAATCGATACTTTAATATGATATAATTATTAGACAATTATCATAAAATTACTCTCTCCTTTAAAAATAATTAGACCCATGTTTGACGATTTTGCAAAAATTTATTTACCGACCGAGAAAAAATTAGGGGTGGTTTTACCCAAAATTCCTATAACTTGGAAACTGACAGTATTACTGTCGTAAAAATTGGGATCTAGATTCTCCTTTAAAAAGCACCGGACCAGCCTTAGACGATTTCCCAAAAAAAAATTACCAACGGCAGAAAAAGGGGAGGGTGGATTTGGGGGTGATTTTTCTCAAAATGCTTATAACTTGAAGGTCGAGAATGTTACAGGCATGGGAATTGGCACTTGGACTCTCATCTCAAAATAAATAGACCCGTGTTTAACGATTTTGCAAACATTTGTTTACAAACACCGAAAAATAAATGGGGAGGGAAGTTTTCCTGAGAATTCTCATAACTGGAAAACAAATATTATAGTGTTACATACGTGAAAATTTCGATCTAAATCCTCCTTTAAAAAAGACTGGCCCGTATTTGACGATTTTGCAAGAAAAATTGTACCAACTGTGAAAAAAGGGGAGGGTGGATTTGAAAACGATATTTCTCAAAATTGTTGTGTGTTACAAGCATGAGAATTGGTTGCGTTGCGCTGTTTGTCCGAGGTTTTAAGTCAGTGACCCCTAAACCTCTATCTCTTTCGCCGGCCTGCAATGGTTTTACAGACGGCAAAGTGATAGGCCCTGTTTGCCGATCCGTCGGTGTCACTGCTGTGTGACTACGACAGGCCAGCGCCCAGGACTCGTTTGACAGTTTTGCTGTTTTCGGACTGACAACTCGAATGAAGGCAATGGTGCCAACATAACGAGAAAGTCGGATTCCTTTTTTGGGACATCGGAAATGGAAAAATGAAAATTAAAGAAAAGAATTTTACCTGTCCTGAGGCCTGAAAGAGAGGTTAGTACCTGAAGGGTGTCGCGATGGAAGGGTCAGTGAAGCTGTCACCCTTCTAGCAGCGCCATTCTGGGCCGCTTTCTTTTTGATGGTCCACTCTCGTCGTAGTCGACCGCTTGTCTGACCAGTGGATTGGGGTGTTCTTCGGCCTTTTTGATGGTCCGGAGGGCGATCTCATGGAGGAACTCCTTCAGCAGCGGGAGCCCTGCCTCACGGTGAAGTTGGTCATTTCTGACGAACCATGGAGCGTCGAAAGCGTGGCGGAGGAATTTGTTCTGGAGGACCTGCAACTTACACATGTTTGTCTTCGAGGGGGCGTGTGCCCAAGCCGCCGAAGCATATGTTAGAGTCGGACGAATGATTGCTCTGTAAATCAACAATTTGTTCTTTACCGACATCTTGCTACGCCTGCAGACCAGCGAGGAGAGCTTGCCCACTGCCATTTTCCCTTTACCCAAAGAGTATTCTAGGTGCTGGCGGAAGTCAAGCTTTTTGTCGATGATGACATCTAGGTATTTTGCCTGGTTTGCCCAGGGAATGACCCGGTCGAACATCTCGATTTCTCCCTCAGGCTGGACGAGTCGGCGCGTCACGAGGAGGGCTGTGCTCTTCTCGGGATTGACGTCGATCATCCATTTCTGGCACCAGTCTTCGAGCTTGTCGATGGCTTCCTGCAGGTAGCGGGTCGCCAGCCAAGGCTGTTTGGATCTGGAGAGGATTGCTGTGTCGTCTGCGTAGATGGCGAGCGTGGTGTTTGCAGTCCTTGGGATGTCCGCGGTGAAGGCCGCGTACAGGGTTGGTGAAAGGACAGACCCCTGTGGGACGCCCGCTTCGATGTCGTGGGGACGGGACAGAGTGTTTCCGATGCGGGCACAGAAGGACCTGTTACGCAAAAAGGAGTTGATTGATTGAACCAATTCTAGGGGCACGCCGCACGAGTGGAGCTTGAGGACAAGTCCATCGTGCCAGACTGTGTCGAAAGCCTTGGCCACGTCGAGAAATACTGCACCGGTCACTTGCTTGCGCTCGATCCCGGTGGCGGCGTATTCTACGACTCGGAGGAGTTGGTCGGTGGTGGAATGCTTTGGACGGAATCCAAATTGTTCGTCTGGCAGGGTGTTGGTCATCTTGATGCAGTGGGTGAGTCTCTTCTGTATGACTCGTTCCGCCACTTTTCCCGCTGCTGAGAGCAGGCTGATTGGCCTGTGGTTCTGCGGGAACTTCGGGTCCTTTCCTGGCTTCGGGATGAAGATGACCGTCGCATGCTTCCATCTATCTGGAAAGACTCTGTGTTTGAGAATTGCGTTGCAAATACAAACCAGAGCGTCGACGGCGCCATCTGGGAGTTCCTTCAGCGTCCTGTTGCTGATGTTGTCCTGTCCTGGGGCTTTCCTTGGCTTCAGATGCTGGAGGATCTGGCGGATTTCGAAAGGGTTTGTGGGAGGGATTTGCACTTCAGGGACTTCATCGATGATTTCCCGGACTTGTTCTTCCACTTCTTCGAGGTGGTCGAAGTCGGCATTCTGGAGATTGACTCTGCATTGCAGCTCCAGACTGTCGGCGAAGACTTCGGCTTTGTCTTCGTCCGTGAAGACGACGCCGTTGCTTCCGTGGATCGGAGGGAGGGGTTTGCGGTCGATGCGAAGAGCTCTGGCCATCTTCCAGACGGAGTTATCCTCTGTGGATAGCGATTCTAGCTTCTCTGTCCAACGTTCGTTCCTGAACTCTTGGAGTGCTAGTTTGACTTCCCATTTGAGTCTGTTTGCTGCAGTCCTGTCTGCTGCGAGGCCGCTGCGCCGAGCTGTTCTTCTCGCTCGATTTTTCGCGCGGATCAGATTCACGATTCGATACGGAATCGTGGGATGGAATCTGCGTGAGTTCTTCGCTCGCTTCCGCCAGCGCGTCGTTGATCTTGTTCTCGAAGACGATTGCGGCGTCGATTCCTTCGGCATCCACGGTTTGTGGAAAGTCTCCGAAGTTGACTTCACAGTGGGCGGCGAATTCTGTCCAATTCACCCTCCTGGCGTGCCTCTCAACTGGGTCGTTGGCTTCCGTCCCGATGTGCATCAAGACGGGGCTGTGATCCGAGCTGAGTTCTGCGGCCACCGAGAGCTCAATCTGGTGGGCGACGTTCTTGACGATGGCGATGTCAAGTGTGTCTGGGACTCCTGTTTGGTAGTTATGGTAGGTCCGCTCGTCCGGGGCCATAACTACCACCTCGGCGTTTCCTGTGAGGAAGGCGTCGAGCGTCCGCCCATTGAGGTTCGTCGATCGGCTGTGCCATTCCAGGTGTTTGGCGTTGAAATCGCCTGCCGCGATGGTTGGAATGTTGCCATCCATGAGTTCGCGCAGGTTATCTTCGAGAAGTCTGAAGGTCGGCTGAGGGCGATTGTAACATGCAAATAGGCGGAGTGGCCCATTCGCAGTGGTTACTGTTATCCCAGAGACCTCCAGATGTTGGAGATCTGAAACGGCTGCAACACAGTGTTTGATTATGCTTTTTACATAAATCGCTGTGCCTCCTGCTCGACCTCCTGGTCGATCGTTTCGATGAAGTGTGAAGCCCTGGATTTTGGGATCTCTGGTTTCCGCCTGGAGTTTGGTTTCGCACAGGAGTACGACGTCCACTCCATGGGAGGTGGTGAATTCTTCGAGCTCATTACGAGCTGCTTGAAGCCCATTGGCGTTCCAGAAGGCGATCTGCAGGGAATGTGGGATGAGGAAGCTTCTATCCATCTAAAAATTCAATAATTAGTTCATTATTTGACTGGCAAGAGTGATCAAAGCTTTCGCCAGATCACTCTTGTCCTTTGCCGCAAGGATTCGTTCCTCCAACGACTTGAGCCCACGTGGCGGTGCCGGGGGCGGATGTTGGGGGTGGGACCCTTCTGGGAGCGGCTGCCTGCTGTTTTGGGCCCGTCTTTTCGGCGCTTGTCTTTTTAATTTTTGGGAACTTGGGACACCCTCTGTAGCTGGCCGTGTGAGGCCCTCCACAGTTGGCGCATTTGGCAGGGGCGGAGCGATCCTTCCTGCAGTCCTCAGTCTTGTGTGCTGCGCCACATTTGACGCAGCGATGTCCCGCAGTGCAGAACTGCTGCGAGTGGTGAAACCTCTGGCAGCGGTGGCACTGGTTGACGCCCTTCTTCTTCCTGGGCTCTTCTATTTTCTCCGACACGCTGCACACGTGCCGGACTTTCTGGGCGGCCTCCTTTTGGCCCTGCTCGACCTCCACCAGCATGAGTGGCAGCCGCTGTTCGCGCCTTTGCATCCTGCTGCACTTGACCACTCTGAGCCCCTGGGTGGTGAGGTCGTCGTAGACCTCTTGGGCGGTGACTCCCGTTGGGACTCCCCGGATGACCACCCTCTCGTTCTTCTCTTCTGGCAGCGTGTAGCTGTTGTGCTCCACGCTGAGGTTTCTCAGGAGACCGATGAGTTTCCTGAAATCATCGGCTGTAGTCGGGTGTACACGAATGCCAAAATCAGCGGTCGCTGTGACTCTGTGGTGGTTGATACCCCTGAATCGCATTTCCTGATCGATTCTGGTCCAGTGCCTAGAATCGACCACGTTGATGGGAGGGATCCTTCGCTTCCTCTGGGGGGTGGCGGCGGCGGTGTTGACGGCGGCGGTTGTGCCGGAGCTTTCTTCGTCTTCGTCGCCAGCGTCTGTGTCCATGTCGTCATCGGGGGCGGCACCGGGGGCGGCGACCTGGTTGGGGGCGGCACCGGGGGTGGCGACCTGGTTGGGGGCAGCACCGTGGGTGGCGACCTGGTTGGGGGCGGCGGCTGCTGTCTCCCTGTTCAGGGGTTCAGCCTTGTTGGGTCGGGCGGGGGCGGCACCTGGGGCGGACCTGGGGGCCATGGCAACGTCCCTGAAGGAGGCGGTCTGCTCCTGGGAGCGGGCCTCCTTCTTGCTTCCCTTCTTTTTGCCACCTTTTGGAGGCAGGGCAGAAGGGGAGGGTTTCTTGGGGGCAGGGGTGTCATTTCTGATGACCTGGGGCGGCGATGATTCCACAGCATCACCGTTGACGGGGAGGTTCGAAAGAACTTCAAACCTGTTCTGCGTGGTGAATTCGGGGGCTGGAATGGGGCTTTCTGCGGCCCTCTTCGCCCTCTTGGCCGGTTGGACATCCGGCTGTGATGTTGTCGGGGGAGTCGCAGCTTTTTGAGTTGCTGCGGACGCGGATGCGAGCGCCAAGATGACCTCCTCCAGCCGCGAGAGTCTGACCGCGAAGTCGGTCAGTGCTCCTTCCACTCCGTGGGACAGCTCAGTGACTCGGCGCTCCGCTTCAGCACTGATCTGTCTGGTGGCCGTTGCCACCTGTTCTTGAAGCCACCTGTCGTAGGTGTCCTCGATGTCCGGGGTTGGCGTTGATTTGGAATCCATTTCCATTTCTTCGGGGAATTCGTGGCACTTAAAGCGTCCAACGTTTTTTTGGGGGTCTGGTGGAGCGAACCGCAGACAGAACTCAACTGATGTTGAATTTGGCGCGGACCGCAGACGAAACACGCTTTCAATTTCCGTTCAAAAGGCCGGGAAAGATGCACATAAAATGTGCAATTTCACAACCTTCCTCTGCTCGTGGAAGCACACCATTCGGCACCGTGAACAAGTTCACTGTTTCGAATGAAATGCCACTTCCAGAACGCCGAAAAAGCTCACAGAAAAATTTTTCACTGGTCACAGCACCGACACTCACACGATGTGCATCTGTCGAATGCTTGAAGCGAACTGATGAGAATTGGTTGCGTTGCGCGTTGCGCTGTTTGTCCGAGGTTTTAGATCAGTGATCTCTAAACCTCTATCTCTCTCGCCGGCCTGCAATGGTTTTACAGACGGCAAAGTGATAGGCCCTGTTTGCCGATCCGTCGGTGTCACTGCTGTGTGACTACGACAGGCCAGCGCCCAGGACTCGTTTGACAGTTTTGCTGTTTTCGGACTGACAACTCGAATGAGGGCAATGGTGCCAACATAACGAGAAAGTCGGATTCCTTTTTTGGGACATCGGAAATGAAAAAATGAAAATTAGAGAAAAGAATTTTACCTGTCCTGAGGCCTGAAAGAGAGGTTAGTACCTGAAGGGTGTCGCGATGGAAGGGTCAGTGAAGCTGTCACCCTTCTAGTAGCGCCATTCTGGGCCGCTTTCTTTTTGATGGTCCACTCTCGTCGTAGTCGACCGCTTGTCTGACCAGTGGATTGGGGTGTTCTTCGGCCTTTTTGATGGTCCGGAGGGCGATCTCATGGAGGAACTCCTTCAGCAGCGGGAGCCCTGCCTCACGGTGAAGTTGGTCATTTCTGACGAACCATGGAGCGTCGAAAGCGTGGCGGAGGAATTTGTTCTGGAGGACCTGCAACTTACACATGTTTGTCTTCGAGGGAGCGTGTGCCCAAGCCGCCGAAGCATATGTTAGAGTCGGACGAATGATTGCTCTGTAAATCAACAATTTGTTCTTTACCGACATCTTGCTACGCCTGCAGACCAGCGAGGAGAGTTTGCCCACTGCCATTTTCCCTTTACCCAAAGAGTATTCTAGGTGCTGGCGGAAGTCAAGCTTTTTGTCGATGATGACACCTAGGTATTTTGCCTGGTTTGCCCAGGGAATGACCCGGTCGAACATCTCGATTTCTCCCTCAGGCTGGACGAGTCGGCGCGTCACGAGGAGGGCTGTGCTCTTCTCGGGATTGACGTCGATCATCCATTTCTGGCACCAGTCTTCGAGCTTGTCGATGGCTTCCTGCAGGTAGCGGGTCGCCAGCCAAGGCTGTTTGGATCTGGTGAGGATTGCTGTGTCGTCTGCGTAGATGGCGAGCGTGGTGTTTGCAGTCCTTGGGATGTCCGCGGTGAAGGCCGCGTACAGGGTTGGTGAAAGGACAGACCCCTGTGGGACGCCCGCTTCGATGTCGTGGGGACGGGACAGAGTGTTTCCGATGCGGGCACAGAAGGACCTGTTACGCAAAAAGGAGTTGATTAATTGAACCAATTCTAGGGGCACGCCGCACGAGTGGAGCTTGAGGACAAGTCCATCGTGCCAGACTGTGTCGAAAGCCTTGGCCACGTCGAGAAATACTGCACCGGTCACTTGCTTGCGCTGGATCCCGGTGGCGGCGTATTCTACGACTCGGAGGAGTTGGTCGGTGGTGGAATGCTTTGGACGGAATCCAAATTGTTCGTCTGGCAGGGTGTTGGTCATCTTGATGCAGTGGGTGAGTCTCTTCTGTATGACTCGTTCCGCCACTTTTCCCGCTGCTGAGAGCAGGCTGATTGGCCTGTGGTTTTGCGGGAACTTCGGGTCCTTTCCTGGCTTCGGGATGAAGATGACCGTCGCATGCTTCCATCTATCTGGAAAGACTCTGTGTTTGAGAATTGCGTTGCAAATACAAACCAGAGCGTCGACGGCGCCATCTGGGAGTTCCTTCAGCGTCCTGTTGCTGATGTTGTCCTGTCCTGGGGCTTTCCTTGGCTTCAAATGCTGGAGGATCTGGCGGATTTCGAAAGGGTTTGTGGGAGGGATTTGCACTTCAGGGACTTCATCGATGATTTCCCGGACTTGTTCTTCCACTTCTTCGAGGTGGTCGAAGTCGGCATTCTGGAGATTGACTCTGCATTGCAGCTCCAGACTGTCGGCGAAGACTTCGGCTTTGTCTTCGTCCGTGAAGACGACGCCGTTGCTTCCGTGGATCGGGGGGAGGGGTTTGCGGTCGATGCGAAGGGCTCTGGCCATCTTCCAGACGGAGTTATCCTCTGTGGATAGCGATTCTAGCTTCTCTGTCCAACGTTCGTTCCTGAACTCTTGGAGTGCTAGTTTGACTTCCCATTGGAGTCGGTTTGCTGCAGTCCTGTCTGCTGCGAGGCCGCTGCGCCGAGCTGTTCTTCTCGCTCGATTTTTCGCGCGGATCAGATTCACGATTCGATACGGAATCGTGCGCCGTTGGGATGGCATCTGCGTGAGTTCTTCGCTCGCTTCCGCCAGCGCGTCGTTGATCTTGTTCTCGAAGACTTCGATTGCGGCGTCGATTCCTTCGGCATCCACGGTTTGTGGAAAGTCTCCGAAGTTGACTTCACAGTGGGCGGCGAATTCTGTCCAATTCACCCTCCTGGCGTGCCTCTCAACTGGGTCGTTGGCTTCCGTCCCGATGTGCATCAAGACGACGTTCTTGACGATGGCGATGTCAAGTGTGTCTGGGACTCCTGTTTGGTAGTTATGGTAGGTCGGCTCGTCCGGGGCCATAACTACCACCTCGGCGTTTCCTGTGAGGAAGGCGTCGAGCGTCCGCCCATTGAGGTTCGTCGATCGGCTGTGCCATTCCAGGTGTTTGGCGTTGAAATCGCCTGCCGCGATGGTTGGAATGTTGCCATCCATGAGTTCGCGCAGGTCGTCTTCGAGAAGTCTGGAGGTCGGCTGAGGGCGATTGTAACATGCAAATAGACGGAGTGGCCCATTCGCAGTGGTTACTGTTATCCCAGTGACCTCCAGGTGTTGGAGATCTGAAACGGCTGCAACACAGTGTTTGATTATGCTTCTTACATAAATCGCTGTGCCTCCTCCTCGACCTCCTGGTTGATCGTTTCGATGAAGTGTGAAGCCCTGGATTTTGGGATCTCTGGTTTCCGCCTGGAGTTTGGTTTCGCACAGGAGTACGACGTCCACTCCATGGGAGGTGGTGAATTCTTCGAGCTCATTACGAGCTGCTTGAAGCCCATTGGCGTTCCAGAAGGCGATCTGCAGGGAATGTGGGATGAGGGAGCTTCTATCCATCTAAAAATTCAATAATTAGTTTAATATTTGACTGGCAAGAGTGATCAAAGCTTTCGCCAGATCACTCTTGTCCTTTGCCGCAAGGATTGAGGTGAGGATGTTGTTCCTCTGGCTGGTAAACTCAGCCTTTTCCTTTGCTTCGGACTTCGTTCCTCCAACGACTTGAGCCCACGTGGCGGTGCCGGGGGCGGATGTTGGGGGTGGGACTCTTCTGGGAGCGGCTGCCTGCTGTTTTGGGCCCGTCTTTTCGGCGCTGGTCTTTTTGATCTTCGGGAACTTGGGGCACCCTCTGTAGCTGGCCCTGTGAGGCCCTCCACAGTTGGCGCATTTGGCAGGGGCGGAGCGATCCTTCCTGCAGTCCTCAGTCTTGTGTGCTGCGCCACATTTGACGCAGCGATGTCCCGCAGTGCAGAACTGCTGCGAGTGGTGAAACCTCTGGCAGCGGTGGCACTGGTTGACGCCCTTCTTCTTCCTGGGCTCTTCTATTTTCACCGACACGCTGCACACGTGCCGGACTTTCTGGGCGGCCTCCTTTTGGCCCTGCTCGACTTCCACCAGCATGAGTGGCAGCCGCTGTTCTCGCCTGTGCATCCTGCTGCACTTGACCACTCTGAGCGCCTGGGTGGTGAGGTCGTCGTAGACCTCTTGGGCGGTGACTCCCGTTGGGACTCCCCGGATGACCACCCTCTCGTTCTTTTCTTCTGGCAGCGTGTAGCTGTTGTGCTCCACGCTGAGGTTTCTCAGGAGACCGATGAGTTTCCTGAAATCATCTGCTGTAGTGGGGTGTACACGAATGCCACCATCAGCGGTCGCTGTGACCCTGTGGTGGTTGATACCCCTGTATCGCATTTCTTGATCGATTCTGGTCCAGTGCCTGGAATCGACCACGTTGATGGGAGGGATCCTTCCCTTCCTCTGGGGGGTGGCGGCGACGGTGTTGACGGCGGCGGTTGTGCCGGAGCTTCCTTCGACTTCGTCGCCAGCGTCTGTGTCCATGTCGTCATCGTCATCGGCTGCACCGGGGGCGGCGACCTGGTTGGGGGCGGCACCGGGGGTGGCGACCTGGTTGGGGGCGGCACCGGGGGTGGCGACCTGGTTGAGGGCTCTGCTCCTGGGAGCGGGTCTCCTTCTTGCTCCCCTTCTTTTTGCCACCTTTTTGGGGCAGGGCAGAAGGGGTGGGTTTCTTGGAGGCGGGGGTGTCATTCCTGATGACCTGGGGCGGCGATGATTCCACAGCATCACCGTTGGTGGGGAGGTTCGAAAGAACTTCGAACCTGTTCTGGGTGGCGAGTTCGGGGGCTGGAATGGGGCTTTCTGCAGCCCTCTTCGCCCTCTTGGCCGGTTGGACATCCGGCTGCGACGTTGTCGGGGGAGTCATCGTTTTCGGGGAGTTGGCAACGAGCGCCAAGATGATCTCTTCCAGCCGGGAAAGTCTGGCTGCGAAATCGGTCAGCGCTCCATCCATTCCTTGGGACATCTCGGTGATTCGGCGCTCCGCTTCATCACCGATTCCTTTGGTGGCGGCTGCCAACTGCTCCTGAAGCCACCTGTCGTAGGTGTCTTCGATGTCGACGGTTGGGGTTGTTGGATTGGAATCCATTTCGTCGGGGAAATTCGTGGCACTTAAACGTTTTTTGGGGGTCTGGTGGAGCGAACCGCAGACAGAACTCAACTGGTGTTGAATTCAGAGCGGACCGCAGACAAAACTCACATTCAATTTCCGATCAAAAGGCCGGGAAAAATACACAAGAAATGTGCATTTTCGCAACCTTCCTCTGTTTGTGGAAGGACACCATTCGGCACCGTGAACAAGTTCACTGTTCCGAATGAAATGGCACTTCCAAAAACACCGAAAAAGCTCACTGAGAAATTTTCACTGGTCACGCACCGACACTCACACGATGTGCATCTGTCGAATGCTTGAAGCGAACTGATGAGAATTGGCGCTGGGACTCTCCTTTAAAAATAATTAGACAAACACCGAAAAAGGGGCGTAAATGGGGAGGATAGTTTTCTAATTCTCATAACTGGAAAAATAGTATATTACATTATAATAAGTGTGGTAGGTTCAATTTTACATCACGAAGTTTTAATATTGAAACACGACGCGCAGCGGTGTTTTAATAAAACTGAGTTATGTAAAATACCTACCACACACATAATGTAACTTTTTAGCCGATGACGAAGTTTTCCACTCGGCGCCCCCATTTAACAAAAATTATCGTTGCACCGAAGTTACATTCACATTATCGTAGCGGGTATCCGCATCTCTTTTCTATACGCACGATTCACATAAACCACCCGATGGTTGCAGTTCCTACGTCGGCGTATCTCCCCAGATGGACGTACCCTTACCAAAATATGGAAAAGGCTAGGAGCTAAACGTATTGAAATACGGATACGCGCTACGGATACGGATAAACACGTTTGTCCTAACTGCCTAGTGTGACGGACGCGGATTTTGCCCAAAAGGATACGGGAGTTGTAGGAATGCATAAATAGCATAAATAGGGCACAATTCCTAAAAATATGAGAGAGGTTATGTTTTTCGAGTGTTTTGTTGCCTTACCTTAACTTTTTCATTATCTTATTCTTGACGTGTTTTACTTTTAGTTCAATGACTTCAACCATTTTGCCATATTATTGTATTTTATGAGAGTAATAATCGCAATAAATTAACATTTTTAAATTGAGTGACATTGCAAATTGACAAGGTAAATAGGCAACTGAGATGCTTACTATTTATACCACGAGATGGTGCGCTTTCGAGTGTCTTTAAATTGGTCATTATTATATCTTAGAAACTTATTCAAAGACAGTTAAGTGCGGTATCTTATCATAAAGGATCTTTTTTTTGGGCGTTTCTTAAAGAAAAAAATTTTGGACTCTTTTACCGCTTAAAGGCGGTAGGTGACAGCTTCAATGTGTAAAAAATGGGTTACCATGGCTGTCTAAAATGTGGTAGAACGTAGTTTACAACTGTCAAGACAAAAAAAAATTATTTTTAGTTTTTGTTATTTAGTATTAAAATTTGCTTTAAGTGGTTGTACCAATTCCAAATATAAGCGCCAGTAAAGCCAACCCCAAAGCAAAGCAAAGCCGCGGGTAACTACTAGTATGTAATAACATTAATATACAGGTTGAGTCAATTGTGGCTTATTTCTGAAATGGTCTTACAATTAGATGCAATCAAAAATTAAATCTAATTCTATTAATATCATGTATAAATTGTATAAAGTTACTATTTTTGGTAGCATCTTTCAGAAATAAGCCACAATTGACTCACCCAGTATATTGTTTGTGATCACACAATCACACAATACTTGTTACTGTTCTAAAAAAAATGGGTAAAGTCAAGGAGATACTGAAGTTAGCTTTGTCATTGCAGTTCGGAGTAGTCACTGTGTAGTTGATATCATAGTTGGCAAAGTTATGTTAATTTTTAACACTATTAAATTTTCTTTAAAATAACACATTCAGTTTTAAAATTCGATATCAACTGATTGATTGGAATTTCTCAGAATACTTCATGAAAAAGGCATCAAGGAAAAAAGATAATACTGAAATTAGAAACGACGTGGCGTGAACTGTGACGACATTGAACTCTCCACGTAATTGGTCATGAGGCAGGTGTGCAATCTAAGCTCCCTGGGCATCGTATCTTTCGTTTATTGTCTCATGAGTCTGTAGGTAACGCAATTCAGGCTGGCTCCAGTACGGTAATTGAATAATAAGGAAGGACATTTAAACTGCCATGCACAAGACTAAATAAGACACTACCTGATACTATTTAATACTCTAAAATACAACCTCTAGTTTAAAATGCTCAATCATCTCTGAATGTTAAAAAAACACAACTTATAATGGATTTTTATAACCATTACAAATTTTAAAGTAGTATTGTTGCCTTTTTGGGTTCAAATATTTTTAAACACACCATGTACAATTTATACTTCTTATATTACAATATTTACATTTTTTACAATATTTACAAATCACGTTAACGCCTCGCAATAAAAGCAACTGACCGACTCGACTCACTGATCTTCAACTCTAACTGAGACTGAATAAATATATCGGCTACATCCTTCTACGCGCCTCCAGATAATTCCATTGATGACATCATCAAGTTGCCGCGATACATATGAAAACTGGCGTCAATTACATATTTCAATCATCATTTAATTTCTCGATGTGTACGACATACTCCAAACGATGACGTCAGACCATTTTTTCGAGTATGTTGTAGTCGTTGATGACATCATAATGTCGATGTGTGTATATATTCGAATATTCGAGAAGTGACGTCATTGAGGGTCCACATTCGTTACAGTAAGTATGTTCAGTCAGGTAGGAAGTGTTTAAAACTGTTTATGATGAATTTTAATGCTACCATATCTTTCTTGAAACAGACCTTGTGGGTTGTCCTATTAAGCGCGTCTCCAGGTGGCGGTTATTAGGAGGTTCTCATGGTTGTTCCCAAAAGGGTAGTGCAAGCCGCCATGGACCACCTAGTGGCGCATACCGTACACCGCTGCAAAAGGCAATGACCCCAAATCTCTCTGGTAGCATTGGCGGAGGCATGATAGAACATCTGTAATAAAATCTCAAGGTCAGATTGGAACATCATATGCCAAAGATTTCTTTGGCACATGGATTAGTCTCTAGTATGCGGGCTCACGAGCACCTGGCGTACTCGTGTTTCCCAGCTACTCGTGAGAGGAAAAGCCACACTCAAAATCCGCATCTAGTTCCGGAGGTTTATGGGGGGAAAACAAGAGGTAGCACTTCATACATAGCCTTGTATAAATGGAGACCAAATCAAAGGGCTCCCAAGAAGGTCAGGTAAAGCAATATATTATTAGACTTCACTTAAGAATCCAATAGCGGAAATTGTGCTCAAAAATTATTATATTAATTTTATTCCGATTCCAAACGGACCAAAAGCACGGAAAACCATATCATGCATGACAGCCAAATAGCACTAAAAGCTCTAAGACCACCGATCTATCAGCTGAAGATTGTTTGGTTTTCTGTAAAGAAAGGAGCTAAGCAGCTATTTATCGGACCAGAACCCTCGTGTCGACCATCTAAAGCCCATCGGGTGTCTGGACATCCAACAGATGGAAAAGAAGTTTATAAGTTATTCGAAAAAGAGAACCTTAAAGCTTCTCGAACTTTCAAAGCACGATTTAAAACAAGTGACTTGACCCAGTAAGTCATCTTCTTGCGAAAGTGGTCAAAGCTGAAGCCTCTATAGACTGGAAAAGTCATGACGTCATTGAGAGTGAGGACTTTTTCAAACAAACGCACATGTCAACACCAGTTATGTGAAATAGTAAGGTTACTGTCATTGACTGTAATATTTGTTTTCATTCACTACTTCAAAACGTGTTCTTAAACTCTGAAAATTAACGTTGATTTTTACACTTACACATAACCTTAAATGCTGAAAGCCTTGAATGGAAAAGATGAGTTATTGTTTGGAAAGGTTTTGGTTACCCCCCTCCCCCCCCAGTGCATTTTACGTCACACTATTTGCCTCTATATGTAGACTATGTGAATCTGTGCAATTGAGCGGAACTGGCACAAATTAGGCAACAATATCTGAGAAGGTTGACTGTAACACCCAAAGAAAGCTGCGTCCTGGAGACTTGGAAAGCTTTACCAATAAACTGAGTTTTCTAAGATACAACTAACGTGCGTTCAACAAAAGTCGACGACGAAGCAAGCGTTGGAATCAATTAATTCTTTTCGTTCTTGCCAACAGTTTACAACTGCTTTCTTCTCTCTACTTGTTAAAAGAATTCTCTTCCGTTTTTTCTCCACACATCCTTCTGCTTTTTCCATTATGAAATACTCCTAACTTAATTCGCGAGAGAATGAAATGAGAAAAATTTTGATGTCAGTGTCAATTTTTGAAATTTAAATGATTAGTACGAGGTACCAAAACATTACACAAAAATTACTAAAAAGGATAGTTAGCAGTGTCGCCAACATACAATGCGGAAGTCATGTAAATGGATAGTACAGTTTTTTCTTGGCTTCAGTGACTGGCCACGTGGATGAGACACCACCATAAAAACCTCCCGAATAGTAGTGTTTCCTATCGCAGTTGTATGGTGCGCATAATTTTTGTGCATGGTCCAGTTTGAACGGTAAATTTGAAGTTTCCCGTCATTTGAAAGATTTTGTATAGAAATGATTCGCCCGCGTGCGTATATTCGGCTGAAAGTACAAACACTGAACACGTGCGACTGCAGACCTCAAGGGTCATTTAAACGCCAATCGGATGTTGTTGCAAACCTAACAAATGCTAACGCTCTACATTGATCGCCAATTTCCATAAAGGCTCGCAAAAGTAATTTCTTCAACAGCTCCAAATTGACATTTCTGTCATTAACGAACTGTTTTTTCTTATTGATGCTTAACAACACTCTATGTTCGTACATTCATCACAATGTACGGCATGTCTAGCACTTTGACAAGTGAGTTCTTTAACAAAATAACCAGTTTGGGGGGAAACTTCAAACTTCCCGCCACAACGGATTCTTGGTCATGCGCACTGCAGCCAAGAAATTGACCTATTTAATCACCTGTCAAAGGTCAGATGTCAGGTGACAAATTTGTCAACATCTACGCCATACGTTTTTTTAATCCATGCCCAGTTGACGTCGTTTTTTGTTGACGCTAGATAGATAGATGATGAAGGAATAGATGAAGGATAATTCACAAAAGGTAGATGAAGATCATTCACAAAAGATCAAATTTTCGAATTGTGCTAATCGACCCCTTGTAATCGAATATAATTTAAAGTGGAATAAACATTTAAGCCTCCTACATTTTATGATATCTGATAATCTCTTAATTTTTCCAAGCCAAAAATCAAGAGTTTGACGTAATTCTACTCCTACTGTGGTGCAAGCCCACCTAACCTACATTGCAGAACAAGCACACGCACAACTCTCTTTTCAGCAGGGAATTAAAATTTTACTCTTAACCACTTTCGCCTAAAATATAGGTACTTTTTATATAAAAAAACTAGGGCAATAATAGTAGCGACTGTTTCTCATACATTATATGCAAATTTTGAAAATAATAAATGTGAATAATGTATAGATATGCAAATTTTATTTTTAGTAAAGTAGTAATATATGAATGACACAAATATCTGCATAAATTATACTTACAATCAGTCATTCGATGAGTGTAATTTTGAATAATGTTTTTTTTTGTTAAAATTTTATCGACATACATACACGAAATGCGTACAGTAACAGTAATATTTGAAATTAGCGCAGTGTTGGTGTTGTCTTGTGGCAACAGTGGGATATATCTCATTAACACACGTCTATATGTGGTTACAAAAAGGTGTTTACAAAAATTGTTTTGCAATATAACACATCGAAGAACGAAGGCTTTAACGGCCGGACGTCCATGCCAGAGGTGGGACTGATCTCATTTCCGATGGAATGGTTCCCATGTTGACTCACTGTGCTCATCTCTTCTGAATCGAGAAAAGCAAGAATTTTTCACCAAAATTTAAAACAGGGCCTAAGTTTTTAAGTTTCTTAAAATTATAATTGAATTTACATAATTTTTTAATGTTGCCTACTTTCTTAGATAAGCTAAATTTCATGTGTTCTCATCTGCTGTTATTTCAACAATGGCATTCAAAGAACTGTTAACTACACGCTCAGGTGCAATATGGTCGATTGGAATCTTTTAAAATTAATTCTTAATTGTTTCAAACAATTTTCTATAATTTGCTGACAAGTGGCTGTTTAATTCTGTTAACAGTAGATGCATGCTCACGACAATTTACACAAATAAACGTTTTACAGCGAAACTGCCATTAATTAACTGCAGGCACTCTCCACATATGGAATTGTCACAGTAGAAAAGAACGACACACTTCAAAGGAAGCGGATTTTTATTCAAAAATACCATGCGAATTCCCATCACGATCTTGTAAATTTACAAGAGAGATTCCAGTCTCTTCTTTATCGTATATGCATTTGAATTTATCGACAGTTTTGACGCCTGTCACGTTTATCTTTGTTTATCATCGTTGTGCTTAATATTTTTCTAAACCTATAAAAATTGGAATCATGATCTAGTTTGTTTTTCTTCAATGGTTATTGACAACTGGTACGTTGAAAGATCTAGTCGAAGCAATAAAATCTAATGTCGTCGGTTCCGTTTAAGAAAACGCAAACTTTTATTTTTCTTGCACCGGTAGTTGTAAGTTGGAAATTGGGACACAGATGTGGTATACCTAACACCCAAACGCGAAAGTTTTAAAATGACTGTAGGTATACCCACGTTGTAAAACCTTATACGATGAGTAAGCAATTAAGATTGGATCTGCCACTGTTTTCTATACTTGTGGACTATAGTTTTAATTTTATTTTTTACAACACCTTCAATGAGCTAAAATCTTACATTCTGATACACACGGTGTAAAGTATATTCAAAATACTTTAAGCTGAAGACTAAGCCCAAATAACACAGCAGAATATTATTTTAGGTCATATTTTTTGTTTTGTTTTTATTACTAACTATTACGAGAATCTTTTAGCTCTAGAAAACCAGCTGCTCCATTAGTCTCGTAACTGCTAAAGTGCCCACATTAGAGTTTTACTCGCGCGAGTAGCCTCCGCGTGTGTTTTCTGATAGTTACTGTCCGCTAGTGAGAGCTAGCACAATTATTTTGACCAATGAACGTCCTGTTTATCAATCACCTAGTACATTAGCACCTGCGGAATGTGAAGAAGTACAACGACAAGTGGACGAATGGATAAGAACTGGAATTGCGAGACCCAGCTCATCAGATTTTCCCAGTCCGATCGTCCTCGTAAAGAAGTAAAACGGCGAGACTAGAATATGCATAGACTATCGGAAACTAAATAAGAAAATATTAATAGATCGATATCCACTTAAAATTATCCAAGATCAGATTGAAAAACTTACCAACACAAAGATTTTTTCAGTCTGTTGAGAACCACTGAGGGGCGTTACCCACACTCACCCTTCCTGGAGGGTGGGAGAGTGGATCCGTTTACCGCACCATTTTTAGTTGTAAGAAATATTCATTCCGATTCATCCATTCCGATCATGCATTCAGATTAAAGTCCTAGTAAACGAAAGTAAAGCTTCACTTGTGTCTTATTTCTGGTCCCGAGCCCCATTAGCTCAAGGAAGTCTCTAGAGCCCCATTAGCTCTAAGGTAATCAAATTCATAAGTGTCAGACGCCCCATTAGCGTCCCAGTGCAAGGTGCAACAAAGTGCATCAATTCAACAAACATCATCCACAACAATACAAGACAATCCACAGTCATTGATTTAAAAAATGGATTTTTATATGTACCCAGGACCAGAGTGCAAAATACATTTGGACAGTTTAAATTCCTACGCACCCCGTTTGGCTTATGCAAAAAGGCTTAGTATATTTTAGAGATTAATTTATTAACTACCTGTCTTGAGACGTAATTAGAGACAGTATCGTTACATGGCTGACGTAGCGACACCGCCGAAAAACGGAAATGAAGCTTTAGACAGATGGAAGAGAGCAGAAGAACACGGCGTACTGATCTGACAAAAAAGAGCAAATTTGTCGAAGTTTTTTGAAAATTTAAAACAGAGCTTAGGTGAAGAACCTTAAATATATTCAGTGACCATAAAGACATTTGTGCAGAAAGACCCAGATGGACAGTATCATTTTATTAAGATTTATTTATCATCGTATGAATTAGCACTCGCCGTCATCGAATCACTCAAGAAGTTTAGAGTTTATCTTTTGGGCATTCCGTTCAAGATTAAAACAGATTGCAAATTATCGCGATGGGCGCTCTTATTGGGAGAATTTGACTATAGCATTGAACACCCAGGAAATAAGATGAGACATTCCGATGCTTTGAGTCGATATGCTGTTGTACTACTCACTAGATGTGTTTTTTTAGAAAGAATGCAAAAAAATCAGCAACATAATGAGTCACTTCAACTAGCGTTCTAATCCGCTGGAGTCGAACCATTTGAAGATTCTTTGATCGAAAGGTCAAGGGACGAAAACTTTTTGTTATTCCAAGACATGGAAAATGAAAGTATAAAACTTTGCTACCAAAATGAACATTTTGCGTTGAAGACAACCAAAGAAATGATACTTCGTACCTTCATATGCTCCATTTGAAGACAGCAAAGAAGCCATACGAGATGGCAGAACCGCCGTATATCTTTGGAGTCGTGGTTTCTTTTACGATGTTTACCTACCAAAACTTCCAATACTAAAGAAGTTATCCAAAAATTAGAACAGCAAAGAACAATTTTTGGTAACCTACAACCATTCCGGTTTTAACAAAACTATCGATGAAAGATCCAGGAAAATGATATCGACACGTGACTAAAGCGCAAGAAGCTCTGAACACAACGTTTCATAGAAGCATTGGCCGATCGCCATTAGAGTTACGAATCGAAGATGCGAAGATCCAGAACTTCAGAAGCTGATCAGCGACGAATTCATTGAACATTTTGTTGATGAACGACAAAGCATGGTAGAACAAGCAAAGCAAATTAATCCAGCAGATTCAGGGCGAGAATCAATAGGAGTATAGCAACTTGAGAATATCAGCTATATGACTTCCAGAGCAAATACACTGAATATGGAACTACTCACGAAGATGAAGTACGCTAGAGGTACCAGGCCCAATTTTCGTTTCAAGTGAAATGCATTGCTGTTTGTCTAAGGTTTTCGGTCATGTGACCTTTTGACCTCTATCTTTTTCGCCGGCCAGAAATGATGTTACTGGCGGCAAAAGTGATAGGCCCTGTTTGCCAACTGTTGACGCCACCGGTAGGGTGACTTCTCCAGTCAGCGCCCAAGACTCGTTTGACAGTTTTGCTGTTTTCGGACTGACGTCTCGAATGAAGGCAATGGGTGCCGACATAACGAGAACGCCGGATTCCTCTTTTGGGACATCGAATAAATGAAAGAACACATAAGTGAAAGAAAAAAGGGGTTTTACCTAATCCTGGTTTCTGTAAGAGAGGTTAGTACCTGAAGGGTGTCGCGAATGGAAGGGTCAGTGAAGCTGTCATCCTTCTAGCAGCGCCATTCTGGGCCGCTTTCTTCTCGATGGTCCACTCTCGTCGTAGTCGACAGCCTGTCTGACTTCTGGATCTTCGGCCTTTTTGATGGTCCGAACGGCGATCTCGTGAAGGAACTCCTTCAGCAGCGGAAGCCCGGCCTCTCGGTGGAGTTGTTCGTTTCTGACGAACCATGGAGCGTCGAAAGCCGGCGTGTCATTAGGAGGGCTGTGCTCTTCTCGGGGTTGACGTCGATCACCCTTTTCTGGCACCAGTCTTCGAGCTTGTCGATGGCTTCCTGCAGGTAGCGGGTCGCCAGCCAAGGCTGTCTTGCTCTGGCAAGGATTCATCGTGCCAGACTGTGTCAAAAGCCTATGTCGAGAAAAACAGCACCGGTCACTTGCTTTCACTCGATCCCGGTGGCAGCTTATCCTACGACTCGGAGGAGTTGGTCGGTGGTGGAATGTTTCGGTCGGAATCCAAATTGTTCGTCTGGGGGGTGTTGGTCATCTTAATGCAGTGGGTGAGTCTCTTCTGTATGTTTCTTTCCGCCACTTTCCCCGCTACTGAGAGCAGGCTGATTGGCCTGTGGTTCTGTGGGAATTTTGGATCCTTTCCGGGTTTTGGAATGAAAATCACCGTCGCGCATTTCCATCTATCTGGAAAGAATTTATGCTTGAGAATTGCATTGCAAATACAAACCAGGGCGTCGACGGCGCCGTCTGGGAGTTCTTTCAGTGTCCTGTTGCTGATGTTGTCCTGTCCTGGGGCTTTCTTCGGCTTCAGATGTTGGAGTATGTGTCGGATTTCGATTGTATTTGTGGGAGGGATTTCTGCTTCGGGGACTTCATCGATGATTTCCTAGAGTTGTTCTTCCACTTCTTCAAGATGGTCGAAGTCAGCGTGCTGGAGATTGACTCTGCATTGCAGTTCCAGACTGTCGGCGAAAGTTTCGGCTTTGTCTTCGTCCGTGAAGGCGACGCCGTTGCTTCCGTGGATCGGGGGGAGGGGTTTGCGGTCATTGCAAAAGGCCCTGACCATCTTCCAGATGGAGTTATCCTCTGTGGATATCGAGAAGTCTGAAGGTCGACTGGGGGCGGTTGTAACACGCAAACAGGCGGAGTGGCCCATTCGCTGTGGTTACTGTTACCCCAGTGGTCTCCATGTGTTGAAGATCTGAAATGGCTGCAACACAGTGTTTAATTACGTTTCTTACGTAAATCGCTGTGCCTCCTCCTCGACCTCCAGGTCGATCGTTTCGGTGAAGTGTGAAGCCCTGGATTTTGGGATCTCTGGTTTCCGCCTGGAGTTTGATTTCGTACAGAAGTGCGACGTCCACTCCCTGGGAGGTGACGAATTCTTCGAGCTCGTTACGAGCTGCTTGAAGCCCATTGGTGTTCCAGAAGGCAATCTGCAGGGAATGTGGGATAAGGGAGCTTCTATCCATCTAAGAATAAAGAAAATTTGTTTGATAATTGACTGGCTAGGGCGATCAAGGCTTTCGCCAGATCCTCCTTGCTTTTTGCTGCAAGGATCGCTGTCAAAATGTTGTTTTTGTGGCTGGTGAATTCAACATTTTCCTTTGCCTCGGACTTTGTTTTTGTTCCTCCAACGACTTGGGCCCACGATGCTGTGCCGGGGGCGGTTGTTAGGAGCGGGACTCTTTTGAGGACGGTTGCCTGTTGAGATGGGCCCGTCTTTCCGGGGCTGGGTTTCTTCAGTTTGGGGAAGTTGGGGCACCCTCTGTAGCTGGCCGTGTGAGACCCTCCACAGTTGGCGCACTTGGCGGGGGCGGAGCGGTCCCTTTTGCAGTCCACCGTCTTCTGAGCTGCACCACATTTGACGCAGCTTTGTCCAGTTGTGCAGAATTAATGCGAGTGGTGGAACCTCTGGCAGCGATGGCACTGGTTGACCCCCTTTTTCTTGCGGGGTTCCTCCATTTTCACCGACACGTTGCACACGTGTCGGACTTTCTGAATGGCCTCCTTCTGACCTTGTTCTCTCTCTTCCAGCATCAGTGGTAGCCTCTGCTTTCGACGATGCATTCTGCTGCATTTGACCACCCTTATTTCTTGAGTGGTGAGGTCGTCACAAACTTCTTGGGTGACTCCCGTGGGGACTCCTCGGGCAGCGTGTAGCTGTTGTGCTCCACCCTGAGATTTCTCAGGAGGTCGATAAGTTTCCTGAAATCATCGGATGAGTTTGTGTGTATTCTGATACCACCATTAGCGGTCGCTGTGACCCTATGGTGGTTGATACCCCTGCGTCTAATTTCTGAGTCGATTATAGAATCAACCACCTTGATGGGAGGGCTCTTTCCCTTCCTGTCGGAGGCTGCGGCGGCGGTATTGGTGGGGGGCGGTTGTGGCGGAGGCGTCATCATGGTCAGCTTCTCTTTCTTCCGTGTCCATGTCGGAGTCGGGGGCGGTAGTGCTGCCGTTTTGGGTGTCCACTCCAGAGGTGCCGGGGGCGGCACCGGGGCGGGGTGGTGCTTCTGTTGGGAGTGGCGGTTGCTGCCTCCCTGAGGGATGAAGTGGATACCTCGCTCAGGGGTTCAGCCTTGTTGTGTCGGGTGGGGGCGGCGGCGACGTCTCTAATGGAGACCACATGCTCCTAGGAGCGGGTCTCCTTCCTACCCCCTTTTTTCTTGCCACCTTTTGGGGGCTGGGCTGAGGGGGTTGGTCTCTTGGTGGGGTGGGGCGGTGGTGGCTCCACGTTGTCCTCTGTGGCCTGCAGGTTCGAGAAAACCTCAAACCTGTTGACTGTGGTCACTTCATCGGGTTGGATGGGGCTGTCAGCGGTTCTCTTCGCCCTCTTATCGGGCTGGACTTCCCTTGGGGTCAATGATGACGTTGACGTCATGCCTTTGCCTTTGCAGTGCCTTTGTCAGCGCCTCTCCCCTTTTCGTCATGCTGGTTGTCAGGGCGATGTACGCTTCTGCTATCTTGTCGAAGCGTTTGTCCATTCTGCCCTCGAGTCCTCGGGCCATCCCTTCTATTTGGATGTTGAGGAGTTCTTGCTCTTTGGGACTGAGCATGGGTGATGGTGGCGATTGCACATCCATTTTCGCTGGCACTTTAAAGCGTCCAACAATCACGCGGGAAGTGGAGGTGCCCTTTGGCACTGTGGGTGTATTCACTGTTCCGCAGGTGTGGCACCACCTGGAAACCGGAAAAACGCAGAATTTTTCGCACAGAGCACGATCGGGACGTGTGTTCACTTCGAGAGCACGAGGCGAACACTGTGGTACTCTTCAAGTGAAAAATGTAGGGCTGTGGATAAATCCTCAGTACCCAGGGATCACATCACCGATACACAGTCGGTCTCCTGGGGATAAAGTGTCTCTATGTTCTGAAAGATTCTTCATCTCAGGACAGTCATCTGTTCAGTACTCGGCAGCAGCACTTTGGTTGAAGAAGGTCGGTTGAAGATAAAACAGAGTCATAGGTACTTTTATCAAATTCAGATCAGTATGGCCATTCTGGGGTTGAATTGCTGTGACTTTGTTATATTCACAAAAACGGCATCAATTGCCAACGAATTCTGTTCGATAAAGAATTATTTAGAAAGTATCGGCCCTAAGCTGTTACTTTTCCATCACTTAATGGCAGTTGAACATTTTGAAATGAAGCTCATTGAAAACAATGTAGGTTTTTAATGAAAATGTAATTTTTCTGAAATTTTGGTATTATATTCGGTTTATTTGTTGACTGTTAGTTTCATCTGTTGATATTTTCATTTATTTTTCTTTTTACAATTTGATATTAAATTTCATTAATTCGTAGTCTGTTATTTTGTTATTTGGTTAATTTTTTGTTAGTTTTTTGTCAAGTTTATAGCTAAAACGTGATTCTTTATTATTTTGAAATTACTTTGAACTGATTTTTCATAAATTTGAAATTTTTATATTTCTTTAATTTAATGTTTTAATTAATGCTAAATATGTTTTATTAATCTAGGATTTTAATACATTCTTTTTTTTGAAATATCGCTTTATTCCCTTAATTCGTTATTTTGCTATTCCGTAAAATTAGAAATTTCGTTATTGTGATAGATTCTTTTTTTTAGGATATTGTGATATTAAGATAATAATTGGTATTTTGTTAATTTGGTTTGTGATGTTGATTTTTTGTCTAATCAATATTCTGCCATTTTGTTGATTTGAGATTATTTAATATTTCCTTAATTTTGATATTTGGATATTAATAATGTAATTTCGTTAATTATTATTATTATTGTATGTCATATTTGTATCTATAATAATTATAATTATAATCTAATATATTGAGACGACGACGGCGCGACGGCACCGGAAGCGGATGATGTCATCTGTCTGGGAACAATTATTGGAATTACCATACATGGTAACGGCATTGATCTAGAAGACCATGAGAACGTCTGAGAATGATTGTTCACATAAGATGCTCTCATTAGCCTAGAAGATTCTGTCGCGGTGATCTCATACCATGCGACGCTCGCACAAAGAGGATGATCGTCTTTCAAGAATATTCGATTACGCCGAAAGAATGTCTTTCATTATTCCCGGAATAGAAGGAATCGAGAACGCCAGTATAAGAAGGGAGCGAACGACGGAACAGGACAGTGTATTGGTAGCATCGTGAAGAAGTATTGAAGCATCGTGTTATCGTGAAAATTTGTACATAGTGAAACGTTAGGTTTTTTTTTTTAATAAAAGTTAGTAACTACGGTGTGCACCCGAATTTATTTAAATCCTCGAACCCTCCCGGCTCAGCCTACGTTACAATATAAAAATCTCGTGTAACGGTGTTTGTGGTCGAACTCCTATTTTTTACATGGACATAGGGGCCCAGGGGGCCTCTTTGGTCTGGACAGATTTTTCGGCTCGACCATTTTTTATGAACTTTTTTTGGTATATTTGGTAGGTATAAGAATAAGTCGTAAAGTATTTTTCACATGGACATGGGGGCCCAGGGGGGCCCCTTGGGCTAGACCGATGTTTATGATCTTTGATTTGACCCCTATGGTACAGGGCAATGACAATAACAGATGACGCCGGCCACCAAAATTTGTCGTACCGGGCTTTAAAAATGAAAATCGATTCTTAAGGAGTAAACGCCAAAGTTTCACTTTTGTTGCGTGTGGACCCCACACACACATTTTTTGATGATATCTCGAGAACGCATTGACTGTTTTTTTTTTCGGGGGCGAATAACTGTCCATTAAACCATTGGAAAAATTAACGAAAAAAATTCAGTCGGCTACTAGCAATATCTTTTGTTTGAATTGACTGCGACCTCTTAGAAATGGGAGAAAATTACTCTAGTTGAATAGAGAATTGAAAAGTGCATCTGAAACACAAAAAAAAGTTGAGGGTTGCCATATAAAAAAATTGATGACGGTGTCATAGTTGAAAAACTTATGACGTCATTATCAAAACTTTTATGTCAAAAGATGGCAATTTGGAAACAAAAATCGACCTGTTCGAGCGTTTTTCGCAAAAACATTACATAACTAATTTATGAATTTTGTGCGGAATTTTATGATCACTCTGTATATGTAGGAAGATATCTTAGAGTGTGAACGCAACATATGGGGTCTTTAGAAGGTCAGGACGGCCGAATGTGTCAATCTTTTCTTCCGAATTTTCGTAAATATCGATAAATAATAATAATAAAATAATAATGATTGTTGATGTTTATTAAGCGGCATTCCTTTTCATCTTCCACGTCTATTTGTTTGCAACACAGGTCAACACGGGTATTTGCAACTACATAAAATTCTCTTGGCAGTATACATATAAAGAAGCCAATTATCCTCATTTATTTAAGTATACCACAAGCCTTTATCGCTGTTAACTCAGATTAACTCAGTTTTTAATAGAAATTTTATAAAAGGTTTCCCGATTATATCACTGAAGTTACTTCTTTAGAATGATGTAAAAATCTATTTTTTTAAATCACTTTCATCTCTCTACAGCCATTAACCCATATTTTTAAATACGTGGGACATTGCACGTAGGTGCGCACCTAAAGGACTACTTTCACACTTCCTGTTGCCACCTTCAAAAATGTTTTTTTCTTAACAGTAAAGGCAATTCATTGCAATAAAGTTCCTTTTATGCAAAGTGAAAAAGAGTAGATCAGTACTGCGAGGTATTGAAATGTGTGTTTCGTGACCAAAGTTTTTAGCACACGACGCCTTTGCTCACATTAGTTCCATTTTTATTATACGCTACCGTAATTGTTAAAACACTTATAAAGCGTACACATGTTAGAAATTTAAAGAAATGAGTGGAAAAATTCCACATGACTATTCACGAGATGTTGAGTAATTTCACTTCCGTTAGAACATCTTGGGTCTAAATAAAAATTAATTACGTAAACATGTAGACAACAACAACAAGATCTTAGAATAACACTTTTGTTACGGATGATTTAATTATGGGTAATACATTTTGCCACGTCATTATTGGCAATATCCCTGTTGATTCACTTTTCCTTCTTAATGGATAATAAAATCAACTCCTACCAAATTCTCGTGTGCCGCGTCTTCTTCGGAATCATAAGGTTAGTGGGTCAGTCGACCTGTTGTGGGTCAGTACTCCATCCGCCGATATTCGGTTTTGGTATTGATCATTAAATGTCCATTGTTTTATTGTAATTAGGCTGTCGCCTAAATGTTTTCGGTTTATGCGGGAAACCAATAACTGTTAATTTTGATATGGAAAATAGGCACATGGTGTAGGTATATTCTTTTGTACATTTTTTATAATAGGTCTTTGCATCGAAAGTATGCATATAATATAAATTCTAGAATGTTAATAAACCGAACAATATAATTCCTAACGTTATGGGTAATAAACTTTAGCTTATATACTGATATTCTCACACTATTGTATAGTATTTTTTTACGTAAGTGGGTTGATTTTGGTAATGACGGTGACCGACTGCCATTAAATTTTGCATGCGTATCTTTCACCTACTAATTGTAAGAAAGTTTGGGAGATTGCTCATGTGCAAGTAAAAATTAAAGGTATGAGTTTCTTTAAGACTTTTCAGTTTAAATTTACTTATTCAGAACATTATTCAGGCTGTTTACAGTAATAACTGCCTTTATTATTTTAATGTAAAAAGCAACTGACATGGTTTTTCTTTTTTCAATAAACCGATACGCGCTTTGATTCTTTATTATAAGACAAAATTTATAATAAATAAATAAATAAATAAATAAATAATAATTTATTATTTTATCGATTTCAATAGGTTTTCCAAAACTAGCTGCGTGTGAAATATTTTATTTGTAACAATAATTTTTAAATCTCATTAAAATAATATATGGTACATATCATGTGAATAATATATCATGACCAGAAAATGTGTAAAATTTCAGGATTTGTTAATACCAATTTATTAGAACAAATTTAACACAAGCTAAGATTGGTAGAAGTGAACAATGCCCAAATGTTGGATCAAAATAAACAAAAACTTGTTGTTGCTGTTTTGTTAACTTACAATAATTATTAGTGATATTAATTCATCCAGCACTCATTCAGTAACCTGCATTCTAACCTTCCTTCTTGGCCACTCTTTTCCCGATTTCACTCTCAACCGATTCCTTTCGCATTCTTCTCTCACTATACCTCTGCTCTCTATCAGATTTTCAATCAACCTCTATCTCCTTTTGAAAACGCCTCCCTTTTCTCTCACCTATTCCCTATACACATCCCATTACCTTATTTAAACATATTGTTTAAGTACTAATTTTTTTAAATTTTGTTCTATTTTCTCTCACTGCCAACACCATTAATTCTCTTCATTCCTCCTCTTTCTCTTGTTAAACACCAACATTTTTCTTTTTTTCCACATTGACTTCTAATTTTTTCTTCCTCACCTCATTTCATCAGCTGCTTGCCACCCGCATTTTCTACATCTCCTCTTTCTCCGATTCTCGATTAAATTAGACGAAAACGAAAGGGAACTAAGATAAAAAAAAGGCCACAAACAATAAAATAGAACGTGCATAGATAAAACAATAGGTAGTAAATTTTAAAGCTAAAAAAGGGGAAACACTATTGTGAGAAAATTAAATTCAAAAATATTACAGCAATAGAAACTAATAGCTATTTAAACCACAAGGAACTTAATCAATTTCAATCAATCATCATAAAGTCCAAAGAAAGCAAAGTGTTCACTATTGCTACTCGTAGTATTCCGTGAACCTCGCGTGAACTCAGAAATTTCGTATCAGTTGCATTCAGCCCTTCTTTCTCTGCAGTAGCATAAATTACCAAACTTATGAGTCACAGGCACGAATAACTTGCTAAAGTCGCTGTTGTAATTTGTTTTTTGATATTGTTGTCAATTTCAGAAAGTTCAAATGTGTTGTTGACTTCTAGTTACCGGGCCCGAACCACAGGCGCGTTCAATTCGAAACAAAGTGATTTCCTAACTTAACATAACTAGATTGCCACTCAGATAAATCCTTTAATAACTACCTGTCTTTCGGTATGAAGCCGACAACAGCTTGCGGTCGTTGAAAAGCTATTTTGTCTCTGTTGATTTGAATTAACCAACACTGAGTAAGAACTGATGAATAAAGGGCACAAAGAGGCATAGAGCCACCCCGAATGTCGGAGTTTTTGCGATTTCCGATCTCATCGTTCGCTTGTAACTGACATGACTGAAATCTAGCGATATTCGACACCGTGGAAGTCAAAGATCGGTATTTAGTGTAGTTTGTTTGTGCATGTTACGTGTTGCGCTCGCTGATGTCCTTTCATCGCGATCGTTTCAAAATGGCTTCCAAATAAAACGTTGCGTTACTGTATATTTTATTATTTTATTGTTTGTCCATACATGTTTCGAATCAACAGATAAAGATTTTATATGGTCCTAGTCGTACATACCTGATCTCTGCACGGGGGTCGTTTTCGAACTCGCTTGAACTTCCTCCCGGGGATGCAGGGTAACACGAAGTGGAGTTACTATTAACGTCTGAGTCAAACTTAGGTTGGACTTACGGCGTGGATTCGGGCTACTAACAAATTGCTTGCTTCATACTAAATAACCAAAAGAATAGTCCCCGATGGAAGTGCCGTAAACAACCTAGGGTTCTGCTTTTTCTTTCATTGTCTGACGATCACTGTTTTTCGAATTTGACGTTTGGTGACGTCATTGACATTTCATTTCGTGTTCAAATTCAAAAAGTGGCGGTAATGTTAAAGGGGGGTTATCACAGGTCAAAAATAATAAGGTAAAATTAAAGCAAAAAAAAGGTCCGCAGCGATCAGATCAATTAAATCAAAAATACTGAAGACATTAAATCGACCACAGCAACCATAGAAACTATATAAAATACTAGTTGGCCCGTCATGGCTTCGCTCATGAAGTATTCGTTTTCATATAGGAATTACTCTTTCCCGTTCACGCTCCCGTTCATATAGGTAGATGTATAAAACCACGCAGGCATGCAACATTATGTCAAAATTTCAAAGCAATCGGTGAAGAACTTTCGGCAGTCACAATTTCCGCACCAAATGGAAATCAGTTGGAAGCAAGAGTTGCATTTCCTGATGTTCGATAGGAAATGCTTCGATTCATCGGTAGATCCAGCAAGTTTTAAATGGCTCTGGTGGTGCTTCAAGTTGAAGCAATTGAAGCAACATCCCTTTCGTTCCATTATTGAACTTTAGAGCCTGGCAATAGATACAGACATGATCTGGCCAATGACAATATGACGACTTGAACTATAATCAACAGCTGTATTGTACCGGAATGCAAGACGATTGTATTGCAGATTCAAATCTGCTGTTCTTTGGGTACGTGTTTCAGCTACCCTCACCCTCTCGCGTTCATTCCGTTGAAAACGAACCAAATCTGTTGCTGCAGAACGCGACTGCTGTGCTCACAATCGTGCATCCTCAAGCCTGGCTGCTTGTCTTTCTGCTGGTTCCGCGTTCCGCATCTGGATGGTGCTTCGTCTGTTCCTCTTTCGTATGAATGCCTGTTCTTCCTCAATCATATTCAAAAGCCATCTTCACGATTCTTCTGTGTGGCGAGTGCGACGACTCAAATTTGTTATTCTGCGAGGCATTATTTTATGTAATTTCACAACATCTAATGTTTCCTGTCACTTGTGACAGCGGCTGTCATTGATACACAGCTGACCGTTAAAAAAGCTGTTATCTCGCAGTCGTGCATATGTTAATGACGTGAGATATAAATAAGAACCATCCTTAAAGCGGTTTGTATATTGTGTCAAAATTTGAGCTCAATCGGTGCAGAACTTTTCGAGTTTTTGACTCATACACAAACCAACACAACATTTTTATATACAACGTGTTTCAGAAATAAGTACATTAATTTTAACTGATAATAAAACTCGTCAAGTTAAACACTTTTTCTCTGTACCATTTTTTCCTAATTGTCTATTTTTTTTTAAATTTTCCTCCCCATAAATTCACGAGTCTTCTATGTATTGTTCTAATCACAAGCACTAACAATGGGCAAAATAATTTCTTTTTTGTTAAGTTGCTTAGAAGCAGTCATTACTTTTTTGTCAAATAGATGACTTGAAAATTATTTTTCTGTCATCTTTGTCAAAAGTGTAAATTTAAATACTAGTTCTTATTAATCTTGTGCAATGCCTACATTTTCAAATGAAGAATATGCGGATATTGTGTTCACTTATGGTAGAAGCGACGGAAATGCAGCCTTAGCCCAACGCATTTACAGGGAACGGTTCCCAAATCGTCGCATTCCGAATGTTCGCACATTTGTGAGAGTGATGCAGCATCTCCGGGAACACGGATGCTTTAAGGCTGCAGCTTACGATCGTGGTAGACAACGTCCTGATCGAGTAGCACATATCGAGGAAGACGTTTTAGATAGTGTTGAGGCTCGACCTGGGATTAGCACTAGAATACTGGCGGCGCAACACGGAGTAGGACATGTTACAATTTGGAGAATATTAAAAGAACAACAATTGTATCCTTATCATGTTCGAAAAGTGCAGTTCTTACTACCTGAAGATTTACCTCGCAGACTACAATTTTGCGAGTGGATGCTTGCCAGAATAAATATGCAGGAAACCTTTTTATCTATTTTGTTAACAACAGATGAGGCTGGATTTACCCGTGAAGGTGTCTTTAATAGTCATAACACCCATATTTGGGCAGACGAAAATCCTCACGCCGTTAGAGAAAATCATTTTCAACATCAATTTTCTCTTAATGTGTGGGCGGGAATCATAAATGGACCTCACATAATGCCACCGCGCTTAAATGGGGAAGGATATTTAAATTTTTTGAACAACGTATTGTTTGAGTTAATAGAAGATTTACCTTTAGAAATTCGCGCAAGCATGTGGTATCTTCACGATGGTGCCCCATGTCACAATGCACGCATTGTACGCGATTGGCTAAATAACAATTTTCCTGAACGCTGGATAGGACGTAATGGTCCTATAGCTTGGCCTGCCCGATCGCCAGACTTGAATCCCTGCGACTTTTTTTTGTGGGGCCACATGAAAGATTTGGTATACTCGGCCCCAATTGATACCATTGAAATTTTGCAAGAACGGGTGGAAAATGCCGCTGCAATGATTCGCAACAACAGAGCAATGTTAGAAAGGGTGGAAGAATCATTTCGTCGGCGTCTTCAAGCCTGCATTCTAAATAATGGTGGCCACTTTGAAAATTTATTATGATCAATTTAGTTAGGGATTTCGTTCAGTGAGTTTTGATTTGTTTGGTGATTTCTTTAATGCATTTTTCGTCTTCTTTGCAACAAATTTTAAAAATAAAATCTTTATTTAGGTATACCTACAAATTTATTTACTAAAACATAACAATAATCACGACACTCTCTCTGGATCCATTAATGGCGCAAAATCACATTGATGGTAGTGTTGGTATGTACATCAGCATGATGTTAATGCATGGCGATTTGAAACACATTCTAATGATTTCATTTTTACTTCTCAACTGTCATGGTCTTTCGTGTTGGTATCTTGGTCAATATAGGGTGCAGATGGTAATAAATTGCTCACAGGCCCTGCACTGCTGGACACTGTTGGAATAATTGAAGACTAGACTTAGCTACCTTACAACTTTATAACCCTGAAAATCGGAGGCACAAAACGAAGCACAAAACCTCAACCATGCGTATTGTCTCAGGACATATCAACACAGAATCTGGAGATATCTAATAAATTCAGGCAATATTTAACACCTGAACGAAGTAATGACGGGAAAAGTGACATTCTGTTGTATTTTTCATTCTTCAGACCTGCTTGCTGGAGAGGACACCTTAGAGAGAAATGCCACTCAATTTATTGACATTTAGGACAGACATTTGGACATTGTGCGTCAGATTTGCTCCATGTTGTCGTTACTAGGCTTCGGTTATCAATTGATCATCATTGTCGGCCAGATAGTCTAGTCTCCAGTGGCGGGCAATAAAATTTGTGACAAATTTTTAAATAATTTTAACTCGATAACTAGAACTTTTACAAAAAATATATATTTAGAAAAGTTGTTGCTCTTGACGAGTTTTATTATCAGTTAAAATTAATGTACTTATTTCTGAAACACGTTGTATATAGAAGATAAGTACACCAAACAATTAAAAAGTAAAAAGTCCAATAAATGGACCAAAGGGAATAATGAGATAAAAAATAGATTAGATACAAAAGAGAATAAAGTGGCGAAAAAGAGAAATGAGATGAAAGACGTAAAAGAACCAAAAGGGATCAAAAAGATAAAAGAAGATGCAAAAAGATAAAAGAAGATGAAAGGAATTAAAAAGAGTAAAGTTGACAAAAAAGTAAAGGCAAAGAGACTAGAGAGGCAAAAGACATAAAGAAGACTAAATAAATAAAGTGAAAAACACCAAATATAAGTACTAAATAGAATTTAAGCGACTAGAACTATCGTAGACGCTGAGGATATCAAAAATCATAAAAAATGGAATAATAAAACAAAACAAAAAACAAAAGAAAGAGACTAAAGGGGCCATTTTGAGGTTACAAAGAAAATCAGAGGGAGCATAGAGAGTAAAAGTAAAACTAAAAAGTCCATATAGGTCAAAAGTTTGAAGAGGTTAAAGATATCAAAATACTGAATACACTAAAGGGACTTAACGTACTAAAGAGATAAAAGGTAATAATAGTTAATAAATATAAAAGAGGCAACAAGGGAGTAAAAGCGACTAAAAACACACGTTTAACACAGAAAAGAGACCCGTTTAATGTAATGTTTAAAATTTTATATTTCATAATATGTATTTTGTATTTGACATTATTCATATTTTATGATTTTATATTTCATGTTTCCTGTTTTATGCTATTCCATAATTTTTGTCCCAAAAATTAACATTATTTCACATTTCATATTACTATTTTGCACTTTTTTAAATCTTTTATTTCGCTTTTTGCCTTTTACGTATTTTCTTCTTGTATTTCACAATTTGCATATTATTATATTTCACCTCTTCATATTGAATTTCGCAATTAAGATTTCAAATTTCACGTTTCGCATTCCAAAAAATTATATGTCATGATTTAAATCTTATTCTTTATATTTCACTTTTCATCTTTCAGACAGGCTACTTCAGAAAGTCTCAAGATATTTCGACACCTTTTGCACTTTTTAAGATTTTTCAGGACATTTGCACTTCTCAGTATTTTATTAATTTCGGATTATCAACAAATTAAATATCAGGACTATAAAAAATATACAGGGTGTAACAGAAGTATCAAAATTTTAACCAGTAACCAGAACTTGACAAGAGCAACAAAAAATCTATCTATCATTTTTCCGAAAACATATTTTTTAGCATTTTTCCACCTACAAATAGTTTAACTTGACCTACTGAGGATCAACTGGTTTTGTTCCGGGGAAATCGGCCTGATGCTTATCAACATTCTCAATTTTTTGCAAAGTCTCGTGTGTTATCTGAAATCGAGCGAGGGCGGCCGACGCGGCGTTAATTTGTTATTGTATTTCACTTTCGTTTTTAAGTTATTAATCATAAAAGATGTCTCCTTTTTCTAAGGAAGTTCCACCCAAGCACAAACCGCTACCCAAATCGTCGTGTGCCTAATTTGCGTTAATGATTAAAATTTTGATTCCTCTTTCTGTTACATCCTGTATATCAGGAGAAAAACTTAAATCCGGAATTTGGGGGCATCCGGATTACCGCAGGCTCGGATTATCCGAGACCATGAAACTATGATTTTTTTTCTAGTTTTCACCGAGTGTTTCTCAACGATCCAAAAACAGAAATTCAAATATTTGCTTTGTAGTTCCTCTTAACTACAGTTTGCAGAATAGAAAAGATTGTGTCGCCTAAGACAATAGAATCACCAATTCGAATATCCGCATTTCAGGAATAATAACTTTTCGAATCTTTAAAAGGGTCTTTATATTTCGTTGTGTAACCAAATCCAAAACTTATAACTTCTTGTTCTAGGGTCAAGTGGCAAAAAGGGTAAATTGGTAATTTACCCGTCTCCCTCTTCTGCTACGTATACCTTACGTACAGTTTTCGCAATTCTTTCCTCTTGCATTCTTGTCAGAGACGGACCAAAACCTGTTGTCCCTTTTCTATTTTATTACAGAGTGATCTTCTGACTCCTCGTTCCTCTGCTTCTCGTCTTCTTGATTATTATTTGTCTCAAACATTTCATTCTCAATCCACACCTTCTTGTTTTATTGGTCATGGTCTAGCTTTTACAATGTCAATATTGGAAATTCTGTAATTAATTCATCATCACTGTCTCTTCAATCATTCAGTCTAGATTTTTAAGTATTCAAAATTAATGAAATAAAAAGTAATAAGTTTCTGAAAAAGTTTTTATTTGCGACACACTTTCAATCCAATAATTTTTACATTAGATCGACAATTTTGTTTCTAAATATGTGTTTGTCTAATAAAAAAATATTCAAAGATTTCCATGTTTTAAGTAATCTGCTAATGATAATACCAAACAGGATACTTCAGCTGACCAATATTCGGATATGCTGACACGGTTTAAGTTATTTAACTTTCAGATGATTTTCATTAATATTTATTGACTGATCTTGAGATGTCAAATAAATATTTAAACAAATCCTGCATTTTATAAAGAAACTATAAAAATTTTCATTTAGTAAAGCTTAAATCTTAACCCTTAAATTTTCACTGTCAACATGTAATCGCTCAACATCATCTTCCATTAATTAATTTTATAGCACTTAATCGCTTTCTACTGTTTATGTTTATAACAGTTGGTTTAATGATTTAATCTTGTTACAATTACTAGTTCTTATAACACAAGCACTTTCAGTTCTTGACATACCTGAATATGGCACAAGATTATAAGTGCTTTTGGGTCCGTGTAATTATGTTTATATTTTTTACTGGCCATAAACGTGACACGTCACAGAGCAAAGTTGTAACAATCTATTAAGGCTTTAAAATTTAACACTTCTCGTTTTTGTTTGAGTTTTCACAGAATTTACAATTTCTGTTTGTGCTTTTAATTTAGGTGTTTTCTCCTAGTAAAATAATCGTGGGTCAGTAGAACAATGATGCACCTATATGTATATTGACTAATTAGTTAATTTTGCCTGCAATAAATCAGTGCGAAAAAAGTATTTGTTAATAAAACAGTAATAGGTGCAATAGACGATAAGATATCCTAGAAACGATTATAAATTACGCTGTGGCTCTGTAAGTGCATTTTTAACCCAAATCCACAAACTACCCACTTTCCCATGCTATACCTGGACATCATCACCGAGAAACAAATAAACAGGTATTATAAATTTCTGTGACTACCAGACACGTTGTTCTACATTTAAGTAAGTGAGCCAAGAGCATGGTTAGCTACAGCGATCTCTCTTATAAAGCCTTCACACAGTCATCATGTCCTTCAGATTTGTTTTGAAGTTCAAGGTGATCGGTTCTACATGAGACTGTTTCCGGATTTTTAGTGAATATAGTGACCGATCTGAGAAAAAATGGATTACATATTTAAACTGTGCATATTTGTTGCGGTTTGCTCGACTGGGTTCTGTGCCAGTACTCAGAGGAACAGCAGTGAAGAAAAAAAGACACAAGTGCGGGACATTCGATCCAGCATAGGGGATTTTATGGTGTGTGGTATGACAGGGGATACTGCCTGTTTTCTGGACGTAGCTGATGTTATGGTAGAAAAAGGAATGAATGATATTTTAGGTAGGTGAACCACTGAAAGATTTGCCCTGGTGAAGTGACCAAAATTTAGGAATAAATTAAAGAACCGGTCCTTATTTCTGAAAGTTTGTGAATTTTTTACCGTGATCCACTTTATATACGCGAATTACCGTTAATTAAATCATCTACCGTTTAAGGTGGCATAATATTAAATGACCGACTTTTGATTGCTTTTGAGATTATTTCTCTGATTTCTTCCTGCCATTGTTTTAATCTAATGTGGAACATTAACTGCTTAACACTCAATTCAGGTTACACATGTGTCTGTTGAAGAATTACATGTGGTCTGTTGTGGACGAATTCCGGATTCCGGTGAAGCGTATCAGTGTCTCGGTTGTATTGTTGGCTGTCTAGCATTAACTTTTACTTGCATTTCCCGCCAACAAACGCCAATGCGCTTTATTCCTTCCACAAAGCCTGCATCAGGAATTCCTTAGGTGTTAATTCAAAGCGAAGAATTTTACATATCGACGTGTTTGAGTAATGATTATTCCAGCGGCGATCGAAAAAGCCGTTAAAGTAGCGGTCAAAAATTCGTTTTCCAAAGTGGCACACACTTGGCCCAGAATTTCAATTCAGTGTGATTTTTTTCGTGAGAAATTCCTATTTTTGCAGCTCAAGCAGACAAAGAAGCAGTTAAAACATCCGGTCGAGCAGATGAAGAAAATTCGCCCAGCCAATTGTCTAAAACCATCCACAGAATTATCTCTGAACTGACTGAGATTTTCAGAGACGGTTTGTCGGGTATCTTTAAGAGTGCCCGGGAAGGTGAAGATGAAGATGAGACTGAAGAAAGTGACAACACAAAAAAGGAGGACTCTCAGAAAGGAAAAAGCGCAGATCTAGGAGGTTGGTCAAGACTCATTCATTATCATCATTAGTAAATCTTAACTGTTACAGAGGCTCGCGGAAAAAAGAAGAAGAAGAAACTGATTGGTTTAATTAAACTGATCATCATCGGACTCGTTTTGAAAGCGAAAATTACTCTATTACTCAAAGCACTGTCAGCCGCCCTTCAGCTCAAATTCTTCCTGGTGGCATTGGCCGGCCTAATCCTGAATGCGGCAAGATTCTATTTAGATTTGAAGAAAGGACATCATCCACAGAAAGTGATCTACTACGAACACGCACAACACCAGCATCACTACGACGGTGAGGAAGACTGGGGGAGCAGCAGCGGACCTGGTGGCTATTGGGGACGTTCCTACGATGAAGAAGAACGCCCCTCAGCACACGACCTGGCGTATGCCAAACAAAAACCCTACAGACACGTCGACCATGATAAATCCAATGGTTTTTCTTGGTTCGGTTAAGACGAAATTGAAACTTGTGGCATTATTTAGATTTAGGGATGTTCTCAGGTACGAGAACTTTGTAAATTTCTGAAGATTTGAGTAACTAGTCATAGGTGGGAGGCTTTAAACATAGTTTGTATTAATTTATTAATTTATTTTATTTATTTAAGTATTTTATTGCGTAAGTTGTGCGTCGTTAACAATAAATTTTTTATGTAATTGATGTAATTCTGGATTATTTACATTGTAATAAAAGTTCAGGCACGTGTTGTAGAGTGCAAAGATCTGTCCATGGTATAAATCTTTATTGTGCGTGATCAGCCTCATGATAGACTGCATCTGCAGTATGGTACCGACGTCTATATTGTTGACACTTTGTGGGTCAATGGAATCACGGAAAACGGCACTACTTCAATAGGCAATCGTTGATTTATTGTCTTATTCTTTTAATGAATGTCCAGGTTGAAACGTGTCATGAATAAAAAATTTTCGCCGACTGGACTCGCCCAAATAAATTACTCATTTTTTTTTTTAAATATAAACCGATTGGATTCTAAATCTTATCTAATATTATCATTTCCATATTCTTCGTGTGAGAAAAAAAAAACTATTAAAAACCTTATTTGCTCTCTAACGGTACAGATTATTTACACTGTTTGCTACCGAGTTACTTCATTACATGGTCCACTACTTCCAAATTTTTTAATGAATGCAAAAATGTACTACGAAGACTTATTTGTCAGCTTGTACCGATAGTCGACGCCACGCTAGACTATTTGTGGTATTGTTAAAGATTCACCGGCTTCCGCTAGGATGTGTCTTTCTTTACGAATTTGTCCATCTTTGTCATAGTTTCTATATAAACTATCCAACAGTGGTGGTGCTGTCACATAGCCTCTGTGCATTTTGCTGAAAATGGGCGCGTTCGGAATTGGAATAAACAAGGTTTTGAGTGTGGTGCCGATTCTTTTTTGTGTCGTGCAGAGCGCTCCTAAATTAAGGGTAAGAAGTTTAATTTATATAAACGTTTGTGTGTTGAAATTAATGTTTGAAAGTAGTGGTAATTATTGCTAGTTTTTTTTTGTATTAAACAATATTTATTTCCGTTGAATATAATTCATAAAATATGTACCTGAAAACCTGTGTATATTTGTATAATTTTTTTTATAACAGTTTGATATAATTCATTGTTAGTATAATGTTTCAACGTTATAAAAATTAATTATGAGAAAGTAAAAGATTTGTGTAAAAATCGTATTTTTTTTTGCACAAATCTCACCACTCTTGTGTATTGTTATTATTACTCAGTATTGATGTTTGGGTCTCACTCAGAAAAAGGAATAATTTTCAGTTTATAATAATAATAATTCATAATTCCAGTTCCCTAATTTTGATTGTGTAAAGCAATATGTTTTTAGATTTAGTCACTACTTTAGAATTATTAAAAAGATATGTCCACAGCTAGTAAATATTGTTTTTGTAGTCGAACAATATTTTAAAATATAACAAAATCTGTGACTGAATTCTTGAATTCATGGGAATCTTTTCTTTGAATATTCTTGTTGATAGTTAATACAAAGAGATTCCAATGAACCATAAAAAAGCTAATGCCACATCATCACCAGTACAAACGTACCAAACCATTGCGATTTTCTTGCTCTCTTCATATCCTTGGTACACCAAATTTAAATGTTTATTCTTAAATTTTATGTCCTGAAATCTTCATAATATCACAAGGGTAACAAACTTAGTTTAAGACACCATCTTTTGATATTTAAAAAATTAATATATGGGATACTTTGGTGTCTGTCCAACAGATGTTATCCCCAAAATGATTGACAGTAAATTTCCATGTTTATTTTCATTCTAAACTCTCACGCTTTTACTGCAATCGTTTTTCACGAAAGGAGCTTTTGCTTTCGTTTTTCTTTGAGGTTTGAGACAAGCCATGTGTTCCATGTCCCACTGAGAGCAGGAAATAAAATAAAGTAATAGCAACAAAAAGCAAAATTAACTACAAAATGAAGAATGAAGTCGATATAAACGTCTCCAGAAAATATATGTATTTATAAAACTTTAACTTATATACAGCGTTGGCACGTAAAAACGTAAATACTTTTTCGATAGGACAGTCCACCCCCTTTTTTAAAAAGGAACAATTTCTATATTTAATTATGTTTGCTTTGTTTTACTTTCTGCAGATAGCAAAGGAGAGGTTATCATTCCTCGTGCTCCAGACTACTTAACGAATTTATCTTTATATCTAGGTATATATCGAGTTACTTATAATAGCCGTTGTTATCACAATTATTATAAAAAATGTAGAATTTGTGGAATTGCGGAAATAATTCATCCAACAAAGGCTTAGATATTGATCTTAAAAGAGCTTTAGATTTTAATGAATTCGAGTACCAGAACTTAAGTAGGTACACACCTACAACTGGTTTTCTTTTTCGTCGTATATAAAGTGTATTTTGTAAGCCACATTATTATATTATATTATATTATAATTTAAAAATGTGGCCTAGCAAAGTCTGCCTAATAATTTGAAAATGTGGCCTAACAAAGATTGTGCAATCTGCCTAATAATTTAGATACTTTAAAAATGTGGCCTAGCAAAGACGTCAATTAATCTCGAAAAATCTAAAATAGATAAAGGATCAATTGTGTGAGAAATCTGAAGAGTCAACCGAAGTAGCTGTGTTTTTTTTCTGTTTTCTCTTATAAAACATTATTATTAAGAAAAATCTATTGAGAAGAAAGCTGTGGCGTTTAGAGGACCTTGTTTATTCTTCTTTCTTTATAATAGATGTTGTTTTAATTTTATTTATTTGTAAGACAAATCAGATGAAAAAAAAATTGGCTTAGAAAATACACTTTATATACGACGCTTTTTACTCGCTAGAAAATTTAAAAATGACAAAATTCTAATTATTGATAATTATATAATTATTGTTGTCTTTCCAGATTGTCCCTAGCCAGACTCCCCCACAACTACTAACCCTTCCGAGCAACGCCACAAGCATAAGACTGGACATCAGCGACTCATTTAGTTGCGACGGACGTAGTTACGGTTATTATGCGGATGTGGAGAACGATTGTCAGCTTTTCCACGTATGTCTTCCCATAACGTACTCAGACGGTCACAACCAAACATTCAGGTGGAGTTTCATTTGCCCGGAAGACACAGTTTTCAATCAGGTAGGTGATTCACGCGTGATTGCATTTGCAGGTTTAATGACTTGCGATTTTCAGGAAATCTTCACCTGTACAAGATCCGACGAAGCGATTGATTGTGCAGATTCTCCCAGATATTACGGATTGAACACGAGTTTCGGAAGCGAAGAAGTGGTAGAGGGAGACCTCGAAGATGCGACGGCGGTACCAGCGGAAGTACCGCAAGTCCTCAGCAGAAAAATTCCAGACAGGATTTCTTACAGGCATTAGGAAGAATGGGTCCAATAGGCGCTCGCGATTGGTAGCAGTGATCACGTAAAATTTTGAAATGGTTCAAGGTTAAATTCTTTTAGTTTTGTCCCTATTCTTAGGACAAGAATTTAAGTTCTCGACTCTGCTACCAATCGTGGACTCGCTATGCTGATAAATGAAATGTTAGGGTTGCAACTGAATTGTGATTTATCATTGGAAGTATTATTCTAATAATAAATCTGTAGGTGAAGGGATTAAGGGCTATTCGGTGCCACCCTACACTTGAATGGAAATTTAGGTACTGTATTATTTTTCAATGTTGCTAGGAAATAAATAATATTTATGATTCAACAAATGTTTATGTAAGCCTTTTTAACACACTATACCACAAACAGAAACTATAAATTTTGAACTATAAATTTTGTGACACAAAGTTTGAGCTTAGTGTTGGCTATAATGGTTGGAGCATTCAATTTTTGACAACAGTATTTTAAAACATTTATTCAAAACTAATTAGAAATATTAATATAAACTGTAGAACTTATTAATATGTAATATTTAATATTAATTCCAGGCAGTAATTTATGTACAACAGATTTTAGATAAATCACTACTTGAAGAGGGATCACTGCCGATACTAGTAATTGTGTTCGCTGGGCCGAATTGTATTTTCCTTACAATATTCAGTTGATTCTGAATGGAACTTTATGTACATCCTTCTGGTACCAAAGTACTTTGACATCCTCTATGTCTCTTCAAAACTGTTATATCTCCTCCGGCGTTTACCAACAAAGTACAGGGTGTGATTAAGCCATGGTACATACGTAGCAATTTAAGAAGGAAATTGTCCAAAAGAATGTAAACCTACTTGTTGGATAGTACATTTCCCTTGCTTGGAGTATGAGACTGGCGTAGTGCCACATAACGCCTTTACATAGCAAGATATTTCTTCTTTTCACTCTTCCCTTCGTCGACAACTTACCACAAAGCCTTAAGATTTTTTCTTCTTAGAATCAGGAATATGTATCAGAATGTTATCTTCATTTTCAATGTCATCGTGTAACATCCTTGATAATAATTGAGACTTCCTCTGTAAGTGAAGAGTATAATTATTATACCAATCTTGGAAGATTATGAATCCCGTTTCATATCGTTCTCTCGATATGGTATCACACAGAAATGGCCCCCTCCTCCTTAGCAAAATCCTGGGTCCGCGCCTGATCTTCAGCAGCAGCAGCCGCAACTACGCTTACATCGAATGGAATGCCGTAGGCACCGGAAAATATAAAACCTTTACATTCTGAGAGAATAAGCGCCATTTTATTAAGTTTGATAAATACCTAGAATGGTTGTAATTTTGAAATAACTTCGTCTCGTAAGGTCTCTGGATACATGAATCTATTCATTTTCCCCAATTAAATAAATTGGACCAATACCGTATGAAGACAAGAAGCTCCTTACCAGAATTGACCCGCCATCGCCATCGTGTTTTACCATAAGTCACATATCTCTGGTCATCAACCAGAGTAAACAATCACTGCTAAACAAATTAAACCTAAATTCGAATAGATCAACCACAAGTACCATTTTCTGTTAGATAGGCGTCTGGAGTAGGTCTGCGGGATTTTGGTTGTCCCTTGTAGCGATGACATTCGTGGCATGTCGTGGCTAGTCTGTTATATAGCGTTATCAACCACGGCGACTTCCAGTTCAGTGCTTATTAATGCGTCTCATACTCGATGGAGCGTTCCTCTGCTCCCTACCCCTGGAGCAACGCAGCGCCCAGGACTTCTGACCTGCTGTCTCTGCGAAAGGCTGTTAGGAATCTGCTGTTTCGGATTTTCAGCTGTTGGAATGTTGGTAGGACCCCATTCCGATAGTGATTCCGCCGTCGCGTGATTAATGGCTTGGTGACGTTGGCTATGGACCGGCGAAACCAAGAGTTGGTTTGTTGAAAGAACTATAGTTATTCCTAATTTTTTGGGGGCGGCATCTATGTTATGGCTAGCACATTGTCTACGTTGACGACAAAACGCGGTGTTCCAGATACATAACTTCGGTGCATCCGAAGGTACATTTGGCGCGGTTCACCTTCAGCTGGAATCTGTGAAGTTGCTTCATTACGACGCGGAGGTTCTCCACGTGTTTCTTCGCATCCAGTGAGATGACAATCAGGTCATTTAGGTATGCCAGGAGCGTTAGTTCAGACAAACCGATCTTAAACCTGGAAAGATGCGGGGGCGTTGTGTAAGCCGAGGGCATCCGTAGGAAACGGCGCAATCCAAAAAAATCGTCAATTCTCAGGAGTAGATACATGTCTGGCTTGGTGGTCTTCCGGTAATCGAGGCACAGCCTGGTGGCACCGCCGCGTTTCGGCACTAAGACCACGGGAGATGCCCAAGAGCTCTCACACTCCTTGATGACACTGGCGTCCAACATGGATGCCTGATTTCTGGTGTCAATTTGATTCAGTCAATTTCAACAAAAGGGGTTGGCGTTTCGTTTTCGGCTAACAGGTCGGCGTGTTCATCTAGTAGTGGGCCTAGTTGTTGCTTAGTTGATTCCGCTTCTCAGACCGGAGGCACAGAGAGACAATGTGAGTTCTTAACAGTGGGGGTGTCAAATATTGCGTTGGTCTCTTGTTCGTGCTGCATGAGTGCATATTGAGAGTCGTTCCACAGGTATTAAGAGTCTCCTGGTGTTTGATGCACAGACCAGCGGGAGCGTCGTACGCCGTCATAGGTGGCGGAGGTCCGTAGCACCTTTCGTCTTCGACAAAGGGTTCCACCACTGGTTAGACTCGCATTTCCTAAAAAATAGTTTCAACGTCAGAGTCGCTGCATCTCAGCATTTCACAATTGAGGAATGCGTGCTAGATTGTAGGGGCGTCGGAAAAATTATAGCCCCAGGTCGAGGATCATACGCGAATCTTCAAAAAGATCGGCGCCTAAGAGAGGATGCGTGGTGTCTAGCACGCATCCTAGAAGACGACAAACGTGTTTGTGATTGATCTTCCGGCGATCGGGACCTCGGTTGTAACCGTCGATTTCCGTCCGCGAGCGTTGCCTTCACAGTGATTTCCTGGAACGTGTGGCTGGTTTCCGGCAAGTCCTTGTAGAAGCTAGCGCTCTCATCGCTGTTGGAGGCAGCCGTATCGACGGAGGCGGTCCCTTTTTGTCCGGCGATTGAGATGGTCGAGAGGCTAAGTCGCTGATTGTGACGGCACAAAAACCGCTGGTGATAACTGGTCTCGTTACAATTTGGGCAAATTTTTCTGTAAACTCCTGGTCTTTGACAGCCACGGTTGGAGCGTTCGAAGCTGCTTGAGCATCTGCACGGTCATTCTACTTTTTTCGACAATTCTTACTTTCATTGGTCCTCCGACATCCAGTCTGATTGGGGTTGATTAAGAATTTCAGGCGATGGTTCGGTGTGCGTGGTGCGAAGAGATTCTGCTTGCCATGTACCTATTCCGTCTTACCTCTCCCGTTATGACGTAGGCTTGCGGGGGCATTGGCGTCCAAGATTCCTTCGACGTTTTTGTAAATGGTTGCCGCTATGGTAAATTCCTCGACGGGGGTGGCGTTTCGCGCACCGTCGAACTTGGCGGAGCACTGTGTGAAGTGCCTTGGTTGTCCGCCCGGGGGCTATTCTTTAATGGCAGCCAACAACTTTTGGAATAGTTCCTGCGTCAGTTGGACAGACATTTTCAGGCTTAGGCGGGGACTTCCTCTCACGAATCTTCCTGGTTGTCGCCGCGGAATGTTTGGTTTTATTCAACCTCAGGTTCGTACGTTTTCAGGCCCACGGTTGTGCGTCACTTTTTAGTGGAATAGAATAGAATAGAATAGTTTGTTCTCCAGCAGGCCACAAATGGTCCAGAAGAAGATATACATTACAAGTAAAAATTCAATTACAAGTTAATAGTACTGGTATAAAAGACTATGGTAATGAAACATGAAACATTATGAATACATCCATATTTTTAATGAAAATGTCCAAATGTTTGTTAATTTTGTTTGAGTGCAAAATGTTGGTTAGTTCTAGGCACTTGGTAAGAGAATGTTTCTAGCTCCCTTAAATTGAAACAAGGTACATTGGAGTAACACTTTATTTAACTTAGTAAATTACACAACAATATAATGGATAACTATAGACAAAAACCGGGGTGGACTGTTGTCAGTGCCGGGTCAGTTTTCTTAGCTGGGATCTAGACCAAGGTGGCCCATTTTCAATACAGTTCAGTGCTAGATCTCGAGCTGTTTATATTCCGTTCGGGCAGCAAGCCATCATATAGAGCTGCTGAACCAATAGGAGGCGACTGGGTGGACGCAATGGGGGTGATGTCGCTTGAGCTTCACTAGCCGCGAGGGGTGATGTCATGGGCCGCGAGGAAATGTTCTGCACAAACTCAAACGACTGGAGGGGGGTCGTTCGTCGGAGGTCTTTTTGCTATACTACGAAAAGTTATCATTCGCCATGAGTGCAGAGTTATATAGATGACTCATCGCTGTAGCGGCGTTATTAATTACTGCAATGTACTGGAATTTACTACAACTTACTCGAGGTAGTATGACTCATCTTTTGGAATATCCTGTACAGATCGAGAGCGCCATGAAACATCTGGCGACATAATCCGTTATAACTGTGATCTGTACATAGGCTAGTGTTTAAATAAATTGTAAATAGTTACTTTTTAAATAAATAGTTTTGTGAACCCGTAAATGCTACATTGGTGTCAGGTGTGGGGTGAGGAAGATTAGTAACAAATAAATGTGTGGAAATGAAGACCAAGAAGAACTAAATAAATCGCTATGATGATTAAGAAGAAATATGAAGTTGGGCACGAAGAAAGAAGGGAGAGTTTGAGGTTGCTTGAGAGATAGTTGGAGCAACGTGAGTTATAGAAACAACTGGAATAAAATCGGTCCTCCAGAGAAGGCTGCTTAAGGAACTGGAAAGAAGACAGGAAGCTGGTGTCACACACTTTCAGATTAGATAATGATGGTGCCCTGAAGATCTTAACTGGAAGACTGCAGCCACTATCGTCGTTCTGCAAGACGAGAATTGAACTGGAAGTTGGAGAGACCCGAAGAACTACCCGGACTTGCGATTGGTGCTTGGATAGAAGAATGTATACCACGGGCGGACGGAAATGCAAGTTGCACGGTAATGATCTTGAGGAAAATCCTGCTGGGCCCAATGGGATTCCATGGATGTGGAGATGGAGTCTGGACACGTGTGCTGGAGAAGCGTGTGGGTCATATGGAAAGTGAGCAGCTGATGGCTCCCATGGTTAGAATTCCGGAAGTTCTAGAGTCACTAGATTGCGGAGTACCTCGTGGACACTTGAAAGTGTCGAAGAAGTTTGGGAAGCTGCGAGAGAAGTTTTCCTTAGAGAATTGGAGGAAACTGAGAAGTGGAGCAGAAAGTGTGTAACTTGCGCTGCAAGCAAGAGTCCATCAAAATGTCGAGGGGCGCCGATACGTCAACACGGTGTGGTAGTCCATGTGGTAGTTGAAACCGTACTCCTCCTGGCAGACACCCGACAGGAACTACGAAGAGACTTGTGTACAAGAAGGCCACCTACCAAAGTGCTTGGGATACTTTATGGGAGTCGAAGTATACTGTTTTGTCCCAGGGTATCCTGAAGATCGCCTGTGAATTCGACTGTTTGGTTTAGAGGGCGGTCGAAGACATGTTGGAAGGAGTCTTCCGTTTCACTTGGCTGAAGCTAATGGTGTACTGATGCAACCAGAAAGAACATCGGAAGGAAGATGTAGACATCGGTAGAATGTCTTATGACGTTTCGGGACGAAACATCTTTAAGTAGGGGGCAGTGTGACGGACGTGGACCCGAGATGACTCATCGCTGTAGCGGCGTCATCAATTACTGGAATGTACTAAAATTTACTATAACGTACTCGAGGTAGTGTGACTCATCTTTTGGAATATCCGGTACAGATCAAGAGCGCCATAAAACATCTGGAGCCGACTAGAAAGATTTAGCCGGTATATTTATTAGAGGACGTTCCAGCGACAGGCGAGTCTAGTCGAGGACTGAATAAGCAACTCAGCGACATAATCCGTGTGACTCGTGCGAGCTCTTAAAATAAATACTTGTGCCGTTATAATTGTGATCTGTACATAGTCTAGTGTTTAAATAAATTGTAAATAGTTACTGTTTAAATAAATAGTTTTGTGAACCCGTAAATGCTACAATATAATCCACTGTCGCAAACTTCCTAATAGCCAAAAGCAAATTTATAAATTAAAACAAATCGATTAAAATTTTCCTGGAATTTCCTATACAAAGCTCGCCGCAACGACGGATGAGGCTGATGTTTCTAGAATTGTCTTGTACATGATCGGTTCAGTCGAGCGTTGCCGATTTCTAAACGTCTCGCTCGATAGACTCCGTCCTCACGCATCTCGCGGTCCATGAGGTTTTGAACTAATTCTATCCATCAGTTTACTTTGAAATTTCTCACGTGATAAAGCAAATACACTGTTGCTTAAATGATATCAGATTAATAACAAAAATTATATCAAAACATCCTTAATGGATAAAGTATAAAAATATAAATAATACCATATTATTATACTAGTTCCTGTGTAAATTGGGTGCTTTCCGGCACTATAGCGTGATCAAGAAGGACTGTTTGAGTTGGTAATACTGAATGTCATTTTTAAATGGTAGAATTGTAAGAACTTCCGGTTGTTGACGTCTTGACACTGAAAGCCGTCATTCACAACTTACTAACAATTCAATTTTGAAATTCAAACGTTGTGAAATTAGACTGAATGGGCAGCAGCTTGTGGGAGCATTTTGAGCATTACCTTTAGTGTGATTATCGTTCTCTATTCCAAGTTTAGTTTCTGCTTCGTTTAATTTCCTTAAATTAATAGAATTTCTATGCACCTAACCTACAATTTTCTCTCAGTTGACGTTACGGCTAATATGTGTATCCGGTTGCAGTGTTACAAATAGCCGAACAAAAAAAGTATCTTAAAAGTAATACCAACTCAAACAGTCCTTCTTGATCACTCTGTAGAGGTTTAAAAAAGCACGAATGAAACGTGTGTAATACAACGTTTTATAGTTCGACACAACCCCGGCAAGTCTTTAAATTGCTTAAAATCCATAAAAATAGTGTGACGTTTATCTGATATTTTATTCTTGCATGACAGAGAGTTGAAAATTTGAAAATTCTGACAGTGTCGAACTATAAAAAAAAAATCAAAAATTATATTTTAATTAATTAAACTAAACACATATCTGAGAAACATTATTTTTTAGTTAAAACGTGGTTTGTAGGTTTAGTGCAAATATCTAAAATTTAATGTAAAGTAAACTCAAAATAAATATTTAAATAACAATTATGGTAACACTAGATATGTATTATTTATTATCTGTATTGCGTCACTGTAGTATTTACATGTTCAATATCTATTTGTTCAAAATCCATAATACTATAATCGGTAAAGAATAATTTTGCTGCTTATATCACAATATTCAAAATGTCAAGACCTTCATTTTCTTTAGTAGGAAAATAATTTCAAATTGGTTGTCAATAATTTTCAAGAAGTCTGCACTTTTTTGTGTCAAGAATTATTGTAAAAGTGTATTCCAAGTACCGAATCTACAAGATCAGTTAAGAAAGCGGATGGATTATTTGTCAGCTGGTTGTTTTGCTCAAGGATTTGCTTTTCTTTAATTTCTTTTTTGTATTCGTTATGTAAAGTACACAATCGGTAAAGTGGTACATAACTAAGTAGATAAACTTTTCCGCTTATGTATTTAATTTGACAGCTGTGAAACCTAACCTCAATTTTTGTTTTCCTCATTTTGGATGAAAAGTGTCTTCACAGCGCACTTGTATTGAAAATAACTACTTGTAAACACTGGAAATACTGCCTTTTTGAACAGTACGATCAAAGGATTGTATTAAAAATAAATTGACGAAAAATTTGTTTAAGATTTTTCATTAATTATTATGGATATTCAATCGAACAATTTATAGTTCTGATTATTTTTTTATATACATATAATTTTGTGTATTTTTTTTTTAAATTTGGCGTCGAAGTTGGTCATGAATCTTTCACTGTGAACGCACCATCGAACTGGCAATAGGTAACGTGCACAAGTGACAGCTGGACGACACTGGAAGGAAGACCAACATAACCCTGCTTCATAAGATTTACACTTGTGTGCAGTAAGTTTGGATGAATTGTTTAATGACAGAGAGAAGATATATTTGAGAACTTTGTATTTAGACATTTAGTAGTAGTAGTGAATTATCTAATTCTGAAGTAAAAACAGTCTACTTTTAATCAGTTTTTCCCTAAAACACCAAAAACAATTTTATTACAACTGCCAACGCCCGTTTCGCCAACAATGTTAGCATCATCAGGGCGATGAGTAAACTAAACTTACATGCTACGTACCGCTCTATATATACTCGCATCCCCACCCGTACTGTTCAAAAGTGGGAATAGTGCGGAAGAGGGGATCGGGCCTTTGTCGCTATTAAAAACATAATTCCTGTTCTTATGTATTTCTAGACTTTCGTAAATGTCTAGAAATTTACAATTATTTACAGTTTTAACTAATTTAACACAAGTTATGTCGATGTGGTCGTCATGTTCAAAAATATGTTGAGCAACACTTGATTTTTCGAATCTACCAAATATCTGATGAGCAATGTGCTCTTTAGTGAACTGGTGCCGAAAAGAAAATGCAAATAATCCATGAACCTGTAAAATTTTGTACAATGAAAAGTAATCTACTGGTGTATCTTATTAATGCTGGATTCATGTTTAACGATTAAATTAATATACAGGGTGGTATGGAAGTCCTAGCAAAAAATTTAACCACAAGTAGAACTCTTCAAAATAAACATTTCTTTTCTATTTACCACTTTGCTAAAATCCGCAATTTTTTTGACCATTTTGCTAACCCCTTAGTTCACTCTCCTCCGCCCTCCGAGTTCATGAACTTGAACGATTGAGAAAGTTTTTGTGCGATCGCTGTAAGCACCTAACTTTTATGTGTTTGTGTTTTATATAGTATGTGTCAACTTTTATTGTTTACCGCACGTTACACGAAAAAGAACTACATCCCTATTTAAGTTAGAGAGTTTATTATTAGTAATCTACTTCAACGTGTGCATATTATGGTAGGTTAGTACATGTTTCCATTTAAAGATTTATTTTGATTCGTTTATGGCACATAGGCGGGTGTTGGTTTTAGATAACTATTGTCGCAAGGGAGCGTTTGCTAAAAAAGTGAAAAAGTTCTACTTGTGGTTAATTTTTTTGCTAGGACTTTCATAACATCCTGTATAGATACGTTTAATAGTTTTACCTCTAAAGATATAAGTGAGAATAGGAGGTAAACCATTGTTTCTAGATCAAATGTACACATAACTTTCCAGCAACTTTTTAAACAAATATAATACAGACTAAGATATCAACGAGTAGGTTACTTCTACTTTGGGCCGATTGTGAAAAAATACTAACTGTAGATGGAAAATAGTAAAATTTTTCATATTAGGTTGATCCCTATAATAGACAATACCTAAACAATAATAATAAGAATAATTGGAAATTCATCATAATATCTTCATACTCTTCCTTATGCAAGAATAATTATCTTGCCTGAAGGCATCGCATTTAATAGCTGATTTTATTACGTGGGCTCGAGTTTATTGACCTGCTAATAACTTTGCCAGCTCAAATCCACTGATCACTACAATTTCAAATCTGGCAAAGATTTGCATTGTAGAACGAAAAACCCAGATAGCAACACCGATTTTAATTTTTATCGTCAAGACCTAATCTAATCATTTACATCTAAGGAAAAAACAAAAATTGTTGGCTGAGAACTAACTGTACTCCTGTTCCGATAACATCTGCCTACATCATTCCAAAAACAGCAGTACATTTTATACGGTGTTAAAAACAACTGTATAGAACGCATCCAAATGCGTTGGACGAAGATAGAACACGTTCTCATTGAATTTTTCCTTGATATATTGCTGGTTTTCTATCCGGATATGTGATAGTACGTTCCATGATCCGCAGAAACATGCGTGTTTAGTTTGTATTTGGCTTTGCTCGGTGAAGGTGCCGGTCCGTTTTTTGGGAACTGCGTTTGGCTGTGATGGACACTTCAATTAAAAAACAGAAGATTTCTCCAAATCCTGTAGAAAAAGCCAGCATTCTGTCATGTCTCACTTTCTTGTAAGTACACGTTTCAAACTAAACGTGGACACTTAAAATCCACGTTGAAATTTATAATAACTAAATCTGTAACTGTTGAGATGTCTTCCATAACTTCAAAGTTAGTACGCTGACTCGTTTTATGAAAGTCGATTTAAAAATATAACCTAAGGCTGACCTTGACGCTCAAGTCTAGTGCAGTTTATTGATAAAATCTTGAAGCAGGATTCAGGTGTTGATAAAGAATTTAAACATGCTCTAAAATATTATAATTTATTACTAAATTCTGGCGAAGTTTAACTGTTGCATTTATCGAGTTGTCCTAGAAATACTTTTATCACTGAAGTGATAATAGTAATCTCAAAAGTTACGATAAAGTTATATTAAAAAAAGTTTATGTATAATTAGCCATAACACTTTTAGCTATATGTTTCCCATTTTCAAACGTGGCTACCGCAATGGACTCACTGAAGATGACCTCTTCCAACCGTTAGATGAACACAAATCCAGTATTTTAGGACAAAAATTGGAAACAATTTGGGAAGAACACCGGAAGCATAAATTCGGTTTATATAAAGCCTTATGCAAACTCTTTGGCTTCAGTTTCATTATGTTCGGGATCGTACGATTGGTTGACGAAGTACTTTTAGTGTGAGTATAGAAAGAAATTTAGCATCATTGTAACACTTCTCTTATAGAGTCGTAATGCCCATAGCAATTGGAAAAGTGGTGACTTATTTTGAAGCGGGCCAGACATTAATTTTGGAAAAAGAAGCGTACATATATGCCACCTTAATAGTGATATGTCGGTTAGCAGACCCAATAATAGCTCATAGCACCATGATGAGCTTAGTTCATCTTTCTATGAAGATGAGAGTTGCTTGCAGTGCTCTTATTTACAGAAAAATTTTAAAACTTAATAAGACTTCTCTAGCTAATACCACAATAGGTCAACTAGTCAACTTACTGTCAAATGATGTTAGCAAGTTTGACCAAGGGTTTGTACTAGCAAACTTTGCTTGGATAGCACCTATACAAGCAGGTGTTGGAACCTATCTTCTTTACGAAGAAATAGGAGTGTCTGCATTCTACGGCATGCTCCTCTTATTGTCTTTTATCCCTTTGCAAGGATGGTTTGGCAAGAAATGCTCAAGTTTAAGGCTCAAGATCGCTTTAAAAACAGACAAGAGAGTTCGTTTGATGAATGAAGTAATCACAGCAATGCAAGTGATCAAAATGTACTGTTGGGAAAAGCCGTTTGGACACTTAATCTCACTTGTGAGGAGGTTTAATTTTAATGAAAATGCCTATAATTGTCTAACTTTGAATTTTCAGGGAAGAAATAAAAGGGATACGATCACGAGGGTACCTACTTGGATTGGTGTACTGCTTCGAGATGTTTATCACCAGAGTTTCAATCTTCGTTAGCATTGTGAGTTACGTTGTTCTTGGGAACTACATTTCCGCAAAGAAAATGTTTGCAGTCACTGCTATTTATACTGTTCTGCGACCAGTTATAACAACAATTTTCTCACTTAGTATAAACTCGATCGCAGAAGTTTATGTTTCCGTAAAAAGGATTCAGGATTTCCTTTCCCTAGAAGAGCAACGAATTGAAGACATAAAAAATCTAGACTTGATTGACTCAACTGAAAAAGTGGGTGTAAAGAAGCCAAGAATTTGTTTGAAAAATGTTTGTGCAAAATGGTTACACGACTCGCCTGAAAACACCCTCGAAAATATTAATCTTGACATTACGTCACGCCAACTGGTAGCCGTGGTCGGAGCTGTTGGTAGCGGCAAATCTAGTTTGTTTAATGTTATTCTGAAAGAACTCCCAATTGAAAGTGGTACTGTTACCGTTAGTGGTGAAATCTCTTATTCTGCTCAAGAACCCTGGCTTTTTAGCGCTAGTATTCGTCAAAATATTCTATTTGGTGACTTCTATGATAAAGAACGATACAAACAAGTGGTAAAAATATGTGCTTTAGAATCTGACTTTTCCATGTTGCCTCATGGGGACAAAACTTTGGTCGGCGAAAGGGGAAAATCTTTAAGCGGAGGTCAGAAAGCCAGAATTAATCTCGCAAGATGTCTCTACAAAAAGGCCGACATTTACCTATTGGATGATCCATTATCAGCAGTAGATGCCAATGTTGGTCGGCACCTGTATGAGAAATGCATCAAAGAATTTCTGTATGATAAGATCTGCGTGTTGATCACCCATCAGTTGCAATACTTGAACAATGCTGACAAAATCATCGTTTTGGAAGATGGCGCTATCGAGATGATGGGGAGCTATTTAGAATTGCAAACAAGTGGATTAGATTTTACAAAGGTTATGACGGAGTTGCATACAGAAGATGAAATAAAAGAAGAAGTAAAAGTTACCAAAATATGTTCCGATGATAACTTGAGTACTACGGACGAAAAATGTGAAGAGGAACCACTGTTACAGAAAGAAGCGATGGAAAGTGGAAGCGTTAAATTTTCTTTGTATGTGTCATACTTCAAAGCCGGCGGAGGTTTATGCAACGCCATACTGATGCTACTGGTGTTTATTGGTGCCCAAGTTGTTGCGAGCGCTTCTGATTACTTTGTTACTTACTGGTAAGTGTAATTTTTCAGTACCACTTGGGGTAAAAACTAAGTACTAAAAAAGTACACCAAACAGATATTGTCCCACGAAAGCAAGTTCCTGTATTAGCTAATATTGTTTATATTTTCTAGGGTAAACACCGAAGAAGCTTTTAAAGAAAGATTGTCTCAAAACCTAACAACAGGGAACGAAACTTTTCCAAGAGAAACGATATTATACATCTACTCAGGAATTATTTTGGCTGTGTTGCTGTTTGGCTTTGTTCACGGAATCTACTTCATGCTGTTCTTTGCTGTTGCTTCAACCACACTGCACAATCAGAGTTTCTCAAACGTAATGAAAGCCACAATGAACTTCTTTGACAAAAACCCATCAGGAAGAATTTTAAACAGGTTTTCTAGGGATTTAGGAAATATAGATGAATACATTCCAGCCATCATTTATGACGTCATCGCTGTAAGTTATCACTTTTCAAACTAACAGGGTTCTAATTTTCATCCTGTAGGTAGCTTTAGACTTGTTTGGTGCCATAATATTGTCCGCAATTGTAGATGTCTGGTTATGTATACCCGCTCTAGTGTTGCTTCTTCTATTCTATGGTTTTAGGAATGTGTACATAGAAACCAGTAGAAGTGTGACAAGAATTGAAGGCATAAGTATATCACCCAAGTAAATCTTTTGTATGATGTTTTAATTGGTCCATTTCTAGCAAGAAGTCCGATTTATGGCCATATGAGCGCTTCTATTCATGGACTGAGCACAATTAGAGCATTTTCGGCTCAAAAGGTTCTGATAAAAGAGTTTGATGATTATCAAGATAAACACAGTTCTGCGTATTATCTTTTCCTTGCCTCAAATCGATGCTTTGGTTTCTGGATTGATACTGTCAGCGCTGTTTTTATAGCTATTGCTATATACATTTTGCTGTACTTTAACAAAAGTAACAAAAGTGACATAAATCGATTAACTTTATGGTCATCTAAACTTTCTAGAGTTATATGGTGGAGATATTGGTCTTGTGATAACTCAGTTTATCGGTTTGGCTGGTGGTCTCCAATGGGGAATGCGTCAATGGAGCGAATTGGAAAACCAAATGGTATCTTTGGAACGTCTTCTAGAATACAGTAAAGTTAACACTGAACCAAAACGAAACGAGACCGTGAACATTCCTAAACATTGGCCGACACAAGGTTCGATCGAATTTTGCAATGTGCATCTCCGATATAATTCGAATGATGCTCCGGTACTTAAAGATTTGACTTTTACCATCAATCCGAAAGAAAAAATTGGAATTGTCGGTCGTACCGGTGCTGGTAAATCCTCTACCATTACTGCTCTCTTCCAATTATACCCAATAGAAGGTAAAATAATAATAGACGGTGTTGATACTACCAAACTTCCTCTAGAAGAAGTTAGGTCACAAATATCAATCATTCCCCAAGAGCCGGTCCTTTTTTCTGGAACGATGAGGAAAAATTTGGATCCTTTTGAACAGTACAATGACGACACTTTATGGCACGCCCTGGAACAAGTTGAAATGAAAGATGTAGTTGCAGAACTACCTGATGGATTGCAAGGTCGCGTTTCTGAAGGCGGCTTAAATTTTAGTGTGGGTCAAAGACAATTAGTGTGTTTGGCACGAGCTCTTATCAGGAACAATAAAATATTAGTTATGGATGAAGCTACAGCGAATGTAGATCCCTATACAGATGCTCTCATCCAAAACACTATAAGAGAAAAGTTTGCTGATTGCACCGTTTTAACGATAGCTCATCGGTTGCACACTGTGATGGATTCTGATCGAATTTTAGTTATGAGTGGTGGAACGGTTGAGGAATTCGATCATCCTTATCTGCTTCTTAAAAAGAAAGAAGGGCTCTTGCACAAGTTAGTACAAACTACTGGAAAGGCTACCACCGCGATTTTGGAGAGTATAGCCAAAGAGGTAAGATATACTTGTTTTCATAGTGTTGTTTATTAGTGTTACTAACATGTTTTAGAGCTATATGAGACGGAAGCAGACCTAAATAACTAAATATGGCCGCTATAGACTTTGTAAATTTTTTTGTTGTAATGCGTACCTAATATTTATTTACTACTTAATATATTTTTCTATTTTTTATTGGTCGTTTCATTATTACTATAGTTACTTGCTTAGCGTATACATATCGGTGGATTCATGGGAATAATATTTTAGTTTATTGACAGATTCAAATTCGTAAATTTCAGTTTTTATACAAATAAGTTAAGTTAAGTTCTATTTCTAGTGCAAATACCAACGGAGTTACTGAATTTATTCCTTACTTAATTTCCACACTATATATTTTTTTGAAGATATTTATAGGAGAATTAGATATGAGTTTCTGTTTAGCTTAAGCGAAGTTTACACTGTACCACTTTCTACGTACATTGAGAACAAAAAATGATACTGGAGACACTTCCAAAATTCACAAAATTAGTGTGACAGAGACTTGTTGAGTTAACTTATACCAGCAATTTTTCACTGAATGGTTGACCAATTCGTTCGGAATGACAATCATTTTCATATTGTATCCACATGTCGTTTCTTGTATTTCACAGTTGTTCTTTGTGACTAAAAACCATATGGTTCATGGCACCACATGTGAATGCGGTGGGCGGGTGGGCCTTCGCATGCACAACTGACTGATTGACTAAGGATATTGGAAGCACAACCATTTTTTGACTTAAGAATTTTGAAATTGGATTGAACTCGAGAGTGAGTTCTAGTTTTTAAAGAAAAAAAGCAGTAAATGGTTGTTACTTCTCATCCATTTAGTCAGTTGATGAGTATAGTGGACATAGTAAAGTGACACATCTCAAAATAATTGTCAATTGAAAGTATGTAAAATTGGTATAGTAACACATGCGAGAAATAATTTAATTATTGAAATCCCTTATGGGTGTTAAAATATTTTCTTTAAGTGGCGCATCCACCATTTTTCACACTTTCTACAGTAATTCCTTATTGGCTTCAGGGAGTTATTACCTGTTCAAATGTGGCATTGGAATGATGGAAACCACTCCAAAATTAGACAAAGGCCGAGTGAAATTTTTACAGATTTTCTTCAAGTCTGTCAATCCACCATTTTCCACACTTTCTACAATCATTCCCTATAGGCTTCAGGGAGTCATTATATGTTCAAATGTTACATTGTAATGATGAAAACAACTCCGAAATTCCACAAATTATACTCTCAAAGGGAGAATGAATTTTTCACAGATTTTATTCAAGGGACGAATCCACCATTTTTCACCCTTTCTTCAATTTTCTCCTGTAGGCTTCAGGGTGTCTTTATCTGTTTAAATGTGACATTGTAATGATGTACCTTCCATGTTCGATCTGCATATTTCTTATTTTTAATTCGATTTGATTTAATGAAAAACAAAATAAAATCGGTTTTGAAACGCTTCATTAACTACTAAAATTGACGTATAATTTTTTATTTTATTTGATGCAGCATGTTCAAATCAGATAAAAAGTTAACAGTTAAATTTCAAATTTTTTCCATTAAAAAAAAATTAGTTATACATTTTGCGAAACCGAACAGCCTGTATAGAAATATCCATTTAGATTACTTTCAACCAGTGTTAAAGTTTGGGTCTATAAAAAATTATAAAAACAGTGCACTTGTCTCGAAAATAACTATAACAAACGTTCAGTGTAATGAAAATTGTCTCTAATTTTTTAATTTTGCCCATAAAGCTGAGATCGTTTTGTCAAACCATCGTCTGAAAGAGGTACCCTTGTTTCCTTGGGTAAAATTATTTCCAGATCCTGTTCAACACATTTAAATTTTTTATACATTTTCATACATCGAGTTGGCTTTGAATTGGCAGTTGAATGGAAAAAATTTCTATCTAACTAACTGTAATTTTTTCCAGAGGCAACAAGAAGACACAATAGATCCAAGGCCACACACAGAATATTAAAATAAAAAGAGAAGTACATTTCCAACATTGCTTCAACCACTTTCTTGTTTGATCGTCCTGTAGATGTCTTTCGTTACCAACATTTGAATTTGTTTTTTTTTTTCTTATTAAGACAAAGTCGGTACTTCATTGGTTGATAATTTACAAATTCATGCCTCAAGTTTTGCATTTGTTTATAATCACTTGTTTTAAAACGAAGAGAAAAAATCCTGGCGTTTTTAAACCCCCAACCACACAGTTTGCCAATATTTTTATTAGCAGGAAATCGGAAAAATTTAATGTTTTGGGATTTTTTTCCTTTCGTTGTCGCTTTCGCATCCAAACAAAGCATGCTGTTTAAGATCATTTTTACTAAGAATTATTTCAAAAGCCTTTGTTGCTCACAAATAATTCTGTCAACGATATTTATAAAAAAATATATTGAAGAAGCTAAAATAATGACAAACCATTTGTAATGGGTAAGTACTACCAAGAGCAGAAAATACTGTGACAGCGTGATCCTGTAAACACCACCAAAATTCACATAGTAACTCACTACTATGAATCCGACTTGTTGACATTTTTTACTTATGCATCCTGTCAACTGTCGTTAGATTGTCAATGCTATGGGTTATTTGTAATAGCTGTCACTTTTGACAGTTCATCAGGAACAAATCTATCAGCTGAAAATTTGGCTGTCCCAGTATTTTTTGTTCTCAGTGGTACCTTGCTTAATTGAAATTTCAAATGACCACAATTTTTTCGGAGTTTATTTACACGCACACTTGTACACTAAATTATTAACTATTTTTAAAAAGCATTCAAAAAGCATTTTTTTAATGAACGTGATAAAATACACCAGCAGATTACTTTTCATTTTCAAAAATTTCAGACGTTTATTACAGTCACCGACTTGAACCAGCGTGGGTCGTCTGAGTAAGGAACTGGCAAACTAGAATCGTCCCACAATTTTCAAAAACAGCTTTTCTAGAAACTACACGAAAAAATATTATACCCCTATTTTTTTGCTTATTCAAAATCACGCGTTTAAGGTTCGTTTTCCTCGGTGCGACTGTCACGATAATCGTTCAACGATGATCGTACAACGATAATCGTTGAGCACTATTTCTTTGTATTTCTTATGGAGCTGTTTTCCTCCGAGCGACTATCGTTAGAGTCGTTAACGACTATCGTACGTCTTGAATAGTCATTCAGGAGAGAGATGAATATAATCGTCAGTCGTCAACGACTATTGTTCGTGCATCATGTCTCCCGGATTTTCTGACATTTATGACAGCTTCTGGATGAAGTCCATCAATAATTTTTTTTATTTATTTACTATTTGTATTTCATTTACCTTTTTAGTCAATTATTTGGTAAACATTGCGTTTTACTAGCTGTTTTTTATTAAATACTAGCTGACCCAACAGACGCTGTCCTGTTCAAATATCAATCCCCCAATCAGTCCCTTGAGACAGAGGGGCGTAGCTACAATCGGAGGCCCCCTTGGGACGGGTCGCAGCTACCATAGAGACCCCCTTGGAACGGGGGGGCGTAGCTACCATCGGGCCCCCCTTGAGACAGGGGGAGTAGCTACCATCTGAACGTCGGGCGCCGTAATAGCTACTACTCTCATTCATCCGCATTCATTTATGATACATAGCTGATGAGTGACATTTTATGTAAACTCTCACTGCTCAAAACTATATAATATAGATAGGTTTGTAAGATTTCAAAATGAAAGACAACCAATTTTACAGTGTAAATATCAGTAGGTACTTACCTCAATGCAATAGCAAGTTTTTCATCGGGTGTTACAGGGTGCAGATTTCTCTTGTATGATTCTTTTTAGATATCATCTTTTATTAATTCTAACACGAAGTCAAACGGTGTATCAGAAAGACGGAAAAATTTTTGGGGTCTTCACGCAAATGGATTATGATCAAATTTTTAAACAGACCCTCTTCATTTTTGAGCTCAAAAATGCGGTGTTTTTTGGATCTTGTTTTCCCATACATTTGAAGAAGTATTTCGGCGCCTTCCATCTCTTCAATCACAAGGTATTTAAATAATCTATGTCTTTTAGTCAAACTCAAAACGACTTTCATCTACAACGATGTGCGGCAAAATGAGAACTCGTAGGCAGTGAAGAATAAAATCGCAATCGCTCCGAGCAAAATGGGTACGAACGATTATCGTTCAACGTTTAATCGTTGTACGATCATCGTGATAGTCGCACCGAGGAAAACGAAGCTTTACTGGGTAAAAAAAATCCGAAACATTTGTCTTATTTAAAACGCGCGGACTAGACGTCACAAGAGGCGGCAAATGTACAGCGTTTGAAAATGCTAGCCGAAATTGGGATTTTTGATACGCTTTGTTATCTCACACAATATACTATTGTGCAACAACTCACTTCGTTCGTGCGCTCAACTTCGCTTTCGTGGACAATCGACAACTTGCCGCACGAGTTGGACATATTATTTTTTATTGCGAATGCGGAATAAATCCCAATATAAAATGGAGTCCAGGGGCAAATTCAGTTTTCAGTAGTTTGTTTATCTGAATTTGCGTGTGCAAAGAATAATTTGCGTGCGACAAGTAAACTTTGCGCACCCAAATTATCAAATGGGCAAACAGTTACTTTTCAACCGTAACCAAGGTTGCAAAGATACTATTTGTCTACATGAGCAATAAAAAATAATTTTATTAAACAACAGAACACGTTTTAGAGCTTCATGTTATATAGTCTAGAGATGCTATAGTCCAATTCCTCAAATTCAATTGAGAGGGACGACCCCATTAAAAAGGATTAATATTATACAGGGTCTATCATAACTGGCGGACCAAAATGATACCATGGATAAACGATCTTCTGGAGATGAGGAGAAAAAAAAACTAAAAAAAAAACATCTTTGTTGGATTTTAAAATAAGAACGTTTTTAGTTGAACAATCGCGATGTAGATGTAAAATTACCTTAAAAATGTATTTTTAACTATAGAAACAAATTTGATTGTTGAAAAACATAATGACTATTATGTCATAATAAAGTATTTGTGAGAGTTATAAACGTCATAACCCGGAGGAATATTTTGATATGGCCCTGTTGTATGGAGAGTGTAATCACAGTGCAACAGCGACGGTTCAGGAGTACGCAGTTTTCCAAATAGGGAACAACCTAGCAGAAATGTTATTTTAAGATTGGTACAAAGGGAAGAGAATCTGATAATTTAGAAGTATGCAGAAGGGAGGTTGGTGGTGCTCCAAGAACTGCGAGAACCGTTCACAATGAGGAAGCGGTTATTGTGATTTTTGAAGAGGAACCTGAAACGAGACTACATTAGTGTTGTGGCTAGAAATCTTGATATGTCCACCTCTTCTGTTGAACGTATTCTTAAAGACGAAAAAATGCACCCATTTAGATTGAGTTTATTATTTTATTTTGTTGCTCCTAAATAAACTGCTCAAAATGTTTAATGAGAAATAACCTAAAAAATTACGTCAGTGTAATAACAATGCAAAAATATTTCAAATGCATCCATAGTTACAAATAAAGCAGGAGAAACTAATTTACACGTAACTTAACATCAGCAACAGAATTGGTTAGTTTAAATCGTTCATTTTCTGATCACTATTAAAGATGGATTTTTCCAATTAGTCCCAGAAGATCGTGAATTCACCGTGTCACATATAATTTATTCCACTCGAATTTCGAGTGACAGGCGATCACTAGTATATTGTTAAAATATTTACATAATCGTAGCCAATTCTACAATTTTTATACAACAGATGACATTAAAAAGTTGCATCCATTTTGAAATAAAGAAAACAATGATACATTTCTAAATAAGCTGCTAAAACATTCCAATAATAATTATTAATGAAGTATCCATCCACTAAACAACTATTATTTTCAGATTTAATAATCTGGAAATTTTGCGCACGGATCACCAGTGAAATCTAGACCGTATTACTATTATTAAACCTCTCAAGATATTCAAATTATGATCTCGTAATTAACTGATAAGCCTGCTGCAATATCTGCCGTTGATGATATCAATACATACTTTGGAATTCAGTCGCTTTTTTATGTCTTGTTGATTTTCTACAAACATAAAGTACAAACTTACATTATTATTATTAAGTCTAGTAATTATAATAATTTTACACATGTAATTACCTACTATGAATTCCGTTATAAAAATGTTTAGTTTTATTTTTTAAATAATTCTGTAAATAATACACTTTAGATCGTTGTGTTTTACAAACCACATAAATTAGGCCAGGCGACAGAGAGTTCAATAAGGAAATAATTAGTGGAAAACTAGAAATGGACTTAATATCTTTATTTGGACCCACTTATTACTGTGCTAAGTTTTCCCCCTCGAGCGAAGTCGGCGTTGGCCCTTATGGTCCGAAGAAAGTACAATTTTTCAGTTTTTTGCGAATATCTCTTAAAAAATCAACTTTATCAACAGCAAAAATAATCAAGACTAAATAAGCTTTAAAATGATGTATCACACGACCCCCATGCCATTTAATTTTTTTAAGGGGGGAGATCTAAGAGTTGAAAGTTTGATACAATTTGGTCTCCTTTGATAACAAAATTGACCTGTTCGAACAGTTTCTGTTGAGTCTTTCGAAATTGAAATTGTTGGGGGGGTACAAATTTTAGTTGAGTATTTTATGTAGATATGGAAAATATCGAATTCATGCTTTTTTTGTAGAAAGGAATCGATAAATGTAAGTTTCAATAGAGAATTGAATAAGCTTTAAAATGATGTATCACACGACCCCCCATGTCATTTAAATTTTTTAAGGGGGTGGCTTCCCTGGCTCAAGGGGTGAGATCTAAGACTTAAAAGTTTGGTACAATTAGGTCCCCCTTGATAACAAAATTGACCTGTTCGAGCGTTTTCTTCTGAGTCTTTCGAAATTGGAATTGTTGGGGGGTACAAATTTTAGTTGGAACACCCGATATAATAAAAATAAAATGCTGTATGTTGGTAAGCGCATCACTCGAGAACGGCTATGTCGATTTGGCTATTTTTTTACATAAATTCATCAGTCCAAGTCATAACTGACGATAGGAAAGACAGAGGTGGTTGAATATTTTTTTCTTTTGTTCGATATGCTCCCGGGATGGAAAATAACTCAATTGAATGTTTTCAATTGAAAAAAAAGCGGGAAAAACGCATTCCAGCCTATATTAAAATAAAATTACATTTGTTTTTACTTCTGTGTTGTTTTGCGATCTGTCCAAAAACTGAAATTTGGACAGGACAGTCTGTCGGATCAGTTATTAAAGAATAAAATTACCAATATTTGTAACGTAGCTGCTCTAGACAATTAAGTCTAACACGTGCAAACGTGATGAATTTATTTAGACACTTAAACACTATCAGATTTTTAAGGCTATTGTCTCGTAATTCATATCTTGTATTTAGATAAATTCTATCAAAAGATAAAGATTGCCAGGTTATAACAAAATGTAAAAAGCATGACTGTGAACCAATATTTTTGATGTGATATTTTAATATCTGTGAGTTATAATAAAATATTTTAGTTAATAATGATGTGAAAATTACTGTTAAGTTCTCGAGATCTTCACAATAAATCTAAAAACTTACTGAGAGCAAATATTAATTTTTAAATTTTTGGGTCTAAACTTAAATTTAAAAAAAAATGTACAATTTAATGAATATTAATAACAAAGAATATTCAGGAATCTCGAAAATACTAAAAAATGTTTAAGACGTGGTTATACATATCTTCAATTTTGATGTAAAATTTTCTGCTGTAAATATCATTAGTTTATAGTTTTTTAATAAAATATCTCTGTATATTATATCATTTTAATCGCGAGATAAAACTTACAATCACACTCAAACTACTATACTTCTAAAAAGTCATGCAAACATTGTCTTACAAACATGTGAACACTTGTCTCGTGAGCGAGTATTTATTAATTTCTACTCTGAATTAGTTCTACATAAAAACGAAAATATTAGTGATGGACATTCTGGGGAAGAAGGAAAAGAAAGCCAATCCCATAGTCAAGGCAAATGTATTTTCTTTGCTTACTTTCATGTAAGTACATACATTTTTAAAATTTAAACTCAGTAACTATTGACTTAAGGACTGATGCATGAATAATTTATAAAGAATGTAAAAACTATTCATAAAAAATTTAAATATTTCTATGATAGAAAATGTTATCACTGAAGTTATTTTGACTACTAAGCTTTATTACTAATATTATAAAATCATCAGATTATCCCAAGCGTCACATTCTTAATTTTTTTTCTTAAAGATTAAGCGCCATAATGATGCATCTTTTTAATCTTCTTATAAATCTTTTTTAAAGCATTTATAAATATTTTAAACGCTATACATCTATAATTACTATCGGAATTGTAAATGTTTCAGATATATGTTTCCAATATTTAAGCGCAGTTTCCATTATATATATATATATTTATATATATAGAGGAAGATTTATACCAACCTTTAGACGAACATAAATCTGGCAAGCTTGGCGAAAAACTGGAAACGATTTGGAAACAAGAACAAATAAAACACAAACAATATGCTTTACATATCGCTTTGTTTAAGCTTTTTGGATCACAGTTTTTCTTTCTTGGCTTTTTGCGACTTTTGGATGAAATCATGATGGTGTAAGATATTATCTTCAGCGCTTATTCCGTATAGAAAAATTGCTGACTCATTACTCCTAGATCTTATTTGATAATACAAACGTATTTTCAGGACTGTTCCACCATTTTGCATAGGTCGACTTATTTCTTATTATGAGGATTCCAACAGTAACATTACCGAGCTTGAGACTTATTTAGAAGCTTTAGCGATAACTCTGTGTCTTGTTGTAAATGCTCTGTTAACACATCCCCCATACATGGGACTAATGCATCTTACCATGAAAATGAGAGTTGCCTGTAGTTCGTTGATTTATAGAAAAATACTTAGAATAAGTAAAAGCTCTCTTGCTGACACCACAACAGGACAGTTGGTAAACTTATTGTCTAATGATGTTGGCAAATTCGATCAAGGATTTATGTTGGCTCATTACATCTGGATAGCACCAATTCATGCTTTAGTTGGTACTTTCTTTTTGTATCGACAGATTGGAGTTTCAGCTTTTTTGGGCGTTGGTCTGTTGGTGTCCTATATTCCTGTTCAAAGTAAGAGAAATAACATACATTTTCGAAATACTGTTAATAATGTCTTTGCAGTCTTCTTGAGCAAAAGGACAAGCGTTTTGAGACTACGGACAGCTTTAAGAACGGACGAGCGAGTGCGTTTGATAAATGAAATTATCTCAGGGATTCAAGTGATTAAAATGTATTGCTGGGAGAAGCCGTTTACAAAACTCGTAGCGGTTGCAAGAAGGTCAATATCCAATCGTTTTTTCCTTGTCAACTTCTAAGTCTTAAATTTTCAGAGCCGAAATAACAGCAATTCGCCATAGAGCATTCATACAAGGTCTGTTTTATTCATTCGATATGTTTCTTGCTAGAACTGCAGTATTTGTAAGCATATTAGGTTACGTACTGCTAGGATCGTACATAAATGCCGAAAAGGTTTTCACAATCAAAGCAATTTATGACGTACTCAGAGCAGTTTTAATTTTACATTTTTGGCTAAGTGCTTCTTCAATTGCGGAAACCAACATTTCGATTTACAGAATGCAAAAATTGTTATCATATGTTGAACAAAACGATAATAAGTCAGAAAATGGAAGTCCAAGCATTTTATTGAAAAATGTGAGTGCAAAATGGTTAGATGAAAACACTGAAAACTGTTTAAAAGATGTTTCCTTAGATGTGTCTTCAAATAAGCTTGTTGCTGTCATAGGCACTGTAGGAAGTGGTAAAAGCAGTTTGTTCAACCTTCTCCTCAAAGAATTACCACTAACCACTGGTGCAATCAGTATAAAAGGTAAAATTTCCTATTCGTCTCAAGAACCTTGGTTGTTTGCTGCTAGTGTCCGGCAAAACATTCTTTTCAATAATGTGTATAATGAAGAACGTTACCAGAAAGTGATCGAAGTATGTGCTTTAACAGCCGACCTCCATTTACTTCCTTATGGAGACCGAACTTTAGTCGGGGAAAAAGGAAAATCTTTGAGTGGAGGTCAGAAGGCTCGCATCAATCTTGCTAGATGCGTTTACAACGACGCAGATATCTATCTTCTTGATGATCCTTTATCAGCAGTTGATGCTAAGGTTGGCAAGCATTTGTACAATAACTGCATAAAAGAGTTTCTAAAAGATAAAATATGCATCCTCATAACCCATCAGTTACAATATTTGGGAAGTGCTGATAAAATTGTCGTTATGAATGAAGGTATGATTCAAGCTGAAGGCACGTATGCAGATCTTCAAAGCAAAGGACTGAATTTCACTAAGATGGTTAAGGAATTTCAAACTGAACAAGATTATGAAAGAGACGTTATAGAAGAGGACGATCAAGATGTGAAGCAGAAAAACCCTGTTCTCGAAAAGGAACAAATGGAAACAGGAGGCGTTAATCTGGATCTATATTTTACATATTTGAAAACGGGTGGTGGAGTATTTTTGAGCGTGGTGCTTTTAAGTATGTTTGTAACTGCACAAGTCATTGCAAGTGCTGGAGACTATTATATTTCTTACTGGTAAGTACTTACTGGTAAAATACACCTTATCCCTGTTTATATATTATTAGGGTCAACTTGGAACAAGACTCTAGCAAAGCGGTATCCGGTAATTCGACTGCTACTGACGAATCTTTGGATAGGGAACAGTCAATTTACATCTATTCTGGAGTCACTTTGGGAACTGTCATTTTGGGCACCATTCTTTCGCTTTACTTTATGTTTCATTTTACTGTTGCTTCAAAAAATCTTCACAGTCTCAGTTTCGGCAATCTAATAAATGCAACAATGAGATTCTTTAATAGTAATCCATCCGGACGTATATTGAACCGATTTTCGAAAGATTTAGGTGCAGTCGATGAATACATACCTTCCGTGTTGTTCGACGTAATTCAAGTAAGTATGATAATTGAATCTGCAATATTTATCATATTAAACCGTTATTTTAGGTGTTTTTGATGCTCTTAGGATCTTTCATTCTTTCTTTTATTGTATATTTCTGGCTGATTATACCTGCTGTATTCTTAGTCATTGTATTCTATTTCCTTGGAATAATATACATGCGCACGAGCAGAAATGTGAAGCGTATCGAAGGAATCAGTAAGTGTCAACCAAACTGTGGGTATACTGATAGTGGTATTTCAGCAAGAAGTCCCATTTATGGACATGCAGCGGCCTCCATTCAAGGCCTGAGCACAATTAGAAACTTTTCCGCCCAAACCACCTTAATCAAAGAGTTTGATGACTTTCAAGACAACCACAGCTCCGCTTGGTTCCTTTTTATAGCAGCGAATCGTTGTTTCGGACTTTGGGTAGACCTTATATGTGTGATCTTTTTCGCTATTGCGATCTTTGCCCTTATGTATTTTAATAACAGTATGTATTTAAATTTTTTAATCGAAGCTCAATATTCACTTTTTAGACAATAATGGGGCATACATCGGTTTGGTAATAACACAGTACACCACATTTATTGCTTCTCTTCAATGGGAGCTCCGCCAAATTAGTGAACTAGAAAATAACATGGTTTCAGTCGAACGATTACTGGAATACAAGAATATAGAAAAGGAACCGATTAGAAAGCCACTGAAAAATATACCAGAGACGTGGCCATTAAATGGACATATTAAATTTGAAAATGTGTCTCTGAAATATCACCCAACAGGTCCATACGTTTTGAAGAATTTAAATTTCACAATTCAACCGCAAGAAAAAATAGGAATTGTAGGCCGAACGGGTGCCGGAAAGTCTTCAATTATCGCAGCACTATTCCAACTATATCCCATCGAAGGAAGTATTGCACTGGATGAGATAGACATCACCCAAGTGCCTTTAGAAAAAGTCAGGACAAAAATCTCCGTTATTCCTCAAGAACCGATTTTATTTTCCGGAAGTGTGCGCAAAAATTTAGATCCTTTTGAGGAATTTTCAGATGAAACTTTATGGAATGCTTTAGAGCAAGTCAAGCTAAAGAACATAGTCTCCGAAATGTCCGAAGGCCTGGAAAGTAATGTTTCTGAAGGAGGTTCAAATTTTAGCGTGGGACAACGACAACTCATCTGTTTGGCAAGAGCTCTGATCAGAAAAAACAAGATTCTCGTAATGGACGAAGCTACAGCTAACGTAGACCTTCAAACTGACGGAGTTATTCAAAATACTATCAGAGATCAATTTTCGGAATGCACAGTTATAACTATCGCGCATCGGTTGCAAACTGTTATGAATTCGGATAAAATAATGGTAATGGATGCCGGATCGTGTGAGGAGTTTGACCATCCATACAATCTGTTGAAAAATAAAAATGGCATATTGTACACTTTGGTGCAGAATACTGGTAAAACTACGGCTTTGGAATTAGAACGCATTGCGAGAGAGGTACATTTATTTAGGTAATTCTATGTACAACACGTTTATAATAAATATTTTCAGAACTTCCAAAGAATTGAAGAGAAATGAGTTCAAAAGTTTGGACGTGATTAGACATTTACTGTAAATAAAAAGACTGTCACTCTATAGAAAAGATTTTTAAAATGTAAAACAATGTATCATTATCTATAGATAGATAATATAACCCCAATTAAATGATGTATTTGTATATAATTATTATTGTATTGCAGGAAAAAGTAAAATAACACAATACAAAAACGGTATTATCTGACTCAATACAGTCATACCGCTCAGATGTAATCAGATTTAATTTTTCGGCAGTGAAGAATGGTACTACCAACCCTCAATAATTTAAAGTCATAATAAAACCAAACCTATTTCCTATATGACAAATGGAAGAATAAGCAATTAACAACTTCATATCTCTTTGACGAATACAAATTATAGAAATATAAAAACCTCCAATTAATCTTAACCCAAGAAAAATCACATTAATACCCATTCCCATTAAAAGATTTTTTATCTTACAGGTGTAGTTTTGTAGGTACCTTATACCATTGTTTTCGGTGACAGAAATCAAATCTTAATCACAAGAGAGATAAAGCTGTCAGATCTACTCACAAGTGGGTAAATCTGACAGCTGTCAGTTGTAATTAAAAATTGTAATTATTAATTGTAATGTAATTACATGTAATGTGATGTAATGCTCTGCCTTCCACTTCACGAACAGATCATACTCTTTCTCGTGCATGTGTCTCGGCCTTACCGGAAGCAAACTGCAAACAGCAGCTTCCACGTCTAGTTGGAATACCTATCTTTCGGTAGAAAGTCATTTTTTATTACTTTGGTGAAAATTGTGAAAAACAACGAGACTGTTTATTTCATAACTATAGCAATAACAGGTCACTACGAAAACGGATATTAGAACCATGCTAATGTTACAAGCGGGATATTTACTTGAATAAATATTTCTTGGATTTTTATACAATGCACCTGTAAGATAAAACGTCGTATATCACACGTGATCGAAATGTCATTATAAAGCTCGTGAGAAGCGCACTCGTGGGTCAAAATTCTCACTTGCTAATAATGATGCATTTCTATCACTATAATATAATGTACTATTTTTTTAAACGCATGGAGACAACCAGATGTTCAGCGAGACTTTTCAGAAAAGGACTGTGTTTTGAAGGAGTATTATGCAAGGTCATCGGACCACACATATTTTTATATACCACAATCGCTGAAAGTTTTATTTTTAAGGAAGATATGGGGCCGATAGTATTCGACTAAACCGCATGAGAAGGGTCTAAAATGTGTTGAAAGAAGCAAATGTGCAAAGACTAGATAGGCCATCAAGCTCGCCAGATATGAATCCAATTGAATAAGTATGGAATACGAAAACTGAAGAGGAAAAGGACGCATCACTGCGTTGCCATTTGTTCGGTGTGCAAGATTCAAATTGTTCTCACAGAATGAATAGATTCATCAGCTCATTTATTTATGAGAAAGAGATCATAATTACATAATTTCTCGCTTCAGTTTTAAACCTCTCTTCTTGACCAGATCTTCCTTGACCAACATTGTTAAGGACTTATGTCTCATCGCTTTTCTCTCACTCACCCTTTTCGCTTTCACCTCCCCAATGCTTCTTAGCTTAACACTTCTACCAAATTTCAACAATTTTTCTCCAACTCCAACGATTCAAGAAAATCGTACTGTCGGTTCACTTTTGTAGGATGGACAAGGACTCCGGGACCAGTTAAGGGACCCACGATCAGGCGTGGATCCGGAAACGGCGCCTCCCGGACCCAAAACCGCCTGCACCAGAGAACGGCAGCAACAATCGTGATCCTGTTCTGTTTGTGGTTTTCTGCGGTTTCCCAGTGCTGTACAGTTCTGTACACGAATGTGAGATCATGTTCAAGCAGCCGTGTGTAATAACATTTAATCGCTTTTCCATTTTTACATTTTTCAATGATTCATTATTGACCTCACAAAAATAATTTCACTTTTTCAATTCTTCAACCTTATCAGAAAGCAAACATCTTAAATAAATGTATCTTATCTACCTACTTTTTTTTTTTATTGTGTTAGTCGTTGTTCAAGCGTATTAATCCATGACGTATCTTCTTACAAATATTCTGAAGTAAAAAATTCAAGCATTTAGAGCAACAATGCGGCAGAAATTACAGCACAACAGAACATTTGACGGATTATGTGCTCCATGATTTTCTCCCTTTATTCCATCTCTTCTACTCAATGACGCAAGACTTGACGGCATCATATATAGAAATACATTTCTTTGGAATATTGTGTAGATGTTATGTGGCCATAAAAAAATATTGCTTTGCAAATTCAGGAATTTATTAACCCTTTCATATACAGGGTGAGTCAATAGTGCGAGGACGCAAGATGACTTTACTAATGAAAAGAAAAATGTTTCGATGTCATCATTACCTTCAAAGCTTCATCGTCTAAAATTATTTTCAGCTATATTTGGTGTTCCAGGCCGTACTCAACTTATTTTTTTTAAATGGAACCCTATATATATATATTTTCATTTTCGAAGTTAATGTTCTAAATACTACAACTGCATATCTTTTTCTAAATTTGGTAGACATACAAAGTTGCCAAGTTATTAATTTTTTTGAGTCATGTGATCATTTAAAATTTTGTATCAGCATTATTATTAAATATTGAATATTGAAATTTGGCATGTCGATAGATAAAGCTTAGGTCTTTCGTACGCTGCTAATACAATTGGATATTATTGTCCAGGGTGTTCACAAGAACCAACTAATTTATGCAATATTTGGGCATCCATAACTTTGTTATTTTAATTGGAACACCCCATATTTTTCTAAGGCTTTGGACATAAAGTAGGCTTTGAAAACATTTTTATAGCAATATGGTATATTTCTTGGGTGCAGGAGACCGAAATCCATTTCTGATGGCATCTGATGGACTGTCTTCTATCCTCGCACTATTGACTCACCCTGTATAATTTATTTTGATACCAAATGATACCAAGTCTACATTGTAAAAAAACTGTTTTTTCCAAACAGGTAATTTACTCACTGCTTTCTTGTAACTACATATATAATATATTTCATTGACTATGGTCGGCATTTACATTATCACACTCCAAACAAAGAATTTTCCATTTAACAAGATTAGAAACAGGAGAGTAGCTCCAAGTAATAATTATTATTGATTCAATCCGTTTAAAGCAGGGCAAGAAAATTTTTACTTCAGTAACCATTATGTATATTGTTTTTTGGCCTCGTGATATGTAAACATGAAAATCAACTGAAGTGTAATTAAGGAGGTGATGGTTTTTAGGCGTCACAGTGCGGTAAAAATTCACACAAATTTTCGTTCTTAAAATACGTTTATAAAAAAGAAACTGCTTTTACAACGAAAGCATACTTATTAAAACGCCATTTACACAAGTTTTTAGTTGTTGAGTGTTTGAAAAACATACGAAAATACTTAAAGACAATTTCAATGTTACGACGTTTTGACGTTTCAAACGAATAGATTCGGATTCATGGCCTGCCCGATACTTGAACTGTCAACATGACATTGCAATTTTTTTCCAAATTTCGTTGAATTAAGACTTGTCGTCGGCCAAAAAGTCTAATACAAATCTTGTTCGTTAAGCATTTTACAGGGCTCAATCATTAAAGCACTCCCCTGGCGCGTCGTGCTTCAAATTGATTTCGCCCTGTAAAATGTAAGTTACCGCACACGAATGTAAATAACTATTACAAGTTTAAAAAATACTACTGTGACTTTTTGGCATAAAAAATGTCTCTTAAGTTAGAACAAATCAGCTGGATCGTCGTGTCGTTCTAAATCAGTGAACAATATACGCTTTGTGGCAGTTCTCCTTTTGCACTATTAGATTTTCCTATTCAATTTACAATTCGATCTCACTCAAACTCCACAACAAAATAATTCTATCGTGAAAATACGTTACTTAGTCCTGGTTTGAACCGTCTGTTTTAAATTTTTATGGCAAATAAATTTTTTTACCTTTTTTTGTCCTCAGGAGAGATGAACAGTGTAATTTAGAATGTGAATCAAGAGATTAACAAACAAACGCAGCTGGTATCGAAGTTTCACAAGCAGTTTCAAATCCTTTGCTTGAATCATATTCGTTGTTTCAATCTTATTGAATAGAGAATTATAAACGTAACTTTCTGCTACGGTAGATGACCTCCACCTTCCGTGACGTTTTATGGCCATAAGATCTCCACCTGCGTTCGCGATGCTCATGCTATGATCATCTGGTAATTTCAAAAAAGAAGCCACTGCAGCAGAGCCTCTTGCATAACCGTAAAACTAGATGAAATGTAGGTTTTTGTTTCATGTATTGTAACATACAATATTTCACTTTATCTTTTACATGATTAATTTTCAAATATGTTAGCTCATTGAATTTGCAAGCGCACCCATTATCATCAATCCCACCTACAAAAGAAAATCCAAAAAGGTAGATATGAATATAAAACCCAGGTATTATACTTCAAAAATGAATTTGAAAATAAATGAAGCTCTGAAAATCCGCTAGATATAACATATCAAAAATAAAATACTCTTGAACCTTTTCTTCTTATGAATATTTAATCACTTCAAAATCTAGCTATGATCATATCTCATCATACATACAGTGGGGAAATTAAGTAAGGAATAAATTCAATAACTCCGTTAGTATTTGCACTAAAAATAGAACTTAAAAAGCATGTGATAGGGCTAATTATAGCGCATCCGAGAAACGTATACTAATTTTTTTTCATCAATTTTTTTTTGACAGTTATGACGTCATCAATATTTTTTTTAATGGCAACCTATGTTTTTTATTTTACATTTGAATAGACTTTTCTGTTCTGTTTTCAACGTTGTCAAATACTTAATAGGTTAGATAAGGAAAAAATGAATTAAAACGGCGCTAAATTTCGAATTTGTAAAGTTTCAAAAAATTAACAGAACTGTCTAATGTTATCGGAATTTAAAAAAAAAACAGCGATACCAATACAATGTTGACAAGTTCTGAATTGGTACAAAATAATTGTGTCTCAACTGTTTTTCTCTATTAAATAATAAATAAACTTCTAAATAATATCTGGTTGCAACAGGATGGTGCTCCAACACACTAAGCCCGGTGCGGCGTTATTTGGACAAAGTGTTTCCAAGAAGATGGAAGAAGAGGTCCAATAGAATGGCGGGCTAGGTCCCCAGATCGAACCCCATAAGATTTTTTTCTATGGGGGCACTTAAAAAACAAGGTGTATCAAAACCGACCCAACAAATTGGATGATCTTGAAGGAAAAATTCGACATGAGTGCAGTTTAATAACTCCCCAAACCATTCAAAACGTATTGGCTGCTTTTTATGATAGTCTTGGATTTTATTAGATGATGCAGGGTCATCAGTTTGAACATTTTATGTAATCTCTTTAATTTATAACTCTCACATCAATAGTCTTTTTGTTAATTTTATTAATTTGTCAGCCCTAGTTTGAAATTTAGTTTTGTTTTTTTATTTTTTCTCATTGATTGCTTTTGGGAACTTTGTTTTGTTTGGATTTCTATAGTTTTTTCCTTGAATTCTGATAAAATTAGAGAACTCTGTTAGTTTTTTGAAATGTTACTAATTTGAAGTTTAGTGCCGTTTTTATTTATTTTTTCCTTATGTAACCTATTGAGTATTTGATAACGTTGAAATCAAAATAAAAAACTTTATGTGAATGTAAAATCAAAAACATAGGTTGCTATTAAAAAAAAATATTGATGACGTCATAACTGTCAAAAAAAAGTTATGCAAAAAAAATTGTATACGTTCGTCGGATGCGCTATAATTAGCCCTACCACATGCTTTTTAAGTTTTATTTCTAGCGCAAATACTAACGGAGTTACTGAATTTATTCCTTACTTAATTTCCACACTGTATATTATAAACACATATTAAAGAGACGTATAAACTAATTAAAAACGAAGATTTATACATAATGAGGGATTTAGGAAAATTTTGAAAATTAAAAAGGAATACAGTAGAACTCCGTGCGCAGGTTCTCCGGGCTGCGGATTATCCGTGCCATGATTTCCCATGATTGAAATTGCATTTTAAAAATAAATCACTCGACGAAGCATAGCTACCTAAAATACATATCCGCTTTATGTAAATGCAAGTTAACTTACCTAAATAGTTTTTATTTTTCTTATGCATTTAGTGTAAAAGTTTACTTATGTAGATTTCTGTTTTTTATTCTGTTATCTTTTTATTCAAATTAAAAGTTAGTTTGAACTTATAAGTTCTATTTTTTTCTGTTATCTTTTTAGTACATACAATATACATACACATTATGTAAGAAATAAATGTTTATCTGTGCTTTTCAATTTGCAGTGCCTCGTCCGGTCCCGTAGAGCCCGGATAATCGGATCATTGGTTGATCCTTACACAACGTTACAACCACGTAACCAAGTGTCTGGATAACCATTTGTTTACAGAATCAGGTGGTTTATGAATTACTAACAGAAATGCCCGGTGTTGCCTGGTTTAGACCAAAAGTAATAATTGCTTTAATCTAAGAATTTAATTCGTCAAGGCTTTTAAGGTTATTTTTTCAATATTTGCTGATTATGTGAATTTATACCAATAGCAACTAATCTTGAATAAATAGTAAGAACACGATGGGTTGGACAGAAGAAATTATCAAAGCTCCAAATTCTTCCCCACTGGACAGGTTAAACGTGGAAAACATAATGCAGGTAGCCCCCGATCGAGCCACTTTTTCCAAAATCATCAACGACTCGTCAATCGTGTATTTACTATTTTCAACCTACGAGTATTTAACTGACAAACAAAATACAAACTACATACTAATAACAAGTGGTGGTTTAATGTTATTTATTCAAATATTTTGGTCTAAATATTTTTTTGTATTTTTCGCTACGTGGTCATCCGATCCGATTCATACTTATAAAGTACTATCTGACCCGACGAACTTCGCACCGCATCTACTGGCATTACTGGAACCAGCATACAACGCCATGTAAATTTTTGTTTCTGTCATGGCGTTATATACGGATTTTATATAAAAAATTTTCGTTAATGTTTTAATAGTTATTCGCCTCTGAAAAAAATTAGTCAATCCGTTCTCGAGATATAAATAAAATTGTGAGTCCACGCAGAACAGAAGTGAAACTTTGGAGTTACTCCTTAAGAATCGATTTTCATTTTTAAAGCCCAGTACGACAAATTTTGGTGGCCGGCGTTATTTGTTATTGTGATTACCCTGTACCATAGGGGTCCCCAGGGGAGCCCCTGTACCAGGGGGGGCTTCGTTATTGTCGTTGCCTTGTTCCAAGCACCCGGCCCCCTGTAATTTTCCGATGTTTTAATAGTTATTCTGCTATTCGGGGCGGAGACAAATCCAACAAATCAAAGATCATAAAAATCGGTCCAGCTGTTCTTGAGTTATAGACGCAAGGGGGCACCCTGGGCTCCCCTGTTTATGTTTTAATAGTTATTCTGCTATTCGGGGCGAAGACAAATCCAACATATTAAAGATCATAAAAATCGGTCCGGCCATTTTTGAGTTATAAACCCAAGGGGGTCCCTGAGCCCGCTGTCCATGTTTTAATAGTTATTTTGTTATTCGGGCCGGAGAAAAATTCAAAAAATCAAAGATCATAAAAATCTGCCCAGCCGTTCTTGAGTTGGGGGCTCCTTGTCCATGTTTTAATAGTTATCTCTTTATAAGAACCTTCCTCGAACTTCAAGGAATATTTAAAAAAAAAAGATAAATGAAATCGGTTAAGTCGTTCTGAAGTTATGGCGTCACCAAGGGAAATAGGGATTTATTTTTATATACAGGGCATTTCAATCAAAACGAGCCACGCTCAGCATCTTTTTAGAAAAAGAGATTTGAGTAAAACCTAAAAACCGGTCAATTTTTATCTCGAGAAGACTCTGATGCAATAGTCGGCACGCTTGGTGCAACCCCATACCTCTGACAGGAGCAACCCTTATTTTTTAAATAGGGAATAGGGGTTGAGTAACATGTCGTTTGAAAGGTCTTTTAGTTATTGTATTTTCAGCTACATAATAATTTTTTTATTTACATACTCTATAAGTTAGTAATTAAAATAAATTTTTTAACGGATTTGTTTTGTATTTAGGTATGCTTGCAATTAACAATAAAAAGCTTGCAATAAATATTATTAGACAATCTGTGTTTTTTGTACAATTTGCGGATTTATTATCTTATTTGTTTTTGGTTAGAGCTAGAGAACGAATTGGTCTTTCAACAGGACCGAGCACCACATCATTATACTGCGCCAGTAGGGCAGTTCCTGGACAACAACTTCCCCGACCTCTGGATTGGTGGACAAGATCCTGTAGAGTGACCAGCTAGATCGCCCAATTTGACATCCCTAGATTTTTATTTGTGGGGACACCTCAAGTCCAAAGTTTATGCGACAACACCAGCTTCTCTGGAAGATTGGCTACAAAAGATTATCCTGGAATGTCGACAAATAACACCGGAAACGTTGCGTAACTTAAAAAGCGTATTTGATAATCGTCTTTATGAGTGCATAGAAGTCTATGGGAATCATTTTGAACATTTGATATGAAATCAAATTTAGTGTTCAATGCTACAGTTGCTTTATCGCTCAGGAAATTAAACACGACTATTTTGTTTTCAGTTTATTTATTTACTTATTGTTAAGAATTGGTATGGATGATGAAAAAGTTATTGAGGGTGGCTCGTCCCGATTGATAGATTTGTTACTGCGCCGTCTCTGTCTAGACGATAAGGAAAATATAATAATTGTTATATGTACTCCAATAAAATTAATTGTTTATATATAGTATAGTATAGAAGTTGTTATTTGTTTTTGACAAACTTTCCCTTTTATATATATCGCAGCCATCTAGCTTAATTTGCGGTTCAATCAACATTACTAAACAGCGCCGTTCAACTAGCGGCCTGAATGACAATGAGCCCCTCAATCGAACAACTTGACAAAGGACTTGGATCGATAACGTTTAACTACTTGCCTAGCCTTATTACATTTTGAGTTTCACGTACAGGAAAATATGACCTTGGAGTATGTTTCTTTAAGGGGTCGAGCGCAAAGCCCGAGGCACCAATTTCAATGATCCACGGAAAGAACAAATCTTCACAGACGGCAACTGTTAAATTAAATTAAATTCTGTTATGAAGATGTCACCTGTCCTCTGTCACTAGTGTCACTTAGTCCTCTAATGTCAGATATTTATCTTTTTTTGTCACATGGTCACCCTATCATATGAATGGCTTAAGCATCAGCCAGACAGTTTATTAAATGTTGTATATATTAGACGCTACAGCTGAATATCATAAATATCGTTTAGTAAAAAGGCTAGGCTGTTAATTGAGCGGCCAATTAAGCTAGTTGGCTGCGACATATATATAGAAAATATAGCTTATGAATTCCTATCTAGTGAAAAAAAATAAAGAAATGATCATATTTTAATTTATTTTAAACATTGGAACATCACTCTACCGGCTGTCCAATAATATTCTATACAGCAATACAGACAAACCAAATATTCCTAGCTAAAAGTCTCTTAACAAAAAGTAACCGTATCAAATGGAAATAATTTAATATAGACTAAACCACTATGCAAAAATGCGAATGAATTTAAATACATTTTTTTTCCCAGCCGATAATATCCATTAAACCGTAAACACCTCTACGTGTTGTTGTTTATTGACTTTTCACAAAATTGCGCAACTGCACAGAGTTTAATTAATGTCTACAGTCGGCTTTAATGAAATTTGAGAGCTACTGACGTTTTTGGTTAATCTCTTTTATCATATCGTGTAACATCACATAACTCAGTAATTTAAAAATATTTTCACGATAAAAATTATCAGCAATTATAGCGGAATTCCCGTTTCAAGTCGAAGAGAGACAACGCGATATAGTGGATTGATTTTCTTGTTCAACCAATAACATTGTGCTGGCTGAATACTGTGGACGCCACGGCGTCGATGACGCATGATCGTTCTCTTGATTGAAATGTTGGCATCCCCACAGAAATCGTCAGTTTGCGTCCTACTTTCGTGTACGAGTGACTGCACGAAGTTTTTTATAATTACACGTTTTAGTGTAGGTTCATTGTGATATTTTAATAATGGATACGTCATCTGAGAAAAAGAATACAAAATCCAATCCTGCTGCGAGAGCTAATCTGCTATCCTTGCTTACATTCGTGTAAGTATTTTTTTTTGTGTTAGGGCATTCCCCCGATAATAGCAGACAAAGATCGTGCAGTCATTGCCCCAAACACAGATTCTTAAGTATTTGCACATCTATAAATTCAATTTCAAATTCTACTATTGTACTAGTTTCATTGTCTTTTTATTACCTGATTAAATGATTATAGTATCTAGTTAACAACTTAGCTTTTATTGTTTGTATAGACATTATGAGATATTTCTGAAAATTCATCAGGTTCATTAATACCGTATATTGATCAAATGAGGCCTATACAAATGTCAACATTTGTTCTTTGTACCAACCACTTTCCTAGCCTAATATAATCAATGCCGGCTATTAATTGCTCTGCTTTTAAATAAATTACACAACTCTTACAATAAGTAGAAAAAATATTACGAAATTCTTTTTAAACCTCGGTTTGTCCTAGAAAAACCGCTGTTATTGTTTAACGATTACTATACCTCTTATATAATATTTTCCAGATACATGTTTCCGATATTTAAACGAAGCTTTAAAAATGGGCTCAAAGAAGAGGACTTATTCAAACCGTTAGATGAGCACAAGTCTGGAATTCTAGGAGATAAACTCGAAAAAGTATGGAAAGAAGAACATAGAAAACATAAAAAATCTGCGCTACATAGAGCTTTGTTCCGTCTATTCGGTCCTCAGTTCCTGTGGTTGGGATTAGTGAAAGTTATAGACGAAGTAATATTAGTGTAAGTTCATTTTTTTTAACTTGATATAATAGAACATGTGTGATAGTAACCCCATTTGGAAGACATATTTTTAATTCACAAAATAAACTTTCAAATTTTGCCGACATCCGCATTACTACAGTTTCACCAAATTGAGCACAAGGTAACGTGAATCGATAGTTAATGGTTTATAAACGTGAAATGTTTCGGATTTACCATCTCCAAATTTGTCATTTCATGCCAAAATATTATTTGTATTTTTAGGAGTCCTTATGTTTGTCAACGTTGCCTATATTTAACTGGTGGAACCTCAAATTTAAAAATGTCAAGACGGATTCGTTCTACAATTACATATCTGCAATGTTGAATCTTGAATCTAACCTTGAATTTGGAATCTCGAATCTTGAATCTCTAGTCTCGAACGTCGAATCTCGAATCTCAAACACTGAAAATAATGCACAGCAATTTTTTTTCAAGATGTAGTGATCTTAATAATAATAATAATTGGCTAATGATTTTTGTTTAGTTTGTGTATATCTTCATTGAACTGTTGTTTAGACTTTTCAACCTATATGAAATGAGAACTAGCAACACGAAAACCGGATTTTTACAAGGCTGAATCACATCGTATCTTAGTCCTTTTCAAGCTTAGAGGTTACGGTCTGTCGAGTCAAATTTATTTGAACAATTAACAGTAATGTAATTTTCATTCTTGTTTCTTCCCAGTCCATTCACATAACGATTCAAAAGAGTCAATCAATAATCAAATAGCCAAAACCTAAAAGTGTCAATATTCAAGAGTCCAAAAAGTCCTAAAAAGTCTATAGTTATGGCAGAATACTCAAATTCCCAACGAGTCAGAAATCAAAATAAATAATTTCAAAGAATCAAAAGTCAAAAGAGTCAAAAGTTGAAAAACACAAGAATCAAAAAGTTGAAAGGTAGTGTGATGTAGAGTGAAGTCAATGCAAACGATTCAAGGGTTAATAAAGTGCAAAATCACAATAGAAAAAAAGATGGAAAAAGTCAAGAGGATCCAACTAATTGAAAAGATATCGCTAAGTAATAATAAATTAATCAAAGCAATCACAAACCAGAATTAATCACTCAATAAGATAGATAGTAATAAAATTATTCAAAAAAATGAAATGAATCAAAAGAACGAAAAACTTATCGTTTGTCTTACTTTTATTCGTTACTACTCTTCACAGTTATTACCTGTTTTATTTGAATACCACCATCGAATTTGTTCTTCTTTTTCCCGTCTTCATTCTTCTGCATTCTTTAAACACTAGTGTCACTAGTGCTACTTCATGTTCACATAGTTGATCTACTTTTCCTAGTACATATTTTCTGTTTTACTATCCCCATTATGATTTTTTGTCCACCTGTATTTTTAATTCTGAGGCGAGATCAGAACATATCTGTTCTCTACTCCCCTTTTCTTGTGTCTTTATTTATCGGTTTGCCCATTTGGTGTTTTGTAGACTTGACGCTCTCTAGCCTTTGCTTTTAGTGTCTTTTAGATGCAAGAGTTGCCATTTTTTTCTTTCTGTTATACCTTTCTGTGATCTCGTCTATGTCTATACTTCTTCTCTTTAGGACCCAGAGTATTTTGGCAATTTTGTTAGATGAAATTTATCCATCATTATTATAATGTTCCAAAATTAGCGGAAAAAAAGTTAAACGTAACACAATAAGCCATAAATAGCAAGAAAAAAAAAACATAAAAAATTAAAATTAAAATTAATAAAAAGTAAAAGGAAAAAATCATGTTACAAACAAAAATGTAATGCTTTTATATGCACAAATACAATTGGTAATTACGTTTATCGAGATGTAAGAAGATTTAATTTCACGAAAAGTGACAGTAACAGGGAATTTTAATTTTTGTTTGTAAAGTTTACCACCTTATAACTTTTCAGCTTGAGTTGAGAGTGTAAATTTTTAAAGCATATTATTCGTATATGGAAAACCCTTTTTTGCGTGGCATGTTTTTTTTCCGCAAATTTTGGAACACCCTGTATAAAGATATTATATTGTGATATATTGTTCTCAAGGTCGAGGTCATATTTATTGGTTTTTACACTTATTACCTTTCCAAATCAACGGCAATTTCTCTCAATTGTTGACAATTTAGTATAAGAACTAGCCACATCGCGAAAATTCATATTTCCTTTCTTAACGATGTTAAGTAGGGATGGGGTAGGTCTGGCACCTGGTAGTGGTTGCGTTTACCTGTGCGGATCTCCTTTGTACAAAAATTTGTTTTTCATAATTTGCTATGACCTTTTAGCAATATAAATTTATAGTTGCCAAACAATTTTGTCCATCGCAACACAACATGAATTAACGTGTTCAACTGAAAGAATATTTGGAGGATACCATGATACACATTATTTTTGCCATAACTACACTTTAGGTCTTGATAGGACTGAAGAATATTATTGAAAATGTAATAATTTTTATTTAATTAATAGCTGACCCTGCGAACTTCGTATCACCTACTATCTCGTTCTATTAAAAGTGATCCGAAGTAGCGATTCAAGAAGAAAAGCCAGTTTTGTATATCGTCTGATAGTTCCACCACGAACGCCATCTATTAAAAGTAATCTGAAGTAGCGATTCCCATACAAAATTACCTATTTTTAATTTTTCCCCTGGTCCCCCATGTCCATGTTTTAATAGTTATTCGGGGCTGAGACAAATTCAACAAATCAAAGATCATAAAATCGGTCCAGCCCAAGGGGGCCCAGGGGCCCCCATGTACATGTAAAAAATACTTTAGGGATTATTCTCATACCTACGAAAAATATAAAAAAATAATAAAAATCGATCGAGCCGAAATATCGGTCTAGCCCAAGGGGCCCCACTGGGCCCCCATGTCCATGTAAAACATAGTTTACCAGTATATTCTCATACCTTCCAAATAAAAAAAATAAAAACATAAAAATCGGTCCAGCCCAAGGGGGCTCCCTGAGCCACTATGTCCATGTAAAAAATACTTTTTGGCCTCGTGAAATGTAAACATGAAAATCAACTGAACTCTAACTAAGCAGCTGATGATTTTTACGGGTCACAGTGCGGTAAAAATTCACACAAATTTTCCTTCTTAAAATACGTTTATAAAAAGGAAACTGCTTGTACAACGAAAGCTTACTTATTAAAACGCCATTTACACAAGTTTTTAATTGTTGAATGTTTGAAAAACATACGAAAATACACAAAAACAATTTTAATGTTTCGACGTTTTGACGTTTCAAACGAATGGATTCGGATTCATGCTTGAACTCTCAACATGACATTGCATTTTTTTTTAAATTTCATTGAATTAAATCTTGTCCTCGGCCAAAAAGTCTAATACATATTTTGCGCGTTAAGCATTTTACAGGGCTCAATCAAATTGAAGTTACCGCACACGAATGTAAATAACTATTACGACCTATTCTATACCTTACCTACCAGATATACAAAAAAAAAAAATTCTTAAAAATCAGTCGACCTGAAAAATCGGTCCAACCCAAGGAGGGCCCCTGGGCCCCCATGTGCATGTGAAAAATAGCTTACCACCGATTCTCATACCCACCAAATATACCAAAAAAATCATAAAAATCGGTCAAGCCGAATAATGGGTCCAACCCAAGGGATTCCCAGTTCCATGTGAAAAATAGTTTTAAACCATCCCTGTATTATGACGAACAAAAAAAAATGCAAATTAGTAAAGCCGTTTTTGAGTTTTAGCGTGATATATGAACGGCGATTCATTTTTATATACAGGCCGTTTCAATCGAAACGAGCCACCCTCAATAACTTTTTAGGAGATTTAAGAAAAATCTAAAAACGGGTCAATTTTTATCTCGAGGGGGACATGTTTTGATGCAATAGTAAGCAGGCTTGGTGTCGAGAAACATCTCGTCTGAAAGGTCTTTTAATTGTCTTTTCAGCCACATAAGTATTTTTTATTATTTACATAGTCTATAAGTTAGTAATTAAAATAAACCAATTTTTAACGGATTTGTTTTGTATTTAGGCATGTTTGCAATTAACAATAAAAAGCTTGCAATAAACAATATTAGACAATCTGGGTTTTTGTACAATTATTTGTCGATTTGTTATCTGTTTCTCGCTAGAGCTAGAGAATAGGACGGAGCACCATCTCATTATACTGCGCCAGTACGGCCAGACAATAACTTCCCCGACCACTGGATTGATAGACCAGTGGTAAACTATTTTTTACATGGACGAATGTTTCGGCTCGACCGATTTTTATGTTTTTTTTTCTATTTGGTAGGTACGAGAATAGGTCGTAATAGTTATTTACATTCGTGTGCGGTAACTTACATTTTACAGGGCGAAATCAATAGGTCCTGTAAAATGGCCAGCTAGGTCGTCCGATTTGACTCCCCTAAATTTTTATTTCTAGGGACACCTCAAGTCCAAAATTTATGCGACAGAACCAGCTTCTCTGGAAGATTTGTGACAAATAACACCGGAAACCTAAAAAACCAAAAATAAACCTAATAAATTGTCTAATAATGTTTATTGCAAGCTATTTATCGTTAATTGCAAGCATGCCTAAATACAAAACAAATCTGTAAAAAAATGTTTTTTTAATTACTAACTTATAGACTATGTAAATAAAAAAATTATTATGTGGCCGAAAAGACAATTAAGAGACCTTTCATACGACATATTACTCGACTCCTGTTCCCTATTTAAAAAAATCAAGGTTGCTCCTGTCAGGGGTATGGGGTTGCATCAAGCCTGCTTACTATTGCATCAAGACAGGTGCCCCTCGAGATAAAAAATTTTCTTAAATCTCTTTTCCTAAAAAGTTATTGAGGGTGTTTCGTTTCGATTGAAACGCCCTGTATATAAGATAAATATTATTAAGTGCACCTAATTACCTAAAGTGCAGTTATGGCAAAAATAAATGTGCATATTTTCAGTTGAACACACTTTACACATTTATATATGTGACAAATATTAAATAGGGGTAAACATAATCTGCTTGTGAAAAATGTTAGAGATAAAATATTTGGCTGTCCTTCACGGTTTAAAATTAAATCACATCTTTCTTATACAACCTGCATATTATGTCGGTATATTTATGCAAGTAGAATTTCTACTATTATAAATAAAGATAAAGCAATATGTTATTGGTGCCTTTATGTCTCATCCCTTTCCCGTAAAAAAATATTTAAAGTTCATAACGGGCGAAATTAAGTACTCTGATGTTACTTTATTTTTAGGGTGTAGTAGGGTGTTTAGCGCGCCGGGTACAAGCTATTTAATTATGATAATTTTGTTTTGCTTTGTTTTTAGGCGATTAGGCTAAGAATTTTTTTTCCACTACTAGCTTCAGAAAACACAATTATATATCGTGTTTGATGTTTGAGAAATTAATGTTCTCCACCTTACCCAATAATGTGCACACAATATTTTCTTCGCTACTTGACATTTTTCTTTTTCATTTTTAGATGGTTTTCACATGATACTTGGTTTTTATGGATATCTTAGTTAAATTCGTTCCGCATTACCATTGATTGAATAAATGTGGTAGTAGTGGAAAAATAGTATATAAACCACACATAAGAAGCAATAGCTCGGCTAAGAAAAATGTCTTCTCAACCTTGGTGTATAATTACTATTAATTTGTTCTGTCAACATAACAAAGAAATTAGTGTAATAGAACAGTACAGCAATACATATTTGTGTTGTTTTAATCCACTTAAAACGCTTTGCACACTTATTGTTAGCGTAACAAGGACGAAAGGCTTTGACATCTAAAAAAAATCTTAATCTTATCTCTCCCGCCTCCCAGTATTTATAATTATATTCAATAGTCTAACTACGCTGTCAAGACACTAAGCCTTCGGCTCGTGCTTCACAAATTCTCCCTCGCCCCTGAAAACTGACTGCGCACGAATATAGAAATTTTTTTTGTATTCGTTCACGCAAAATGAAAAAAAAAACACGAATTAACATAAAATTTTGAGGTTAGGTATGACAGTTGTCAAAGTAAATACATATGCGTGAATATTGATAAGTTTATAACTTGCGTTTTACAAAAATCGACGAAGCAAGCCTTGGAATCTTCAAGTCATGTCTGCATTTAGGTCACACGGGTAAACAGTGACATTATTAAATGCGGATAGAAGAACGGCAGGAGCCTGGTTAGTAGGGGCACGTGGGCTTGGCTCAGTATCTGGTCGCGTGGATGAGGCACCACCATAAAAACCTCCCCAATCCAGTGGCCCCAATCTAATAATCTGACATGTCAAATGTCACGTTAAGTGACAACTTTGTCACCATCTACGCCACACGTTTTTTAATCCATGGCCCACTTGACGTCGTTTTTTGTTGAACGCACGATATATTTGCTTATATACCACAAAACGAAAACAAAAGTACATTATTGTGTCGAGAATTTATCGTGTTGTCCTTCACTGGAAAATTGCTTGTACACCTTTGTTATATCACCAGTCATCATAATAATGTCAGAACCTTTTATTGAGGACAACAAGGCCATGTGACTAAAGACAAAAATTCCGTACGATAAGCCGAAGGTCAAAGGACAGGAAGCCATTTTTGATTTGGGGAGTCCGTAGACCGATTTTTTTCTAATATGAGTCTAGTATATTGTACACACAATTATCATTATACCTGCTAAATCCGTTAGTATTGTTATGAAACGTTGACCTTTCTAGTAGGATTATTAAATTTAGTTTTTTTAATTGTTATGTTAAGTTGGCAATTGAGAATCACAGATAACCCATATATGTATTAATATATCGGACAAGTTATGTAATATCAAAATTTCCGATAAACGAAAAACATATATTATTAATAAGATTTACGAAATAGGAAAATATAACTTAACGAAATAGCAAAACGAGAAATTAACGATATCAACGAATTGACAAAGTATAATACTAAAATTTCATCACCTTAACGAAATGGCAAAATATCAGACTGACAAAGTATCCAATTAAGATCAACGAAATGCGAAATTCAATAACAAAATATGACATACTAAATGCTAAATACTAAATGTCAAATTAACGGAACAACATGACACTACATTTGCAAAATGTGAAATTTAATGATAATATGCAAGAGTTCACATTCAGGAAATATCAAATCGAGATGGTGAAACCAGTTGATGAAAAATTAGAATTTAAGGAAAAATATCAAAATAGCAAATTGCAAAATATCTAATTCATAAGACTAAGGCCAGATTTTTTAGAAGTAAAAATAAAAAAGTGGGTGCCTGTACGCGCGTTAGAAGTTATAGTTCTTTGACGTGATTAAAATGATTTTTAATTTGCACGAAAATAGTTTATTGACATAATATAATAGTAGATTATATTACAAGTGACAGAAATGCTTCATTGTCAGCGAGTGAGATCTTTGAATCACGAGTGCGATAGCACGAGTGATACACATGTCACGAGCTTACAATGTCATTTCGGTCACGTGTAAGATACGACGTTTTATGCCTGACGTGTAATTTCTTGTAAAAGTAAAAAATCAAAAAATTAATGAAAGTGTCAAAATGACGTTTCAAAGAATTATTCATGTCTTACCATCGGTAACCATAGTAATTCACCCCTTTTTATCATTATATCACTTGTGGGAGAAATACTCCATTATACCTTCCTTTTGCGTGGCAAAAATAGTCATCTAGATGTTAGTCGGGTATAAAATAATAAAAGGATTAGAGAGGCATAAGAAAAAGTTTTGGCAAATGATGTATTCCAGAATTTTAGAAAAAGTCTTAAATACTGAAAGTATTCTTTGAGAAATTTGTGCAATCGGAGAAATTGCTACCAAGAACGCGTTCCCACTTTCGACACTTAACAACTGATAAAACTGCAGAATGAATTAATGAAGTTCGTTTCAATAGTCTTTTAAGCAGTAAGAATCAAGTTTAAGCTATATTTTTACTGTACGCGTTACAGAAACTCTTGGTATGTATGTACAGAGTGATCAACAATTAATGTGGCAGTTGCTAATAGATTCAGATAAAAATGAAGATTTCTTTTTTCCTTTAATTTGGCGGAATGGCATTTGTAAATCTAATGTTTGTTGGATGCAAATTTAAATGTAGGTGTCAGCCATCTGTCATCGGCTGACAACAGATGTAAACTGTATTGTTTCCAACCCAAATATTCATCACTCAGTATAACAATTTATGCAATATCGCCAACAATTTATTATAGTAAATAAACAATAAGATTTGGCGTACTACCAACGATATCTCAAAATGTGAATATAAATTTCTATTTTATAAGCTCTTCTATTAACTAATTCTTTAATAAACAACTGTTTGTTTTTTGGAGTGTTTAAATGAAATATAAACAAATAAAGAATAATAGTCGACGATTTGACAAAAGTTTTCTTATCAAAAATTACTATGTTGATTTCATTTTATACAAAAAACATCAAACGTTTACAATAAAAACTCTTCCTTTTATAATTTTCGTTAGATTTGTAAAACAGAGCCCGTCCACTTCCAATGAGAACCCCATCACAGTTTATATTAATTTATTATGTAGATCGAATTGATTAAATTTTTGAAACAATGACGACAAACTTGTCCACTGATGCTATATTTAGCAATTAATGTACACAATTTATTATGAACTTCATTAAATCAATTTAAGAAGGAATGCTTGCAATCTCTATAAAAAAGTTTACATCCGCTTTAGATAATACAAATTATCAAAACAATTTCGTTGAAATCGTAGAAGTTATTTCTATAGATTAGCACTCGACTCTCAGAACTTCATCTCTACGTATTATTAATACTTTTATCCAAAATCGTGTGTAATAAGCGAATTACTATGCTAATTTGAGGGTGTAATGTTGATCATTACACACTAGTGAGAGAAAAACTCGGACTCACGGAATAGTCAAATTAACCAAATGCAAAACTATAGCAACCATACCATAGGTCTCTGCTTTTAATGGGAAATGGATAAAAAACAAAGGATTTAATTTTAGGAATGATTTTGGATAAAACTTAATATTACACTCGTGTGGAATACTATATTAGGCACTTAAGAAAATTACCTAAACTTTTTCTTGCGTGCCTAATATAGTACATTCCACACTCGTATAATAAATAACTATTATCCAACACTTGTTTATTATGTAGTCATAATAACGCCGATTTTGAATAGATTATGAGGTCTATAAGACACATGTGACTTATGAAAAAATAATTCAACGGTTTTCTAATTTGTCATAGCAACCAGTTCATAAGCCAACAGTTTTGAACGTCAAATGAACGTCAAAATTTTTTGGGTTTTGATGAATGTTCAAGAACTGTTACAGAAGGGGGTGTTGGATGAACCTATGTATTACTCAAGAAAAATTTGCCACTTGAGGAAGCTCTCGTGGCTAAACATTTCTTTCGTAACTTATTTGCCTTATAAGACACTAGTATAGTAAATAGCTATTTATTTAACGTTGAAAATAGGGTTCCGCGTGGTAGGCGCTGTACCGTTACGCTGTCCCTAAACCGGCCCTTGCAAATAATTTTTTTCACCCTATAAAATATTAATCTAAAAAAAATTATTGTACTATCTAGACACTTGAAGGAAAAAAGTTATAGTTATTTATTATACAAGTGTCTTATAAGGCAAATAAGTCACGAAAGAAATGTTTAGCCACGAGAGCTTGCTGGCTTATTTGCTGTTAAGACACGTGTATAATACATAGTTTTATCCAACACCTCCTTTTGTAACAGTTCTTAAAATATTCATCATAGTTTTGGCCACATAAATCTCGTACAAAATAAGTTATAATATAATATTAATTTTTCTACTTTGCGTTCGTACTGAGGTTAAAAGTAGTATAATTATTTTTTTTAATACTGGTAATCTCTCTGTCTGATCTTGGCAATCCTAACCTATACTTCGCTGTCTTCGATGTATGAATGTGAATTGGCATTACTATTTTTTTCACTTGTATTGGAACTTCACGTGCATTTAGGGCAAGCGATTTTGTTGGGGTAGGTGTCCAACAAGCTGGTAACACTTGTCGCCTTCTTGGCGCATTGGTGTAGGACGGCGTCTGTAGGTTTTACATGTCCTGGATGGCTCGCCTTGACTTTGTGTGTGGACGCCGTCAGGAAGGTTTTTAATAGTATAAGACAACATTGTGGTGTTGCAGCTCAAAATACATACGGTAGGAAAATGTTTTTGGAGATCGTAGAGAACGTGTTCTCCTTCTGCCAATTTTCAAATTGGGCGTATGTTTTTCCATATACCTCCCGTGACTTTGAAGGTGGCAAATTGCCTGTCGTATTTTCGCCAAAGCCCGTATTTCTGGGGGCGTACATTGAAGAACTTCAGAACTCATTTTTGGAAGGAAAAAAATACGAGTGTTGACGTTTCAAATTAATTCTTTTTCATAGGCGCCGTTAATGCAGCTCGCAAGCGTGCCAACCGCCGCGAAATTCCCTAGATTGTGAAATTTGATTATTTTCTATAAAAAGTGGCAAAGTAGAAAAAATACTGTATGATAACTCGTTTATAAGACATTTTGTCGCACATACTCTTTTAGGGCGTGCGACAAAATGCTTCTTATAAAACTCGTATCATAATATACTATTAATTAATATGTACTATAATATTAGTGCTCTTTAATTATTACAAATCTCATCTCAATAAAATTTGATAGTTTAATTTACGCAAATTCATGTTTTTTTGTCAAAGTTTGTTTTACAACAAACATTATTGGAAAAATTTGTCGTGATGTCAAAATGAGGTTGTACGAGATTTGTGTGGCCAAAACTGTACAGTAAAACTAAATACATAAAATATAGATCTTTACAGAGCGATTTTTTAAAATTTGTAAATTAAAAAATATATATTGCGGGAAAATGTACTTCGACCGGCAGAAATGTACATGCCACTGGAGAACCCTCTTAACTTGCAGTGGCAAGAATTAACAGGGTTTCTAACTTGCGATCCAGACTATAATAATAATTTAGATTAACTAAAGCCGTCTCTTAATGTATCCTTTTATGCTTTCAGGGTTTTCGTTCCACTGTCAATTGGTCGGTTAGTTTCCTATTTCGAAAACAAAGAAAAGTACAACATATCCGAAACTGAGGCCTACATGCAAGCATTAGCAGTAGCCTTGTGCCTTCTAGTGGACGCCTTTTTGGGCCATCCCTCGATGATGGGCTTTATGCACATTACCATGAAAATGAGGGTAGCCTGCAGCTCTCTGGTTTACAGAAAAACCTTGCGATTGAGTCGAACTGCCTTGGCTAGCACCACGATCGGTCAATTAGTAAATTTATTATCGAATGACGTGAGCAAGTTCGATCAGGGCTTCTTGTTAGCCCCTTACGTATGGATTGGGCCTATTCAGACTGCTGTAGGCACATATCTCATCTATCGAGAAATAGGAGTGGCTGCCTTCTTTGGTGTGGGTTTTTTGCTATCATTCATTCCTATGCAAAGTAAGTAGACCCTTCCTAGAATCAATAAATTATTTAGAAAATTGAGGTCAAGGTGTGACGAACTTGACTCTAATGTTGCGTAATTCTCCTTGTAGTTTGGCTGGGTAAAAGAACGTCGGTTTTGAGGTTGAGAACAGCCTTAAGGACCGATGAGAGAGTAAGGTTAATGAATGAGATTATCTCAGGGATACAAGTGATCAAAATGTACTGTTGGGAAAAACCTTTCGCACAACTTATTGCCTTTGCGAGGAAGTACGCATAAACTTCTTTTGTATTGTCTTTAATTAATGTAACCGCACTTTTTTGTAGAAGAGAAATGAATGCTATTCGGTCCCATGCATTCTTACTAGGATTAATCTACTCCTTTGAGATGTTTGTTACAAGAACATCAGTTTTTATTAGCATCTTAGGATATGTGCTACTCGGTTCTTATATCACTGCCGAAAAAGTATTTACTGTGAAAGCAATCTACGATATATTGAGGCCGGTGGTTACCATACTTTTCTCTGTTAGTATTTCATCCATAGCCGAAGTACACATCTCACTCAAAAGAATTCAAAGTTTTTTATCCTACGCTGAACAGGAAGTTGGCGAAATAAAAAGCGTAACAAACGGAGTAAGCAAAAATGCCAGCAATGGATCTCTAGTGCCTTACCACAGTGGTGTGGAAACTAGACCAAAAATTTTATTGGAAAATGTGAACGCCAAATGGTTAGAAGAGAATGGTGAGAGCACATTAAAAGGAATAAATTTGTCTATATCGTCAAATCAAGTGGTGGCTGTGATTGGACCAGTTGGAAGCGGAAAAAGCAGTTTGTTGAATGTATTTCTTAAAGAATTGCCTTTGGAAAGCGGGAAAATGGACATACAGGGTAAAATTTCGTATTCATCGCAAGAGCCGTGGCTGTTTTCTGGCAGCGTCCGCCAAAACATCCTCTTTGGGAATGAATACGATGAAGACCGCTACAAACAAGTGGTAGAAGTTTGCGCTTTAATTTCCGACTTCGAACTGTTTCCATTTGGTGATAAAACACTAGTTGGTGAAAAAGGAAAGGCATTGAGTGGAGGCCAAAAAGCTCGAATTAATCTTGCCAGATGTATTTATAAGAAAGCGGACATTTATCTTCTAGACGACCCTTTATCAGCAGTAGATGCCAACGTCGGAAAACATTTATACGATAGGTGTGTCAAAGGGTTCTTGAAAAACAAAATTTGCATTCTGATCACGCATCAGTTGCAATACTTAAGCAATGCCGATAAAATTGTAATAATGAAAGACGGAAAGATTGAAATCGAAGGTAAATACTCAGAACTCCAAAACAGTGGTTTAGACTTCGCCAAACTCCTTCACACAGAAGAATTAGATGAAAAAGACAAGAAAAAAGCAAAGTCTCGACAAAATTCCGAATGTACCGACGATAAAGAAGACGAAGAAGAGGGTCCGTTGGTTGATAAGGAACAAATGATGAGCGGTAGTATTAGTCCTAAACTTTACTGGGAATATTTGAAAGCTGGAGGAGGAAAACTCATGATGATCTTATTAACTGCCGCCTTTCTGATAGGTCAATTTATTGCAAATGCAGGAGATTACTACGTTACCTACTGGTAAGTAAAATCTGGACATATAGAAATATTTTCAGTGTCAAAATTTTAGGGTAAATTTGGAACAAGATTACACCGAGAAAGTCTTCAATAACTTAACAAATGAAACTCTAGATAGAACTACCATCATTTACGCGTACTCAGGGATTACTCTTGGTACAATAATTTTCTCTGTGGTACATTCACTCTACTTCATGCTGTATTTCATAATAGCGTCAATTAATTTGCATGGCAATAGCTTCTCGAGCATAATAAAAGCAACAATGAGATTCTACAATAACAATCCTTCCGGTAGAATCTTAAATAGGTTTTCCAAGGATTTGGGATACATAGACGAATATATTCCTCCAGTTCTGTTTGATGTAATAGAGGTGAGAAGACGATAACTGTCTACAGCGACTAGAAAACTAATTTGCTTGTAACAGGTAGCTCTGATGTTGATCGGAGCCTTTGCACTATCTTTCGTTGTGGACCTATGGCTTCTCATTCCATCAGTGGTTCTAATTACCATCTTTTATTTTTTAAGAATTATTTACATACAAACCAGTAGAAGTGTGAAGAGAATTGAAGGAATAAGTAAATGATTAGTTTGAGTTTGATTACTGAATTATATTCACTATTTACTTTATAGCAAGAAGCCCGATTTTTGGTCACATGACGGCGTCCATGCATGGTCTCAGCACTATCAGGGCATTCTCGGCGCAAAAGATTCTTATAAAAGAGTTTGACGACTACCAGGACAATCACAGTGCGGCGTGGTTCCTTTTCATTGCTTCCAGTAGGTGTTTCGGACTTTGGCTAGATCTGATTTGCATTGTATTTTTTATTATTACCGTCTTCGTGTTGATGTATTTCAATAAAAGTGAGTTTATCACCATTGTTTATTAGTACTAATTGTAATTTGTAGGTGTGTATAGTGGAGACATCGGTTTAGTCGTCACTCAATACATCATGTTAATTGGTTCTCTTCAGTGGGGAATGCGTCAATGGAGCGAACTAGAAAACCACATGGTGTCCGTTGAACGACTACTAGAATACAGGAGTATCGAAAGTGAGCCTGAACGGACGGAAGTGACCAATTTGCCGAAAAACTGGCCAGAACACGGCAAGATCGAATTCCGCGATGTTTGTCTTCAGTATAATTCATCAGATCCTCCAGTGTTGAAACATCTTAATTTCACTATTCAGCCTAAGGAAAAAGTGGGAATTGTTGGTAGGACTGGAGCTGGCAAGTCTTCCACAATCACAGCACTCTTTCAGCTGTATGCTATCGAAGGAAGTATCATTATCGACAACGTAGACACAACGAAGATACCTCTAGAAGAACTCAGATCAAAAATTTCGATAATCCCTCAAGAGCCCGTACTGTTTTCTGGAAGCATGCGGAAGAATTTAGATCCGTTTGAAGAGTACACAGATGAAGTACTCTGGAACGCTTTGGAACAAGTAGAAATGAAGGATATTATCTCAGAGCTTCCATCAGCTTTGCACTCAAATGTTTCGGAAGGAGGTTCAAATTTCAGTGTCGGGCAAAGACAGCTGGTTTGTCTTGCTAGGGCTCTGATAAGAAACAATAAGATATTGGTCATGGACGAAGCCACAGCTAACGTCGACCCACGTACTGATTCCCTAATACAAAATACTATAAGAGATAAGTTTGCAGAATGCACAGTGTTGACGATCGCTCATCGATTACACACTGTCATGGATTCGGATAAAATATTGGTCATGAGCGCTGGACGCGTTGAAGAGTTCGATCACCCTTACCAACTTCTGCAGAAAGAAGAAGGAATTCTTTACAATCTTGTGCAAAACACGGGAAGGGCGACGGCACTTAATTTGGAAAATATCGCCAAGGAGGTAAGTCGACCAGTTCCAAAGAAAGTTAGTGAGTTTTTTTTTTCAGAGTTACGAGAAGAAAGTGAAGACCGATTGAAAAAATTTTGACTGTTCTTGAATCTTGTACCTGTGATGTTTTCTACTTAATAATTCCACGATCAGTATTCAAATGTGGTATTTAATAAGTAAATAAAGCATAAAACAACTCTTATTGTGTATTAATATTATAACAACAAAAACAAAAAAAGATTGCACATGGATTTAACGTTATTACTTTTTCTCTATATGTGTATTATATCTATGTCTATGCCTGTAGCCACGCACAAATAAGAAATTAATAAATAAGTAAACCCGTATTAACTTATTAACGCTTAGCTGTAAATGATAAATTCAAACTAAAGATAAATAAGAGTAAATCTTTATTTGCCCTACGGGCTTTCCGATTCCTGTGATTACATAACATAACCAATAAAATAATAATTGATATTGTGTATTAATTTCAAAACCACACCTATTCTCCCTCTCCCTAAACCTCGCCATCATCTTTCTTTCTTTCCCACTCTCCCTCTCCAAATACTTTACCTCAATAATACATCTCTCATACTTCCAGTAGTACCTATACTCTCGGATTCTTTCACATCGCGTACCCATTCCTCTGGTAATATTTCTCCTTCCCGTTTCTTCTTCTCTTCTCTCGTGTACTCATTTAGTATCCTGCATTCTCCCGTTCCTTTTATCCTGTCTTCGAACTTGGCCGCTCTTTTCCCCGCTTTCACTCTCAATCCATTCCTTTTACATTCTTCTATCACTATGTACCCTGACGTTTCTGTATCCACCTCTAGCACCCAACTCAGATACTTCTTTGGCACCCTCTCTATCTCCTCTTGTTCATTCCTTCTTCAAAGCCCTGCTCTCTATATTTCCACAGCACCTTCTGTCTTTTTATAGTTTTTCTCTCCCTCTTGTCTCTCTTCTCCTTTATTCTGCCTCTTCTTCTCGCTACATATATCTATATTTTCTTTTCGCTTCTAAAAAGCTGCTTCTGTTTGCTTTCGTCTTTTTCCATTATCTTAGCGCTTCTATAGCTTCATTTTTCAGTTGTTGACATTCTTTATCCCACCATTCATTTTTCTTACTTGCTCTCCTGCTTCTTATTGTTAATTTATATTTTTGTCGCTGTTTCCATCTTCCCTACTTCTTGTTCTTCATATTTTGCCTTTTGTACTCTTCCACTCTTTGTTTGTCTCATATTTTCTTCTGAGTTTCCTTTATTCTCCTCTTTTCTCTTATCTCCCTCTCCCTATAGGTACTTAATTTTATAGGCATATGGTCTGACTCTATTCTTCCCCCTACTCTAAATTCTTCTACTTCTTCCCATGCTTCTTCGTTTACTATTCTGTAGTCTATAGCCTTTTCTCTTCTGCCGCCTATGTAGGTCCATGCTCCTTGTTCGTCCCCTTGTTTATTTCCATTCAACACCTCCTACCCTCTCCTCTATCTTTATCCATCCTCTGTCTTCTTCCCAATTCCTGGCTACTATTTCTCCGATTCAAGCGTTGAAATTGTTGAAGTCCAAGAGAAGTATGCATTCTTTTTTATTGTCTCTTAATGTTTCTTCTGTCTTGCTTATTCTTGTCTTCATCTCTTTGCTATATACTGTCACTGTTTGCCCCCATTTATTGCCTATTATGTACGTTTCTCACCATGTATCCTTCCTCTTCTCTCTTCTTTTGATTTTACTCTTATTCCATTTTTACCTCACTTATTACTCCCCCTGCCGGTCTTCTTTTCTTCTTCCTTCTTTCTTCCTCTCGCTCCTTTTTATTCCCATTATTTTACTAGCAGTTTTTCTTGTTTTCTCCAATTTTGTTCTTCTATCCATTTTTCTGTTAAACCCACTATCTCGTATTGCCTCACATAGTCCCAGAAAATCATCTCCTTTTTTCCTCCTTAGTACCGCTATATTCCAAAATAATGCACTCGCTCTTTTTTTTCCGATGCCTTTTTTAGTTTTCCCGCCCCTCTTCTTGCCCTCTTTCTTACTTTCCCCCTTGTCCTTCTTTTCCAGTTTCTTTGCCCTTTTCCTTTGCCGTCGTCTCCATTTTCGCTCTCACCCCTTCTTCTTCTTATTGGAAAACCTCTAGTCTCTCTCTCTACCTCTCTCTCAACCTGTTTCTTTCTCCCTACCATCTCATCTCTTTCTCCTTAATTTCTTCTTTTTGCCTTTCAATCTGTCACTTAATTTTTTGGTTCTCTCTTCGTATCTCTTTCATTTTTTCCTTTAGCTCCCGTTTTAGTTCCTTCAACGTATCCATGATTCTCTCCATTTCACTGTCACTGTTTTTCTTCTGCTTCTGGAGATATTGCTGTTATTTTACTTATTTCAGATATCTTCTCTTCTTCCTCTTCTTGTCTTCCTGTTCCGCCCTCCCATTTTAATACAGTCGAATCCCTCTCGAAGTCGAATTGTCACTTACCACCAAATAGGAATAAATAAATGTTTATGTGCTTATGACCATACGATAGAAGTGGAAACTTATTTTAATAATAAGCACACACACATTTTTTTTAATAATGCGACTTAGAGGGAGTCGACACTGTTGATAAAAATATTGCGTCGTCTTCTTCCCCCTTTATCCTCTTTCTATTTTTCGTTCGTATCTCTCTTGTCCTTCCTTGCTGTTTTCTTAAATTTTCTCTGCAGCTACACATATTTACTTCACCATTATCTGCACCACGTGTTGCTGCATCAGTCGATAATACAGGAATCCCATGAAGATAAATAAGAAATACCGATTGATGTCGGGACTTAATAAAGGAACGGTATATCTAACGCCTGCTTTTCATTGTCATTTGTTAAAATTTTCAGGCACAAGTGACAAAATACGTAACAGGTAAGCACATACATCAGATACTTATTTTTGCATAATGGTATGTGTTTCTTCAATTTTCACAGACCCAATAGATCCTTTTATAATTGACATCTATATTGTTTACATTTTGCTAATAATAACTATGTATATGTATAATATTCCTTTATTCATTGAGGATTTTGTGCAATCAATTTTTGACTTTGTACATATTTTCGGCATAACGCAATGTAGTAAAACAAAGAAATATACCTATATAACAGCTTCTAAGACTTCATAATACTAATTTATGTTAAACACCATTAACAAACTATGAATAGACAACAATATATCCTGAATAGCAACTCAAGGCAGCTCTTCTCCGTCTGCCCGGGGGAATACCGCTCAGTACTTCCCCACTCTTGACCACCTCAGGCATGCGCGATATATCAACCGCGCTAACACGGCCAGACTGACGAGTACTCGCTCTCGAGATAGCGATCGACTCATCACATTCTCAACGCAAAACTTTTTCATTCTCAACTTTCATACTGTAAGGGCCCTAAGCTCTGAGGCCAAGTGTGTTGCCTACGTCCGCCTCCATCCCGAAAGCACGGGATCCCAGGTACCAAAAACACGAACGGACGGGTCAAAAGAGGCTGGAAGAGTTTTGCTAAACATTACTGTTTCGTCCTTTGTTCTGGCCACAAGCGTTCGAGAGTTTCGAAAAGTTCCCTAGATTGTTGTTTAACAAAGTGTACATTCAGTTTCCTTTTATCTAATTGTTAAATTGTTTAGTGTTGTGAGTGTTTAGTGTAATTCTTACAAATTTTTAATTATTTTCGTTAGTTAGTTGTTCTCGCACGTGTAGAAATTATTGTCGACCGACCCAGTCTTTTCGGAACAAAGGTAAACTTTTAAATATTTAATAAGTCGAGGAGGGACGTCATCGCCTAGGGAAACCACCTGTGTCAGATAGTTCAAGCTAATTGATTTGATAACGGACTACCGATTTAAATTCAAACTAAAGAGGGAAGGGGTTAAGAGGGGACGCCGCTTGGGTAACGGTCATTTTGTTTTGTTTGGAAAAGGAAAAGATGGCGGCGCTTGGATATTATTTATTTGTAGTCGAAGTGACCCAAATTTCATTTAAATAATAGTTGCGATGTTTTACAGTTTGAATCCTTTTCTTAAATTTGCTTAATAATATTAAAAGATTCATAGACTGGTATTCAGATCACTTCAAAAGCTATATTTTCTGGTTGTTTCTATCCAATGCGACGTATTTTATCAGTCTAAAGTTTTGGTAAACCGAAACGGCTGAATTTGACTTGAAATTTTGTGTTTTTATGTATCTGTGGTTTCCATCTGTGTATTTCTTCGTCTTCCATTTGAAGTGAGTGTGGTGTGTGAAAGAAAGTACCTCGCTAGCCGTTCTCGCTTAGTTGTGAGAGTGCCGATCGTCACGGGTCGGGGCGAGGCGGTTAAGAGATGTGGGGCGGCGTCCGTACTTTTATTCGCCATCCGAATATCAGTATTTCACAACTCAAAGACCAAAATTATTGATAATCTGGAAAGGTGTTCAAACTGTATAACTTAGCTGTGTACCTGTTTGAATTCATACAAAAATTAGAAGGGGTTTATTTCTTGTAGATTTCGGGATTGTAAATGAAATTTAATTTGTTCAAAGAAAAGGAAACACACTGCTTTGATTAAATTGTAACGTTTGTTGATTGGGTTATCAATGGGTATGGGATGTTATAATAATCACGTCACTTTCAACACTTGTAATCTTGGGAACTCTCTCGCCAGATACTGTTGTTCAAATTAATGTTTGTCATGAATTATTCAAATATTGTATTTACTAAAATTAATCGTTATTGTATGAATTAATCAAATTATTGTTAAAGTCATGAAATCAGCCACCATTGTTAAACGAGTTAAGTTATCCAAAAATTGTTACTAGATGAAATGTTTTAAAATTCAATTAGCAATCAAAAGTTCGACCATAAGACCTCTAAAGCAAATACATTGATAAATCCATAATTTTGTGTTATTATTGTACGCTCCACCCCCCCAGCGCTGCGTCCCTTGCATCAAAAGAACCTGGTTCTGTGTCTGGTAAGTTTTGAATTAAATTTCCCGCCACTGAGGTTTTGTCAAAAAAAAAAGAACACAACGTAGGTCCGCTCATCTGTCTTTGTCTCTAGACGATCACGATTCACTGGCCAACCTTTTTAAATTTCGCGGTTTGTTTCAAATTTTCAAATTTGACGTTTGGTCACGTCATTGACATTTCATTTGACTTTTAAATACAAATTGTTGGCGGGAAGAGCCTAGGCTCATCATAATACCAATAAAACAATCTAACTCAATTTTCAACAACCAGGGCTCAACCCTAACAAAATACTCAACATTATTTGTTCAACGTTCGGATCTCCACAATATCCGTGCAATATTTTCAAAACAATTCATTCAAATTATAATAATCAGCATTTTCAAACCAACTGTCGCAATAAGCTCACCACTTGTTATCACGTGGTTCTAGAGCAAATTACCAGAAGGAATCTCTCACATTCTCAATACCAAACCAACTGTCGCAATAAGCTCACCACTTGTTATCACGTGGTTCTAGAGCAAATTACCAGAAGGATTCTTTTACATTCCCAATACCAAAGCAACTGTCGTGTTAAGCTCACCATCTGCCATCGCGTAGTTACAGAACTTAACACCAAGTGGATCTCGGGCAGTAAACAAAATCATAGCAAACTCATCAATACACCTGAAAACGGTGGTGAAAACTGCGTCTCGACGTAGTGGTCCACGGACCAGCTGGGGTTGGGGTCGACGAGTTGTTAAAGAGAAGACATCAGTTTGGTTTTTGTATGTACTTTATTCAGAAACAAGGTCCGAATAGAACCCCCTCCAACCAGAAAGCGACATGCCTTTATACCTGCGACGGGGTAAAACCCGATCGCAGGTGGCGTCCTTCCTTCTGATTGGCTGCAGTCTATTCTTATCAAAATTTACATTAATCAAACTTAAATCTACTTAAAACTATACTTAATCTATAGCGCGAGCGCTAAAATACATTATTACATTACTTATAACTAACCACTCGCGACTCAAAGCGTAAAAAAAACGCTTTATCGCGAGAGCGCGGAAGTGGGAGGGCCGAGCGGTAGACAGTATAAAGGTAAACCTTCAGCGGCTGGCGCCATTTACCGCTCGACTTTCGCTACTATCGCACGCTCGCTCCCTGTTGCAACCTCATGCTATGCCGCAACAGGGCGCGTGGTGTTTAAATCTACACTTATTTAACTAATGCTAAAACTTAAAATTAAACACTACACTATCGAGAATCCGGTCGCGAATTCACTCCATACAACACTACGGTCGTGACTTAGGAGGTCTGCTGTTAGTTCAGGTTTTCTCCCTTTAAAAAAGCATTTTGCCTGTCTCTGTCCTGGGGTGTTCTCCCACCATTCCTGAGATTTTGTACGGATCCACCTGTTTATTGTAGTCCTGACCGTACTTCTGTTTATGCCACATTGGGTTCCGGGCCAATTAGAGGGCTTATCGAGCCTGCCCTAGCGAGCTCGTCCGCCGTTCCATTACTCTTGAAACCCGCGTGTCCAGGTACCCAGGCAAGGAATAATCTATTCCTACTGCCCACTTCTTTTAGAGAGCGTATGCAATCCCATACCAGCAGTGAATTTTTCTGGAAGGAATGGATTGCTTTTAATACCGCTTGGCTGTCAGAGTATATGGCGATCGTTTTGCATTGCACGGCATTCCTTGATAACTCCTTCACATAGTGGTCAATTGCCACTATCTCCGCTTGGAAAACCGTTGCGAATTGACCTAGGGATATCTGGATCTTTTCCTTAGATTTTTCCCAATAGATCACGGCTCCAGTCCCTTTTCGGTCTTTGAGCCATCGGTGTACCAAACCAGTTAAGCCTTGACAGGAGAACCTTTGTCCCAGTCTGCTCTTTCTGGTATAATGACTTTGAAATTTCTTTCGAAGTTGAAACGGGGAGTCATTGCATCACTGGGCATCCCGAGAACTGTATCCCTCTCTTGCTCCTCCCAGAGTTTTAGGTGTGCCCCACCGTGCCTCTGACTGATGGGTTTTTGCCCCTGCTTTAGTCTGTACATGACGACCTTAGCTTCTCCCTGAATGTGAGTCTTAGGTCCAGTCGGTCAATACAAGACGTCTTCACGATGTCGGAATGTTTTAAGTGCTTATGTCATCAAGAATCGTATATTAGTTGTGACAGTTGTAAACGTGTAATTTGTGAAAAATGTTCTAAACTCTCGGCAAGAGAAATGCAATGCATGCAACTAAAAACCAGAAAGTTGCTCTTTTTGTGCGAAGATTGCGGGCAAGGTTTGAGTGTTGTACCATCCCTAATCAAGCAAGTTTCCGACTTGGGAAAACAAGTAAATGAACTGAAAGATACGGTACTTAGCATGAGCAATTCGTCTATGAAATCTGATGTTGAGCTTAATGAAGATCATATTAGTGAAATTATCGACAGAAACAAACGTCGTAAAAACATTATAATTTTCAATGTCAGAGAATCGCAGAAGAAATCTAAGCAAGAAAGAAAAAGCGATGATACCGAATCGATTCGAAACATACTTTCGCCTATTGCATACCCTTAAACGATGATTATATTTTCCGACTGGGCCAATTTAGTAAGGATAAAAATCGTCCTATAAAAGTTATCCTGCGTGATGAAAACGATGCATTACAAATACTTAAAAACAAAAGTAAAATTACGGGTGATAACCAAATACGTATATCTAATGATATGACTATAATGCAACTGAACTATCTAAAAAGTTTGAAGGCGAAACTTCATGAGTTAAATGATCCCTCCAAAGGAATTAAATTTATAGGTGGCCGACCGAAAATTGTGAACGTCGATCGTACGAGTACTACAACTACTACAATACCTGCAAAAAACTAGAAGATAAAACTATTACATATGGATGTCGGGATATTACTTATACTCATATACTGTATCAAAACGTAAACGGTCTTAGAACTAAGACTACGGAAGTACTACATAATAATGTTAATTTAAACTACGATATAATTGTTCTCACTGAAACTGGTCTTGATGAAAGTATCGCTACATCTGAAATCTTCAATGGTGATTATACAGTTTATAGAAGAGATCGTGACACCACTTCAAGTGAAAAATCAAGAGGAGGTGGTGTGTTAGTTGCAGTACTGTCTAAATATTCATCCCATCAAATATTTACTCCGGAGAATATTAATAGTTGTGAAAATATTTTTGTATCTGTTCTTACAGGTAGAGTAAATTTTGTTGTAGGAGGGGTATACATACCTCCATCATCCAATATTAACGTGTATCTAAACCATTTCTCTGCTATTGATTATATTATTGATAGATCTCCGAATAGGAAGATTTGTGTATTAGGTGACTACAATTTACCAAATTTCTCGTGGGTTGCTAAGGACAACTTTGTGGGCTTCTCGCCTGTTACTGTCAATTCTATACATGATCAAATTATTGTCGATTCTCTCAATTATTTAGACTTTTCTCAATTTAATAACATAGTTAACTCCACCAGCACCTGTTTAGATTTAGTCTTGTCAAATTGGAATAATGTGGTATCTGACAGTGATTTTAGTATTGTACCTAAAATTGATAAATACCACCCCCCACTTTCTGTTCTAATATCTATCCCTGCTGATCATGCAGAAATGGGTAATAACTTCAAATTTAAGTATAATTTTAAGAAAGCTCCTTATGAGGTAATCAACGACTATTTGGCTTCTCTTGATTGGTCTAGCTTTTTTGCTACTTCTGAAGTCGACACCAATGTTGATATTTTTTATAATATTCTATGTGATGTTTGTAATAAATTTGTTCCCAAGATTGTTTTAGGGGATTGCCATTTTCCCAATTGGTTTTCTAATTGTACTAAATTGTTGATAAAAAAGAAAAATCGTTTTCATAAGAAATTTAAAAGATCACAGTCTATATGTTATTATAACAAATTTAAAGAATTTAGAGTATTAGTTAAGAATTCTGTTGAAGCGGATTATAAAAGATTTATTAAGTACACAGAACATAACATCAACGTAAATTCTAAATATTTCTGGAATTATGTCAACTCAATGAGGAAAACAACTAGAGTTCCTAGTTTTATGTATTCTGACGACAAAAAATCGAACGATCCGGTAACCATATGTAACATGTTCGCTGGCCATTTTCAAAGTGTTTACGTTAATCAAGGGAATTCAAACCCAAAAGTCTATGGAAACTTCACTAACTTTGATTGTTCACAGAACATAGCTGATATAGACATCACATGTGACCTTGTCTTCACCAAATTAATCTCACTTGATAACAGTACCAATCCAGGTCCGGACGGCATCCCGGCCTATTTCTTGAAACTATGCAGTCCAACTCTGGCTCTTCCTGTCACCCATATCTTTCAATTGTCCATAAAGTCTGGAACTTGTCCAGATAAATGGAAGAAGTCTTACATTTTGCCTTTATATAAGTCTGGAACTAGAAATGATATTCATAATTATCGACCAATTTGCTCTATCTCTTCGTTATGTAAAATTTTGGATTCAATTATTACTGATAAACTAATGTCAACTTTTAAAAACGTAATTTCTATCAATCAGCATGGGTTCATGCCCAAACGCAGTACTATCACCAATCTCTTTGTATACAATAACTACATTATCCAGACTCTTGAACGAGGAAACCAGGTCGATGCAGTCTACACTGATTTTTGCAAGGCCTTTGATCGTGTAAATATCTTACTACTGCTTACAAAACTGTGTAGATATGGGGTAATGGGGAAAGTTTTGAAATGGCTTGCTTCTTATTTGATTGGTAGAACCCAGTATGTCCAACTTAATGGATTTTTGTCCAAAGAGATTCATGTAACCTCAGGCGTGCCACAAGGAAGCCATCTTGGTCCGATATTGTTTCTACTATTTATTAATGATATTGTTCAATGCTTTATCTTCGCTTCATTCTTGTTATTTGCGGATGACTTAAAACTTTTTTTAGAAATAAATAATGAAAACGACGCCATCAAATTTCAAAAAGATCTTGAAGCTTTAAATAAATGGTGCATTGGAAATGATATGGATTTAAACATTGCTAAATGTAAGGTAATATCATTTTCGTGGAAAAAATCTTTTACAAAAAATGATTATTTTATTGGGGCCAAGAAATTGACAAGGGTTGAATCTATATCAGATCTTGGTATCATTATGGATTCGCGTTTAAAATTCAGCCTTCATATTGATAACATAATAAGCAAGTCATTAAAATTAGTGGGCTTTATTAAAAGACAATGTAAAAATTTTAACAATATAATGGTCATTTTAAAACTATTTTACTCACTAGTGCGGACTATATTAGAATATGGTTGTGTGATATGGAATCCTTATTATAAAAACAATAACGATCGTATTGAACGTGTTCAAAGAAAGCTGGTTAATTTTGTTTTATGCAAATTGAAAATTAATAAACAAAACATTTTGTACACAGACCGGCTTAAGCTGTTGGGTATGGATTCTCTTGAATCAAGACGCAAAGTGCTATTGTTAACCTTTGGTTTCAAAATTTTTCAAAATTATTTTGATTGTCCTGAGTTGACTTCTATATTCAATATTCGCGTCCCAAGTTACAATACTAGATGTACTGAGATTTTGGCCATTGATTTTCACAGAACGAATTATGCTTATTACTCTCCATCTATGAGAATGGCTCGATTAATAAACGAATTGCCCCATTGTGTTGACATTTTCAAATGCAATTTGAGTCAGTTTAAAAAAAAATTACGTTCTGATTTGTGCGTTTAGAATACCTATTTTTTTTTTGTTTGGTTTAAGTCTTCTTTTTATAGACTATTTGTAGAATGTACCTGTTTAGTTTAAGTGGTTTTGTAAATTTTGCCTTTTTTAGGCTTGTCCTGTTGGCAAATAAATATATATTATTATTATTATTATTATGTGGATGTGTAGTAGGGGCAGGTCCATCAGGACTTCTAGTGCTGCTGAAGGAGCGGTTCTCATGGCTCCCGTGGCGCTCAGACATGCAAGCCTTTGCACGCCACTTAATAGCCTTATCCCCCCTACTTGCAGTGTCTTTGTCCACCACACCACTGATCCATAGGTTAACATGGGTCTTACCACCCTTGTGTACAGCCACAGAATCATTTTTGGACTCAATCCCCAGTTCTTTCCGCATAGCTGCCTGCACCTCCCCAAGGCGATGCAAGCCTTATGCGTAATTTTTTGTATTTATTGGTTCCACGTGAGCTTTTGGTCAAAGATGACTCCGAGATATTTTACCTCCGTGGCAAGTGGAATCTGCACATTCCCTACTTTTAGTGGCCCTAGGGTATCTAGTGCCCTTTTTCTTGTAAATGGTACAACTGTGGTTTTATTGGGGTTGACCGACAGCCCTTCCTCCTTGCACCACTTGTCCACCATATTAAGCGCTTTTTGTGTTCGCTCTGTTATAACCCCTGGAAACTTTCCCCGGACTACCAATACCAGGTCGTCTGCGTATCCGAGGCATTAATAGCCCTCTTGGACTAGTTTGCAGATTAGGTCGTCAACCAAGACTGCCCATAATAGCGGCGATAACACTCCTCCCTGCGGGCAGCCTCTCCCCGTTTGTGCCGCTATGGTAGCCGTGCCAAGCTGGGACACCATTGTCCTATCTCTTAGCTCGGCATTTAACCATCTACACACTAGTTCGGGAATTCCTCTTTCTTTAAGAGCATTCACTATGGACACAGTTGAGGCGTTGTTAAATGCTCCCTCTATATCCAGGAAAGTGGCTAAAGCAATTTCCTTGTCTTCCAATGATTTGGATAATAGCCTGTTGAGGTCGTCCAGCGCCAAGTCCGTTCAATGGCCTTCTGATCAGTACGTTGTCTCTTATGTACCTATCCACGAGTCTTTATAACGTCTTCAGTTGAAAAGAGAATAGGCTAATCGGTCTGAATGACTTTGGTGTATGTTCTACTAATCTACCTGCCTTTGGTAAATATACAACTTTCACCATTCGCCACTCTTTTGGCACATAACCCCAGGCTATACTAGCCCTGTAGATTTTGCACATATGTGGGATTAAAACGTCCTTGCTCCTTTGAAGTAGTACTGGACAGATCCCGTCCACCCTTGGGGATTTGAATTGCTTAAATTTATCCAGATCCCATCTGATTATGTCTGGTTTTACAACTTCGGTGGCAAGTTTCCAGTCTGTTTTTTTGGGCTTTTTCGGTTCCTCCTCAGACTGGATAGGTCCTTTCGTAGTTAACAAAATCGATGAGCCCGGAAAAAGAGCTTCGGTTAGTTCTCTTAGACTTTCTTCTGGCGTCTCTGTGTAGGTTCCATCAGCTTTCTTTAGGAAGCCTACCCTGCTCGCAGCGCCCTCCTTAGCTTTAGAACTTGTGGATTTTGCACTCTTGACAGAATCTCCTCAACGAGTCCCTTTTGGCTTTTCGGATCTCTTTGTTATACTGCGTCAGTGTTATTTTGTATGTATTCCAGTCGTGGTTAACCTTGGCTTTATTGAATGGCGTTCTCACCTAAACTCTTAGTCGTTCTAGATGATTATTCCACCAGACTGTATTTTCCCTATGCTTCTTTACCCGTTCCGGACAGTTGTCCTGATAGACGCTCTTTATGGCCTCGTTCATGTGCTCCACCGCAAGATCAAGGCCTTCCGGATCCTTGATGGCAATTTCTGACCTATCGAGAGATTCCGTGAGGGATTTAACATATCCCTGCCAGTCCGTCTCTCTAGGATTCCGGAATTTTTCCACCGTCAATGGTGGTGATACAAGTTCGAATCTTATGTTCCTATGATCCGAACACGTTGGCTCTTCTGATACATGCCATTTGGTTATGTTGCTGTGTGCTTTGTTACTACACAGGGTTAGGTCTAGTACTTCCTGTCTTACGGCAGTAACAAAAGTGGGTTTCTTACCTACATATATTGGCAAATTGTAACCCTTCCCTTAGAATGAAGTCTAATAAAGACTCACCTCTATTGTTGACGTCCTTGCTTCCCCACACTGTGTGGTGAGCGTTTGCATCGCACCCAATCACCAGCCGGAGATTCCTTATTCCGCAGTAGGTGATAACTTCCCTCAGGAACTGCGGCGGACATTCTTTTTCTTCGCCGGGAAAGTAGGCGGAGCACAACCACCCAGGTCCTTGCTCCTTCCGCCGTAGTTGCCGTTAGGACAGCTGTAACACAGTCGTCGGAGCAGAGCTCCTGAATTAGCGTGAAGCTAACCTTATTACGATATACTATACATGCTCGCGGTCTTAGGGAGAGAACTCGTTGAGGCCGTAAGCCGCGGACGACTCCGGCGTTTATCCAGGGTTCCTGCAGGAGGGCTAGATGGATGTCCCCCCTGTCGAACCCCCTACACACTATGGCTGATGTAGCCTTTGTGTGGTGAAGGTTCGCCTGTAGAACCTTGATCCCCTCCACTATGATTGAGGGGATTCTGGAGGACTCTTTGGCCCTTCCTTTTGTTTTTCCTCATCCGTTTCCATTGGAACAGAGTCCTGCTGCGGAGCTTTCGAGAGCCTAAGTAGTGGACTTGTATCTTCTACAGGAGAGGCACTTTTAGGTTAAATCAATACTAATAAATTATAGAAAAACCAATCCAAAATAATGACTATTTCTTGATGTTCCACTTCTAATGTCACTCAGTATATGGCTGATTCTGTTCTAACTGTTACTTTTTTGGTTAAAAATTATTCGATTCTCTAATTGGATTTTTTTTTACTTTTTTATGCATATTATTACTCTATTTTATTGAAAAAATCAAAGTTCGAAAGGATTTTCCTACAACTTTAAAATATCGAAGTTGGGAGTGGTTCCGAAACATGTTAAGTGTAATTTACGTTTATTGAGTTACTTTACTAAGTTTGTAGAGTTTGACTAGAATATATTTAAATTTTAAATTAAATTTACTCCACTTTGATTCATCGACATTCTTCCCGTTTTTTAAATATCGAGAATAAGAATCAAATTTCAAATTTTTCTTGCCACGATACTGACTCAGTTAAACTATTTGGTACTGAAAGCCACGGAACTGACATTGGCAACTGTAATTCTTATTATTTAGGTTAGTAATAAGTATAAATAGTATATTATTTATCTAGAACGAGAAGTGAAGTTTAAAGTACGAGCAAGTTGTTTACGGCCGAGGCGCGTAGCCGAGGCCGGAATTACTTGTGAGTACCTTTAAAAACACTTCTTCGTTCGAGGTAAATACAACGTTTTATTTCATACTGCAAGTTTAATGAACTAAGTCAAAATTAAAAGATATGTTGTGTGTTTATCTCGCACAAATTATTCGTAATAATTAAATATGCGGGAACTAACATTCCCATAGTAACAAACGTTTGTCAAAAATGACAACGAAAAGACTGGGTCACGGTGAATGGTTTTGGATACTTTACTCGATTATTCCGTTTAAAATGGAGAAAATTGAGGTGCCTCAAGACATTGTAGATGAAGCAGATCACGTGAAGAACAATTTGATGCCACAAAAATCTCGGGAACAATGTAAGAAATGATTGACGTATAATTTTAAAGTACTAGGACTTTAAAATTTTTTTTTAAAGTACTAGGACGTTAATGTTCCACTTTTGGTATCAAAAATAATCCGAAAAATGCCACTTTAGATACAAGTATGAAATAAAATCTATAATTAATTAAGTTTATGACATACCTTTTTGAAAATTGACTTATAGAATGACACAAACTTGTTGCACTATTCCATCAGCGTTAGGTTTGTAAACATAACTAGTTGTTTGAGTAATCTTGAGGTATATGGCGCACACGTCATACAAATTAAAAAATTCCCTTAAATCTAAGAACAACAGTTATTAAGCCAAAATTCAATGTGAAATCAATATATTGAAAAAACATTTATCTTTTTTTTAAGTTTGATTATAGACATTAATATTTATGGGTTAATTGGTTTCAATTATTTATTGCAAAAAAGAAAATAATGAATTTATGGGTAATTTCTAGAAATGGACATGACACGGTACTGACATTTAAGGTTCTCCAGTAGCATGTACATTTCTGCCGGTCAAAAAATCGAAAAATCTTCTTCGAAAGATTTTTTGTTGAAATTTTGTGGGCGTGTTGATAAAATATAGATCTTTACAGCTACAGAGCGATTTTTTGACCGTATTTCGACCGGCAGAAATGTACCTGCCACTGGAGAACCCTCTTAAGTGATATACTGTAAGTTTTGTCTGGACTGGAAGTTATATTACACAGAAAAAGTGATGAAATATATTCGTGAGGATCGTATTAATAGAAAAATGAATGAATTTATGAATACATTGTTATGGTAATGACCAGTGAGAGTAAACAGTACAGGACATTAATAATAATCACTGTTAGAATAGTAGCACCTATATGTATAATAGAAGATAATCACAATATATTGAATTTAAAAAAGAACCCCCTATAAAATGCAGTTTTCAAATCAATAGTGTATATAATTAATAATTAGTATAATCCATAATAATCATTTTAATCTTGTCTATTCTTACAGATAGTATAGTGGGTTGCCTACCTACACGAGCATGTAACAATAATAAATAAAATAAAAGCTTGTAATTACTAAGCTTCTGTTTCTTCTTCCGAAGCTTCAGCTTGCTCTTCCGGCGTCCTCAAGTCTATTGCAAACTTCTTTTTTCTGTCAACGCCGTCTAGCTTTGATTGCCGTCCATATTCCTGGAAAGCTGCAGCTAGAGCGTATGTAATCTGTCTCGCTTGATTTCTCGATTCGCAAACAAAACTGTGACAAATGAAAGGGATATTGTCACTGCTTATATCAGTGCTGGTCACAACGATCATACTAAAAACTCTTGTGTAGACTAGATCTTGAACACCGTATGATATGGAGTCAATCGAGAACGTCATCGGCGGAGATTTTTGTTTCTGGTGTGTAACATCTTGAAAGGACAACCCTTGAATATTTATTTCGAGTTCGACGATGGGTAGAATTCTATTTCCAGAAAGAGTTTTGGCCAGGCCGACCAAGTAGTCGACAGGTTTCCTCGTATGTTTCATTCCCCATAATCCTTTAGCCGGGTGATTACCTAAAAACAAATGGAGTATTATATCAATGTTATCGGTTTATGGTTGCAAATTTCTTATCGATAAAGGTGCTCACCCAAATATTTGACTTTCGCTTTGAAAGGTAAATCTTTAAGGGTTACCAGAAGTTCGTTATCTTGCATTGCAAACAATTACTGTCACTCAACTGAACTTGAAATAACTTTCACTAATAATGCACTAAACTAAACACAAGCACAACGTTTACGTGATGTTTATGTGTGCTTATCCAACATGCTTGCTGCGTGCCAGTTGTAGGGCCAATGCTATTTTTTACCTGGAGTCCCCACTCAGAGATAAAAATTCGTCATACCGGATTATATGATAAGAGAATTTGTATTGTGTTTGATAATTGATAAATGCAATCGTTTATGAGCGGAACGATAAAAAGGTAATTTCGTTGAATGAATGCTGCTCGACAACAAAGTATTAGATATCTGTGTATGACTCGCAGGAAGGTGAAAAGACAGGTGGTCGCGGACATCTGCACATTACGTGAACCGTAAACATAACTTGTTCAAACTATTGAAGAGATGCGTAAAAGATGCGAATAAACTCGTAAGTACTGACTTGGCAATATTTTTATACCAAAATTGCTAATACGCAAAAATCAATAAAATAAATAATAATCATTATTACAAAATTTTATTTTTTATCAGTTTGGCATATGTTTTTGAAAGACTTCTTTAACTGGTCACGTGATTAAATTTATCCAATAACATTTGAGGATTGATGGTGTTAAAATCTTTGTTGAAAATTCCAAATTTTTAATTTGCCTCCTATAATTCGATGCCTAAACTAATAAAAATCCCTATCAAATGACAGTTCAAGGCAGCGTGCATAAAAAAGCGTTTGTGCGTCAGGTAATATTTTTACCTGCCCCATACGACATAAACATATTTTAGTGTCGAAACAAATTTGGTTTGAGTTATGTCTCTAATACGATAATCAATTGTGCATTTTAAAAAGGTCTTATGACAAAAGTTGATTCACAAATACATATATTTGGTTGATTAGAAAAAAAAACACTCCCTCTGTGGAAACTGAAGTTGAATTGACCTTAAAGACGAGTATAAATAAATTTACTTACCTTCCTAAGGTAAAATAAAATTCGATGTTTGTTTATTTAAAAAAAAAGCCTTGACTGGTGAATTTTACCTACGCCTATTAGAAAAACAATAAATGTACGTAGGATTTATTTATTTGACAACATGCAAAAAATATCCTTTGTCCAACAGTTGCAGTGGTTGAAATAAAATTTCAATGTTGGCAGTGGTTTTTTCAACGAACGAAGCGAGTTGAAAACAGTAACTCGAGGTGTTAAAATTTTATCAGCCACGAGTGGCATATACATACAATTTTTTCTAAGAATTTTTAAAATAAACCTTAATAAACCATTTTTTTATTTTTGATATAAATTAACTGACCCAGAAGGAATATCTGAACTTGGCCTTGAGCTCGTTGATGGTTTATCTATAAATAACACGGTCGTTATATCTTTCCTTGCAGATAAAGATTCATCGATGTAACTTTCAGCTATGGCCGACGACTTCCATCCGTCGTGTCTTTCAGACAGAAGTTCTTGAATGTCCTGTGTACCTACTGCTGCGGATTGCACACTTTCCAGCTTGATAACTGCAAAACAATCTTGAATTTTCTAAATTTGGAATACGGAGTGATAGATACTTTTTGCATACTTCAATGTATTTCTGGAAGTTTCTTGTGGTTTTGTTTTTGGTGTATGGAAGTTTTACTACTACTGTCTTCAGTGGTTTCAATATCTGTCAATTTCAACTTTTAAAGTTCGTCTCACCGACAAGCGCTTGAAATTACAATAATTGTAAGTACGACCTTTAACAAATGGAAAGTTAAGGATTTTTTTTTGTTTGTTTTAGACATACCTTTTTTAACAAATAAACATGATCAGGAGCTTTTATTATAAATTTGGATATCTCTTCTTTCGTAAAGGTTTTAGATCTTTTTGGATGATAGCCATCTGATTTTCGTTTTAAAAATGATCGTAACTTTAAATATTTTGAAATATCGACGTCATATTTGATCGAAAGGGTTGTCCCCTGCATCGAGTACTGGGCCCAAAGTGTCGAGAGTTTCTTGTCTTTAGTCAATTCTGTAAAATAAGCACTCAAGACTTTAGGAAATTATTTGCTTTGTTTTTTAGTCCCCCAGTCCATCATACATTGTGAACTCGCAACCCACTTGGGAGGAATTAAATTAGAAAATGCATTATCAGCCGCTTTGATAATTTCTTCTGGCTCTACATCACTATCATCACTCATTTTAACAAATTAACGCACTTTAGAAAAAATTGAAATCGCGATAGTCCGAGAATTTTAATCTCTAGTGTTGAAATGCGATTTTAACCACCGGAATCAATGTGAAAATTACTGATTTCAATGTCATGAGTAGAAAAACTAAATTTTTAGACGTCTACATATATGAAAGTAACCATATATACGAGGTAAACTGCTTGTCGAAAGTTTACATTATCACCACAGTTGCAATGTTGCAATATATCGCAACCCTTCCGGTTCTATATCACAACAGTTTCGATTTCATCAGTTACCTGTCAACAACCATAAGAACTTTTGTAAAGGAATTGGAAAAAATTTACAAATATAGGTATACGTCGGATTTCGATGGATTTTCGTAAGCACTCGTACTTACTATTAGATTATAGCATAATATAACGAGTGAGCAACAAAATTCGTGATCGCAGTTGGCTAAACGCATATTGGTTCTTTTACTTTACTGTTTACATTAATTGTCAATTCACATTACTCGATGACTTTTTACACAATCGTATCGATCAAGAATCGACTGAAAATTTTGGATTCTGACGCTCCTACAATCACGAATTTTGTTGCTCACTCGTTACTATAATAATTGTATAATCCTATGTGCCACTTGTTTAAAGCACACAGTACACAAAACTTTGAATTCAATAAATGTACTGAATCGCACGATTTTACTTTATTCATATTTTTGGAGTGTCTTTAAAATTTAACTGCTTATTCATCGTCCACATCGCAAATTTTAGTATGCTTGTGTATATAAATTTATTAGGCACGTGTCACGTATGCACGATGAAAGTGAAACCACATTTTCACATTTAGGGAAGGTCTAAGGTAGAGTGAAACGCATCCTACCACGCGGCTTCCGCAGAGGATTCGGCGGGTGCAGTGGAGATGGACGACGAGACCAATCCATCAACATCCACCAATAGAACACAACAGCCTGAGTGAGGAACCACAACATTTTAACTGAACTGGCTAACGATTCTAGTTTGCCAGTTAACTTAGCGACCTTTCATGTACCCCACTGCGGCTGCGTCCCGGATACAGCCTACTTAACTGTTTTAAATTTATTTATCAATCGTAGATTTACTACTTATTTAAGTATGTATGTAATAAATTTTTACTTAAACAGTTTGCACGAATCACACGGATTGTGTCGCTCAGTAGATTAACTTCAGACTGACTAGGCGGCCGTTCTCGCGTCCTATTTAAAGAGGGAAGTCGCGTTTCTTCCAGAACGTCACAATATATTTTTACCATTGTCTTTTTAATAATCTGTTTGCAGATTGTCAATAGAGTGAAGAATAGACAAACAATACGATCTTTAAATTCAATCAACAACAACAAAAGAGACCAAATTAAAGAACTATAAGAGCATAATTCAAACTATTATCACATAATATGAGGCTGAAATATGAGATATTAGTGAAAAAATACTTACTACAGAGATGGAGTACCTGCGTCGGAGCTGTAGAAAAATTAAACTAGAGAGAATCAGAAATTCGGCAACTACAGTTAAGATGAAAGTTAAGGAACAACATTGTGGAATAAAATGAAAGAAAAAAATTATGGCTTAATCACACGAAAAGAATGGACTGGAAAAGATGGCCAAGAAGAACGTCGAACTAGATACCAACTGAAAGAAGAAACAGAGGTAGACACAGACTAAGCTGGTGGGACGATACAAATGAAGCTATGAATCTAGGATGATATTATGCATATGACAGAACAGAATGGAAACTTGGGACGGAAAAGCGGCATAGACCGTAGGGAACCTGTGCTATACAGGGTGTCATAGAAACATCTACAATAATTTAAGCACAATATCAGCAAATAGACCAAATTATGAAAGTGTACTAAAGTACTTACCCATTACAATTGAATAAATAGACAACATCATCACAACGGCATAACATGCTATTTCGCACACAATTAAAAAGTTGATGAACGTGCGGGGCTATGTAATTGTACCATTCCGACTCATCCAACATTCTGTTGATGATGACAGATTGTTGTAAATGTTCAAAAATTTTAGACAGGAACGTAATAAGAGGTTGTGTCCAGGTGCTTTGTGGCAATTTGTCTGGGAAAGAAAATTCATAGGTGGAGTGAAGACTTTTGCAATATGTTCTACAAATCTTCTCTTTGTTTGAGTCCAATTTTGTTCTGATTTTCTTATAGGACGTATTGCAAGAAATGATCTTTATTCTTAGTCGTTTGGCCTTATAAGTTACATAAATATAATGGTCAAAGGTATTTTTTGAATAGTTGCATGAAGTTCACAGGTTACCCGCTTGAGTCACGTTTGATCTTGGGAACTAGTGTTTCGATCTCTTCAAGCTCCTCGTTTTTGGATTAATGGTTGCCTGAAGAGTAGATATTATATTACAATATGCAATAGGATAGTATAATAATAGTTATATTATAGTTACTATTACGAGCAGAGACAATTATCCGGTATATTTATAAAATTAAAGAAATTATTTTACAAATTAAGTTAAAATGACTTCTTTGAATGTTATCTATTCGTACAGATAAAAGAATAATCCAGCAACTTCTTAAATCATCTATATATTTAATCTTTGAATATGAATAGTTTGAAGCAAATAAAACAGTAGGGACTGCACCGAATTTTATAATTGTTTTTTTTTAAATAAAAGACATTGATAAGATACACCGGTAGATTACTTCTCATTTTCAAAAATTTTACAGGTTCATTGAATATTTGCATGTAATTTTTCGACAGATGGCCGTCCATTTCAGTCGCAGAGTTCAATGAGCGAGAATCGTTTTAAGTAACAAGCTGGCGCACTGACAGCTAAAAATAACTTATCCCCTCCCCTAAGGGTGCGTAAGTGGTCCAGAGACTTGACATTTACCTCGGGACGCTCGGGGTGTTATAAACCTTCGTGGAAAGAGATTAAGGGTACAGTAATAAATAATTATCATAAAAATAAATTATCGAAAAAAGATTTATAACTTTACGGGCACTAACCCAATTTGAACTATCACTATCACACAATTGAAATTCCACATTATGTCTTTTAATGAACTTTTACGGTGTGTTATTTTGGTTTCCAAAAATGAAGATTGCGCATTTAGTAAAAAAAAGAATTCTTTTACAAATGCCCGATATCGAGCACGTTTAGAGCAGTTGTGAGTTTTTCTTCCACTGGATTTCATCCACATAAATTAGCGTTAAAAGAAATGCAATTGTTTTTGCTAATACGAAATTTAAATACGAACAACGCATTAGTGAATGGTACACGAATGCGTGTTAAACGATTGCATCAAAATACAAGTAATTGCAAAATTTGAACCGGACGATCAAATGGGAAACGTATTTTAATACCCAGAATTCAAATGACGTATTCTGGTACATGCCATTTTAATTAAGGCGAACCTAATTTTCAATCATGTTAGCATTCGCTATGACCATTAATAATAATTCGCAAGGGCAAACCTTTAATAAGGTTGGGCTTTAATTATCACAACCTGTCTTCGAACATCGTTTCTACATTGCCGAGCAATTTAATCAGGGGCATCTTAGACCGCACAATAATGAATAAGCACTGTTTACGCAAAATATTTTATATAAAGAAATTATTCCGTCTTATTTTTTTTAATTCAAAATCACAGTTAAACAAACATGTTAAAAATTAACCAGTCTTTACTCAAAACTATTTACGTAAGTATTCACTTTTTTTTACATTGTTTCGCTTACCAATCCAATACATACCACTCGAATTTCGAGTGACGGGCGATCACTAGTACACATTAAATCACTGTTGAATTCAACCAGGAAAATATAATTTCGCTGAATTCACACACTCTTAATAATAGCTTATCACATCAGACTTTCACAACATTTAAAAATACACATCATGGAGGTAAAAGGTATTATGCTCTTCGACGTAATGACAAAAAACAGCAGCTAGACAAGAAGTTTCTTATGAAAGATGTGATGTAAATACATGAAGAGATAGCTGAATTCGTTTCCTTTTGGGTGGTGTAGGGTTGGATAAAAATGGTAAGCAAAATTGATACACAAAATTCTAAGAATACTGCAAGTGATTTTTATATAAATCTGTTCTAAGAAGAAATTATCTGTCAACTATTCAATCTTACAAAATACCATCAAGTATTTTGAAGAAATTCTAAAATCATCCGAATTCATCTGGAAACTGTAGATGTTCTAAACCAGTGTTTTTGAACCTGTGGATCGCGACCCCATATAATAGGGGTCACTTGGAAAAATAAAAACCATTATAATTCTTCAGAAGCCTAATTAGGAAAATGGAATATTTTGTCTTTTTTCGATAATCCGAACATTTCGAAAATCCGGATCAACCACTGCAATTATTAGTTAGGATTAAGAAGGTCATATTGTAGTAGACAAAACACAAAATAATATCACTTAAATTACGAATTTTTTTTTGTTAAATTACGACATTGCAAAATAAATACAGGAACAACAAAATGAGTTATTAAATGAACATCTTATTAATGAAATAGAGAAAACAAAAAATGCGTTGTAAACTATCTGACCAAATTACGAAATTTATTGTTAAATTACGAACTTTCGAAATCAATATTTTGTCTTTTTTCGATAATCCGAACATTTCGAAAATCCGGATCAACCACTGCAATTATTAGTTCGGATTAAGGAGGTCATACTGTACTACAAGCTAAGATTAGTAGTACGATTGCTATATGTAAACATGTTCCTAAAGTATAACAATATTATTTTATTGTATAATTTAAATTTCAACTTAATTCGATCAGTTACTTATTTAAAATGTTAAAAATAATTTTATTGTTCGTAAACGTATAATAAAATGGACGGTTATTGCTTTGTTACAGATAAACATAAAGCGCTATTGCAATAAGTTTCATAAAACACGTACTCCAGGGAAAATTGGTGAACGTAGAAATAATCACAGTCTTTAGCTAAATTGTTTAAAATGCGGTCCTGTGAAGCACCAAATTAAAAAAATTAAATAATACATATATTACTCAACCTGAGAATGAGAGAGTTTCGCTGCATTCTGTTGGGAACGTCGTTTCGTTGTGGCATGATTTTTTGTAAAGAGAGCAAGGAAATATTTTTGGCAAGTTCAAAATCAATGAAACACGAATCGTTATCTTTATAGACGATTGTTACATAATTGTTTCAAGGTGTGTATTGCAAGAAAACTATAATTCAATTGTTAGTGTGTAGAAAAATAATGGTCGATTTAAATACTTAATTTTAGAACATTATTGTCTTTTTATCCTAATGGGTGTAATTAAATTTGTTAACAACTTGTAATTACGTTTGTTAGCGAATTTTTTAAATTTAAAATTTCCTTTTTATAAGGATGTTTATTGTAGATGTCCAAAGATTAGATGGGGTGTCAGTTGTTATTATTTTTGTCCACACTATATCCTTTTATTTAGATTAAAGCAATATTCTCTATTTATGATAAAACTTATATTGAGTGTCATGCTAGAATCGTAATTTTTTTCAAAAAGTAATCAACACGAACTTCATTTCCAGCAACTAATGTTCAAATAAAGATTAAGCAATTTCAATGTTAATAAACCTTTGAAAAAAATGTTGCAGTTTTGACACAGTTAATTAACTCATACCTAAAGAAGAATGATTATTTATCATTTTTTTATCTCTAGCCCCTTAAAATATGAATCCTAAAATCCCGAATCATCAGCTTAAAAACAAATATATCCTAATATATCCACTCATTAGTCACAGACAAAAATCACTGATACCAACTGGTAAAAATTTAAGTAGAATTAAGTAGAACAGATTTGTGGAGTAATCTTTTGAAAAATCCCAAAAACGCAGGTTTGTGAAAATTCCTTCTTTGTCTTTGGTAGACGAATTTTATTTTGATGTCGGTCAATTATTTGAAGGATCCAATTAAAAAAAATCTACTAGATCTAGAGTAGTAAAAATAAGATTTTTTAGTGCATACATGAGGAAAACTAGATCTAGGCCAACAGCAATAACCAGGAATTTGTCAATATTTCAATTAAAAATGAGAATAGCTTTCAGTTCTTGCATCTATCAGGAGTGTGTGAGACCAAAAACACTTCCACCACATCTGAAAGTATGAGAATCCAGTATTACGCTACAGAAGATCTTACTTAATCTTCACCAACCATCTCCCACATATAAAACGAAGCCTGCAATTAGAAGAATCATTGCTTCTCCACCCACCAAACCATCCAATAACTCAGGGCTGAAGTGTCAGCATCTTTAGTGTTACGTGTAAAAATCAAATTGTTTTAAAAATGCCGTCCTTACCTCATGTGTTTTTCGTCGCTATCGTGTGTGGATTTACAGTGCACTTGGTGTTATGTGTAAGTTCGGAAACAAGACTAGAAATTTTCAATCAATTGAAATTAATATAGTTCGGATTCAAAATTACGCAATTTTTGGAAAAATTTCCGGTTGATTACATACGGAAGACCCAGTTCCCATAAAAATGCGTGCATGTGTTACATCATCTTGACCCATAAAAGAACAATGATCTGCTTAGATGCAAAATTTCCCAACAATGCGTTGTAAAACTCATCACGTCTTCATTTTTAAAAATCAAAATTAGGATGTTCAGCCGTCTGGAAATCCTGAATTTGTAACCGCACAGAATTACAATAGAGAATCCCGGGATGCGTCAGATTGTTTCCGGCCAAAGTGATGACATTTTGATAACATCCGGAAATTTGGTTCAGCAATTTTTACAACTTTTATTAATTTTCAGCAACTAGACGGATACATTCCAGGACAAGATTACCCCATTTACAGTGAGATCCCTCAAGGATTATCCTTCCGTTGCGATCAAAGGTTACCGGGATATTACAGCGACCCCGAGGCGCAATGCCAGGTATCAACAGCCTTGTCACTAATAAACATCCGTAGCTAATTAAATTAACAAAAATTAATGGTGTGGGCAACCGGTAGCACAAAGAAATTTTGTTGTTTGTCTACAATGTATTTCGTTTTTCAGGTTTGGCATTGGTGTTTGCCTAGTGGTCAAAAATACAGCTTTCTTTGCCCCAATGGGACAGTCTTCAACCAATTCGCCCGTGTTTGTGATTGGTGGTTCAACGTGGACTGCGCAGGAACCCCTAATCTATATGGTATCAATGAAGATCTGTATAGAATACCACAATATAACCAAGTTCAGCAATAAAGCCTCGAATAAAAACTAATTTATTCTACAGTGATTATTTCCGCCTCATTGTTTAAATTCATCGTCATGATTTTATCTACTTACTGAGTAGATGTGTCCACCAACTTTCATATAATTATGTAAATAGTCGCATAAAATAAGATTATTTTGTATTTTTGTAACAAACTTAAATAAATATTTGAAGCTTTTGTTACGAAATAAATTTCTAGGAATAAATTCTACATTCTTCTTTTGCATAAGCTTAATAGCTGATTGACAAACCAATTATTAAAATAATGTCTATGTTTATGCACAGAAACCAATTGTTTACTTAAAGAATATTAAAAGAAGAATTACGAATTTGTTATGGCAAAACTGATTTCCATAAAACTGCCCCAATTCCTTTTCGATGATATTAATATCCCTTAATAACTATTTTCCCCACATTGGATGTTTCGAAATATGGTCTGGCCCCAGTTTTTCTCTGTTCTGAATGACAGTTCAATTTTTTCACGTCAAAGAATTAAATCCATGTGGCAATAAAAACAATGAAGATTCAATAATAGTACATTATGATACGAGTTTAACAAGAGGCTTCATTGTGACATGAGTGAACGAATGTCACAATGCCTCGCTAAACGAGTGTAATATACTATTTTTTCTACTTTGGCGCTCTTCGTTCTATGAAAATGTTAAAATTATGCTTTTTGAATACTCTAGGGATATTTAGGATTAGGTAGTACTGGTTGTGTTTGTGGATATTTTTTTTATCTGAATTGTTGACACTTGGCTTCACCTCGACAGGAATTGGCTGGAAATGCTGAATACCAACGTAATACGTATCAAAAAGAAAAAACAAAAACAGTTTCACAAAAAGTTCCTTTGTGACACTACTTTTAGTTTCACAAAAACTCAATTATGACACCAAAGTAGAATTTTTTTTATATTATATACGACGATAAAATTGCTGATTATCTTTTCGAGTGACTAATGGACTCTTAAAGATAATATTCATTTTTGTCGTCTTATAAAATAAATAGCATTTTTTTTTTACAGAGTGTGACAATACAGGAAAAGGAATTAAAAATAAAGAATTATTACATTTACATTCCAATACTAATTAAGATATGTTGTAGATATAATTATAAAAGTGGCGGCAGGGCAAGGCCAGAGGATAGGAGTTGAAAATGGGTTGGGTTTGACATTAAAGGGATTACAGGGCTAGATTTCATACAACTTTCGATTTGTACTAAGAGCGTATACATTTCAATTAGCGTCCAATGAATATTTCCCAAAACCCTCTTTAAATATTGTTTAAATAAATAGAGATCATCTCTAATCATCTGACTGGTTTCGGCATATTTTTCAGGTTTGCGTTCTGTCAGTTCGGTTAAACAAAAATTAACTGGGTTTGTCCCGTGCGCTAACGTCAAGAATTTAAACGTTTGTAAAGTTTGATTCGGTTCATTCCGCCATACAATTAATCGGTAATTACCGTCTATCTCGTCAACTAAATTCTGCCGATACATTTTTGTAATGTCGGCATTTAATGTACATTGAAAAGTTCTTAAAACTAAAATGATCGAGAATAAATCTCGTTGATTGATTGGTCCACGCAATAGCTGATTATTATTATTTAAACTAGTCCAGTCAGAATTATTTGACGACGGCGACGCGTCACACTACCCTTAATAATTTTGATGTACTTGATTGTTTGGTTTGAACCGCGTTTGGTTGGTGATACGAAGTATTTTGACTAGGTTTATCGTTAATTAACTGCATGTGACCAAAACATTCCGGAATAAAGTCTGAATAAGTTGCTTTAGGTTCCGCGTCTTTATAAATTGCCTTTTTAGGTTAAAAAACCGTCCGTAGGCTAGTTGTCTGGACTCGCTAGTATTAATGTGATTTGATTTTCTAGGTATTTTTACCATAAAGCGACCCTCAATACCATGTTTTGTGAACAGTTTTAAATTGTTTTCGCGATCTTGTTCTTTAACCGAGAGAATTTGATGTGTTTTATCATTATTGAGACCGTCAATTTCTATTTCAAATAATTCCGTAACCGTATTGTCTAATGATTCATCCCTTTTTTCTGCAACGTTGCAGGTAACTGTGTTCCTCGGTGTACTATTAATGTATTTTTGATCAGCGGCAATGAACCCAAATTGAATTTTCTGCGGTATTATACCTGTCGGTAAACAAATTCGGCCAATGTCTAATAAGGCCCCGAAACGCCCCCCACCTAGCAGGAGGTTTATCTTAGAATTATTGTAAAATTCGGGATCTGTTAATTGCATGTCTCCTGGAATTTCCAAAGTGGATGAATTTAATGGTACTAACGGTAACTCTTCCGTGATTTTGTCAACGATGCATTTCATATTATTGACGTGAAATGCATTATAACTAGATTTTATATCAATTTCAACCGACTTTGCTGAATTGCTGCTTATGCCATTCCTACCCTTGATTTCAAAAGTCTCATTAGAGCGCCGTAAACCCAACTTATTACACATGTCTTTGGTAATGCAACGTGACAATGAACCAGGATCCAAAAAAGCGCGACATGATCGAAATCTTTCCTTTGAATTTTTAACTAAGACTATTGCCGTAGACAATAGCACTGTACTAAAATTTTTATTTAGTGCATGATTAATTAGACTAACATTTTGCGGTTGTGGTTCGTTTAAAACTTCATCAGCGTGAAGTAGCGTATGATGTTCCTTATTACAATTTCGACATTTCATTTTTATCCGACAATCCTTAGAAATATGATTATCTCTTAAGCAGTTTACACAAAGTTTCATAATTTTTACTTTCTCCAATCTACTGGCAACCGATAAATTATTGAATTCGAGACATAAAGAAACTAAATAAACTAGAGCAATCACATACAAAAGACGTTTCACGTCCTGTTTCAAATTTCATATTAATAATTTCTGTTTCGTGTTTTATGTGTTACTACGCATATTTCATATTTGATATTTGATTATTCTCTATTATATATTCATCTTCCATTTCATAATTCACATCTTCAATTTCAAGTTTCGTATTTAAAAAAAAGCACATTTTAAATCCTGTATTTCTATCGTATTCCATATTATTTCATAAATCATTTTGCATTCCTTGATTTGTATCTCATAAGTCATATTTCATGATTTGGATCTTGTCTTTCGAATTCTTACATTTCATGTTAGTATTTATTAGTTAGTATTTTTATGTTATAGTTATGTTAGTATTTTTATTTAGTTATGTTAGAATTTTTATTTAGTTAGTATTTTACATTTTATCTTAGTATTCTATATTTCACATTTCATATTTCTATTTAGGACACTTCAGATCGCCCCAAGACATATCAGAAACTCTAGCACTTTTCAAATTTTTTAAAAAAATCCAGGATTTTTCAGGACATTTCAGTGCTCTTCACTTGATGTATTAAATCAGGATTATCAAATCAGTAAAATATACGCACTATAAAATACATTATAGGAGCAAATTTTCAGTCCGGATTATAAACTGGACATCCGGTTTACTGCAAAGTTGCCATATCTCGACACCACTGTACATATCTGGTTTTCGTTTGAGAAACCTATTTGGTCAATATATTCCAATTCTACCTGTGCTGCTGAGAAAAGACTTGAGACTTAATAATTTTTTAGCTAACTGGAATTTGGCACTAATTTTATGGTCAAAAATATATTCCAGTTTGGTTATTTGACAAACATGAAACGGCAATACTATTAATACTTTTCAACAGAACAAAAAAAAAAACTTAGAGGCTTATGCCCAACCTGTCTTCCCAATACCCCCGGCACTGCTCCGACGTGCCGCCAATGTTTATGCATTCACGTCTTTACATAACAGTAACACCTGAGCCTCAAAAACAAAACCTATTGGGTCAATGAGGGTCCATAAATGCAGTATGACGTTACGGGGCGACCCTAAAAGGCCTATTACATAAACCGATTACTGTGTCCATAGACTAATTAATGAATGCAAGGATGTTTCTCTGTTACATTAAAAAGAGACGGCAAATCCGTCATATATCCCACCTTAGAAAGTTGCTGGACTAGCACCACGTTCTCAAGGTAGCGGCAAATCGGGTCTTTGGCACCGCTGTTCTAGTAGAAAGTCCCCAATCCGCTTTGTCCCAATCGTGCAGACATTAGTTCAAGAATTGAAAATACAGTCTTCACGTTTAGTCGGTTCTCTTGGAGTGTTGCAGCCAGGTGAGATTCGATAAACGAGTGAAAAAAAGGTGGTGCGCTTTTTTGAATAAACAAGTGAAACTGATCGCAGGTGATGGTTCAAAGTTGCTGTCTCCCGTATCGAAAAATTTGTACATATTCCAAATTGGGACTGAAGTTGGTCAGACTTGGACTATATGCGGTTTTGCCGTTTTCGATGTTCCCGGTCAATGATTTTTTGAATAAGCAAGTACTTGTTCATTTGGAGTAACATTCCGGAAAGTGTGAGAACTCTGTTTCGTGCCATTGGAGAAGTTCTTGTAATTTATCTCAAGTATCTGATATTGACCATTATTTTGATTTGGATGACCTACTTGTACTTGATTTATTTTACAAAAGACTTTAGCGAATTGTAGTACACAGTGACGAATGTGCAGTGAAATGCGTTAATCTTTAAAATTAATTAATTGGAAAACACTTGTTCTAGATAAACACAGGTAAGACGCTTTATAATTAAGCTACTTAGCGTGCACAATGATTTCACAATTACGTTAGAAACTCTTTTAAAAATTTCTTTGAATTTGTAAATAAAATGAAACACCCGTGTTAAGCATGCAACTTGACATTTCGGGTAAAAGTCAAAGTTCTATTTAGTGTTGTCAACTTTCGCTGAATGCTCGTGGAGCTACCAGCTATCAACGGAATAATTAAAGTAACAATAATTATTAAATCCAACAGATGTGGTCAGTAAACGTGAATAAGAAAAAAAATTGCTGCTGGATTGATTTTCCTTTCTCTTGTAGTAAACAATATTCTTACTTCATGGCTTTATTGTATGTAGGTATGTTTTAATGTATACCATTTGTGTTCAAGGCACACACCTATGGGGTGTGATCATCTAAGTAAAAAAAATCAGACATTGAGAAACTTAAGTAGGTACACACATATTTGTTGAAAAAAAACATAGTTCTAACTTAATTTTATTCCGTAATCTCAATCAAATGATGTCAAATCATCCTTTCAAAGAAACAAAATTGCTAGGAAATTTGTAAGTCCTACAACGAGTATCTTTTCACTATTTGTAATCATTGTAAGAACTAATTAGAAATTTAACAGTTCGTAATTTTTGCTCTCTTTATTCGGCGGTTTCACTTGCGCTAACAAACGCTGTTGTCAAGTCTTACTTTCATGACAATAAGATATTATTTGTGTTTGTTGTTAATCTCTTTAAAAAAGTGTATAAAACAGCAAAGTAACAGAAACAGTAAGTGTTATTTGATCATTTGGCTGACATAAGAAAATATTTCATTCCCTTGAGCGACACCAGTCTTTGATTAATTATTGGGAAACTAAGTCTTACACAACTAGTGCATTTCGATGATAACTACTTACTACATTACAAGATCGGCTTATCTTTGATATGTGTGGCATATTGGGCTAATCACAGACGTGCCTTCACGAACTACCGCCTGCTATAAAAAAATCAATTATAACACTACATAAAGGCGCTAAACCAATGAAAGAAGTGTGAAATTTTTTCGTTCGCACAATGACTGACTGTGCTAAAACCGAAAGGAAATTCTATAGATATTGCACCTAACACCACACCTGCCAAGAATCTGCAATGAGCTAGACACGCTTTCATGCCAAATTTAACATTATTAAGCAAACTAAAAAGTCAACTTTATTTTCTCGGCACCCATGACATTGTAAAACGGCATTTTCTGATCCAACTGTTGCAATTACTATTTGAAGTTATAATATATAAGCAATGATATCTTATTTTATATTTTATAATTTTAAAACTATCCAAAAAGGCCGTGAATAGAGTATACATACGAAATTTCATAACAAATATCTAATGTTGATTTCGGAAACAAATTTGTGACGGTAGAAAAATGCTTTCTGTTACTTGCTGTTTTTTGCATTTCTATTGATTGTCTCATTGTGGAAATGGCGTATTTTCTCGAAGCGGAATAAGGCATGTGACGATAACGCAAGAGAAACATTGGCAATTTGATATTTTGAAAAATTGTCAACTTCATCCTTATTTAACTCGGCAATGGACTGAGGTAGTCATTTTTTCAACAATATATTTGCTTGCAAGAACACTACTCTTATTTAGTACTACGTATTAAAAGTATTTTAAATGAAAAATCGGTGCTTATACAAGTAAAAGTATAATTTATGTCATTAAATTTACATTTTCGTTGCACTAGAAAATGAATTAGAAAGGTCAACAGCCTTTTGACCCTCGCCAAAAATCTGTTTTAGAAATTTGTTAATAATTACTAATAATAATCTCACAAACTGTTACTAACTGATAACTCTTCAAAATGATCACCATATCAATTCTATTGGGGTCGTCCCCCACAATTGAATTTGAGATAGCATTTTCAAACGCTGTACATTTACCGCCTCTTGTGACGTCATTTCGGAGGACCTTTCTCATTGGTTGGCGCGTTTCTCATTAGCCCGCGCGTCTAGTAACTTTGAATTTTGGGTGGTGAATTTTCAAATGTGACAAATATGTTTCGGATTTTTTTTTACCTAGTAAATGCGTGATTTCGAATAAACAAAAAATAGTATTTTTTCGTTTATTTTCTCGAAAAGCTGTTTTTTTTAAATTATGGCACGACCCTATGAACTTATATCTTGCAGCTAAAGGATTTGAATAATGTATGCGCTATAAAGTTGTTTCTTGCATCAACTAACATTAAACAGATGTGTTGCACACATAACGGTAATTACTTTTGCCAGTTAAAATGTCTGCGGATTTATGCGTTTAACAATTGCCATTACAGAAAGTAACAAACCGCAAACATCTAAGATAAGATGACAAAACAAACAATAAAAAGGAAATTACACGATACCATCGCTTATTATATCTGAATGCACTTTTTCCACAATTAAGAGCTTTGGTTTGATTTACAAAAAAATCGGCGTTTAAATAATAGGAGTCAGTCGTTTGCAACCGATGAAGAAACATCCTATTTAAAAAATGACGAAGACTTAATAAAAGCGGTTTTAGACAGCCATTTGTGCTATACCTTTCGGTTAGTGCACAGTTGAATGAACTTTTTCCCAAAATTAACGTTTCTTAAAACCGGATTGATGATGTTGTTTTTCACGTCTTTGCCGTTAATTTTAGGAAAGAATGTGAGGAATTTTGGCGCAGTAATAATGGGTTGAAAATTTTTAGTTCTTGTACAAGCATTGTTGGAAATGTTTGACACACACTTACGTATCTAAAATCGTTAACAGATAATATAAAACTGCCGTTTAAGGTGATCAATCCAAATCAGCTTTCAAAGACAATAAAAATTCCGATCTGATTTCCTACATTATTAAACTTTCCGGTTTACTTACAAACGTAGCATACTGTTTTACGTAATAATTCACGCTTTGTTGCATAAAGAAATCGTTAATTTTTTGACAAATATGAAGACTGTCGGTGTTAAATACTGTCTGCAATTAAAGCCTTTCCATTTTAATTAACACGGTAAGAAGTCAGGAATTCCGACATGTGATCTGATCTGAATTACTGTTAGGCGAAACGACAAAGGCACCTGTTTTGTTTGTGTTGAGAATATGAAAAGCGTACATTTGAGGTGTGGTTGCAGGCAAATTTTTCAGTCTGTTCGAAGCAAAGTGAAGGTGATCGGCTTTTTAATGACGGTAGTTACATTTCGTGCCATTTCCCATATCGGTGGACATTCGCCAATACCGTCAAAAAAGATTGTGTCATTGATATTGCCATTGCTACAATGGAGGAACTACATTTTTTGTTATTAATCAATATTATACATTTTTCGTTTTTTAGACAAATTTTAGACTGTGTGGTCTGGTGCCTATTTCATTAAAATCAAATAATAAATAACAAAGGTGCAAATACAGATATCAATAGAAAACAACATATACTTTAATTTGGTTCCAATTTGACGATGTTATTCGATGAGTATAATAAATAACGAACAAAAATTACTAGACAAAGACTATTATTTTTATTATTGATCGAACAACTTGGGTCTAGACACAAAATTGCTTTTTTAGGCGATGATTACGAAAATAGTAATTTGTGTACCTAGGCAATAAAAGTTAGCTTTTAGTTAGGCGTGAGCTGAGGAGACAATGCAGATCAGGCCAAAAAAGCACTTTTGCACACGACGTTTTTTAGGCGATGATCAGAAAAGAATTCAGAAATTTGATCATAATTATTTTTTTTTAGACGATTCCTAAAAAGGTGTTTGTATGGCCGCTTTTTTGGAGCCGTGAAGTTTTACTTTTTTGTACCCATCTGTCAAATTCTGACAGATCAGTCCCAAAAAAGTAGAGATTGACAAATGCCTACAAAAAAGTAAAACTTTACGGCTCAGTAAAATCACCTTTTTCGTAATCATCGCCTAAGATGATTTTACTGCCTCTTTTGGAGCCGTAAAGTTCTACTTTTTTGGACATATCTGTCAAAGTCTACTTTGTTGGGACTCATCTGTCAGATGTGTACAAAAAACTAAAACTTCACGGCTCCAAAAAAGAGGCCATACAAAAACCTTTTTGGTAATCATCGCCTATAGTTTACGCAGTGGCGGTGTATTACAAATAGTGTCAAACCCGAAAAACGGGGATATTTCTTCACATTGGATTGATTCGTAGGTGATTTGATACACATTTATATTGGTTCCGATTAATATTTTGGGCCAGCCATAATGCTAGTGAGTTTTAGTGACTTTAGACAGTCTTTCGAACGATCCCCGAAACGCTACTGGTGTTAAACAGATGCGGCCAAAAAAAGATAACTTTTACGGCCTCGGTAAAATATTTTGTTGCCTTTTCGGCTAGTCTTTTTGCAGTCAATTTCCGGACCATAATAGTTCCTCAGCTTTCTTTAGTTTTCTGAATGTCTCAAATTTTCCAAATGAAAAGCAATTTATTTGAAAGCGACAAGATAAAGAAAGTCTGAGAAAAAGGTACAGATGTAGAAAGACATGAAGATTCGGAGATTCACAAAACAATTACCAACAAACTAGGAAGTTGGAACCAAAAAGAACTTTTTATGAAGGGAACAGTAAGTCGATGAATGTAAAACTGAAATTTGTGAGAGATAAAACACTATAAAAAACTTCCAAGCAAAAATGATGTACAGCAAACTAAATATAAATTAACATGGAACAAATAAACCACGTGTTTTGGCGTGTTATTGTCATGCCCTTTACAATTAATAGCCATTTTGCTAAAAAATTTTTAGACATTGCTTAGACAAGGTTTAATTAAATGAAAATCCGATACATTTCGATTTGGTTTCAATAACTAAGAGTTTCATTTTTGCAGTCTCGTACGTTTATTAAAAAGCATTAATATTTGTGCGATTATCATAAAATGTACTAGAAAGTACATTAACAACTTAAGAAAAATTGATGATCTCATAGAAAATTGTGACCGGAAATGTTAAAAATATCAGTTATTATTAGGGTCGAAATTCATAATCAAAACTCAACGTCTAGTTTGTCAGAAAGTATTTTTCTATTCGCTTTTTGCATTTGAGGTTCTTATTCTTAATGGGCGCGGTTCTTACTCCGCTGCCCCCCTTAGCTGCTTTACTCCATAGGGCCTGTGCTGTCAATAAAATTCAGCACAAGCTCTGTGGGCATACCTTTTATGACGTTCTGGAGCTTCGTCCTCCTCACTACACCTCCTGCAATCAGGATCTTGCTTCACCCCGATTGTGGTGAGATGTTTCATAAGACGACAGTGTCCAGTGAAGAGTCCAACTGCCTTTGTCAGTTGTATTCTGCTCGACACTTTCCAGAGCTTTTAGCAACGTCTGACTGTAGGTCATAATGTGGATCCGTCTCTTCTCACTATTTCCCCAGCACTGACGTCAATTTTGCAGTAATTGCTGCCTGAAACGCGGTTGGTCAGGAGCCCAAGTTAATACTCATGACATCCCCTGATGTCTCTCTGGTCACTCCTGTCCCAGTGCTCTTTGTTGTCTTGTTGAGTATCGACAGTTCGACCCGTAAACAAACCACGAAAAGAAAAAGGTATGTTCAACAATTTATCAAAATCAATGGTCCTTAATGATCACGAAATGTTTTTTCACACATTAATTAATCAATTAATTAAAGCCAGTACCGCTATACAAGTACGGTTTCGCAGTCATTTACTCCCTCGGTCCGTTTTTCCGCCCAACTTGCAGCATGAGTCATATACAATCCGACCAGATCGTACTGCCGCAGTTTAAAAATTTTAACTGCGGTCCAATCCCATCCAACAGTGTTGGACGTCCCCACACACGATCAAATTGCGTCAAATCGTGGTATCCAACGATGTCGTACTGCGGCGTTGGACCGTCAGTAGCCGCCTTAAAATTTTTTGTTTGAAATATGGCCAGAGCATTCTTCTGAAGCATTTATTGCTCAATACCTAATTTTCATTAGTAATGTTCTTTGTTACTTTTTGCGTATCTGGTCCGTTTTGTGTTAAATATCCTCACTTTAGTGTTCTATCCCAAATGTTTTTGAACTGTGGGACACTCTTGCGGCCTACCGAATCTTCGTCCACGCTGCTTTCTTTTTTGATTAGAATTTTGCTACATCCTCCAAGCATTAGCCGCTTCAATAGGGATGTTTTCACTAGTATTAGACAAGGGACGCATGCGCGAAAAACGTCGGACAACTGCAGAGTTATGAGAGATACAAATGTCAAAGTGGTCAAGCGGATTATGTTTAGGTACCATTACACTAGCATTCTATCATACGTGTTTGGAGCTTCCCGTTCTAATCACACATTCTTTCTACGCGCCAAGAGTGCGGCGTTCCTTGAATATGCTTACGGACTCGTCTGAAAACTATGTATTGATTTAGATTTACTATGTATAGACATGGCACTTACATTCACACGCTTTCGCAAGTGTTTGGAACGGGACACTCCAAACACGTACGATAGAACGCTAGTGTAAAGGGACCTTTTGTTTGTCCGACTGTTGGGAATTTCCATGTTGATACGCATGCGCAATAGTGCGTGGGCGTCAAAGAAGGGATAGTGAAAACATCCCTATTGACATTGATTTGGTTTCTTGATATAAATAATCAGTTCTAAAGCTTTATAATCAGTTCTAGAGCTTTGGTTTCCTGGCCCATTTTCCTTGCTTTTTCAACTTAAAAACTGAGAAAATGAAATCCTAAGCCACTGGAAAACTTAGACACTGAAGACACTTAGAACATAGTTGACTGGGAAATTGAGAAACTGAGGATCTCAGAATCTGAGAAATTGAAGAGCTGATTGGTAAATTGAAAGCCTGAAAATTGAGATTCTGAGAATATCACCATCTGACGAACTGAGAAACTGAGAACCCGTCTTTATTGCAAATTCCTCTAAAATACTCTATTCACCTTTCCATAGTTCTTGTATTTTCCTTAATTAGGTTCTAATGTGTATACGCATCTTGATTTTGCCAATTTTCAGAAGGACCTACCTCCTAGAACCTAGATATTTTTCTTCTCGGTAAAGCATGCCATCTTTATATTCCCTTTGGTCTCTTCTTGGGTTATTTTCACTTTGCTGTTCCTGTTTCAATAATATATTTCCAACTGCTGTTGTGCCCCCTCATTGTGCTTGACATTCTTTGATTTCACATTTTTTGGTTTCTCACGTTTTTTTCGCTGCCCTGGTTATTGCAGTAAACCACTCTTTCCTTGGATTCCCTAGTTCTTGCATTTTATGTAGGGCTTCCGTTCTTGTTTTAACATATTTTGTTTTATTTTCATTAAATGCTGCTATCGTTATCCTACTCTTTTCTATGTTGTATTTCTCCCTCGTGTCATTTGTTTTCCTTTATGCTCTTAGTTTCAGTTAATAATAATAATAATAATACTCCTTGTACTTCTTGGTCTTACGTCCCGTAGAGGAGTTTGCTTTTTTCTTGAAATTGAACAATTTATTAGTTTTTTTTCCCGCCGATGTACAGGTAATCTTGTGTGAAATACTTCCGCCAATCACCAGGTTACTACGGGAACATAAATCAGTAAATCTTTCTCCATTGTAATGTATTTCTCCTAATACTAGTATCACCTCTTATTTTCGCATTTAGGTCAACTACAAGAATCAAGATTTCTTTTGTTACAATAATAGTTGTAAACACATTGTATTTGTTCTTTACGTAGTTCTTGATCTTCTTCTGGTTGATTATTGAACCTGCTACTGCTATATTCTTTCTGATATAAAGGCAACTCGTCTTCTGTGTCAAACAGTAGAATTTGTGAGTTTCCTTTTAGGATTACAGATTGTTTAAAAAATAGGTAAAGTTCAAATGATTTAATTACATAAATACAAAAGAATTTGTGTTACTTCCTAACTCACAATGCTGCAGGCACCAGTGCATCAAAATTGCAATCTAAAAGCAAAAACTGCACAATGACACTTGCAAATTTAATTTTTAGACCGCCTTTATAGACACAATCAGGAATCAGGACGTAAACATGCTAAGAAAAATATCATTGCATAACACAACCGCGTAAATCGCTATTTCTTGCATAAGTAGTTGTTTCATGAATGTTGTAGCGCTCAAATTATAACTTTCATTAAAATTGTTATTTGAAAGTCGCATTCATTATCGCACAAAATACTGGACATATCGAAATCCCCTTAAATTTTAATTGTGTTTATGCGTGTATTTATCAAGGATTCTGTAAGAACACGAATAGCTAAGGCCAGGTTAGTCTTTGAAACGTTGTAAAAATGGGGGTTTCTGCTCTATTTCTTTACGTTCTGTTAATAAACCATGCATTATAATCTTGTGATTCGGTACTAATTATTATTTATCAGAAAAATCAAGAAAGCTATTAATTAGTGTAATTATTGCATGCAGTTTTTTTTTTCAAAGTCAGGTTTGATTAATGAAGAACTATCAACTTATTAAACTAACGATTAGTCATTCAACATTAAGAAACGAATTAAAATTATAATAATTATCTTGAATGTAAATTTAGTCTAATCAATTGATTTTTTATCTAATAGCAGGCCGCAGTGTAAACAAAACACACATGTCAAACATCCATGATCTTCACCTGCCTCCTAGATGAAAAGTCAATTGATCATTGCTCAGTTCCGAACTTTATTGGATCAATAATAATCATAACTAATAATCCAAATAGTAAGTGGCTTACCTATTGTCAATAATGTATAAGTGCGTATGAGTTCGTCAATTTGTGTGAAACCCTTAGACCGGTTTCGCTATTATAAGAACTCGTCGGTGTGAGATACTGATTTTTGTGATTCAGTTCTTGCCTTAATAAATGAAGATGATACTGCTATACATTTTTTATGAAACACTCTGTACATTATAGATCTATATATATACGCTTGTTTTCATTTGTTAGAAGACATTAATTTATTAGTCACAATAAATAATTCCGATTTTCGATTTTCGGAACCTTAAGTTGTGAAGACATTTTCCACATTAATAAAATTAATATTCTGAACCAAGTTGGAATAAGACGGCTTTAAAAAGTAAAAGTTGCATTTTTCCTGAAGGACGTTATAACACTTTTTTAATGGGATAAATTCTTTGCACTACATGTTGACTTTCCTTGCAATTTAGATGTCAAGCTGTCAGTTCTGAAGCGAAATTACAAGATGACTTGCCACTCATCACAAGTAGAAACAATTTGTGAAATGTGTTGGTATATTTTATTATCCACAAATAACAGATGACTTGAAACAAATAGATTGGTACCACTGAATAATTGACAACCCTCCTCGTTAACACCTTGACAGATCTTGATTATTATTCTAGGTTAGGCAATAGAGAGTTTGATCCGAGATCATAGATTTTTGTTTGCATTTAGTTGATAAAAAATAATGATAAATCATTTTAAACGTTACAAACAGTCCTTACGGGAGGTGCTATAGTGAGTGTTTTGGCCATTAAAAGATTTTGGTACTGTGTGGTCTTCATAAATGATTCATACATCCAGTAGGCTTTAAACATTACAATTTCCATTCAACTGATTATTATTAGTATGCAAAAACTGAACTGAATATCCGTTTCCCAAGTAATTATTTTTAAATTTCCAAGACATCAATGTCATACAACATAGACCAAAGATTCTATAGCGCACGTGAAACTAACCATCTTCAAATGGGGACAATTCGTCATTCTTCTATTATGTAAAGGTATCGGCTTTACTATTTATTTTAGGTGTTAGCCCAATTTGTACAGCGATTAACCGTTGGCAATGAAGTAATAAACAACTTTTACTTTCTACGTAAGAAGAGGGTCGGTTTTTATTTCTGCCAGCAGACGTGTTTTGGGCCAAATTGCGCCATAGAGAATAAAGATAGAGAATAATTTATGTGCGGTGCTACTTGATTACAAATGCGGATAACAGTTACTTTTGTCGTTCCACAATGCATACAGTAGCTGCAGGTATAATTTGGGCGGAAACTGGATCATGTGACGAGTGTTTTCTCTCCGGAGTTTCATTGATTGGATGAGAAACTGGTCAATGGTTGCAATTTCTGATTTTACATAAGACCATTTATAAGCTGAAAAATATTGGTGTCGTGCAATGAACTTATTATTTCATTTCCTCGAAGCGTTTCCGTTAGCACGGGCGCCTTTTATGTGGTGTATTGCTGGATGATTTCGAAAGCATATACGTAGCTCACGAATATTAATCTGATTCTCGTAATGAAGAAACTTTGTATTGAACTTGGGTAATTAAAATAAAACTAATTAAGAAGGATTCAGAATGTTCGTCCGTCATCGATAAATATACAGGGAAAGACAAGTGACGCTTTGCACGATTTCTAACAAAAACATACGGCATTTAACATTATTACACAAAGCTACTGTTGAAGAAATCAACATCGACATCGTTCTCATTCCTGTAATTCTTATAAAAAAAATAAATATTTTTAATTGAATATGTAATATAATTTTGGAATAGTTTAGTATACTGTCAAAAGTAACCATTATAAAGAAGAAGAAGAGTCAAGAATTAGAATTATACTTTACAGCTGTTGTGAAATTCTCAGATTGGCTAATTTTTGACAAGGTAATACAACAACCTTCAGTCGAGTCAATGCTAGGCCCACACGAAATTTTAAACTTCCTTCCATATGTTTCAATATTCATTTTCATCCATGACATGTTTTCTTTCATTTGATGATCTAATGATATTTTTTACAATGCGATAACAATAAAAAGTTAAATACATATTTAATTTAGACAAGGGATACATTTCATTTGATTTTCTTTCACTGGAACAAAGTGTAAAACATCCTTAAGAATTGTAACCTTATTTTTTTAGTGTTGTCATTTTTGACACGTTGACTAGTGGTGGACAAATATTACAAACATTAAACGTCAAAGTAACAATAAAACATAGATCACATCAAACATTTTAAAATGACAGAAAAATTACGTCCAAGATTTTCTGTGCGCTGTATATTGTACAAGTGAAATAATTTCGAATCGTGTTCAACCGTTCAGCAAGAAAATAATTTTTCAGTGTTTCAGATTAAATTTACCAACTTTCACGTTAGCAGGTTTTGAATTGAGAGTGACTTTCTGGGGACAAATTTCTTGTTACCTGTTACACCTAGTCTTATGTCTCCTATTTGTAGAATACATTTAGGAATATTATTTCATAACGGATACCTACGGATGAAAACAATACGTTCTGCCACATGAATTTATGTTTGGAGACCTATAAGTAAGAAATGTGACCAAGAAATTCTTTTGGTTCGTAAATTAATTTAACATCAAAAAACGATGAAAATACAGTGGTAAAAGCTCCACTCTTGTCAGCAGAATGTCATAAATCTGTATGTCTAAAAATCTCTTCCTGTATTATTTCACTGAAGTCCTTGACATAAACATTTGTCTTGTTTATAGAATCTCAAATAGAAAGACAATTGGCTTTTAAATTGAGTTAAAAATGATTGTTTTTCCGGTCCTTAAGTTATTCTTAATAGTTTCAGTTTAACCTTCAATTTATATTGATTGGCTTCTGTTTATAATGTTTTATTTTTTAAGGTTAGATTAATGTGAACTATACATACCTATTGTAACAGTACCTCATCGGGGGCGCAAAATTTATGTAACAGCCCCAACACGTGGTTATCAAATTTATGAAAGAATCACTATTTACCGACTTCAAAAAAGGAGGAGGTTCTATGTTCGGCTGTATGTATGTTTTTTTTTCCTTTTATGTATGTTCACCGATATCTCCGTTAATTGTGGACCGATTTTGAAAATTCTTCTTTTATTTGAAAGGGTATACTCCAGAGGTGGTCCCATTGTCAGCAAGTCCGGACCTGATGAGGTGATCGCATGGGAATCGGGCGAAATCCTCACATTTTATAATTATTATGAACTCTCTCGAATGTAGTCGTTCAATAATTATGCAGGTCTTTGCGTCTGGGAGTCATCATTGACTTAGATTTTTCAGGTAGTAATATTAATTCATCATTGTTTCAGTATTTCTGGTTTTAAGTTTTTATAGTTTGCGTCTTTCATCTTCATTTTCAACCAGCCGTCGTTTCCTCATTCGAGCAGCGTCCTTACTAGGTCTACCCATCACTTAAAATTGTAAAATAATTAGCTTTTTTAAAAAAAGAAATCGACTTCAAAAAGCGAGAAATAACTCAGTACATGTATTATTACATGTGCTACCTACTGATCTGGTTGAAGTCGGTGCCAAGCCAAAAAAATAGGTAGTAGATAGATAGGCTGTCCGCTCCCGTCACATCGCAAGTCCCACCGCGCGCGCGCCGGAATGCGTGAGCGTGGGTGGGGGGCTCGCTCTGAGCAAAACATCCCAAACGGGCAGACACGTGCGGGCAGACGTCGTTGACGGCCTGATATTGAATTTTTGATGCGGTATAACGTTGTTGATATATTTGTATAATGACAATAGGTTACAAATTTGTTAACCTCTTTGGCTTGGCACCGATTTCAAACAGATCAGTAGGTAGCACATGTAATAATACATGTACTGAGTTATTTCTCGCTTTTTGAAGTCGGTTTCTTTTTTTAAAAAAGCTAATTATTTATTTCTACGTTTCCTAAACAACATAGACGATTTCAACCTCACTTTTACTCTTATTTTATGCAAAAACAATTAAAATAGTTATATCACCAATATGGGGTTGCACAATCTTCAGGTAGCTTTCAGGGGAGACAAGGGTTATCCTCAATACAGAATAGACATAACAAAGTTATTAACAACAACGCCAAAACTAAATTTATTAACCTTAAATGGCAGTAGTGTTCTGCCGAAACATGTTCCCATTGTAATTATTAAAGTTTGTGGAGTTCGACTTAAATATATTTAAATTTTAATTTAAAAGTTTAACTCAAACACCACTTGGTCTCTTGAACAAGAAAGGGCACAGCTCTAGCGATCCACCCCAATCTACAGCGATTGACACCTGAATGCAGGAGAGCAGAAAGGCAACACACCTTAGCATAATTCTTTATTGTACGCACTTGAACGCATCTCCACGAAATCCACCGTGTCGATTGCATGTTATATCCTCTAACGGTTCTGTTCGTTGACTGGTACGTCCTTCCAGTGAATTAAACTGGAAATTGCGGATTTCTAATTTAAATTTTTGTTCACAAATCACGTGTTGACAGGATCATTTATTTAGTTTTTTTACGCAGAATTTTGAAGCGTATCATAATGAAGGGAATTACTTGACCAAAATAAATTTTGTCTTAATAATTTTTGCCAAACCGTTACAGTACGTGTTTCAGCTTGTTATAATGTTATAGGCTATACATCTTCTAACACTTCCTCATTTGTCATATTATACGTACTATATTTTTGTGGTCAGTTAAATTTAGTCCCTATTTGAAATTTGGATCATTGATGTTAATTTTAGTTTTGCATTTGAAGAGATAACAATATTAACTAAAAATCTTCTCTAAAATTCTCCCAGTCTGTCTGAATAATCTAAAGCAGCAGTGAATAATTTTGGCGACATGTTATTTCTTTGGTTTACTCCTATTTTGACGCTCTATTCTGTTTCTCAGAGTTTGCAAAAATTTCACATATTTTTTTAAAACCTGTCTGCTATTTGGATTGATTAGAATACAATTTTGCAATTAGTCTGTTTTTCATTATTCGAGAGAACTGAATATTTTTGTCAATCTTCGTAGTTACATTTCTATTAATATGGCGTTTAAGTCCAGCAGCATTTATGAAATAACTTTTTCTAATTCAGATTTCTATGGGTGAAGCTTACCGGCTTAAGTGCTGCGCAATTTGGCAACGTGGCGAATGCTTTATTTTGATTGGTTACTTCAGGTCGCCGGCTTTCAGTTTGTTGACAACAAAGCGCGCATATTCAATTCACATTCTACTAAAATATTTTTCTACAAAAGAACTCCTATTGAAAGCAACATTTTCATTTTTGACTGAAGCATCAGAAATGCCCATCAATAATTAATCTTTGTAATTTATGTGGTTTGATTACTTCATTTGAGGTTCAGGTAGCAACCCGCCTCCATCAGTAAAAGTAGGCCGAGCTGCTGCACGCAGGCCACAAAAACCTACTGGGAAGACCGACTATCGGCTAGGGGGTGAAGAAAAATAGTACACGGCCAGAAAGTTGGATGCGCTGGCGTGCTTAATATAAAAGCAGGGGCGAAGGAAATTCAATTTTCTAGTCTTGAGTCGTCAATTTAACTTTGACACTCTTATAGACAATAACAGTCTTTAACAATTCTTCTCATAATCATGAATAACGTAAAATGTGTGCACTTTAGACAGTTGTTATTAATCAAATACTTGTCTATAGACGCAAACGCTATTTATTATAGCAATTATAACTAATTTTTCTCTGATAAATAATAGTTCCATATTTCTCAGTAATGTGATTTTTTTGTGCGTTTCTTCCGAAGTCTTATTCTTCATATATAAACATGTTTTAAAGGACAAAACACGTTACGACATTAATTTAAAAAAAACTCTAATTGTACAATTTATTGTTAGACAACATCGTCTCAATGTCAATGCTTTAGGTTATATTAATCTTCTATGCCTAATAAATCTGAAACTTAAAGGTACAGTAGGTTGCCAAAAAAACGGCTATTTAGTTTATATCATGTAGTTCTAACTTCATGAATTTACACAAATACTGTTAATTTGTCTATCAAATATTTTGTTTTGTCAATAAACTAGATAGCTAATTAAACTGTCAGATTTTCTTAAATAATTTTAATAAGCCTGAATTCTTCAAGATTTTTCAAAATCAAAAAACCACAACCTGCTGATTTCATTTGCTAACAAAAAAATCCATGTTGGGGATTTTTATATATTCTCAGGGTACCACGACGGTTCATAAATTTAGATTGGCTTTGGAATTTCAACAGGCGTTAATAAAAAAATTGGCCAAGTGCGAGTTGGACTCACACACGAAGGGTTCCGTACCATCGTACAATATTTAACACTACATATTTTTTTAAATACTTTAGTAAAAAAATGTCGAAAAACACATTTTTTTTTTATGGGGACCGCCTTTATTTTTAACTTAATTGTATTTTAATTATTTGTTGTTATAGCGGCCATAGTACATTCATACACCATGTGAAAATTTCAAGTGTCTAACTATTACGGTTCAAAAGATACAGCCCTGTGACAGACGGACTGACGGACAGCGGAGCAGTAATAGGGTCCCGTTGGCACCCTTTGGGTATGGGACCCCAAAAACAAATGTCAGAATGATTGTCAATTATTAAACGTCAAAGTGATAATAAAATTATTTGCCCTACAATTACGAAGTTAGAAATAAACTATACACATACTGAATCACAATTAATGTTTCAGTTGGTAATAGGTTCAGATAAAACTGTAGATTCATTGGGGGAATGGGGAATGGCATTTGTAAATGCAAGGTTATGTTTGTTTGGTACAAATTTAAATGTAGCTGTCAACCATCTATCATAGGCTGACAACCAAATCACAAGCTTACCAATTTTGATGTAAATTGTATTGTTGCCAACTCGAATTTTTAATCTTGATCACTCAGTATTTGCATTCACATGCCTACATTCAATAACCAATCCAATTTATTATACTTTATTGATCACACCTTCGAGCCGAGATAGTTTCCCTTTCACTTTCAACAGCGAAATGAATGCAGTTGTTTTTTTTTATCACAGCGTATGATTCGTTTAAAAATAATTTTTATTATCGATCCCAACGTAAATTATGGTAAAATAACCTTCCGCTAAATTTCTTTCCGATCACCACTCCCTTCGAATTTCTACAGTATGGATGGTTTTAAGTAATAGGTTGTAATAGCGCACGCAAAAGGGAAGTTCACGACATTCGTGAAGATGCAACCTACACCATGCCCATTTTCAGCGACTTACCACGATTTATAAGTCGTGAATTGAATATAAAATAATTGCATAATGAGTATTGCACAACGATTATTAAATTGTATAGGTGGTTGAATGATGAGAAAAGTTTTATTTTTTCTTTGTTGCAGGAGGATGAAAAGGCCGCCTGGGATTTGGATTCTTTTATCAGCAGGTTTGTAAATTCTATTGTCCAAATGCTTAGAATAATAATGATTTATTGGTACCACTGATTAAACATGGGTGACTCGAGACATGTTGAAGAAATTGGGTGCAAATATTGAAGGAAGAGTTGTTTTGCTCCCAGGCATGAAAAACTTTCTAGAGCTGATCATTTTATTTCAATTTTTGTTTTTCAAGGCGACATACCTTTTTATTCTTGCTGGAGGTAACACTTAGTAGTAAGAATAAGTAACAAATGCATAGTGTCATATTAAAGTGCTCATACTTTATTTGATCATTTATATTTGATTGTCTAATTTATGATAATTATATTTTAGTTCATTTCATAAACACCACCTAAGCCTGCATAGCCTTCAAGTTGTTGATCGAAACAAGATATAGCTCGGTTAAAATGGTAGAAACTACTGAAACCGCAAACCATCATTTATAAGCAGATATTTCTTTTCTACCAAACGAACTTCACAAGTCCGTGTTTGTAGTCTACAATTGCTACAACTTGGGCACATGTATACTTCCAATAAATAGAACTTTCCATTTTGTTCGACTTGTTATGCCTAGACCATTTTACTTTTACTCAAATTGTCTGCCCCGCATTAAGTACCTAGTTACCATTCTGTCTGTTAACTCACGAAATATCCACTCACTCCACTTTGAAATGGTGACTTAGTTATACTTAAGCGCAATTAGTATATCTTGATTTACATACCACAAAAATTTGCTGCCGGTGTAAATATTAAGACATTATTTACAATTATAACCTTCACCTAGATTCTGTTTGCGTGGCATATGTTGTAAACAATCATTACATTTTTGAGCTCAACTTTCCCACTAATGAGATTTTTTGTTGTTGATAGGTGTTCTTTGGTTAAGTCTTCAGGACGTCTATGGAATTAGAGCGACAGCGTTAATATTTGGAAAATCGACCACTACGACTACCACGACAGAAGCCAGTTCATCAGAATCTTCTCCCGATGAGGTCAGTGTGAATGTCAGGGAAAAATAAAAAAATGCACTTGGACGAGTGTTTTACATCACGTTGGAGGAAAAATTCCAAATGTCATAGAAACCAGAATTGGTTGCTCTAAACAACTTTCCTGCGTTCGAATAATAAGCCATATAATAACCATAAGGACATAAAAATAATAGGTGTAAAAAGTTAAAAACTTAATCTTAGTCTTGAGAAATTACATTTTTATGATGATTTAGCATAACGTTGGAACTTTCGATCCACTCAACTCCAAGTTACGAGTTCCAAAAAGAAAGTTTTTATCAGACATAACTTACCTAAAAATCGAGACATTTTATTACATAACTATGCCCGAATTGCAGTTATCAGTAGACTAATAACATAGTACTACTTGTATATGTTGTTAATATCATCTCACTTCCGTAGTTGATAAGTAAGTCACAACAAAATAAAATATTGGTGTTTTTATAAAAAAATTAAAATACATCATTATAACAACTGCTTATTTGGAGCCGTGACTGTAACATTCTTTACACTGGTCTTAAATAGGTTATTAATGGCTACTATGTCCAAAATGGCATTTTATTTACGGTTATAGAAAAAGTATATTAAGTAACCCATACAACGCATTTTCTTTAAAATCTTATTTAAAAAAATAAATTTCTGACTGTGATTTGTCGATTCCAATTTTACTACGAATCGATTTTAAAAATTGCAGTTTTATCTGTAATAACATAACGTGTATTTAATTATTATCTTCTTGACTACACACTACATCTGTGAAACGCCGTTTAAATTGCTTTTGTTTTAGTGAAAGTTTGCGATAAAAGTTTTAATTCATGTGTACTGTCAATTAACGAGATCATCCAGTTTGAAGTATGTTACACTATGTATTTAAGATCGTTGACCGAAAAATGAGAAGTTTACATTATATTGATGCGTTTTCGCGCCAAGAATGACAGTTATTAGAATGCCGAAGGAAAGAAATTATCCGCTCCGTGGGCGTTGTACAGATAAAACTAACATTACACGCCGGTTCCAATGTAATTCTAGACCTATCTAAAAAAAAGATAATGAATCAAATGTTGTCTCAAAATTAAATCTGTAATGTCCATTATTCTTTTACAGCTACATACGTCATTAGATTTTTACCAAAATGAGCTGCACATCTTTCGATTATCTATTAGAATCAATATTTGATAGAATTGTGAAGAAAAATATAAATTGGAGACTACAAACAGACGTGCAGACATTGAAATGTTTCACTACAAAACATCCAACAAGCTAAGACAAGCAACGTAAATAGTATAGTTGCCCCAAACGGTATTGTGCACTGAAGCTATACGGATCTAAACGACCAGCGAAGTCGTAAGCTTTGTTTCTATGCTTTAAATCAGTTTGCCAAGGTAATTCAATCACTGAGTGATTTTTCGCTCGTGTCGGCAAGCATTATTTTAACAGATATCATTATTTAAACTTTTTATAGTTCACTTATGGTTATTATTATTATTCATTTTTTGATATCACTATTTGGATATATATAATAACATATCACTATCACGTCAATAAATACTTGAATGTGGACACTTAACACGCAAGAAAAACACTAAAACGCAATGAAAAAAAATAAGACTAAGACTTACTGAAAAGAATAATACTTTAAAAAACAATGTATCCACTTGTTCGGCCCGCTTGTAAATGAATTAACTTCATCCCTGTATCACATGCACGTGCATCGATGAAGACAGACAGGTTTTTGCGACGCAAAACCAGTTTCCTATTGAGGTGTTTTTCAATTCAATTCTAACAAATTAACCACTTTGTTGGAAGCGTGCCACAAGTTTGAGCGGTCTTTAAAAAATAAAACAAAACATTATAGCCTCAGGCGCGCCTTAGAGATCTTAGCCTGTTTTGGCGTACTGAAAAATAATGTATGTGGTAAACTAGCTTATCTCCGCGACTGCGTTCGAGTGGGTACAGTGAATGAATATGTAATTATTGATAAAAGGGCCCTGACGATTGATCAACGAGAGACCTTTTATCAATTATTCACTTGAAATTTTTAGCCAACATACCTAGACACTATTTCTCTTAATTTCACCAGCCTTTTTTTCCTAAATTCAACAATATCCCTAAAATGAAGTAATATTGGAGCCGCCTATAAAATTGACTGAAACTTTTGTTCAAAATCAGCCAATAATGAACGGCAGACTCGTCGAGTAACTCCTGCATCGTCACAATATTATCACAAAGCAGAATTAGTAAGAATTAGCAATGACAATTTTAAAACGTCCTATCATGACAGAATTTATATAGGCGTTTATAATAGTATCCATGAAGATAATATAATATGCGAAAATGCCAAGATAATTTATTTTATCCTACAGGTGTAGTTTTGTAGGTACCTTATACCATTGTTTTCGGTGACAGAAATCAAATCTTAATCACAAGAGAGATAAAGCTGTCAGATCTACTCACAAGTGAGTAAATCTGACAGCTGTCAGTTGTAATTAAAAATTATTGTAATTATTAATAATTGTAATGTAATTACATAATATAATGTGATGTAATTCTCTGCCTTCCACTTCACTAACAGATCATACTCTTTCTCGTACATGTGTCTCGACCTTACCGGAAGCAAACTGGAAACAGCAGCTTCCACGTCTAGTTGGAATATCTTTCGGTAGAAAGTCAATTTTTATTACTTTGGTGAAAATTGTGAAAAACAACGAGACTGTTTATTTCATAACTATAGCAATAACAGGTCACTACGAAAACGGATATTAGAACCATGCTAATGTTACAAGCGGGATATTTACTTGAATAAATATTTCTTGGATTTTTATACAATGCACCTGTAAGATAAAACGTCGTATATCACACGTGATCGAAATGTCATTATAAAGCTCGTGAGAAGTGCCCCACTCGTGTGCAAGTGCACTCGTGGGTCAAAATTCTCACTCGCTAATAATGATGCATTTCTATTACTTATAATATAATGTACTATTATCGTTCGACACTGTCAGAATTTTCAAATTTTCGCTTGTGTAAACACTCTCTGTCACTCTGTCATGAAATAATGAAAATGACAGATAAACGTCAAACTATTTTTATGGATCTTAAGCAATTTGAAGGCTTTCCGGGGTGGTCGTCGAAATCGTTTCACTCGTGCTTTTATAAACCACTTGTGGCTTAAAGCGTCCAATTTACACAGGAACTCGTATAATAATCTACTATTATTTGAAAATGGCTGTTGAATTGGGAGAAACAGGGTCCAGGTAAATTTTACACGTTATTAGAAGAGTAAATTCTTTAATGTGTTAATTGTCAACACTAGATGCTTCTATTTCGACATTCGTTCATTTTCAAATATGGTAAACAAAATAGTTACATCATGTTATACATGACTGAATTTGAAACACCACACGTATAGCAATTAAATTTAAATATTATAAATCTGCATTTGCCCTACGGGCTTTCCGATTCCTGTGATTACATAACATAACCCATAAAATAACTTACATTCTGTATTAATTTCAAAACAACGCATCTTAATTTCTCCTTCCCTCTCCTCTCCTCTTCTGCCCTCTCCGTCCTCTTCCATACCCCTTTTATCCATTTTATTTCCATTCCATCTACATTCAGTGTTACTTCTATTTCTTTTCTCCCTCTTTCTCATTTTCATTCCGCATGTGTTCAACCGTCTCTCTCTCCATACTTCCCCGGGGCTTTCCTCCTCCTCAGTTTCTTCACTTGCTTCTCTGCCTCTTCTAGCATGATTTCTTCTCCTTCTGGTGCTGTTTGGTTCCACTTCATCTCTATTTCTGTTTTCCCTTTTTATTTTACCCTCCAGCAGCCTGATGGAGTACTCCTCTCACTCGTTCATCATCTCCTCAGTCATTGTTTCTCTCTATTTCTTTCAATTCTTTCTTCATCTTCCCTACTTCTTGTGCTTGTGCTTCGAATGTTGCCTTTTCTAGTCTTCTCTTGTACTCTTCCACTTATTGTTCGACCCATATTTTGATTATCACTTTCTTCTCCAATTCCTCTTTTCTTTCTTCTCCTCTTTTCTCTTGTCTCCCTCTACTTATTTCTATAGGTCTGCTGGCTCTTTACTCTGAATTCTTCTACTTCTTCCCAAGTTTTTTTGTTTACTATTCCGTAGTCTATCACCGTTTCTCCTCTGCCATCTATGTAGGTCCATTCTCCTTCTTCGTCTCCTTGTTTATTTCCATTCTACATCTCCCACCCTCTTTCCTCTATGCTCACAGAGTCCCAGAAATCTTCTCCTTTTTTCCTTAGTCCCGTTATATTCCAAAATAGTGCCTTCATCCTTGTATTTTCCGAAGGCTTTTTAGTTTTCCCACCCTTTTCTCCTCTCTTACGTTCACCCTTGTTATTCTTTTCCCGTATATTTGTCCTTTCTCCTTTGCTGCCGTCTCCATTTTCTCTCTCCCCTTCTTCTTCTTCTTATTGGAAAACCTTTAGACGCTCTAGTGACTCTAGACACTCTTACTTCTTTCCCATCACCCAGTTCTTCCTTCAGTATTTCAGTTACTTCAGTAACTCTCTTTCCCTCCCAATCTTCCATCGCTACTAGCCCTTGACAATCTCTCTTAATTTCTTGCATCTCGCTTCGTATTTCCTTTATTTATTTCTTACGCTCCATTTTTGTTTCGTCCAACTTATCTATGGTTCCTCATTCAATTCGAGTAAAAAGTCCTAAAAGATGCTCAAAGTGATTGCCAGCGCTGCTCGTGCTTGTTTTTTTACAGTTCTTGTAGATCGTTCAAAAACATTGGGAGTGTTGCGAATTATGGCGGCGGCATTTTCTACACGTTCTCGTAATTCTTGCACGTTGTTTATAGGGGCAGCATAAACTGATAATTGTTTTATCCACCCCCACAGAAACCATTCTGTCGTTAACCATTTGTGCCGAGTGGCAAGGCGTTCCGTCGTGCACACACCAAATATTCGGTCGAACATCTTCTAATAAGATATCCAACTGTTCGTTTATTCCTCGGCAGTCGAGCGTTGTGGTAAAACAAACGGCCCAATTACATAATCACCAACAATCCCTGCCCAGCTGTTTAAAGAAAACTGTCGTTGGTGACGAGTTTCTTGAATGTCATGCAGATTTTCATGACTCCAGACAATAATGTCATGTAAATTAAAAACACCCCCCCTTGTAAAACATGCTTCGTCTGCGAAAAATGTTCAGTTTGACGAATTTTGCTGACCCGACAGACGTTGTCCTGTCCAAATTTCAATAAATTTGTTTTTGGACAGATCGCGAAACAACACAAAAGTAAAAAAATGTAACTTTATTTTCATTTAGGCTGGAATGCGTTTTTCCAGATTTTTCTCCAAATCTTTCCAATTTTGTTATTAATTAAATTAAAGTTATTTCCATCGCGAGAACATAACGAACAAAACAAAAATAGTAGATCTCAGACAGACCGAGGGGGGAGGAGGGTTTGCACCCCCCTCGTAATAGCCCTGAACCGATTTTGCAGTTTGTCCAAATATTCCGACTGTCTCGAATTTATTTTCCAAGACCATAACGAACAAAACAAAAAAAGAATTACGCATATCCATCGTCCGAATCGAGAGTTAAGGTCTTGAGTTCATACAAAATTTTTAGAAAAGCACTTTCAGTTTTTCCCGAATTTTCCATTTTTCCGGGATACTTTTCCAATTTTCCAGGAAGCTTTTTCAATTTTTCTTTCAATAAAAACCTTACCTGGACTATTACGAATAATCTAAAAAAAAAATAGCCAAATCGGTCCAGCCGTTCTCAAGTTATGCGCTTACCATTACCATACTTGCCATACCATTATTTCCGGTATTTCGTTGTCCCAGTCACCCTGTTTTTACTTTACTTTTATCCCCACGTGTTGCTGCACCAGTCGGTAATACAAGAATTCAATTAAATTTAATTATTAAATGATCCGCAATATATAAATTTTACGGAATAAATGCAAATCATTTCTTTCAAGATACTTTTACGTGTGACAAAAATAATAGTAATGGCAAAACAATGGGGTCGTCGCACAATTTTCAAAAACAGCTTTTCTAGAAACTAGACGAAAGAATATTATACCCCAATTTTTTTGTTTATACGAAATCACGCGTTTCTTAGGTGAAAAAAAATTGGAAACATTTGCCTTATTTGAAACGCGCGCCTTTTTGTGACGTCAACACGGGACAAAATTCACCAGACAAAAATCAAGTTACTAGACATGCCCACTAATGAGAAGCGCATGAACCAATGAGAATGCTCCCCCAAAATTCACAAGAGGCGGTAAATGTACAGCGTTTGAAACTGCTAACCGAAATTGCGATTTTTGATACGCTCTGTTATCTTACAGAAAACTTTATGAAACAACAGAACACGTTTTAGGGCTTCATGTTACATAGTCTATGAGATGCTATAGTTGAATGAGTCAAATTCAATTGAGGGGGACGACCCCATTCATTAATGTAATTGATATAATATAAATTGGATCTAATTTTATTCTAATAGTAACATGAAAAAATAAATTGTTTTTGTTGCTTTACTCATAATTTTTAAAGGGTAAATGTTGGAGTATTGAAATGTGGAATGTCTTAAAAGCTGTCCTTTCAGATTTTTGTAAAAATTATACTTACCCTGCGCATCCACCAATTTTCAATACATTTTGAATATTCAGACAATTTTTATTTTCTGATAATTTATTTGAATTGTATTTATGAGAAACCAGTAATTAGACGTTTTTGTATTCTCTATGAGTGATAATACAAAAGGCACATTGCCATACTCTTGGTTTTTTAATAAAATTTACAACAATAAAATATACAAGACATTTAATTAAATACAAAAGTTTATTAACAAACGCTTATTTTATAGTAATGTTAATGACAACACCGTGTCTAATTAAAAAAACATGTGTTGTTAGAAACTACCTACGAGGTCAGTCAGGTTTCACGATGTTATAGTTAATTATTCGCATACATAAAACAAATGGAAAAAGTACAATTAGATATTTATGCTGAGTGAATGCGCCCCCAATTTCCGCCTAATATGGCGTAACACACACAGCTTTATGTTTGATTAGGCCAAAGCTGTAAAGTAAACTGCTTCTTATGTTTCAAGCTTACCAATACAGTTGTCTTATAAAAAAGAGATTTCGTTACTACCACAAAATCTACAAAACTTGAGTGAAATGTAGATTATTATTTCATCTCAAATTATTACTAAATTAAAGTCAGAAGCATTGTTTACTTGAAAATGCAGTTAAAGCACGTTAGAAACTTCAGTTACTTTATTTCCAATTTTGTAAGCATCTACAATTTATTGTTACCAAAGAGGGATCAAAATGGAAGAACAAAAAAAAAGGATACAAAATTTCACCTGTATTTCCGTTGCAGGAAAGTCAAACCATTTAAAATCGAAAATATAATTTATTCACAAAAACCGTCTCGAGAAAGTCACAGTATTATCTAGACACATATCAGAACATTAAAATTAATTTAAGAGAACATAGAAATTGGCAATGTTAAAATAAATTATATTCCCTAGATGTTGTCTAATCTAGTAAGTAGGTAACTGTTTAGGTTCAATTTTTAATTTGTCAGTTTTGACAACTTCAATTTTTGGTTGCAGTTTATAAAAATTTTCAGTGTTAGTAACAGAAAAGCTAAAAATGTTGTTTTCGTCAAACAGTGTTGAGTATAAAAATAATTTGGAGAATTTTTTGAGTTCCCAGAACAAATTACCAGACATATTAAGCTTTCGGCCAGAACTGTCTCAATTGAAACTTAACAGAGATGAAGATGTTTTCCAAGATATAGACGAGCTAAGAATGTGATCACAATTATCTCAAAGTTGTCGTTTTTAAACACATTCTCAGTCAAACCTACATTGGGAGTTAGGTATGTAAAAGAATTAGTACTCAGAAATAAAGTTGAGTATGAGTTCAATTTTAACACAAATTCATCTTATAGGAGTTCGGCAAATATGTCCCAACAAAAATTTGTATTCCCCAAAAATTCCAATGGCACCGGGGGTCGTGTGATCATTTCAAAGCTTATTCAATTCTCTATCCAGACCTAGCGATTCGTTTCTACAAAAAAAAGGATGAATTTGTTATTTTCCAAATCTACATAAATACTCTGTGATTTTGTAACCCGCACATTTCGATCATTAAGGAGGTTTAATCGGAATAAATGTGAAAAAAAAATGAAAACAGAAATTTCAACGATGTATTTCCCAAAAAGTGACCACCCCTCCAGCCTCTACAACAATACAATTGAAATACGAATTTTTCAAACCACTCTGCTCTTATCTTGTATGCAAGTTTTTGGGTTCTTCTTGAAAAGAAAAAGTATATTTGCTTCTTTGTATTCACATCAGAAAGTTAGCGTGCAAGTTAGTGAAAAATGATACAGCACAGGATTGAATTAACAAAAATTTACTACCAAAACCATAATAATGCAACAATGGCTGCTACTGTTTCAATCAACGTCATGCGAACAAGAATGTTAGTTGTTAATAAACAGTTGAAGAATATGAAAATCTTCAAGACCAATTTTTTGAAGCTCCTCCTTTTTTTGCTGCAGATGTATGAGGTTTTCTCAATGAACGTTTTTCAGACCGCTGGATAGTCGCCGCAGTGCAATCGATTGACCAGCTAGGTCACTCGATTTAACACCAATGAATTTTTTGTGGGGTCACTTGATATTCATGGTGTATGAAACGAAACATTTGAACAGCTCTTGTATTATTGTATGGAGGTGGGGGGTGTTCATTTTGAGCAATATATACGCTAAAATGTTTGTTTTCATTCATTTTCACATTTCTTCCTATTAAACCTTCTTAATGATCGAAATTTGCGGTTCACAAAATAACAGTTGCAAGAGAATTTTATGCCGATTTGGAAAATAAGAACTTCATCTTTTTTTTGAGATTTTTCTATAAAGAATTGAATAAGCTTTAAAATGATGTATCACACGATCCCTGTGCCATTTGAATTTTTTAAGGGAGTGGCTCCCCTCGCTAAAAAGGTGACAGCTGACGTTGGCTCAATGTGGCTGCTTGAGCAATCGCTTTGATCGTCTCGATTGTTGAAATATTCATATTTCTAAAATCAGGCGCACTTACATGCTTGGTATATTCCAAGATCATGTTCACTATTCCTATAAATGACTGGTTTTGTGAATATGAATCAAAAATGTCACAACGACATTTAAGATGATCTTAGCTTCTTTAAAGCCTGCAAGCCTGAACTTCTAAGAATTTATAGCTGTAAGGAGAATATTTCACCTTTTCACAAAATTGGTTGCACAAGTTCTGACCAACTAAAGGTGTAAAAACCCAGATGATACGTAAACAATGTAGGTACTCTCCTTGATAGCATTATCGGGGGATTCTAAACATAATTTCAAGGTTTTCCATTTCACTTTCGTTTAGCTGCAATGTGAAATTACATACCCAAACCATTCTTGGATATAATAGGATTCAAAAAACGAGAACACAGCTTAAAAATTCCTTGCGTTAATTCCATGTAATTGGTATATTGTCGCTTACCCAACCGCACAATTGCTATTTTATTTGAAACACTTAACAATAGTTATATAAGAAATTTTTGTTTTCAGCCAATCCGGTCGTCCTTGTGGTGATATCATGTGTTTTAAATTTTATTGATACGCAGTTTCACAATGAAATGAATCTTACAAAAACTAAATTAACACAGTGTCGTTGTCATTATTTATGGTTGTAAAAGAATTTCGTTGCGGTCTATACAAGGTGTCTCACCTCTGGTACAATAACTACAATAATTAACCTACTACAAACAACATATCCTTCATTTACTGTAGCAACCCTAAAGTGACAACAAAAGCTCTCAAAAGTTTTACTTCTAGGGCTGTATTCAAAATGCAATTTGCTATAAGTCTTTTTTGTTCCTGTTGAAGGAAGCTAACCTTATGCGAGACACCCTGTATAATGAACTTTCTATCATCAGTTGTTACATATTACAAGTCTGTCGGATTTTATGGGATCGTACACGCATTTCATTGAAGTGCATACATTCCGAGAGACAGGTTCTAAGCGACCTTCACATTATTACCGATATTTATCTTTCCAGACTGCAACTGAAACAAGCACCGAAGCTGTCAATGGGACCAAAGGGAATTTCACAGGGAATCCCCAGTTGGACTACATTTATGATCCCAACTTGCCCAAGGAACTGAATGGTTACAACTTGTCCGAATATCCTTTCTACGAAAGGGTTCCAGAAGATATCGATTTCAAATGCGATGGTTTACACGATGGATTTTACGCCAGTGTTCCTCATAAATGTCAGGTAACCACCAGTTTTTTACGTTTTGCAAGGCAGTTCCTGCAGTCTCCTGCATTTTTACTGCCACTTTCTAATATATTCCTAAGGTTAAAGGATCTTGAAGGATCTTGCAATTTCTGGTAAGTTGGTAATTGTTACAAAATGCGAGAATCACTATCGTTAAATATTATCTCTTGATAATGTTGTCTTAAAAACATGTTGTGGTAACTGAACTACAATTATTGTCACTAAAATCGACCTTGCCAGTTCTATTCTTTGATTATAATTCACTTTCACTCGGACAGAGAAATTGTTATGGTAAGTTACAGACAAGTACCGACTCACTTTTTGTTATTCATAAAATAACCAAGCGATTAAATAGAAAATTTCTAAATAAAACGGAGATTTAGATATGCTATTGTATTATTCATGTAACAGATGTAACAATTAAGACATCTTGTAACGCAAGCTGTGGGTTGTTTGAGACATGTTTCATTTATCTGAAAGCCAAGAAAGCAGTGTTAATAGCAAGAAGATAAGAGATTTTTGTCACTTATATTAAACGGTCTTTTTATACATTTCAATTTGTATTTGTTTATCTTGTCAATTTAGACAAGAATCGGGATACGACTTATATTTCAGTCGGTCTGTAAACATAGTGGTAACTACCGGAACGTAGATGACCGATGACCATAAAGTGGAAGTTACTAATGCTTTACTTGGTAATTTATAGAGGGAAAATTTAAACAAAAATGATTATTTAAAAGCGGAACTGTAGTGAATACAGTACTTTTACACCACTTTCCACTGCTAGGTGAATAAACAATGTAAAGGATGACATAAACAGCAATTTGTGTGGTAATAAGGTAATAACCTATCAGTTGGATTAGAGGTGATAAATTGAAAATAATGAGACAAGAACAAGACGGAACGATAAGGTGAGACCAGGAAGAACATTCAAATGCACTTTGTATTATGATTATATCATATCCGAAACAAATCAAAATATAGTTACGTCTCCCTTTTTTGATAAACCTATTCTGCTAATACCGTTGGGTTCAAGAATTCAGTGCACCTAGGCACTGTAAGGGGTTTGACATCTAGTTAACTTTGGAATTTTTTACATGTGCCGCTATATATTTTTTTTTGCATTGGTTGTCAATTATTTAAATTCAAGGAATGAGTACACTACAAACCGTTTAACGAGGATCAATCGAAGGGCAAGTCTGGTGCCAGCAGCCGCGGTAAGTGTCCCGCGCCGCCGGTTCATTTTTCGCGCTGTCAACGGTGCTCTTCATTGACACTGGAAGCTTCACCAGGCCCGGAAAACACGGCGACAGGGGATTCTTCATCGAGTTGTTTCTCAATACATACATCGTCATAATTTAATGACATTTGAAGTGTATCTTCATCCTGGCCATAATAGTCTCAGGAACTGGTACGGCCTGGGATACACCTGGTTCTCCTTCTGGTTGGGCTGACGCTGGGACTGGAACATCAGTGGTCTGCTCCTTGTAGAAGCTGATGGTTGAAGATTGCTAGACTTCGTCAGTGTTTCTGGACTATTGTAAGAGAATTTGGTTGATCGTTGTCGAGATTTATGACTTTCTTCAAATGTCTTATCATCCGTCCTTCTTCTTCCAAAATTGCTTCGTTCCCCATCCTTTCAATAACTTCGTAAGGCCTTTTTCTTAAAATTGGCTGCCACCTTGATATCGCTGTTTGCACCTCTCGCCTAGTCTTCTCGCCTCTTCCTTTTCTCTTTGTTAATTAGGTCATTATCACGGGCTTCTTCGCAGGATCCTGCGTTCAACACATTTGCTAGAGATGGAATTTTATCTCTAATGTTACTACCATTTAACAGTTCGGTTGGAGTATTACCGGTTGTCCCATGAGGAGTTTGATTTTTCATCATGGTGAATTCTTGTAATTCCTTTTGTAGCTCCGGTTAGTCGTAAAACTCATTTGAAGCTGTTTCAAGACTTGATTGTTCTCCATTTCTCCATTTGCTTGAGGCCAGTAAGGGGTTGTTGATGCCAGCTCGATGTTTTGACTTTCACAAAAGTTTATAAATTCATCATAATTCCGTTATCCGCTCTGATGGACTTGGGGATATCCTGCAAGATTTCAAATATCTAAGTTTCAAAAATTTTATTTCATAGTAGCGTGAATAGTAATCGATTACCGCCAAGATTTCTTCTGGAATTGGTCCCGCCCTCATTAAATCTACAGCTAAAAATTTCCAAGAGTCTTCTGGGAAACGGTGTTTCAACATCGGTGGCTTGTTTGGTCGAGACACTAGTAATCAATATTGACACTATATATACAGGCTGTAGAGAGGCCTTCAATACCTTTCAAATGAGGCATCACTCGACCCATAGTGCTATTTAAGATTTTGGGGCTAACAGCCCCCTCGCGAAAATGGCGAAATGCCGGGAGTTGAAAGGAACCTGAAAAGATGTGCACCTGGCAAACAAAATCGACCTGTCCGAGGATTTTTCAATCACGATAATCAATTCGAGAAATCTGGGCTGGGGAGTTTTAAATGGGACAGCCTGTATAACGTATACTAGCAGAATGCCTAGCGTTGCCTGGGTTAGACTACCAATAATTGCTAGAAAATACCAGCATTTGGGTAATTACTAGGTAGCTGACCCGACAAACGCTGTCCTGCCCAAATTTTAATAAACTAGTTTTTGGACCGATTGCGAAACAACACAAAAGCAAAAACAAATGTAATTCAAGGGCCTCCAAGGGGGGGGGCTCTTGGGATAGGGAGCGTAGCTTCCATCGAGGTTTCCCTTGGAAGACAACTTGGTACAGAGGGGTGTAGCTACCATTGGGTGGCTTCTTGGGTCAGAGGAGCGTAGTCACCATCGGGGGCCCTCCTACGAGAAGGGGGCGTAGCTACCATCGGGTCCCCATTGGGACTATTGTGCTATTCCAGACTATACTCTGTCTTTGTGCCATCCATCCATCCAAACTTTCGCATCTATAATACATAGTAGTAAGATTTCTGAGCATCCCGATCGATGAGGAGACACCAGACTTTCGCGTGTAACCTTTATAACGTAACGTTTCATAACTGTCTCTCCAGGATGTCCCTCGTGGACAAGTTCTAGTGTTATACTTCGTCGAAGCAGTACTGCACCGATATGTGTCGATTTCCAAAAAAAAAACGGAAAATATGGACTTCCACTATTGTTTTCCCAAGGTCTCTCCAGGACCTCTTGTAGGAGTTTGTCGTTACGGCTTTCCTTGAATATTTGCGATATGCTCTGTCTTCCACCGAACTACGAATGTTGTGTTCGCTTTCGCTATCAAAGGAAACTGTTGGTGCATCTCTGCACAGTCTCGACACTGAATCCGCGATGTTGGTTTCCTGGTTGATAAATTACCTTGAACTTAATGATTGCAAAAGTAAGACCCAACGTTCTATTCGGGCTGGAGGTTTGGACGACGGTTTAAGTACTGCTCGGACTTGCATCAGCAATAAGTCGTGTTCTTTTTCCCGGATCGAAGTAAGCCAGGGTTGGAAGTCTTGCCCATCATGTTTCCATTCCTTCCCATTTCCCCAATTCCTTTCTCAACAATATCTTGTCAATGGTATCACATAAAAATTGTTTGTTATTTGTACATTCCACTTCCGAGTCTTCTTGTTGCCCTTACCAATGTATTAGGCGCTTCTGTACAATGGGGTCGTCCCCCTCAATTGAATTTGACGAATTCGCCTATAGCATCGTCCTAGACTATATAACATGAAGCCCTAAAACTTCTTCCATTTTTTAATAAAGTTGTTTTGTGAAATAACAGAGCGTATCAAAAATCGCAATTTCAGCTAGCATTTTCAAACGCTTTGTTTGGTGAATTTTTTCCCGTGTTGACGTCACAGAAAGGCGCGAGTTTCAAATAAGGCAAATGTTTCAGATTTTCTTTTACCTAGTAAACGCGTAATTTCGAATAAACAAAAAAATAGGGGTACAATATTTTTCCGCCTAGTTTCCAGAAAAGCTGTTTTTGAAAATTGTGGGACGACCCCATTTAATAGACGATTCTACTTTGTGTACAATAATTGAATGTACGGCCCGTGTACAATGAAATGTACAACTTTTGTATAATTAAATGTACGGCTCCTGTAGAATTGAATGTACCACTCGCTTCTGTACAATTTAATGTACGATTCCTACAAGTACAATAATTGAAGTACAAATGAGGAATCACATTGTTACAACTACAGCTTTCAATATTTTACAAATGTGCAATTATTTTTGAGTTAATTTTAAATACAGTGTAAATAAGATAAGAAGTGGCAATTTGAAAAGGAAAAATAACGTCACTTTATTATGCTACCACCTAACACCTATTTGCAAATTTAAGGAGTGGGACAATGAGTAAGCCCAAAGCGCTATTCTTCAGTCGAGCGCTAAATTACTTGAACACCCCTAGGTCAGTGCTCCTGTAGCAACTAGACAAAAACACACAATAGGCTGAATTGAAGAAACCTATACATAACTTAAATCGCAAACATTCTACAGACCCTACTTAAACATTTTAAAGCGTCCATTTTTATAAGTCCTGGAAAGGACTGAAACCCACGTCAGTGAATATTATTTCAAATAGAAAAATAAAATAATTGTAAATGAACACATTTTCGCACGGAGTTGCACTATTATGGCACAATAATTAAAGTATGGAGTGTGGTATTTCACTATTTGCTTTTTCTTCAAACAAACCAGTTACGTAAATTCTAAAACCAAACAAGGACCGCATGATATCCAAACTGCTCCATGCATACCATCACAATTTAATATTCTGCAAAGTAATTCAACTATTAAATCAGCTTAATAACGGAGTTTTTTTCTACCGTTAGACATTTTAGAGTTTCGCTCTTAAAATTTAACAAACTTTCGTTTCTCCATTATGTAAGTCTTTTATAATTGCACAACACCATTGGTAACATGTTTGAAATCAATACTCGACAGTGTTAATTCCAAGGTCGCATTATTTGTTGCAGGTGTACCATCACTGCCTTTTTGGAACGAGATACGACTTTTTATGTGCAAATTATACTGCTTTTGACCAGAAAACGTTCATCTGTCATTTCGTCTCCGAGGTGGATTGTGTAAACTCGAAAAAATATTGGCACAGGTTCGTATATCTACCGGAGTTATGGGTCTTTATTGCTGTCTTAATTTCAGAAATGACGCGTTATATCAAGCAGCCAGTACCACCACTGTGAAACCGGTCATTGTGTATACCCCACCCGCGGAACGGCATCCAGCTTTAGGAGGAACTCCAACTCATACTTCAGCACCAGCTGATACAAATTCGGGTGCGGCTCCCATAAGTCCGCGCAGACCAGGAGGAAGAAGACGTCCCTTTCGCAGAAGGCGTCCACAGTTTGATTACTACGAGTACGATGATGAGTACGACGATTACTACGACGACAGACCGGCAAGAGCAGAATCTAGAAGAAGAAAAAGACCAAGACCCAGACCAAGGCCCGTATACGATGATGACTATGAAGAATATGAAGATGATAGATACGAAAGGCGAGGATCCGGACGAAGAGATGAAGATAGGAACAGAAAACCTTACGACAGGAGAGGAGCAGATGATCGCAGGCCCGATCGCAGACGAAACAAAGATCGAATAAAACACGAAGACGAAGATGATGACAGATACGAAGATGAGAGAAGATCTGATAAGAGAACAACGGACCGAAGATCCCATAAAAGACGCCCCGCTGATGATTATTCAAGTGAGGAAGATGACAGGAGAAGAAATCGTCCCAAAGGAGGATCTAGACGCCCTCCTGAAGATGACTACGAAGAGGAAGAATCTCACAGTGTGAAAACACCACCAACTGCACCTGCTGGTGACAAACCCATTATAAAACCCACAAGTGGCGGTTCTATTTATGACAGACCCAGAACTGCACCAAAAGTTAAACCTCCAGTGCCTAAAAATGAAGCAAGCAAATATGCATACAAACCCGTAACCACGAAAGCACCACCACCTCTCGAAGAAGAATATTATGATGACTATGAAGAGGAGACTCCAAAACCTTCTAGAAAATCAGAAGCAAGTGAATCAAGGAGACATTCAACCAAACACGAAGAAGAAAGGGATACCACAAAACGACAACATTCATCAAATTCACGACTCCAAACGTCACAGTCCTCCAGGGACGACAGCTACGAGCAGGAACCACCTCGAAGACCGTACAAACCTAAATATGGAACTCACCATCGAGAGAGATCTCGAGCCACCCCACAGCTCAAACCACAACCTACAGAGGATAGTGATTATTACGAAGAATATGAAGACGTTAGCAAAGAAATCACGAAATCTGTTGAAAAATCCACACCTAAAGCAGTAACAACGACAACATCAACAACCACAACAACGACAACAACACCAAAACCAACGACGACAACGGAAGCCAAGACCACAACTTCACAACCTTCAACCACAACATCTAAGGAGTTGAGACCAGAATCGATAGTTCGAATTGTAAAAAGACCTTTTCTTCCAAGTAGAGGAGGTAATCCCTATTCTGCGAGGGGTCTGCAACCTGTAGGTACCAAAGCAGTTGACAAAAAAACAGAAAGTGAGGAAGAAACACAAGCTGAGGACGAAACAACTGACGTTAAACCCATTTTTAAACCTTCTCCTATCATAAAAATGCCTGCACGCCAAAAGTACACACAATCGCAGACTGATAATTCACAAGAAGAGTTTAAGCCGATCTCAAACAGACCGCAACCAACACCAAGGCAAAATCTGAAACCCAATAAGGAATATTCAGGACCACGAACAACTCAAAAACCAAAAGTACTAGAACCGAATCCATTAGATACTTTGGAAGAAGATGAATACGACGTCACATTAAACGACGCCTTAAATCCTACTTTGCCCAATTTACCAGTTCGAGGTTATCCTACAGGCTTTAGCTCTTCAAATGAATACAATTACCAGAGACCTAGGTACGTTCTAGAAGAAGCAAATTCGAATTACTATCAGACAAAACCTCCCAGACAAAGGTATGAGCCTACCTTATACAATAATAACGCACAAGATCATTTTGTTAATTCGGATAGTGATTACAAAGGGCAGTATAGCACAATCAACAGGGACAGTGTGAGACCTAGAGTAACGCAAGCGTATTTCGTGAGATTCTGATCCTCAAGCCATATAATAGGTAGACTTAAATTTTATTTTTTATTTAATTTTACGTAAATTAAGTAAGTAAATTGAGGTTGTGTAAATTATGTAAACGGAACGTACTTTGTAAAATATTTGTACTCAAAAATAAACATAACCATAAATTAATAATACGAAGCAATTATTATGAAAGACAACTTAATAACTGAGTCATACCTATACCCTCTGCCTTTTTTATATTGTCTTATCTTTATTTATTTATCATGTCTTTAATTATGTGGTTTATTCTTTTCTATTTTTTCAAATTTTGAATTTCTCTTGTTTTGCCGATATTATTGTCTTTCTGTGCCTCGTTCTTCAAATCTATAGGTTTCATATAGATTTATTCATCTCAGGTTTAATTCGTCTATGTCAATCTTTTGAGTATTTCTCTTTACCTATCATTCTGGGCTGCTATAATATCTATTTTTATTTTATTTATCTTTTTCCATGTGTGCCATTCTGTATTTATTTATTTCAATTGTTGCATTCTATATATTCCAATCGTTTTCAATCACGAGATGAGGCATGTGACAATGACGCGACATTCGCATTTTGGTTTTTTATAGAATTGTTGTCATGAAATAATGAAAATGACAGATAAACGTCAAACTATTTTTATGGGTTTTAAGCAATTTAAAGGCTTTCCGGGGTTGTGTCGAACGATAAAACGTTGTATTACACTCGTTCCTGTGTAGATAGAACACTTTACGCCACTCGTTTCACTCGTGCTTTTATAAACCCCTTGTGGCATAAAGCGTCCAATTTACACAGGAACTAGTATTATAAGAATGACATTTTAATTTAGATGACGGTCCTATGTTCCTTTTGTGTACAACTGTGGTTTCCTTTGTGAAAACGTGAAAACTAAAATGTCTAGACAAACCCCTAGACGAGAAGAATTTGTAACCCTGTTTAATCCTGGAGTTGTCAATTGTAATATAGGTTCTGGTTGGATAGGTGCTTCATGTGGTTTTGTTAAATGTAGTGTTAATTTAAAGGTAAAGCAAGGCGGTGGCTAAATAAAGCTGTAAGGCCAAGAAAATTTAAAAAAATAAGGACACAAAACTAAATGGAACGTAAACATTTTTTATCCTTCACGTTTTACCTTCATGGCTTAATATTTCTTGTTGTTTGATAAAGATAAATAAGAACACAAACTTAACTGTAAATGCAACCGTAAACATTTTTTAGCCTTCACGTTTTATCTTCGAGGTTTAATATTTCTTGATGTTTGATAAAACATCCCCGTAAGCGTAACCGTAAACGCAAACGTAAACATTTTTATCGTTCACGTTTTATCTTCCAGATTTGATATTTATAATTGATGTTTAATAAAGGGGAATAAGAACGCTTGCGACGGGACGTCATGAAAATAGTTATTTATTATACGAGTTCCTGGGTAAATTGGGTGCTTTCCGGCACGAGGGCTTAAAAAAGCACGAGTGAAAGGAGGGAAAAGAGCACGAGTGTAATACAACGTTTTATAGTTCGACACAACCGCGGCAAGTCTTTTAAATCGCTTAAAATTCATAAAAATTGTGTGACGTTTATCTGACATTTTCTTATTGCCTGACAAGAGTGTTTACACAAGCAAAAATTTCAAAAATTCTGAGTGTCGAACTATAAAGTTAATTTTTTAAAATCCTTTCTCGAAAACGTTGCTATTATATAGCTCTCGTACTATAAAATGTGAAAGGTGAATTAGAACGCAAACGTAACTGGAGCTGTCAACGTCCTCGTAAGCGTAACCGTAAAACGTAATAAAAGAGACGTCAGTCGCTTTAAACGGAGTTGGCCATGATACTACACGTTTAAACTTCTTCAGACTCAAATTGAGTACATTGAATACACAACATTCACTTTACAGTAAAGTGGAGTTTACTAATGTGACTAAATTCACTTCGGTACCTTAGGTACACTAGCGCCATCTTATTTATATATCTGTCATATAAGTCTGTCATCCACTGTCATTTGTCAAAAACATCTCCAAATTTCGCAATTGTTTTGTGTCAAAATAGTGTCAAATGCTACATGTGGACGATATAAATGGATTTCGCTAAGAAACAATTAGAGAAGTACGGTTGGAAAGATGGTAAATATTTTTATTAGTACTATCGTAGCGTTGGTTCATAAATTATAATTGTTGTGTTTGTTAGGTGAAGTGGTAAAGCAAATTGATAAAATTGTTGTTTTTAGGCAAAGGTTTGGGTAAAAACGAGGATGGCATCGCGAAACCCTTGAAGCCGAAGTTAAAGTTTGATAATACTGGCATTGGACATGATGTTGGGGACCAATTCACAAATAACTGGTGGGAAAGAGTCTTCAATAATGCTGCCAACAACATCAATGTGATAAGTTCTTGCAAATTGAAGCCATAACACTAATTTTATAATTAATTAGGTCAAAGTAGAGAAGAATTTAGTCAAATTAGAATTACAAGAGGAACCTGTTGAAATCACTACCAAAAGCTATTCCCTAAAAGAACTAAAAAAGAACAAAAATTTAGAATATGGTTCTTTTTTGAAAACTGCCAAATTGTCAGACTCAGGGATCGAAAGTTACAATACTAAAGCTCCTGAGCCCCTCAAGCCTTTTAGTGCACTCACAGATGAAGAATTATTTGCAGCATGTGGAGGGCGCACCGCCCACAAGTAAACACTATTTTAGAGGTTAACACAGTAATAACATTTATGTTGTAGGGGTGCTAGACATGGCCTGAAATTGAATGGAAAGTTGTCACGGATTGAAAAACAGGAAAAACTGCTTCTAAAGAAAATGAAAAATGTCTCTTTAACTGATGATGTAAACAATTTGGAGAAGAAAATTAAGAAGTTAAAAAAACACAAAGAAGACGCCAGTTGTACCATAAATGTAGAATCTGAAATTGTCACGAGTCCGACCACCAAAAAAATTAAAAACAAACGTAAAAGTGTCACATTCAATGATACAACTATCGTGAAGTATTATACACCTGATGTTGACACAAATCATGATAGCAGTAAAGACGAAAATAGCAACAATTCAGGTCTACTTGATCCAAACTCAAATGTTTTAGATGAAGGTATTGAGCAAGATATTGAAGAAACTAGTAATGAATTAAGTGACTGTCATCGAAGTTTTGAAGAAGCTCAAAGAACCTTTGCTGATTTATCGAAAGCTGAAAAAAAGAAATTGAAAAAGAAACGAAAGTTAGAGAAGAAAAAGACTGCCACAGCACTATTTATCGAAGAAGTCAGAGAGCAGTTATGTAACGAAAACTGCAAGAAGCGCAAATTGGTGACTGAAGAAATAGACCATGAGACAAAACAAAATCCTTTTTCTAAATATTCTAAGAAAAAGAAATATGTACCTGATAAGTTAAAAAATAAGGAAAAGCGAGAAAAAAAGATTATGAATTCGATAGCAGCATCATTGGATCACTTTTGTAAAATATCAGATGATGAATAAGTGTAAATGCAAAGACATATCTGTCTTACTAAAAGTGTTAGGAAAAGTAATGTTTTATGGGAAAACATTTATGTATTTTTCTTTTCCAAAGTTTCCATTTATTATCATGTATATTGAGGAATGAGAATTTTTGTGTTAAAATATTTTGTTTTAAAAGTAGACATTTCCATTTGTATTGTATTTGTTTCTGTAAACATTATTTTTGCCAACTTGTTTTTTTTTTTTTTTTTTTGTTAATATAGGATATTAGTTTAAGGATGTTTCCAAAGGTTCATTTGTATACAATCTAAAATGGTACAAATACAGTTTAATCTATTAAATTACATTGTATACATTGTATCTAATTTTGAATGAATTTGAAGCTCTCTAAACAGTAAAAATATGGCACTTGTGGAAACAAACTACATACAGGGTGATTTTAATCGTGTGTCATTCCCTTAACCCACAACCATTAAAAAGAATTTTGCGCAATCTTAATTCATTTTTTTGACAAATAAGAATCCCTTAACTCTGGTCGCTACTCAGCGCCCTTCGCTGAATTGAACCATATTATCAAAAAACCCACTTATTTCAGCTGCAGATGAAAACTAGTTTAGTACCTATTAGAAAATATTAGCATTTCTCGTTCTTCGCACCTCGAAGAAAAACGCAGCTAACATCAAATTATTGAAGATTAAAGAGCTGATTTATGTGCACAAAAATTTCCCAAAGCAGTTTTATACACATATGCAACAGATTCTTGGGTTCCGACTTTTCACTTTTTAAGTTCTCCATTTCTCAGCTTCTCACTGTTTCAATTTCTTGGGTCTCAAGTTCTCAGTTTTTAACTTTCATAGTTTTAATTTTTCCGGTTTTAGAGATTAAACTTTCTTACTTTAGAAGTCTTGACTTTCAGAGTGAAATTTTTTGGTACCCAGATTTTCAGCTTTAGAGGTTCTTAATTTTGTTTAGGTTTTAAAGTTCGCAGCTCTTCAATTACTTATTTTACAAGCTCACCGGTCTCATGAATATGTACCTGCAATAAATTTAGGGGGTAATAGAGAAAAATTCGGTGAACCCACTTCTAGAATTTTTATGTGGCAATAGGTCTCAAATTTTGAGAAAAAAAAAGAAATTTGACGTTGTTTACCGAAGACGCCAATGATCTAAGATTGATTCACGGCCAAAACACTCATTTCAGAAAAAAAAAATGATAGCACACAAAAAGTTTACAAATACACACCGTTCTCCCATTCAGTATAGTCGCGTTCGTTGCCATAAAAGCTTGGCTGAACAAAATAGATTGAAGAAGGGAAAAAAAAAGATAGACCCAAAAAAAGTATAAAAGCATTTTTGCAAGATAAGGACGAATAATAATTAGAAAATAAATATTATTAATGAATAGCAGTAATTATTGTTTTATTCTCAATAAAAACAAATAAAAATATTTTTAAAAACAGGGACATTACCCCGGGCTACCCTACTGATTTTGCCCTATAAACCTGCACACACTGATGTATATCCGATTTTTGACGCGCCTACTTATTGAATTCTTCCCTCGTACCGAGTTCCATTCAAGTGAGGCGGATATTGGGTGGCTATAGGAGATTTTACCCCAACCGAATGTTGTAGTGTAGTGATGTGGTTAAAATTATTATTGACCTCTGTATATAATTAAAATTGATAATTAAATTGTATCGAGAAGACTGTCTAGTCGATAACCTCCGCGGCAAAAACTCATTCACATTCAATGTCAGGTTCATTGGCGTGCACTGTTTTCCCCAAATTTTAATATCAACAATTTATATCTCGAAAAATAAGAAACTTTCGTTAATGCAAGTTTTTACTCTTTACTTTTCAAGAAATGACAAAGTCACAAAGATTTAAGGACAACTAAGAACAAACAGTAAGCAATAATAAATCCAGGAGCAACTATTTAATAATTTTCCAAAAAGAACAATTCTGATTGGCCCTCACTCAGGGCACATTGAGAAAAAAAATCCATTTCTAAAAAATATGTTCAATATTACGTAAAAACAAAAAAAATCAGGTCACTTACCAAAATGACACTAAACTCTCCATAATGTTTACACAGATCATTCTGTAAAATTCTGTAAATTTCTCTAATATCATCTGGCGAATTATAATGAAGAATGTACGCGTCTTTGTAAAGGCAAATATTGTTACTAGCATTACACTTGAAAGAATAACTATTTAAAAGTTTTATATTCATTTGGTGTGCACATATGCCTGTTAAATAAACATCTTCAAAGTGTATCAAAGGGACTTGCAATGCGCACCGGTAAAGTTTTTCCGCTACATCTGAAGACATCAAATATCCTGGACCACATAGGTGTGGAGGAAATTTCTCGTGTGGATACAATTCATAAGACATATACCTATAAAAGAAACCATTACAATTTGTTCCATCCGTTTTCGAAAATACCATTTATTGAATATATTCCTAGAAGGAACCACACCGCTTTTGACTCTTCCAAAAAGTACATTGTCGTGATGTTTCCGCTCGGATAATACATGAACTATTGATGCAGTATTTAGGTAAAGATCGTCATCAACTTTCATCAGATATCGATGAGTCGCAGTGCAGTGTAAAGTGAACAATTTCAACATGTTTATAGACTTCAATGTTAAGTTATTGTATGTGTCTTGGAAACGTTCTTGAATGATGTCTTCAAAATGTTGGCTTTCAGCATCTAGAGATTTCTAGAGAAAAAATAAACACGTCTTTCTTTTAAATATTCTCTCACCTGTACACCAACACTGTTTACTTCCCCAAGCAGAAAGAAGAACGAAACATTCGGATCTACGAATTTAAAATAGGACTAACCTTGAAAGTTAAGTTTTTCAAAAATTACGTTTTCTACCCCAGGTCTCTCTAATGGCGAGTCGCGCTTGGAAACCGTCTGGTCGTGAAGAAATCATAACGAGTAACAATTTATGCTCCGCACAGAACGATCTTTGAAATATGAGTGGTGTTAATCTCTCACTAACATAATCGTTAGCATTCCTCGATACGTTACCTCCCCAACCATTTACTGGTAAAGAGCCTTAAAAACTGCGTTTATTCAATAATAAAAAATATATTTGTTTACCTGTAGAAGTATACCAAATAAATCCAAATACTACAGCAATAAGAAGTAAAGCCAGAAATCTTCGTTTTAAAATCATTTTCTTTGCCCTCCGTGGAGCAAAACAAAACATTACAAGAACATGTATTATAAAAACTTATGACCTACTTAGAATAACAAGATAAGGTTTTGAAAATGATTAATTTATTACATTGCCATATTTTTTCACAGACACGAGAGTATTTACACTAAACTACAGTTGGTGTTAATTTTCGCTTAAAAGAAGTAGGGGTGGATATATTTACCTTTTGAGTACATAGTTGATAAAAACATTAATCGAATTATCTCAAAAGTGTTAACCCTTGATTGTTTAATAAAGATAATTGTTGTTAATAAACACACCCACCGATATTTATAGTGAATACGTCATGTTGACTGTCGACTTACTAACTGGTTAACTAGATGTAAGGTACCTGGGTGGAACATGGCCAGCTGATTAATATGGTCATTACCGATTATTATCTTTCAAATTATTGCAACTCTGCCTCCAGCGAATTCGTGAGTGAGAAGTCCTATGTGTGACTGGGATCTACTGGGATCCTCTGGTGTGGCTGGGATCGCTGAGTACAGAAACCACCGACAAAAGAGATGGAATATTTTTGATCAAGAAGGTGGCGTACTCCTTTTGATTAGTAGCTGAACTACCTATTGCGTGTCTGAAAAAAGGTTTGTCGGCTTACTAATCACATGCAATTGGCAAATTCTCTGACTGTCGGTAGAGAGTTTGTCCAAACTGGTTTATTGTGGTTGCGCGGAGATGAAGCACGTATAAAACAGAGCGCGGAAGGCCGGAAAGAAAGTAACAAAAACCACAATAAGTTCTATTCCTGATAAAACATACCTACGTGTTTTTTCTTGAAATAGTTTGGGAGTTTATAATTCTTCCTTTTCCTAAAAGATTTTATTACTACAATAAAATACATACAATAATATACTAGGCCCTGTTGAAGCAACATTCGTTATTTTTATTCATATAAATCAAGGCAAATAGTAAGACAAGTCATGTTTAAAAAAAATATCCCTAATGTTGCTGCAGTCGAGCCGCAAAGTTGGAAAAAAAAGTTGAATTTTCTTCCTGGCCAAATAAGAAATTCCTGTAATAACTATAAGATAGAAAGTAATCCCTATTTAAATGAAATAAGTATCAATACAAAAGTTAAGAAATAAATTTTTCGTGATACTTGATTGCTATTGAATCATATCTGCACTGTCTCCATGCCTGCAATGGCAAAGATATCGGCCACGGCCGATATTTTGACAGATGATATCAGCCACGGTCGATATTTTGACGCAGACAAAGGTTTTCTTTTTTCTTTTTAAAACACTCGTACCTGACTCGTACCTGATCTCGTACCTGACACTACCTACTCTTCAGAGGCAATTGATCCAAACTTGCAGCAGCCGCTTTGTCACGAATATCTTCCGGAATTTCACAAGGTGCAACACTTCATGCTGTCATTTTTATAATTTTATTTTTTGTTTGTAAATTATGGCGTTACTATGGTAAGAAATTAATCTCGCCTGACTAGTTTCTTGATGAATTTGTTGCATATTTTTTTAATTATTCAGTTTTTGTTGGTACCACGAAAAATATTGAACAACATACGGCCGATATAGCATATAACTGACTCGGATATTTATTTGCCTCGACTTACGTCTCGGCAAACAAACATTATCCTCGCCTGTTATATGCCATATATCGGCCTAATACCGTTATAAAATAAAATAAACTAAACTTTGTCTAACAGTTGCATATTTTAGGTGTTTTGTACGTTAGTTTTGAGTGACTAAAATCTAACTTTTCTAATTTGTTGTTGTAACAAAGCCATTAACGCATCTATTTTGAAAAAAAAAATCAAGATTTTTTGGTAACACACACACAACACTGCACTGAACGAAATCTCAGTGCGATTTTGAGATTATGGTCAAGTCATGTCAAGTCATGTCAAGTCATGTCAAGTCATGTCAAGTCATGTCAAGTCATGTCAAGTCATGTCAAGTCATGTCAAGTCATGTCAAGTCATGTCAAGTCATGTCAAGTCATGTCAAGTCATGTCAAGTCATGTCAAGTCATGTCAAGTCATGTCAAGTCATGTCAAGTCATGTCAAGTCATGTCAAGTCATGTCAAGTCATGTCAAGTCATGTCAAGTCATGTCAAGTCATGTCAAGTCATGTCAAGTCATGTCAAGTCATGTCAAGTCATGTCAAGTCATGTCAAGTCATGTCAAGTCATGTCAAGTCATGTCAAGTCATGTCAAGTCATGTCAAGTCATGTCAAGTCATGTCAAGTCATGTCAAGTCATGTCAAGTCATGTCAAGTCATGTCAAGTCATGTCAAGTCATGTCAAGTCATGTCAAGTCATGTCAAGTCATGTCAAGTCATGTCAAGTCATGTCAAGTCATGTCAAGTCATGTCAAGTCATGTCAAGTCATGTCAAGTCATGTCAAGTCATGTCAAGTCATGTCAAGTCATGTCAAGTCATGTCAAGTCATGTCAAGTCATGTCAAGTCATGTCAAGTCATGTCAAGTCATGTCAAGTCATGTCAAGTCATGTCAAGTCATGTCAAGTCATGTCAAGTCATGTCAAGTCATGTCAAGTCATGTCAAGTCATGTCAAGTCATGTCAAGTCATGTCAAGTCATGTCAAGTCATGTCAAGTCATGTCAAGTCATGTCAAGTCATGTCAAGTCATGTCAAGTCATGTCAAGTCATGTCAAGTCATGTCAAGTCATGTCAAGTCATGTCAAGTCATGTCAAGTCATGTCAAGTCATGTCAAGTCATGTCAAGTCATGTCAAGTCATGTCAAGTCATGTCAAGTCATGTCAAGTCATGTCAAGTCATGTCAAGTCATGTCAAGTCATGTCAAGTCATGTCAAGTCATGTCAAGTCATGTCAAGTCATGTCAAGTCATGTCAAGTCATGTCAAGTCATGTCAAGTCATGTCAAGTCATGTCAAGTCATGTCAAGTCATGTCAAGTCATGTCAAGTCATGTCAAGTCATGTCAAGTCATGTCAAGTCATGTCAAGTCATGTCAAGTCATGTCAAGTCATGTCAAGTCATGTCAAGTCATGTCAAGTCATGTCAGGTACAAAAAAATAAATCAAAATTTAACAAAATTCCCTAAATTACGAAAATTGATTTTAAAAACTAGAAAAATGTTCTTAAATCCAAGTGAACTAAATTTAAATTAAAAAATTTAAATATATCTAAGGCGAACTCCACAAACTTTAATCAGCGTAAAATTACAAATGGAACATGTTTCGGCAGAACACTTCTGCCATCATCAGCCCTAATTTAACAAGAGTTTAATGATACAAATGATGAATTACAAGAGGGGTTCATACCTTAAAGAATATAAAAAATTATGACGTTGACGTAATTTTGAATTAAATTGGACGTTTTCAAAGGGTTACATGATTTTTAAAAGATTTCGTAAAAACAACATTTTATAAAATGTAAAAATTAAAAATGGATCAAAGAGAATCTGGTAAATTAAAAAATTTAAATATATCTAAGTCGAACTCCACAAACTTTAATCAGCGTAAAATTATAAATGGTACATGTTTCGGCAGAACACTTCTGCCATCATCAGCCCTTAAAGAATATAAAAAAAATATTTTTTATATTATTTATAATTTTTTTATATTCTTTAAGGGCTGATGATGGCAGAAGTGTTCTGCCGAAACATGTACCATTTATAATTTTACGCTGATTAAAGTTTGTGGAGTTCGACTTAGATATATTTAAATTTTTTAATTTAAATTTACTCCACTTGGATTTAAGAACATTCTTCTTGTTTAGAATCTGGTAAGTTTGTTTGAGTGGTGAAAAATTAAAATAGTGAATTAATAATGGGATTCTTGAAGTTATTCTGTTCATTTAAACAAGATCTGTTTTCCAGTTTCAAGGCTTTCTTTATTTCCAAAGTCTCAAGAAAATCTAATTTCCGGCCTTTATTGCATTTATGGATCATTTTAGAATTTGATGGTGAAAAACTATGTTTCGTTATTAATATACAGGGTGTTTTTGAAATGCATGTCAATAAAAAATCTAGACCATCTAGAGGTTCAATGAAACCCAATAGTCCATTTTTTTCAGGTCTAAAACGATGGGGATAAATTAGCCATTTCCACGCATAGTCCACGCCACTGTCGATTGCATTTTGAAGGCGGATACAATGGGCCGTATGAATAAAAATGAGCATTTGCTTTTGAGCAAAAGCATGAAGCAAAAGCATTTGCTTTCTGAGTTTATGGTCTGAGCATAAGCAAATACTCAAATCTGTATGAATAAAAAAAACTTTTCGCAAATGCTCATGCTTCATTCCATACTGAGCAAATACTCACAAAAGTTGAGTCTTAAATAAAAATAAACGTTGAAGGATTGATTGCTTTTTCTTCTTCATATTTGCACGGTCTCATCTTAAATCTTTCTTCTCGTGCTCTGTCAGCATATTGTGCTTCACGAACAGCTTCTGCTGCATCCTCTTCCTCAAAAAGAAAATCATCTGGTTTAAATACATATTTTGCAATATTATGCTATGGAAGATATTTTTTCAACTTTCAGAAGACATACATATTTATTTAATTGTTGGAAAACGCCGTTTTAATTGACCAAAACATCTTTCAAAAATCGCCCGCCCTTTTTTGAGCAACTTGTTGTAAGCAGTTTCGGCATTTGTATTGCAATGTTGGAAAGGTCTCATTAATCATGGTTCTAAACCACAACCCGAGTCACTTTGAACACCTTCACTTTGCTCTAAACGTTCCATACTAGCTCTAAAGTTTGAGTTTTTCCAAATTCTATTATCATGCACAGGACCAGGACAACTTGCGTTAACACTCTAGTAAAAATTTGTCCACCGTTACAAGTTGCCTGAACATTTATGGCTGCAAACCCTTTTCTGCAAATGTACTCATCTCCGTAGCTTTTCGAAAGGTTTTTCGATTTGAATTAGAGTACAGTCGAGGACACCAATCGTAGCTGGAAAGTTGTAATACCTCTGCCATTCTGCATTTCCCTCATGTACATCTTGACCAGTTTTTGGAAACCTTATCCAAAAATGTGAATATTCCTCGACTTATGCATTACTTGGCAGATAACTTTTGGGGCAAAGCATTTCGTTTAGGCTTATATTAAACTTTCTGGTTCCTTATTCTTAAAAACTGAGCCACTTTTTTGCATGCAATTGAATTTGATTCTAATGATAACCAGATGAAAAAATTTTCGAGCAATTGCTTACAATTATAAGAAAAAGCTTTCTTTTATTCATAAGGTAAACTCACAATTGAGCATATGGACATGGAAGTTGAGCAATTGCTCATTAAAAAAAGCAGGTCATTCCAAAACCTTTTGCTCCTTTTTTTATTCATACCGAGGCGAGTAAATGCTCTGTAAAATAGAAGTAAAAGCATTTGCTACCATTTATTCATACGGCCCAATAATTACATTTTTGCAGTTGTATCCTGGCAACATAAAGTGACAACCAATAGTTAATATTAATAACGAAACATAGTTTTTCACCATCAAATTCCAAATTGATTCATAAATGCAATAAAGGCAGGAAATTAGATTTTCTCGAGACTTTGGAAATAAGGAAAGCCTTGAAACTGGAAAACAGATCTTGTTTAAATGAACAGAATAACTTCAATAATCCCATTATTAATTCACTATTTTAATTTTTCACTCAAACAAACTTACCAGATTCTCTTTGATCCATTTTTAATTTTTACATTTATAAAATGTTGTTTTTACGAAATCTTTTAAAAATCATGTAACCCTTTGAAAACGTCAAATTTAATTCAAAATTACGTCAATGTCATAATTTTTTATATTCTTTAAGGTAAGAACCCCTCTTGTAATTCATCAATTGTATCATTAATCTCTTGTTAAATTAGGGCTGATGATGGCAGAAGTATTCTGCCGAAACATGTACCATTAGGAATCTTACAGTTATTAAAGTTTGTGGAGTTCGACATAGATATATTTAAATTTTAATTCAATAGTTAATTGTCAATTAATGATTGACAAGTGTAATGCCAAAATTTATTTTATTTCAGATTTATTATCAATTGCAAACACATTATTCGAAGAAGAGAAATTTATTGTATTTAAACGTGCAAAAATGATTAAAGAACAATGAAAATAAACAAATAAACAAAAACCAGAAAACTACAATAGATGGTCAAAATGCCGCTAACCGTTTCTCAGCACCCCGAAGCAACGACTGTTGCGTTCTGGCAATTACTTCTGGGTTTCTTCTAATTCCTTCGGCAGTATTTTGAACGCGGTTTCTTAAATCTTCAACGGTATTTACATGCATTGCATAAATTAATTGTCTCATGGGACCGCACAAAAAAAAAACACTATCCTTCCTATCCATCTCCCCGGGAAATTTTGATCAAGCCAGGTCAGCACATCGCGAGCGTGATGTGAAGGGGCTCCACCATGAAGATACCACAAATCACGCCGAGTAATCAAAGGTACATCTTCTAATAAGTTTCCTGGCTCCTCATTTAAAAAACTCAAATACGCCGCGCCAGTTAAACGAGGGGGCAAAATGTATAGACCTATCAAATTGTTGCCAACCATCCCATAAACGTTGCCTCGTCGGTTTATAAGATTTTATCAACACAACGAGGATCTTCTTCTTTTCTTTGGAGTAACCACTCCCAAAATCTTATTCTTCGAGGGAGGACCTCAGGTTTCAATGCCTGCACTTTTTTATCTGTTTGGGGTGGAGGCCCTGTTCATTTAATGGTCGCCACACGACAAACGGCGAATCACACACACGATAAAACAACCTTCTTATGCTAGCTACTTCCTGGTTCCTCTTCAATGAGGTCTGGCTCAGCGTCCAAAATCCTACGTTCCGCATCCCGAGCATTTCCATGTCGGTCATCTCAGCATTTGTACAGCTTCCATGTAGAACAATAATTATGACGGCAAACTGTGACACTTCAAAAAACTCAAATTTACCGGTTACTATTGTTGCTAAGCAAAGGAGAGGACATTTTTAATCACCTTTAGCACAGTAGCGGACGGTGGATTTTCACCAAATTTTTAATGATTTTTATCTCGAAAACGAAAAGACTTCTATTACAAAAAATTTTTGCCATCGACTTCCTCTCATCGTGACCAATTACCGATTTTATTTTTGACATGCATTTCAATAACATCCTGTATGATTGGCGAAAGAAGAAGGTGTTGATGGTGGAGGATCAAGATCTGTGTTGTTATAGATGTGCCTGAAATGTTCTTTAATACGGTCTGATATTTTGCGACCTGTCTGACCTATGTAGAATGACTCACAAGAAGAGCAGTTTAATTTGTAGACACCTGATGATGATTTGTAATCTAATGGATCTTTATTTTTAATAAAAAATCTGGATAAGTTGTTATCTGTTTTAAATGAAACTTTAAAACCGTTTTTCTTAAGTATTTTAGAACATTTCTCTGAGACGACGCCAAAGTATGTTAATGAATTTGAAAAGGAAATTGTTTCTGAAGGATTTTTAACCAAGTAGTGTGTGTATTTGAATTTGTTATAGTATCTATAGTATAATTTATTTATAGTTTTTAAAGAATATCCATTATTTGAAGCAATTTGTTTAATGTTATTAAGTTCTGTTTGAAAAGATGAATCTGAAAATTTGACATTTATAGAAAACCTAGTATCACAGATTGCGTAATACCTTTTGACTCTTGTCACCCTGTTTCCCATAAATTTGCAGCTTTTCATTCCTTTTTCCATCGATTATTTTCTATACCACTATCAGATTCATCAGAATCTTGAGGAGTTGGTCGATGGTGGAGTGTTTCGGACGGAATCCAAATTGTTCGTCTCGGAGGGTGTTGGTCATCTTGATGCAGTGGGTGAGTCTCTTCTGTATGACTTTCCGCCACTTTCCCCGCTGCTGAGAGCAGGCTGATTGGCCTGTGGTTCGGTGGGAATTTTGGATTCTTCCCGGGCTTCGGAATGAAAATCACCGTCGCGCATTTCCATCTATCTGGAAAGAATCTGTGGCAGTTCTTTCAGCGTCCTGTTGCTGATGTTGTCCTGTCCTGGGGCTTTCTTCGGATTCAGATGTTGGAGGATGTGTCGGATTTCGATTGGATTTGTGGAAGGGATCTCTGCTTCAGGGACTCCATCGATGATTTCCCGGACTTGTTCTTCCAGTTCTTCAAAATGGTCGAAGTCGGCGTTCTGGAGATTGGCTCTGCATTGCAGTTCCAGACTGTCGGCGAAAGTTTCGGCTTTGTTTTCGTCCATGAAGACGACGCCGTTGCTTCCGTGGATCGGGGGGAGGAGTTTTCGGTCGTTGTGAAGGGCCCTGGCCATCTTCCAGATGGAGTTATCCTCTGTGGATAGTGACTCTAGCTTCTCTGTCCAACGTTCGTTTCTGAACTCTCGGAGTGCTAGTCTGACTTCCCATTGAAGTCTGTTTGCTGCAGTTCTGTCTGCAGCAAGGCCGCTGCGCTGATCTCTTCTTCTCCCTCGGCTTTTCTCACGAATCAGATTCACGATTCGATAAGGAATCGTGCGCCGTTGGGATGGCATCTGCGTGAGTTCTTCGCTCGCTTCCGTCAGCGCGTTGTTGATCTTGTTTTCGAAGACTTCGATTGCGGCGTCGATTCCTTCGGCATCCAAGGTTTGTGGAAAATCTCCGAAGTTGACTTCACAGTGGGCGGCGAATTCTGTCCAATTCACCCTCCTGGCGTGCCTCTCAACTGGGTCGTTGGCTTCCGTCCCGATGTGCATCTATACGGGGCTGTGATTCGAGCTGAGTTCTGCAGCCACCGAAAGCTCAATCTGGTTGCGACGTTCTTGACGATGGCGATGTCAAGAGTGTCGGGGACTCCTATTTGGTAGTTATGGTAGGTCGGCTCGCCCGGGGCCATAACTATCACCTCGGCGTTTCCTGTGAGGAAGGCGTCGAGCGTCCGCGCATTGACGTTCGTCGATCGGCTGCGCCAATCCAGGTGCTTGGCATTGAAGTCGCCTGCTGCGATGGTTGGAATGTCACCATCCATCAGTTCCCGCAAATTGTCTTCGAGAAGTCTGAAGGTCGGGTGGGGGCGGTTGTAACATGAAACAGGCGGAGTGGCCCATTCGCTGTGGTTACTGTTACCCCAGTGGTTTCCATGTGTTGAAGATCTGAAACGGCTGCACCACAGTGTTTAATTACGTTTCTTACGTAAATCGCTGTGCTTCCTCCTCGACCTCCAGATCGATCGATTTGATGAAGTGTGAAGCCCTGGATTTTGGGATCTCTGGTTTTCGCCTGGAGTTTGGTTTCGCACAGAAGCGCGACGTCCACTCCATGGGACGTGAGAATTCTTCGAGCTCGTTACGAGCTGCTTGAAGCCCATTGGCGTTCCAGAAGGAAATCTGCAGGGAATGTGGGAGCTTCTATCCATCTAAAAATAAAGTAAATTAGTGCATTATTTGACTGGCAAGAGCTATCAAGGCTTTCGCCAGATCGCTCTTGTCTTTTGCAGTGAGGATCGATGTCAGGATGTTATTCCTGTGGCTGGTGAACTCAGCCTTTTCTTTGGCCTCGGTATTGGTCGTCTTTGCTCCTCCAACGACTTGGGCCCACGTGGCGGTGCCGGGGGCGGTTGTTGGGGGTGGAATACTCCTGGGAGCGGCTGCCTGTTGTTTTTAGCCCGTCTTTCCGGGGCTTCCTTTCTTCGGCTTGGGGAAGTTGGGGCACCCTCTGAGGTCCTCCACTGTTGGCGCACTTGGTGGGGGTGGAGCGGTCTTTGTTGCACTCCTCCGTTTTGTGTGCTGCGCCACATTTGACACAGCAGTGTCCTGCAGTGCAGAATTGCTGCGTGTGGTGGAACCTCTGGCAGCGATGGCAGTGGTTGACTCCCTTCTTCTTTCGGGGTTCTTCCATTTTCACCGAAACGTTGCACACGTGTCGGACTTTCTGGATGGCTTCCTTCTGGCCTTGTTCCAGTTCTACCAGCATGAGTGGCAGCCGCTGTTCTCGCCGGTGCATCCTGCTTGTCTTGATGACCCTGATTCCTTGGGCCACTAGGTCGTCGTAGACCTCTTGGGCGGTGATTCCCGTGGGGACTCCTCGGATGACCACCCTCTCATTTTTGTCTTCTGACAACGTGTAACTGTTATGTTCCACGTTGCGAGTCTTCAGGAGGCTGATGAGTTTCTTGAAATCATCAGCAGTAGAGGTGTAAATCCGAATAATCTGGGAGCGGTGTCTGGGGTGGATTTGGAGGCGGCGGCGACGTCTCTGAAGGAGACCACTTGCTCCTTGGAGCTGTTGTTCTTTCCACCTCTCGGAGACTGGGCAGAGGGGGTGGGTCTCTTGGGGGCGGGGGTGACTTTTCGGTGGTCACTACTGGTTGGGGCTGTGGTGAGGCTGTGGTGGCTCCACGTCGTCTTCTGTGGCCTGCAGGTTCAAGAGAACCTCAAACCTGTTGGCCGTGGCCACTTCGTCGGGTTGGATGGGGCTGTCGGCGGCTCTCTTTGCCCTCTTGGCGGGCTGGACGTCGCTTGGAGTCGACGATGACGTTGACGTCATGGCGATCGCTGACAGTGTCTTTGTCAGCGCCTCTTCCAGATGTACGCTTCTGCCATCTGGTCGAAGCGTTTGTCCATTCTGCCCTCGGGTCCTAGGGCCATTCCTTCGATTTCGATGTTGAGGAGTTCTTGCTCTTCGGAACTGAGCATGGGTGATGGTGGTGATTGCACATCCATTTTCGCTGGCACTTTAAAGCGTCCAACAATCACGAGGGAAGTGGAAGTGCCCTTTGAAGCTGTGGGTGGATTTACTGTTCCGCAGGTGTGGCACCACCTGGGAATCGGAAAAACGCACTTGGAGAATTTTTTGCACGAGCACGATCGGGACGTGTGTTCACTTCGAGAGTACGAGGCGAACTTGTTGCTGGTTCTATCTTTTTGGTATAACCCTTAATATGCAACCAAATCCATCAAATGAGACATCCACAAACTCGGAAAACAGTGCTTTTTTAGAAAAAAAAGATTGCAGAAGTACGATCTTTGTTGTAATCCGCGCTGAAAAATTGATTTTGTTGGAATTTAGAAATCAACCCCCAACTTTGGCGCCCCGTAGAACGAAAACTGTTGTTCGCAAACAAAAAATGAATGAAGTCAAAATTATGCACAATTTTGTTGTCTACAGATTTTATTTGAACTTTTTGAAGTAAAACTTCTTTACGGACATTGACTTTGTGACGAAGTCACCGGAAATTCCAAGGAAAGGGGTGTCCATAAAAGAAGCTCCGCTCAACCGCAGAAGGGAGATGTGGGTCGCACCTCCACCGAAGAGGAAGTCCCAGCCTACGAAGGTGAGCACCAGCCGACCATCCTCCCAGTTCCCGTCCAAGTTCCTGGTAATATCCCAGTACCTTCCAGAACCCGACCACGTTCTTTCCGGTCTCCACTTCCGGTTTCTAGCCATCGCCTGCCGGCGTTTTAAGTCCGGCATTTTCCGGTTGACTGACGACGGGGGCACTCTGCTCGCGCGCCAGACAGCCGCACGCGTTTAATCCGGACGGATCTCTTCCGGTTGCTACTTCCGGTTTCTAGTCATCGTCTGCCGTTGTTAAATCCGGCATTTTCCGGTTGACTGACGGCGGGGCACTCTGCTCGCGAGCCAGCCAATCGTCCGCGTCTTTGGTGGCATCCGGACGAGTCTTTCCGGTCGACGTTTCCGGTTTCTAGTCATCGCCTGCCGGTGTGAAATTCCGGCACTTTACAGTTGACTTACGGCGGGGGCACTCGGCTCGCGAGCCAGCCAGCTGTCGCGCGCTAGTAGTTTCAGATTAAGTTTTGTGTTTTTCCCCGGAAACCCGGACCACACCTTCCCTACTCTTGTCACCTTGTCGCCGCCGCCACAACCGTTGGGAGAGCGTCCCGCCATTGACAGGCAAGAGGAAGCGACGGGACAGTGAAGATAGTGGTGTTGTAAATACGAAATATATTGTATATAGGGTGCTCATTAAATATTGTTACGTTGTCTTAAGTTATTTCTTCCCTCCATGCCAAACTAGACAGCTGACCCCTGATGGCGTACCGTACTCCATTGTAACTACCCGTGAACAAGTGTGGAGCATACCACAATAAAAAACTGGCGCTCGAGGCATCCGACCGCGTTAAGTGTCACATTTTGGCGCCATTTTGCCAAGGGAAGTAAATAACCCGATTTACCGGTTCCCGAAACAGTTACCACCAACCGCGTCAATCTTATAATTTTCCGCGACCATCGACCTAGCCGATCTCGCTTTCCTGGGAGTTTTTTGCGACCACCAACCACGTCGGTTCCATCTTATTTTTTGTGAACCAGGTGTCATTCGAATCACAGCACGATGGCAGATGAAGAAGCACAAGACCCGCGTCGCAACTTGGAGAGTAGGCTGGTGAATGCGTGACGAGAGCGTTACGAAAAGTGTGATCAAGCGAAGCGAACGGAATTTTTCTTTAATGCACGATTTTACAATAATTAATTCATAGAAGAAATGTTTGCCTTAACGGGATTCGAACCCGCATCTTCTAGGTTGTAAATTCGCGCTTCTCTCCATACATCCATTTGCGTGTGTCAATTTTGTATGCAATTGCGCTACTTATCTTAATCGCTACACATGATTGCCGACTCTTCGCTGACGACATGCATTATCCAATACTGCAGACGGTATTAATTCAGGATTCTCTAGCTCCATTTATAAACTTACATAAATTAAGAGCACTTTCACAATGGCGAACTGAAGTTTTACTTCAGTCGTGTGGTCTAAAGCACACTCGTATTTTTTTTATTTTCGATAGCACTTACAACAACGATTATATTTTCCGAAAAGCTTAGCGATGCTGTGTTTTCAACCCCCCACCCCTCGAGCGGCAAGCCCCTGAGGTCACAAACTCAGGTGTACTATCAGGAGACCTATGTCTACCATCCCACCAAATTTCATTTCTGTCCGACCTTTTGCGATCAAAAAACCCCCATTGCCTAGACTATTGTGTACAGCTGATAAGAATTCTGATAACAGGGTGGGACGGGGAAAAGATAAGTAAACAGCAGGTCAAACAGGGGATAGAGGGAAAAGAAAAAGTAAAAACTAATTGAAAGGGAAAAACAGATATGTTATTATAGAAAAAATTAAGAGGTATATCGAAAGAATAACGGGGAGAGGGAGAAACTGGAGACGACGGCAAAGGAAAAAAGACAATGAAACGAGAAAAAATGAACAAGTTGGAAAGTAAGAGAGAGGACAAGAAGAAGCATCGGAAAAAACAAGGGCGAGGCCACTATTTTGGAATATAGCGAATAAGATTGATGTGTGGCAATTCGAAATAGTGGGTTTAACAGAAACATGGGTAGAGGAACAAAGTTGGGCAAAAACAGAAAAACTGCTAGCAAAAGAATTCAAATGGGAATGTCAGGCGGCGAAAAGAGGAAAGAAGAAAGGAAAAGTTATAGCGATAGTGGTAAAAAAGGAGCTAGAAATTTGAAAGAAGAGAGAGGAAATGGAAAAAGAAATAAACAAAGGGAGGAAGAAGGAGAATTAACCTATACATAGACGGCACAACAGAAACGGTGATAGACTAGTAATAGGGAATAGTAAACGAAGAAACATAGGAAGAAGTAGAAGAGTAGCGGAAAGAATAGTGATAGACCTATAGAAATATAAGTATAGGAAGACGGAGACAAGAGAAAAGAGTAGAAGAAAGAACAGAGGAAGCGCAGAAGAAGGTTATGATCAAAATATGGGACGTTCGAGGAGCGGAAGAGTACAAGAGAAGACTAGAAAAGGCAATATTCGAAGAACAAAAAGTAGGGAAAATGGAGAAATAATTGAAAGAAATATTAGACGAAGCAGCAACAAAAAGAGAAATAACAATCAGAGATAGAGGAGCAAGGAAGAAAAATCAATGATGTGACAAAAAATGTGAACAACGAAAAAGGAATCAATAAAAGAGGTAAGAGAATGGAGAAAAACGAAAGTAAACAATATTGACGTTCTAAAGGGGAAAGGAACATAATTATATATACATATAGACATGTAGAAAGAATACGGAGCGAGCCAAGGGAGAGAAAAAAGGAAAAACAGAAATATAGATGAAGAGAAACCATACAACAGCAGGAGAAAAAAAAACACGCCGAAAGAGGTGGAGAGGCAAGTGAAGAAACTGAGGATGAGGAAAGTTCCGGGGAGGGACGGAGTAGAAAACGAAGGGTGTATGTATGAGACGAGAACAGTGCTAGAGAGACTTTTTGAGGTAACTACCGTGGAATAATTCTTCTAAACACAGGGTATAAGTTGTATGCGTCAATTCTGAATAAAATGATGAGGAGAAATATAAATGAAAGGGGTTCAATACAGGACACTAAAGCAGAATTTAGAGAGGAGAGGAGAATTATGGAAAATTATACATCCTGGACCATTTGACAAAGAGCGCGCTAAAGAAAAAAGGGGGGAGTTTGTATGCATTATTCGTAGACTTCAAGGCGGCTCTCGACAAAGTGGATAGAGAGAGGATGATCGAGTGTCTGAAGGAGAGAGGGGTAAATGAATGGCTGTAAATAGGTGGAGGAGATACGAAAGGACAAAAAGTAAAGTGAAGGTAGGGGAGAAGGAAAGTGAAGGGTTTGTGACAACAAAGGGAGTGAGGCAAAGTTGAGAAATGAGTCATTCGGTAAAAAGCCCAGGCATTTTTAAACTGAAATTAAATTTCATGTCATATTTTAGATTAGATTAGATTACGTGTTGAGGGGTGTGAGGGAATTTGCTCCCCTCACCGACACTTAGACCACACGGCGGGTCCATTGTGTCACCCTCTCGCGTCCCTCATTCCTGTCTCTCATCCAGCCATCCGACGTTGTCGAAAAAAGCTAGGATGGTTCCAGGCGAGGTACACCTCAAGTTGGCCCAGCTGGGCCATGTCTCCCCCAGTATGGACTTTCTGGTCGAGGCGAGAGCCGGACATTCCCGTAGGATATGATCGAGAGTCTCGTCCTCCTCTAAACACCCCCTGCACGTTGGGTCGTTGACCACCCCCATCACGTGGAGGTGTTTATTTAGCCTGCAGTGACCGGTCCAGATGCCCACCAAAAGGCGGAGTCTGTCCCTTGACAAACGCAGACAAGACTTGGCTCTTTTGAAGCAAGGATTTTTGATAAAAATCTTGCTTTGTCTGCAGCCTGTTGTCGTTTCCCATCTAGCACAGTGTCTAGAATGGGTGTCAGTTTTGATCAGGTTTGAGAGGTAGCGATTGGCCGGTCGGATGAGCGGTTCGGTTCCATCCGGTGTTCCCGTTGCACCCTGTCGAGCCAGCTCGTCGGCCCTCTCATTCCCCTCATTACCGTTATGTCCTCGAACCCATCTTAGCTCAACGACATTGTTTAGTGCTATTCTCGACAGTGCCAGATGGCAGTCATGTACCACTTGAGAGGTAATCCTGCCACTGGCCAGAGCCCGCAGAGCTGCTCGACTGTCACTGAAGAAGCACATCGTTTTTTCACTGACATTGCGCCCAGTGATTTCTGTGGCACCCCTAAGAATGGCCGCGATCTCCGTCTGGAAAATACTGGCACATTCCCCTAGGGTTGCGCTGAGATTGCAGTTCATTTCGGGGATGGGAATTCCCGCTCCAGAGCCTGCTTTCGTTTTTGATCCATCCGTGAAGATTGAAATCTCAAACTTCGGATGTCCTTCTGTATCCATATGCACTGCATAGGATTTTTCGAAAGCATATTGAGGACAGATACGGTCCGATCCCGCACTCAGGAAAGGTATTCTGTGGAGTCCCTCGCTCAAGACGCGGGCGTGCCCGCGTTCTGATTTCCCAGCTTTCCAAAGGTTACCTTCCCGCAGCCTGCGAGCGGAGGCAAGTGCGATGCCCTCCACGAAGAGATCGATGGGAGGCAGACACAGGATAGCCTCCAGAGCTGCGGTCGGGGTGGTTCTCATGGCGCCCGTCACAGCGACACATGCCATCCGTTGGATGCGTCCGAGACGTGTCATCGTTGTTTTTTGTCTGACTCTTTGCCACCAGACAATTGCTCCGTAGCTCAGCATCGGTCTGATGACGGCCGTGTAGAGCCAGACGGTAATCCTGGGTGTTAAGCCCCAGGACCTTCCCACCGCTCTCCTACACTTCCACAGGGCGACGCTAGCTTTGTCTATTTTGCTCTCCGGGTGCTTTTTCCAAGACAGCTTATGATCCAACATAACGCCCAGGTACTTCACATCCTGCGAGAGTTTCAGCTTGACGCCGTTAAGGGAGGGCAGCCTCAGCTGTCCCATCTTCCTTTTGTTCGTGAAGAGGACTAGCTCTGTCTTTTGTGGATTCACAGCCAGAGCCTCCTTCTTACACCATTTTTGTACCAGGCAGAGTGCTGTCTGCATAAGGTCGCATAGTACATTTTCGTACTTACCAGTAAGCAGTATGACCAGGTCATCTGCGTATCCGATAGTGTAGAATCCCGCCTCGTTGAGTGTGCATAGAAGGTCGTCCACTACTATGTCCCATAGCAATGGGGAGAGAACTCCCCCCTGAGGACAGCCCTTCTTAACCACTCCTCGAGTAGTTGCGTCCGCTACACTAATCTGTACGGTTCTGCAGTCCAGCACCCGCTGAATCTAGTCACGTACTGTTCCTGAGACATCGCGGTTCTGAAGTGCTCTCCCGACGCTATCGAAGGTGGTCTTGTCAAAAGCCCCCTCGATGTCGATGAATACTCCTAAGGAGTATAGTTTGTGCTCCAGGGCTCCCTCAATCCGCCCCACCACCTCGTGTAGAGCGGACTCGGTCGATTTTCCTGGAACATGTGCATGTTGGTTGGGGTGTAATGGTTTGGCCCTTAGCACCCCATCCCTTATTTGGTAGTCGCATAGTCTCTCCAAGGTTTTTAACAAAAACAATGTGAGACTTATGGGAGGGAAAGATTTCGCGAGAGAATAATCTCCTCGTCCTGGTTTGGGGATAAAGACAACTCTCACCTCCCTCCACATTTCCGGTACGTATGCGAGTGCAATACATGCCCGAAAAATTATCACGAGGTTGTCCAGAATCTCCGAAAGTCCCCACTGTAGCCGGGAAGATTCCGTCCACGCCCGGTGACTTGAAGGGTTTGAAAGCTCTTATAGCCCATTCTACGCTAGTATGGTTCACAATCCGCGCAGCCTCAGCCCAGTCCTCCAGGGAGGGGGCTTTCGGACAGCTTTGGATCGGATTCACATCCGTTGTGACCACACAGCCCGGAAAATGTGTAGCCATCAGTACCTTGGCTGTTTCATCGGCAGAGTCCGTGTATGTGCCGTCCTCTTTCTTCAAGCTACCTACTTGCTGTCCCGGATCCTTTGACAGAATTTTCATCAGCCGGGCAGCGGTGGTGGTACATTCGAGGTCCCCACAGAATGTTCTCCATGATGACCTCTGCTTAGAACGAACTTTTTTGTATTGCCGCTGGTATTCTTTAAATTTGTCCCAGTCGGCTGCATTTTTGGTCCTTTTGGCCTTATTGAATAGCTTGCGCAGATAGGCTCTTCCCCTTTCCAGTTCCTTACACCACCATGTGGTGTTGTGGAACTGGCGGGTGCCTGATCTCAGCGGACAAGTTTGCTCATAAGACGTCATCAGAGACCTAGTGAGGTCAGTGACTGCCCTCTCCAGTTTTCCGATCGTCTTAAGATCATTAGAGATATCGAGCCGACCTCTGACATTTGACAGGTTTTCTAGAAATAGATCCCTGTCAGTTTGTTTTGGGTTCCTGTACGGCTTCGGTAACATCTCTTTTGCTTCTAACGAAAACGTTATCCATCTATGGTCTGACATGGTCACATGCGATGATACTTGCCAGTCTCTTACATGTTTGGAAATCTCTTGTGTCGCGAGAGTGATGTCTATCACAGTCTGACACCTCGAGGTGACAAACGTAGGTTCGCTCCCTCGATTGAGTATTCCTAACATTGTGCTCGTAAGATATTCGAGCAGTGCTGTTCCTCTGCTGTTGCAATCACCGCTCCCCCATACGATGTGGTGTGCGTTGGCATCGCATCCAGCAATGAGTTGTTTTCCTTCCCTTTCACAATGCTGAACCAGGTCCGCCAGCTCCATAGAAGGGGGTGGCTCCCTGGAGTCCCCGGGAAGGTATACTACAAAAACTACCTTTATTACGTTCCTTCCAAATTCTAATTTAACCTGCACACCCGTGACATCTCGGTTGCAGTAGCCCGTCAGTTGAAAGGCGTTTTGTTGACCTGAAACATATACACAAGTTCTGGGTCTTTCTTTAAGGGAACCCACGTAAGTGGTCCCGGACGATTTGTCGCCCATGCCACAAACTCGGTTGCCTACGCACCACGGTTCTTGTAGCGGGGCTATTGTTACCTGCTTTGCAGTCAAGTGACGACTTAGAATTACCGCCGCCTCCCGACAGCGGTGCAGGTTTGCTTGAATTAGTGTGAGTCCTTTGCCCATTAGGTCGAACCCGCACTTTCCTTGCGGCGTAGTCGCCACACCGGACGTCGACGGTTCTGCTCCACCCGAAGGTGTCGTCTGCCCCGTGGGGCGTCCGGTTGCTCCTATCTCAGCTCTTGGTGTTGTTGCAGGGATGGCGCCTTCACGCCTTTGCCTCTGCAGCTTCTTTTTGGGACCCTGCGGTCCGTGGTTGGAGTTGTTTTTATTCTCCATACCGGGATTTTCTACTTCATCTCCCAAGCTCCCCACCCACCACGGAGTCCCATATGGGGACGCCGAGCTTCGACGCCAAGGATACTCGAGAGATATAGCCCCCAGGAGGTTGTTGCACACAGCCTACGCGGTCTGCCGAAGCCGCCCACGCAGTTGCATGCCCCAATGCTCCTCAAGGGCTCACCCCGTCGGCCCTCTGACGGGACGACACAGCCGATTGATCGAGGTGGGTTAGTCTCGACCTCCCGTCTAGGATGAAATCCGGGCCAAAGTGGCGTGTTCCCCTCCCAAGGCCGTAGCCAAGATCAGGCTCAACCACCAGGATCCCTTCATCCACCCGCACGGGTCGCCACGCACGGCACAATCACGTGGGTGACTGTTTATGCACCTGCAACACCAGTCACCATGTTGCATGGGGAAGTTTATATAGTGGTACTTCATCCACGCGGCCAATCACTTAAGACCAGCCCCCGTGCCCCCTGTCGGCAGACAGGCGGTTTACGGTATGCGTCACGAGCTGGTCCGCGGCGAGGAGCTTTCGTTCAGCACAGCGGGGGGTTTAGACCCCGGACCTCCCTACTAACCCCCCACTAGGCAGAGTCAGAGACTCTTACCCATTCTCTTATCCGCCACCTGGAGACGCGTCTGGTAGGTAGCTCAACCCCCAGGATGTCATATTTTATATTTTAATAAGCGCGATTAGAGTCACAATATTGTATACGAAGTCGTAATACCCAGAACAATCCATGATACTACGTTTTCTGTGTTTGTAGATCATTAGTATGATCCCAATTTGCCATTCCTCTTTTGTTCGTAGCACATATTTCGGGACTTTGGTCGTCTTCTCAGCTCCTTGAAGAGATCACATGATGGATAATTTCACGATAAGCCAGCGCCTTTTCCCGAAAAGTTCAACAACTGATTTTAGGAGATAATATATGAAATATCCATTACCTATCAACAAATTCTTTAAAAAAATGTTGATTGTATGTTGCAAGGTTAAATTAATGCCAGACACTATAAAATTATTATCGACCATTGTGTAGCTTGATTTGACTTGTACTGGTTTTCTATTGATTGTGCACAAAATTAGTAAATGAAGAATATGTATATTCATTAATTTACTGTTGACATAAATTTTAAAATCTTAAATATTTATGTAATATTGATACAAAACCACAAAGCTAGATCACTGCAACTGAAGCTTTAATTTTAAACAAAGAGATAATTTCAATGCTGTCGACGTAATGCAACTTTGATTGGCCACTTTCCATCCTTTGGACGCACACTAATATCTGTCTTCAGCTTTAAGTCTTCCAATGTTCCATCAGCCCAAATTTGGTATTTTCTAACAATTAAAACTATCAGAATTTTCAAAGCCATGAAGGAGTACACCTTTCCTACAAATGTAATTGAAACATGGAATGAAAAAGCTGTATTTTCTTACCAAGACACCCTCTTGGTCCTGCACTAAAAGGTAAATAAGCATAAGGGTGTCTTTCTTTTACACGTTCTGGGAGAAAGTGTTCAGGATAAAACTCGTTGGGTTTTTGCCAATATTCAATACGCCTATGGATATTGTGTATAGAAATAACAACAGAACACCCTTGAGGAATAGTCAGATCACCTGGAACTGATATTTAGTATTGTAAATACAAGGTGTGGGTCAATAACCAAGCGAAAAGTCATTTGAGGTGGTCCTCATAATAAAAGGAGCAATTGGGAAAAGTCTGAGCACATCCTTTAAACACATTTCTAAATAATTCAGGTTCGGCAGATCCGTGATATTGAGATCTCTATCTCCGATGACCTCTTCAATTTCCTGTACTATTTTGTCCTGAATGTTCCGATATTTACCCAGGAGGAGGAGAGTGAACGCTGCAATGGTTGTTACAGTGTCTTCGCTCTAAAAGCATTCCTTGAATATGTCTACTTTGAAATGTTTTATTGACGTTACCGCGGTATAGAGAGTGCATACATGGTGAACTAACTCTTCTTCGGTTGCAAATTCTGGAACTTTATCCCTTATATCTAAAATCTGGTCCAATAGTGTTTGAAAGTTTTGATCTCCAGTTAAGCGTTTCTTCTCTTTGATTTGTATGGACTACAAGATTAGCTAAGTAATCTTCAAGGAAGAGTTTAGTGTAAAGAGGTGTTTAAAAAGTTCAAGATGTGTCAAATTCTAAATGGTACACAATTTAAGGCGATTTGTAAACAAAGAGTTGAGTGGAGAATGAACCTAGTTACTTATTATGTAAAAAAAAATATTTAAATTACTTTTTCCACCAGGTTTTAGAAATGAGTTGACGGAATGTTATGCCATCATCAAAAAGCTTTGTAATTACCTAAGTAACTACCTGGTACATTTTTATAAAAATTTGATAAAATATTTCTTACTTGACGAAAAAAATTGTGTACTTCTTTTTTACCACTTTCTTGCTGCTTGTAGTATTTCGTCAGTTTAAAAAACCAATCATTTTGTAACCATACTTTTGTTATCCTGGCATGGACAAGAGCATACATTCTGAAAAAAATAAATTATAGATACTGTTACGTTCTGGTAGAAACGCTTGTTGGTTTGATAGTCAACTTATAGGACCGAGATTGTTTTGGAATAGTTTTACGAGTGAACGTTCCAGAAGCCGCTTCCCTACAAATACAATTAGAAATCTCCGTCTGAAGTCAAAACTACTGTGTGATTCGTATAACCGACATCTGTACATAGACAAGTGTTGTTGAAATAAATTGTAAATACTTTGTTTAAATAAATAGTTTGTGAACCCGTAAACGCTACAATACACATTTATAATCAACTCATGATGATCAAGAAGTAACAATAATGGTTCAGAATACATTACTTTTGTTGTTTTGGATTAAATTTTGTAGTATGTATTGTCGTACCATTTTTACCAGCAGTCTTGTAAACTGAAGACAAGCTCAATTTCAAAAACACAGAAAATTATTTTTTAAATCTAAAGATTTGAATTGGGAAAATAATTTGAAAGCAATCGACGTGATATTTACACATATCTATTAGTTGAAGATAAGCGCTTCCTCTACTTAACGATGCCTATAGAAATTATTTGTTTCAACATGAGAATATATAAAAGAGATGCATTATTGAGAGCAATATACAGGGTGATTCACGAAGTCTAGTGAATAATTAAACCTCAAATTATATGGCCCATTAACGTGGTTTAGACAGTATTAAAAAATGTTTAAAACATTTTGATAGTCGCTGGATTTATTTTGGGAAAAAAGCATACTATTCAGGATACAAACTATTGTAAACATCTCGGCCTAACCTTTTCCGACTGACAAAAACCACTCTTGCTTTCAATAGAAGAAGATAAAGACTCACCTAGATCAACGTACCATTTATAAGGTCATAATACTATCGGTCATGTCACTAAAATTCAGTGCACCATCAACAGTCAAAATAAAAATGAAAGTAATTAACCGGCAATCGTTCACCGCGCCATTCCGGCCAAAAAGTCCTTTTTTGTTTAGGCCAAGAGATAAGCGTTTATTTACTAATGGTTCTTCGATGTTTATTTTTAGTTAGATTTTTTAAAATTTTTCTAGGTCCCTCACATTAGAGACTGTCATAGGTTTAAATATTCGCCACACTTCGTGAATCACTCTGTATATAGAATTACTCTACTAACTAAATGGAGGGTTAATTAATTATAAATAAGTAGTGAAATGTTTGGATTAAAATAATGTATAATCTGCAAGTAAAACAATATGTAAAGAAATAAATAAAATTATTACCTGTCTACACCCTGCAAGAATTTGTCCATATATCCGTTTTGGGCATTAGTTTTTATTCCAAGTAATGACTCTAAAAATGTTTTGTATTACAGTGTATCAAATTAGTTATTTACAATAACCATTAATATATGCCCACAGCTGAACACAGATCTGTGCAAATGTTAACACATTTCAAAAAATAATTTTACAAAATATTTGACCATGTATAAAATTTCTCCTCCGTGGGCTAAAAATGCTTATTAATAAATTGCCACCCTCACCGTTAACGAAATCTGCACAGCAACGATGTAAATACGACTCCACGTTAAAACTTTCCGTTCCCACTTCCCCTAATTTGTCCAAAAGAATATTGACATGTTCACGAATTACAGAAAAATACTCTTCAACATTCTTCCTTACAAATATATGTGCCATGAGTTTCCGGTCCCGTCTCCACTTGGGTCCTTAAAAAAATTTAAGAATGATTTCTTTCAATAAAGTTTAATTACCTGAACCACTAATAAGAGCGTCTCCGTTGAAGATTTTCATAAACCTGTAAATTTCATCCTTTTGTGTAAAATTTGACGATAACAAAATTTTCTGCAAAAAATATTTTAGATCTAAACAAATTTGCATCAAATTAATTCTACCGATGCTTGTTCTGCGTCCGTGAAAATCATCAAAAATTTAGGTCCTAGCCAGAAACGCATGGGACTGGGATAAGAAGAGACTATTTTAACAACTTTTTCAAAAATATCTGAAAAACATTCTTCGTATAGCATTAATAAAAAAACAATAATATTTGTCACCTTCGTTTTTGCAGAAAAAGGAAAATGCATTTCCAATTAATGGAAAAAGAAAAGGTCCGGGCAACTTCCACGACAATTTGTAATATTTGCGTTGATTAAACAAGAACTTCAGCAAACAAAATAACACAATAAATAGCCAAAATAAAATAAGATATTCCGCCATTTAAGTTAGGGTAGAATATTTTTATATAATGGTTGTTTTCAATGTTACCTACTTCAGTCAAACCACAAACTGGACTGTTTTTGCGTATTATTAAAATTATAACAGAGAAAGTAGGTTGCTGAAACAATAAAGACGACCTAACAATGTCCATGGAAAAACCTGTTGTTTAGAATAATCTAGACGAAACTACCAAAATATTAAAATTTGTTACTTTTGCAATTGTTTATTATACAGCATACCATTGTATTGTAACGGGTGTTCAACTGAAAATATATTTGGAGGAGGCCATGATGTACATTACACTGAATAATATTGTTGAAAATTTTATAATTTTAATTATAAATGTTATTCAGTGCACCTAATGACCTAAAGTGCAGTTATGACAAAAATAAATGAGCATCATGCGGCCTCCTCCAAATATATTTTCAGTTGAACACCCTTTATTATGCATCGTTATCTTCAAAAGGCTATGTTACTAAAAAGGCTTTACTTTAAAATATTTTTTGTGATCGAGTCCATTCTTATGCTTGTCTCTTCTCTTTGATTCACTCTTTATGCCAGGTCGACACGATTTTTATAATAAATACTTATTGGTGCATAATACATAATTATTATTTCTTATATTGCGTATAATTTTGTTTTTTTTTAATTTATCGCCTGGCTAAAAAAATAATAAATATGGCCATCGTACATCCTAGCTTGTGATCTACATATATTGCGGCTATAGTGATGATATAAATATACAGTTACAGCCAAAAAATGTTTGCCCCTCATCTTTCGAATGGTCGCATTTGCACATAATTTAAGAGCGGGGTCCGACCACGCCCACTCAAGCAAGTTCAGGTTAGAACCCAGGGCAAAATATGTAAAACGTCAACTGACTACTAGGATGGCCCACATTCAACAAAATAATAATATAACGGTACTTAAACCACTCGATGGAACTACCTGAGACCCTAATAATAGGAAATAAATAGTAAAGTAGCCGAAAAACCCATCTTGCCGCTAGCTACGGCGGAACAATCCCTTGACGAGCCCTCCCTTATTCAACAAAATTTCCAAATGGGAATTGAAATGTCTGTTTTGACCAGACTATTATGAGCTGTTTTTGTTTTTAGTAAATTATCGTTTATTATGTAATTATTAATTGTTTTATAATTTTGAAGCTGGTGTTAAGTAAAACATAAAAACAAATTATACAGTTTGCTACAATAACACATAAGATACAACGAAAAAAAAAAAACAATAATTACATAGTAAATAATAATTTATTTATTCCAAAACTATCAATTCATCTGTCGGTAAATCCAACCAAACCATACAATATTAGTATGTATAGTAGCCTCAACCTTAAATTGTCACGAATTTTTTGTCCATTTTTTTGTCGGAATCGAGACATTGCGGGACAAGTAAGTCGTAACCGATACCGTATGGATTCCAACCGGTTTTGATTGTCTTGTTGCAACTGGTCGACTCGATTGCAAGACTCGGTTCCCGTCCCGGCACGCGCCATTTCATCAGAGGGGTATTTAATATTTTGTTATGAATTATTACTAGCTAAAGTGAGGAATTTGTTTTTAATATTTGGTCCAGCATATGTTTTTCTAAGGCTTGCACTTTTAATGTATTCTAAAGTTGAACAGTAAAAATGTAATTTGTTACACGTACTGAGGGAAGTGATCAACTCAATCTACATTTTTGAAATACGGTCCTCTCACCATTCTTTTACATCTTCGCCGAAGAGTCGATCAAGAGTAGAATGTTTATTTCAGAACCAGTTTAGGACGTTCATATATAAGTTGGTCGTGCATCATTTCCCCTCCCAACCCCGTGACAATTTAAGCTTGAGGCTACTATACTACGAATAGATCGTTTTTTGTATCAAATGAGTCCGAATACTCTTTCAACTTTTGGAATCGCGATATCACAGGAATGGTGTGATTCGTAGGAAGGTAATTGCATGATCTACAACTTTTGTCTGATCTTTTTTTATGATAACACTTACCGTTTACTTAGAATGCAAACAATCGATACTTTTGACCTTTGACCTTGAACAATTTTTTTGGCAGATTTTTGATATTTTACTTGTAATAGTGTACCTAATTGTAAGACCTGAACCAATTTTCAGCTTTATGCGAATTAATGTTTTTTTTTTTTTCCATACTCTGATAGAGCTTCGTTTACTGATTGTGACGGTTGAACAGATTGTGAGTGACGTCGTTAGTGTCAGAAAGCATATTATGAAATGGAAGCTTGTATGAGAGGGAATGAAGGTTTTAAAAAGATTTGAATAAAGGAACCTTGTTCTCGATTTTAGATTGAGTCAGATAAGAGTTTATGACACTGGGTTTTCCCAACTGGTAGATATGACCCACCCCTGATCAAGACATTTAATTTTTTTTTTAATTTAACGGGAAGTCAGAATAACGCATTAGATATAGCCGCCAGGAGCCACAGGGTGAAAGACACATGCAATGTCACGTATTTATTTACAAACTAGCTGAATGTTTTTTTATGATAACACTTACCGTTTACGAAAAGAATGCAAAAAATACTTTAGACCTTTGACCTTGAATACATTTTTTAGCAGACACCATCGGTGTCTTTTTTTAGTAAATTATTGTTTATTATTAATTGTTTTATAATTTTGAAGTTGGTGTTAAGTAAAACATAAAAACATATTATTAGTTGCTACAATAACACATTAGGTACAACGAAAAAAAAAACAATAATTACATAATAAAAAATAATAATATCAATTCATCTGTCCGTAAATCGAAACCATACAATATTAGTTTTATGAATAGATCGCTTTTTGTATCAAATGACTCCTGACTTTTGTGTTTTTTGAAGTCGGTTTCATATTTTTTTTAAGTTAATAATTATTACTGTTCGATTACAAGTCGCATATCTGGTCAGAGGCAAAACCATATGCACCCTCTTTTTAGGAAATGTACCGTATTACCCGAAACTCGTCAGGTACAAAACAGTTAACGTGACGAGTATAATAGGTACCGACCAACTACCTACGCTTTTGCCGGTTCCCCTCTGCGTCTGATAACTCACAGACATACATTTCACAATTTAAAATTATTAGAAATCATATACTGTTAACCACTGTTGGGTTGAATACTGATGATTTCTGATGTTGTACGGATTAACTTGTAGTCTGTTTTTAACTACGCTTTATTTTGTTGATTAATTACAAACGAAACTTAGATTATTGTATACGAACGGCGTTACGTAGCCGTCGTACTTGTGAGTCCTTACAAGACTCGTGCAAAAACTATTTCCTAACATAAAATTACAACCTTTATACAATATAAAACAATGAGCGTCCGGTGGTCGCAGGGCAGGGGTCGGAATTCCCCATTGATGGTCAAATTGGCCGAGGTTGCCGATGGTCGGAAAAACCGTCTATTTGCATTCATCAGGCATAATAAAACCCAACCGAGCCCCGACAAACCGGCGACATATTTACATTACCTAACATACTGCCCCCTTGAAGTTGTTAAACTTCAACAATTACATCATTGATCTAAAAATTATTTACATTACCTAACATATACAGAGAGTGCTAATATTAGTAATATATGTACCAAAGTTATTTTTTTAATGGAATGCCTGTATATTAGTAGGTGAATTAAAAGAACAATTAATGCTGAGCAAAATGATATATACTGGCCGCAATTGAAATCCAAACACCCCGAAAAAAATATTTTATTAAAACGAAATTTTGGTTAAATATTGGGGGCATCGTCCCTAGCAAACGATTAAAGCTTCATATGATTCCAACAATGTTTGCAATTTTTTTGAAATAATTATATTTTCAACAATTGAGAAAGAAATTGAGGTTTATTGCAAACTGATAGACATTATTACTGCAAAAACGGCTGTTTTAGTTCTGGTGGGGTTCAATCATGCCTCGCAGGCGACAGCAACCAAGCTTTTTGCAATTAACCCCATTTGAAAGAGGTCGTAGTGTGAGACAGGGGGAACGTGGTGTTTCGCACCCAGCAATCGCTGCAGCTATGGGGCGCAGTGTGGCTACCGTGATGGCAGCATGGCAAGTGTGGTCTGATGGAGGGCGAACACAGCTAGCTAGACGCACAGGAGCTTCCAGAAGAACTACCCAACACGAAGATCGTCTTCTTCAATTAATGGCCCTAAGAGAAAGACAGAGGTCTACTTAGTCAATTGATGATGCTTGGTTTGCAGCAATGGGAAGGCCCATTCGGATTCGCACCGTTTACCACAGAATACATTCGGTTTAACATCGTTTATTTTCATTTTGGTTGTACAATATTTTCTTAGGACTAACAATGTATATGTGTGTGGGTGCTGCTGAGGCTTAAGGCCTTTTCAGCACGTGGCTCGATATAAAGCTAATGGGCTTAAGATGTTACATATCAAAGCTTAAGATTAACAGGAGATTTTAACATTTACAATTTTTGGTGGGATTTTCTTTTCTTGATGGTTTTCTTGAGTTCTCGAGTGCCCTCCGTGGGCACTCTGGTTGGTGGATTTTTGTCCTGGGGTGTTCTCGGTTGCTCTCCGGAGCAACCTGGGGGTCTTCATGGTGCTGTGGGAGAAGAAAAAGATGGGGGGAAACACTCGTCCTTGGGATGGGGGGACCTTCGCTCTCAGGGCTGCGACCTCATCGAGAGTGGGGTGTCCTCGACCAGATCCAAAAGTGCCGGAGGTAGTTCCGGGTACAGAGACTCTAGAATTGCAGTAGGTAAGTGTTTGATTTTACGTTTGGGTTTGTTTGGGATGCGGTTGATTTCTCCGTTTTTTACTGGGAGTTTGTGGGAGGTGTGGAGTGTTTGGATGGCGGTTGTGTTCTGGGAATCTAGGGTTCTGAGGATGTAGTTTTTCCAAAGTTTGAGAAATCGGTCCGTTATGGGGGTGGATTTGGTTTCTTGGTGGACTTGGGAACTGGGGAATAAGGGGTCGAGTCTGAAGATTTGTCTTAGGATGTGCCTTTCGAAAGCGGAAATTTGAAAAAGCATGCGTTTGGGGAGTTGGGCATAGATTAAGGCACGGTATTCGAGAATAGGACGGATGAAGGTGTTGTAGGTGTGGAGCAGGGTTTGGGGATTGCAGCCGTTGTAACGGCCGCGCACTAGGTATAGAAGGTTAGCGCGGTTTCTGGCTTTTTTTAGGGTTTGTTGGAGGTCTATTTTCAGCGTGCAGGTATGTGAGAAGGTTATTCCTAGATAGGTAAGGGATTTGGATTTGGAAATGGGTTGGTTGTTTAGTGTGAGTTGCGTGCGGTTGTAGAATTGGTGTTTTTGAGGGTTGTTGTGAGGGTAGATAAATAGGATAGATTGACACTTAGCCGGATTGGTCTTGACTCTCCAGGTGTTGGACCATCTCTCGATGACATGCAGTTCCTTCTGGGCGATTTCGGCGGCTACTTCGGCTTTCCGGTGACTGGTCCATAGGGCCGTGTCATCGGCGAAGAGCCTGGTTTTGGTCCTTGGGGTGTCTGTAACAGGAAAATCCGCACAGTATACAAGATAGGGGTGAAAGAACGGAGCCCTGGGGGACTCCGGCTTCCAGTGAGATGGGGTCTGATAGGGAATTTTGGACTTTAATTTGGCATGTGCGGTTTGTGAGGAAGGATTGGATAAGTTTGGTGAACTTCATGTTGACGCGACGGTTTAGGAGTTTTTGGATGAGGCCGTCGTGCCAGACCTTGTCGAATGCTCTTTCGACGTCTAAGACGCCTACGGTGCACTCTTTAAGGTTGGTGTGTTTGGTGATCTGTGTTTGAAGTTCGATGATTGGATTTTGAGTGGAGCGTTGTGAACGAAAGCCGAACTGGGCGTTGGGGATGATGTGTTTGTTTTCGAGGACCTGGGATAGTCTGTTGTTGAGAATTCGTTCGAAAATTTTACCTACGATGTTGAGCAGTGAGATGGGGCGGTAAGAAGAGGGATTGTGTGGGTCTTTTCCGGGTTTAGGGATCATTATGGTGTGGGCTTTTTTCCATGCGGTGGGGAAGTAAAGGTTAGAGAGGCAGTTGTTGAAGATCGTGGTTAGGGCTGCGGTTGCTGAATGTGGTAGGTTTTTGAGAAGAATGGGTTTAATTTGATCTGGGCCTGAAGCTTTGCTGTTTTTCAGATTGGAGATTATTGAGAAGACTTCTGCGGGCGTTGTTGGGTCAGTAAGGCTTTCGTCCTGGAGTGGGTAGGGGAGAGGTTCTACTAGTGGGATGGTTCTGAAGTTGTTAACATTGCCGGCAACTGTTCGAAGAAAGTCGTCTTTGAAGTTGGGGTCTGTGGGGAGTTGGTGGATGTCTGACAGAAATTGGGCAAAACAGTTGGCTTTTTCTAGGGGGGTGTTGAAAATGTTGGTGTTGGTTATTAGGTGGTGGTTTGGGAGAGATTTCTGGCCGGTGAGAATTTTAAATTTAGACCAAAATGATTTACCATCTTTGTAATTTAAGTTTTCACAAGTTTGAATCCAAGTTTGTTCTCGGTATTTATTTAGGTCTCTTCTGATTACTGCGTTTAATTTGTTAAAATGGGTTTTTAGGAGCGGATCGCGGTTTCTGACAAATTCTCGGTAAATCTTGCGTTTTTCTTTAATTAATTTTAGGATTCTTGCGGGGATGGGTCTGCAGTAGGATGGGACGTTTTTGGTTTTTATGGTGGAGTTTCGGGCCTCGAGGATGGTGTTTGTGAAAAGCTCAACTTGGATGTCTATCTCGCGAATGAAGTTGCATGGGTTGGGGATTTGAATGTTGTTTTCGATGAATTGTTTGAAAATGGTCCAGTCTGGGTTTTTGAAGTCGTAGATTTTGGTATGGGATGGCGGCGGGGGGGGTCCGTCACGGAGGAACTTGGCAGCTAGGGGAAGGTGGTCTGAAGTGACCGTTGTTCCGATGTGGGAGTTTGTGTCGAAAAATGGGGTAAGTGTTTCAGAGATTATTATGTGATCTGGAATTGAGCATCCGTTGTGATTGATGAAAGTGGGCGAGCTGTTTTGGAGACGGTAAATGGGAAGGTTGCTGATCAGATTGGATAGGGCTCTGCCGTTGGGGGTGGTGGCTGTGTCGCCGAAGTCGGTGTGGCGAGAGTTGAAATCGCCAAGGATGATTGAATATTGGAGATTGGATGCGTACGAAAACAGATCATCAGAAATACGTTCGAGTGGCGGATTGTAATAAGAGAAGATGGAAACGGTTTTGTTGTCGATGACGACGTCGGCGGCGGTCAGCTCTAGGTCTGTGAGGTGGTCTGGGAGTTGGTGGGGTTTTGAGACGAGGGAGTTAGTGACAAGTAGAGCTGTACCTCGGGCGTTGTTCATTATTGAAGGTTTATGGAAGCAATTGAAATTTTTGATTTTTATGGGTTTTTTGCTGCAAGTTTCCGTGATGGAGAGAATTTTTATTTTGTCGGAGTTGACGAAGTGGACAAGGTTGTGGAATTTGCGTCTGATGCCGGCAACGTTGATGGTGGCGATGTTGATGTCGTGGTCGGATTGTGGGACAAAGAAGGTGGGGCCCCCGTTTGGACTGGCGGGGGCCTGTGTTGTGGGTTGTGGAGCCATGGGAGTGGCTCGTTCGGACGAGTGTTGAGTGGAGCATCTACTCGAATGAGAAGTAGATGCGGTTGTTGGAGTGGTTGATTTTGGTGGCTAGGTTGAAAACTCGTTTGGTCGTGAATTCGATGACCTGTTGGATTTTTTGGCGTTGAAGGGGGAACAGGTCGTAGAAGATGGAGGTCAAAATTGCGGTCAGCTGTTTGGGGGTGACGACGTTGAGGTTGTCGAGGGTGATGGGCTCGGGTTCTGCGGGGAAGGGGTCGGAGAATTCCTCCGGGGGGTTAATGATTAAGGTTGGGGCTGCTGGGGTGTCATCTGAGATGGGGGTTTCGGTCAGTTTGGGGCATTTCCTGGACCATGCAGGATGGGAACCACTGCAGAGGAGGCATTTGACCTCGTTGTCTCTGGCAGTGCAGGAGTTGGGGGAATGGTTTTCGGGGCATTTGGGGCATGCAGGTTTGTTTGTGCATGCACTTGCTGAGTGGCCGAGCTTGAAACACTTGGCACACTGCATTGGGGTGGGTGCTGGGGGATTGGAGGCGGCGGATGGAGGCCGTCCGTTGGTGGACGGCATCTCAGGTCGTGGTCTGAGGACCCTGTCGCACATCGGCGAAGCACGAACACACGTGACAGGGGCAGACCGGTTGCTTGCAAAAACCTCAAACTGTTGCGGTGCACTCAGACACGTCTGCGCGCTCGAACAACTGAACTGAGAATCGGGAATACATTCAATGAGCCTAACTTCTTAGCGTCGGCGTCTCGTCCCCCCCACTACACCTCAACACCCTCGTCAGCGTCTGGACTGGAGCAATGAACGCAGAAACTGGGGCAATGAATGGCATGACATTGCCTTTTCTGACAAATCTAGACTCTGTTTGGGGGTCATGATGGTAGAGGGTAAGTCAGGGGACGACGAGGAGAACGGCGTCATCTCGAGTTTGCTGTTGAGCGTCACGTCCACCGTACCATCGGACTTATGGTTTGGGAAACTATTGGTTTTGGTAGCAATTCTCTTCTAATCGTAATCCGTGGCACAATGACATCCGCGCTTTATGTTAATGATGTGTTAAGACCCGTTGTTCTTCCTTATGTAAGGGGGATTGAAGATGGTTTTCCAGCAAGATAACGCCCGCCTTCATATTGCGCGAACCTCTATGAGGTTCTTAGAAGAGGATCGTATACCCACCTTACCTTGGCCACCTCGGTGGCCAGATTTATCGCCCATCGAAAAAGTGTGAGATTGCAAATGCATTTTACGAAAGCGTTAGGAGAAGCCGAAAGAAATTCCTTTTTGGCCACAAAAATTTACGTTTTGAAAACACTAGAAACGTGCCCTACAACAAAAAACAATTAATTGGTAGAAGAGTGGGTGAAAACACTGAGCTAGAAGTTTTACTAATGTTAGAATAAAATCTTCACTCCAGTACAAAAGAAATGGCTGCCCAATCCGAGATTTCGAAATCTTCAGTAAACCGTGTGATCAAAAAGCATCGGTTTCATCCATACCACATTGAAGTCCATCAAGAATTATTGCAAGAAGCTTATTTTGCAAAAAGAGTGGAATTCTGCGAAATAATGGACAATCTTCTAGAAAGGAATAGAAATATTTTAAACAGAATTTTGTTCACTGATGAGGCGACCTTTAAGAGTAATGGGCATGTCAAGAAGCATAACATGCACTATTATGCCACTGAAAATCCTCACTGGATGCGGACGATTGATTATTAGAATCAGTGGTCCTTAATGTGGTTGCAACAGGATGGAGCTCCTGTATATTTTTATAGGAATGTAAGAAGATATTTAAATAACTGGTTGCCGGGACGTTTGATTGGTAGCAGCAAGATCACCCGATTTAACTCCTCTAGATTTTTTCGTTTGTGGTTATGTAAAGGATATAGTCTATTGAATTCTTACGTAACTTAAGCCCCTCTCGGTGTCATTTCTGAAGTAATTTAGTAAATTAGACAATAAACGACTATCTCCATGGCAACAAGTCCAAGGCGATCTGATCTTAATACGCGATTTCAGCAATTTCGAGAAACTTTCTAGGTTTTTTGTAAAAATTACCTAAAGTACTAACATTTGCACATATTGTATTGCAAACCATACATTGAAAAAACGTTTATTAAAAATGTTATTTGGTGGTATAACGCAATATAGGGTGTTCCATTTGAAAAAAAAAAAAACAAGTTATTATACATTTTGCGCAACCGTACGTACACCCTGTATAGAAATATCAATTTAGATGACTTTCAATCAGTGTATATTAAAGTTTGGATCTATAACAAATTATTCACAGAAAAGTATTCAGTTATCTCTGTTGGAATGGTTTCTGAATTTTTTTAATAAAGCACTAATTTTGACCTAAAATTCTTCATAACTCAAGAACCATCCATAATAAACCTGTAGTATCTTATATCATTTTCCTCAGCATTAACTGCTCTTTCAATTCACCAACAGGGCATTCCATTAAAAAAAAAAACTTTGGTATATTACTTGTCGGGATATTGTGAAACGCCAAGTTGGTTGCATACACTTAGGTAAAATTGGAGAGTGCTGGGAAGATCACGTGACGCAACGGACAGCCAGTCACGAGGAGACTCTCGTTTTTGTTGTTATTGTTATGAATAACGTGCGTGGTGGGCCAGCATAGAGGGGGAGGGTCAATCTCCGACATATTAGGACACTCTGTATATGATTTCTAATAATTTTAAATTGTGAAGGTATCGTGTGGCTCTCGTCCGAAAACCTCGTTTTGATATCTTTCAAAATAAGGGCGTAATTGATGGTCCACACACCTCTGGGACACCCGGTATATATATATATATTTTTATATATATATATATATTTATATATATATATATTTTTATATATATATATATATATTTTTTTCCATTGTTTATTTTCCTGGGTAAGTCATACTGCCTTTTATATTGTCAATCACCTACAGCTTGAGAATTGCCATTTAGTTTGTTGTAGCCGAAATATATATATATATATATATATATATATATATATATATATATATAGTAATACCAAGCCCGACACCTACTTACGAAGCCCGACTTTGGGCTTCGTAAAATTCACGTGTATATCCGAGTTATTTCTCATTGATACGACTAAAGCCATCTACTGGCAAAATTTTCATTTGGTGGGTAAAGTCACCATATATCGTAAAATACACACGTTTAGTTTTTGAAGTTCACTGTAGGGGGCGCACGACAGATTTGTATAAAACTGTATATCTACTGCCGATACTTTGTCGATGATGCCCGACCTTAAGATGTTTAATGCATAATAGGAATCCCGCTCATGTGACAACAGCGCATTCACTCTTTTATTCATTTAATGTAATATTGGAGATATTTAACGCTACGAGCGAAAAGATGATTTAGCGGTAACAATTCAGAAAGCTCTTATCTGAGAATTTTAAAATTATATTTTAATGTCAAACCACCTTTAAAACGTTTTTTCAACTCTTAAATACTCAGTTTTTTTATTACAACCAAATTTTTAAAACGTTTTTTATAGAACAATTTAAAAATTATAAACAGTGTCAGATATTTAAAAACGCCCTTAAAACGGTTTTTGAACCCATCATTCCAGTCACAAAAGGTTTTAGGTGTCCTTAACAAATTTTCTTCTAGTTTTGGGTTTTTGATACTTTATGTTTTTTGAGGTGGAATACGAATTGGGTCTAACAGGTCTAACCTACCATATTTTTTTGTCGGCGTTTAGGCGCAACAGTGCGTTGAAATGGGATATTATTGCCAGATTTTTATTTTTCCGGAGGCGGATTATGTTAATTTTGTGTTTTTTTGATTTAAAATGTTGGTACCCTGTTACCCTTTTAAATTAGGTTTAATATTTGGTTGTAATAAAAGCAAGGGTGTATTTATGGTTAAAAATAATTGTTTTAAGGGTGTGTTTTACACACACTGCTTTAAATTGTGTTGTGTTTTTAATTTGATTGTAAAGCAAAGGTGTATTTATGGGTTAAAAACTTAAAAAAAGGTGGTTTTTAAATATTTGACACTGTTTATAATTTTTAAATTGTTTTAAACAAGGCCAAATTTTAAAAGCATCCTTAAAACTATTTTTTAACCCTTCAATACACCATTGCTTTAATTACAACTAAATTTTGGAGACATTTTTTATGACAACTTAAAACTTAATAATAAATAATAATAAAAAAGCTCACATCCCGGGAGCAGAACGAACAATACAAAAAAATAGGTCTTTCCTATCATCAGTTATGATTGAGAATGCATACAAATATCATGATTTTGCAGTATTTCCTAATTTTCCGACTTTTATTTATAATTGGTTTTCCCGAAAACTTTTCCAGGACCATAACGAACAAAACAAAAAAAGAATTAGGCATATCCATCGTTCGAATCGTGAGTTATGGTTGTGAATTTATATAAAAATCCCATAGAAAAAATCACTTTCAGTTTTTCCCGAATTTTCCAATTTTTCGGGCAACTTTTACAATTTTTATTTCCGTAGGAACCTTATCTGGACTATGACAAATATGAGGAAAAAATTATTAGCTAAATGGGTTCATCCGTTCTCAAGTGATGCGCCTACAAATACACCATTTCAACATTTACGCACGTGCAGTGTATTTCAGTTTTTCCCGAATTTTCGAATTTTCCGGGTAAATTTTCCAAAAAAAATTACAGCGAATGACAGTAACCTCACTATTTCCAGCCAGCTGTTGACACGTCACTAGCACGTGCGTTTGTTTTGAAAAGTCCCCACTCTCAGTGACGTCACGACTTTTCCAGTCTATTATATAAAAATGAAACGCTATTCGTTGGTAAACGCATCACTTGAGAACAGGTGGACCGATTTGGCAATTTTTTTTTGAGTACCTATTCGTAATGGTCTAGGTAATGTTTTTATGGAAATAAAGATTTTCCAATTTTCCGGCAAATCTTTCCCAATTTTTATTTCCGTAAGAACCTGACCTGGACCATTACGGGGATTCTAAAAAAAATAGCCAAATCGGTCCAGCCGTTCTCAAGTGTTGCCAAGTGTGTTACCAACGTAGGTACAGCATTTCATTTTTAGGGTTCCGTACCCCAAGAGTGCTATTACTAAGGCTCAGCTGTCCGGCTGTCCGTCCTTCCGTCTGTCACAGGGCTGTATCTTTTGAACCGTAATAGTTAGACACTTGAAATTTTCACAGAATGCGGACAACTATGGCCGTAATAACAACAGATAATAAAAATAATAAAAAAAATTTAGTCTTAAATAAATATTGTACGGTGATACGAAACCCTTCGTGTGCGAGTCCGACTTGCACTAACACGACTGTTATTATATAGATATGTAAACTACCAAGTCCCTACAAATTTAATGTGGTATAAATAATCATTCTGGGACTGTAATAAACACTGTTGTCAAATGTGCAAATACGTGTCTTTAAAATAAATAAATAATAGAAATTTCAGCCAAACGCTTCAGTACCGATTTTTTTTTTCTGTTTCGACAGTTGAGGATTTTTAGTTAAAATATCAATAGTATTTTACTAAAAAAATAGCATAAGTCACAGTAAATTTTCTATAAAACGCTTGTTTGTACTGTTTTCTTTGTACGGACAAAAGCTTGACTTGATTTCCACGCAAATAAGCGCAGGAGAGTTGTTAAGAACATACTCTATTAATTTTAGAATTTAGGGTATTGTTGGAGACATCAAACCACCTTGACTTTTAATTGAGCAATAACATGTAAAAAATGTCTGTAAGTATTTTAGCACAATTTGGCTGTAAATAGGCGTTATAAAACGCCGATATATAAAAATTTTACCGAAACGCTTCAGTTCCGAAATTTTAGCAATAATTATGTTTTTAAGAGCTTGTTGTCTAAACTTGACTTAGAAAGTAGTTTAAAATAGTATTTAGCATAAATCTCAAAATTAAACAAAATATTTTGTTCTTACAGGCCTCACCCGTGCGAACCCGTGCGACAAGGTAACTTGTTTGCACCAAAATTATTCCCTTTTGAAGCATTTACTGAAGCTTCATTTTACCCTAAATTATCGTAATTATTTTTCATAAATAACAGTTCTTGGACGGTAGTAATAGTATATTTCATACGAGTGCGCTGTCATTACACTTTTCAGGGGCGAGGGCGAATTTTTGCAGCCCGAGGCGAATGCCGAAATGAAAAAAAGTACAAATTTACATCAGATTTTGAGGTTAGGTTGACTGCTGCCAAATTAAATACATACGATGCAAAATTTATGTATGTTGCTATGTATTTCATTACGCATTATGTGTTTCACAAAACGAATACAATTAGTAGTTTATTATACGAGTTCCTGTGTAAATTGGACGCTTTATCCCACAAGGGGTTTATAAAAGCACGAGTGAAACGAGTGCTTTTGTGACCCCGAGTGGGATAAAGCGTTCAATCTACACAGGGACGAGTGTAATACAACGTTTTATCGTTCGACACCACCCCGGAAAGCCTTTAAATTGCTTAAAATCCCTAAAAATTGTGTGACGTTTATCTGTCATTTTCATTATTTCATGACAGAGAGTGTTTACACAAGTGAAAATTTGAAAATTCTGACAGTGTCGAACGATAATAGTATATTTTATTACAAGGCCAGAAAATGTCATTTTGCAAGTGCGAGCACAGTTTGTGGAGTCGAGGCGTAGCCGAGACTTCACAAGTGCAAGCACTTGCAAAACAGTTTCGGGTCTTGTGATAAACGAAACTTTTTCGGCCGACAAAAGATTTTCATTGTTCACTTTTGTAGGGGGGCCTCATGCCTCATGGGGGCCAACGTGTCGCAAAGAGCCCCCTTGGGACCCCATATCGCAAGGCCCCCCACAAGTCTAAGGGGGCCTCATAACGCATGGGGGCCCTCGTGTCTCAAAGAGCCCCTTTGGGCCCCCCTGTTTCAAGGGCTCTACATGTCAAAAGGACCCCCCCCATGTCTTAAAGGGCCCCCTTAGGCCCCTCTGTTGAAGGGGGTTTTGTTATTGTCGTTGTCCTATACCAAGGGCCCCCCCTGTAATTTTTCCGATGTTTTAATGGTAGTTATTCTGCTATTCGGGGCGGTGACAAATCCAACGAACATAAAAGCTTGCATTGAAAAATCCCTAGTTTCCATGTTCTAGCCTAGGCAGGCAAATATCGTTTTCCAGCCGATTTGGACGACTGGAAAATAACTAAATTGAGACGAAGGCCGAAAAAACACAATATTTGTTCCGAAAAATTCGTGAGATGGTATGAGGGGAGGCAGAAATAGAATTCCCTCAAGAACAGCAGAAACAAAAGGGGATGTTGTAAATAATGTAAGAGGCACAAAACTTTGGACTTTAGTAAGTTGTTAGTTTTATAAACAGTACTTTTATAGTTTATAAATGACAAAGGCCTATTTAAAATTGTTTACCCAGTTAAATATTATAGCAATAAATAATTTGTACTTGATAGGCCTTACCAGTTGGCTCCTGTTATTCTGCACCTACCTGTGGGACGACGGGTAAATAAAAGAAATTGGAACTACCTTTATGAATAATTTTGCTGTCATTGTCATTCATTATTATTATTCATTATCAATATATTGCCAAGAAAATACAGGTGCCCGATTCCAAACAAATAATTTAAGAAACACTTAAAAAAAATACAATTTTGTTGAATAATAAGTCAGCATACAATATTAATTTAGTCTACATTTGTGGTGGAAATGCTGGCAACACCGCTTGGCTTCGTATAATACGTGATATACATTTTTTTATACAAACGGGATTGTTATAGTAAGCAGAGCATGTGTGGTTTCGTAAAATCTGAGAAACATAGAATTATTTGTATGTCAACAAAAAGTTACCCCTCTCAGGTTGCGCTGATTAATGTGGTGATATAAAACCTATATATCCAGCAAATATATCTGTAACTATAAAGGAAAGGGCGGGCTTCTGAGTGCCTGTGGTGTTTGTCGGGCTTGGTATGGATAGCTGGGTATGTATATATATATATATATAGTAACAGATATATATATATAGTATATATATAGTAACAGATATATTAGCTGGATATATAGGTTTTATATCACCACATTAATCAGCGCAACCTGAGAGGGGTAACTTTTTGTTGACATACAAATAATTCTATGTTTCTCAGATTTTACGAAACCACACATGCTCTGCTTACTATAACAATCCCGTTTGTATAAAAAAATGTATATCACGTATTATACGAAGCCAAGCGGCGTTGCCAGCATTTCCACCACAAATGTAGACTAAATTAATATTGTATGCTGACTTATTATTCAACAAAATTGTATTTTTTTTTTAAGTTTTTCTTAAATTATTTGTTTGGAATCGGGCACCTGTATTTTCTTGGCAATATATTGATAATGAATAATAATAATGAATGATAATGACAGCAAAATTATTCATAAAGGTAGTTCCAATTTGTTTTATTTACCCGTCGTCCCACAGGTAGGTGCAGAATAACAGGAGCCAACTGGTGAGGCCTATCAAGTACAAATTATTTATTGCTATAATATTTAACTGGGTACTGTTTATAAAACTAACAACTTACTAAAGTCCAAAGTTTTGTGCCTGTTACATTATTTACAACATCCCCTTTTGTTTCTGCTGTTCTTGAGGGAATTCTATTTCTGCCTCCCCTCATACCATCTCACGAATTTTTCGGAGCAAATATTGTGTTTTTTTCGGCCTTCGTCTCAATTTAGTTATTTTTTCGGCCTCCGTCTCAATTTAGTTATTTTCCAGTCGTCCAAATCGGCTTGAAAACGCTATTTGCCAGCCTAGGCTAGAAAATAGAAACTAGGGATTTTTCAATGCAAGCTTTCGCATGTTCGTTGGATTTGTCACCGCCCCGAATAGCAGAATAACTACCATTAAAACATCGGAAAAATTACAGGGGGGGGCCCTTGGTATAGGGCAACGACAATAACAAAACCCCCTTTAACAGGGGGGCCCAAGGGGGCCCTTTAAGACATGGGGGGGCCCTTTCGACATGTGGAGCCCTTGAAATAGGGGGCCCAAGGGGGCTGTTTGAGACACGAGGGCCCCCATGTGTTATGAAGCCCCCCTTAGACTTGTGGGGGCCCCTGCGACATGGGGGCCCAAAGGGGCTGTTTGAGACACGTGGGCCCCCATGAGGCATGAGACCCCCCCTACAAAAGTGAACAATGAAAATCTTTTGTCGGCCGAAAAAGTTTCGTTTATCACGCGGCCTCGGCCTCCACAAACTGTGCTCGCACTTGCAAAATTACATTTTCTGGCCTTGTAATAAAATATACTATTGTATTCGTTTTGTGAAACACATAATGCGTAATGAAATACATAGCAACATACATAAATTTTGCATCGTATCGGCATTCGCCTCGGGCTGCAAAAATTCGCCCTCGCCCCTGAAAAGTGTAATGACAGCGCACTCGTATGAAATAGACTATTACTACCGTCCAAGAACTGTTATTTATTAAAAATAATTACGATAATTTAGGGTAAAATGAAGCTTCAATAAAGGCTTCAAGAGGGAATAATTTTGGTGCAAACAAGTTACCTTGTCGCACGGGTGAGGCCTGTAAGAACAAAATATTTTGTTTAATTTTGAGATTTATGCTAAATACTACTTTAAACTACTTTCTAAGTCAAGTTTAGACAACAAGCTCTTAAAAACAAAATTATTGCTAAAATTTCGGAACTGAAGCGTTTCGGTAAAATTTTTATATATCGGCGTTTTATAACGCCTATTTACAGCCAAATTGTGCTAAAATACTTACAAAGACATTTTTTACATGGTATTGCTCAATTAAAAGTCAAGGTGGTTTGATGTCTCCAACAATACCCTAAATTCTAAAATTAATAGAGTATGTTCTTAACAACTCTCCTGCGCTTATTTGCGTGGAAATCAAGTCAAGCTTTTGTCCGTACAAAGAAAACAGTACAAACAAGCGTTTTATAGAAAATTTACTGTGACTTAAGCTATTTTTTTAGCAAAATACTATTGATATTTTAACTAAAAATCCTCAACTGTCGAAACAGAAAAAAAATCGGAACTGAAGCGTTTGGCTGAAATTTCTATTATTTATTTATTTTAAAGACACGTATTTGCACATTTGACAACAGTGTTTATTACAGTCCCAGAATGGTTATTTATACCACATTAAATTTGTAAGGACTTGGTAGTTTACATATCTATATAATAAAAGTTCGTGTTAGTGCAAGTCGGACTCGCACACGAAGGGTTTCGTACCACCGTACAACCTATCTAATCTAATATATTTAAACGAGCAATTCTTGTAAATTTATTTATTTATTTATATATTTCGCGGATCTCGGAAACGGCTCTAACGATTTGGATGAAATTTTGTATTCAGATAAAGTTTTGCTTTTTAAGTCTCCCTATGTATGTAGTTGGATTTCTTGTAGAAACGCAATTTTAGACAAAAATACGGTTTTTTAAGATCCTTTATCCGCTGTCATACTGACAATCATCTGACAATTTCAAACACCTTGGTGATGGGGATGAATGAGAGCGGGAACGCGTGTGAATGAAACGACTGCGACTAGCGTAGTAGGAGGTATTTCGGCAGTTCAGATGGTGGCTACGCCCCCCTGTCCCAAGGATATCTCAAGAAGGCTTGTTTGTCTCAACTGGCCCCCCATGGGCCCTCCTTTCTAAAGATTTCAATGCAATTAAATTTGTCTCATTCATAAATCCTATTTTAGAACTAAACAAATTCAACTTTCGACTTCTATAATTATGTTGATAACCGATGAGGCCCCCTCGGGCCCGCCTGATGCGAGGGGCCGTTCCTCGGGCTCGCCTGTTTCGATGGGCCCCCTCTCGGACTCCCTTTTCGGGGGCTTGTTCGGGCTCCCTTTTCGGGGGCTCGCTCGGGCTCCCTTTTCGGGCTCTCGCTCGGGCTCCCTTGTCGGGGACCCCCTCGGGCTCCCTTCTCGGGGGCCCCCTCGGGCTCCCTATTCGGGGCCCTCTCGGGCTCCCTTTTGGGTCGAGTTTCCCTGTTTCAAAGGTGCCCTCGGGCCCCCATGTTTAAGCGGGGGGCCCTCGGGACGCCGTGTTTCAAGGGGGGCCCCTCCGGTCGCCTTGTTTCAAGGAAGCTACCTCGGGCCCCGGTTTCAAGGGTTGCCTAAACTTTGGAGTTATGAGACGTATCGTATATTATGACGTATCTCAATACTTTTTCGGAAAGAAACACAATTTTCCAAAAAAATAAGTACCGAGAGAAGCTCGGTCGCCAGGTACTATTTATTTAACACTACATTTTTTATTATTTTTATTATCTGTTGTTATTGCGGCCATAGTTGTTCGCATTCTGTGAAAATTTCAAGTGTCTACTTATTACGGTTCAAAAGATACAGCCCTGTGACAGACGGAAGGACGGACAGCCGGACAGCTGAGCCTTAGTAATAGCATTCTTGGGGTACGGAACCCTAAAAATGAAATGCTGTACCTACGTTGGTAAGCGCAACACTTGAGAACGGCTGGACCGATTTGGCTATTTTTTTAGAATCCCCGTAATGGTCTAGGTCAGGTTCTTACCGAAATAAAAATTGGGAAAGATTTGCCGGAAAATTGGAAAATCTTTATTTCCTTAAAAACATTAACTAGACTATTACGAATAGGTACTCAAAAAAAAATTGCCAAATCGGTCCACCTGATCTCAAGTGATGCGTTTACCAACGAATAGCGTTTCATTTTTATATAATAGACTGGAGAAGTCGTGACGTCAGTGAGAGTGGGGACTTCTCAAAACAAACGCACGTGCTAGTGACGTGTCAACAGCTGGCTGGAAATAGTGAGGTTACTGTCATTTGCTGTAATTTTTGTTCTCATTTACTTTACGTTTCATCCAAGTGTGGTTAGCTTTAACCTCCCTGGGTTAACCCACGCTTAACCATGACTACAAAATGTGTTCTTAAACCCAGAAAATGAACGTTGATTTAAACCACTTTTACATAACCTCAAATGCTCAAAGCATGAAATGGAAAGGAAAGGTTTGGAAAGGTTTTGGTTCCCCCACCAGTAAAATGTAATAATAATGTAATCATAAAAATGTAATGCTGTTCGTTGGTAAGCGCATCACTTGAGAATGGCTGGCCAGAATTGGCTAATTTCTTTCTTAATATTTGTAATATAGTCCAAATAAGATTCCTACGGAAATAAAAATTGTAAAAGTTGCCCGAAAAATTGGAAAATTCGGGATAAACTGAAAGTGATTTTTTCATGGGATTTTTATATAAATTCAAAACCATAACTCACGATTCAAACGATGGATATGCCTAATTCTTTTTTTGTTTCGTTCGTTATGGTCCTGGAACAGTTTTCGGGAAAACAAAATTCGAGCCAATTATAAATAAAAGTCGGAAAATTAGGAAATACTGCAAAATCATGATATTTGTATGCATTCTCGATCATAACTGACGATAGGAAAGACCTATTTAAATTTGGCCTTGTTTAAAACAATTTAAAAATTATAAACAGTGTCAAATATTTAAAAAACACCTTTTTTAAGTTTTTAACCCATAAATACACCTTTAACACAATTTAAAACAGTGTGTGTAAAACACACCCCTAAAACAATTATTTTCAACCATAAATACACCCTTGCTTTTATTACAACCAAATATTAAACATAATTTAAAAGGGTAAAAGGGTACCAACATTTTAAATAAAAAAAAAACACAAAATTAACATAATCCGCCTCCGGAAAAATAAAAATCTGGCAATAATATCCCATTTCAACGCACTGTTGCGCCTAAACGGTTCACCCGACAAAAAAATATGGTAGGTTAGACCTGTTAGACCCAATTCGTATTCCACCTGAAAAAACATAAAGTATCAAAAACCCAAAACTAGAAGAAAATTTGTTAAGCAGGACACCTAAAACTTTTTGTGACTGGAATGATGGGTTCAAAAACCGTTTTATTTCATACTTGTATCTAAAGTGACATTTTTCGGATTATTTTTGATACCAAAAGTGGAACATTAACGTCCTAGTACTTTAAAGAAAAATTTTAAAGTCCTAGTACTTTAAAATTATACGTCAATCATTTCTTACATTGTTCCCGACATTTTTGTGGCATCAAATTGTTGTTCACGTGATCTGCTTCATCTACAATGTCTTGAGGGACCTCAATTTTCTCCATTTTAAACGGAATAATCGCATAAAATATCCAAAACCATTCACCGTGACCCAGTTTTTTCGTTGTCATTTTTGACAAACGTTTGTTACTATGGGAATGTTGGTTCCCGCATATTTAATTATTACGAATAATTTGTGCGAGATAAACACACAACATTTCATTTATTTTGACTTAGTTCATTAAACTTGCAGTATGAAATAAAACGTTGTATTTACCTCGAACGAAGAAGTGTTTTTAAAGGTACTCACAAGTAATTCCAGCCTCGGCTAGGCGCCTCGGCCGTAAACAACTTGCTCGTACTTTAAACTTCACTTCTCGTTCTAGATAAATAATATACTATTAAGGGCGTTTTTAAATATCTGACACTGTTTATAATTTTTAAATTGTTCTATAAAAAACGTTTTTAAAATTTGGTTGTAATCAAAAAACGGAGTATTTAAGAGTTGAAAAAATGTTGTAAGGGTGGTTTGACATTAAAATATAATTTTAAAATTCTCAGATAACAGCTTTCTGAATTGTTACCGCTAAATCATCTTTTCGCTCGTAGCGTTAAATATCTCCAATATTACATTAAATGAATAATCGAGTGAATGCGCTGTTGTCACATGAACGGGATTCCTATTATGCATTAAACATCTTGAGGTCGGGCATCATCGACAAAGTATCTGCAGTAGATATACAGTTTTATACAAATCTGTCGTGCGCCCCCTACAGTGAACTTCAAAAACTAAACGTGTGTATTTTACGATATATGGTGACTTTACCCACCAAATGAAAATTTTGCCAGTAGATGGCTTTAGTCGTATCAATGAGAAATAACTCGGATATACACGTGAATTTTACGAAGCCCAAAGTCGGGCTTCGTAAGTAGGTGTCGGGCTTGGTATTACTTTCCAACATAGCATTTTGGGCTTGACATTGCCGCTGTATATGTCTATATATATATATATATATATATATATATAATATATATATGTGTGTGTGTGTGTGTGTGTGTGTGTGTGTGTGTATATATATATATATGTGTATATATATATATATATATATATATATATATATATATATATATATATATATATATATATATATATATATATATATATATATATATATTTCGGCTACAACAAACTAAATGGCAATTCTCAAGCTGTAGGTGATTGACAATATAAAAGGCAGTATGACTTACCCAGGAAAATAAACAATGGAAAAAAAAACTAAAATTAATTACATTATTGTTACGATGGTTTTCGATAATGAAATTTAATTGAAGATTAAATTGTTTTACAATTTAATCTTCAATTAAATTTCATTATCGAAAACCATCGTAACAATAATGTAATTAATTTTAGTTTTTTTTTCCATTGTTTATTTTCCTGGGTAAGTCATACTGCCTTTTATATTGTCAATCACCTACAGCTTGAGAATTGCCATTTAGTTTGTTGTAGCCGAAATATATATATATATATATATATATATATATATATATATATATATATATAAACTAAATGGCAATTCTCAAGCTGTAGGTGATTGACAATATAAAAGGCAGTATGACTTACCCAGGAAAATAAACAATGGAAAAAAAAACTAAAATTAATTACATTATTGTTACGATGGTTTTCGATAATGAAATTTAATTGAAGATTAAATTGTTTTTGGGAAATGACAGTGTTTAATTAATTTAAAAACATTTAATTTTATCATCAACCCAAATTTGTGAAAATGGACCCTCTTCAACCTTTAAGGATTAAAGGCCTTGCTGCTTAAATTCGCTGATATGTTCACTGAAGCCAATAAAGTGCGCCGTATTAGTACAACAGAGCTAACAATAAAATTAAAAGACGAAAAGAGTCTGCGATCGTTTTTGCGTGGTGTTTCTAGTCCGCTAGATGGCGCTGAAATTACATTACTAATATTTTGGACATTATAAGGAAAAATAAAAATATGAAAAGTCGAATGTATCTACAAAACTCATAAAATTTGCGCTACGAGATCTATTTTTTAATAAAGCCCTTATTAACAAAAAATTATATTTCTTCTACACAGAGCAAAAAAATTAAAATTCCAAGCTATACACAAGAAAGCCTAAAAGATTTAGTAAGGCCTAGGATTTTTATTTTTTGAATTTGGGTGAGATTTGCTCATCAAAACTGGGAAAAACTATTTTCTCTTTGATAAAGCCGCCGCGCCGGCCACCGTCGCATGTATTCAGGTTGTTATTCTATCCTCATTTCAAGGTAAATTATTGTGAAATTATTATGTTTTATTCTGAAATGGGAACAACATCTATTGACGAGTCAGGCTGTTTTTACGTTTAATCAAGGACATACTGCCTGTTGGGCGGTTTGCTTGCATCTTTTATATTAGTTAGCCACAGAAATCTCGGGAACAATATGAGATGGAATACCAGTTGTTTCGTGAGTGGAGGCAAAGTTTTACTTGAATTAATTCTTACTATGGAAATAATTGACGAATAATTTTAAAGTACTAGGATGTTCCACTTTTGATGTCATAAGTAATCCGAAAAAAATCATTTTAGATACCAGTATGAAATAAACATAATTATTATATGCAAATTCAAGGACAGTTGCAAATTACAGGATAACCATTTTGTTATTTCGTTATTCCCAGATTTAGAATTTTAGTGATCGCCAGTCACTCGAAATTCGAGGGGTATCTAATGGATTGGTAATCGAATCAATGTAAAAATAAAAAATAAATTAATATGTATTTACATAAATAATGGAAACGATTACATTGATTTCATAAATTGTAATAAAAACTATCAAACATCAAAGATTACTGGTCTCGCAATACTATCGCCTTCTGTGGCTGTATATAAAGATGACGGGTTACATTGAGCATCTCTTTGTGTGGGTAGGCCGGGCGAGAACGTTCGAATCTCTCCGCGGCGGTGGTGGCGACTGCAGCGCTAGTCTATCGGGCGCTCGGAGTCCTATGTTATTACAATAATATAAATATTAATTTAATGTAATTGTAACGCATATTAAATATAAATTTTAGCTTTGTGCACTTCTTCTCCATATAAACTTTAACTATGCCAAATCTCACAGTCCTCCGTGCGCGCAAAATACTTAAAAGGGGTACAGAGTTTTCTCTTCACGTATTAATATATAGATAACTGAGATGGTCATTTGACAACGTGATGCAAAATTAAGCTTTATCATCTTCAGAAAGAAGAACATGTGCACAGCTTATGCATATCACTTGTAGAATAATTGATGCTCCTAAAGTAATCCATATGAAACACAGGTAACTCTAAATCAATACGCAACAAATTATTCACATAGTATTTAATTCGTTTGCCTGGTTACATTTTTCAGTAAAACTTGATATTGGAAATTATATAATTCTAATGCATAATATTAGTAATAGAATAATATTAGGTATTATTATCGCTATGTATTTAATAAGCAGTCATTGTTATCTACTAAATTGCTCGGTAAAAAAATCGTGCCCCATGTTTAAAAAACACTGCCACTGTAACTTTCTTCTTCTTTCGCGTGCACAGAAAGTAGTGTCACAATGAAGACCGTCACGGGGTCCATAGGACTCTTAAATTTTGTGTTCTTGCGTATGTCTTGCGTCTCGCTTGTGTCCCATCTCTGAGAAAGTAGCCAAACTATTGCAGCAAAATTATGATAGGTCAGACATAAGCGGGCAAATTTTCGGTGAATTCTATCAAGATATTTCGATTTAAACGCAAAGTTGATCATTTTTGGGTTTAGCAGTGACTTTTTAAAAGCTTCCGCCAAGTCGAGTTTCATCTAATTTCGTTACTATGAAATTTCTAAAATTAATGAAATTTAATAATTTATTTCCGAGTTTATTGACCATCACCAGCCAAAAAAAAGGGTATTAGGTCCAAGGGACAATTTTCGGCTATCTATTAATAAACTTATCAAGAGATTCGTTTTATACTAACCAGTTAGATACATGTTTCTACCACCAAGGGCATCAAAAATGTATAAACCGCGGCGGGAAATCCCTGATAAGAGATTTTGTAAAGTTGTACCGATTTGCAAGTGATAGTGTACAGTGGTTTGCTGGTTACTTTTTAGAAGAGGATCATGAAGAAACAGGAGGTAGTGCATTATCTGCTGTTAGAAAAATTAAGATTTTTGCCGTATGTTGCTGATGCAGGTAATTATGCTTATTGACATATTGGGCCGGACCTCCACAGAAGCCAGCAGGACACTCCTCCGGATTCCCGACATTCGGTATTCGGACAATGTTACACCTGTATTAAAGGGTTTCAGCTAGGAGTTGCTGAAGACATGGCTTCGGTCAGCCTACAGTTTCAAATACCGTGCGATATGTGACGCAAAAAAATTGTATAAAAGGCCGATACATGAGTTCACTTTGCGCAGGATACTATTTCTATGGAGGAAAAAAAACACAAATGGCAAAAGTAATATAATTTTCCAACCGTCATCGTCATCTGGTCAATCGACTGCACTTTAATCAAAATTAAAAAAAATAATGATCGCAGATATGGTAATGTGATATGGTTACTAGTGTTACCGCCGATTGGTCAGGTCAGGTCAGGTCATCAACATGCTGATACTTAAAGCACAGCATAAATACTAACCAGTACGATATTTCCCAATCGCGCATCGATATGCGCAATGTTCTGTTTTGGAATAAAACCTGTCAATTTCTGGAATATTGTAATTTCTGGCATAACTCGCCCAGAGCCGGACTCGGCGGAATGCTCAGCAGAACTGGTTTAGCGATCGATGCTCGCTTGGAATAGTTTGTAGCGACCAATAACGAAGACTAAATTTTGTTTCTTTTTATAAAAAAAAAAATTAAATCTATAATAAAAAATCTGTTGACAGGAGTTTATTGCACACGGTTTTTTTAATACTTAGTTTTTCGGGGAATGTTTAGATAAAAATGTTGTTTAGATAAAATGATGGACCGTTTGAACGATATATGTTTGATAACGTGTTATTAACATTTACAACACTCCACTAAATTAAACGTACATTTTTATTTAAACTGAAGAATTAATAAAAACCAAAATGTGGAATGATTTGTTTTTACAAATATTTTCAAATACTACCCTGTCTTCTATTCCAAGGCGTCCTCAAGGTTAAATTTTCATTTTCAAGAGATCATAGGCGCCGCCCGAGAGATATCGTGCTGGTTAGTATTTATGCTGTGCTTAAAGTATTTACTTATAAGTAGATACTGATTTTTATTAATACCACCCATTTTGTCCTTGATATCAAAACTAAAGAATTTCGCTTTCGTCGGCTGCTAAACTCTGCGCAGCCAATAATTATTCTCACATACTATGCTCATCAATGCCGCATAATATCTTAAAAAAAGTATTAAAGCTCTTGGATTCACCTGTGTTTATCCCATGACGTTTTAGCCTTGTTTTATTATGGAGAGGGAGAAAAATACAAGGAGTACCTCTACAACTCGACTCAATCGGTCGGTACTCCCTGGCGGAGGGTCGCTAGTATTATTCCATCCCCGGAATTGCCGTACTCCCCCGTACCTCCTACCGAGGGGTAGGTATTTTGTTTTTTACACTAAAAAACGTGGTTGTGTCTAGATTGCCTAGATTTTTTATTGACTTGCATTTCAAAAACACCCTGTATGTAGTGAAATTGTTTTGTAATTTATTTTGGGTCCTTTATTTATATAAAAAACATAGTGGGGGTTCGTTGACTATGTTTTTTTATAAATTATTTGCAGCAACATGAATATGGGACTGCTGTTGCATAAATTCCGTACTTTCAAGTCCAAAACTGATGTGGGAGATTTTTCTCGCCCCATCAGTTTCTCTTTATATACTGCTCCTTCGGCATCTTAATTTCAACTTCTCACTACAGTCCAGGCAATGGGTACAAAAAATGGGGTTTTGATCGCAAAAGGTCGGACAGAAATGAAATTTGATGGGATGATAGACATAGGTCTCCTGATAGTACACCTGAGTTTGCGACCTCGGAGACTTGCCGCTCGAGGGGTGGGGGGGTAAAAACTCTGCACCGCGACGCTTTTCGGAAAATAACGCCGTTGTTGTAAGTGCTATCGAAAAAAAGTTCAAATAAAATATGTAGAGAACAAAGTTGCGACCAACAGTTTCCGTTTTACGGGGCGCCAAATTTGGGGGTTGATTTGCAAATTCCAACAAAATCAAATTTTCAGCGCGGATTACAACGAAGATCGACTTCAAATAATTCTACAATATTTTTTTTTCTGAAAGTGCAATGCTTTCCGAGTTTGTGGATGTCCCATTTGATCGATTTGGTTGTACATTACAAAAGATATGATTTTTTTAAGTGTGCCTCTCCCAAATGTTTTCTAGGTTTTTTGTAAAAAATATCTAAAGTACATTACAGTATACATTTGTCGAGGTAAACTATATACTGACAGAAAGCTTATTCAAAATGCTATTTGGTGGTGTTAGTGGTGTTCCATTTGAAAAAAAAAGTTATACATTTTGCGAAACCGTACACCCGGTATAGAAATATCAATTTAGATGACTTTATCAGTGTGTATTAAAATTTGGGTCTATAAAAAGTTATTCACAGAAAAATATTCAGTTATCTCTGTTGGAATGGTCTCTGCAATATTTTTTATTATATCATTTTGCTCAGCAATAATTGTGCTTTTAATTCACCTACTAATATACAGAGCATACCATTAAAAAATAATAACTTTGGTACATATATTACTAATATTAGAACTCTCTGTATATGATTTCTAATAATTTTAAATTGTGAAGGTATCGTGTGGCTATCGTCCCCCGAAGACCCCGTTTTGATATCTTTCAAAATAAGGGCGTAATTGATGGTCCACATGGGGAATGACAGTGTTTAATTAATTTAAAAACATTTCACCTTAATCCTTGACACAATAGCTCGTTTCCCGATTGATGACGGCTTTCGATAACCACTCTGAGGTCATCATATTGACGTTTATTGTGGGAATTTTAGTCTGGTGCCAGTCGAATCGGTTGTGATGGTTGTGATTCACGGACTAAAAAGAATTAATTCTAAGGATATAATTTCACATTCAACCAGAACTGTTGTTTTTCCATACGTTCTGATAATTTTATTTCCAAAGCCTTTCAAATAAGTAACATGAGGCTCTAAATATCCAAACAGTTCGTTAACGTCAGGGATCATTATTATTATTACTTTCAACCCGTTCTTTTTAACAAAACAAGCGTTCTTATTAAACATTTGACGTGGTCTTCTTGATCTCGCACAGGTTTAAAGATGGAACGGGTGCAACGTAGAGATTGGTGGGTACTATTTGCAAATGATATTATTTTATACAAGAAATAAAAATCATAATTGGTAAATGGGTTTTACGCGTGTGCCCGTACCCTGGTTGTGATTTCCATCTCGATCTTTTAGATGGTATTTCTCTTGCGTCGCCTCTGTAGTGTCTTTTATATCCGGTGGTTTTGGAATCAACAATAAAATCAGCAAATCGTCTTTACTCCACTGTTAATAACGCCCATTCGGACCGAAATCTCCTGGATGTCTCCAATGATGAGTTCAATAAGCAAATTTAATTCGCGTTCGATCATTCAAACATTATTAATTCCTCCCTTGCATACTCGCAGTATTAGGAAGTCTTCCTTCGTTGGGGTCAGCGCGCTTAAGTTTTTTCCGACAGGTTTTTCTTCGGCGGGAAAAGGTTAGTCTGGCTGAGTCTCGTTGTTCTGGCTCCCAGGCGTCGAACCAAGGGGAAGCCGTGCCCTTGCCAACATTTCTCGCCCATTCCACCCAAACTCTTCACTCAAGTCTTCAATCTCCCTACACCAGGCGATGGCAGCTGCATCCGCTCGATAAGGGTCGGAAATCGGAAGGGGGATGTCGTCATAACCTTTTTTCGACTAGTCACACTCCGTTGTAAATTTTTGAAAAGTTCCAATAATGCTTCTTGCACCTCCATGGCACGTGAATTCACTATCCCATTTCTAATAATAGTTTTCAACTTAAGAAAAACACAACATGTAGGATTTTAGGAGAGTACGGGGTAGGTACTGACCAATCGGGACGTTACATCCCCTAAAGGCTCCGCCCCTAGGATGTTACTGAGTGGGGAGTCTTAACAAAACTTTCGGTCAGTTAGAAAATAGAGTCAGAAAAAAGTCATGTAAGCAGTAACTCATGTAAACGCGTATCAAGCCGTTTCAAATAAAGTGTATCATTATTTATAATCCAGGGAAATAATCAAATCAAATCAAAAAATATTTTTGAAAGGTTGCATTTTCCATTTTACAACAAAAATTTCTTTTTCTTGGTTTAGTTAAGAGCCCGCCGTTGATTTGTGAAGCATTCTGTATAGGTTTAGATAAAAATGCCGGTATCCATTTGTATCATGTGTTCATTTTAAAAAATCATCAAGTCATCTATGAATTTGACATCTATATATTTAATCGTTGAACATGAATCAATTTGAACGAAATAAAACAGTCTGTACTGAACCTATTTTGATAATTGTTTTTTTTTTTTTTTTAATGAAAGACATTGACAAGTTCTATGTGAAGATTACTTTCCATTTTCAAAAATTTCACAGGTTCATTAATTATTTGCAAATCATTTTAGGGGAAAAGCGGTCCACTAGTCATCGATTTAAATGAGCGTGAATCGCTTTAGGTGAGAAGTTGGACAGCTAAATATAGGTATCTTAGCCCCTCCCCTGAGGTTGGGGTGAGCAAGTACATTTTTCCGTGAGATTTCCGTCTTATCGTGCGTATAGTGAACATTCACCGTATATTTTAGTTCTGCTCCGTAACGTGTTGGGGGCGCTGCGAATTTTTCAATATACGTTTCTGGAATATACGTTCTTTTATGCTCTCGCTTTTGCTGCGTCCGCACCGTATATCAGTTTTTATTATTTGACGTTTGCCGCGTCCTGCAAGTTTGGCAACGTTGTTTCAATAAAACCCAACGATGATAGCGAAAGCGGTGAAGCGTGGAAAGGAAATAATGTTCCAAATTCGGCATATTGGAGAGTCCAATTTCGGGCGGGGAAATTTAAATTGAGTTTCTAAATAAAACGATCGTAATTGTGCTGTTTTATTTTTTATATATTATAAAGAATAAAGATAATTTGAATAGTATATAACCTCAATTAAAGGATCAAGTTAGTCTTCGCAATAGTACCATTTCTGACAATACTCTTTCGTCGTGTGCCTTTCTCAATAAATTTATTTGATTCTAAATCAGACAACGCTATTCCTTCCAAGGAATGAAATCAATTATACTTCCGAGTCATGAGACAGATTCCGCCGAAACACCACGACAATACAGCTGAGGTGGTGTTTCGCGGAAAACGTCGAATGAGGAGGTTAGTATAATCGGATTATTTTCGTTTGCTCGTTTCATTATATAATCAAATCGATCCAAAACATGCGAAATTTTGACCGAACTTTTTTTCTGACGTTTATTAACAAAGCGTGAGAAAATTGTTACTATGCCAAAGTTTAATGTTGGACCCAGCGGAAAAACCGAAATGATTGTACCACATCGTCAAGAGTATAACCGCTTATTTATACTGTAAAATTTGTAATTTTTATTGGATCAATTTATTATGTGTTATACAATCTACAATAGATAATAATCTAGAATGTCAAATCCCGAACCTGGAATTTTGTGTCTGCAATGTATAAAGTAGAATTCCAAATTTGGATGCGCAGTCCTAGAATCTCGAATATGTAATCTCTAATCAGTAATCTCGAATATAAAATTTCAAATCTAATATCTGTAAACCTAAAATACCCTCTAGAATCGGGAAGCGAAAATCTGAAATTTGGGAATATAATCTCGAAAGTTGAATCTCGAATTTTCGAATATCGAATCTTGAATCTTAAATCATAGTAAAGCGATGGTCTCGATCTCTTTGACATTCATTTCTTAATTTATTTAACACTTACATGCTCTCAGACCCGACAATCTATTTTCGCGCTCCTGTGGACTTTCATTCATAATAATTGTTTCAAAATTTCTGGTTCTATTTTTTTAGCGTTTTTGTCTTTCATCTTCCTTTTACGCCAGTCGTCGTTTTCTCATTCGAAAAGCGCTTAACACTTAACACTTAGTTAGTTTACGGGGGGTGGAGGGGGGCTTGGTACAGGGCAACTACAATAACAAAGCCCCCCTGATACACGGGCCCCCCTTGGAACAATTGGGCCCTCCTAGGGACCCCTTTCGACAGGTGGGCCCTCTTGGGACAGATGGGCCCTCTTGGGACAGGTAGGCCCCCTTGGGAAAGGGAGGCCGCCTCGCGACAATGGGGCCCATGGGACAAGGATGGGCCCTTGGTATAGAAGTCCCCTTGGACAGGAGCCCCCCTTGAGACAGGAGGCCCTTTGAGACAGGTGGGCTTCCTTGGGACAAGTGGGCCTCCTTGGGATGGAGGCCCAAAATTTTTTGTCGGCCGAAAAAGTTTTGTGAGTTTCGGCATTTAAAAGAAAAATGGCATGTGTTATTCGGAAAAAATTTACTTTACGTGGCATGTCTGTAGTTACCAAACATACAGACTAATCCAAAGATTTTTTTTGAGACGGGTTCGAAGAGCGAGTTGAACAACACTGCCGAGGTCATATAAAACCCAACGGCCGTGTATACGAAGACGTTGAACGGACATGGATGGAAAAATAAATGACAACGTTTTTTTTTTTCTCGCCGTTCCAACTTTTTTCTGGCAATTCCGAAATGCGCGAGGCACCAATTTCAATGATCCATGAAAAAATAAATTTTCACAGACGGTAACTTCCGTGGATCACTGAAATTGGTGCCTCGTGCTACGCACTCGACCACTTAAAGAAACATACTCTAAAAATTTCATATTCCCCTGTACGTGAAACTAGAAATGTGAAGAGTATCTGATATTTTATGATTTTATGAATTTATAAACGGAAAATCAAACTTTCACGGAGGATAACTTCCGTGGATCACTGAAATTGGTGCCTCGCGCTACGCGCTCGACCCATTAAAAAAACAAATTTCATATTTCCCTGTACGTGAAACTCAAAATGTAGACAGTATTTCATATTTTAAGTTTGGGCAAAAAAACAGCACCATCGTCCTACCCCTGCCGCTATTGCCAGAAAAAAGTCAGAATTGCAAGAAAGAAAGTCGTAATTGCTAGAAAAAAAAATCGTTTCAGTTATTTTTCCTTTTCCTATGTCCGTTCAGCGCTTTCGTAGCAAAATAGTTTTCTTCTAATAATATTGAAGAATTTACAATTTTCCTGTTTATTTTCACGTCCTAAACCCTGTTCAATTATTAATGCTAAAAAACAAAATTGTTAAAATTTCGGAACTGAGGCGTTTCGGTTGAAGGTTTTAAATAAATACCTTGGTTTAGAACGGCTATTTACATGCCAATCGTGGTTAATCCAGTCTTTTATACCTTTAAAGACATTTTTTAAGTGTTATTGCTCAATTAAAAATCAAGGTCGTTTTTCATGTCTCCAACAATACCTAAAATTCTAAAATTAATAGAGTATGGGTATAACAATTCTCCTACGCTTTTTTCTGTTGAAATCAAGTCAAGCTTTTATTCGTAAAAAAAAATACAAACAATCGTTTTATAGACAATTTAATGTAACTTAATCTAGTTTTTTAGTAAAATATTGTTGATATTTTAATAAAAAAGTCCTCAACCGTCAAAATAATAAGAATAAATCATAATTAGGAACTGAAGCGTTTGATATTTTTCATGATATTATTCTGACTTTTTTTCGGTTTTTCGCTTATAACTCGAAAAATATGCGTCCTACCTAAAAAATAGTAGGAACCAAAATTAAAGCTGATAAATTACTCTATAAGAATCACTCCAGAATAGGGTTTTAGGTTGAATCGTTCTCGAGATATGTGCCTATGAAATTCTAGTTCAAGAAAAATAGAGTATTTAGAAGAAATCATTTATGAAGTTTTGAAATTTTGGTTATGAACTCCCAGAAGGCACCCAAACAAAAATTCAAAGAGTTCCCACTCCCTCGGAGGGATCTTCATCCCTTTTGCCCAAGAAACCGCATCTGGGCGTGACGTCATGAAGCCTTTCAGCAATTTTCTCGCGGTTCAGATTATATATACGCCACCTGTCCCAAAACGACTCCCCTGTCTTAAGCCCTGTCTCTGTGCCAAAAGAAACACCCTGTCTCAAGAGGGGCCTCAATATTAGCATTTCTTTACAGAATTGTACAGCTAATTTTAATTTTCATTGATTTAATTCCTCTTGTTCATCTATTTTCAATCATGACGTGTTTTGAAAACAGAATTCAATTATTTGTTGTTATAAAATAACAAATTGGGAAATTGAAGTAAATAATTTTTGCCCGAACCTAAAAGAAAGAAATTTCACTGCGACTATGTAACTTAAGTCATACTTACGTTTAAAATTAAAAAATTTAAATATATCTAAGTCGAACTCCACAAACTTTAATCAGCGTAAAATTATAAATGGAACATGTTTCGGCAGAACACTTCTGCCATCATCAGCCCTTAAAGAATATAAAAAATTCTTTAAGGGCTGATGATGGCAGAAGTGTTCTGCCGAAACATGTTCCATTTATAATTTTACGCTGATTAAAGTTTGTGGAGTTCGACTTAGATATATTTAAATTTTTTAATTTAAATTTACTCCACTTGGATTTAAGAACATTCTTCTAGTTTATACTTACGTTTGATAAAACAAGTTGCAAGCCTGTTCTATACATAATTTTTCAGGTAAACTTTACTACAAATTTGATTAATTGTCTTTTAAAGCTATCATCAACATGACAACGTTGCGGTCGCCGTATGTGTTAAAAGATGAAGAGTAAATATACAAGAGGACGCAGCATAAGCTGGATAAAGTAATGTGTATATTCTGGATGCAGCAACGTGCTATTAAGGCGACTGGACCGTTCAGCGTGTAAACAAAAGGCGAATCGATGACACCATATAGGGCGTTGCATATGTCGAAAATTTATTACCTCAAACGACTTATAATTGGCTGATCTTTCAGTCCACGTGGACTGAAATACAAGCCTGGAAACTGAGAATGAAAGTTTCCTGGAACTGTAATCGCTGCGTTCGATTGCCGACAGTAAACAGATCCCAGTCTTTTTCTTTTATATTATGAGTGTAAAAAGTGAAACACATATTAGTACGGCGGCCGGTGGGTCAAATTCGTTCAACCACCTACTACTTTGGTATAACTCAATGAGACATAATATATAGATTTGTTCGTTAAAAAATTCTGCATTTAGAATGGAAATTGACGACAGTGTGGGTTAGTCACGAGAAAAGTTATTCCAAGAAAACCGTGAAAATTATCAAAATTATTCCAATAAAATAAATGCTCAAATCTTTGGCTAAATAAAAGGTAAAAATATACGGTTTGTTTCATTGTGAAGCCCAGAATATTTACTTTAAAATGGCTAATTGGAAAATTGCGCGAATTTGTGCTTTTCGACCAAATTCTATTATTTAATGCGACCGCGCATGATTTATTTATAAATTTTCAATATTCAAGTTGCTGTAACTCGTATAGTGTAGGGTAGTCTTTGTAGTAAAAAATTTTACATCAAAAGAATTTTGTTGTCTGTATTCACCTCAACTAATCACGTATCCATCTACAATAATAAATTCGCTACAATCGTGTTTCTGGGAAAATATAACTTGCTTATGCTACCCTCTCGATCACCCGCCCCCACCCGGCTCCCATCGCGTACGCCTATATGCTATACGCTATACCACCACCGAGCGCAATGAATTAAAATGAAATTAATTTTTATTTTTAACCAAATACATAAAGCTTTTAAAATTAACAATAATTTGTCATCGTCAGTTATGTCTCTAACTATATCCTTATTAATTTATACATTTCATTTGATATTTACGCTATAGAACAAAACATAACCCTCGCGTTGCAAAATAATTATATTGCTTGTCTAATCGCATGCGGTATAGGTGTTTCATTAATTAATTTGGGGGTTAAATTGGAACCATCTTTGATCCAGCCAAATTCCAAAGGATTCAACGGTTCAATGAGTCCAATGCATAATATGTGGACTTGATAATTATAGCATCTTAAATTATTAAATTTACTTAAATCTAATGTAATTGTACCTTAATAGTCCCATTTTGCAGACTTTTTAGTGTTTAGTGTCAACTTTAACCTAGCCTCATTCAGATTCTTTGATTTTTCTGCTGTTCAAAATAGAGGTTGCTGCAAAATCAGTCAATTGGATGTCATCACCCTTTTTCAACAAAGTACATAGTGCTGATTTTTTACCAATTTTGAATAAAGCATTAGTTGTATCACCTCCTGTTAAAATATGGAACGCTGGTAAGCTTCTGCAGAAATCCCCAACTACAACAACAACAAAGTCTTCTTTTATTTGTGGAAACTGAATCATGACCTTTTTACCCGACTTCAAAAAAGGAGGAGGTTATCAATTCGGTTGTATATTTTTTTTGTTTTTTTTTTTTTAGTGTTTGTTACCTCAGAACTCCCGTCATTTATAAACCGATTTGTAAAATTTTTCTTTTATTTGAAAGAGTATACTTACAGATTGTCACCATTTCAGGATATGATGAGGGCATCTCATGGAAATCGAAAAAAATACTCAAATTTTCGCTCCCTTTTATTAACCGACTTCATGTATGTTCACCGATTTCTTCGTCAATTGTGGACCGATTTACAAAATTCTTCTTTTATTTGAAAGGGTATACTCTTGAGGTGGTTCCATTGTCAAAAAGTCATGGTCTGATCAGGGAATCCCATGGAAATCGAGGGAAATTCTGAAATTCTTCCTTCCTTTTATGTATATGTTCACCGATTTCTTCGTCAATTTTATTGTGGACCTCATTATTGGAGAAGCGTCTTTACTAGGTCTATACTTATCGCTTAAAATTTTGTTTCCAGACGCTATTATCAAGTCCAAATATGGATAAACAGTAAGACATTGAAACACATAGAACCGTTGAATCCTTTGGAATTTGGCTGGATCAAAGATGTTTCCAATTTAACCCCAAAATTAATTAATGAAACACCTATACCGCATGCGATTAGACAAGCAATAGAATTATTATGCAATGAGAAGAATTATTGTTCTTCGAGCAAATGTGCATGTAAAGTGAGAGTTATGTTTTGTTCTAGGTATAGTGTAAATATCAAATGAAGTGTATAAATAAGGATATAGTTAGAGACATAAGTGACGATGAAGAATTATTGTTAATTTTAAAAACTTTATGTATTTGGTTAAAAATAAAAATTAATTTCAGTTTAATTCATTGCGCTCGGTGGTAGTATAGCGTATAGCATATAGGCGTTTGCGGTGAGAGCCGGGCGCGGGCGGGTGATCGAGAGGATAGCCTAAGCAAGTTACATTTTCCCAGAAACACCATTGTAGCGAATTTATTATTGTAGATAGATACTTGATTAGTTGAGGTGAATACAGACAACAAAATTCTGCAGTTTTTGATGTGAAAATTTTTACTACAAAGACTACACTACACGAGTTATAGCAACTTGAATCTAGAAAATTTATTAATAATTAAATAATGCACCGTCGCATTAAATAATAGAATTTGATCGAAAAGCATAAGTTCGCTCAATTTTCCAATTATCCATTTTAAAGTATGTAAATATTCTGGGCTTCATAATGAAACAAACCGCATATTTTTACCTTTTATTTAGCCAAAGATATGAGCATTTATTTTATTGGAATAATTTTTGTCAATGTTCACGGTTTTCTTGGAATAACTTTTCTCGTGACTAACCCACACTGTCGTGAATTTCCATTCTAAATGCAGAATTTTTTTACAAACAAATCTATATATGTCTTACTGAGTTATACCAAAATAGTGGGTTACTCTTTAATATGAAGATTTAGCTCTCTTCGCCGCCGTACTATAAGATATATAACGAGTGAGCAACAAAATTCGTGATCGCAGTTGGCTAAACGTATATCGGTTCTTTTACTTTACTGTTTACAATTCACATTACTCGGTGACTTTTTACACAATCGTATCGATCAAGAATCGACTCAAAATTTTGTATTCAGAGGCTCCTACAATCACGAATTTTGTTGCTCACTCGTTATATTAAATAAAGTTTAGTAATAAATATCTAGCTGAATTTTTTTATTCATGAGGTACCAGGGGAAAGAATAAAATGATGATTTAACATGAATTAAAAATTTGAGTTTGATAGTTTTTTGGGAAATCGGAAATATGTAAGTTCATTCTAAAAGTTCTATTCAATAATGAGTAGAGAATACAATTAATATAATACTAGATAATATTTTGTATAGGCTGAGTCAATAATAGTGCGACGACGGAGGAGAGTGGCTTTAGTTACTAAAGAAAATAAAAAAAAATGTTTTGATACCATATATTAAATTACCATCAAAGCTGCATCGACTAAGATTATTTTCAGTAATATTTGGTCACTATTCTAGGGCCCACTATTCACCAATCCAAATTTTAATAGTATCCAATTGTATTAGCAGCATCCGAAAGACCCAAGCTTTGTTTATCGACGTGCCAAATTTCATTCTTCATTATTTAATACTAATGCTGATACAGAACTTTAAATCATCACATGACTTTTCGAAAATGTACACAAAAAAAATACATAATAACTTGGCAACCTTATATTCCAAATTTAGAAAAAAGATATGTAGGTATAGCATTTAAAGCAGCAAATCAGAATACGAATTGAATATGTAAACCCCTTCATTCATTTCATTTAATCGTGTGAATTTATTGGGTTCTCAGTTGAAACATCTTCAACTTTTTAATTCAAATAGGATTCAAGTGAATTAAAAGAAGCGTTTTACAATGGCGACAAAGTATGTATTTGGTGAGAGGAAAATCCCTGCAAATTCAATTTTTTTTTTTGTAGAAACAAATATATAATAGTAGAATGTCCTGGATAGAAAATTAAATAAGCTTTAAAATGATGTATCACACAACCCCCCCATAATATTTGAATTTTGTAAGGGGGTGGCTCCCCTCGCTAAAAGGGTGACTTCTAAGACTTGAAAGTTTGGTAAAATTTGGTCCCCCTTGATAACAACATTGACCTGTTTCCTTCTGAGTCTTCCGAAATTAAAATTGTTGGGGGGTACAAATTTTAGTTGGGACAGCTTGTATACAATTTCATATCTAAACAATAACATTAACGTAAAATTACAGATATGCAATACCACATAGTAAATTAGAGGATGTACAGAAATTAGTGTACACCATTAGAGTGATAAAAATTGTTAATTGTTTTAAATAAAATCATTCCACTCTATATTGAATCCATTTACCGGCGAACGCTTTTGTCAAGCTGGTGGTTTTTGTTTACTATACTTTTTTGTTATCTTTCTAAGAACGAGCTGCGGCACACATGAAATATAATACGGTCAGTCGTCGACACGTCTCCCTGCCGCTGAGGGGCGGGGCCTGTGTTACATTGAGCCACGCCAACATTGCTTGAAACTAGCGAACTTTGGGGACAATTTGCAAATTTATTTTTCAATATTTATAAAAACACCTTGCATTTACCGAATACAGAGATCAGTAAAAATGAAGCACTAACACGTTTGTTAAAAAAAAGAATTTTTTGCTTCTCATTTTGGCAATAATTTTTTTTTTCTGAACAAACAACCTTTTGTCGTGATGAAGGTTTTTTTTTTACTAATTTTGATGCCCAATACTTTAAGATAGCCTAACAATGAAGGCCGTAATTCAGTTCCAAAGTTGAGGCGACTGAGCGTTTCGCCTTAATGTAAGGACGCTCTATCATGCTAACAATAAAAGCACATTGGTTTTCGTTATTTTAAAAGATATCTGTAAACACAATAGATTCTTGGAATCTCCGTTTGAATATCTAGAGGTCGCTGATTTCTAAATTAAATATATACGTTTCCTTCTTGTGGAAGCAGCATGTGTTATTTCGTGAAAGGACGCAGCATTAATAGCAAGATGTAAATATATATATTTTTTAATTTACAAATTTCAAAAAATCGCTTTGTAGCTGTAAAGATCTATATTTTATCAACACGCCCAGAAAATTTCAACAAAAAATCTTCAAAAATAAAAAAGTTACATTAAACGGCAATGTACTGCAATGTACGGCGTTAAATGTAACTTTTTTATTTTTGAAGATTTTTTGTTGAAATGTTGTGGGCGTGTTGATAAAATATAGATCTTTGCAGCTACAAATACAATAATTGTTTTGTATTTTATTTTGCCGAAAAATTGGTTTACCAATTCCAGAATATTTTCGTTTAACTGACCTGCGACTTTCTCAACAAATCAATCGAGAAGCGGAAGATTTATTGTTTAATCAAATGTATGAAACGGCTAATAATGAACAACGTGCCGTTATTGATCATATACTTCAAAAGGTTTTTCGACACAATACTGGTAGTAATGTCTTTTGTTTCGTACATTCGATTCGATTCGTCTCCGTTTCTACATTAGCGAATCAAATCAATCAGGAGCATCTTATACCGTACAATGAACAAGTGTTTACGCAAAACATTGTATATAAAGAAATTATTTCGTCTTAATTTTTTTTAATTATTCAGACAAGGCAAATTATAAATTGTAATATGTAATATGGTAACCAGTCTTTATTCAACACTATTCACTTTTTTTAATTATTACATTGATACATACCACTCGAATCTCGAGTGACGGGCGATCACTAGTAACATTTTAACGTATGTCTGTTGCCAAAATAATAATGAAGTATGTATTGCTGGCTGCGGACTTTCAACTTGTAGATGAAGCAATAAATCACAAGCGTTTTTCAATTCGTCTTCGTCACTCAAAAAATCATAAGCAACTTGATGACTTTTTTAAATGAACACCTTATTAATACTTCCATGTGTATTTTTCTTTACATTACTCCAATAATAATCCTTGAAAAAAATTGTTCTCAGCAATTAGGAAAGCAAGACAAATTGGTAATTAAGCTCTCAGAAAGTCAGGGGCACCAAACGGAAGGACATTTTCCAAAATTATTATTTTATTGACTTAATACATGCTAAAAAATTATATCAACTTTATTGTAACAACACTAGCAATACTTCTATAATACTTCCAAAAAAATATTTCGCCCTACAGGTAAATCACAATTTCAATTACTTTTTGGCATCAGTAAGTCAAAATATGGAATAGAACCATTCCTGCAATACACAAGATATTTTTAACAATTACGATTTACTAATCATCTTACCAGAAAAGATCCAGGCCGAGGACACAAATTATCCTTGAGCATCCTGAAGGACTTTCGCATCTCGTCTGGTTTATAATAATGTATTGTAAAAATTTTCCTATGAAGACATATGTACTTGTTTAGTTCATTGCAAGTAAACATACGATGATGTGTGGGTACCACGTTGATTTTTTTCGCACAAGTTCCTGTAATATGGGCGTCTTCAATAAAAAATATAGGCGTTTCTAAGACGCAATTATAAAGTTTCTTTGCTACGTTCGCCGACATGAGGTATGCCGGTCCACATAAATAATCCGGATATTTTTCGTCTGGGTACAGTTCATAAGGCACATACCTAAAGTGGATAAGGTGTTAGATTCAGTCATTTAACATAATTTAAGTTACCATTTACTACTCGGATCTCGGAATGGCTTTGTATCGTTTATCAGTTTCCCAACCAGCAGATCTGAACCACTGTCGCGGCTTCTAAGAAATTGGAGAATATTTGGAACGTTCAAAAATACATCGTCATCAATCTTCATTAAGTATTCATAGTGTTGCCAACAATGACGTGTAAATAACTTTAACATATTTATTGATTTTAAAGTTAGATTGTTATAAGTATCTATAAAGCGTTCTTGGATTATGTCATTGTACTTCTGGCTTTCGTGTTTCAACCTCAACTAAAAAAATGTCAAGTCACTTAATAATTAAAGTATCTTCAACTTACATCTATCTCGGATCGGTGATGTTCATCTTCTCCAACTAAGAAGTAAAAGGAAACATTGGCATCTACAATACAAACAATCAATGATAAATACATAATATGAAAGAAACATACTCTTCTGAGCCCACGTCTCTCGAATGGCAGTTCGGGCTTCAAAATTATCAGGTCGAATATTAACAATAACTAGCAAAACTCCTTTGTTGCTGCAAAAATTTTCTGGCAAGATATGCGGCGTAAAGACTTCGCTAATGTAGTCGCTAGCATTTCTAGATGTGTTTTGACTCCAACCTTTTGTATAAGGTGGCCCTAAAAAGTTCTATTTTATGTTACTTAATTAAAATGAAAATTGTCCCTACCTCGGATAAACGAATTATTGGAAGTTGCATTGAAGTAAAAGTAAAAACAAATTATCACAGTTGGCAATAGAAAAAGAAGTCTTCTCTTAAAATTCATTTAGGCGTTCGTAGATTCCCTAGTAAGGAAAAATTCCATCATGTTGCTACCATAAATGAAGTAATTAATGCAGCTGCCATTTTGAAGGGTAGAGGTGTGTTATATTTACATAAGTACTGAATAAAGATATATCTTTTTTTTATAAAGGAGAACCCACTAAACCTAAAACAAATATCATAAAATAGGATAAATAATAATAACAATTGTATCTAAACTGACATGAATTTTTAAATATATGATTTAAAATGGCACAACAGATAAAAAAAATAGGGTGTCAACCTTCGTTCTGGTTTATATTAGTGTCAGCTAGTCCAGGCACGCAAAGTTAGCCTTGAAATTGGGAGGTACAGGGTATCGTCCTAGCGCCACGTGTTAAAATTACTTACTTCGAAACAGGCAAACCCGAGGGGGGGGGGGGATCTCGAAACAGGCGAGCCCGAGAGGGGCCCTTGAATCAGGCGAACCCGAGGAGGCCCCCCCAAAACAGGCGCGCCCGAGGGGGGGAGGGCGAATCAGGCGGGCTAAATACAAAATTTCATCCAAATCGTTAAGCAGTTTTCGGGATCCGCGAAATAAATTTATATATAAATTTACAAGAATTGCTCATTTAAATAATGTTAGATAGATAGATGATACAAAATCAATAATTAAACCCGTTGCCTAATTACTCCGCCAGCAATATTTACAAACAAAACTATATAATTATGCATAGGAAACAAAGAGTAGAAAACGTAAGCAACCCAGGAAATATTGTTCTTTATTGCAGCACGAGTACACAACATGCCTTGTTTAATTTACATATTATTTAAAAAAATCACAACCTTAACAATAATTACTTTACTAGCAAATAAATTAACTAAATATCTTTATATGGAGTAACTTAATCAAGTGTGCGCTAGAAATTTGCACGTATGGCTTGGATCACTTCAGTGCTTATTCAAGCCTTACTGTCTGTTAAGTACACACATGTACTCACATTTAGTTCTAAGATTAGTGACGAAACTGACCTCGTAGATTAAACACCTATTAAACATAAGTACAAAAAAGGAAGGACCACTCCACCCCCGTCAAATGCGCCAACTGTGGAGGGTCTCACACGCCCAGCTACAGAGGGTGCCCTCATTTCCGGTCATCTATTCTATTAAAAGCCGTGCGGTAAAGATTCAACAATTCTGTTCAATAGCGTGCCAAGTGAGAGCGCTATATGAAGCATCTATGAAGAAAAGCAGTTGAAACGTATATTGCGGAACAACTTTGTTTTCACCGTCAAGTTGCCGACTGAAAAAGTAGAGCATTTCTTCGGTCGATTATAGGGTGCGTGGCCAACACAGAACTCGTTGTTTACCTTTGCGGAGGGAACATGTCTACGTGGAGCCCTCGGGTTTGGCTAGTTATGATTTAAAACGGCGCCAAAGTTCAAATTAGTGAAATTTCAAAAAAATAACAGAGCTGTCTAATGTTATCGGAATTTAAAAAAAAAAACAGAGATACCAATACAAATAAGTTGATAAGTTCTGAACTGTTATTCGCCTAAACTGTTTTTCTACGATTAAATAATAAATTAACTTCTAAATAATAATATCTGGTTGCAACAGGATCGTGCTCCACCATACTACGTCCTTAATGTGTGGCGTTATTTGGACGAAGTATGGGGTAGTATACAAGTGATTTTTAACAACTGCATGTTGATCTTGGCGATATATTGTATAATGTAGTGAAATCAGTTGGTGCGTAAAGGTCGCAATACGCAAAAAATATTTTTTTTAAATTTCGACTTAGCTCCACCCCCCCGTGAAAATAAAAGTTTGTGACGTAGTTAGTTTTTCTAATCTGGCAACGCCGCATGACGCACGACCAAGGAAAGAAACGTCAAAGTCAATTGTTGAGGTTAGGAAGGTAAGGACGTGCTTTCGAAAAGACGTGCGATCGCGACGACGAGACGGTTACGATACTTATGATAGTCATTATATTAAGAACAGAAAGAAAAGGCAAGTGATGAGTCGTAAAAATATTATAGCAATAAAATGTTCGGCATTTTCTTCGTAATAACAATCTATCATGTCCCATGCTACTTGCGGCAGGATATATGAATCTGTCGTCACAAATCCTGAGTCAGTTGTAGTAAATTTAATACACATTGTTCTGTGGAAGCTCCACTTGAAAGTTTGGAAGGTAGCGCTAAAAACGCAGAAAAACCAGAAAATCTCGGTAATAACGTAAACATAGTTACCCGCCATTAAATCGTCAGTTTCGCAGCGTTGCCAGATGGTCGGCTGCTCGATTATCATTGATCCCCATTATGGCGCTAATTTCGAATTTCAGCGAGTTTTTCTGTGATTAATTTTGTAGAAACTGTATTAGAAAATTTCTTGGTATCGCACAATATCATTACCATTTATCCTATAGAATAATGTGGAGCAGCTTATTTACCGATTTTCATACATAGTATACTACCCCATTCACAAGAAGAAGAAGATGGCTAGGAAGAAGAGGTCCAACAGATTGGCCGGCTAGGTCCCCAGATCTAACCCCATTAGATTTTTTCTATGGGGGCACTTCAAAAGCAAGATGTAAGAATTCGACATGAGTGCATTTAATAACTCCAACCAAACCATTCAAAACGTATTGGCTGATGATGCAAGGGTCATCAGTTTGAACATTTGGTGTAATATCTTTAATTTATAACTGCATCAATAGTCTTTTTGTTAATTTTGTTAAACCTACTTTGAAATTTAGGGTTATTTTCTCATTCATCGCTTTTGTCAACTTTTTTTTTGGATTTGTTTATTTTTCCTTAAATTCCGATAAAATTAGACAGCTCTGTTAATTTTTTTGAAATTTTACTAATTTGATCTTTAGCACCGTTTTTATTCATTTTTTTCCTATATCTATTAAGTATTTGATAAAAAATATATTGATGACGTCATTTATGTCAAAAATCTAATGAAAAAAATTTGTATACGTTTCTCGGATGCGGTATAATTATCGATATGCATAGTTTAACAATGAATGTATGACACGAAATGTTTATATTTTTAGTACATACAGGGTGAAATCGAAATGTATGTAAAAAAATCTGGTAACACCTTAGGATGAGTAGCGTGCTACCCCCTTGGTTCGGGTTTTCCACTTCGCCCCTGTATCGAGATAAAATTCTTTAAAGTTTGGCTACAAAATCGCAGCACGCCACTGCACCCAGTACAATGTAAACAAGGAATTTTTTGCGACATACCTTTAGTTCATAAATAATAAACAAAAAATGTCATCCTTTTTTTGACCAACCTCAGCATTGTGTTTTACGTGAACGAACGAAGCGTGTGTAAAACAACAACAAAACAGTTTTTCGTATCACGTGCCGTGTCGTGGGTGATTTTTGAGACAAAATAAGGGACGTCATTTTGAGATAATGTTATTGAGGCAGGTAAATCAAATCAACTTCAATGTAAAGTTAAACCTTATCGCTGGACTCGAGACCGTATGCCTTTTTTTGTCATGTCGCCTTCAAGAACGCCGAAAATAGGATGGTTTAAAAAGTTTATAAAAATTTTTACTCAAATTTTTACATATATTTCAATTTCACCCCGTATATCACTTTCTGCATTATGTATTTCACAAAGAGAATACAAAATAGTATATTACAGAACAAGAGTTGTAAGAAGCACGAATCGCGTGTAATTCCAGGATTGTGCAATATGCTTAACAATTCGAGTGTTATGCATTATACTTTTTCCACGATACTTCTGTGAATGTTTTTCACAAATGTAATTTGGACAACAAACAGTTGAGTATTATTTTCGCTGCTCCGGGAACAAATAAAATGGGGTTATATCTTTTTTGCTTTCTTTGCTCTTAGTTGTTTCGAAGTTTGAGATATATAGAGATATGTAGAAGTCGATTATAGAGTACTATATTGTCAAAGACCATGGTGCACACCTTCTTCCAGGTCTTGATCATGCACATTTTAGGTCCAAAGAATTGAGGCCCTTTTTCGTTAAAAAAGTTTTGTCTATTTAAACTGTATGTAACGAACATTTCGTTAGAAAAAAGATAATTTTAGGAAGTTAACCCAAGGATAAAATAAGGTGACAAAGACGACCTATATGAATAATAAATAATTTAACGATTTCTTTATCTCAACTACCTATCGGTAATTTCTGACTATACGATCATGAGACTGAATACTTTTTTAACAAACGCAGCATAATTCAGTCCAACCTTTCTTGACGGAAGAAAGCAGGTAAAATTACAGTTCTCCCGAGAATAATAGTCCGAAGCAAAACCGTTGACCTTGCCGTTTATGCATGACTTACCAGCGTTATCTTTACTTTGTAGACCAAGAAATTAACTCTGAAAAATTTTGGTTTTCACCTTCTTATTTAGCAAACAAATATTATTCGACAAAATTCGAAACCACAAGTACAAAAGTTCAAACTATTTATGTATCAAACACAACAGGTGCGCATAAACCACGTGTGCCAAGCTTTTGCAGTTCATTAAACGGAAAACAGATTACTATCAAGATTGACGTTTGATAAACCACATCAAAATACAGTACATCTCTTGATAATTACATATGCAAAACAACGATTTTACGGTAATAATTTCATAATGAAGACATCGGCTTGAAGTGCTTTGGAACCGTATTTTTGGCCAGGATAACGGTAATACAGACGTGTTGTGTATGTTTATATAACACTTGCGACAAAGAAAATGAAATTAAATCGTTCCTGATCCTATTTACCAAAGTACTTTTGTATGCTACGTATGAAATAAATTATAGCATATTACCATTTAATCCAGCTTTTACAGTATAGAACATTTTCACATTCTCTGGCCACCAACTACGTATGAGCATCCAAAGAAATTATAATTGATAAAACTACAAAAACATGGTACACACTGCACCATTTCAACGTTGTTACTGAACGGCGAACGGGCCTAGTGAGGCCTAGAACGCACATGTTGAATGCTGATGCTGAAGCCGAAATCGCTCAAGTGTTGAAACATAACAACTCGCTTTAGCTTGGAGGGGGCATAACGAACTCTGTCCATTGAGCGCTAAATACAAAACTAACATATTTTGAAGACACAGGAGAAAAGCAACCCTTATACAGAGTGAATTCGAAATACATATGTTACCGTTTATCATGTACGATTCTTTATCGCTACTATAAACACATCAAAATATATGAAAAAGTAAGGTAATGTTTTCTACTTTTGTGCAGTAAAGTTTACTGTCGTGACTCCCTCTTACAAACTGTTGATGAAGGAAGCACTGTGTGAGGGAATGATATTTATTAATAAATATGCAGAAGAGTTATGGTTGCTAGGCTTGTTTCCAGACGCACGTAATGATATGTAAAAAACGGCAAAAAATAAATAACAATAAAACGAAAGCAGAAGCTAAATTGAAGAAAAAAGATTATGATAGAAGGCGAAGAGAAAAATAAAAGGTTGTGCTGAAACTTTGGGAAAACTTCGAGAAAAAGAAAGAAATAGAAAAAGAAATAAAAGGTCAAGTAAAGCTTGTAAGTGTTATGAATTCAAGAGAAAAACGACAAAAAATACAAATGTACGCAAAAATTACTCGATGAAACGCCCCACCTGCTATAGTCCAGAAACATTATATTTTCCAGAACTTGGTATTCAAAACAAATCTTAGTTTAAACAGTGTTATTAATAGAGATCCTGTTTCTTCACGAAAACGGGTTTATAAGAAAACTTCAAGTATTAATATCAGGATAAATAAACAAAATAAAATATCTTCATCTGAGGCTGAAGTGGCAACAACTGTGAAAAACACGAAAGTGTTTGATAATAGTGCTGAAACTCTGAATTATACCTGTTTCACAATGATGTTAATGTTAACGTAATGTTAGTGGTAATGACAATGTTAAGACTTGCGTGTTCATAATGAATGTTAACTAGCACTAGAGAATTTTTTGTTTTTATTTTTACATTTGTAGGGTTTTCATGTTTGAGCTTTGTATTAATTGACAGGTTGTCGACTATAACCTCTAAACAGTCTAAACTGAAAGCGCAAATAATAAACGCTAAAAAGAGTTCATGTCAAGTCCGTGTTGTAAAGAACGGGTCATCCATATAGTGATTTATCGAAAATAAAGAAAATAAAGAAGTTCTCATAAAAAACCTGCCTTCCGACATGCACAGGTGCTATACAAAGCGACTTTGCCGACTGCAACTCAGAGCCGGATTAAAAATTATTTGTTTAGTTACAGATGACATTATTATGGACTATAATTTGCTCGATTTAGCAAAAAACAATTTATTTTGATTATTATGACTTTATTGGTCTACACTTTTTGGTGTAGCAAAGACCCTTTAAAATAAATTGATTTTACCCAACAAGGACCACGAGGAGGTACGAGCAATCTTTGTCAAAAATAAATTTGCATTCTGCATCAATAATAAAATAAAAAACGATCCTGTTTCATCAAAGTCGCGTGCCGACACACGAATTCTCGATCAGCAGGTTTTTTATGAGAACTTCTTTATTTTCTTTATTTTTGGACAGATCACTATATGAAGTATATACATTGTCGTGCCTTTATTACACAAGAAGCATTAAGCAAATCACAATTATTAAATTATTGAAAACATTCTGCTTTTATCATAAAGATATGGGTGATTTTGCATTAATTCAATTAATTTCGCCTCCACAAACTTGTCAAAAATCTCGCTCGACGCATGCGCGTAGGACAGCAATGTTAACAGTGATGGTAGAATTTAAAATATTTTTGCGTTCTAACATGATGTTATGTTCAGGGTTACGTACTCTTTAACATTACCATTGGTGTCAACATCATTGTGAACAATCCCATCTTTTTATTAGGGTTCTAAATATTACGTTAACATTACCATCCTAACATTAAGGCTAAACCGGACGGTGGTTTAGTGTGTTTCTGATCCGTAAGATGTCGTTGCAAAAAGTCCAAAAGTTCTAACGCTATTTAGAGAAAACGGTACACAATTTTTTTTATTTGAACATACAATTTGCGCGTCCGAGTAAGTTTTTTTCTATAATATATTATATTTAAGAAAAAAAAATTGAATACTTATACTTACAATAAAAAATTCAAAAAAGTGGCACACAGCGACGAAAGAGCGATTTTTTTATGAATTTACAGGTTTTTTGTTTTTAAATCTAACAATTTCAACCCTATCGAAACAGGATTTTTAAGTTTGCCTTTGATCCAGGCGCCGCGCGCTGATCCCTTTCCCCGTGCCTAAGCATAAGTTAGTATTTGGCCCGACTGCTTTCTGTAGGCGATATAGGATTTCCAATTAGAGAAAACTGAATTTTTGCCAGCGCTTTTATTTTGATGACCTTGGTTTAAAGAACATTAAAGTGATCATTCTGCAGGTAAATTATTCTTCCTGACACTCTAGTTTTTGATTCTCGTAACTAAAATAAATACGGTGCAGTGTGGTGATAAAGTAACGAACAAAATTTATAATTGCGTTATTTAATGTTTTTTAAGCAAAACTCTCGGACAGGTCAATTTTATTTTTTAATTAGCCACTTTACGACATACAGATTTTACTTATGATGTCATCTATTTTTGCACAATGACGTCATCATTGGTTTTTCTCAATGACAACCTCAATTTTAAATAATACTTAAAAATTTAAACTTACTTTTGCAAATTATTGCAAACAAAAACTAATACTCGTAAATTACAGCAGCACGTTACTAGACTTTTTGCGGTTTGATTTAGTGCCTCCAAGTGACGTCTTTAGAGCGGGACAAAATAGAAGAAAACTCGAAGGAACAAAGCGGCACAGATACAGCGTAGAATTTTGGATTCCTTTGTAAATGTCGCAAAAATTCTTTATATGGACCTGTGCTTCGATCACTTCTTTATAAAGATTCATTCGAGAATGTAGCCACAAAATACGGCAAACTCAATGAATCAAGAGTCAAAGAAGTCTACAAGAACCAACCCGACGTGGAAATTAAACCATGTAGTCTGGTTCACAAGTCCCTTTTTACGAAATTCGAAGCACCAAGAAGTTTTTGGTTGAAAATCAATATCCGCAAATAAGAATTACAAAATTTATAAACAATTAAGTAAACAAAAAAAAAGTGGTTACGGTTTTTGCAAATATTTCAAAAACTATTTGAGATTATGACATTTGAAAAAAGATCTTTTAATAAGAGCAGGAAATTTCCCAAAAAAAGTCCTACCTCCCGGAATTGTCAATATTTATAATTTTAATTTAGCGCCGACCGAATCTGATAATTGAACAAAAAAAAAAAAATATCGTTCGACACTAAAAATTTTCAAATTTTCGGTTGTGTAAACACTGTCATGAAATAATGAAAATGACAGATAAACGTAAAACAATTTTAATGAATTTTAAGCAATTTAAAGGCTTTCCGGGGTTGTGTCGAACGATAAAATGTTGTATTACACGCGTTCCTGTGTAGATTGAACGCCTTACGCCACTCGGGGCTCACTCGTTTTACTCGTGCTTTTATAAACCCCTATGTATTAACTCAGTAAATATTAAAATTAAGGAATAAAATAATTTAGGTATTATCTGGACACATCAATTAACAATAATCCGCCGGTAAAAAAATTTACCTCTGTTTTTCTATTAACAATGCATTTGTTAATTACGGCAATTGTTCTTGTTAAAAGTTAACATACAAACCCTGATAATTGTTAAACTAAAATCCTGAATTTTGTTCCCTTCTTGGAGCTGTTCCTTGAAGGCTTTAGAAAAGATATCCGTTGTAAAAATAAAAAAAAAATGATTTTTTACATTTTTATTAACAATCAAAGGCTTAACAAACTTAAAAACATAAATAAAACAGTGAAAGTTTTTTTTTTCTATTATATCTACTGATAACTATGTTTTGTTATTGCTGAAAGCATATATAATTTTTTTTTTTAATTTTTAATTCCTATTATTTAAAAAATTGTTATAAACAAATGCATTATTTATGATTTTTTTTTTAAATCTAATCCGTAATGGAAATAATGATTTCAAAAAAATCGTTTCTAAAAAAAGAAATCTTTTTTGCTTTTTGTTTGTTTAAAAAAAAATGTTATAAACAAATGAATTTTTCGGATATATCTTAATTCTTTTAAAAATACTGAAAACAACCATACATCGTTTGTTATGAAAAAAGATTGTTTTCTATTTTTTATTTAATGTTTTTGATTTTCGTGCACTTTTTTCTTCATTGTTCTTAAAATAACTTATAAACTATTGACGATACGACAAGAACACTTGAATCTCTTTTTTTCTCTAAGAATCAATGAACAAATTGAGTTTTAAATTAAAGCTCTAACTATTATTTACTAACTTTTTGTTTATTATTTGTTAAATCTGAAACAAACAAAAAAAATATTTACGACTTATGAACTTAAATATCTCATTAACTATTAATAATACGGATATTGATTTTCAACTAAAAAATTCTTGGTGCAATTACGAATCGAATGACATGGCACCTCAATCATAATTTTTGGTGCTTCTTAACTCGAATTTTTGAAAAAATTGCTTTAAAAAAAAAGAGAACCGACTTCAAAAAGTGAAAAATAATAATTTAATACATGTATTATTACATGTACTACCCAATGATCTGTCTGAAGTCGGTGCCAAGCCAAATAGGTTACAAATTTGTAACATATTGTAATTATACAAAAATATCAACAACGTTATAACGCATACAAAATTCGATATCATTCGAGACGACCGTCAACGACGTCTGCCGTTTTGGATGTTTTGCTCAGCACGAGCCCCCCACTCACGCTCACGCATTCCGGTGCGTTCGCCGGGAGACCTTCGATGTGGCTGGAGCAGGCAGCCTATCTATCTACCACCTATTTGGCTTCACCAGATCATTGGGTAGTACATGTAATAATACATGTATTAAATTATTATTTTTCACTTTTTGAAGTTGGTTCTCTTTTTTTTAAAGCAATTTTTTTACAATTTTAAGTGATAAGTTACTGATACCTGTAAAGACGCTTCTCCAATAATGGTCCCCAATAAAGTTGACGAAAAGATTTGAGGATTTTTCTCGATTTCCATGGGATTCCCTGATCAGATCCTGATTTTTTGACAATGGAACCACCTCAAGAGTATACCCTTTCAAATAAAAGACGAATTTTGTAAATCGGTCCACAATTGGCGAAGAAATCGGTGAACATGCATGATAAGTCGGTTAAAAGGGGAGCGAAAATTTGACGATTTTTCTTGATTTCCATGGGATTTCCTAATCAGATCCTAGATTTTTTAAGAATGTAACCATCTTTAGAGTATACCCTTTCAAATAAAAGAAGAATTTTGTAAATCGGTCCACAATTGACGAAGAAATCGGTGAACATACATGAAGTCGGTTAATTAAAGGGAGCAAAAATTTGAGGATTTTTCTCGATTTCCATGAGATCCCCTGATCAGATCCTGAAATGGTGACAATGGGACCATTCTGTAAGTATACTCTTTCAAGTAAAAAAAGAATTTTACAAATCGGTTTATAAATGACGGAGTTCTGCGGTAACAAACATTAAAAAAAAAACATACAACCGAATTGATAACCTCCTTTTTTGAAGTCGGTTAAAAAGGGACTTGTGAACCAGACTGATGCGGCTTTTTGTGGATCTACAATATGAATTATATTGGAGCTACACCTGACGGTCTTATTGGGGAAAATGGCATCGCGGAAATTAAATGGCCGTGTTGGACTAGGGATAAAACCATTTCAGAGGCCATAAATGCATTTAAAAAAAATTATCTAGACAAAAATGGTCATTTAAAAGGAGGCCATGACTACTACTACCAAATCCAAGGACATTCTATTTTTCTTGTTGTTGGAAAAAAATGTTTTGATAACACTATTTTGTACCTTTTACGTATAATTGACTAAAATGAACTCGTATTTTTAGGATTCCCCGTTTTTTATATTATTTATATTTTATATTATCTGGTGCGTTTTCGTGTGTTGTCGGAAGATAAATATTTTGGTATCACTATTTTGTACCTTTCACGTGTAATTTACCACAATGAATTTTTTAGGCATCCCAGTTGTTTTTTTTGTGCAAAAGTTGCAAATTTTAGTAAACCAACGTAAAAAACACCTAAATTGCAAATGTTGGACAAATATCTTTTCAAGATTCTTTGTTGTTGAAAAAATACAATTGTTGTATATTACACGTGACCGAAATGCTATTGTAAGCCCGGGAGATGTGTATCACTCGTGTTATCGCACTCATGAGTGAAAAATCTCACTAGCATTTCTGTCACTTGTAATATGTATAATCTACTATTGGTAACATGTGCTTTTAGGATTCCCCGTTGTGGTTAATCCTATTTAGGACAATCTTTTTCCTGTAGTTTGCTATTTGTTACATTTCGCATTGAATGTGGAGTTACTTCTATTAATAATTTTAACAGATAAATCCGGTGTTGTCTCTATTTTTGAACATGATGGACTGTGCTACCCTAGGTTGTATATTATAATCATGTGGATACTGACCTCTATTATTCTGGAGCATTTCAACAGCATTAAAATATTTTCCAAAAATGGTTTAGCTTCATTTTAAAAATTACCATTTTCCTACGATGCAATAATTATTAACTTTGGCGGTACAAGATTCCTGCTTTGTGGTGCGAACAACCGCCAAGAATACTTAGATACTTGCATATAATGTGATAGCCCCGACCCATTTCGTAAATTCTACAAAATCGAAATTATATTTTCCAGTTTTATAGCTCTGTCGTTACAGGGAACGTATCGATAACTCATTCCACTCGCACGTGTCCCGCGGCGGCAAAAATTGTCAAAGGAAAGTCAAAAATCCTGTTTCGGACGTATCTATCAGACCAATTTTAAAAATTCAAACGGTTTTGTAATCTATAGATCATGTAGAAGCGTCGCTGGCTGGCAGATTTTTGATTTTTTTTTTGTTTACATAATTTTTTTTGAAAATTTTTTTGTAGAAAAATGGAATGGTGGCATCATTTCCATATAAATGCGTAAATACTTTTCCGATAGGGTTGTCTTTGTCGCACACTTGATCTCCTGCTTAGCCTTAACATCATTGTGAAACAGGTATTACGTTACTAAGACCAATTATTATAAATAAATATAGCTATGGGAAGCGAGTTCGGGTATGAATTTTCACGTCTCTACCATTTTTTCAAGTTATGTGAAGTCCAGAGAAACCAATTAACCCCATTTTCTCCCCCTTAGAAATGGATTTATTTAAATCCTTTCTTAGTGTGCCTATTCTTTCTAAAACTATTGTATGCACTTACCAAATTTCACCTTTCAAGACTGAAGGGTCTGGGCTGTGCGTTGATGAGTGAGAAATCTGTTTCGCATTTATAACAGACTAGCAGTTATCCGAGGCTTTGCCCGCGTGTAAGTTGGGGTCGGCTTTACTCGTGTTTATATTTGGAATTGATACAACCGCTTAAAGTTTTTAATTTAAAAAAAGCTGTTCTGTTACTTTTTTAATTAGAAATTATTCGATTCTATAATTGATTTTTTTTACTTTTTTATGCATATTATTGCTCTATTTTATTGTAAAAATCAAAGTTCGAAAGGATTTTACCACAACTTTAACATATCGAAGATGGGAGTCGTTCCGAAACATGTTCCTTAATTTACGTTTATTAAAGTTTGTGGAGTTTGACTATAATTTATTTAAATTTACTCCACTTTGATTCATCGACATGAGAATGAGAATCAAATTTATCTTTTTTGTTGCCACGGTGCTGACTCATTTAAACAATATGGTACTGATAACATCCAATTACAATATTATTTAGGTTAGTGATAATAAGTATAAAAATCTATTACTTATGATAAAAAAAAATCAATAATTAATTAAGTTCTCCAATACCACGGCACTGACAAGTAAATTTAAGACATACCTTTTTGAAAATTGACTTTTAAAATGACACAAACTTGTTGCACTATTCCATTAGCGTTAGGTTTGTAAACATATCTCAGATGTACTTTCAATATGGGGAACTAGTTGTTTCAGTAATCTCGAGGGATATGGCGCAGCCGTCATACAAATTCAAATTAAAAAAATCTCTTAAATCTATAGACAAAAGTTATTAAGCCAGAACTCAATGTGGAATCAATAAGTTTGATTATGGACATTAAAGTTTATGGGTTAATTGGTTTTAATCATTTATTGCGAAAAAGAAAATAATTAATTTATAGGTAAATTCTAGAAGAAGATATACTGTAAGTTTTGTATGGACTGGAAGTTATATTACACAGAAAAAGTAATGAAATATGTTCGTGAGGATCGTATTAATATAATTTTTTTATGAATACAATGTTATGGTATGACCAGTGAGAGTTAACAGTACATGACATTAATAATCACTGTTAGAATAGAATCCATATACAGGTTTCTTTTTGAGAATCAGCCAGATTTGGAAACAGGAGGCAAAAATACAACGTCAATTAAGAAAAAAGATTGCAAGGAAGAAAGGAATTAAACAAAAGAGAGAGAAATAGATTAAAGCACCAAAAGATAACAGAAACAAATAAATACAAATACCTGGAAACAGTAATAAACAGCAGAGGATAACCGAGGAGATGATATGACATCAATAAATAATATTAGAATGAGAACAGAAATTCTACCTGACACTGAACAAAGGATTTCTAAATAGTAAGGAAGTTACGACCAGAAAAAAATTACAATGTGCAAAACCATATAACATTCACATACGGAGCAGAAGCGCGAGTTTTGAGAAAAAAAAAAAACAGCAAAGTTGACTCCAAAAGCGGCAGAGAAGAGGTTCTTCTGAAGAATTACACTAGTTTACAAAATAAAAAATTAAAACTGCTATTTTTTTTGTCATGTAAAAAATACAATTAAACATCTTGCTAAGAATACGATTTCTTGATACAAACACTTTAAGATTAAGTTAGAAGCTTATATTTCTTTAATTAAAAAAAAAACTGTTATGAAGGACAAACCCAAAACTCTTTTGATACGAAAAATACCAGTTTTAAAAAGAATTGCCTTATTCTTACCAAGCCAAAATCGATTTCCTTCCATTGAAGATGTTATTGTTGAAAGTTTCTTTGACTATCGAATTACTCACGTTATTTAGCTTCTTGAAGTACTAAAATGAAAGTGCACATGTGATTAACCCATAAAAAATGTAAGCTAAATGCTAATTATTCACTAAATGCTATTATAATTTTAGGTAAGACTAGACCTCTCATTATTATTATTAGGAAACGGTGTTATAATGTTAAAGCACCTACCTGTGATATAATTGATTTTTTTCCATTTTAACCAAAGTCATTTTTATTAAACTGATCTAACGTTCTTTAAAATGTAATACGCAACTTTTCGATCTGCGTAGAACACAACCCGCCAAACTGACGCCGCCGCCAGTCTTCTCGCCGCCACGAGGAGCACTAGATTATTAGGGAGGAAATTTACTGACCATATTTCCAATTTTGATTGGTATATTGTTTTAATAGGTGCACTTTGCAATATGAAGCGATCGAAAACGAAATTAGTCAAAGTTTGCCTTTCACGACGAACCGTTTGTTGTTATTTTAAATGTCCAGTTGACCATGTTAATTTTGACATAAATCCACTAAACTACGACAAGCTGCTTTTATAATGCATGTCCAACTTTGACCAATTTAGTTTTCGAACTCTATAATGGTTTTGTATTAAATACAGAAATAATTACACAATATTTAGAGTATATAAAAAAATACTACTTGATTTGAGTTGTGTTTTTTTTTTGTTTTCGTTGCTAAAAAAAATGATTTTCCAACTTTCAATAATTTTTTTTCTCAAAAATTTTCTTATGTAAGGTATCAAATTTTTTATATGTACTGTCATTTTGACAATTGAAAATCGTAAAAAAAAATTGTGAAGTTACGATTTAAAAAAACTGCCGATGACGTGATTTCTCATAATTGACAACCAAAATATTTTTCTTGACATAGGCAAAAGGTGCGCATTATTTCCTCAAACCCATTATATCTTGAAAGTTTGGTGATAAATTGTACCTTTTTACGGCTGCAGAATCATTATTCCATTTATTTTGGGCAAACTGTATGTTTAAGTATATCACTATCACATTTTATAAAGACATTCCAGATTCAAGGAATGTCCCTAAATTTCAAACTGAAACTGTGCTGAAACATAACTTAAATCATATAATTATAAACCATCATGTGCCTTCCTGAAAAATATGAGGAGCTGATTCTCAAAACTTAACATCTTCACTATTGGTAAAAATGAGTTAACAATAATTGTTGTTCGACTGCTTAAACCTTTCTTATGTTGACATATTCCGGCCTACAACTAAAATCTTCTCACTCAAAAATACATATTATATTTAAATTTAAAGAATTTATATCTCGAAGCGACAAGTACAGATTCAGTTTTGCCGAAAGTATCTCGAAACGAGCCACCCTCAATAACTTTTAAAGAAAAGAGATTTGAGCAAAATGCAAAAACCGGTCAATTTTAATCTAGAGGGGCACATGTTTTGTTGCAATAGTACGCCATATACTCCTGATAGGAGCGACCCCTATTTTTTAAATAGGGAATAGGCGTTGAGTAACATGTCGTTTGAAAGGTCTTTTAATTGTCTTTTCAACCACATAATTATTTTTTTGTCGAACGTGTGCAGGTGTGAGATGGTGTGACAGGCCCGTCTTCTTGAATAATGAGGTAGTATACAAAATTTTGAAACTTTTTTTATAAATGAAACTGCTTAAAATAGAGGACTCCTATTTTTTCGTTTTGCTTAAATCATAACCGTGTTCATGAAATAAATAAAAAACTATTTCGCGGGCGAATAACTACTAGAGCGAAAAGGAAAGAATTACTTATAAAGTGAGTGAGAGTGAGAAATGGAAAGACGTAAGTCCTCACTTAATTCATATGCCGGCCACTAGTGACGTATTTTAAACTAGTACAGTTCTCTCATAAACAATTAAAAGAATTTCAATTCAATTTTTTTGTATTTTCAGTAAGTATAATTTCACCATAATAGCGCTAAACCATACACTTTTCAATGAAGCTTATGATTATTGTATTTTCCAAAAACTTTATTTTTTAGTATACCACCTAATTGTTTTGTTATAATTTTGATCGGATTTGCAATTTACATCTGCACTTTAAGTTAAATGTCGCCCAAATTGAGGCTTACTAAAACAACGTTCAATAGCACTGCATAAATCGAAAGTGTTATTAGCAGAATCGAGCACGTCTTTTACTGAAACCTTAAATTTTCTGAATACTTCCCTCTCGGCACGCGTATAAACCGGTGCGGTTCGCCTTTAACAAGTTTTTTATATTCCTCGAAACTCCACCTCCGTACGATATATCTCTTGAGTTTACTATACATATTTTGTAATGTAACCCCCGTAGGTTGCAAATGAGCCCGAGCCCCTGAAAAGTGACATCGCACGAGTATTGAACAGCGTTTTTTGTATTCGTTCACGCAGAATGAGAAAAAACACGAATTTACATCAAATTTTGAGGTTAGGTTGACAGCTGTCAAATTAAGTATACATATAATGCTATAATATTGATGTATGTAGTTATATATTATAAACAAATCTTGTGCATCTTCTTTTTGGAGTCCAATGGAATCAAGGCAATGGAAATAAATTATAGTATATATCAGTCGAAATTTAATTTATAGCTATTGTAACGGACGTGGAGCCGAAATGACTCTTACTCCAGATCGTTCTGGATTTACTACTACATACTCGAGATAGTATGACATCATCTTTTGGAATATCCGGTACACATCGAGAACGCGATGATGTCATCACTTGAACTATCTGGAGGCGCTTAGAAGAACTTTGGCGCCGGTATATTTATTAGAGGACGTCCCAGTTAAAGATCAGTGGGTCGAGTCGGACAGTTGCTTTTATATATCCGGACTGCCGCGCGATGTGTAAATAAATAACACGAGACGTAAATTGTAAATATGTAGTGTAAATAATGTAAATATTGTAATATAAGAAGTGTAAATAAATTGTACATAATGTTTAAATAAATAATCGAACCCAGAAACGCATCACTATTTATTATACAAGTGTCTTATAATAAAGCAAATAAGTCACGAAAGAAATGTTAAAGCAAGCTCTCGTGGCTAATTTTTCTCTTTTTGAATTTGGGTGAGGTTTGCTCATCAAAACTGGGGAAAACTACTCAATTGAACTAGAAAATGGCAACTACCAGCCGTTGTAATACTAGCGCTGATTATACAAATCTAAAATCATGTGTGAACCCAAAACACCCTAATGTGACCGCTGCATAAGGTCCAGCTTACTACGATTTGATTTTGGTTATCGACCCAAAAAAGGGGCTCAAACTATCGTCGTTGGAAGCGAGAAAGATAAAAAATGTTGTGGCATTTTGCCAATAACAAAGAAATAATATATCTGGTGTACCAACTAAAATTTGTACCCCGCAACAATTGTAATTTCAAAAGACTCAAAAAAAAACGTTCGGACAGGTCAATTTTGTTATCAAGAAGGACCTAATTGTATCAAACTTTCAAGTTTTAGATCTCACCCCTTGAGCCAGGAGAGCCACCCCCTTAAAAAAATTAAATGGCATGGGGGGTCGTGTGATATATCATTTTAAAGCTTATTCAATTCTCATTTTTTGCAAAAATGATAAAGAATTTTCATTTTAAATATTTTCAATGAATTTAATAGCACCCTGTATATTGATTAACCAAACACTGTTGTCATGTACATACAACAATTAGTTAATTTTTAAAACAAGGATAGACATTAATTTGTGGTCCTGCAATGCCAAAATGCCACTCTTCGATATACTGGTCCTTGTGTCATTATTACGAAATCTTGGGATAACACAACAACGATCAACTCCCAAGTACTCATGTCATGTAACTTCGACCCTCAATATCTTCTAAAAAAGATATTACACATTTACTGGATAGTCGGCTCACAAAAATGGGATAGCAGCTAAGTATGTCTACAGTTTTTTAAGGCGTAAAAACCTTCTATCAGTTGTTTCTTTCTACAAGAGTTGTCAGTAAAGTGTGTGCGTCCCTTTGTGATGTACTTTCAGTGGGTGGTGCGATAATCTAGTTATCTATTTTTATTGTGTCAAAACAAAAAAATATGCCGGTTCGAACATCTAGACATACGATAAGGTATAAAGAACTCAAGTATTGCTCAATTAAAAAAACAATATGAAAAACAAAGGAAAATAAAGCATAAATAAATCACGATTATTATAATTGTCTCAATTATGAGTAACATTAACCTTTAAATTTTTGTAAACAATTATTATCAACTGAACCTGTTCTTCAAAAAGTGTGTTTTTTGTTTACTTAATTCACTAGACAAGTTATTGTCGTGTTGTTGTGAAAGTAGAGGTAAATTTAATGTGTTCTACAAAGTGCTGCATATTCTGTCAATAAGATAAATAATACAGGAACTCGAACTGCCGCCGTGTTTTTCAATGATGAGCACCGCGGCGGGATTAAGTTGCGCCGCCCTCGCAGGACCCAACCGGCAAGACGTCCCGCGACACGCCAGTTGACACCGCCAAAGGTTAACTGGCGGCGCGGGACACTTACCGTGGTTGCTAGCATCAGACTTACCCTCTAATTATTATTGATCCTCGTTAAAGGGTTTAGAGTGTACACATTCCTATTACGGGGCCTCTGATGAGTCCCGTATCTTCCTTGACAAAACCTAATTGTTCTTATGTTTCAGGCTTCGCCATCCCATTGAACGTAATACGTGTCCTGGGCATCAACTGCTGTATCTTGTTGTTAAGGACATGAATACACCCCCAAATGCAGTGACAGAAATTTATTATAGACTACTGTATAAAGCCATATTTTATAGTTACGACTTTCAAACTCACGAAATATCTTCCGAAAGACTTCAACGATTTTACAATAGAAATGGTAAGTAACTATGAACATTTTATATTTTTTATTCATTTTTTTACATTATTTATACTTGTAAAACTATCAAAATATAACCAAAGCCCTGTTAAAAAATAAAGGAAACACCAATTTGAAGCTCTTATGTGTTGTTTAAGTTTAACGACGCTGTCCGCGCTCAACTTTAGTGTTGATTGTTTTCAATTCTGTAAAGTACAGCGTCGTTAAACTGTATGGGATGCAGAACCACCAATTTGAAGCTCATTTTATTTATATTATTTAACGTTCTTATTGTTAGTGTTTAGTGCAATTATTGTTATTCTGTCTTAGGATATCCCATCTCTTTAGATGAAGAAACTCTGAAAATAAAAAATGAGAAATGGGACTCAGTCGAATTGATGACAGTTGTGTTTGAATCGGAAGATGGTAACAGAACAATTCTAAGTTTTAGAAGATATAACGGCAAGCGGTTATTTGGTTACATGCGTATAAGTCCAATGTAATGTCTTTTTAATTTTTAAACAATAATTATTGTTGATAACATTTTTATAAATCATCTTATGTACGTGCTCCATAGTTGAGAGTAAAATATTTGCCACTAAAATTTTAATAAAAAAATTATTAAGTTATCTTAAACAGTGTATTGTAAAATTAGGTATGTGAAATGTACATAGTCCCATACATAAATATAGTGCTTTTTAACACCCAATCTTGTATTATTGAAGAAAATGATTTTCATTTGTAATTACACATCAAGAGCTTCTAAATTATCGATTTGTAACATAGTAGTGTTTCCCATCACAGGTGTATGGTGCGCATAATGTTGGCGCATGGTCCAGTTTGAGCGGTAAATTTGAATTATCCCTTCATTTGGTGGATTTTGCATAGAAATGATTTGCCCGCGTGCATATATTCGGGTGAAAGAATGACAATAGGTGCAAAAATGGTAGTGACGAAGAATGGCAACACAAATGTCTAATTTTAACGCTAATCCAAAGTATTAAACTGTTAAAAGTTAGTACGCGTGAAGTGCAAATTGACAGTTGACGAGTTAACAAGTGGTAAGTGAGACGCATTGACATTTGACCGTTAAAGAAAAAGAACAATCGAGCAAAACCACCATCAAAACCCAAAAAAAAAAGTAAGAAAAATTATAAATCGATTAAAAAGGGGCATTCATGTGTTTGTTCAGTGGACAGAAAAACCTCGCAAAAACTGTTATGTCATTTTCCTTATCACTATCACTATTTTCCTGCTCAAGTCCAGTTATGCTAAATGTTTTTATATAGTGCAGAATAATATATGACCATAGCAAAACTCTCGAGGCATAATATTTGGCGTTGGGAAGGTTTTCCAAATGATGGGAAACACTGCTGGTTTCTTCCTTTTCCTACATAATAGTTCACGCGTTCTGTTAGCTTTCGACTTTAACCAGGCACCGTTGTCTATATATGGGTATATTGGCAGTTTCTTCTCTAACGCATCTTGTACTCTTACAAAGAAAAACACCTGATAGTTAAATATCCATTTTACTCTGTTTTCCATCATAACCTTTTTATTAAAATCGACTTCTTGCCAGCCGTTGCTATCTTCTGACATGCCAGAAACCTCTTCAGGGCTATAACGCTATTCTCATTTATATTTCGCGATGGTAAAATGGCCCCTGGAACGTCATTTTCAGTCAAAACGACTTCTGCAAAGGGTAATGAAGAAGCCATGTCGACTCCAGACTTCAAGTGTCATTGAAACGTCAATCGCATCGATCACCAAATTCCACTAAAGGGAAGCAAAATTAATTTCTTCAATAGATCCAAATCGGCATTTCTGCCATTAACGAACCCTTTTTTGTTATTGATGCTGAACAACACCTTATTTTCTTACATTCATCACAATGCGCGGCATGACACTTTTACAAGTAAATTCTTTAACAAAGTAACCAGTTTGGAGGGAAATTTCAAACTTCCCGCCACAACAGATTCTTGGGCATGCGCACTGCAGCCAAGAAACTGACCTATTAGGCTGACATAAGTGACCACAGTTGTCAAATTTACTGAAAATGATATTTTTAGAAGATTATAACTAAATTCGAAGTTTTTATAGTAGTAGTATGTATATTTATTACCTTTACAGGTTTATAAAGTATCCGATACATTTCCCATAACTCAAATAAAATAAAATAAAATATAATAAATAAAACTAAATAAATCAATAATTCAACACAATAACTAGCAGCTTTTATCCCTTCCCACTTATTGTCCCTCTTCTCCACTCAACCTTCCTCATCCATTCGATCCCTCTTCCGTCCTCATTCAAAATTTCTTCTCTGCTCTCATCTCTCCCTCTCAATTCTACGCATTCCTTCAACAAATGCTCTATCGTCTCCTTTTTTTCTCCACACATCCTGCATACTCTATTATTATCCTCACTCCAATATTTATTCTCTCTCTCCTCATTTTCACATCTAAATCTTGCTATTATCACTCTCTCTTTTCTACTCTCTCTTCCTAGGTACTTTGGCATTTCTTCCGTTATTATTTTTCCATACTTCCCATTGTACCTAGACTCCTTAATTCTCGTTCTTCTTTCCTGCACTTGCACATCTCTATCTCTCTGCACTCATTCATTTGTCATTACTCTGCCTCTCTCTCGCATTCTTTCTATCTCCGCGCCTGCATATCCATTTCTTTCGAAATATGCCTCCCTCTCTTTCCATATCCCCTTTCCTATTTCTTTCCTTTTTTCTTTCAAACACTCTTGCAAAATTCTGCACTCTCCTCTCTCTATCACTCTCTCCTCAAATCTTATCGCTCTTTTTCCTGCTTCTATTCTTATTCCATCTCTCTTTGTTTCCTCCATCACTATATACCCCGATGTCTCTCTCTCTCTCTACCCCTAGCACCCATTTCATATATTTTCCTTGCACCCCTTCCAATCCTTCTTGCTCTCTCCATTCCCATATTTCCGCTCCATACATCATCACGCTTTTCACCAAAGTATCAAACATCATTACTCTCCTTCTAAAATCATGTCCAAATTTTCTCTCTCCTATTCCCCATACAAATCCTATTATCTTATTTGCTTTTTTCACTAACTCTCTCACATGTGCTGTTGCTGTGTTTCTTTCATTCATCACATAACCTAAATACTTAAATTCTTTAATTTCTTCAATTTTCTCTTTCTCCCATCTCCACTCATTTACTTTTTTCCAACCACCCCCTTTTCTGAACACCATCATCTTGGATTTCTCTACATTCACCGTCAACTTTTTTCTCCTCATATACTTCTCCATGTTTCCTATAATTTCTTTCATACCTTTCTCCTCTCTCGCTAGCAGCACCAAATCATCCGCATATGCTAAAGACCACACTTTTTCTTTCTCAAGCATTCCCACAGTAAATCTCTTTCCACATTATCAAAAGCCGCCTTCAGGTCCACAAAGAATGCATACAGGGTGTGTCGAAAGTCTCGGACAGGCTCTTAGGTGGTTATTCTATAACATGTTCAAAAATCCAATTATTTTTTTTTCTTAGCCTTCCTCTTGATGTTATCGCGTTCCAATGATGCAAAAGTAACATGGTTAAGATATTAGATTTATTGGTAATTATTCAAAAAAAAAAATGGAATAACGCAACTTATAAAATAGTATTTTCTGAATTTTACTTTTGTAAATCAATGTAATAGCTAAAATGAGTACTTTCTTTAGTGTTAAATTACAAAAAGGAAAACAAGAAGAAAAGTGGCAACATTTGGCTGTTGCTATAGTAACGAAAAATTTAATTTCTTTCAACGATTGACAGTTTGTCAAAAAATTGGCGTATTTTTTGTTCTCGTTGTGTCTTGGTGCAAAAATGAATTTCACAGCGAGAGAATATTGTGATATGCATTTAGTTCTTGGTGAAGCAAGAAATAATCCAGCCATTGCTGCTCAAATTTATGCAGAAAGGTTCCGAGGACGACGACTCCCTAGCATTAACACCATTCGGCGGGTAGATCAAAGACTAAGGGAGAACAGACCACTTGTACCGAGCCAAAGAGGTGTTCCAGGAAGACCCAGAACCACCAGAGCTCCAGTATTAGAAGAAGCCGTCATTGAAATGGTGGAAAATAATCCTGAAATGAGTGTACGTCAAATAGGGCGACAATTAGACATTCAATTTAAAATTGTGAATCGCATTATTCGCGATGAACACATTCATCCGTAACACTAAGTTCATACGCTACTGCCCCAAGATTACGATCCACGTGAGATTTTCTAGGTGGGTACTCGATCGCGATGAGAATTTTCTTCGGCAGATATTGTGGAACGACGAAGCAACTTTCCTCAGATTCCAGGTTAATATTTGGTGTGGAATAATTGGACATAATCTAATCGGCCCTCATGTTCTGCCAAATCGGCTAAGAGGAGATAACTTTTTAGAGTTTTTGAGAAACGATTTGCATCAATTGTTGGATGATGATCCATTGGAAATTAGAAGAGACATGTGGATACAAATGGATGGAGCTGGACCACATTATGCTCGACCAGTCCGATGATGGCTCAACGAAAACTATCCACAAAGATGGATTGGACGCGAGGGTCCTGTTTCTTGGCCGGCCAGAAGTCCCGATTTAAATCCTTTAGTTTTTTTCTTGTGGGGTCACATGAAAAATATTGTGTATGAACCTGCATTAGCCGAGACTGTTGAAGAATTACAAAATCGAATTTTTGCTGCTGCAGAGTCAGTCAATGAAGTTCTTCTTGAACGTATTCCAGCAAACGTACAGAAACGGGCAGAAGCATGTTTATTGTCCAATGGAGGAGTGTTTGAACATTTACTGTAGTTAAAGGTTTTGTAAATAGTTTCTTGGTTATAAAAATTTTGACACATTTGACAAATTGTTGTTTTTTATTTTTTATTAGAAAATTGCTATGGATATAAGACTACAACAATTAAGAAAGTCTTCTGATTGATAATAATTGTTCAACCAAAGCAATGTTGCCGGATTTAAAAATGTGTAAACTCAATTATTTCAAAAAATAAGCTTTAAATAATTTTTTTTTCTTCATATTTATAATGCGGATGTAGTCAGCAACTTAGAGTTTTGTGCCTGTCCGAGACTTTCGACACACCCTGTATATCTTGCCACCCCTTTTTTTTATCTCATTTCCTGCTATGTGATTCAAGATATATACATTATCCATGGTCCCTTTACCTTTCCTAAATCCCGCCTGTCCGTCTGGTAACACCCCCCTCTCATTCATTTTCTTCATCAGCCTCTCTTCCACAATCATCACGTATACCTTATTTATGCTGTATTTAGGAGAGTGATCTCCCTATAATTACTGACTATATCCTTTTCTCCTTTCTTATATATGGGGCATATCATCCCCTCCTTCCACTCTTGGGGGAATCCCTCTCCCTTCCACACTCCATTCGTTATCTCTAAAAACCTGTCAACTTCCCTTTCCGTTCCATATATGGGACATTCCATACCAAGTGAGCCACCTAAAATATAGATTTTGTTGAAATTTCATATATTAATAGTACTTATAAATAGCAATGCCCAAGCGCCATTTGAGATTTTTTAGGCTACTTATTTTTGATATATGATATGGGGGTGAATTATAAATGTTAAGATAGGTCATGAGTGAACTTAAATGCGTTTTACTCAGTTCCTACTGACATTATTTCCAATTTAATAAGTGTAATAGATGGACAATGAAATACCCTTTCAAAATGGTCCGATGCAATTTTGACCTAAACCAATATTTTGACCTTGAAAATGACCCAGAAATACGAAAAATGATTGTTTTCCATCTTATGACTTATGTTTTTATTTGCTTCAAATGTTGCCCAAAATGTAGCTTTTATGACTTCTTCTCTATTGGTCATGAGTTTTATTGTGGGCAGATGTTGGGTTCAGAAGTTGCTTTTGTTGCTCTTTACTTTTGAAAAAAATCTTCTGAACCCAAAATCGCCCCACAATAAAACTTATGATTAATAAAGAAGACGTCAGAAGCTACATTTTGGATAACATTTAAGGCAAATAAAAGCAGTCATAATATGGAAAATAATCATTTTTCAAATTTCTAGGTCATTTTTAAGGTCAAAATAGTGGATTAGGTCAAAATTGCATGGGATCGTTTTGAAAGGGTATTTCATTGTCCATCTATTACACTTATTAAATTGGAAATAATGTCAGTAGGAACTGAGTAAAACGCATTTAAGTTCACTCATGACCTATCTTAACATTTATAATTCACCCCCACGCATATCAAAAATAAGTAGCCTAAAAAATCTGAGATGGCTCTTGGGAGTTGCTATTTACAAGTACTATTAATATGCCAAATTTGAACAAAATCTAAATTTTAGGTGGCTCACTTGGTATGGAATGTCTCACATCCACGCTTCATTCTGTATACCATCCCTCCCCGGTGTCTTTTTTCTTTTCAGTTTTCTTAGTTGTTGCTCTAGTTTTTCTCTTGTTATCTCCTCTATTTCTTCCACCCTTTGTTGTCTCTTTTCCTTTTCTTGTCTGTTTTCATCACCCCCCAGCAGCTCACTGAAGTACTCTCTCCATTCCTCCATAGTAATTCCATCACTCACTCTCTCTCTTTTTCCTTCTTTCCTTATTTATGTATCTCCATACCTCTTCTTCCGTCTTTATACCCTTCATCTTTAGCTCTTCAAAAATCAGGATCTGATCAGGGAATCCCATGGAAATCGAGAAAAATCCTCAAATTTTTGCTCCCTCTTTAACAGACTTATCATGTATGTTCACCGATTTCTTCGCCAATTGTGGACCGATTTACAAAATTCTTCTTTTATTTGAAAGGGCATACTCTAAAGGTGGTTACACTGTTAAAAAATCCAGGATTTGATTAGGGAATCTCATGGAAATCGAGAAAAATCCTCAAATTCTCGCTCCCTTTTTAACCGACTTATCATGTATGTTCACCGATTTCTTTGTCAGTTGTGGACCGATTTACAAAATTCTTCTTTTATTTGAAAGAGTATACTCTAAAGGTGGTTACAATGTTAAAAAATCAGGATCTGATCAGGGAATCCCATGGAAATCGAGAAAAATCCTCAAATTTTCGCTCCCTCTTTAACAGACTTATAATGTATGTTCACCGATTTCTTCGTCAATTGTGGACCGATTTACAAAATTCTTCTTTTATTTGAAAGGGCATACTGTAGAGGTGGTTACACTGTTAAAAAATCCAGGATTTGATTAGGGAATCTCATGGAAATCGAGAAAAATCCTCAAATTCTCGCTCCCTTTTTAACCGACTTATCATGTATGTTCACCGATTTCTTTGTCAGTTGTGGAGCGATTTACAAAATTCTTCTTTTATTTGAAAGGGTATACTCTTGACGTGGTTCCATTGTCAAAAAATCAGGATCTGATCAGGGAATCCCATGGAAATCGAGAAAAATCCCCATATTTTTTCTTCATTTTATGTATATAATTATTAACCGACTTCAAAAAAGGAGGTTATCAATTCGGTTGTATGTTTTTTTTTTAATGTTTGTTACCGCAGAACTCCGTCATTTATAAACCGATTTGTAAAATTCTTCTTTTATTTGAAAGAGTATACTTACAGATTGGTCCCATTGTCACCATTTCAGGATCTGATGAGGGTCTCATGGAAATCGAGAAAAATCCTCAAATTTTCCCTCTATTTAATTAACCGACTTCATGTATGTTCACCGATTTCTTCGTCAATTGTGGACCGATTTACAAAATTCTTCTTTTATTTGAAAGGGTATACTCTAAAGATGGTTACACTGTTAAAAAATCAGGATCTGATCAGGGAATCCCATGGAAATCGAGAAAAATCGTCAAATTTTCGCTCCCTTTTATTAACCGACTTCATGTATGTACACCGATTTCTTCGTCAATTGTGAACCAATTTACAAAATTCTTCTTTTATTTGAAAGAGTATACTCTAAAGGTGGTTACATTGTTAAAAAATGAGGATCTGATCAGGGAATCCCATGGAAATCGAGAAAAATCCTCAAATTTTCGCATGTATACATGTATACCGATTTCTTCGTCAACTTTATTGAGGACCTCAATATTGGAGAAGCGTCTTTACTAGGTATCACTAACTTATCACTTAAAATTGTAAAAAAATTGCTTTAAAAAAAAAGAGAACCGACTTCAAAAAGTGAAAAATAATTGAATACATGTATTATTACATGTACTACCCAATGATCTGTCTGAAGTCGGTGCTAAGCCAAATAGGTAGTAGATAGGTAGGCTGCCTGCTCCAGCCACATCGAAGGTCTCCCGGCGAACGCACCGGAATGCGTAAGCATGGGTGGGCGGCTCGTGCTGAGCAAAACATCCCAAACGGCAGACTTCGTTGACGGTCGAATTTTGTATGCGTTATAACGTTGTTGATATTTTTCTATAATTACAATATGTTACAAATTTGTAACCTATTTGGCTTGGCACCGACTTCAGACAGATCATTGGGTAGTACATGTAATAATACATGTATTCAATTATTTTTCACTTTTTGAAGTCGGTTCTCTTTTTTTTTTAAAGCAATTTTGTTCATACCGATTTCTTCGTCAACTTTATTGAGGACCTCAATATTGGAGAAGCGTCTTTACTAGGTATCACTAACTTATCACTTAAAATTGTAAAAAAATTGCTTTTAAAAAAAAAAGAGAACCGACTTCAAAAAGTTAAAAATAATTGAATACATGTATTATTACATGTACTACCCAATGATCTGAAGTCGGTGCTAAGATAAATAGGTAGTAGATAGATAGGCTGCCTGCTCCAGCCACATCGAAGGTCTCCCGGCGAACGCACCGGAATGCGTAAGCGTGGGTGGGGGGCTCGTGCTGAGCAAAACATCCCAAACGGCAGACTTCGTTGACGGTCGTCTCGAATGATATCGAATTTTGTATGCGTTATAACGTTGTTGATATTTTTGTATAATTACAATATGTTACAAATTTGTAACCTATTTGGCTTGGCACCGACTTCAGACAGATCATTGGGTAGTACATGTAATAATACATGTATTCAATTATTTTTTTTTAAAGCAAATTTTTTATTTTAAAATTAATTAATAATAATAATTATGTACAAATATTCGACATGATTTTGTAAAAATTAACTTAAAAAAAAAGGACCGACTTCAAAAAATCAAAAATAATTGCATACATGTATTATTACATGTGCTACCTAATGATCTGTTTGAAGTCGGTGTGAAGCCAAATAGGTTACAAATTTGTAACATATTGTAACTACACCAATATATCAAAAACGTTGTAACGCATAAAAAATTCGATATCATTCGAGACGACCGTCAACGACGTCTGCCGTTTAGGTTAGCATCATTAGCATCATTAGGTAGCACATTTCATGTAATAATACATGTATTTAATTATTTTTAATTTTTTGAAGTCTGTTCTTTTTTTAAGTTATTTTTTTACAATTTTAAGTGAGAAGTAGATCTAGTAAAGACCCTTCTCGAATAATGAGGAAACGACGGTAATTAAAAATTTGAGGATTTTCCTCGTTTTCCTCGATTTCCATAGGATCCCCTCATCAGATCCTGACTTGGTGACAATGGGACCACCTCAAGAGTATACCTTTTGAAATAAAAAAAGAATTTTCAAAATCGGTCTACAATAAAATTGACAAAGAAATCGGTGGACATACATAAAAAGAAGGAAAAATTTGAGAAATGAAGTTGACTTTGATTCATCGACATTCTTCCCGTTTACTTGGTTACGTGTATTATAATATAATTAATGATAAATACTGTTTTACAGAACCACACCAGAATAATTATGTATTTAGCTTAAAAGTGTTTATACCTAGAAAATTTACACAAAAATCATTTCGCACACTCTAATGAAGTGGTATTAATAGTTATCGTCTGTTTTGATTTTTACTTATAATTCAGTTACCATCACTAACTGCATAGCACCCTGCTTATGTCTTTACTGCAAAACTTGCATATAGATAAAATTAAACACCAACAGGTACGTTATGTTTGTGTTTAGACATAAAAGCAAATTCCATCCCGAATATAATCAGGGATAGGTATGACGTTTCTCCATTTACTCAGATTTTCTAAATTCTGCTATTTTGCATTTCAGTGATCTTGAGATTATTTATTTAACGTAAATTCATTTGCTCCACGTGTTAACTGCTTACATTTTCGAAATACCTAAAACTTGACGCGGACAACCACTAATTGGAACATGGCATGCAGTAATAACAGGTACTTTAATTGCTAGCAAAATTAGCTGAGATACTGACTTGACTAGAATTTTCTTCAATTGCTTACTTTCACATTCGTTCATCACACTCGTCATGTGTAATTTGTGTACAAACATTTCGGTTTTATGGATTTTCAATAATAAATTATAAAATATTATGTAGATACATTGTGTTTTAAAAATTTTAATATTCTGTTTTTGCCCAAGGCATCCACATTTTTCGAAGCTTTTATTTAACTTTCCCTGTTAGTATGTTATTATTACTTCGTTTGTGTGGACTTTTAGACAGAGTGTAATTTAAATTGAAAATCTGCAAATTCAAAATAAAAAAAATAGTAAACGTTAAGATTTTTTCATATAATTATCTCGGTAACTTTGCTTCTCTCTTCATACATCATGTTCATTCATACATCATGTGGCTTCTGAAAAACAAAATTTATATCATGTAGAATTTTGACATGCAAAGCCTGCTAGATGTAGGAATCATTTATGAAGACCCTGTACTTATTACCAAATTATCTACAACTGTTTACTGTATTGAGCCATAAATGACAATAAATTCTAGAAGCATCAGTTTTGAAGCTCAGTAACATCTTTATTAGTAATTCTATAAAAAATACATCAGAGATTTCCTATAGAACATCTGACAGGTTTTTTTTGTATTGGCCAGAAGGAGCTCCTCGTAATTCCGACTTTCACGAGGTTCCTTGCTGGTCAGGTCCATATCGTACATCATAGCCACTCCTTAAACCCATGAGGTTAGTAACTACGATCGTAATTTACACAAAAAGGTCCTCTTGACAAAACCGTGTTCGAAAAAAACACATTTTTATATTAAAAAATTTAAATATATCTAAGTCATTTTTATATTTGAGCTTAATGAATTTCATAAATATTGTTGACACCCTCGATTATATCTCAAAATTCAATTTGGTTTTCAGTATAGCAATTATTCATCATAATAGTGGAGAGTTGTTATCAGACGACAGAGGTAAAGGAATCCAAAACCCCCTACTTGGCCCGCCTTTGATGATGATTGGCTAACTCGCAGCAATTGGTGTCCATATAAAAGCAGACCGTCGACCTTAAAGACATCCATTTTTACCCTCACTATAAGCCAGTAAGTGTCATGGAAAGGTACAACTGGAGCTCCGTGATCCGCCTCAACTTAGTAACATTCAAATTGGCGGGGCTCTGGCCCAATGGGGCCCGAGGCTACCAACGCGATCTCTACACCGTCTACAGTTGCATCACTGTGTTCCTGCTGGGATTCCTGCACACCGCCGGCCAGGTGGGAAAACTCCTGCAGGATCCCACGGATTTGGAAGTGATCATAGTGGTGGTCTGTGTGGTGGTGTCGTTCATAAAAATTATATGTTTTGCTGCGAACATAAAGCCGATCAAAGAATTGATGGTTACGTTGAGGAGTGACATGTTTCAGCCCACAAGGGCGGACCAAATCGAGCTGTTTACCCCCAGTTTGAAGTTGTTCAGTCGTGCGTATAGGATTTATGGGTGGAGCATTTTCATTGCGACCACCCTGTTTGCCATGGTGCCCATCGCGAAGAACATCGAGAGTCGACGGCTGCCCTTCAACGTTTGGTATCCCTACAACACCAGCGTGTCCCCGAACTACGGACTCACTTATGGGCATCAGATGGTCAGTGTGTTCTTCTTGGATTGGGTCAACTTGAACATCAACATGTTCGTTACTGGATTTAGTGTGTTCGCTGGGGCCCAGTTGGACATTCTGTGCGACGATCTGGAAACTGCGAAAGGGGACGACTTTGACACAGCGTTCCTGTTTTGTTTGGGGCGGCACCGCGAGGTCATCAGGTATAAAAAGTCGTTGAGAAGACAGTTCACAAGTTTGGAATTTTCAGTTATGTTAAAAGCTACAATCGAGTGACATCGATGATCTTGGATTTTTGACACAAATGAAAATATTAGAAAATTAATTGGTCGACCTCCCTATGTAAGAAAATCTTACTGGAGATTTTCCATTTACTTAACGTTGAGGAATTCGAACTTATTCGGCAGGATACTACGTCGTGACGCCATGTCGTTGTTTAGTCAAAGTTACACATGACGAATCAAATGGTCTTCATACGAATATGGTAGTCACCAACATACAACAACAGAGATTCAGTAAATTCAGTAAAACCTGTTCAAGGCGGAATCATAAGGGTCCGAGTTTCAACCTTGCCTCACTCCGTGTGTTGTCACAAACCATTCACTGTTCCTTTCCTTCACTTTATTTTTTGTCCTTTCGTATATCTCCTCCGCCAATTTTACCAGGCATTCATTTACCCCTCTCTACCTCACACTCAACCATCCTCTCGCTATATCCACCTTGTCGAAAGCCGCCTTGAAGTCGACTAATAATGCATACACCTTCTCTCCTTTCTTCTTTAGTTCTCTCTTCGTCAAATGGTCCAGGATGTACACATTATCCATAGTTTCCCATTTCTCTCTAAATCCTACTTGGATATTTGGTATTGCTCCCTATTCCTCTATCTCTCTCCTCATCCTTTCATTTAGAATTGACGCATACCCTATGTTTATCAGTTACTCCACGGCAGTTTTCCACATTACTTTTCTCCTCCTTTTTTATTATCACCTTCTTCTGCCTATACTTATTTCTAAAGGCAGGTGGTCTGACTCTATCCTTTCCCTTACTCTGAACTCTTTTACTTCTTCCCATGCTTCTTCGTTTACTATTCCGTAGTCTATCACCTTTTCTCCTATGCCGCCTGTGTAGGTCCATTCTCCTTCGTCGCCCCCGTGTTTATTTCCGTTCAACACCTCTCACCCGTTTTCCTCTATCCATCTCATCAGCTTCTTCCCCTACGTATGTTCTGCCTTGTCTTTGGATTTTCTTTTTCCATCCCCCCTCTGTCTCTTCTCCCCAATCCCTGGCTCCTCTTTATTTATTCCTTGCTCTGACCCTCTTTTTGTCGTCTGATTCCCACTTGAATTGAATTGTAACAGTTCTTCTGTTTTTCCCCAGCTTTGTTCTACTATCCATGTTTCTGTTAAACCCACTATATCAAATTGCGTCACAGAAATCTTCTTAGTCCCGCTACATTCCAAGATAGTGCCCTCGAGCTTGTTTTTTCCTTTTCTTTGTCCTTTTTCCTTTGCCGTCATCTCCATTTTCTTCCTTACACTGGAAAAAGAAAAACCTCGAGTCTCTCCCTCGTTTCATTCCATCTCCACTGTACCCCGTCTATTGTTAATTTCCTGTTCCCATTCTTTTACCTCTTTCCCGTCTCCCCTAGGTATGTCTCCTAATTTCTTCTATAAATCTCTTTCTTTTTTTGTGAGGTCATTATCTATAAATATCACGAAGTATAGTAGATATTTAAACCTCAAATTATATGGCCCCTAAACGTAGTTTTGACGGTATTAAAAAACAGCGATGCACTCAAAACATTTTGATAGTCGCTGAATTTATTTTGGACAAAAAACTTACTACTTACGATACAAACTATTGTCAACATCTCGGTCTTTATTGATGAACCCTTTCCGATATACAAAAACTACTTTTGCTTTCAATTGAAAAACATAAATAATACGTTTTGGCAAGTTGCGTTGCGGTCGCGTATATTTAGGAGGTCAATGTTAAAAGTCACATAGGATAGTGTGGCTGCTTTGTAGTCAATTAGACTTTGAAATAATACGCTGTGACCGATTAGTATTTGTACTGACCAATGAAAGTTGGCGGGGGAGTTACTTGCGTTCCACAATATTAGGTTTAGGAAACACGCTTCCGGGTCAACCGGTGTCCACTGACGAAGTCCTTAAACGACTGGAGCTCCAAAATAAATGGGCAAATGTACCAGGATGGATCCGCTAAAGATTGTTAGAACCCAAGAGGAGGCCCAGCAGGCGCAACAAGTTCCAACGCCGGCGGTGGAACCAGCACCGACGGTGAAGGAGGTAAGCACTGCTGATGACTCCTCCAGGGTCCTAGAACGTAGGGAGGGGACCATAACCCCTACCCAAAATACGGACACGTCAGGTGAACTCAACGATGTCTGTGGTCAAGTGAACTCGACGATCCTAAAGATAGTGTGGATCCGGCCTAATGGACAAAGGATCCACACTAATCCAAGCAAATATGTATATTTATATCCCACAGACCTGTTGGTCCATACAGGAAATATTAAACAATAATTAAATGCCATTGCAGACAAAACCACCAGTAAAACAAAAACGAAAATGCTATTGTAAATTCATACTAAATATAACATAAATAATAATCGAAATTAAATAAGTAATTTAAATGTCAATACAGTCAAAAACAGAGAAAAAACTAAAAAGTTGTTGTAAATCCATACAAAATATAACGTTAATTACCAACACAATTTTACAATTATACCAGAATTTTTTTTTGTTCCCAAAATATATGTCAAGCATATCCTACGGGAATGTCCGGCTCTCGGCTCGACCAGAAAGTCCATACTGGGGGAGACATGGCCCAGCTGGGCCAACTTGAGGTGTACCTCGCCTGGAACCATCCTAGCTTTTTTCGACATTGTCGAATGGCTGGATGAGGGACACGAGGGGGTGACACAATGGGCCCGCGGTGTGGTCTAAGTGTCGGTAAGTAATCTAATCTAATAATAATAATAATGGTTTATTAACGCCAAGTAGCATTTACATGAATATAAATATGAAAATAATACAACAGTACAATACAATGATATAAATGTTACAACATAAACAGAAACACATTACGCTTACATTCAGATTTGAGCTTTATATATGACACTCCAGTGAAATTTAGAGTTTTACAAAATTGATTGGAGTCTAACAGCATTTGATTCACCGGCGAGTGATATGAGTAATTATATTTGCTGAAATTAACGAGCATAAAATATTTCAAAATTACGAGTGTTACATGCTGGAACGTTAATGTTGACTCTAGCTAGTATTTCAGGGATGCTTAACAATCCATTAATCAATTTATACATAAAGCATAAACTGTAAAAAATTCTACGCTTTTGTAGGGGTGGTATAGATGCATATTTGGCGACAAGCTCAAGATCATTAAATACAATATTTTGTAGCGATAGCTTATACCTAAGATACTTTAGAAAACTGGTCTGTACAGCTTCAAAACGATTGACATGTGTAACATAAAAAGGTGACCATATGATGCTACCATATTCTAAGATGGAACGAACTAGAGAACTATATAAAGTAATGATCGTTCTAATGTTGTAAAAATCATATGTCCACCTTTTTACGCATCCTAACATCTTCCTGCTCTTCGAGATTACATAATCGTAATGATTTTGAAAGGAGAGCTTTGAATCCAGATATACACCAAGATCTTTAACTAAATTTATTACTGCAAGTGCAATGTTTTCTAAGGTATATCTGGGTTCAGAAGGTACCACTTTTCTGCTAAAGCAAATTGTTTGACACTTCTGGGCATTAAATTTCATGATATTGTATTCACACCAACATGCAAGCGTTTGAATGTCGTTTTGGAGAATAATTGTATCCTTAGTGGACTTGATAACGCGGTATATCTTCAGATCATCTTCATATAGTAAAGATTTCGATTGAATGTCTCTTGTTATATCGTTTACAAATATATTGAATAACAAGGGACCAATAACAGAACCTTGAGGCACACCGGAAAGAGCATCATACGGTTTGGATTTGATATCTTTTAAGATTACGCTCTGTGAGCGATTGGTAATGTAACTATTCACCCAAGATAATAAAGGATCACGTAAACCATATAAATGTAACTTTTTCATAAGAACTGGGTGATTAACTGTGTCGAAAGCTTTACTAAAGTCCGTGTAGATGCAATGCACTTCAAAGCCTTGCTCAAAAGCGTTGAAAATATCATCAGTTAAAGTACAGAGATTTGTCAATGTTGATCTGCCAGAATAAAATCCATGTTGGGATACACTAATTATATTTTTGAAAGACTCAAATAATTGTCTAGATACAATGCTTTCAAACACCTTGGCTGGTACAGATAACAAACATACTTATCGGCCTATAATTCTCAATTCTGTTTTTGGAACCTGATTTAAAAATTGGCACAACCTGCGCCAATTTCCAGTGTTGGGGGAAAATCCCCATTTTAACAGACAATAAATAAATTCGTGTTAATGGCGCAGAGAGTGACATCACACAACTTTTATAAAATGAAGGGGGTAAGCCATCAGGACCGGCTCCTTTGTTGAGGTCAAGTTTACTAAGCTCAGAAGCTACACTATCTTCCGTAATACAGACGTTATTTAAATCAACACTAGATTCAATATTGTAATTAGAGGGCGGCAGACCAGCGTTAACATTATTATTATAAACAGATGAAAAATATTTTGCAAAAGTATTGGCTATATTATTTCTCCCACAAATCTCACGATCTTCAAAAGTCATTATACTAGGCAAACTATTGGATTTTTTTAAGCGCTTAATAAATTTCCAGAATATCTTAGGATTGCGATTAATTTGATTTTCAGTATTATAAACATACATTCTATACGAATTATTAACAGCTATTTTACATTGTTCTCTGACACGTGTAAATTTAACATAGTCATCAATATTACGACTAATTTTGAAACGACGATGTAAAATCTTTTTTGTTTTTACTAAGTTGCGTGTGTAAGAATTAAACCATATTGAAAATTTGTTACCGCATTTTTTCTTTATCGGAACAAAAGTATCACAGACAAATTGCATATAATTATAAAACATATCCACAGCTGCATTGATATCACAAAGATCTTCTACAAAATTCCAATTGATGCTTAACAAGAAGTTGTTAATAAGATCATAATTACAGTTTTTAAAATCATAAGTATCAACAAAATTATCACAATCGGATATTATAAAATTGAAAGGCGGGTGATAAGAATCTTTTTTTATGATCTCATTACACCTTTTAATGACTAAGTTCTCACTATTAGAAAAACATAAATCTAATACATTCCCATTAGAGTTGGTAATACAGTTAAATTGACTTAAATCGCAAGAAGCAAAAGAATCGCATAATAAAGTGCCTTTATCAGATCTAACATTAATAGGAACAACACCTACCACTTCATCATCAGTAGTCCAGTTATCCAGCAAAGCATCGGGAGGCAGATAAACCGCACAAAAAAGTAAACTTTTATTTTTAAATTTCACAGACACCCACAGTTCCTCGATAGTGGATGTGATGTTCAATTTATAAGAAACAAATTCCCTTTTAACAGCGATAAGGACACCACCACCTAGAGTCTTGGCACTATTGCTGGGACCCCTGTCAGTTCTGTCAGTACGTCACATAACGCTCATCCAAAATTTCAGTGTCGTGTATGCCTTCGTGTAACCAAGTTTCAACAAAAATAATTAAATCATAATCTTCATTAGCAAACGACAAAAAGCATGCTTTTAGTTTAGTTCGTAGACCACGCACATTTTGAAAATAAACCTGAAGTGCTGCTATTCGTCTGTTGTTAACATCGCACTTTGGGAAAAATTCGATTTGTCACTAGCGGGAAATTCAGCTGGCTCAGATTTGTCGATTGGACGTCTCGACCTGGGCTGATAAAACTTTCTTCTGTGAAAAAAACGCGTCACGTACGTTCCTGCCGGCCACATGTTAGGATTCAATAATACTGTGGAAATTTTGATTCAAGTTTATCGCAGACTATTTCTGGGCAGATGCTACGGAATGCATCAGTCAAGTCCTCACACTTTGTGTCCGGATGCAAACGGGACACATATACAAAGGCTTTTTTAGGTATGGATTTGAATTTTAACGTCTGGCTATTATTTGATCCAAGAATATAGTCACTGTTCTGCTTCCTCTTAGAGGTTTTATGTAGAGCTGATGTTTCATTTCTTCGTTTCTATTCAATACAATAAATGTTATTTTAATTAATCAATTTTAAAGTTGTTTTGTAAAATAACTGAAACATACTCCTGTACTTACCATTTGTCTAAAAAAAGCATCATCCATTTTGTTTCGTTTGTTCCATATAATAGCAGTGTTCTTTTTACAAAGTAGTGTCCAATATCAATCTGAGACAAACTGAGCTGACATTATTTGACAAGATCACTTTGTAAAAAGAACACTTATAAGCTAAACGAAAATGGGAGGAAGACTGTTGTCAGGTTACATGTGTGCGATAATCCTGTCTGTTTATTTATTAAATAATATTACTTCCCCAAATACAGATTAATCCTCGTTCTAACCTCACATCTGAACCATGTAACGAATTTGCAAAATGCAACCCATTAAAAACACATCTTCTTTCCCCCACCACATAGGTGATCTAAAATCTAATTTTTAAGTCAGGAAAAAAGGGTGTGCTCTAGGGGTGAGGACCGAGGTAAATATCTCAGAAGTTTTCATTTCATATTGAGATTTGCAAAAAGAACAACATATCAACTGAACTGAGCCGAGTTAATTGAGATTTCTAACAAAAAGAACACTGTTATTATATGTCACAATTATAGCACAGCAGACGTCATTCCTGAAATTGTTAATAAGTTAAATAAAAAGATATATTACATAACACCCAATATGATATTGTTTATGGAAGGGGTTAAAGGTTTTCAAACGAAACATTTGAGTACATTAATAATTCATTTAATGGTAACAATAAAATACACAAAAAAAATATATAAAAATAGGAATACAAAATTGACGAAACAAAATTAACGTCAAAGAGGTAAAAAAAAATATGTATGTATATAATAAAACAAAAAAATATTTGTAACCTCCTTAACGTCAACTTTATTATAAATAATGAAAATATTCTTGTTTAATCAATTAAATATGAGACGCAAAAATATGTTGAAAAATCGTATTTTCAACTAATTAAAAAGATGGTAAACTAATACTTGCAACAGTCGCAACTCCTGTCACGTAATACATTTTTCAAATATATGTAATTCATTTGGACATTTTACCTTAATTTTTTCAATGTAAGCTAAAGTAAATAAATACATTCCAACATTAAGGCACTAGTCTTTTATAAAAGTTATGGACAATTTTAAACTAGATTGCAGAACTTGATAACTGCAACGGTTAAACTACCTCAAGGAATAAGCTGTCTGTATTTCGTAACTCAACTATCGGTATTTCAAAGCTCTTGTCAAATCAAAAATCGAATTTAATGACAAAACACTCCATGTTATAATCTGATAGTGCAAGGGAGAATTCTATAGGTCACTAAAAGAGATAGATGGCAACCTAGTAATCCACTCAAACAATCATGGTTTAATTCTACAGTGAGATCACTTTTTTATTTAGCAGTCGGTCACATGTCGCGTTACAATTCCATTGATCACACTGTATAAAAAGTAATTTCATTTATTCAACGCAAGGCAAGATTGAAATTTAAATTTATACCTACAGCTTACTTTTAGATTCCATATAACATTTACTCTTCATCACAGATATTTTGAAGACAGTCCTTTCAAAATGTGTTGTAGTAAAAAGGATCAAATGAACCAATGGTACTGTTGTCCGTTAACAACAAGTTTTTCTATATTTTGATTTCTTTGGTGTAACTAATTCTCATTGATAATAATCTCCCCAATTATCTTTTTTTTTTCAGTGACGCAACTGTATGCCGTCAGTCTATAGCTCTAACACAAAAACTTTATAATCACAACTTATGCCCTCAAAGTTCATGAAATACACTCAAGCAAGTGGTGTTATTTAAGCTAAATTTTTGTGCCATAAAAATATGTCTTTGATCAGTTCACATCAACCATGATTGCTTCTACTCTGCCATAATTATATCACATAATTTTAAGCCTAATAATTGTACTATACATGTTTAAAATTCTCTTGTCTCGCAATTTACAAAACAGTATAGAAACATTTATTTCATAGCAGATGTTAAACATCATTTTATATGTAGCCAAGGATCAGTTAAGTAAAGTATTTTTTTACATCTTATTATTATTCTTTACTTAACCTCAATTGCATTTATGGAATCAAAAGTTCGAACAAAAATATCCTATCTGGAATGGAAATGAACCTTTGACTTAGAAGTCACATATGACATCTGTTATAAAATAGAATATTACACTCGACGAAAATTTCTTACAAACTATCTGGCATAGCTTCAAAATATTCATCAAATCACATTATTCCGCCGGATAACGGGTGTTCAAACGAATTTGTGCACAAGCTTGCCACAAAAGTTATTTTCTGTCACTGACACTGTCAGTCTTCTGCATGATAACCGGTCGCAGCCAACTTAGTGCGCAAAACCAGTTGATCGCCCTTGACTTAAAACTACAGGAACTGCAATGCTTAATTTGTCATGAAAAAAGTCACCAGCATTTGCATTCAAAGTTTAAGTACTAAACTCTAAATTTTACATATTTTAATTTGTTTCATTGGCATTTTACAGGTATGTGAAATACGAAGTTAAAAGAGTATTTGACATCTGTCATTCGTTTTGTTCGTCGGCATATGTATGTATTGGGTCATGGTTCTGATTTTAAAACAGGTGAAGAATCTCCATAAATTGCCGGAAGGCGAGCATTCCAACTTATACCGTATGATTTAAAGTAATTAGATAAAGGGTGGCTATGAGGTAATGCAGAATGTGCTTTGATGTATATGTGCATAGCCGTTTTTCTGAATTATTTTTAATCATATGGTATATAACTTACACATTGGCATTGTACAGCACACACTATACATATTAAAATTAATCCTAAACTAAAACCCTGAGGTTGGTAGAAATGTGCGGATATATGTGCTTGTTGACACAACATTGTGAAAAGAACAGTGTGTTGTATTTACAATCACAGAAACAATTTACTGACCCACCCCTCATAAATATAAACATTTAAACCTAAAACTACATGAATACTTTGGCACTAAATCTGTAGAAAGCGTAAAAATACAATTCTTAATGCACTATTTATCACAATTTATTGAAAGAAAACTTTTTAGAAACCTATTCACATTTACTCTTACGATAAGTTTTATTAACTTTCATTATATTATTCATAATCCAATGATTGACATTAAAACTACTATTTCTCTGTGTGAAACATTCTTTTGTTATATTATTATCTTTCAATAAACTGTACGTTTTACGTATATCGACTGGTGTGAATCGGTGGGCCGTATATAGTTTCGTGTACAAACACAAATCGTTATTTAATTTCTGATATGTGAATAGTGGGTTATTATGGGGTCTGATGTTGGCTTTCTTCGCACAGATTCCAGTTACGAAAACGTCTTCCAAGTGGAAAATTGGTGTTTTTAATGCCGTTTTGTACAGTTTTTCGGCCACGTCAACGGACATCACATAACCGGTACCGGATAAGTAGTTCGGGTACACTTTGCCTGAGTACATGTAACGTGGAGAGTACCTAAAATCGAATTGAAACACGTGGCAATAAATATACCTTACATGAGCGTTGTTATGAAAGTGTTTCAGTTTTAACACGAGATTCAACTTATACCAGGTGACTATTGTTGGATAAATGTATTTTCTTGATTTTACAATGGCACAAATGCAAATTATCCAAATTAAATGTAAAAAAAAATCAAAGCGGTCGGATCAATCATCACTCCACCCTAACCTAAAAGTGGGTGTTAAGAGTGTTAACGGCCAGGTCTTTTTTTAAAACCATCAATTTGACATTTAATAGATAATTTTATTAACCCTTAAATACTAACCATACGTCTCACAGACGGCATGGTATGATATTAGTCCAGGTATAATCCCCCACATGCCATGGGGTCGTCCCACAATTTTCAAAAAAAGCTTTTCTAGAAACTAGACGAAAAAATATTATACCCAAATTTATTTGTTTATTTGAAATCACACGTTTACTAGGTAAAAAAAAATCCGAAACATTTGTCTTATTTGAAACGCGCGCCTTTCTGTGCCGTTTACAATAGGAGAACAAAATAGACAAATACATGTTCATATCAAGCAAAAGAAAAAAGACCAAACACAAAGAATGGAATGCTTTTTCAAAAGAAGGGAATAGTTAAAAGGGACACCACAAAATATGACAAGCAAGGAGACAAAAAATTATGATACTGCGACGACGGGTGCCCCGGAAGCCGTCAACTACCTGCCCGAATGGAGACAGAAAAGTCTAGAAACACTGGGAAGGATATGACGACGACGGTCGCCGCGGAAGTCGTATTGGGTCGAGGTCAACTACCTGCCCCAATGTTCGCAGCGGATCATCATTCCAGAACGTTCGGGACACAGAAAAGTCTCCAAACACTTGGAGGGATATAAAAAGAGGGTGAACGACGTGACAAGTGAGAGGTGTAGAGGCAGAGTAGTGTACAGGAAACGTGGTGTACAAGAACTCAGTAGGCAAAGAAAGCGGGGCCAGATAGTGACTACTAAGCAGACGTTATTGCGAATAATAAGCTGTGCAAATTGTACCTAGTTCAAATCATTAATTTTAAGTGGTAGTGCACGTGTTCTTTAAATCTAGGAACCCGCCCAACTCAGGCTACGTCACAATACGACATAAATAAAAATCAAGAGCTTTGTTGTGTAGCGGAGAGAATAAGAGGGTTTTTGAAACGCAATGAAATTCTTTGTGAAACGTGCAACCGCCGCGTCGGCACCGTTGAGTCTGGCCTCTGAACGAGACGGTCGAATACCATTGTAACGAAGTTACCGAAAAATCAGAGTTCAGATACCGAGTTTAAGTACCGTCAGCGAAGCGACATTCTCACGGCGGAGCGGTCCGTCGACTCGCTATTTAAGAAAGGCCGTGCACCTGAAATTTAAAAATAACTCGCCGGGAAAAAAAAATTTTTCGTTCCCGTCATCAGAAAATTAACGTGCTGCGAACGAGACTATCCCGGAGTCGCTACGACCACCTAGCCACCCGCCAACGTAATGAGTTGTTCCGGTTTCTACTGGTCACCGGGAAGGTTGACTCCAGACGGGGTACACCGACGTCTACAGGGTGCACCGTAACTTTTGTCACCGACCGCTCGAGTACCGAGACTTGTAATAACCGAACCGCCGTATACAGGGGGCGGGTACATAGCCGTATACAGGGTGATCCGTAACTTTTGTCACCGACCACTCGCAGACCGAAACGTGTACACATTGAACAACCGCATACAGGGAACAATTACACCAGTCTATACAGGGTGAACCTTAAGCTCCGTCACCGAGTTACCGACCCTTGGAGTACCGTACTTCGACTTTTAGCTATCCGTGGTCCCGTAGAGCATACCACGTAAAAAACTTATCATTGTTTGAGGTCCGCAACTTGATTTTTCTCAAAATCTATGAGGCCGAAAAATGAAATTTTGTCTGAATCATTGAATCGTAGGCATCTCGTAATGTTGACCGCTTTGTTTGTTTAAATTGTTAAAATGCTGCGCTTTAAACTGTAGGTTTTGTTTTTTTGTAAACAAATTAGTTTTGTAACAGTAGGAGTTCCCAGTGAAAAATAATTCAAGGTGTTGTTCTAGAACCCACACAAGAAATAGGTACTGGGTGATATGTAAGATTAAAAATAAATGAGGTGCGACTTCTCGGCGCGAGTATGTACTTACATGTATAAGTTTAAATGAGTATGTTCTTACATTTCGTATGAATAAAACAAGTTTATGTGTCCCTACAGTGCTCGATATGTTTGGAGTCTGGTTAATAGCACCCTCATGTGATTCTTGGTTGATGAAAAATGTCTTTTTCGTTGGTGTTCTTTTTCGCTGAAGTTTTTTCATTTTTTTTTTTATATTTTATATTACATTTTCCTATTTGTAACATTATTTAAACAAATCTGCATGAAATAGTACTCAAAAACAAATCAAAGAAATAAAATCCTGTAGTTTGTAAACGGATGGGCCGTTATTTCATTGATAATTTTGAATAAACGATGTGTGACGTCCTTTGGTTACGAACACGCCAGGAAAGCAAACTTTCTGGCCTTGGTTCTTAATAATATACTATTGTAGGGGACAATATCGATTTTCAAGATATACTTGTATAAAAAATAGTAATTACTCGCAACCTGAGAAATTCATTTTGTGAGATGAGTAAACCAAATTAAAATTTTGATAAATGCAGCTTTTGAAGTTGTTTATTGCAAACACGACCACATAAAATACACCATGTATACTCACCACTTACTGCTGGTGTCTTTGATTGGTCTAGCACCACAGATCAGTTTCCCTAAGAGCAAATCTGTACTAGTATTTCTATCTACCAACATTTTGAGAATGAGATGCATATTAACGAACATGTCGTCGTCAATCTTCAGCAAATATTTGGTAGAGTTGGCACAGTAATTACTAACTAGCTTCAACATAACAACAGATTTCAAAGTCAAATTGTTATAAGAATCTATAAAGCGCTCTTCAATTATGTCCCTAAATATGTTGCTCTCCTGTATTATATCATACTGAAAAAAATTATGTTACTTTGCAAAATACTAGCGGTAGCTCACCTGCAATGTGCTATTCATTGTTTCCCCAAGTAAAAAAAATAAGGACACGTTATTATTATTATTATTTCGTTTATCACCCCAAGTTTCACGTATTGCCTTTCGTGCTTCTAGATTGGAAGGACTTGAACACACCACTACAAGCAAAAATGACTCACGATCACAGAAGTGTTCTGGAAATATATGTGCGCTCAAATTGTTGTTTAAAACATATAGGCTGGTGTCTCGCGTTGTATTGTAGTCCCAGCCTTCCACAGATACTACAACAGACAAACAATATAGAATTTAAATGCTTTGCTCAAATCCTCAGATTTATTGACCACATTTTAAAATTGAGAGATGTTTAACTTGTTCAACTGAATGTGTGCATAAAGATGGCTGTTGACTCATTACAGGACATGAATAGCTTTAGTTGAATTATTCATCAATAAAGACTGACACTTTTGACAGTTTATAAAATTTTTGAAAGGAACTAATTAATTAGCTTATACTATTGGGATGTCAAAAAATCTAGATGAGTAATTTATTTTTATAGAAAATTTAAATGAACTGTCAAAATTGATAACATAAAATTGATAAAAATAACTCAAGCATATTACGACAATGTAATGACAGTTGACGGCAGTTTCAGAAAAGTCTTATTTACACTGGTGAAAACTGTTAATTTTAGAAATATAATCTCCTAGCATTTTCTGCTCTTGGTAGCACCTGTCATCAAATTGAGTACAACAAATAAAGAATGAATGTAGGCTAAGGATGAAGTCTTGTTAACACTACATGTTTCTTAATTCTATCAATCAAGTTGACTGTGGTTTGCAAAATTTCTGTGAATATCAGTAGACAAACATAGCTAGCCATGAAATAAAATACAAATGTTATTTTTGAAAAGTAATGATGACTACTAATTCAATTTACAAACAATGATACTGTGGGTATCCTATTACTATGGACAAATGGGAGCAGAAGAAAGCAAGTATAAATAATATATATTACCAAACTATAGTGCTAATTGACAGTGTCAATGTTCAAGGCTGCTATACCCATTGTCTACAAGCAGTAATATTCTAATCTACCGTGAAACACACCACTGACTTACACTACATTATAGCTGCAACAAAAAGCAAAGCATACCTATGTTATGTCCTGAATTTGGCTCACCTTCCGTATTTGAAATTTGTACTGACATAATTATGTAAAAAACAAACGTTACGATTAGAGATGTGTACAGTAACAATTTCCGTTTGGATTTGGACTTCATTTTGCTTCACGAATGAAAACTTGTGACTGGTGTCAAGTCTGGGGCTGAAATATGATCTTATCAAAAATATGTGGTTTGATAAGGGGCAATATGGTAGCAATATGAGACTTACTCACCTCCAAATTTGACGGGGAAACAATCACAGACCTTCATCGTTGCATATTCATCGATAATAAAAAGGGCTTAACGGCCCTGAACGCTCCATCCTGGAACTGTCAAAATCTGTTCAAAGTGAGGTTAACGAACTGTTTGTGCAGTTGACCCTCTGCTTACTATACCCTCCGACGGTTCAAAACTTCAAATGTCAGGAAACTGTATATAGAAAAAGGTCACTAGATGAAGAGATCTGGTGTCCTCTAGCGGACAGTAGATGAAAGATAATGCAGATAGAAAATGGTTTTTCACCCCCTTTCCGCCAAAGAAAAAGTAGAAGAACAATTTCCCGGGAACATCACAGCGTCCATGAAAAAAAGCCTTGTACGTGACGTAATAATTTCAAGAAAGAGAACAAAGCAATTTGTCCAACTTGATTAAAGTATCGTTCTAAAAGAAATTGTATTCTACCTTTTATTACGGCTTGAAATTTTAATTAAATTCTTTTTTATCGTTGTTTTTCAGGAAATGAACAGGGTGCCACCGCCCCCTTGTCGTTACAATAAATTCGTGTGTTCAAGGCCACATTAAAGAATAATTGGTTGCATACCCTCAGGGCTTAAATTTCAATTTGTACAGAACGTGAGCGGATTGTAGATTTTGCGAGTGATTAATTAAGTTTAGACTTGAAACGTTTTTAAGAGAGCACCTTCTTTAACTTGTCTTCTCAAATGAAAGAATGTTCAATTAAGAACTTTTTAATTTGTCTTCGACTCTCTGACATTGCCATTCGAGTATTTTCTTTTAATTGGAGGGCTCCACTTTAACCAGAGTGATTAAGGAAAGTATTTCACAGTACCTAAAACTTATTCTACAAGGTGTTCATAAATGGTTTAAGTTGGTTTTGGACATAAACATTCGCGTCTAAATACATTTAAGATTTGTTATGCACAGGAAACTTGATGTGTGAATCATTATAAACACACGATACGAGCAGGAAACGACGAAGTGCTAGAACGGAATAAAAAAGGTTGAAAACCATTTTAACACTTACGCTCTATTGTTGAGATTATTTCAGTCTTTTATTTTCACCAACTAGAGATGCAGTAATTGTTAATAAACTTATTTAAATATTAATGTTACAAATTAAATATAAACGTAAGTTCAGGTTGGTATAAGAAAAAATTATACAACGTGAAAAAAAGTAAGTATAGATATTAAGTATAGATACGTGTGTTAGTCGAAAGTAAGTATGAGACCAAAATTATATGTCCTTTTTGGCCTGTCTCAATAGAAGGAACTTTTTTTCACTTATTTTTCTGCGTAGTTAATGTCATCGAAGGAGTATTCGTAAAATGTAAAGTTGCCATGAAGAAGATATCTTTACCACACAAGGCGTCCCATTACCCCGTAATTATTACCATGATGGATGGTCTTTCTATGAATGGTAATAAGAAAATATCAAATTTACACATACAATCGCTTTAATTACATTGAGCCCGAGCCGCATAATTCCTTCCATCTTTCTCTGAAGCACGCGATGAATAATGCGTCCATCGCCTACCGCGTTTCGAATCGTTAAATTGGCAACAGGAGATGTAATGAAGATCTGAGGACCACACACGTCGCTGCAGTGATTGGTTCTCACGCCCCTCCTACCGTAAAGGAGGGGCTTTGAAAGGGGCGACAAAAAACGGTGGGGATGAGTCGAGAAGGGGACGAATGGGCGTGGTTCACGCGGATAAAGGGGGGAGGTGTCAATTCGGTTAGTATGTTGAGATTTATTAAAGGACAAGCTTGCCAATTGATATATTATACACCTTTTGTACTTGTATGGCTTAGTCTCTGTGCGATTTGTTACGGATTATGTTCGTGGTGGTGGCAAAGCGGTATTACATGTTGGGGGACCGGGTGTACCTCTTGCTTGAATCGTTTTGTTGGATTTGATATCGATTAATTAGATGTTGGATCAGCTTATGAGATTGAAATCGTTGTGATAAAACGTCAATTTTTTTCATTCTAGGAACATGACATGCGATCAACACAATTTGTAATTAGACTTGATGTTCAAATGTATCATGGAGAGCAGGGACAGCGTCATACTGTAGACACGTCTCAAATTCACATACCTAAGTCACTGGTGTGCATTCGATTTTTTGACATACATACTTCACATGTGCTAGACATACTTGCTATATTATCAAAACAACAATAGCTGTCACTTTTAACATTTCATTTAAGTGGTCAAAAGAACAAATTAATCAACTCAAAATTTTGGTAGTGTTTACAGGATCACACTATAGTAAAAATAAAATATGTGAATTTTCTGAAATACCTAGTGTCGACAGGATTACGCTGTCCCAGCATTTTCTACTCTCGATGAATCAGAGTTACCACCATTTGTTGATTTATGCATCCTGTTAACTGTCATTAGATTCTCGAAACTCCATGTTGTTAATAAACAATAAAGTTGGCTGACCCGGGAGTTTCTGCTTTCGGCCTACCTCCTACTTCTCAGAGTAGAAGAATGTAGGTTCTTAGGTATTAACTTGTGATTTTCTAGTAATTTTTTTTTTTGAAGACTAAAAATTAAAGTACCTATTTTTCAAAAATCACACTGATTTATTTTATTCATGGAAGTTTAGACCAATTTCTTAAGTTGTAGTGATAATCTGATAATTTTCTTGTAGGTTAGTCAGATGTTCCCGATTACTATTATGGAAGTGAAGTGGTTTCTGATCTTTCAATATCTGTCATATCAAATTAGTGATTCCGTTAAATGAGTCGCTTAGTTTGTCTACAATTTTATTAATAAAATAATCTTACCGAATTGGTCTCTTGAAATTATCGGTTTAAAACGTGACAATCGTGGTCACTAAGTCAGCTTTCGTATTACAAAACGATAATTTCGGAGCTCCGAAATTTTGTGTAAATTTTGTAGTGTAAATTTTATCGCTATGAATAGTGCTTGACAAGACAAATGTTATGCTGAAAGAATGACAGTTACCTGAATCCATTGCGGAGTTATATGAGGATAAAAAATGAGAATGTGGCCATTGCGTTATCGTCACATGCCTCATCTCGTAACAAGACTAATACGACAAGAACACAATGGCAAAGAACATCAATATTCTACCAAAAGGTAGAATAGGTAGTATACTAAAAAATAAAGTTTTTGGAAAATACAATAATCATAAACTTCATTGAAAAGTGTATGGTTTAGCGCTATTATGGTGAAATTATACTTACTGAAAATGCAAAAAAAAGAATTTAAATTCGTTTAATTTTTTATGAGAGAACTGTACTAGTTCAAAATACGTCATTAGTGGCCGGCATATGAATTAAGTGAGGACCTACGCCTTTCAATTTCTCACTCTCACTCATTTTATTAGGAATTCTTTCCTTTTCGCTCTTACTCCTTCTATGCTCGGAAACTAATTACTTAGTTATTCGCCCGCGAAATAGTTTTTAATTTATTTCATGAAAACGGTTATGATTTAAGCAAAATGGAAAAATAGGAGTCCTCTATTTTAAGCAGTTTCATTTATAAAAAAAGTTTCAAAATTTTGTATACTACCTCATTGACTACAAAACGAAGACAGAAGTCGATAGACACTATATTTATTCCATTTTAGGCAAATACAGCGTTGTCACGTTAATACTTACGGCTGCGTGGATAATTTTTTTTTTGAGAAATTAGGTATATGTATACCTATAGTCAAAATCAAAAAACCACCACCTGCTACAATCTATTTTTTATTACCATCACGATATCTAACACATTTATTTTTAAATTCAAATATTTTATAACGTTGCTAAGGTGCGATTTGTGTTGATTCAAAATCGTAACATGTGGACATAACATGTTGAAAGAATAATATGTAATAATAGTAGGTATATTGTTTTATTAGGAGCAAAAGTGGGACTTCTCGTGGTAAGTCTGTAGGTTACTACAGACAAGTCATCACGAAAAGTCACTTTTCTCCGAATAAAGCATGCTATTTTATTTTGCACACGAAATAAAAATTTGACAGTTTATAATAACCTCAATGCAGACATGAATTTCTGTCTAAAAGTGAACGTTTGACAACTTCCCGATTATCTTCTAAAACGTCATACACAAGATTATGAAGATCCGTTTTCTTCAAAATAATGTAAACTTCAGCGCTAAATTCATAAAAGAATGAAATGGTTTAAATTTAAATTTTCAAAGCACACGATTGCCTAGGCAGCAACAATAGCCAATTGAGCGGCAGACAAAAAACTTTGTCTGCATAGGCAGAGAAATGGACATTTGTCATTGCCTGTTGATGTATACAATGCCACGTTTTTTTGATGTTTGAAGAAAAAATATATTTTGTGTACCTATTGACTTGTTGATTTTGTCTTAAAACGCGTTGTGGTCGGTTTGCGTTTTACAAAACTGTTGTGGTCGTTTTTCTCGCCCAGTGAATGTTTTCAGTCATTGAGCCCAACATAAACATTCATAGACATCTAAATTCTTTCACTTTCTAAAGAGCTCGGTGAATAAAGTTCATCTGAATGAAGCGGTATTATAATTATCTATAATGCCAACAATTGATTAAGCAAAAAAATGAGAATTTGGAGAAATTGAGATTATGAGACCTTGAGAAACCAATGTTGAGAAGTGGAGGAATTTGAAAAACTTCAGATTTTAGGAAAGTTGAGAACTTGAGTAATAACTTAAGAACTAGAGGCAGCTGAAATCTCCGAAAACCCCACATTGTAGAGAACCTGAAAACTTAAGAGGAATCCGTACGATGGTCGACCTTCAGATTTGCCCGATTTTTCTCAACGCTACCCCCGCCACAATTTTTAAAGTAGAGAATGAAGGGGAATACAGCCGAGTTCCGATGATAATAATGTGCCGAATATGCCGACTGTGGATGGCATAGAAAAACCCTCATTTATGGTGGAGGTGGACTGCTCGACTGTGACCAACAATAATAATTACACGAAAATGCTTGCGCGCGCTCAGAAATAGTAAATCTCATTACAGGATCTTCCATCACGTTTGCTGTTTTTGTTTGTTAAAAATAAAAAAGCATTATGGTATTTTTGTATATTTATTAATTTATTAATAAAATATAAAATCGTAATTCAAAATAATATTAACAACAATAGTAGATATGAACATGAACAAATCATGAACAAATCATGTATAATTATCGATATCTCAGAAAAGTACAAAAGTAATGCATTCGATAAGTCATATAGCTACCGTTGTTTTGAAAAAAAAATCCAACTGGTTAATTTTTATCGATTTTTATATTAGACAATTTCATGTTTTTTGCTTTTGCATTTTTGTATACAGGGTGATTCACGCCAAAGTGATGACAGCATCGACGACTTTTTTTACGTAATAAATGGAAAAGGAATATGTCTTGTGTGGATTGAAAATATACATATTACCTATGTACTCGTATCTATCGTGGTCGTGGACGATATCTTTGTTTACGTCCGTTTAATTTAACAGATTTTCTTATAAATTGGAAATTTTAGGTTACTAAGTAACTAATAATGCTGAAAATGATGAAAATATAGGGTGCCCGAAAATATATATGTATTATAATAAATTTTATGATAAGGATACAGATGGGCGATCATAAGTGATTTTATGCTGAAATGATCTTGTATCTTGATGTCTTACCACCGTGTAACCATAGTAATTCACCCCTTTTTATCATTTTATTCAGTTGTGAGAGAAATGCCCATTATACCTTTCTTTTGCGTGGCAAAAATAGTCATTTAGACGATAATTCCGGGACGCCCGGTAGATGTGAATCATCAAAATTGATGGTAAAAATTTGGGCTTACGTATAAAAAATATAAATTATGTAAAATACGTAAAAAACCTAAAAATTGGGTTTCTGTTTACAAACAAATTTAAATTTCTGGTATTTTGTACCTACACTCGAATTTACCGAAAGAATACAGGAGTGTGCAGTGTCATAAAATGTTTTAAGGGTACCTGTACCTGCTCTATTTCCGGCCTTCTATTTATTTCGCATGGTAATTCATGAGCTCGGTGTTTTCCAATGTTTAAATTGTAACAGAAATTTGTTTTCTTTCAAAAAATTATTTTTATTTATTATTCTTTCTAGAAATAATGTAATGTACCTATTTTACTGCCAGTGCCCGTATTAGAGAGGTTTTAATATTTCTTATGTAAAAAAAGTGTCCGCAATAAGAGGTTTCACTGGTAATTACACAATATTGAACTTGTACATACTTCAAAAAATGGTCAAATAAAATGCATTACCTTTCAAAAGCTTTCTGCAAGCATTCATAAAATAGACTTGTTTTCTGACCTTCAGCCTGCTGTTCAGATTTCCAAGTTTTTTTTTATAGATGACTCAATTTGCTTTATTTTCTTTTTTTTTCCATTGTTTTCTGCATTTATGATCCACGTATACCACTAAATAAAGTTTATTTTATCTAAAAAATTAGATAGTAGCTATAACTATTTGTCTACTACTAGTTATCTAATGTGCATTTGTGTATGGCACGCCGTTTTACTATTTAATAGACAAATATTTTTTCTTTTCAATTTAAAACTAAATTTTTTGGATGTTTTTTTTATGTAGGTACCTACATAATAAAAACGCAATGCTTTTATGTTGTTAAATAAAATTAAATTATTATACAAAAAAAAAATACAAAAATGGGTGAATTTTAATTATGCCGTAACATAATTATAATTAATTAATATTTTTCTGTTAAAATATTGATAATATTTTTATTGTCTTGGCACATAATAAAAATACATAACTTTTTAATTTCTATTGTGTACATAATTTTAATTCAAACATTTCTATTATGTACATAATTTTAATTCAAACATTTTTATTCTGTACATAATTTTACATTTCGCATGGGAACGAATGCAGGCAGGCTTTACGCATGACTTTGTTACATGTATATGATTTTAATTCTGTATTTTTTATTATGTACATAATTTTAATTCGAAATTTTCATTATGTACATAATTTTAATTCTGAATTTATATTACATACATAATTTTAATTGAGACATTTTTATTATGCTAATTAAAATTATATTCCTACATAATTATAATACTGATATTTTTGTTTATGATGGGACAATAATAATTGAGTTCTAAAATTTAGCCAAACTCATAATTTTAATTCACTATTATTTAATTATGTTAGTGCATAATAATTAGTTTGAATAAAATTTATGTATTAACATAAAAGTAATACATTCTAGTTCAATTATGTACCACATGTAAATAAATCATTTAAAATTCGTTTCTTTAATATGTATTATGATAAATTTTTTTCGGTATTAAATAGTAAAACAGCGTGCCATACTTGTGCAAGTATTGAGAATAATTATTGTGAGAATAGCTGTTTTTGCTGAAACTTTGCCGGCACTCATTCGGAAAATATCGTGTCGTGACGAAGGTTGTCGATTCACGAGTGGAGGAGAAGTAAGTTGGGTGCAAAGGAGGGATGAATGATGTCGTACAAAACGTTAAAAAATATGTTTGCAGGGTATTACTGGATTTAATGTAGCAGTTACATTGTTCATCTTAAGGTGATGAAATTTTACAGGAATTTTGTGGAAGAGCTGTACTACGATTTGGTCAGACTCTTTTTTTTATAAGTCTACCTATAATCGAGTTTCATGCACTTGAAAATGTGTGTTATTCACACATTTACAATTTTTTTTTAAACATAGAAAATGAAAGTTTTTTTACAATTTAGTCTGACCGAATTGTAGAAGTGGGCCTGTAGTTTCAAATAAAAAAATAATAATTAAAAAATGTTGAAAAATAACGCCTGTACAGTAAATCCAGTAAGCCACAAAATCGACACTATTTTCAACGTACGGAGTCCTCTTAAGAAACTTGAGATTTTGGACAAATTGAGATCTTGGCAAATCTGAGATTTGAGGAGTGAGAAAACCTGAGAATTTAAGAAACTTGGTACTTTGAGTAAATTAAGACCCTACAACTTGAGATACCAAACTTGAGAACTGGAAGATCTTGAGATTTTGGAAAACCTAGACATTGAAAAACTTATCAAAATGGGCACTTATAAACCCAAACCTGAAAAGTGGAGCAACCTGGTATTTTGGAAATTTTGATATTTTAGGAAAGTTGAGACTTTAAGAACCTGGCGAACGTTAGACATTCGGAAACCAAAAAATTATGAGAACTTGAGAAATACAAATTGAGACCAGAAGAAACTTGAGATTTTGGAAAATCTGAAACCTTAGAGAATCTGAGAACTTCAGAAACCTCAAAATTTGATATCTTAGAGATAACTTGAGGCCATTGAGAATTTGAAGAAACCAAAATCGCGAGAAACCTGAAATGTTAGAGAATCTGAGAATTTGAACAATTTGAGATCTGAGTTCTTAGGAAACTTGAGACTTTGAGAAACCTATGTTGGGAAGTGGAGAAATTCGGAAAACTTTAGACTTTGAGCAACATAAGACCCCGACAACTTGAGAAACCAAATTCGATAACTGAATTAACTTGATTTTTTGGAAAACCTGGAAACTAAGCGATCCTTTGACCTTGGGAAACTTAACAACCTGTTAAGTTAAAAATCCAAACCTGAGAAATGGAGGAACCTGATATTTTGGAAATTTTGAGATTTTAAGAAAGTTGAAACCTTGAGTAACTTAAGAACCTGACAACTTGAGAACTAGAGGAACCTGAAATTTTCCACATCTGACGGTATCAGAGGGCAAAAATACTTTAGCTAAGGTTTTGTGTCACTTGTTCATTTCAGTGTACTTACACACCTACCATGTTTTGTTTATTGTTATTACCGCCATAAAAAATGATAGTATTGACATTCTTTTGGTCTTAATTAACATGATTCATTCTTCTGCTTACAAATAATGGCTAGTTAACTTCTCCCATTAAAATTCTTGGTAATCAAATTTTAATATTGCTTATAAATTACTTGGTTTGAAAGTATTGTTTAATAATAACTTGGATTTTCTCGCACAAAGACGTATTTATTCACTTCTATAGTTTTTAGTTTACCTATGTCTGATGAGAATGATCCCCAATTCCTTATCTGTCGTTATTGCTTTACTTTATCTACACAGAGTGATCATAAAGTTTCGCACAAAATTCATAATTTAGTTATATAATGTTTTTGGAAAACGCTCAAACAGGTCGATTTTTGTTTTTAAATTGCCATCTTTTGACATAAAGATTTTGTTGATGCCGTCATCTGTTTTTGAACTATGACACCATTAACAAACTTTTTTTTGAGTTTTACATACACTTTTCAATTCTCTATTCAATAAGAGTAAAAAAGTGATACCTTGCAAAACTTTTTTTTTCAAAAAAATACTTTTTAGTACAAAAATAATTTTTTTATTCCTTGAAAAAAAAAAAACAATAACAATAAATATCGAAAGCAAACAACGAAAAATGATATGCCATTTAATAACATTTTACGCAAGTGCTCAAATTGCCACCCGCCAACTATTTGACACATTCCCAGACGCTTTTAACATTTCGTTCAATCACTTCGGGACTATAGTATATTTTCAAGGAATACAAATTTTATTTTTTGAAGTAAAACTAAGTTATGCAAGGTATCACTTTTTTAGTCTTGTTGAATAGAGAATTGAGAAGTGTATATCTAAAATCCAAAAAAAAACTTGAGGGTTGCCTTTAAAAAAAATTGATGACGGTGACATAGTTCAAAAACAGATGACGTCATCAATTAAAAATTTATGTCAAAAGATGGCAATTTGAAAACAAAAATCGACCTGTTCGAGCGTTTTTCGCAAAAACATTACATAACTAAATTATGAATTTTGTGCGGAACTTTATGATCACTATATACATAATTATGTAATTATATAAAAATGAATCGCCGTTCGTATGTCTCGCTAAAACTCAAAAACGGATTTGAATATTTTTGTTTTGTTTTGTTCGTTATAATACAGGTTTAAAACTATTTTTTACATGGACATGGGGGCCCAGGGAGCCCCCTTGGGCTGGACCGATTTTTATGATCTTTGATTTGTTGGATTTGTCTGATCCCCGAATAGCAGAATAACTATTAAAACATGGACATGAGGGCCCAGGGGCGCCCTTTTGAGTTTTAACCCTAAAGTTCAGCTGAAAAATCGAAAAATTAAAAACAGGTAATTTTGTATGGGAATCGCTACTTCAGATTACTTCTAATAGATGGCGTTCGTGATGGACATATCAGACGATATACAAAACTGTCATTTCTTCTTGAATCTCTACTTCGGATTACTTTTAATAGAACGCGATAGTATAGGTGATACGAAGTTCACCGGGTCAGCTAGTTCTTATATAAAACCTACCTAAATTCTAATTACATAAATGTAAATTTAGCGGAAATATCTGTTAAGTTTCGCTTGGTTTTCAACATTTTTCCAAAAATCATACCACATGATCTACAAAATTCACAATACATATTACTTTGATTTCCATAGATGCTTTTCGTGAAGATGTACCACCGAGACATAAATACTGGATCAACGTGGTCCTGTAGACACTTTCAAGTTTACATAATTTCCGGTTGTGATCCATATTTTTTGCCATTTAATGACTAAATGCTGTCAACTACATTGTCAAAACAATAGTTGTCACATCAAGAACAATTTAATTAACTCAAAATGTCATTGTCTTAGTATTTTCCGCTCCCGATTGATGTAAGTATATCTATAGATCATAATTATGATACATTTTTTTAGGATATATGATATTTTAACAATTAAAGCTTTATAGTATGATTATTATTATAAGAGCGATTATGATAGCCATAATTCACGAGGATGACGGTTGCGAAATTATGGCCATAATCCCGAGTTGAAAACTATACTTTTTCTACTCTCATGAAGTTAAAACTTTAAATTAGTTTATTTGATATTGTAACAATGTATTTCGAATCGCACCTTTTCCTCTCATAATAATTACTGCTACTTAAAAAGATTTTTGGTAGGGAATTAACAGTTACCTATTGTTCTTGCCGATGATTTCCGGTCTGGTGCAGCTCATCCTGTCATCACTGTCAGTGTCATTACAGGAGTAAAAGGAGAACACCGCTGACACTCTAGAATTGATGATGAACCAAAGTGTGTTAGAAGGGATGAACTCAAATTTGCTGAGAATCTTAAAATTTTCATAATATACGTCTACAATGACATTGCAGGTTACTACAGCAGATGAATTGAATGAATGAATTTTTGATCATCTAATTGGACGAAAATGGTGGTATTATATTTTATAGTGCACTATCGCAAATTATGATGGTTACTAAATTGTAATTATGGCAATGTAAATAAACATGAGTAGAAAAATAGTTTTTTCCATACGACTTAAAAGTAATCTCATTCACGACTTTTTGTAGTAATTGTGAACTGGTAATAATGGCGATAAATATAAAAGCAAAAAGCTTATTTTTTATTCTTTAGTCATTCTAATTAGAAGTAGTAGAAGTATTAGTAGGAGTAGAAGGATTAGAATTAATTGTAATTGGGATGTATACCTACTCTCTATTATTTGTTCATTATGTAATATATTATATGTTTTCATATGAAGTAGAAATCCATAAAACACTATCCAGAACAAAAATTATCTAAAACTTTCACAGAAACTAGTATCTCAAGAATTCTCAGAGACAATATGTATCTAAAAGGAAAACACGACGTGCAGTATCCGTGGCTGTTCCTCGAACTGGAGCGATATAGGGGAGCAGCACAGGGACGGAAAACGTTCGATTCATACTTGAGCAATGTTTGAGTTAGTGGCATAGATTTTTCTTCTGCGAATAAATTGTGCATTGAACATTTCTCTTTTAATTCCTCTTAATTCGATTACAAATATAATTTGTGAATCTCACATGGTAAGTTGTGGTGTAGGGACTGTTAAAAGCATAAAAGATTATGTTAAAATAAAAGACATGTTTTGGGGGCTCCTTGAAGTACAAACATATTTTATTTTCTAGTGTGGTCCACATTACTTCCAAAAATTCTAGTTTCTACTGTAATTAGTGTTGTTCTGAAAAAGTCGTTTTGCATGGTCTTGATCTTTGGGTTGTTCTTGCATTTTTTGCAAGACCAAGACCAATATTAATGGATCGGGCCTTTACCTACTTGTACTTTTATAACTGATAGGTGAATTGTCTATCCTTTTCTTAATTGACCATAAAAGGGGTGGAAGTTGAACGACAATGTTTGATATCGACAAAACTTGTGTGAGATTAAAATTATTTCCTCGTGCGTTGAATAAACCAGATAAAAAATAAACACACTGACTCGTCTCCGCCTCTATGGCGTCCACGTAAGTATATTACCCACAACTTCACGGAGATGCAACTTCTCGATTATTTAGAATCAGCAAACGTCAAACACCGATTTTGTGACAACTTTTTCGGTCAATTTAGACCAAATAAATATAATGACACACTTACTTCAGTATCAACGTTTTAGAGAATCTAATTAAAAATATTATCTGTAATTTGGAGTAGTTTCAGATCGAATTCTAGTTCTACCGATATATTTATCACATTGCAAGTCAAATGATGAAAAATCATAAACAAACAAATCTCACACTGTTATCATTTGTTTTTTGACCACATGTATAATCCTTGCAGGTAAGTTTTATTTTTTGTAGACCTAAATAAGATGTGAAAAATATTTAAAAAACTAAATCATATTAAGTAAAATTTAATGAAATAACTCCAACATTAAATTTGCGTTTTTAAATCACAGGAATAGATAACTACATAAGAATTTGTTTGACTATAAACTCGTTTTCAATAAAATCATTCAATATTACGAGTTATTCATATCTAGGTAATATCGGGTTTTTATAAATAATTCCTGTAGAAATAGTATATTGTGCAACTAGTGCGGCAAGTTGAGTTGAGCGCACGAACGAAGTGAGTCTAAAGTAAACTTGTCGCACCCAAATAACCCTTGGTATAAAATGGGCAAACAGTTACTTTTCAACCGTAACAAAGGTTGCAAAAATACTATTTTTCTGCATGAGCAATAAGAACCAATTTACATGTAGTTAGATGGAGAATTTTGACCTCCAAAATCTGCTGGATGTAGTATGTAATAAAATAATACTTAATATACCAATAGTTCATGGTAAGCGGGTAGTCAAAATCACCCTGTATACAAACATTTCTTGCCTTTTAGTCGAAAAAGATAATACAACGAGGGCGAGGTACGTTATGATGTTAACACAATAAATTTTTTATGGGAGAATTACCAAACTTAACCTACTTATTCATAAAATATAATTATTTCTTCACCCCCTAGCTGAAAGTACGGTCTTCCCGGCCGCATCTTGCTCCGGGAACAACGGCTTTTGCTGCCTGCTGAGGGATGAGGAAAAATAGTATACGAGACGCGGCCAGAAAGTTGGATGCCCTGGCGTGCGCGATTCATCACATATTACGCCAGGGAATCCAAGTTTCGGGCCTTGGGTCGTAATATACTAATTTTAAAGTTGCATACATAATTAATATATAATTTTTTTTAGTTTTTCCCCAGTTTCCCCTTACGGGATAAGGACTTAATGTTAATACGTAATAGTAGCGAAATTGGCTGGATTATTCTAACGAACATGAAACGACCAACATAAATTTTCGACATAAGAATTCATTGTTTTATTTTTTCTATAATTTTTTGATATAATTATGTAAAAGTTAATATGTACTTAGATGTTCATTTACATGATTATATAAAGAATGCAGCATTATTAGACGTTTAAAATTAATTTGTTTTTTAAATATTAATGCAATCTACAGAAATGTTCTTTTGTCATTTCATACCGTTCTTCTAAATTTTGTTCAGGTTATCTCGGCATGATAAATATTTTTAATTATTAATTTTGTTTAAAACAAGGAAAATTTTTTTGAATATTTTTAAAGTTGTAGCAGCCGGACAGGTCATAAAAAAACAAGAATATTAAGGATAGGTACAGTTACAAAAAAAACTAAACAATCATTGCGATAAATGTATAACTTTAAGCATTTCACGATCGTCTAGACTTCGTGACGTATTTAGGCGCGGGTGGGGATAGCTGCCGGCCTGAGTATTACGAGTACCTCGCTCATACACGTGCCTTGATTTAGCGTAAACGACTAATCAAACAAGCTGTGTAAAAATGAATAAATAAGTGATATAAAATAAGTTCCCTTCTTGCATCTATGAGAACAGAACTTTTTAGTAAACCATTGAGAATATAAGCAATGATGATTATCCAAGACAATGTACGGCCGCAACTCGCAGTTTTAATTCTGCATGATGACTACATTCTCGGATATTTATTTATTTTTATATTTTGTTGATAAATTAATTACTTCTACCCAAGATATATTAAACTGATTGAGTAGACTCGTTTCGCATTTATCTCCCAGCTTCAGCAGCTGCATCGTTTTGACATCCCATAATACGTCCAAGATTTCCGATTAATGAAGTCGGGGACACCCCGCTTAGCTTATCAAATTATCATGTTACAGACTTGGTGGCGGCGAATTGCGTCGACATCAAACCGTTTCATCTCAACAAAAGCTTCTGCTCTAAAAGAGCGTCATCATCGACAGTTGAAATAAAATTGCACTTAACTATACACATAGAAGTCATTTAAAAAGATTATTGCGTCAAATATTCGCGGAAGCCGTAAAATTATAAAAATCCAGAGAACATCAACGCACCATAAACGAGTTTCTTTGAAATTGCACCAAGGCAAAAGTTTGCAGAAAAAGCGGACCTTGCGCGCCGTTTTAATTAATGAAATGACGGTTCGAGATAAAATTACGGCAATAGAGAATGCTTGAGAGGATTTTTCTCGGAAACTATCAGAAACGTAACATTTTTTATTTTGCTTTTCAACTGTAAGTAGATTATAAACCGGTGATTATTGCAACCGGAATTCTTATAGTGAGAGTTTTTAATTGCGATATGGACTAATCTGAGCGTAAATCGTTCCAAGATAGCGTCCAAAGAACTTATATGGATTACGTTTAGTTCGAACAGCTATAAAGATGTCATTGTGTTGCATTATGAGCTTGCATAATTGCATTAATGGGGTATTTACAGTTGCAACACCATGACGCTCTTATACACGGTTTATACAGTTTGTAGTTGCTTGCCTGGATGTTCTCAGATGGATCGATCCTAGTCGGGTGTTAGATAGTTTTCAGCGCAGTGATTAGTTGAAATTTGTCAAACATCTTTAGACGTCTGATTTTATTATTTTATTAAGTGGACTTCTATAAATCCAGAAACAAAAACAATGAATATAAATCCCAAAATGGACAGCCACGCAAGAATTAAATTTCTCTCACCACAAAATATTCAATTTTTTTCTAAAACTGATCTTCGGCTATAATGGAGGCTTCAGAAAGATTTCTGGTTGTTTATTGAAAAGACTTCCATAGTCTTGTCCTTATATTTATTCTTCCGACATCCTCTTATAACACAAACCTTACACAAATTTAGTATTGTTAAAAATTAGTTAACCTGCATAAGATTAGGTAAATTTGCCTAATGTAATATAGTTATGCATGACAATAAATAACTATGTCTAAATTCCATAGGTTCAGGATGTGGGTACCAGAAACAGATACGAACCGAAATTTAACCCATTGGAAGACCCATCGAGCTAAACATTTTGTCTATTTGTCTTTTTTACTATTTTTACCTTGCGGTTTCCATAAATAAATATTATGTAATACTATTTTTCTTTATCGATTATTATTTTAGTTTAAATCTAATTGTAAGACTTCTTTTATACTACCCATACTTACCGTTGGTACTCACGAACATTTGTTTATATCATTGATACTCCAGGTAGGTAAACATAATTATCTAAGTATTCATAAATCATTTATGGTTTAACTGCTTGCAGAAGAGAGAATTCAGCTGCGCTTTGTTATGCAATTATACACAACTATAAAAGCATGTATGTACATATTATTATCTCAAGACTTGTGTTTTTTACCATTGGATGAAGGCCACACGCGGAGATCATGAGGCCCATTGTGCACACTCAAATCCTGCAGAATTAATTCTACGTTTTTCGCACATATAGGTTATTAATATGGCAAATAAAATAAATTAATTCGTTCCTATTTGTGCTTCATGAATACTATTATTTTATACAAGTCAGCAGACGCAAAATTATCATGATAAATTACCTTATCTAATTTCTACATCAGCACGTGTCAAATTAGAGAATCAACAACTGCTACGTGCTGAACCATTACCATAAAGTTAATGGGTGTCTAGAGTGAATTCTCTATCAAATTTTTAAAAGACATCCCACAATAATTAATGTCATTTTTGTTTTTTTACCGTCTTCCCGTCGGCTGTATCAACTTGCTTCTTTTCCAAGGTTGGTTCTGCTTTACTGACATCATGAATGAATATCAACAGTAATTTAAAACTAAAACTACTGAGAATAACTGTAAAATTGAACAGGGATGGCAATAACAAATTGAAGTCGTGTAAGGGCTATTAGATATGATAACGTAATGGTATAAATTACTGTCAATACTGAAGAGAAATACTTCCAGTTGTGAGAGCCGAAATTGTGGTTAAATTATTATAATGATAAAAGTCAAATTCCAAAACTTGCCCTGACTGTTCCGAAGAGGGACGAAAAATCAATCGATTGACTTTGTGGTTGTAAAACAAGACATCACCGTGGAAAAAAACAAAAGATCTTGTTAATCAAAAGAATAAATAACAACATGAATATTACCGAAATGTGCGTGTACCGCGTTATAGCTCTTCTACATAATCTCCCACTTTGCGGTTCCGACTATAAATAATCCATAAAACATGTCAAATTCAACCAGAACATTCATTTTCCTTGCTGTGATTCGCTTCCTCAGAAGGCCACACCTTTGTCGCCCCACCTCTCATAGCAAACCCCGCCCCAACCCAGTGGCCAAACGTCAGAATACGGTGGTAGCTCGTGGTGTGTAGATCGAATTCGAAACGTTCAATACTGGCATCAGTTTAAAAACAGTTGAGGTTAAAGCGGGAGTTAAAAAATTGCGGTGACTTTAAGAGACTGTGGGTGCTGAGTGTATGAAGATGGTACTTTGAGGGTGCTAAAATGGCGGCCGTGACAAGCAATATGGTCCCTCAACCGCATCATTTTTCCCGGCAAAACCTGGAAAGCACGGATGGCTCCGTTTCTATGGACTCTAGTGATCATTTCGACAGGGAATCTCCGAATATTGACCACAACAGTTGCAGCAGTGATGACACGGTGTTATCCGTCGGAAACGAAAACCCTCCACCTCAAAACTCACCATTGACTTTTAAACACATAGAGAGCCATTTGAATGCCATCTCGCAAATAACGAATAGTACCTTAGATCCCGAGCGCAAAAGCCCTTCTAGTCCTCTAAACAGAATAAGTAGCCCTTCAAGTACAAAATCCCTTCCCGGATCGCCGAATTATTTGGGATTCACGAAATCGGAGCGAGATCCGGACTTGTTCCGGGCTTCGTCGACACCGGAGTCTCCGGAAAACTTCTTCAACAAGTCGTTGCAAGGAAACAACAACGATGCCAATAATGCCAGTCTCAAGTTTTCTATCGATAATATTCTTAAGGCAGATTTTGGGAGGAGGATCACAGATCCCATCAACATCAGGAAGTGTAAACCAAAAAAGGTTGTGCCGGAAGTTGAAGAGGCTAAAGTTGTGGGACCTGTAGATTTGAGTAAGAGTGAAGCTGAGAAGAAGACTGAATCTCAGCCCATGTTGTGGCCAGCTTGGGTGTACTGCACGAGGTATAGCGACAGACCTAGTTCAGGTAAGCTTAGAATGATAAGCGTCAAACTAAAAAAATTTCCCGCTCTAATTTTTAAGGTTTTATTTATTGACAACAAATATAATATAAATTTTGTTTTGCAACCACGAAGACAATTTTTGTCATGTGAGTTTTATGCACCCACTGTTTTTATTATCCATTTTAATAGTTAAATAATTTATTATGATGACAATGTTAATCTGCTGGTAATTTTGGTAACAAGAGAAATATTTTTGTGATGTATGAGGATACACATTTCTGGAGCTTTTTTTACAATAATATTATGTCTGAACATACAAATACATATTTTTGTGCTGCTTAAAATTATTTTTACATATACTCGGAAAATACAAGAAACAAATTATTATTTATAAATTCGAATGTCATATTAAGTTTCAACCTATGGGTTCTATTTTTGAGCAGGAAAAAATGTTTGTTTAGTCAAATCAGTCACAAAATTGAGAAAAAAAAATAAATACGCCTATAAATGTCTGGCAAAGTGGCACAAAACATTTGACATAGAACATAGTGAAAATGTCTATAACTTTATAATAACTGCATAATTCGTCAATTAATTTATTGTTATATTAGAAACCTCTTATACCTTCCTATATTCGGCGGTCATGAAACTCTATCATAGGTATTATAGATAGGTAGATACATAGGACTCGACAGCAATCAGATCCAAATGTTTTTAACACGAAGTAAATTTTTTTCTCTCGGATTTTTCTTTTTTTGACTCACTTTAATTTTTAACAAGACCACTACGTCTCGGGTAGCGTAGGCAGAGTAGTTTTTCAATCCAAGATTTCTTTGTAATCCATAATTTTAAAATATCGAGCCTTCAGAAATGATTCATACACCATGTTGCCTTTGGAAAACAAAATCCTTTTTATCTTTTATTATAATATTATATAATGACACCTAAACTTGGGTTGTTTAAACATAGGTCAATAATTTACTGAGCCAATTACGTCATAATAAATTAAGAATTTTCATTCTTCACCCGGTATATGTTTTTGATTGTTTGATTTCTTGACAACACTGATCTAGTAAAAATTTATTTGAAAAATACCTACCGATACTATTATACCAGTATGTATCTGGTTGCGTGTAAATATGCATAGGTAGGTATAATTAAAAATTCAATATTTGAAGAATTTCTTTTGTGTTTGCCAGTTTACGTATTCTCGCATGCAGACTTTTTGAATTATAAAAGCACAAAAAAATTTTAGTTACGTATATCTATATATGTATACGTACCCTTATATACTTAGATTTAGTTGTTATCGTCTCTCTACTAACAGCCAATTAGTTTTTTTTATATTCCATATATTATCAAATATATGTTTCTTTGCTTTCCTGTCATCAGTTGGATACCCCAGCTGTTTACGCGCAGCTCACACATTGTGTTCAAATCACTTTGTGTTAGTCTTTAAGAGTTAACCTAGATCTTTGATATTTAAAAGCCAACTAGATAATAACGGTCCTAATGGAACCGACACGGAATGCTACTAAACTTTTTAAACAAATAATTAACGCTAAATAACTACATAATTAGTATAAAATATACTTTAGAAAACTACATCTGCAACTTAAAAAATTCTAATTCCAATATTGAACACATATTTCAATGCCGGCAAAAAAAAAACACACACAAGAACACACCATAACGGCCAAGTTTAAAAGTATGCGTTCATTAATAATGAATAAGTGACCAAAATAAGAAGTAAATACATGTGTTAATAGTTCACATTAAAGCAACAGTGTTGTTGTGTAAAGGTTATTTACCGTGAGTCATTGAGTTGCTAATAATCTATAATGTCAATACCAGACTAAATTTTTTTGAATGATTTTAAACTTCTTATTAAAAATAATAATTGGTCTATTTTTACTTTGTTTATTTATTTTTTTCTCACTACTCAGTAGCTTCAGGAAACATCATTATATATGAGAAATTGATTTTCTACCCAATAATGGAATTTTCTCTCCTACTAGTAGATAATAAAAACAAATGACAATGTTGGCATAGTTAAGTACTTTTCACGTGGAAATAAGATTGTATAATTTGAAGGACAAAAAAAATAGAAAGAGGTATTTATTTAATGTCATTTTTATTCATTTGTTTTCACATGCTACTTGGTTTTCATGGATATCTTAGTTAAATTCGACCATTCATTAAAGAAAATTTAAACAAATGTGCTTCGCATCTTGCAATAAAGTAGCTTGGCTAAGAAGAATTGTCTTCTCAACCTTGGTGTATAAATTACTAATAACTTGCTTTATTTCAAAATTAAATTAAAATCTCTCTTTTTATCAGAAACAAGAAAATACTCTACGGCCTTTAACCAACTTACGACATTATTACTACTTGAAGTAATGAAAGTAACTTTTGTCACATATTGTGTCTTATATTTATTAAATTATGTGTTTTGAACCATGTTTTATTTCAAAACTACTACGAATTAATTTTTAGTTTCTAATCATTTTTATCTAGGGTCTTATTAAATGATCATTCAGTAGAATGTCAAAGATCTCTATCTGTCTACATATAAATTTTATTTTCCACAAGCAACATGATGTTTGAAGACCCGATATAATATAGTATGCATATATCGTTAGACTTAACTCTTTAGAATTTTTCCTATTCCTAATCATCTTACTGACATTTAAAATGTTTCATTTTATAAAATCTCAACTGTATTATTATTAATTTTTATTCAAAATGTAGAAATAACTCCGTAAATAATGTTTGCAAGTTTTTCAGTGCCGCCCAAGTCCGGTTTGGGTATCGGTGTGATTATTTATTTTTTACACCGTTATTGTCACATGTATAATTACATTAACCGTCAGTCGCTATCTCAAGCGTCATTCTTATATTTTTCATCCACTTAATGAGCTCGAACCCCTGAAAAGTGACGCACGAGTATTGAACAACATTTTTTGTATTCGTTCACACAAAATGAGAAAAAACGCGAATTAACATCAAAGGTTAGGTTTGACAGCTGTCAAATTAATACCTTTTAGTGATATATTTACTCATATACCACTTTCTGCATTATTTCACAAAACGAATACATAGTGGAGAAAGTGAATATAAAGTACATAACTAATATATAAATATTCCCGCATATGTATTTAATTAAAATGACAAAGTGTAAAGTAAATAAACTTTTGCGCGCCCACACGAATTTGAGAGCACCAGGTGCACGTTTCTAGGATCTATGAATATCCAAGCTGATTCATTGTGATGACTTCCCGTTTGTGCTGAATTTTTCTGGCTAAATAAATTAGGGATTCTCCTTTTTATTTAGCAATTTCTTTTCGTAACTTTCCGAGGATTATGACCTCATTTTTATTAATATAGATAAGTAATTAGTGTTTATTTGTACTAACGAGTTTAATTTTTTGTCTGAAGGACACATTATGTGTCATTATTTTCATTATCTGGTAACCTCTATTGAATTGATGGCACTATTACTATTATTTACAAATTTAATTGTGTGCTTTTATAAAATTTCTACTTTCACTAAAGTCAGGTGTAATTTTTGTCTTTTCTGTCGTGATTGAAAATATTTAATAACAAATTAACCCCATTATTATTTAACATGGCTCAACTTGCGGTTTGCTGAAACCCCGACCGGCATTTACAAGCACACAATACCCAAAATTACTACGTGTTTCAAATACTAAACTAATTATTTGAAATGATCCCAAAATTTGTCAATTTAATTTAGCTCTCACGCCCAAAATTTGCGTGGTGGCAATGTGATCAAACCATTTCATCTGCTGGGTAGTAAATATATTATTTTGAGGCTCTTTGAAAACGTGCCAAAATGTAATCAGATGGCAGTTTTGCGAAATGTGGTCAATGCAACCAGTCAAATTTGACAGTTATTAGAAAGACGTCTGGGTTAAACAGTGTTCATATTTAAAACCTAGACGAGCAGGTGTCTTTTTATTCCAAGGAGCCGATTTAAGTGGTGGTAATTAGTTTGACATTTGTACCAAACGAAAGAAATGAAAAGAGTCCATTAATGGTCTAATCTCATTTTATTTGTACTTGTAAGTGGATCTAATACCTGCGAAAGTCTGTCTGAGTGGTATTCCGGTCCTTGATGAGTGATAATTGAGGTAATGGACGGAAGATTTTCAAATCTGACATAAAACAGGGAAGACTGCACCTTCAACAAACACACAGTTCTGAGAACAACACTTTAATTAAAATGTCACCACGAATGCGGCATAATTTATTGTGAAAATTTGTAATTTTTTTCAGATAAATAAATTACAATATGCAAATCGGCATTGATATTTGTATTGAGTATCGTTGTGCGTATTGAACATAAAATTAACATATGCATGAACCGTTTTGTAAATTAACATGTATGTGAGTAGCGCTGTTTAATTAATAGTTTTTCACAATAATTCAAATTAACCTAAGTAAAGATCAATGTATCTCGCACGAACAAGCCTATCTCTTTGTATAACTGGTTGCATATCCACGCAAACGTGGAATTATTGGACGCGCCCCGTACAAGCACTCTGCTAATATAATAATTACAACCGTACCACAGAAGATTGAATAATCATAATAATTCCCCGATGTCATTATCCAGATACAGATATTATTACAAATAATGCGGACGCTAATTAACTGGGGAATAAACGGTGTAATTATTTGATATTTGTTGAAGTATAATTGTGCTTTTACGTGGATTTGCTTTCACATGCTCGCTGGTTCCATTAATCTTCCGACGAAATAAAAATGATTAATTTTTATTCATTTCTTGAAATTTGTTTGTTTTTGGAATAAATAAATCATTTTAGGGACCAGTCCTACGCCCCTGCACCACCTACATGTCAGTTTCCTGTTAAATGTCCCGGAGTCGTGTTCGTACCCGTGTTCACATGTCAAAACCGAGTCGAGATTGAATTTAAAGTGATGTTGAGACTTTCTAATTTCGTTCGAAATGAATGAGGAAATGCTCTCGCACAATAACTATAAATTTAACGCAATTATCTACAAGGGGGTATTAATTAAAGTGCGCTTAATTGTATGATTAGATACATACGACGATTTATTTACTCCAAATTAGCGCAGTTAACTGAGCACTTTGTAAAGAGCGGTATTTCGAGACTGAAATCAGTTGTTTACTAGAAAGAGAAAAAACGATTGTATTTCAACAGGAATAAAGGACTGTAAATTGATTGCATCACTTCTTGAATAAATAGGAATTAATTTTCAATTTTTTTATAGTTCTAGTGGGGGTTCTTAGATCTTGGATATTTTTTTTTAGATTTGAAATTTTGATGGATTTCGTATGTCCAGATGATGCATTCATACTTCAATTCAATGAAATTTAATTCAATTGCTTAAAGATTAGGGAATGCTTTGTAGTGATATAATACAGGATCATCATAAATAGTTCATACATTCAGTAGGCTTTGCACGTCCAAATTATTCATTTAACTACATGAATCATTTATAACTACCAGTTATAACAGAAAACAATAATGTTTTGTTTGTACTTTACTTTAAAGTTCTAAAAAGCTTCTAATAATTATGTAACTATAATAATTAAAAAGCCGCCTAAATGTTTTTGTTACAAAGCTGACAGTTAAGTCAGAGTCAGAGATGTCAGGGAAAAGTTAACAGTAAGGAAAAAATTTACAGCAGGGTTAGACAGTGAAAAGACGCTGAACTATATAGAGTCGAAAAAGATGTAGCTGTAAATAAATTCTTAGACAAATCAATAGACTGGCACCACTGAATTATTGGTACCCCTCCCGTTGACACCTTGACAGATGCTGGTTATCTTTTAGGTTAAGGTAGAAAAATGCACATAAAACAACAAACAATAGTCACGTGGTATAAAGTAAAGGTACTGATGGCGTAAAAATTAATTAACTGATTAAATCAATGAATGGGTTATGGAATTAGCTCATTACACGGGATTAGAGTATCGATCCAATAACATCTTTTGAGTGGGTCGTGTAAACGACAATTTACAGTTTTTATCGATCATAAAGTAGTGCAAGTGCGAGTGTTTTGAACTGTTTCATGCGATATCTCAAAAAGTGTCGAAGAAAAAGGAAACATTTTTGCAAACCTGTTTTAGTTATAATTCATATCTACTTATTTTAAGAGACGGAATAATATAAATAATCAAAAAAATATATCTATGGGTAGATCCAAAATAATCAAAAAAGATTTCTGTTTTTGTTTCTACTTTTTTACTTACTATTGATCGAGGGGAAATTTGCATACATTCGAAAGTTTCTAAATTGGACCACCAATATATCTGAAAGAGTAGTTTTTTTTATTGGCAACACCATACGATCGGGAACTAACTTCATGACCATTGTCATAAACTGATGATAAAATAAAAACTGCTCTTTGAGATTATAGAGATATAGGTAGTAGTGTTCCAATTTACCAAACCGTCCAGTATACCCTACTTTCCCCTACATACAAGCGTAAATCATTTACAGTGTGATACATAAATAGTTTTTTTTAAATTGTTTAAAACTTTGCGTTTCTTAGAACATGATGTAATTTATTTTTCTGTTGTTTGTGTGGTCTACATTGGTTTTGTAAATATTGTTCTTAAATTGAAAGTTAAGATATTATCATAAATACATAGTAACAGCAGTAAATATAGTAACAGCTTCTTCTTCCCGCTTCTTTTTTTCCGTCGAGTAAGTCTTTCAAGTATTCTCTCTATTCTTCTTTCGTTATCTTCTCATCTGCCCTCTTTTCACCTTTCCTTCTCTGTTTATGTATTTCCAGACTTCTTCTTCGGTATTAATTAATATAATTCCCTCTTCTTTTTCTTCTGTCTTTGTATTTCTTTAGTTGCATTTCTCCATTTCCTCATTTGCTTTCTGGATAGTTTTTTCATTTCTTTACATTCTTTGTCCCACCATCTGTTTCTTCCCATTCTTTCTCATACTAGTACTAGTATTTTTTTTGTTGACATCGCTTCCTTCATTCTTTTTTTGCTTTCTTTTTGATCTCCTTCTTCTCTTTGAATCTGTTGTAGTGCATTTCTGCATTTTTGTATGCTTTCTTCTTCCCAGATTGTTTTTATAATTATTTTTTCTCGTGTCTTGTTCTTTTTTTATTTCTTCTTCAACTATTTCTTTTTCTAACGGTTGGTACTCTGTCTCCCACTTCAAATTTTCACTACTGCATAAACAATTACTGATTCTCCTCTCGGCCTCACATACGTAAATTCTCTTTTCGCTTTTTCTGTCCTATTATTTTGTCTTCCTAATCTTGTCCCAATTCTCGCATTGAAGTTTCCCTCAATTATTACATTTCCTTTTTTTTCTCAATTATGGTCTCTTCTAACATTTGTTTTGTTTTACCCATCTCTTTACTGTATACATATACTGTAACGCTTATAACTTTTATTTTGTTCCTAGTTTCAGATTTCTCTCTGTTAATCCAGTTCTGTATAGTTCTTGTTTCGTAATTATGTTTTCTTTCCTTGCGCCTTTCCGCCCTTCCTTCTTGTTTTTTCCTTTCTGCTGCTTGACATATTCATACGTAGTCTGTCGGCATTGCCTCTTCGATTTTCTTACATTCCTTATATACTTCACTTCAATTATATACTTCCAAAAATCTTATCTTCTCTTTGTTATCTTATTCTTTTTTTGTTTTCTTTTGTTGGTTTTGCATTAAATCCTAGGTATATCTTATTCCGTTTTGCGTTCTGTTTTGTTTTCTCTCTCAGTTTTCCCTCGTCGTCATTCCATATCCGCCAGTTGGCGTCTACCTGACCGTCTTTCCTTTTTTCCTTTCACTCGTCTTCGCTATCGCTCTAATTTTTTCTGTATCTCTCGTTCTTTCCTTATTAAGTAATTGTTTATGAAGATTTTTTATACTGCCCTATTTCTCAGTATTTCTTTGCTTCCCAAGACGTTCTGTTTCTGTTCCTATGACTCTATTTTCGCTCTCATGTCTTCTCATTTTATAGCATAGACCTTATATTCACTTCTGTTTTCAATTCCCCTTCAGCCCATTTCTTGACTTGCTCATGCTTTGTCTCTTTTAGTCGCATCCCTGTTATTACTGTATTATTTTTTGTTTCGCCTCTTTCATTCTCTTCCACCTTGATCTCCATCTTTCATATCTTCTTTTCTAGGAAGATTTTTAATTGTCTTAGGTCATCTTCCGTCCGTCTTCCATTTTCCTCCCCATTTCTTTTTAACTTCTTGCTCTGGTGCTTTCACTGTTTTCTTGATTTTTTGGAATGCTTCTGGGCTTTCTTCTAGGTATCTTTTTCTTTTACTTTCCTCTTTATCTTTTCTTGAATTTCTCCTTTATCTTCGCCTTGTCTTATTCCCATATACGTAACCCTCTGCACTGCACCGTATATTGTTGGTTGCTGGCGTTCTTTGTTATTTTCGTTGCCAGTTCTTTCTCCGTTATTTCTCCACTCTATAACCCCTTTCTTCCTTTCCACCTTTCTTTTGTGCTTATTTTCTCTTCTTCGCTGTTTTCTTCACTTTTATACTTTTAATCTCCTCGTCACTTCTCTCCACGTGTTCTCGTATCGGTCGGTAATCTAGGAATAATTAAAAATGCTAATAAAGATTTACAACATTGAGGGGAAGACTGAGAAGGACAATTTAAAGTTTTTCAAGGATATTAGGCAAATTTCAGACCGGGCAGAAGTACCTTAGTCAGAAATTTAACACCGAGAAAGCTGGAATAGTAATTCTGACTTTATTTATTAAAATAATGAACGACAATGCAAGAAAGTACAGCGAGAACTATAGGAAACAAATAATAATCAAAAAGTTCTTGTCCGCAGATGATGGTGGTCAATAATCAAAAGAGCTTAGAGGTATGGAATAGAGTACTCTAGTACTGTCTAGTATCTCTACTGTAGTACCTGTCATAAAAGACAACGTACCAAAAACAAAGACCAAACTCAATATGTCTTAGCAGTGCACATCAAGTATGTTCAATGTAAACCTTGTAAAGTAATTCCGGGAGGCCGGATGAGACGAGAAAAATAAGAGAGGAATGTCCAAGAAGCCATGGACTTAAGAGATAGGAGTTGTACTGAAAGAATTGCTAAGAGCAGAAATTGGAACATATTCTAACACACATTTTTTTTTTAATCTGAAACTGCAAAAACTGGAAAGCCAGACAAATTTTTATTTCTTTTATATGACAACAATATCTTTATGGCATTGACGTCTATTGACCAAGTATATGGTTTGATTACGAAAGTCTCTTCTGAATAGTGTTACGATTGTATTTAAAGAAAAATTGCCATATTAAGCATTCCAAGTTTCGCAAAAGACGACAAAGAATAAATTTCGATTTTATTCCCCCCGAAGGTCGAAAATGCACCTGTAAAATATGAAATGAATCTCTCCAACTTGCAATTATATAAACCGCATGAATTGTGCAATTGTGGTCAAAAATATCTTACCACTTTTACCGATATCACCGAAACGGGCAATAATCATTAACAACTCTGTCCGTTCGGGCAAGAAGACATTTTATTCGCCAAAATAAAAGTCTTTAATCATCACGCTATAAAAATTAAGGTGTCTAAATAATTGCAGGTGGCAAGTTATCGCCAACGTGGGCTGAAAGCAGCACAGAACATCAAAGGATAAATTAATAAGTCAATATTCAATCAGTTACAAATTACTGTAATTTTAAAACTGGTCTTACAGCCATATAATGCAATAATCACGACCAGAGTTATTGACATTATATGCTGATCCTTGTTTGCAGCTGTCACTCAATGTGCGAAGAAAGTCTTTACTTTGCTAGCAAAAACCAAAAGGCAAGTTTGCGTTATTTTTAAGTTCTCACACAATATTATTAAAAACTCGTTAAAAATTAAATTATACCACGTCAACGAGGTTTTGGTGGAAGCAGTATGGCGAATTAAGTAAAATTTCACAAAGGGGAGCTGTGATAGTAGATTCTTAAATGCAAATTAATTTGCGTAAGCTAATCCATAATCACCATGTTGGGCAGTTAATGAGATAATTCCCTTTAAACAATGTGATGGAAATCTAACTAAAGTTGTTATACCGCCCAAGTAGATAATTAGTTTGACGATTCCACATGACCAGACGTAATAACCGTAATTAGCAAATCTTATCGGACACAATTTCTTACTTGCGTAACCAGCAAGCTGTAATTATTTTGTATTCAAGTCAATAATAAATGTTATTGTTTCAGGTATGTACTTCGACTTAGACATTCCAGTAAAGGTAACTCCTTCAAATATATTTTTTAGCACTTTGCATTAAAGTTTAATCATTTTCACATTAAACAGCCATTTAGGAGCAAATAAGACTAGATCGGTTAATATTTCAGTAATAACCCTCCTCGAATATTTATTTCCTAATTAGTCGGCAGACGAGGATCGTATAGATTAATTGTATTTTTGGACAATACGCAAACAGTTAAACATTGGGATTATTAAATAAGTCACCAAGACGACTTGGTGAAATATTAAACTGTCTCTTATTGATTCCTCTAATGACAAAACGTCTGATACTCAAATTTCACTTTCCGTAACAGTAATTTCTTGTAATTATAGGTTTACAGAACGAAAACACAAAACTTCCAAAGTTAAATATAATTAAGGGACGGTTTTGTATCTACACTGAATTCAATCGTTAAGTTCGGAAATGAACCAGTCATTACGCGGTGTCTTGACGACCAACGTTATTACTTAATTATTATCATTCTATAGGTAAACGCTAAGTTAATTGAGGAACTTTGACTCAATGCTCTCATGAGTTTCAAAGCTCTGCTTTTGCAGGTTGCATAAAACTGTAGTTAATTAGTACAACAAAGAACGAAAGGGAATGTGTAATCAGTCAGTGTTATGGATGTTCCGTAAACTAATCACTAATGACGAAACTGTGATTAATTTGAAGTATCTTTTATGATTGATTTGTTTGTTTAATTTTTGTAACCATAATATAAATCTTTATTTGACCTACGGGCTTTCCGATTCCTGTGTTTACATAACGTAATCCATATGCTAAACAACGCCTTCCATTTCTTACATTCTTTCATCCATTTTATTACTCTTTCTCTCATCTTCTCTCATTTCACATATTATGTGCAATTGTCTATCTCCCTCTTCCATCGAATACTTATTCTCCCTCTCTCAATTTCTGCACCTAAACCTAAATCATCTTTCTTTCTTTCCCACCCTCCAAATACTTCGGTATTTCCTCAATCATACTTCTCTTGCACTTCCAGTTGTGCCACTCTCTGATTCTTTCCCTTCTTTCTTATCTGTCCTCTTTCGTTTAGTTCTACATTCATACAATTGCATCTTTCTCTCAGTCTCTCTGTTCTGCGTTCTTCTTTTCTCTCCAGCACTCGTTCATTATCCTGTATTCTCCCCTTCCTTCCATCCTGACTTCGCTCTTTCAGTTGAATTCTTTTGGTAGCAGTTTTTCTGTTTTTCCCCAGCTTTGTTCTTCTATCCATGTTTTTTTTTAAACCCACATCTTCTTTTTTTCTTAGTCCCGCTACATTAAAAAATAATGCCCTAGATCTTGTTTTTTTCCGATGCCTTTTTATTTTCCCGCCCTCTCTCATATTTTCCCACGTATTTGTTCTTCTTTTCTCGATTCTTTGTCTTTTTCCTTTGCCATCGTCTCTATTTTCTTCCTCACCCCTTCTTCGTTTTATTGGAAGACATCTAGCCTTTCTCTCGGTTCACTCCTTCCCCATTGAACCCCGTACACTGTTAATTTCCTCTATCCCACTCTTACTTCTTTCCCGTCTCCCCGTTTTTCCTTCGCTATGCCTCTTAATTTTTCCTGTAACACTCTTTTTTGTTTTGTCAAGTCTATGAGTATTATCCTTTCCCTCCCAACCCTCCATTTCTACTAGTACTACTTGATCTCTATTTATACTTAATTAATTTTGTCCTCTCCCCATTTTTTCTGATTTCTCTCTCCTCTTTTTTTTTCTCTTTGGCCTGCTGCTGCCTTCTTTCCTTTCCAGCTGTGTCACTCTCTCTCAACATGTTTCTCTCTCCCATCACTTCTCTTTTTCTTTAAATTTTCATCTTTGCCTTTCGTTCTTAATTTCTTGGTCCTCTCTTCGGATCTCCTTAATTTCTTCCGGTAGTTTCCTTTTTATTTCTTCCAACTTGTCCATAATTCGCTCCAATTCACTGTCAATTTTCTTATTGCCACTGAAACGTCATTGAAAAACATTTTAAATTTAATTATGCAACAATTCTTGTGTTGGGAGGCTAAAAATAATGAGGCTTTTTGTAATTTCTTAAGATATAGTTTTTGCTCCGGAAAATGTGTAAAGAAGTAGGCAACAAAGAAAACTAGTTGTGAAAACATAAAAATTAAATTATTTACTATTTAATATTGGGAATGTAATATTTCGCATTTAAAATAATTCTATGACGAATACTACTACTATGTATTTTCATACAGACTGTTTCAGACTGAAACCAGTGGTAGAACTCATCAAAAGCCACAAAAACGTTTTTTAGATTTTTTTTATTTTATTTTTTTTTAATTTCACCTACTGAGAACCAATTGTTTTTGTCCGGAAAAATTAGCGTACTTATCAACATTCTAAATTTTTTGCACACCCCCGTGCGTTACTTGCTGATAAACTCACAATCAATATCGAAACAACTCAATCAGGCGGCGGTAATTTGTTGTTATTTAAAGTTATTAATCATTAAAGATGCCCGGTTTGTTCTAACATCGAATACACGGACAATACAATGTCAATGTTACGGAGGTCTGTTACGGAAATTTCGCCGAAGCACAAAGACTTTATGTGCAACGCTTCCCAAATCGCCGTGTGTCTAATTTACATTAATGTTGTTAGTGCACTGTGTTAGTGTTTTGCAAAATGTTGAAACCCGCCCACCGAAGATTATCAATTCAGTTTGGAGTTCAATTTTCACAGCCTGAGGATTTACCTCGAAGCTGCCAAATTTTCGATCTCATCTTTTATCAATTGACGAGGCGGGTTCCACCAGTGAAGGTATTTTCAACTTAAATAATACGCACGTATGGGCAGACTATAAGCCCCCACAATTTTCATTTTCCATCAATAGTGGCTAAATTAACATCAAAACTTCCACAAAATTTAAAAATTGTTGAAAATAATAAGTTTTATTGCTGATTAAATTTATTGCACTTATTTCTGAAACACCCTGTATAGTAGCTTTATGGAAATACACCAACATCCTCTAAATTTTGCCGCTAGTATATTTAAGAAGTTAGCAGCACAGTGAAGAACAATGTAGTAAAATTACCGTTTAAACTTTACAGGCTTAATCTTTAATTAACAAATAGTCGCTTAGGTTACCTATATTTAGAAAAAAAATACCGACTAATTGTTAATGGTTAATTGGTTAATTAATAGTCGAGTCTAGTGAAATTTAAACTTTTCGAATTGTTAATCAAAACGTCTTAATAAAATTTTTACAATAGATTTCCACGGTCTTTGTAAAGTTTTTTACGTGTACGTGTCTAAACAATACCAGTTCCACTCTATTATGATCTATGATTCGTCCCTCGCGACTGAATAAAACATCTCAGGATCGAGATTAGAGCCCACCCACCTTCAGCAAACAAACTTTAACACCTTTACACTATTCCAAAACACACATTACACGAGTTGGAGCTCTAGACCGCACACCTTCCCAATATTTATAGCGTTTCGACTCGAACTTAAAATAGACTTAACTTAAGCCCACATAATAACTAGAACACACACACTGACACACATTCACGAAAGATAAATTGAGAGACAAGCGAAGTACTCATTAAGGATATGTCGGGAGGATTTCGTTCATGTCCTTCTTATCAATCTGAAGATTCGCAACGGCAGGCTCATTTTTTAATTCGATTAAATCTGATGATGGTCCCTTCTAAGAACGTGCTTTCATAGTAATTGAAAAGACACTAAGGTGTGGGTGGATGGGTTTATGGATACCATAAAAAAGCTATTAAGTTGACTCTGATAATGGTGAAAAATATTTTAATAAATTGCCGAGCTTCGAGGCGTGGAGGTGCACCCAAATACTAAACTATGGGTCGCACAAAGGTTATACATTATTCAGGATTTCATTGTTTACCACATGAAAGATTGGCTCAACGTTCACCGACAAATTTGCAAATTTACAGCTTAATCAGACAAAAGGTCATTTTCTTCTCTTGGAAACATTTTAATGTAAAACAACACCTACGTGAAACAAGAGTTAAAAAATGTTATTAACCCAACAAGGTCATACATTATTCAGGATTTCATTGTTTACCGATTTAAATGCTGCAAAGTTGATGTTCCATTTATTGGTAAAGCGACGTATTAACATCTTAATCATTCCAAAAGACAGTGGGTGTCCTAAATCCGGCTCGCAATGAATTGAAAGAGGCCGTGCCCCGACAATAAAATTTACTCGAATAACCCAACAATCTTGTAAAATTGTTTTTTATAGCCTCTGTATTATGTAAACAATATTTGTCTACCCACCGATTTGAGAGGCTTTGCACAATAATTTAAATAAATCAATTTACTTCTTAGTACCGGAAACATTGTTGTAATTGGATATTGTCAGAAACGTTTGAAATTATGTAGAAACTGTAATACCGGCAATATGTAAATGCAGTCGAGGACTCCGGTTACTGGCTTGTTTGAAATTTATGCATGGTAGATGTCTTCCCTGACATTCAACAGATTTTCGTTTTGTTTATCAAGCTTGGAAAATTGCATAATTATTATGTCAACGATAGCTGAGGTTAGTGAAGCTGACAACTGAGGAATTCGAAGCAAACATGAAATCATGCTTTAAACTGACACTAGGAAACTCAATAAATGCACCATGTCACTCCAAACGAAAACTTCGTGGTTATCAGAAATATTTTTGTTTCTATTTTCTTTCTTATACCTTTTTTAAACCGAACACCTTACTGTAGGTCATAAAAAGATCCCTACATTTACGATTACTTTACAAAAAGGTAAACCTTAAGTCACCTCCAGTTGTAAAAACTGACATTTAGTAAATATCAACAGTTACAAAATAAACACTACAAATCGAAAATTATTAGTTGTCATAAGTTTATGATCGAATAAAGACAATTAAATGATTGTATCTTGTCTCGTACAAAGTAACTCTGACTTTGTAATAAAGTATTTTATGATTATGACCACCATTTATTGTTTATAATAAAATGCAAGGATTCGTTTGTTTAAAGTTTGTTTATAAAGGTAGATACGTGTGATTTTCTTAAGGCCGAGCCAATCGAGAATTTACCGACTCGTAAACTTTCAGCTAAATCAGCGTGAATTTATATCCTGCCGTGTTACGTTATTAAACAACTGTAAAAATGTCGATAAAAATTGCACCTATATTCAGACCACCTGTAAACGCTTTTATGCAACATTAATTCCACATTAGTAGATGGTCTACGGATTGAAAACCAAATGTAAATGTCATCGATAAAAGATTACCATAAATTTAAATGCACAACCGATTCGCGGTTACACATACTTTACTACAATTTGTACTTTACAGTTTTGTGAAGAAAAGTAAGATAGAGGAAGAAAATAACCCTCTCTGCGCCATTATTGGTCTAGGCACGGCTCAAATGAGCCGCTTGAGCTAATTAAGATCTTGCATCTAATTAAATTCTTAACAAGCTCGTAAGAAAGATTATCATTTTTCCCGCTCTCGCCTCCGGCATAAGCTGCATATACACTATCTCAGTGCGCATTGTTTCTGTCACAACCACTAAAAGTATGCCAATTACTTTCCACAAAAATCAGTTTCGTTAATTTTCGAGAAACTCTGGAGAATAGTACGGGAAGTAACAGCTGCTGATAATAATAATTGATTACCATTTTGACAGACTGGGAGTTTGCAAAATAAAATGAAAATTGATATTAGACGTTCTAAATTCGCGGATTGTTTATTAATCATGTTAGAGTTATGCAATTGGTTCCGTTCATGTTGTGTCAGTTGTAACAATTAATGACTCTTAGTTGCAAAATTTTGAAATTGTACAGTCACGGGCAAAATATTTTGGCCATCAGTGCCAATTAGTTAATACTGTACTTAACACATCTAAATCAAGGTAGCAGCATTTACATAAGCCCGAAAATTTTAGATGCAAAAAATCCAAAGATTATTTTGTGATTTCTGGAACTTGAAAACCACATTTTTACGATTAAAATTAATACCTTTAAATCCTCTCAAATTTTACATAAACTGTTTTGAAAGTGTTTGGATACCGTTTATAAAGATTTGTCGGTGATTTCGTTCCATAAACAGATACTGCTTTACTGTCGGAAAGATTTTGTAAACAATACCTCGTCTATGTTGATTTTGAAGGTTAGTAAATTATGTTCTATTACAAACAATTTTGCATAAGTCAATTTCAAATTCGGAATTACAGATTCAAATGGGACGCAGTCTAACGTCAATCAACGCATACGACCAATTATTAGGATTTTCAGTTATTTACAACTGGCCAAATTTTGTTACTTATTCAAATGCCGAAATCCACTAGCACTATCCTTCCAATCTGAACGCGGCTTCACCGAAATCCTCCGGGAATTCTCTGCCTGTGCCCACACCCTAATTAGGCGGATTAATACAATTTTTTGTGAGTGCACGTCTATTTGCATAAACGGCGAATTTCGTGTCGGTTTGTTGTTTTGTGTTGTCGCGGGGGGCAATGGGGGGCACCGTCCACACATAGCCGAATATAATAGCTCATTGGAGTTGAGCGCGAGCTGTTCGTCGGACCACCCAAGAAGCTCACGATGCCATGAATGAATACGGCATAGCAACCCACGGGCCCCCTGATGAATTGTGATCTCTCTGATCTGACTTGACGGATCGTCCTGTGACTTTCTCGAAAAAACACCACACTCATCAGCAGATCATATCGGGTATAACGATACTCACACGATTTACATCGAACGACGATTATTTTGGGAGCTGGGAACGTCCGTGAAAACGATACGTATACGATTTGGAAGCGACGATATTCTTGTAGAGCCGAAACATCAGCGGAACTATTATTAAAATTAATTGTATAAAAAACGAGGAATGTGAAAGCAATATACCTATCCGAAGATTTGATGGAGTTTTCCATAAAAGGTAAAAATTAGAGATATTTGAAAATCATGATTTTTCGAGGGACGTTAATCAAACTAATATGAAGATTAAATACAGGAGCATGCATATTATAAAATCTCTTTTTGACTGTAGTTAAAACAAAATTAAATTTATACCACATACACACATACACAGGTTTTTGGAGTCGATCGAACTGAAACACCAATGGTCCAAATGCAATTGGGACCTATCTCGAATGAAAAAAGTTGTGTGTGAGGGTATGTATTATATCTATTGTAAACCTTCCGAATACGTTGACAATTGGTTGACAAATTTCATAAACTTCAAACTCCAAAGTGACCATAAAGCTTAGAATACATACCTAACCTAAAATTTCACAGACGTTTAAGATTTTCTATCCGCGACTACTATTGATTTTATAAATTATTAATAATTAATTAAAAATCAACTATTTATGTATTTAGAAAAATTACTGTCATAGCATTTTTTCACAAATATTACATAAATTATGTCAATTTTCAAAGCGCCTTAAAAAAATTAATTCTAATATGTAGTACCCCAAATACATGTGACAGATAGAAACCGATGCTTCCGTTTTATCTAAACTGAAACTATTAGTCTGTATAGTATAGTAACTACACTATCTAGAAATTTACGATAAAGTATACATACTTTTTGATGTTTACCCATTTGTTGTAATTTATAATGTATAGTAAACGCAAACGCATTCCCAGAAGGGAAGCATGGAAATGGGGAATTAAATATATTTTATTCAAATCTACTTTTTATTCAACAGTCATCAATTTGTATGAAAGTAAATAGAAACACTGGCGGATATAGAAATACCCACATGTATCTACCGGGTGATTATGAACATGTGTCACTCATATAAATTACAAAATTAAACCGAATTAACAAGTAAACACCAGCAGATACCAAAGTAGAAGAATTCTGTAATAATTTTTGTTGTTTCTGTTAACACATTGAAACACAATGTAGTGTAGGTACGTTAAATTGTTAATGTTATTTTTTTTTTATTTTGCGAAACGAGCGATTTTTTCTTAGGGCTGTTGCTGAGCAAGTTATCGAGCTGAAGAGATCCACCTTATATGCTGTTTAATAATGAGCAGATCATCTTTCATTCAAAAGATTATGATGTTAAAGAACGACGGAAAGAATGCCCAACGGATGGCGTTATGTTTTGAAATTTTTTTCTCTTAATTACTACCATCAGTAGTCCTCACTATATCGACCTCTTCTACTGAGTGATCAAGAATAAAAATCTGGTTGAAAGCTACATTTAAATTTACACCAAACAAACATAATTGCATTTACAAAAACTTAAGGCAAAAATAGATCTACACAAAGTATGTATAATAAATCTCAATTCATCAGCTTTCCAATTAAGGACAATCTAAGGTTCTTCAGTTAGAACAAATTAATAGTCTTGTCAGACATGTAATAAGGTCACATCTAACATTGTAAACAAACCATAGGTAAAGAAAATTCACAATGTTTTTATACCTACATTTAATCGTAAACTCTTTATTAGGCCCGAGTATTGTTACCATCCTTATACATGATTCAATAGTAGTTTTCGTCACTAGTGTCGAAAGTGAGACATATCATGCGAGTGTGAAGTTTGATTAACGAGGCGAAGCCGCGTGAAGAAAATCACACGAGCAATGATATTTCCACTTTCGAACGAGTTGTGAACACTATTTTTAGACGACTGCGAACATCATGCAGTACCTAAATAAGTTTCGAGCTCGCAAATTTTTATTTCAATAAGTAAAATGGCGTTAAACATTAATTTCAATAAAAAAATAAAAAATAAACAGCAGGAAAATAACAGAGAAAACGGGTACCTACATAGATGTAGTTCAAAAGGATAAAAATCAAAAAGTAAAGGAACAGAAATTTCACAAAAATAGATAACCTTGATACCAGAGAAGAATATTTTCACCAATAATGTGTATGTAGTCAGAGGAATAATAATAATTTAATAAGGAATAAAATATGAAAATGAAATAATGGAAAGATTATTATTTATTACTAAATATGCAATATGATGTTGATACCAATAGATATAAATAGTGAATATAGTTTGAACAGGTAGTAAAAAGCATCGATAAATAATTAATACCAGGGGAAAATAATCAATCTAGGTTCGGGTAAATCTAAAAATTAATTAGAAATAAATAGAATTAGAAAGAAATAATCTGGTACCTATAGGGAACATACTTTATCAGATATTATCTCTGTTCTCTCCACCCAAGGTGATAAACGAAGTGCGAAAACTACTGAGGCATAACATTATTTCAGCCTAATTTCATTTTGAGTTGCGACGGGTCTTACGTTTTATCAAGTAAGGATCAATTTCATATTTCATTTCACTGACTGGTCCTTAGTTAAGACGTTTCCATAGCAACCGCGGCACTTGCGACCAGTCGCAAATCAACATGAAATCGGGCTATTTGACTGCAATATATTAAGAATTATTAGAAAGAAAATTAAACTTATTTATGGAAGAGGTAACTGAAATCAAATAATTTTACCATAGATATTTATCGATTTCAAAGAGGCTTAGTTCGGTAGTAAAAAAATCAACTGTTGAAATTGTAAACCGACTGAAACTTATCAAAAAATATATACCGGGTGTAGAATGGATTTTGAAACTTTTGTTTCTAAAATGAGGGACGACAAATTCTTTCACAGAATAATTTAAATGAATCAATCATTAACTACATTTTCAGTTCATGGTATTTTTAGTATTTGTCCACTCCTTTTTTCCTTTGCTTTAACACTTGAAAGCAGTGTAAATAAATAATTATGGATTACGTACTTCTTTGTATTCTATACAACTTTTATTTTACAAATTTTGCTGTAAAATAATTAGGGGAGGCAATATTGTCAGATTTTTATTTTTTGTATTTGCTTAATAATCGAGCACAGCCCATAACATAGCGGCGGCGCGACACTCAACTGATCACTAAAATTTACTATCAACGACAAGTTTTTTGTCCTAAAAAACTTAGAAGGTTAGTCATAGGCGGAGGGTGAAATAAGGGCCAGAAAAATGTTCAAAAAAATTGTGGATTTCAGCAAAGTGGCATAAATAGAAAAAATGTTTATTTTGACGAGTTCTACTTGTGGTTAAATTACATTTAGTAGGGCTTAGTGTAAACACTAATAAAAGTAAATAAAATATGCATCGGAATTTGAAGAAACTTATTTTTTGTTGAAATCTATCGATAATAGTACCTAGTTGTTACTGTAATTAGTTATTTATCCTAACAGCTTGCTTGGTGCAGTTACCGGTTTGGTAGTTAAAAAAATGAGGTAAAATTAATTTGAGTCTGTTCTTGGGACGCATATACACATCAGAATATGTTTTGTAAATGGTATAGAAAGTTCCACGACCGTTCAATTTTTGTTTTTGGGTCCGGAATATTAACCCAGAATGAGGTGCCCCCATATTTTTAATATCGTTTATACTTATATATTTGAGCTCCTGCCTCCACATTAGTACAGTTGGGGACACTCAACATTGGACATCATTTGTGACATTGACATTTAAGATGTAGAGCAGTCTTTATATCATAACCTTATTTTTAGCTATTGTCAGTGTGTCAGTCACAATAATGTTAATTGACAAGTAACGTCATCAGCATTAGTTGACAATAAAGTATCGATTACAATGATTTTTTGAAGGAATGTCATAAAATGATGTCCAATGTTGGGTGTCCCCAATTGTACCACCTGAAAAAAAAAACGGTAATTATAAAAAATAAATTAACATAAAAAATGGTTATATGTAATTGTAATTATCTTTACAAATAAATGTTTTGGACTTCGGCCGCAGTGAGAAATTTATTGATTTCAGATGAGCTAAAGATTTTTAATTTGTCGCTCTTGAAACCAGATGTTTGTCGTTTTAAAAAAGCTTTCTTATATCTTTCAATATCAACATCATGCTTTATGTTCAGTGTAGATTTTAGAGTTGATCGTTTCATTTCCTTCGATATTTGTCCAAAATAGACCAATAGCACATCTTCAGAGAAGGAATCCGTTTTGTTTTTACTACGCCAGTTGATGAATTTCTAATAATATGCAAGTTCATATTTCAAACGAGACTTTTCAGTAACAAATTACTTTCTAAATCCATTTCAGAAAGATGAAATATCTGTTATGACAATGAATAGAAAACGGAGTTATTGTTGTCATCGCACGGTTGCTAGACAACGTGATGCGCCAAGGTTGGTAAACATTAGGTTGTCTCACTAGCTTATATTAGTTCTTTTTTATTTTTATGAAATCTATATCAAAAAAGTATACACTATTTTTTTCTGTTGTGACTTGAGTTTGTGTTGCATCATAAACTTGATGTGCTTAGGTTTAATGTGCAGACAGTAGTTCTTTCAGTAGTGGGCGTCGGTAGGTCGTATATAAATTGTTTTTTATTATGATAATACTCATACTGATTATGTTATCTACTGATACTTGTATAACAACAAAAGTGTGATAATTTTTATATGTAATAATAATTATTAACTAAATAAATCAGCTTCCATTGTACACATGTTGCCTGAGTTGATTATGCACCCATACCTCACATTTTAAATTAATTTTGAATGAAAATGGGATTAATATCATATGTAAATGTGACCACAGTGCATTTTAAAACTTATTCTGACAAATTATATTACCTTTTTGTATACCTTCTTCTATTTCTTTTATTCGCTAGGATCTATAACTCACCTTGACAGCCAAGACTCACTATATCGCCATGCAATACGGCTTCCCATAGTCATCCACATAAATCACTTACAGATTTATTAATTATCCTGTGGTGTTTTTCTCCATAAATAGAAGGATCTCTTAGAATGTAACATAACCTTGCCGATATTCTCATAATGTCCAATACGGCTCTAAACTGTCAAAAGCTAACGTCCTTCGAAAATTAAGCCATCACACTTCATCCCGGTGGCCTTAGGTCATAAAATAAATAATGGTGCTTTTTTTGTCTGGCCACATATGAGTCAGAGAAATGTATCTCGTGGAATGCCATGTGGTAGGTGAAACGGGGGTATATGGCTCCCATAATCGAGACTCTTAAACCTTTGACCGTGCTTTATTAGCCAGGTATGCGTTTATGTCCACCCTTAATTGAAAGCGAAGAATTTGAAAAAAAAAAACAGCGAATAGTTATTGTCGTCTGCGAGGCAGTGGAATTTTAAACTGCCACATCTAAAGGTTAAAGAAAAATTTCAATTGGAGCTGCTGTTGTTGCTAAGAATTTTTCATACAAGATCTGAAATGTAATCGTTGTGCAACGTGTAAATTAGTAGATAAATTCTAGGGACTCATGAAATTATTTTCTAAATAGAAGGCCTCAATTACATCGGACAACACTGGAAAATAACTATTTAGAACTGTGATTTTTTTCGACAATGTAAGCTAGAAAGATATTAGCGCTGCGGGAAGCTTTGACCTCTTTTCACAGACCATGAATGCGTGATTAAGCCCTAGTGGTGATTGCAACACGTAGAATAATAAAAACTCAAGACAAAGAGATTTAATTCTCGGGTAGTCATTTATTTATGACAGCTTTTAGAGACTTTTTACACTTCCAGGAAAATATATGTGCACTAAAAATAAACTTACGTTTATGAGGTGTAGAGGAGGATTCCTTCCTGCTTTCAAAGCGGAAATTTCGCACTTAGGTGATTTTAAGATTACGTTGGGCTTCTTCATCTTGCTGCCCAAAGTAAAGTCTTATTTCCGTTTAATACCGTCGATAATAAAAATTAACAGACCGTAAAGTATGTTTAAACCGTTGTTAATGATTAGGAGTGATGGGTTTATCAGTACTGGCCTTTCTGAAACCAAAAGTCTGATTTTCTAGTAGCTACTGTAAAATTTGTAATCCTCATTCTGCTAACTGTCATACGAAACTCTGTTTCTGAATTAAGAATTGCTTTCGATCAATTATTATTATTGTTGAAATACTTGTCGATAAATATATCAATTACGTGACTATTGTAGGTTAGTTATGTCTTTGTATAGGTAAAAATCTTGACAGCGTCTATCTCAACAATTGCTTTTGATCGATTTACGATGTCTGAATAGATTCATTACAGAACGCAAATCGGTAGTCATAACGTGAAAGGTTATTCTCGTAATCATCTTTTCAATCTAACTTTGAAACGTAGATGGATGCATCTGACATTGTGACTAAATTTATTTTTAACAGTTATACAGTGACGGAGAACGCTTCGAGGAATAAAACTGCTTATTATTCTGATGCTAAATCACTTGATATTAGAACTACTGAGAGTAGAATTGCTAGAAGAAAAGATATAAGGGACAACAAAGGCAGGGAGGTCCATTATTGTCTACACTATTTCAATTTAGAACCGGAGGAAATAATTTGTGAATCCAAACTTGTCAAGACTTATAACAGGTGAATTATTATAATCGAATGATATTGCAGGGGTAACCAGGACAGGGCATAGATTAGACTTGGAGAAAGAGCATTGTCAGAAGGTAAAAATAAACGAGCAAAAGACGAAGTATGTATATAGAAATTATAAAGAAAAAAAGACAACAAGCCTGCAGATTTAGTAAACCACTCAGAAAGAAGAAGGTTTCTTGGGTAGTTAAAATAACAGGTACCGGAGAGCAAGTTTGGGACTTATGCAAATCTAAAGAAAGAATATACGGATACATATTATGTGAATGTGAAATGTTAATATAATGTATTCATATAAGAAAAAAGGAAACATTAAATATATGGGAAAGGAAAGAGTTTGAGAATGAAAGAAGAAGGAATATGGAAGAGGAAACCAATGAAGAATAAAAATGGCAAGTAACCTACAGTATAGCTTACCTACAAGAAGTCAACGATTTTACTAGAGTGTCAGGAAGAAGAGGTAAAGGGGAGCCCTCCTGCATCGATTCAGAGAGTGGACTTCTTGTAAATTTCAAACTAGGAGTCTAACCCAAGATATAAAATGAAATGGAAAAAAGTTTGCAACCAAGCCATGGGTGTCCAAAGTCTCTCAAAATATTTAATATTCATGAATCACAAAGAAGGTTTAGAATACTTTTGGAAAAAAACTTTCTAATACTTATTTTGTTTTAAATCCAGAGTTTAAAGTGGCCTTCAGATACGTCTAAAGTAGATATGAAATTTTTACCTTTGGTGCAATGGTTATCATTTAAGTACAAGAACAAAGAAACCAATAATTAACTTCCATTTAGATGGGCGCTCCTTTTTGTGGTCGTATACTTGAATTATTAAGCTGGAGTTGAGCTTTACACGTCATAAAACCAGTGCTTGTAATGGAAGTGATATACAAGTAGTAAAAGATTTTAACACATTTCGAGTGACACGACAACTAAATCTTATAAGTGAAACGTAACTTAGGACTTTTTTATTCTAAATGGTACCCTTGTACCTTATACGATTCAAAGAAATCTGGCAAAAGGCGGCCAATGAAAAACAAAATGTAATGGGTCAAATTCTTTACTGCCACTGGTGCTTGAGTTTTAATGAAAAGTTTAAAAATCGGCAAGAACGAGTGATTGATGCTATCCCACCTTGTGTCTTATAGGTAGACATAATAAAAATTTTACTCAAATGAAAAAATCGCCCTTGTCTCAAGTTCTTTCTCCGCCTCTGGCGATTCCGTCGCTCCATTCTTGGTTTGTCGTAGTAACAATGACCCGGCCTGTCGTTGTTCAAGATTTTTGACACGTCCTGTATGGTGGCGGTCTTGCCGTATGGAATATTGCGCGAAGTACGGTCGCATTCTTATCTCTGTCTTATAAAAAAGCCAAGTAATGGGAAAATAAAGGACGAACAGTTAACGTGCTTTATGTTTTATTTAACAACTTTCTACGTGTGTGGTCTCCGGCACGCGATATACTACCGAACCGTGCTGTTGATTTAGTCGTTTCGTTTCTGTATAGACTCTGACGGAGACGATGAGTCTAAAGACCGCCGTTAACTCTCTCTTCATCAACATCCTCATGTTGTTTGTGTACGACTTATAATTTTATGTTGCAATTAGGGATCATCGCTTCGACGTTGGATTTCGGTTTTTTATTCAACGGTTTACTTTATTATACACCTCGGATGAACACTAAATCTGAAAAAATGTTCTCAGATTTAAATACTTGCGGGAATTGCTTGAAGATCATTAGGCTTAAATTTAAATTTAATCACATGATATTAAGGGATTATCTTTTTTTTTATAATGTTCTCGTTGACGAGTGCTTCACTGAGGAACTTTTGCAGGGCGTGTAGCCAATATTTAAGGATTTTATTTTTTTGTGACAAAATTAGTGATGAATTGGTAGAAATCATTCTGCTGTCACAAAGTATAATTTGTTTGCTAGTTCGGAAAAATATATGAAGTCTGAATTTATTAAATTAATAGTACAAATTATTTTTATTTGTATAAAGGACAAATAAAATAGTTTATTTTCGACACAAGCCCCTGAAAAGTGACAGTGCGAATAACATTCTTTTTTGTATTCGTTCACGCAAAATGAGAGAAAAAAAAACAAGAATAAATATCAAATTTTGAGGTTAGGTTTGACAGCTCTCAAAACGAATACAAAAATATCAATTTCTCAAATTCTCATGTTCCCAGGCTCTCTAATATCTCAGGTTTTCCAAGATTTCAGGTTCTTCAAATTCTTAAGTTCCTCAAGTTCTCAGATTTCTCAGTTTCTCATATTCCTCAAATTTTCAGGTTCTTCATATTATCAGGCTCTTTAATGTCTCAGGTTTTCCAAGATGTCAGGTTCTTCAAGTTTTCTGGTTTCTCAGTTTCTCGGATGTCTCAAATTTTCAGGTTCTTAGGTTTCTCATGTTCTCAGACTCTCTGATCTTTTTTCAGATTCCTCAATTTTTCCGATTTCTCAAATTCTCAGGTTCCTTAATTCTTCAGATTTCTCAAATTCTCAGTTTCTATGGTTCCTCATGTTCCTAGACTGTCTAATATCCCAGGCTCTTATGGTCCTCATGTTCCCAAGCTTTCTAATATGGTTTTCCAATATTTCAGATTTTTCAAACTCTCATTTTCCTCAAGTTTTCAGGTTCCCAATTTTCACAGATTTTTCAAATTCTCAGGTTCTTATGTGACTCATGTCCCCAAGCTCCCTTATAACTCAAGTTTCCCAAGACTTCAGGTGTTTAAAATCTTCAGGTTTCCTTGTTTTTCACAATTATCAAATTCTCAGGTTCTGTTCATTTTCTCAGCCTCCCTAATACATCAGTTTTCGAGATTTCAGTCTTTTTAAATTCTCAGATTCCTCAAGATATTATGTTCTTCATTTTCTCAGATCCCCAGGTTCCTCAAGTTTTCAGTCTCTTATATCTCAAGTTTGCCAAATTTTCGGGTTCCTCAGTTTTAGGTTTCTTAATTAATTAATTTTTAAGGTTTCTGAAATTCTCAGTTTCTGAGGTTTCTCATGTTTCTAGACTGTCTAATACAGGTTCTTATGGTCCTCATGTTCCCAAGCTTTCTAATATGGTTTTACAATATTTCAGATTTTTCAAATTCTCATTTTCCTCAAGTTTTCAGGTTCCCAATTTTCACAGATTTTTCAAATTCTCAGGTTCTTATGTGACTCATGTCCCCAAGCTCCCTTATAACTCAAGTGTGCCAAGACTTCAGGTTTTTAAAATCTTCAGGTTCCTCTGTTTTTCACATTTATCAAATTCTCAGGTTTTTAAGTTGTTAATTTTCTCAGCCTAATTAATACATCAGTTTTCAAGATTTCAGTGTCTTATATCGCAGGTTTGCCAAATTTTCGGGTTCCTCAGTTTTAGGTTTCTTAATATTTCTCGAATTCTCAGGTTCCTTAGTTTTTAAGATTTCTGAAATTCTCAGTTTCTAAGGTTCCTCATGTTCCTAGACTGTCTAATATCACAGGTTCTTATGGTCCTCATGTCCCAAGCTTTCTAATATGGTTTTCCAATATTTCAGATTTTTCAAATGTCAAGTTTTCAGGTTCCCAATTTTCACAGATTTCTCAAATTCTCAGGTTCTTATGTGCCTCGTGTCCCCAAGCTCCCTTATAACTAAAGTTTCCCAAGACTTTAAGTTTTTAAAATCTTCAGGTTCCTCTGTTTTTCACATTTATCAAATTCTCAGGTTCTTAAGTTGTTCATTTTCTCAGCCTCCTTGATACATCAGTTTTCAAGATTTCAGTCTCTTATATCTCAGGTTTGCCAAATTTTCGGGTTCCTCAGTTTTAGGTTTCTTAATTTTTCAGATTTCTCGAATTATCAGGTTCCTCAATTTTTAAGATTTCTGAAATTCTCAGTTTCTAAGGTTCCTCATGTTCCTAGACTGTCCAATATCACAGGTTCTTATGGTCCTCATGTCCCAAGCTTTCTAATATGGTTTTCCAATATTTCAGATTTTTCAAATTCTCATTTTCGTCAAATTTTTCAGGTTCCCAATTTTCACAGATTTCTCAAATTCTCAGGTTCTTATGTGCCTCATGTCCCGAAGCTCCCTTATAACTCAAGTTTCCCAAAACTTGAGGTTGCTAAAATCTTCAGGTTCCTCTGTTTTTTCACATTTATCAAATTCTCAGGTTCTTAAGTTGTTCATTTTCTTAGCCTTTCTAATACATCAGTTTTAAAGATTTCAGTCTCTTATATCTCAGGTTTCCCAAATTTTCGGGTTCTCCAGTTTTAGGTTTCTTAATTTTTCAGATTTCTCAAATTCTCAGGTTCCTCAATTTTTAAGATTTCTGAAATTTTCAGTTTCTAAGGTTCCTCATGTTCCTAGACTTTCTAATATCACAGGTTCTTATGGTCCTTATGTTCCCAAGCTTTCTAATATGGTTTTCCAATATTTCAGATTTTTTAAATTCTCATTTTTGTCAAGTTTCCAGGTTCCCAATTTTCACAGATTTCTCAAATTCTCAGGTTCTTATGTGCCTCATGTCCCCAAACTCCCTTATAACTCAAGTTTCCCAAAACTTGAGGTTCTTAAAATCTTCAGGTTCCTCTGTTTTTCACATTTATCAAATTCCCAGGTTCTTAAGTTGTTCATTTTCTCAGCCTCCTTAATACATCAGTTTTCAAGATTTCAGTCTCAGATTCCTCAAGATATTATGTCCTTCATTTTCTCAGATCCCCAGGTTCCTCAAGTTTTCAGTCTCTTATATGTCAGGTTTGCCAAATTTTTGGGTTCTTCAGTTTTAGGTTTCTTAATTTTTCAGATTTCTCAAATTCTCAAGTTTCTCAATTTTTTAGGTTTCTGAAATTCTCAGTTTCTAAGGTTCCTCATGTCCTAGGCTGTCTAACATCAGGTTTTCCAATATCTGAGGTTCTTCAAATTTTCATTTTTCTCAAGTGTTAAGTTAAGGTTCCACATTTTCTCATATTTCTCAAATTCTCGGGTTCTTTCGTTCTTCATATTCCCAGGCTGTGTAACATCCTGTGTAACATTTTCAAGATTTCGGGTTCTTCAAATGTTCAGGTTATTCAAATATTCAATTCCCTTACTTTTTCAGAGTTCAAAATTGTCGGGTTCTTATGTTCCTCATGTTGTCAGGCTCTCTAATATAATTTTCCAATATTTCAGGTTTTTCGAATTCTCATTTTCCTCAAGTTTTCAGGTTCCTAATTTTCTCAGATTTTCTACTAAGATTTGAGATTCTTTAAATTTTCAGGTTCCTCAGTTTCAGATTTCTCAAATTCTTAAGTTCCTCATCTTTCCAGGATGTCTAATATCTTAGGTTTTTCAAAATTTCAGGTTCTTGAAATCCACAAGTTTTCAATTTCCTTACTTTTTCAGAGCTCTCAAATAGTCGGGTTCTTATGTTCCTCATGTTTCCAGACTCCCTAATATCTCAGGTTATCCGAGTTTTCAGGTTTTTCAAATTCTCAGGTTTGAGTGTATGTAGAGAGTATGCAAATAAAAACAATCTTCATCAAAAAATCTAGATGGATTCAAAACCCAGAAGTGAAATGAGACTGCATGAAGATCAAGAGCAGGGTTTTCAGAAATGATTCATACATCCAGTAGGCTTGAACGTCCAAATTCTCTATTTAACTAACATGTACATGATATATTTTCAGTTATAATTTTTATTCCTACCCTAAGTATTTTAGAGGGACTTGCAAAAATACTCTTTGAAAAATCTAAAGAACAATTTCACTAGAAAATTGACGGAGTACCGGAACAATAATTTACAGTATCAAATCTTTCTTCTTGTTATTTAGAAAATGGCGAGGTTCTTTTTGCGGAGATAAAATAAGTACCTACATACCACTACTGTATAAGGATACAAAATATTACAAAAAATATACCTTATTGAGAGTGCAATGATATCTACCTATTATGACATAACAACACTTAATGTGACGTGGTCCCCTTTTTATGATTTATGACCATTCGGCGTTCTTTAATGAGCAGTCATCAAGTGCCTCTAACCAAATTGCTTGTTCACTTAAAGTTTTACCAAGGTTTTTTCACAATTAAACGAATTTAATGGTTTTTCTGACTATTAAATTTAGATAAATCCAGCCCATTAAAGGTGAAGTGGTTGTAACTAATGACTGATTTCCCAGAAGTATGAATACAACGTTCCGTATAAAATACAAACTACTTGGATTAAGTCTTTGTTTGCCATTGATTCCTAGTCATCACTTTTTAATTATATAATAAATTTTATTGTGTATTTTTATACAGAAATGATATTTTTGCGACGGTACCGAGGCTGTTAAATTCGGAATGCTAAAATTATGTTATTAGCATGTTGCAAATTTATGGTGTCATAAAGACAAAATCAAAATCAGAAATGGTATAGTCGAATACCGGCGTAAAGCACAGGTAATTACCGAGTAGTCAGTAGTAAAACTTGTTTGAAAGTTAACAACAAGCAAAATTGTAGGTACTCTGTTTTGGCCATAAATTTTTATGGCTGGTTTTTTACTTTTGTTTGTTTTTTGGGGTATGCTGCTTATTTGTTAGAATGTTTTCAAAACGCTTATGTTTAACCTGAACAGCTTAGTAAGTTCTTCTGCGTTAACTAATTGGTTGTTTGACACCTTCAGACGACAGTTTTTGTAAATAGTGGTATTTTCAGAAGCAACATTGTATCACGACAGTATTGTAAACAAAGTGACAAAATTTCTTTATGGTTTTAGAGCTTCCTAATTTTATTGCATTTTTACCACCCCGTAATTTACCGAAACCATAATTGCCTATACCTACCTAACCCTTGTCAACCTCAAATTATCAACTCTGTATATTGATACACAAATAAATTTGATAAACATTATAATTATAGTAAGGGATGCAAAAATACAAGTTTGTATAGGTCCATTAATTTAATTTTTCATCAATGATTATTAATAATTAAAACATATTAAGTAGGGGTCTATACGCTGCATGTGCCCGGGAAGGAAAGGAGGATTTTATTTGGCAAGAAAAAAGATTTTAGGTTTTTGCGCGCAAAAATTGTAAATTCACCCCCGTATAAGCTTCTCAATGATTGTTTTCTCTAGTCGTAAAGAGCAAAGTAATTACCGTAATTAGACTTAACCTCATCCAATTACGTGTCGGCTGAATTATAGCTAGGGGGTCACACATCGCAGACTGTGTTTTTAATACGTCTATTCTAAATGCAGTCATCTGTCCACTTTGTCACCAGCACTGTGGTGGGTCCCATCGACCACGTCGCAGCTTTCCATCCGTCTCTTTTCATTCGCGATTGCCGCCGATTTGACATCTTCTTCCAATTTAATTCGAACCAGACGGACGACAATATAATAAGAGATACGCACAATTGGGTGTTTTGACTGCGGTCATTATTTAAAGCCGAATTTTGACAGTTGTGGAGAGATGCTTTGTGTTTGTGTAAACGGTCACATAAACAGCTCCTTGTCGGATAAACGACCCTTTAGACCAGAGGTTCTTACAAAAGTTCGTCCCTTTTGGTATAGGGTCCTTAAATGAGACAGTATTAAAGATTGGAACGTTTTGATAAATGTCCGTTAATTCTAAAATATGTGATAACATAATGTTATATTTATACTTATACCTTTAGTGCCGGTGTGCCTCAAGGCTCTTGTCTTGAACCAATTTTAATTTAACTAATGCAAAGATTCTGCCATTTTTATTTACTTCCACTCTTTATTCTCTAAAGATTGGAAACCGCTGCTCTAAACGGAAATCGAAACGCGATGACAAAAATCGACGCGTTCGCCGGATAAATAGCTCCTTTTCATACATGTGTCAACCGTCCAGATGTCTAATTCATTTTTTCGAGTTCTCGTTCGCTGTGTGCTGTCTCTGTTGCGCGGTTCTCATTTTCCGCGTTTCAAGGTGGGTGGCATATAATATAGACGTACACGTCAGCCTTAATGATTCAATATTTCGGTAGCACAGCGGGCATAGGCTAATTAGTATTCAGAATTTCGTAATCGTTTTTATTTATTATGTACCGTAGTAAAAGCGTGGTATTGATCTGTGGTTAAATTTCTTCTGATTGGCGCCCTTCGATTCACAGATTGCAACACCCAACAAATTATTATCTTTATACTAAACTGCGTGGTTTGGATGGGGCGGTAATTTATACCTGCAGAGCACAGATATCGGAAGACACGACAACAAGGACCATTAATTTTTAATCAGACATTGAGGAAATAAAAGCGATTTAGGAGGCACGGATTTTAAATAGATATTTTATTAATAGAAAAAGTTCAAATTCTTCTGAAAAATAATTACTGCATACGCAACTGCGGATTTTGGCGCAGAATACACATATCAGTATACATAATTATATTTAATTTCAGCATCGAACTAAATTGGGGGAAGAGAAAATGTCTCTCTTTGATTAATGAAAGTATATTGGGAAACTAGTGTGGAAAAAAGCACTTTTCCCACGAGGTGTGGAAGTTTGTGGCACGAGCCGTAGTGCTTTCCACACGCGTTGCACATCAGAACACATCAAAAGTCACGGGTAGAAAAAATCTAACTTTCGGAAGAGGTTTAATGTGCAGTTCTTTCAGTAGTTGTCGTAGAAAAAAGGATTTCTGTCACACACGCCTTTGTCTTTTGTCATAATAAGTGATCTTTAAAATTAATTCGACTATAGGTACATTAATTTTATTATGAAAAAAAAATGTAAGAAAAAATGCCTCAATTTTCATTCCAGCCTTGCAAATGCCAATCTCTTTATTCTACACCTACATTGGAATAAATGTCAGGGATTAGTGAATATCCAGAGAATCTGCTGATTCACATCATAAGCCAGTAAATTTCTTAATTAAATTAATCGATGTTTCTTTCGTGCACAAGCAGCATAAAGGTCATAAAGAATTAATACAAAAACGGTAGTTTTAAAAATTTCAACTATTAATTACAGTGGTAACTTCCCAACTCCTGCCTCAGGCGGTGTTTTCGACCCTTCGGTTCTACGATAGGTATACGAATTGATTGTTCTTTTGAAGTATTTTTGTATTAAATAAGTTTTTAATGAAAAAATCTAGATTCTCGGAAATAAAGAGCTGGTAAAATGGCACCTACCTATACTATAAAGACGCCATTTTTAATTACTGTAATTTTAATATTTGCGTGTGAAAACTGTTGTGGAGTCGTAAAATATTAAATGATGGAATTTACATAAAATTTTATGCATAAAACAGCGAGGCTAATTCTTAAACCATTCGTAAAGATCCGTGCAAGGAATTTTAAAAATACATAAACCAATCAAATCTCTAGAATTTAGTTCAAGAATAAGGTCTGTGGAATTATCGAATCAGTTACAATAACTTAACTTAATGAATTAGCGTTAGAAAGGACTTACTGTCAACTTCCTGACATGGTTAAAAAATATTGTTTTTTAATTCACAATCATTAGTATTTCCACAAACGTCGTTGGTAAATTATTTATAACCTCACTCATTTTAATATTAAATTTCAGTTTCGACATTCTAAAGCAGCCCAGTCAGAATTTTTCTCACGCACCAGACACTCAAAGAATATTAATTATGTTAGCAGTTCACGATAACATGTAACAATACATGAGTATACACGGTCGCTTTGGGCGTGAACCAAAGTTTATCAAAAAAATGACGCAATTCAGCTAGAGAAAGGCTTGTCAATCAATATCTACAAAGCCATCAACAGCTCTGTTTAGTGATTTCTACAATAACTAAGCGTTTCTTTTGTAAAGTTGTTACAGGAATAGTAGATGTGAATGTTGTAAAAAGTGATGTAATTGCTACATCATCTAAATGATTTGTGAAAGTTACTAATATCGTTTTAAATTATTTCTTTCGGAGACTGTATCAATTTTTTTTTCTAATTTTGACAAATAAGATGTCATTTTTCATAACTGACATTAGTTGGAAACGTCAAATGTTGTGTGTTGACGTTATACGGGGAGTCATTTGTCAAATCCTATCCAAATATAAGTTCGTGATTTTTAACAACTGATGGAACAGCAAACAGGTTGTAAAAATCTTATATGTAACACCTTATGAAATACTGCTGCTGTCATATTGCGGGAACTCGCTTAGCTCGTCCCATTCGATACACAAAATATTGCATTTCATAACCGGTTGGATAAATAGCTATTCTCTATTATTCAACATTCAGCAAATTAGTATCATTGATATTATTTATAAGTGTAAAGCAATTTTTCATAGTGTAGACATTTTTAGATTGTAGATTATAGCGGTATTTGTTGAAGAACTAATTATTAACCACAACAACAACATTTTAGTACAGTTAGTCAAATGGTGTGTAATAATAATAAATAATTTTACAAAGTGCGTAATTATATGAAAAATGTTATCGCAAAGATACATACAATTAGAGTATACATGATATATGTTGTAAAGGTGAAAACTTCTTATTTTTACATCTACTTAAGTTAAAAGGACAATCTTTAGAGTTACGTATAAATGTAATAAATTGTTTGCAATTTAGTCTTGACTTCTGACATGACCGAACCGTTCGGTTAATGTTCATGGGAGACCCTCCAACAATGCACCTTTTTCTTTTGAGCTCCCCAATTTCCAACCAGTCTCATTAACTTGGCATATAAAAAAAACTAGTTTTCGTTTCTAAGCAGAATCCTGGTTTTATAAATTGAAGGTTTTGATTATGACTTCGCTATACTTCATTACTTACACTAATTATCACATTAAAGATTCATCGCATTTTCTTGGTTTTTATCAGATTGCTTCTAAACGTGGTGTGCGGTCACGCTTCACACTATTAAATTGTTACATATTAATAAAAGGTACAAAGACGGGTAATTATGCTGTTTTCAGGGTCAGACATCACAAAACGTTTGTAGGTGTTCGTGTAAAATTAGATAGACTTTTGTTTAGTTTGTTTATCCTTGAAGAAACGGCGATAGCTCTTTATATACTAAGGATACGTCTACTATATTATACTAAATTTTTTTTTAATTTGTTTTACAACGATGGGAATTCATAATTATTATAATGATAAAAAATTTACATTATTTAATTTAAAAT